>OZ017801.1:2500-2402500 GCA_963969395.1 Pseudoscleropodium purum | reverse complement strand
GGTCAAACTTTATAATCTTTCAACTTATAAGAGACATTGTTTTAATAACAAATCGCGAACCATTGCACTTCATTTAATATTTAATTATTTAAAGATTAAGAAAGTGACCGCGGGGCAGTTTGGGTAGGGCGGTCGGGGGAAACAGGGCCCTCAAAGCAGACGGAGCAGACGGGGCGAACGGATGGGGCGGACAGGGCAGTCCCGGCGGACACTGCGTCCGCCGGAACCGCGAATGTTAGCGGACGCTGCGGACACAGCATCCGCGTCCGGACGTCCAGATGTCATGTCAACCCTACTAAAAATAGCCCCCAATTTTATGTCACATTGCTAATTGGGGATTTTTTAGTAACACTTGTATTTATAATCTAAAAAACAAATTTGTAGCTAAAATTTGAAAAGGATAGTCTACAAAGTCAACTTCTTTCCAATTGCATTTTAAAACACACAAAATAGAAACCTACTTGTTTGTTTAAGGAATGATCATTTCTATAGAATTGTTCCAAATGGACAATTCTGTTTCATTTTAAAAACAACCCTATATTTTACAAATTAAATCATCAAAGCACCTACAATATTGAGATATAACACATTTTTGTGTTCTCCTATCCAGAGAATTTCTCTTTCCATTATCTTCCTTGGGTACAATCTCCTTCAAAGTATACACATTGGACATTTTTTTTAAATGTTTTTAAACATGTTTTTCTATTTTCTTTAAGTACTTTAGACAAAAAAAAAAATACAAGTATTGTAAAAATGCAACAAAATCAGCAAGTATTTCTTGCAATCACCCTATATTTGTTTCCTTGTTGGGAGTATTTCACTCTTGTGGAGGTATGAAAATGCAAAAAAAAAAAGGTGGGTTAATTCATTTCTTGTGAATGTTTTGGAACGTGCATCTCTATATAATTACCTGATACTGAATTTCAGGTTGTCACTTTCACTTTATCTGCTTGAGAGTTGGTTTATGAAGCATTTGTTATCAGGGGAGTTGTCTTCAATGATGCCTGAGTAAGGAGTCGATTATCAAAGTTGCTGTGAAGACTCTTCTTTAACTATCGATCCTGCACAACTGAGAGCAATTTCAGGATTGTGTTTCATTATCATTATTTTTTGTTCACTTCTCATTAAATTTTCATACAGAAATACCAATTCAATTTCCATACTCGAATGCTCAAATATAATCAAGTGTATTTATTCTTTATGGAATTTGGAAATCATATAATTATCTTTTCAAAGTGGAGGGTTAAAATTGATCCATATGCTGATTTTTGAACTGGATTTGCTCACTCAGATTAGGTAACTACGTGGTAAGAGAGGAGGGGTGTAAATTGTCGGTTCAGGAGCATATTGTCTGAGCATCTCTTCAATGCTCATCGAATCATTTTCTAACAAATTTTCAAGGAAAGGATAGAGAGAGAGAGACATCCATCACAATTTGATTTGTAAATTTAAACCTAAATTCAATTAGATATGATTCATTTTCTAAAGCTCACAACCTTTGGATGCTATTGAAGGCCATGGGAACTATCATTAAATATCAAAAAGTTGTTCATCGATGGTGCAAATGGCATCCCAAAATGAAAGTTAAACTGGAAGAAGCATGGTGCATGTAATTTCCTCAGGTGGTACAAAGTGTCCCACCACTCATAACTCCACATTATTTACAGTGAAATTTTGTCTTCTTCCAAATCAAACCTACTTCCCTACTACTCATAAAACCTTACATGAATAATCCCAAATTGGCACTAATTTATCACTAGAAAATTTTCATTCCTAAAGTAACACTTGATGGTCTAATTTTAGGGGCAATTCTTGAAGCATGCACAAAATTAGCACCTCCTACTTTAATTATCAGGATTCACAAAATGCTTTTTAATTGTAAATGAGATATCTCAATCTATCTAAGGTAAACCAACCCATGACATGTGAACTTCCTAATACATACATCTATCAAACAATCCATTACAGTTTTCCATCAATCTATGTTAGTTTTTTTCTTATTAATGTAAATAAGACTTCATTAGGTAGGTTAATGACTGAAATCAATATTTTGCATGATGGTGATGGAGATGTTAGAGATTGTTTTTGGAACTTGCACCAATCTAGTGTAATCCATTACATGAACTACTTTTTTCTATTCGTGTATGTCATGTCCATGTAAGAAAATATTTCAACCATGTTAGGAAATATTATAATTGCATTAGGTGGTTTGATGACCACCATGGATATAGTTATTGATGGCTTTGGAGGTAGTCTAGAAACTGTTTTGAGCCATTTGGCCAGTTCACTTCAAAAATTTGTAACAAATTCATACTTTGTCAAAAAAATTAAATTTCAATTTCTTTCCCCATTTTTCATGTTTGCCTATATATGGAAAAAAAATTAAAAGTTTTCAAATTTGTCAACAAGGCAAACCAATCAATCTACTTGTCATAGGCTGGTTTACCATATGTTTTGAAGTTCAATTTGTTTGGTTGTTGAAGGTCAACTATGCATTGTGCTACATATGTGCTATTTAACTTGCAAATGCTAAGGGCATCTTACTAAGTCTACGGCCATAGTGAATTGACCTCCTCATTCCCCCGACCAAAGATAAATATAAAAGACCACATATTGTGTGAAATTTTCAAAGAAAAAAAAATGGGAATCCTTTTCTTGGTGAGCTACCCAAATTTTCTATATTGCCCAAAAGCGTTGCTTGGTCTTTTGAGAGGTTAACTATAAAATGAGATGCATCAATCTAGATTTTAGAATTTTACTTGTTTGGTTGTTTAAAGTGGACTTTGCATTGTGCCATGTGTGCGCTATTTGACTTGCAATACATTAAAAGCCTCTTACAAAGTTTGTAGCTAGAGTGAATTAGTTCCTTCACCAACCCCCAATCAAGGGTTAATGTAAAAAAATTGCCCCCTATTTTATACTGGACTAATTTTATGTTTCTTTGCCTGCACCAACTTATTGCAGGCCTCTGATTCCAAATATGAAGTCCTAATTTCCAAATTTTGTCTTGGGTGGTGAATAAAAAGTTCCAATGATTTTCCTAGGGATACACCTCAGACATCCTAAGATGCCTTTAGCATCCTCCATTTGACTCTCACTGTACTTCTCTTCTTTGCAATGAAGTTTCGTTTCACTTGTTAAAAAAACAACCCAAAACTCTCTTGAATCAATAGCCTGCAAATGAAATCTGAGAGTCACTCTTTTCAAACTCAACAACTGACGGACTCCAAAGAAATCCCTGCAACTTCAATGCATGCTGCTTGTGACGTGCAGTTGCAGTGTCTGATAACCCTGAAATGATGAACTGGTCAATGTGCAAATCATCCTTCTTCGTACACTGTAAATCATCTTTTGGGGTACACAGGGAATCATCTAAGGTGGAAGCACCAATAACCAATCAAATAAGCAATTTGGGAGCAGATTTTGTGTAGTACGAGTTGGTGAATATTTTTCCCATGTAGGAAGATAGGAAATATGAGGATTGCCAAAATTTCAGATTTTTATTCAGAAAATTGAAATTACAGTGCATTTGAGGAAGTAAAAGAACTCTTGACCCATAAGCAATGTCTAGAGTCTTCTAATTTCGATCATTCCAAATAGTACTTTCTTACTCATTATTGTAGATAATATGCCATAAGTTGCAAACTTGAAAAGGGCCAAAAAAACAAATTTCAAGCTTCAAATCTGGCCGATCCGGCCTAAGCTTAGAATCAACACCCCGTCCACGCTGATTACTGGGTGTGGTTGGTAATTGGTACCTCCACCTTACTATACAAGACCTCTCTTTTTTGCACAAATTTCCAAGGATACACATATGCACTTCTATTCTAGTAACTGCCAACCTATTTGTGGCATCAAAGGAAATTTTGTTCTTGCCTTTCTAATGATTTTTTCTTTGTGAAACTAAATGGCTATGAAATTCTAAGACATGCATTCTTAATCCTCCTTACAGCATAAGATTGAACTCAAGTGTTGTTAGGCTCATCAAAGCTCAAATGCTCGCCATTCTAATGTTGAAAGTGATAAGCATAACTTATGAAACATGGTTTGGATATCCACATGTCTGAGCTCAGATGTTGTAAAGCTTTGAGTGTTGAAATGTAAATATGCTCCAATGCATTGAAGCATGATAACGTATTGATCTCTTGGAATTGGTACTTGAATTTTTGGATTTATCTAGCCCATTTCCTTGCAAACTATTTACATTGAGAAACTCAATTTTTATGCTTTGAGAAGGGCGATCCTTCTAATTTTGCATTCCTCAACCATTGGGGGGCTTTTTGGGTGCAAGGACAAGGCAATGTCCTTGTTAGATATTAGAGGTTGAAATCCAAAATGTTGGAAGAGTCTTGTCACTGGGATTATTAGATGCAAGTGTCCTTTTTAAAACCATTCATTCAAGATTTAGAAGATGTGTTCATTAGAGGATTCCTAGTGGCTATTGCTTGATATCCTCCACTTCTCATCACTGAATATCTTCTATATCTCATCACTAATCATCTTGAATGTGGATGTGGTGATGGATGCACTACCTTGTGGGCTATATTGATGATGTTTGTAAGTGATTTGAAAACTCAACACAAAGTTTGCAATCTCAGTAGTGGAGGTCATTTGTGGAGGTTGTACGCACTAGAAGGTGTCTCTTGACTTGCGTAGGAATTGGCAACAAATGGTTCTCCAACAAGTTTGGTGTATCACACTACCTAGTAAGAAGTTTGCTACTCCAAGAAGCCGTGAGAGTATATTGGCAACAACATTTGAGTGATGGAAAGCACATCCAATGCTAGAAAATTAGAAGTAGATTGAAAAGGAGGCATTTCAATGTGCTCTATTATGCGGAGGTTGCATCATTTGTACTTGTTTGATATTTCTCTAGACCTTCTCCATGACATAATGCATATTTGTTCTCTCAACATATTAAAAAATATATTACATTGTTGGTTGAGAGTATGGGTGCAATGAGCTAGACAGAAGAGGTAGAGAGAATTCTTGCCATAATTGCAACTCCGTAGCATAAGCCAAAAGCATCGGGGGGACAATGACCAAAGAATCTAAACCATTGGTATACTACAAAGCTAAGGAGCACCAATTATTTGTCATGTGGTGCTTGCCTTCAACCCTTAACTCATCTTAATGTAGAGGGAGATACATTGATTGGGCTACAAATTACATGGATTGGGCTGTATACTGCATGATTGAATTGGGTCTTTGGTTACATCGCAAGGCTTTCAAATCAATTGACGGTGATGCAGGTCAGTTTGTGAACTTGTCCTCACTGACAGAATCTTGGCTCAGTGATAATTATATGATTTTTTCCCAGGAAAGGGAGAGAAGTGGCAGGTGATACAATCTCGGCTAAGTAAGTGCCTAAAGAGTGTTGGAATCAGTGACACTCTCTTGAGTGAAAAATCACGAGAGAAATCTTTGGCCGATGTTTCTAGGATCGTCATAAGGGGGGAGAATAATTCCATCTGTTTTTCATGTGCACCACAGGGATTAGGCCATGTTACTTGTTCCCCAAATGGAAAATCCTAAATGCACCTTGTGAATATAGGAAAAAAAATGATGAATTGAGGACGTCCACAGATCATCAAGTTGTGACAAGATCAATAGAGCAGCCAACGTACTTGCCATGCATCCGAGCAGCACAAGGATTGGAATGAAGATCCAGGAGACCATTATTGTCTGGGAAGATGCAATGTAGACTGGATTCAAGTAAAAATGTGCACCATAATCTAGATGATGGTGAAGGTTGAAGAAAGAGAGAGGAGGGATAATTATGAAAACACCTGAACATAATTGTCGAAACCTCCCATCCCAGGAAGGGAGCCATTGGGGTTGAAAATGAACAGAGTTAATCATCCTGCAAGCCACGTGCTTTACTCACAAAGGATGGACACCGAAGACCTCTAATGTCAACAGAAGGGTCTTCATGAATAGGACATTATTCTCAGAACTTGTAGACAAAAAGCAACAACAGAATCTTAGCCATCATTCATAAGGAGGAATCCCTCTGGAGGCAGTGATCATTCAGAGGCCTCCCCGGGATACACAGAGGGAGGGCCTCCATACAAACAACTATAAGGAACCAAGGAGAACAATTCTCTTCATAGTGTCTAATAGTTCTTCAAATAGTTCTAATTCTATTGAAAATTCTGTTCAAATGCCCATCAAATGGTGGAGCAACTTGTGCAGTGAACCGCTTGGTTTCTAAAAGAGCTCTCTTGTATACGAAAGAAACGCATGGCGGACAAACTCTTGTAGAAGAGTTTGACCTACCCCATGCCATCACAGAATTGCTGCAAACACTCCGAATCCCTCAGTCCAACAGTCCTGTCATCACTACCAGAGTCAATCGTCCTGCAGTCCAACTTCAAGAAGCTTCAACAGCAGTTTAAACATGAGCCCTAAAGTTCATATTCTTCTGTTTGATAGAATATGTGCAATTTCAGCTCCTGCAACCACACAAGAAGTCCATTCAGTAAAGAGTGGCAAGGAAAAGCTGACCTGCCATCAGGATGAAACTCCAAAGACTGCACCCAATTTATGTTGCCAGCCAACGTCTCAAAGAATTTTTGTCCGTAAACTAACAATACCTCCAGCAGAGAAACTGACCTCATTTTTGAAGAGCATTCGTAAGGAGTAATGAGTTCATACAATCCTAATTAACCAGCAGGAGAAGCCATCAGAATTAGCAGTAAGGAGTAGTTCAGAAGCACCTTAATCGGGTTTTATCATTTCATCCAGTAAGCAGACATTGGCCATCATGGCTGAATGCAACAATACGAACTGCTGCCTTGATAACCCTCAATTTGGTTTCTCTGAAAAAACAGGATTTGAGTGTAATAAAACAAAAGCTAAGAGACCTCACAGTGCTGATATTATTTCTATCAATGCAACCACTTGTTGTTTGTATAGAGAGAGTGCACCCATTCTTCAGCTCGGACACTATGATCAAGCAAAATGAAACTGAAAAGTGAGTTACAAACATGTCCATTTGGTTCATTGTAGCACCATCTGAAAGAGGCTTTATTTATCTACAACAATTGACAGGGTGCTACTCAGGAAGAGGAGCTGGGTACTTTGCCAAAACCATTCCCTCTTCTTCTTCCAATTTCTATTATGGTATCTAGTTTCCCAAGAAATGCTTTCTTCACCATCAAATCCCCCAAGATCGAAGGGTCATTCGGATCATGCTAAGTTCCTCAACTTTGGAGTCTTTGGTAGTGAAAGAAGTATTGTATATCCTTTGGCTTAACATAAGCTATTTTTGGCACAACCGGGCTCCCTATTTGAGACCAGATTGCTACAAGATCCAATGGTTACATGTGTCCAAATTTTTTTATCATTTTAAATTTGGTGCTTGCATTAGAAATGGCAGTTTTGGAGTGTTTTTGATGAAAACATAGTCTCCAACCTTTAGGGGTTAACTCCCTCTATGATTGCAATGGAAATACAGAAGCATCCCTTGACATTGTGGAATAATGAAAGAACCTTTTGCCATAAGTAAATTGCATGGTGGTCTTCATTGAAGTTATAAAATTGTGAATAATCAACCCAATTTAAACTCTTTCAACCCCAATTCTATATTGAAGTTTTTATAATGCCAACTCTTTATAGGTTTCACTACATTAAGATGCGCAAAGGTGCAATGGGGGCCTTAAGTAGGGTTTGGAATTGGATTGGAAGCAATTTTGGATCTATATACCTTACAATTATAGAGTTAGTTAGTTCTAATTACAATTAAGTTTGGAGGTTTAAATTCCAACCCATCAGGAAACTTTTGGTCATAAAAACTAATGTAAATATTTGAATCCTAGCAAATAAAGGGAGTTAAAAGTAGTTGACTTTAATCAAAACAAATTCAAACATTCATTGCATACATTTCCAAAAAAGCATTCCAACAATGATGTTGGATTGATATACAGAGTCAGCTTTCTTTTTTGTCCTTTTAAAGCATTCTAACATGACTTCAAAACAAGATTTGATTGGTCAATGCATTTAGATTTGCGATTAGAAAGAAGCCTCAAATTCTCAAAAAGAAGGTTCAAGTGCACATTATTGGCTTATTGAGAATCAAATCAGAGCAAAGAACAAAACCAAGTTCTAATGCCTTATAATGGCCAAATTTTGTATGCATGTGTTGGCAAATGAAAATGTATTGACATCAAGTTTGTTGAATTGGCAATTTGCAAAGCCTTATTTTTTTCAAGACTCAAGGTCTAAAACCTAAATTTACATTATACTACTTTTGGGAACCTTGTGCAAATGAAAATTTAAATTTTTGGCGCTCATAATTGTACTACTTTTGCAATTTTCATGCTAATTCGAATGCATCAATAAGTAGACCATTTGGATATGAATGCAAAAGCTATAGGGGATCATTGATAGTTAGAAGTTCATGAACTTCGAATTCATGCTAAAGTATTTTTGTCCCTTCTAACCTTGAAACACCTAAAGCTCTAGCCAAAAATTTGTTGATGGATGTTCAAACATAGCTTTGTTCTTATTGAAAATTGGTTTATTTTGGCACACTTTTTTGAATGTGCATGTAAAACTTGGAGGTGGAAATCCCTTCATTGATAAAAAATTGTAAAATTTTCATAAAAGGGTAATCAATGCTAAATCCAAGGATTACTACAATTGACTTTTTAGTATATTTGACAACTTTTTATTTTTATATTTTTAAATTTTTTGGAAAATGGTGTGAATTAAGAGGAAAGGAATACAAGTCAGTTTAATGTATTTGACAACTTCAACCTCTATTGGCCTTGATAGAAGTTTAGCCATTAAAAAGATTGTTTTTGAATATGAACTCAATGAATGAGATGAAGCTTTTTAAATCTAAATTCTATTCCATTTTGAAATTTTGAAATTAAAACAAAAACAAAATATACTATAAATCCCTAAATTTTTGGTCAATATCCATAGTCTACTAATTTTTTAATTATAGGATCATTATCTAATTATAGGATAATTTTTGAATTATAGTATAATCAATAGTATTGTTTAGAAATAAAGGAAGTTTTTTATACTGAAAAGATCTAAATTTTGTAAGTAAAATAAACCCAACTTGATTAGGTAGTGTACAATCATGCCTAATTGTCATTCACAAATAAATTCAATTTGCATAAGAATTCAAATGCAATCTAGAGTCTAAAAAATTAAGAATTAGATGAAATAGAGGAAAGTAGTTTGTAACTTTTTGGTTCATGTATCTTCTCAAATATCTTTGATGGTGCTAAATGTATCAAAAGGCAACCTCTCTTTATGACCAATTTGTTGAAAAAGGAAATACAATTCAATTTCTAAATCATAAGAAATTCATGGTGTATTATATAATCAAACTTCTACATTGGTTACCTTGAAAAGTATTAAAATCTAAGATATTCTACAAAATTTCACACCCCTTCTAGATCCTCAAAGAGAAATATGAAACATTATTAATTCTTCATATTATCCTTTGTAAAAAAAATACCTTATTACATGTTAGTCTGTTAAAATAGTCAAAAATTTAGTGAATTAGAATATAGATTATTGTCGATAGCCAAAAAGTGAATAAGTTAAATTTGTACAATTTGTTACATGTTGTATTTGTTAAAAAAGTTAGATATATACTCCAGATATGTTATCCCGTGTATCCTTGGGGCAAAGACTTTAGATCGCAAAGTATGAAATCTTATATATTTGTGGTCCACTTACCAAATTGTTTATCATCAACACTTACAACGAGGTAGCAAAACAAGTTGCACGGGAGCTTTGATCCTCTACCACACTAAGCCATGACTCCACAAAAACCATATGGGTCACGTAAGGTAAACGTACCAATTGTCAACCATGCCTAGTATCCAACTTGTAGAGAGTGCTATTTCCAACTAGGAGTGGAATAGATTTCCAATCGGAACTTGGAATGTATTTTTTTGGTTCTTTTCAATGTTGGCACTAATAATGCAATGACAAATGTCCCAAAGTAGTGAGCAAGAAAGCAAGAAATAGTGAATAGGAAAGTAATTCAACTAGGATTGGAATTGGCTACTAGTGAAATGCATTTTATGACTCCCAAAATCAGAGTAATTTCAATTTGGGGAATAAATTTCTGAAATTTTTGCTATCCCCATATTTCCTATCTTCGGACATGGAAAAAATTTCTACCACCTCATCCTGCTCACGATCTGCTCCAAAATTGCTGAAATGATCGGCTCCTGGTCATTTACCTTAACTCAACATCAGAAAATCGGTGATAACAGACAAAATCTGTAGCTCGTGCCAATTTCTTCTGACAGACTCTTCAGTTGGTTCAGACGAACTAAGGGCCTGGCGTGTCTGGACTGCGTGAGGTGCAGGAAAAGACAATCTCATTTCAGCAGATTGTCTGCACATCTGGTGCATTAACTTGGTCGAGATTGTGTGCACATAAAGTGTATTGAATTGGTCAAGATTGTCTGCACATATGGTGCATTAACTTAGGCAAGATTGTCTGCTCATACGGTCCTTCAATTTGCAGCCTTTTTAATTTTTAATTTTTACAAATGAAACGGGATTTCTTTGCCCAAATTGCAATTTGCAGCCTTCCAAGCTTGTCCATAGTAGAGTAGCTAATAAGTCGTTGATTTCGCATGCATGCTTGTTTAAAAGAACTCGACATCCAGCATTGCAAGGCAATATTGCCATGGTTGCCGTCCGGTAAAACTCTGACACCGTAGTGTACCCATGGGGCCAGTGTACTGGACAAAACAGCAATGGGCTACCCAGTACCCACAGGCGAGACTCCCTGCCCAGGAGATGAGTGTTCTGTTCCCAGTCCACAGAGCTCCTCGTCGGTCTTGGACGGCCAGCGTTACGGAGCCATCTGCAAGTCTTGGTCGACAGGCATGATCCTTGTGAGCGAGACTCCCAGGAGATGAGTGTTCTGTTCCCAGAATTTTATCATATGTGTTACAAAAAATTTCAGGATGTTCTGCAAGGATAAAACATGGGGCAATAGAGGGGTCAATCCTCCCTGGCCTCATGTGGACAGAGGAAGGTGACAAGCTTTAGCATGCAACATCGGTACTTGTGAATTGTTGTTGACAGATTCTTCAGTTGGTCTCTTGTGGAGCCCAGACGAACCTCGTTCATTGTGTGTGGCCCTCAGCTTGGCCGGCGTGGATGAACTTCGTCACGCAATTGCAGGAAATGTCAAGCATTTTTAGAAGAATCTGAATGAACTTGGTCAAGATCGATTGTCTGCAAATTCAATGCATTTTAAGTTATAGCCCTCCAGGCTTGCCCATGCTAGCTGGCTGGCATTGTCCTAAAATTAGACATTTTGCTTCAAATTCAACGATGACCAGTAAGACGATGCCTGTTCCAACTTGCAAGCGAGGGCTGTTCAGTGTACAGTTGCACTGTTCCACATCACAGTTACGTTACCAAGGGTCCCATTGAAGTCGGCAATCAGTGCGCAGGATTCGCGCTGAATATCCCAGAACGCGTTGTCAGTTATTTACCGCATTTCGATACAATAAAATATTAAGGGTCTGGGTACTTGTGTTGAGACGAGGGTAACTGGGCTCAGGAGAGATCTGTTCATAGAACCGTGAGGTCGGTTTCAAAGTTCTTGCATAGCTCGACTGGCTTGCGTGGCTGCCCACATCGGGTGACCAGTTAATTCCCTTCTGCTGGAGTCTTCACTTCATTTCTCTTTCATGTGGCTGAGGCTTTTGCGCATATTGAGAGTAGTCGCTGTATCCCTCCCTCCCTTATGCTTTGGCTGGATGAAGCACGCTGTACACACTGCACACGACCTGTTGCAAGAAGTTCACTTGGAGACACATGCAGTGACAAGTTGCAGGCAACTGATGGCTTCTTGCTCGGAACTTTAGAGTGGCCTTCTAGCTTGTTGAAGACGTTTGAAGTTTGGTGACTCCGTTGTGAAACTCGAGAAGTACGAGGGTGATGTCTTTCGACTACTCAGCAGGGAGAAGGGTCGTTGGGGTTTGGAGGACCAAAGCTAACACGGCTGTAGGCGTCGACCGTTTCTGATCATCGCTCCTTCTGTTTGTTCGTGAGATTTTGCATTGAAGCTGCATCGGGGTAGTCGAGGTCAAGATGAGGAAGGTGTTGGCTTTCCTGGTGTGGCTGTTTAGCTTCTGGACTTGGAAAGATTTCTTCGTTCGTTGGCTTCGTAGGCCTCCCTTGTATCCTGCCAGCGGAGAGACTGCGGGGTCGGAGCATTTGCCTTCTCAGGAAGGGCACCCGGAGTCGGAGTGGGCACGGTTTCTCTCTTCCTTACCCGAAGATGAACGCTGGTGCAAAGTGCTGGAGATTAAAGGAGACTCTGTTGTCGAACTGGAGTTTGGACCGTATTGGAAGAGGTATAGCCCCGCTATGCCAGGAGGCTTCCGTGAGTTTCTGGGAGCAGTTGTTTCCTCTGAAGTCGTATTTTGTGACGAAGTGCCGGTACGTCTTGATGGGGACGATTCTTTGAAACCTATGGAGGCATTTGCAGCTGCACTCCGCCAGTCTGGCAACGCTTTCAGGAAACTCGAGCTAAAGTGTTGGACGGTATCCCCAATCCCATTAGCAAAGTGTATCTCAAGTGTGCTTTTTGGAAATGCTGCTATTCAATATTTCGACCTTTCTTTTCGGAGTGAGATTGAGAAGAAGATTGGCAAAGAGGTGGCTATGGAATTTATGGACATTTTTGTTGTGTCCCGTAGTCTTCAAATTCTCAAATCATTGACAATTTCTGGTTCTGATTGGGACAATGAGGGAATGGAGCAACTCGTGAAGCCCTTCAGTAGCTCGGATAGTGTACTTGAAAGATTGATATTTCAATATCCAACATCAGATGCTCAGCTTGAACATATAGGTGGGTTGCTTGTTGCAAGCATGTCCCTCAAAACACTCTATCTCTGTACTGATAACATGAAGAAGAATGAATTCACGAGAGGATATACCAAAATGGCATCTGCATTGTGTTCAAATCGTTCTCTTCAATCCCTAGATGTTGCAGGCTTAAGTAGCATGGAGTTGAAGATATTGTTGGATCCGTTGTTGCCCAAGACCAATAATATCCAGCCCAATACCACCCTCACCCATTTGGTGTTAACGAAAATTGTGGGAGGAAAAGAGGGGATTGAAACCTTGGTTAACATGCTCTGCACCAACACATCTTTGGTAGATTTAGGACTCTTCTATCTAGAAGAATTAAGTTTTGAAGATGCACAAGCGATTGAAAACATTTTTGCCATTTTGGAAGCTCTCAAGACCAACAAATCCTTGAAGAAAATAGATTTGAGAAGGTGTTCTGTAGTTGGTGGTTGCAAAGTGCTTGGAGCAATGATGGACTTGCTATTGGAGAATCATTGCATTGAAGACATGGACTTTTTCGGCACACCTTTGGATCGATCAGGAGATGCAGAATATGTATACTCTGCATTATCTAAGAGAAAGAAAATGAAATTGTGGGATGTTGTACAAGGCATGGCAAATATGAAACCCACATCAGGACGAGTTTTTTTGTGTGGACAACCATTTGCAGGTATGCTACACATATCCAAATTTTGTATGTAGATATATGATTCTTGATATTCCTTTATTAGTATTTAAAATTGAAAGGAATACTATGAATGTTTGGAATATGTAAATTAAGTCCATGAATAAATTAGATGTGTAGCGGTTTACAATTTTTAAAATCAAAATCCTAATAAATTCTTATAAATTCAACTTAAATGTCTAAGTTTTTCAGAGATAGTTCATGAAGTGTCTAGGGTAGATCTCGGTGGTTGTGCTCTTTATTTGATGGGTTGTTCCTATTAATATTGCAAAAGTTGTATTTGAGGTTGTTTCAAATCTAAGAAACTTTGTGAGTAGCACTAAGGCATGCATTTTGTAAATGAATGTATTGATTTGGATGGATTGACATGAATTAAAATATAAATTTTTGACATGTTCTATTTTTAACAAAGAAATCATAGTTAATTAGTTTCAAGGGATTGGTTTCATAGATATCATGGTTGTCCTATAGCAAAACTATGAATTTCATTTCAAAGTTGTCTTCTAAATGCATTTCTAATGCACCTTGCATATTTGAACATTCTCACTCCTTGGATCAATCTTTTTTAGCATTGTGTCAAAATTATTACACTTTTAAACATTTCAATATGTTGTTTCAGAATTGAATAGAAATCATTTCCCCAGTGAATTAGTTTCATCCAAATTTCACCCCATATTCTACATTTTCTAGTGATTAGCATCTGGTCATGGATCCACATATTTCTTAAATTAATTTTTAATAACAAGACCCTTGAGAAGGATTTAGAAAGAATTTGGCGTAGGGTTGAAACCTTTTTATAAATGGGAATTTTTTCACTCCAAACCTTTCAAATGAAACATATTACTTATCTTGTTATCTAAATGATCCTTTGTACAATATGATTCTTCAGATAAAAAAGATGATGCAATACTTAGGAAATAACTACTATGATGGCATTCTAGTTCACAAAATGCATATGTAGGCTCCATGTCATAATGGAATAGTATCTATTTTTTTTTATTAGAATTTGTGACTCTAGAATTGCAATCAAAACTTTTGTGTTGAATAAAGTTGACTTGTGTGTAGGTAAGACAAGATTGCGACTCTCTATGAAGCAATTGAAGGAATTCCAAGGAAAAGATGATGTCCAAAAGACTTCAAAATTTGGAAACAAAATGCGAAGGGCATTCAAAAGGACAAAAAATCCAATGGTTCCCAAAGAAGACAGTCTGTTGGAGCGTACACAAGGCATTGAAGTGGACAATGTAATTTGCGAAGACATTCGCATCTCCATTTGGGATATGGCTGGCCAAACGGACTATCACTCTTTTCATGAGCTAGTGATGCCAAATTTCTCTGCTGATGGTAGTTGTTCAATATTCTTACTCATGTGTGATCCAATGGAGAGATTGGATCCCTCAAAAAGACGTAGCTTCACAAGCATTAGAATGGAACTTGAATCTTGGTTGCGGTTTATTGCTTCCAACACAAGGCGATCCAATTCATATCGCCCTCATGTGTCCATTGTAATGACACACTTTGACTATTGGAAGAATGACAATTTATTTGCAACACGCATGAACGAAGAGGTCGTGAAGTTGAAAGTTCAATTCCAAGAGGTCCTTGAGTTTGATGATGACAATATCATATTCAAGGTGGATGGTAGGGATGTCTCTGATGCACGCAAGGTGTTTGATTTCATCAAATCTTACTTGAAGCAATTGTTGGAGAGACTACCCAAAACCATAAGTGCATGTGAAGAAGTGCAACAACTTATAGTGCAATGGAATGAAGACAAATCGAAACCATTGTTGTTGAAGTGGGATGAGTTTTGTGAAAGCATGTGCAAGGATGTGGAAGACTTCAATATTGCAAACCATGAGCTTGCTAGAAGAAGGAAGGAGTTTGTAGCTCTATCATTGAGTGATGGGGGCCACATCATCTACGATGAAAAAGAAGGAGTTGTCATTACAAATCCCCATTGGTTTTGTCACCATATCATGGGACAATTCCTTCACCAATGTGCCAACGAGGGTTTTCAGTTGGACATGGTTTCATCCAACGGGGTCATTTCCATTGAGCATGTGAAGTTGTTCATGTTGGATCTTCTTCCAAAGGAAGGTGATATTGAGAAGAAGTTTGATGACATCTTAGGCATGATGAAAAAGCTCCATATTTGTTATGAACAAGATGTGAATCACATCTTGATACCATCGACTTTGAGAGACACCAATGAAACCTTGAGTTGGTGTGAAAGAATTGATGGATCAAGAGGCTTCAATTATGTTGGGAGAAGATTAGCTTGCCAAGATGGACTAAAGACGATGTTGACCGTTGGATTTTTCACACGACTTCAGGTGACGATTTGAATTCTCACTGTGAAAGAATATGTCTTGAATGTTTCATGTCTAGTCAAGTTGATGCTAATGTTGGTATTTTCATCCCATAATAGTCCACATTCCATGTGATTGGAGTTTCAGCCCATTTAAAATTAATAAGATGGTACAATTGTTGATAGTCTTCTAAATTTATTTATTTTGTAAGTTCAATTTTTAAAAATCTACATTCAATTCATATATGGTTTTAATTTAAATGTAAGCATCAAACTATATAGTTTAAATGGAACAGGATTCTACAATGTCTCTAGTTGCTACTAAATGTAGTTCATTTGCGGATGTGTTGTTGATAGGTTTCTTTCTTCAAAACACTCCAAAGCAACAATGATCAACATACATATAAGGTATTTCGAGATGTCATCAAGTTCATCACTAACGGCAATGAAGTGATTCTTCAATTCAATCATGGTGATGTTGACATCTTTGCACGTTCCAATCAATCTCAAGACAAATTGATGGGATTTCTTGAAATCCACATTATCGACCACATTAAACACCTTCAAGAAGATCCCACATTGGGTTGTCCCGGAGTACGCCTCACAGAGTTTATTTTGCGACCCGAGTGTGTCCAAAAGTTACTTAGTCCAATGGACCGCAAAACCCAAGTTGTTCATGTGAAAGACTTAGAAGTGGAGGTTATAAACCATGGTGGAGACGCTAAATATAGTTGGAGAGCATGTGAAGGCTTGGATGTTGGATTCCACATGGTGAAAACCTTATTAGGAGATGTCGCATACCATAATCTCTTGATAAGAAGGACATGCGAACTTCAAGAATATCACAAGAAAATCCAATCTTTAGATTCTTCAATTCAAAAAGATGCCTCCTTTCACAACCACAAGAATGGTAATGTCTCAAGCACTATATATTGGCAAATGCCTTGGAATCGCCTCTATGGAGCTTTGGATGTCAAGTTGGACAACATCATTAAGATACAAAAGCAACATCAAGAAGAAATCATGTCCAAATTGGATCATGTGGTGGAGATGATACAGAATTTGGAACATGACATCAAAGACATGCAAAAGGAATTATTGCACAAAGTGTGTTCAAGGATGGATGATTTGATGGCATTCTCAGTGGAGATGAAAAACTCAAAAATTCCCAAAGTTGCATATCTTAGTGAAGTTGGCAACCACAAACTTTTGATGCGATTTGTTCCTGGTTTGAATCAAATGAAACTTCACCTCATGTGTGAAAGTATACATGGATTCCACCAAGTTGCAAACCAAGAAGGTTGTGTGGTCCATTTTGGAAATGAGGATACAAAAAGATTTTTTGCAATGTTTGCGTATGGATTGAAGATAGTCACCATATTGACGAAAATTGGTGCACATGTAGCTTGTGGGATGGGTGCAATGGTGCCTGACTTTAGTGATGGTTGTACCTTTACAGCCTTGATTCTTGACACACCAGGTTTCTTAGAATACCGAATTCCTACGGTAACTTTGGAGTCACTACCATTAGAAGCAAGGAATGTTACGAGGCTCTCTACTGATGACACATCCGAAGCACAAAGGTGGTTGAGAAGCTTTTTGGAGCCAAAATGTAAAAACAAGAGAGAGTTCTATAAGATGTTCAAATTGACCAAGGTTAAATATGAGAGGTCAACAAGAGGATGGGTGGCTTGGATATGTGATAAATGCCTTTCCAAGCAAGGTGATGCTAAGGATGTATTGAATTAAGATGTTATGTAAAGGAGATCTTGAGATAGTTTTAGAATATGATGAGGTTGAAGTTGTTGATGTCATAACATGGCTGAATCTCAATATAGTTAGTAAGAGACAAGTTACCTTTGTTTTATCAAGTAGCATTTGGTATTAGTATTTTGTTTTATAAGCAAGTAATGTTAGATTTGATCAACTAACAAGTGAACTACTATGGTGGAAGATTTTTTTTGCATTTTAAATATTGTCTTTCTTTTTGTTAGATGACAAGTGTAGCAAACAACCTTTATATTTTATGGGATATTGATGAATTAGCAAATATCTTGGACAATAGATGTCATTTTTCCATTAATTAGATCTTAAAATTTAAGCACATATGGACTATTAAGGAAAGTTTTTGTTTGTTAGGCTTTATATAAAGATATGGTTCTCAGGTATTTTGTCAGTTTTGCAAATATGGTACACTAATGGAGATGCGCTCCATATGTCTTGAATTGTGATACTTTTAACACTTTTTTGAGGAACTAACATTATTATGTGTTTAAATAGGACCTCAATTATCAAGAAAACTAGTATGCTATGAATATACATTCTTTATCATAGATATCAAATGATTCATGCTACTTGTAATTCACAAGCCAATAAAAATAATATATATTAGTATAAACTTCAAATATGCTAGTGAAATTATGGGACTATTGTGTGTATCTCGCATCTCGCTATCGCCTCTCGCCTGTCCTTCTTGCCTCTCCGTCTCCCTCTATAGACCTACTTATAGGAATGAAAAACCTACATTTAATTAGTTGCTTCACTTGTTTCTTGAGAGAAAAATTTAGGCCTTTAGAGGGCCGCTTTGCAATGATATACTTAAGGATTTCTACGTTATCATTGGCCCTATGTGTTCACCTTGTTTGACTTTTGCAAAGGTATAGTGAAGACTTAGTAACAATATAAGAAACCTTTGTTTTATGTGACAAGGCCTGATTTGTTTTTAACACATTTTATTGGACATTCTATGCAATAAACCCATGTTTTTATGTCAATAGAAGTGTTCAACATACCATAAATGTCGACATAGAAACCTAAATTTGTTGCATATGGTGTTCACTAGGATGTATTAAAAAAATTAGGCGTCATCATCTAAAATGTAGGTTTCTTACAATATAATCGAGATGCATTAATAGTAGGTTAAATAATCAAGTGCATTAGAGGATAGGATATTTAATAGTCAACCCTCTAATCTAAGTACTCAAAAGTACAAGTTGTTAAAAAAGAAATTGTCCAAAGTAAAGTCCAATCACCATCTACCATCAAGAGTTTTTTCATAATGGAAATGTGAAAGACTTACTTTATTGACATTTGGTGAGAATAGAAGTAGGAAAGGTTATTTTTATATTGAAATGTAATGTTCATCATGAATCTTTAAAGGATATGAGATAATTTGAAGATGAGAGCTTGATTGCTCATTGACAAAATGTAGGAATTGTACTCAAAGTAGAATTTCAAACCTCATTTTGGATTAGGAGAGTAATTTTTTCTAAAAAACTTTGAACTAAAAAATATTGAATATCAAGCTAAATTTCATCTCCAAAAATACATTTGAAATCTAGAAATGAATCAAAAGTTATGGACCAAGTTTGGAGAGGGGTTGGAAGGGACATTTCTTTGACATTTTCAAACATCTTCTTTGAATTTTGTCAATAACTTTTTTTGGAGATACAAAATCACAAACATGTTTGTGAAGATGAAATTTAGCTTTATTTTTCACATTTGTTATTTCCAAGTATAAAAAAAACTTCTACTATTCCAAAATGAGGTTTGAAATTTGATTTTGATTACAATTCTTATGTTTTCACAATGAGCAGTCAAGCTCTCATCTTTAAATTATCACATATCCTTTAATCTCTAAACATCCAAGCCTTTTCAACTGTGTTTTGACTATGAAAAAAGAGCATGGGCTTATAGTTATCCCCATTGAAGCAAAATTGCATAAGAGTTGTGAGATTACAACAAGAAAAAAGTATGTTTTCTTATTTTTAGTATATTGCCGTTCCCCACAATGTTTCAAAAATTTGCACATAAAAAGTTTTTTTGGGATTGGAGGTGATATGAACAACTACAAATTGTGTAAGCACACTAAAATGTACTTTCAAATAAACTAATTTCACATACAAAGCTATTAAACTCATTCCACTATCCACCTTGCAATTGTTGAGATTGAATTTTTTTTATAAGCATAAATCACAAAATAACTCCAAATCAACACTTGCTTGTTTAAATTTTCAATTTCCAAACCTTGGTACTTGTATTAGGAATGGTAGTTTTCAAGTGTTTTGAGGGAAAGCATAGTCAAGAAATTAAAGGGGTTAAAGTGCATTAGAGTTAGAATACACCTCCAGTACTTAGATTTTAAGCCACTCCATACATTGACAATCATTCGACATCCCAATATAAAGTGAGCATGCAATGGAAGTTAGAAAAAATGTACTCTTTGGGGTCCTTCAAGGCCTTTAGAGTAGCCCTTGAGAGGATCCATTTTTACTCTAATGCTTCTTGTTAAAAGTATAATGTTGACCAAAGAATAGATTTACTTTTTACTCTTAAATCATAATATATTTCTACAATCAAATGAAATCTTTAAGATGTATTATAAAATGCAAGTTTGAAGAAGAATTTAATGATGATTTAAAAACAAAATCTGTAAAAAGTATCATGGATATTCATATGGTTGGTTCAGTTACTATGCCAACAAATAATTTTCATTAAAAGTTAAGTTTAATAATTGAAAATGTGTAAGTTTTAGAAGAATTGGTTTCTTTAGTTCTAATTAATCAGATTTGTGAGTTTCTAAAAAAATCATTTTAAATATTAATGCAAATTATTTTTATCGGTTCATTTTTGAACTAAAAAAATATCTTTTGATGTAAAACAAACTTGAATTCCTTCAATTATACAATTTGTAAACAAAAATTCTAAAACTCTATATTGTAGAAATGAAAAGAACTAAAACATAAATTCACAACTATTTGTACATATTTGTGTAGAACATCATAGTATAGTCAACTTTTGTATCATTGTAAAATAAAAATAAATAAAAATTCCATAGAGTTTGGCAATAAAGTTGTAGATGCAATAAAATATTGAATTTTAGGAATTTTTCAAAAATTTTAATTGGAGTATAAGATAGACTTGATATGCTCTAGATTATTTTGTTAATTGGTCTTGAATCCAAAAAGACCTTTTATAGCTGAAATTCAAATTAAAAAAAAGAAAAAAGTTGCCAAAATACACTACAAGGTGGTCCATAGATTATGCATTTTGTTTTGTAGAAAAGTAAGAATTGACATTCCAAGGGAATTTTGACATGAATTTGTTAGTAGAGGGTAGTGATTCTTTTAGTGGTGATTCATCTAATGAAGTCAAATTTAGAAATTTTAATTTTCCTTTCAAAGATAAGGGAATTTATACAAGGCCATGTCAAGTTGTTACTGCAGAATATTTAGAAAAATGTAGAAAAAGATGTAGAACTACAAACTACTATGTTTGGTATATAGATATGTGATAGATTCTTAATAGTTGGCACTAGTTTTGGGGGGGAAGGGATAAAATGATGGTAGTTGTGGCATACAAATAATCCAATAGAAGAGTACCAAATAGAAAATGTTGCACCTCCTACAAATCATAAATCTATATGTATAAGGTTGATTTTTAGTGCTCTTTTGAGGCAATCAAGGTCATAATAAACCTACAATAGATTTACCTCTATATACACTACTTCTTGTGTACTCCAATTGATGGAATATGCAAGACCCGTAGTTCTTTATACAATAGAAGGAAAAAATTATATAGTTGCAAAATTATAGCTTGTCTTCTAAAAAGCTTGAATTTTGCTTATCAAACTTCATATTTCCATGTTATTCCCCAAAGATTCATAACATGAATAGTAACTTTTGTGAATCCAATGCTTGCCCTTTTGATTGTTAGTACCATTTGCACTAGTTGCAACTTTGAATTTCAACATTTCTCATACAATTCTGTGCACATTCATTGTACAATACATTAACTTTCTTCTCTATTTTCTCTTAATTGTAATAGCGGATCATGCCTATTTCTTGAGGGAAATTGGTTAAGCACATGAACATTGGTTCTCTATAGTTACATTTTGAGATAGCACTAAAAGAACTTCACAATCTCACATTGCTCAAAAACTTCTTGCAATATTCCCTTCCTCTCTTTGTGTGGTCAAGGACTTAAAAGGATTGAGAGCCTCTCGACCGTCCTAAGGAATGGATAAGGTAGTCACTTGGATAATTCCAAAAAAGTACAATCACAAATCCCTAAATTCTCATAGGAAGTTTGAAGTACTACTTGAAGATTGCATCTTATTACAAATGTAAGTATAACACTACATTGTTGAGAATTGAAATCTACAAGGATTTTACTATTTGTCTACATCATTGCATGTGGCAAAATCAAATTAAGAACGAAGTGAAGATGAATTGTGGTAGTGAATTTATTATTGGTAAATAATCACCAAAATCCCACCTAAGTTTTGATTTGGCTTTTATTACACTAGAAAAAATGAGGAAAAAAGTAGACAAAACCAACAAAATTGTCTAAAGAAATATGAGATTCACCAATATTTGGATGAAGTTTATTAACTTTTATGTAATTTTGTTGATGAGTGAAGAATGGATGACCCAAATTGGATGATTTGTTTTACTTGTTTGCATTCAAGGATGTACATTGTTCTTACAGTAACAAAATAAAAAACTTTTATTGAATTGCGGTTCTCTAGTGAACCTAGTGTCAAATGGTTGGCCTCAAGAATCCGTAGCACTTGCTAGACTACAATCGTGTAGGAGTCGGAGAATCCTGTAATTGCAATCAACTAAGGGCAAAAATTGCCTTCTTTTGTGTTCCTTCGTTTAAAAAAGCAATGAGAACAAGAAATGAACTACTATTATGCCTATCAACTTCTTTCTATTACACTGCGACATTCCAATCACAATTTTGGCATGAGTGGCGACACTCAAGCTTCTACAACTCTTGGTCTTTGTTTCTTCTTGTGGTTCTCCATGTTTAACATCTGCATGAAGTACAAATAAAGCATAAACAACAGAGTAAAACATCAAGTGCAAATTTATTCCTTTAGTTGCATGAACTAAATATGAGTCAAAGGGGAATATGACTCACCTTGTTTTCTGTGTGAGAGAGGCGCTCTTCAAATAAGGACACTGTTCGAGTAAGGACTTCCAATTGACCAACAATGTGCTGCACAAGTTGTAAATAGAGGTGAGAATAGTTTACCGGATTGTGCGACATGAATATTCATGTTGCCAAAGTTTTAACAAAGCAAAGATGTGGGCTTGGGAAAGTTTCCAGACATATTGTCAAGTTCTACTAAAATCACCAATATCCATAACACGATCTTTTGAGATGATCAAACAGCTCCAAACGAAGAGAAGGAGAAGAACTAAAAAGTTGAATTACCCTTGTCCGTCCAAGCAATGAGAAGGGGACACAATAACCTCAATAACAAGACTTGGCATTGTAGTACTGTTGGAAGTCAAATTCATCAGATGTCACGTACCGAAATCGTAGAGCAACAAAAACATGGATGTTCACTGACGCCGAAAATGAGATGTACTGGAATTAGAGTACCTCTAAGGTTTTCCCAAAAGTTTCAAGAATCGTCTTCGAATCTTCCTTGCGGCCGTCCTTTATGGTGGGTGAATGAGCGACAGACCGCTCTGGTTGAGACCAATTCTCCTTCTCCTTCCTAGTTTCAAACGAGGCTTGGCAAACGGTGTTGGGGGATCTTTGAGGAGATTGCGGTTGATGGTGTTTGAGTGGGCTCCTTGGCCAAGGACTTTTTTGAGAGCACGGACCTGAATACAGGCTCACATCAGGGTCCATTTCCTTCAGTGCCTGTAAAGTGAGGCATAATGCAAAGTTTGAGTGAAAACGAAGTGGGTATTGCGTCTTTGGTACTACCGTTCACACATAGATATTCTGTTGGCAAATGGGAAACAATGACTGGTACGAAACCACGTGTGAGATATTCTAGGAACCCAGCTATAGTAAACCCTACCAATTGTAATTCCATTCAACAGAAGACAGTTTCTAATGTGAACCAGGGCAATTGTAATTGGGGCTAGCTTTCTTAGGATACCTTTACGGATCGGATGTTCAGGATAAAACTAGGGAAGTCTTTATTTTCATGTCGAAATGGAGCACATGTAACATGCTCACCTTCTGCTCCGAATGTTGCTTTACTTTCGGATCAGGAATGTTTGTGCGTGAATCACCACCCAGAATCTTGTCTGCCAAGTCTTTGGAGGTCTTACAAGCACATTGACACGCCATGCAATTCCCTACATGAGGGCCCTCCTCGGGGATTGGACCCAACAAACCTTCTGAAACAAAACACAATCGAGCATGTTAACAAAGTTTTTGACATTTATATATACGTGAATGTTGTTGGATCTAGAAATCATAGACTACGAATGCATTGGAAAGTTTACATATTCACCCGATACCTATCGGATTCACATTTGATATCAAAAAGTAGACCGACCACACCACTTAGGACACCAACATTTCTAGATTACCAGAAAGCAAATGGTTATCAGAAAATTAGCTCCTTCACCCGAAAACACGTGAAAGTTGGAGGGGCCCCTTGAAACTACATTACTGAAGAATTAATTAAGCTGATTCGAACCTCTTGAATACCGTTGCCTTGACACCAAGAATTAATGCACATGATTAGATGAAGTTATGTACCATTGTGACAAACAATATTGTTGCATGTAATCCTGACGTTAAGAGTCTTGTGACAAAACGGATTGTGATAGTGATAGTACAGAGTGAGGTTTCACTTGGTACTTTTGTTCCTTGGGGCTTCTTGAGAGAATATTAAAGAAGGAGATGATATTAGAGAAAGAGATAATAAGCCAATATGGGTGTGTACCTTGCGGCAGACATATTGAGTCGTCAAAATTGGTTCGCCAGAGCATCACCTGATCCGAATTGAAAGTGTTTTAACCGTCAATATATAGCAAGAACAACACAGACAACTCAAGCGAACTAAAAAATTATTTTCAATTGTTAACATTCATCTATTCGAAATTCGTAACTTCATACTGTAATCGGGCATTAGACATTTTTCTCAAATGCCGTTCATTTTAGGTTGAAAACAGCACGTACATGTTCATCCACACTTCCAGATGCAAAATACTCGCCTGTCGGCGAAAACTCCGCACACAAAGTAGGACCCTCATGCCCTTGTAAGCTGTAGAGTACTTGACCCTCACGTAAGTCCCAGACCTGCGCAGTAATGGTAAATGTTCATGATTCTGTAGACTGAAAATTCCTCGAAGAAAATTGTGAAGTACCCTTATCATATCTTTCTTGACCAAAATAATTGTCAAGGCAGCGGCACTTACACGAATTGTTGAATCTTCGCAAGTGGAAAGAAGAAAGTTGCCAGAAGGATGGAAGCAGACAGAGTTTACAACCCCTGCACTTGCAACATAATGCTGAACGAGCATTTTGCTTCGGATGTCCCATATCTGACACCATCAACATTTGTAACACATCACAAGTACGCCACTGGATGCCTCCCACAGCACATTAGGTGACAGCCTTTCTGTCCTTACAACCCAGCATAAGCGGAATTGCATATAAATGTGCCAGCAGTCTAGGATGTAAACTGTGATTTGAGTAGGGAGAATATCAAGTTCTGACAAGATAGAGCAGCCAATACACTTGCAATGCAACCAAGCTGCACAGGGATTGGAATGAAGATCCAGGAGATCAATATTTTCTGTGTAAATACAGTGCGAAGTGGATTCGAGTATAATGTGCGCGATAATACAGATGATGAAGAGAGAGAGAGAGAGTAGAGATATTAAAACACCTGAACATAATTGTCGGAACCGCCCGTCGCAAGAAGGGAGCCATTGGGATGAAAACGAACAGAATTAATCATCCTGTAAGCCGCGTGCTTTACTCAGAAAAGAGGGTCACCGAAGACCTCAAATGTCAACAGAATTTTTTTTCTTAAAAAGTATATTATTCTCAAAATTTATAGACAAAAGTAACACCAGAATCTTAGCCATCATTCATAAGGAGGAATCCCTACGGTGACAGGCCTCCATATGATCATTCACAAGCCTCCCCGGGATACACAGGGAGGCCTCAATATGAACAAGCATAAGGAAACCTCTCCATGAATCATGGAGAAAATTCTCTTCGCAATGTCTAAAAGGTTCTTCAAATAGTTCTAATTCTACTGAAAATCCTTTTCAACTGCCGTCAAATGGTGGAGCAACTCGTGCAGTGAACCGCTCGGTTTCTAAAAGACCTCTACTCTATACGAAAGAAACACATAGCGGATGAAATTGTAGAAGAGTTTGGCCTACCCCATGCCATCACTGAATTGCTGCAAACACTCATGACGCTCCAAATCCCATAGTCGAACAGTCCTGTCATCACTCCCAGAGACAATCGTCCTGCAGTCCAACTTCAAGAAGCTTCATCAGCAGTTTGAACATGAGTCCTAAAGTTCATATTCTTCTGTTTGATAGAATATGTGCAATTTCAGCTCCTGCAACCACACAAGAAGTACAAACAGTATTGCAAGAAAAAAGGAAATAAGTTCATTCAGAAAAGAGTCGCAAGGAAAAGCTGACCCGCCATCAGGATGAAACTCTGCAGACCGCACCCAATTTATATGGCCAGCCAACGTCACCAAGAATTTTTGTCCGTGAACTAACCATACCTGCCCGTAATGCAAAAGGGAAACGGACTACATTACTGAATCTGACGAAGAGCATTAGCTAGTACCAGTGAGTAAATAAAATCATAATTAACAAGCAGGATAAGCCATCCGGATTAGCAGTAAGGAGTAGTTCAGAAGCACCTTAATAGTTTTATCATCAGATCCAGTAAGCAGACATTGGCCATCATAGCTGAATGCAACAGTACGAACTGCCCCGCCATGTGCCTTGATAACACTCGATTTGGCTTCTCTGAAAAAACAGGATTTGAGTGTAATAAAACAAAAGCTCAGTTACCTCTCGGTACTTCTATTATTTCTGTCAATGCAACCTGTTGTTCGTGTAGAGATAGTGCACCTATGCTTCAGATATTATCTACGACAATTGACAGGGAGCTATTCAAGAAGAAGAGGAGCTGGGTAATATGCCCAGACCATCCCCTCTTACGATTTCTATTACTCCCTCTGTTTCTAAATAACACCGGCGATTCCTTTGTAAAGCACAAAGGAAACACCGATATTACTTAGGAACACAGGGAGTATGATATCTAGTTTCCCAAGGTATGCTTTCTTAGGTTTCTATGATCACCCAAGATTGCAGGGTCATTCAGATCGTGCTAGGTTACTTAAATCTGGAGTCTTGGAGTGAAAGAAGTACGACCCTTTGGCTTAGCGTGAACTATTTTCCACAACCAGACTCCCGATTTGAGTTACCTAGTCCATCAGGTCTTAGTGCGCTTAGCTTTCCATATATTACACACAATGATCTGAGTATGTGACTGATTCCTCTTCAAATAAGCACTCTTCTATTTACTAAAAGCAGAGGTAAATGTACACACACAGTAGGGAGCCAGAGGCGCACGGTTTTGTCTTTGGATCCTGATGCCACCACATTGTCCAACGGTGAAACGGCCACCGAGTAGACAGGTCCCTGATAGTCACCAAGGCCAAATAACAAATTCGTAAGAACATTATGTCGATTCAATCTTACAGATTCAATGTTAAAATATATTATACCATGCCCCCAAGACGCCAATAATGAATGATCATGAACAAAAAAACCAGACGCTGCAGTCCAAAGATGATTCTTCACTTAGTTTCAACAAAAAGCTACTCAACGAGAGGCTTTATTCGTTTCTAGTGCAGCTACATATCTCCGAGAGGCTCTGCAGTTTATTCCATAGAGTGGCTTATTTCATGTTAAGGACTAGGACTCGGTTTTCAAGAAGCAACAAACATTGTCCATTGGAATCCACTCACTTTTAGACTTCACACTTCACTGTTGAGTTGATGCAATGCAAGAGCCAATAAATATAAGATTTAACATTGCTGGAGGCTGAGTAAGTTTTCGTCCTTTTCGTAAGTCATAGAAGATTTTAACCAAAAAAGAGTAGTTCGGTAACCAATAATTCTACACTGAAGGTCAACTGATTTTTGTCCCAACACTGAAAATTGAGATTGTAGCAAGTCCGAAGACCCTCAAGATCGAGACAATGGTGAACCTAAAAACTGTAACAATATTGTAAGCATGCTGTTTTTCTTAACATATCGGTCATTCTCATGAACCCCAAACCCTATCCAGCGCCAGACCTAATTTTGCTCAATTCGAAGTAAGGTTTGTTACTACCAGCTCACTTCACATAAGCTGTAACGTTCATCAATATAAATTAAATCCTCAAACATGAATCACACCAGCGCTACATTTTACCATTCGAGCTACAAGATACTGAACGAAGGAGCTGCACACACTGTGAACATGAAGATCCAATGAAACGGCCAAATCAAACCACGGAAAACACTTCACCTACACATTGGAAACCTGGACACGACCACTAAACCTGCGTTACTGGGAAACGGAATATTCTCACTACCAATTACTCGATTGCGTAGTTCGTCTTGCAATGCGTTTTTCCGATTCAGTGTTTTACATACGTGTTCCTAAGCTGTATGAGCGTTTAAGTAAGATTGAAAAAGGCTAAAACAGCTCTAATTGTTACTCAATTATAACCCTAAGAACGAAAGCGTTCCGTATTCCCGTAACCGGACACTCAAGTGATAACCAAGAGCTTTCTATCTGTATTATGAGAGATGCTTCGAGAAGCAATGTTCATGAAATGCACAGACGATAATCACGCTCACCGTTCGACACGCTTCCTACACGCAGATCGACATCCCTTTGTCTCACAAAACATGGCCTGATTAGCAAAAACTATCGATTAAGGAAGTATGATGACCTGATGCCCCAGGAAGCGGTACGGTCGAACAACAGGATGCCGCAGGTTAGGCCGACAATGTAAGCTCCATAGCAAGACAACCGAATCGGCACCTCCAGAGACCACATGCTTCATGTGTGGCCGGAAATGGAGCGCATTCACGCCTCCCCGGTGACTGCCATAGCTGGCCAGGATGACCGGGTCTTGGTCGCCCATGGTTGCTGGGTTGGATCGGCTTCGACAACAACAAGCAACCTACAACAACAACAACAACGAACAACCGCAAACTGAAGCTCCAAGAGGTCTCCCAAAGCCAGCTCCTCCGCCATTTGGCTCATACACGTGTTTCCCACTGTTTGCGTCGAAATACCGGTAACTAACTCCAGCACATATGTAGAAATCGGATCTCATATCTAGGAATGCGATCTGTTTCCCCAAGCTTGCGCACGTTTTGGAAAGCTCCGGGAAACGAAGGCGCTTCAAGTTCCGACAGCGCCTCCGCCGGTCCTGAGAGTTTTCAAACTGCAGCGCTCTGTTTCAGCGTTCCTATTGCTTGGAATTCATGAAAATTTCTGCACAAGACAGGCAGTTAAACCAATACCATCACCAATTGTGTCACCTGTGCAGACATTTCAAAGAAACGAACGTAGTTGACCGCATTTGAGGACGTTTGAGGCCGATAGCAACTAAACATGCGTGGAAACATCTTGTGCACAGAACAATCAAGTCACAGGCAATTCATGCTGATCCGAAGCGTAACTATGTCTTCAATGAGAAGTGAAATCCTGTGATCGAGGTCGTCTTCCTCGCTGCCAATTCAGGTTTGCAACAACATCCATGAGATCGAAATACGATCGAAATCATTGAGGAACCCCAAATGTAGAAGAGCTCTTGCATTAACTTAACTTCAGTTAAGTTAGTTCTATCACTGTAGAGACTGTCTTCTGCTTCATGCGTTGGTTTCTCATTCCTTCTTCATTTTTAATTGCATTTGCATGAATTCTTTTTTCAATTTATATCCTTTGGAACGATAGCGAGGCAGGATGGCATGCAATCAAATCACGCTAAGCTGTTGTCTCCTTCTATTACCATTGTCTATGGACTTAAAGAGAAACAATTTTTTGGAGATGATGTAGCACAGAAATGATAGTTTCCAGAGAGATTGTGTACATATTATACAACTGACATACTTTTGTTTTGCAAGACTGCAGAGTAGGATTGAATCACTGTCTCTACAATGACTGAAAATGGAGTTCCATTACCTCCATCTCCTCGAGCGAAGGACATGTACGGCTCGCCGGAAGGTTCAACATACAGTCCAAAAATGGCCTCGCCACGAGCCAAAGTTTCACCGAGAACAAAGATGCTCAAAAGATGGCCAAGAATTGATGAACGACGTGTGCTGCATGTTGTGTATCGTGTGGGTAACATCGAGGAATCCATAGAGTGAGCTTAGTCATCTCTCTTGATGTAAAGTTCATTCTTGTTGATTTTTTATGTGATATAATAAAACATCTCATTGATTTTTAGGTCAAATTAGATTATTTCACCACCATGACATCAGGACAAAATCATGAAATAATCCTCACATCCCTAGTTTTAGGAGGTCTTTTTATACTTGCAATGATCATATGGAAGTCCATGAATCTTGAATTATAAGAAGACCTTTGGATGATTACCATAATCCAAATTTGAGTATTGGAGATTGTAGGCTTTGGAATGTAGTGTGTATGTCACACTAAACTAAGGAGCAACAAGGTAGTCATATTTGATCATTGCAAGATATAGCACACCTCATACTGCATTGCATACAAAACCCAATCTAGCATAAGCCATTGATGACAAATGCAAACAATTGTGATAATAGTTCTATTCACAATTTGGATACAAAGCAAACAGGAAGTGACACATTTGCTCCTTCAAAGCAAAGAAAACTCTTAGTAAATCGATCATACAAAAGTTTATTTTTTATGATGTTGTACAAATGTTTTTGAAATAGTCAAATTTTACTGAGAACATTGTTGCACACAAGGTTGTTAACATTATCTTATCTATTTTACAACACTAAGATTTAGGTTGTAGTGCAATGTCAATTAGTCACGAGGCTTTAGTTGATTCCTGTGACACACCATCTTGTAAGTATTGCACTTGAGACTACACAATGAGTGCAAATGTTTTTTCAAGATGACTCCATTTCACAAGAATTTGATATTTGACAACAATCATGCTCTGTGCAGGTACTATCGAGAATGCCTGGAAATGCACATCCTTCGAAAGATAGATTTCCCAGAAGACAAGTACTTGACTGTATTCATGGGTTATGGAACAGAAGACAACCATTTAGTTGTTGAGTTCACATACAGTGAGTTTGTGGATACTCTTCCTCATTTAAAAAAAAATGAAATTCACCTAATAAACATCCAAAATAGTGCCTTTGGTAAAATTCGACTACTAGCTTATGAAACCTTTTAACACCCAAATCTTCTGTTGAATTTTTGCGCATTACAGCTAATGTCTTTGTACATGTAGTTTATTTGCCACAATTTCACCAAATTTGTTACCGATATAATGGAGATAGTTTTAAAGATTGAAGTAATACTTTTGATGAGTGAGTGAGAGAGAGATTTGTTTTGACAAAATTCTCTTCACAGTGTCGTCTGAAGTTCCGAAATGAGTTCAATTTTACTGAAAAACTCTGTTCAATGAGCTGGAACAGTGCTCTTGAAACATCTATTTGATCAGTGGCAAGATAAAAAACAATCCAAAATCATGAAAACGTGTCTGATGTCGTGAGCTTAATCAGTCGCCTTTTTGTGGTATGAATTGCAGATTATGGTGTGACCAAGTACGAAATTGGAACAGGGTTCAACCACTTCGGAATCACTGTGCCAAACGTAAGAGTGTGAAACCCTAATATCTGCACAGCTTAACCTAAAAAAATAAGCTGATACTGCTCGGGTACGTTGAGCTAGCTTGTGTTCCAGTTGTAATTGAACATTCATTTCAGTGATGGCATCTCCCCATGTTATTACACTGATAGTGACTTCTCATACACTCCCTGAAGTTTGCAGTCCTTGTGCCATAGATAATTTCTCATTTTATCACTCTAAAGTACAGTCAAATTCCTTATTCCTTCAAAGCTCCGACATTTCATGAAATTGGCAAGAAACACAAGGACTGAGTTTGAGGAGCAGTTTAGAGTCAGACAAGTTATAAAAACTGGAGCCCAGATGAACCTCACACCTACGTATGACCTACATTTTGAAGCTCCACGTTCTAGTTGACCACCTCAAAATCCACAGGCTAAGAACTTGGCACCCAAAATTTCACCAATACAAATGATACACAATTGATGGCATAGACAAGAGTTCTGCGTAAATTGAATGGGAAACATTCTCTTCGTGACGCTGTCTAAGAGTTCCTAAAACAGGGTGTTAATTACTACCAATTCTAATAAGCTGATGCTGTACAGCAAATCCTATTATTCCTTGAAAAATTACTGACCTCTACCGACCAATATGCAGGTTCAAAAGGCGTTGGACGTGATACGAAAGAAAGGGTTTCCGGCTCCAGAAAGTACCTCCGTGGATCTCAATAGAAACGTGTATGCTAACATCAAGGATCCGGACGGGTACACTTTCAAACTCATTCAGAGGGCAGGTATGCGTGAGCGCTTCTGGCAAGTGAGTTACAACGTTGCCGACATCGATGCAGCCGTCCTGTTTTATCAAGATGTACGTAATACCCTTGGTTTCTCTAAAGTCTGTCACCACACTCAGGATCAGTTAGAATATCATTGAATCTTTCATCTGGGTCTTTCCGAAGAGCATGAATTTTGTTTTCCGAAGAGATTCTTCACTTTCAGTGACTTTCTTTGACTGTCACTTCATTTCAATCTGACTTTCCGATGGATTTGGTGGAAGGTTGGGCTAGGCTTTTGGAATGCATCTACTTTCGAGAAACGACTATCCTCTGTCACAGGTTCTACGATCAGTCCTCCGTCACCCTTTCATGCCCAAATCCATTTTCTAGAATTTATTTTACATATTTTTGCAAATGTTTTTGGCCAAATATATTAATTGTACCCACTGTCATCAATTTGGTCATCAAAGAAGGGCTTCTTCTAAGACTCAAGCATTACTTTGGATGAAGGAGAATTTATTGAACCAAAGATCACCTTGAAGCACTTTGTTCACCAATCACAATATAAACCATCTTTACGCTAGTCATACATTCATACGACGTCATAGGTAATACATTGGGACCCAAAGGGCAATCAAATTAAAGAGGCCAAGGCATATATATCTTACAACGATGAGTAATACTGTCACCCATGGATACAATTTTAGCTACAAAGCTATGACATTGAAGACGTCTGGGTGTAACTTAGATTCTAATGAACTCCATTAAACACATCATGTCTGTTTGTAGTCGTGCTATACAGTACACTGTACAACTTCTAACGGGTACGTCATTTCCTTTTATGTCTTCCAGAGAACATTCGCATACTTAGCCTATGACTTGGATGATCGCAAAACAACTGTCATTGAATTGGAGTATCACTACGGTGTGACTCAGTACACCAAGGGAACAGGCTACGACCAGGTGCGAAAAACAACCAGAGATGGACTGCAACCAATATCATCTGCATATCTCGGCACACCTAAACTTGAGTCAAGAGTACGACTAAATGGAAGTCTGCGGGGGTGCAGATATCCATAGGGACGGACGATGTTTACAAGACGGCCAATGCTGTTGAGTTGCAGAAGGGCAGAACCGTTCGTCCTCCTGGTCCTTTACCTGGCATTCCAACGAAAATTTATATTTGCCTTGACCCAGACGAATGGAAAGTTGTAAGTTAAATCCATTACCAATGCAATTATACGACTCCGTCTTCTGCTCTGTGTATGATCGAAAATCCAAAGTTGGCAGATCTTCTGATATTCTATTCTTTCCTGTGTCCATGCGACGTACTTAAATTAGTTGTTCTACCTTGTTTGATTCAGGTATTTGTTGATAACTGGGACTTCGCAAGAGAGCTCGAGCCTGCTTCCTTCGTCCCCCGAGTCACAACTTCACTAACGCTACCGAGAGGCACTGCTAACAGGTGTCCAGGACATGACCCAATGTTCGAGGATCGTGAAGGGAAAATGGTGCGTCAATGAATGAACAACCACAGATTTCTCACTTTGATTTTCGGCAAACGCAGACTCCAGTTTCGCATTTCATGGGACACCGGTGGTCATTATTTATAGTGGCGTGCATGGAGAATTGACATTCAGTTCAAGCAATTGACAACATAATTGTAAAGATCATACCAACGAAACAGAGAAGGGTTGAAGAAGAAGATAAAATGCTACGGGAGGTAATCCAAGTCTGTGCTGACGATTTTCGTTCGTGACCTGGACTTGCTAATAAGGAAATGGTTAGTTCAAGGATCATCAACTGTTCTCCGCATGCTCGGAGTCTCGACTCTGGTAAACGGACCACAATGAATCAATGAGCAGCCGTCAGATTAATTTCGAGTCTTCGTTTGAAGATACAATCAGAGAAGGTAGTCTAACAATGTGAGGTTCTTCGAAACCGATAAACAAACAGTAGAGATTCTTCGAAAACGGTAAACAGAGACCGACATACATACCGAAGTGGCGACTAATCCCGGCTCTGCTTCTGGAGCTCTCACTTCATATACATGAGATCTGTACAATTGGGATTGAGCACATGGGCCTGCAGCTAGCTACTCACAGTGCCTTCTAGTAACGTTGGTGTTGTGCGCAACATGCTAGGAGATCATTAATTGGGTGATCATACGCCACCCCAGAAGGTCACTGTGCTACTTCTGCTAAAATGAATGGACGATGTCCGCCACTCCTGAAAATGAGTGGTAGATCAGCACCAGGCATTTGAAACTAAGGGATGCGAGTCTACGGCAGAAATTCTTGAGGTAGGGAAGAGCCAGGAGGTGGGGATTTGAATGCCAGTCTCGGGAGAAGTGTACGTTGCGGACGATTCCTGAGTACTGTCCAGACTGGAACTCGACTTAGGGCTGGCATGCCCTAAAGTAAGATCCAACTTCGACCCTTGGTCTCCAACTGTCTGGCTTGACGGAATTGGCAATGCGTTCAATCCTGGCTTGAATTCTTCAACCACATGGCACTTGGCTTCTTCGACGGGATTAGGTCTTGCGTGAGTAGAGTTTGCCGTGGTGGAACGAGAGTGAGAAGAGACGGGCTTAAGAGAGAGCCTGACAGCGCGTTCGTGGATGCTTTCGCCCGGCAGCAGATCTGGAGACTCTGTAGGAGTAGGCGACAAGCAGGACGAAGCGGGCAACTCAAAATTCGTTCGCGCCTTGGCTCCACGCAACCTCCTCGCGGCGGCGTCATAAGCCCTTGCTGCATCTTCGGCTGTATCAAACGTTCCAAGCCAGTGTCTGCATTTGCCAATCCTGTCACGAATCTCTGCCGACCATCGTCCCCATGGCCTTTTCCTAACGCCTCTGTAAGTTCGCCGTGTGGTAGGAACTGGGTAATCATCACTGCTAGTGGCCTTCTCCGTAATATTGCTTGACAAACAACGACGATCTGCAGTTTCGAGTCTAACTTCCTCATTCGAATAAAAACGCGGCTGCTGCATCATGGAGCCAAATCTTTCTGAGCCTTGAATGAGAAGCTCCGAATCAGATGTACACCATTGTAAGGTCGGGTCACATTTCTGGAATGTTAAATAACTTGATGCTTGCTGAGTACTGGACTGATCGCGTGACGATGACCTCAAACTATCTGAATACGCTGCTTCGGACGTCATACTTCCAACGCCATAAGCTAACAGCTGCTGTTGCCATGGATTGGCCACATTCTCAGAATGTGCGACTGGCACTTGGGAGGGAAATTCGGAAAACTCTCTGGGATTGCCAAAGAGGGCGTGCTCACCCACAACCGCTCCAATGCCGTAGTCATGGCTGGTCGCCCCGTCCTCCACGCTCTTCGACACGTCAAGAAAAGGTCCGAGGTGCATGAGGGATTCCTGCTGCAGGCTTTCGTATTTCTGCGATGACTGCTGCAAGTGAGAATAACTATTCCTGGTCGGTTCTTGATAGCTCATATGCGCCCCGGGATGGCCAGTAATTACACTCCCGGTTGAGAGAGACGATGAATTAGTCTGTGGCTGATTGATCCTGATGCTTGAATCGGGGCGTAAGTTGAAACTCTCGTGAGTAGCAAAGTTATTTGAAGGTCTTGGATGCAGGTGATCATCATGTCGGGCTACATTTTCGAACGACAATGTTGCAATACACGTATCGCAAAGGTAGTAGTTGGCCGGGGCCAAACAGCGCATACAAGCACCACCGACACTCTCATCGTCTGGGAGCCCCGAGATGTACTGGATTCTCTCTTTCTTCACCGGCACAGAAAATGAGGTGGAATTGTACTTCCGCTTGGAGTGAGCGGCGTAGCCAACCAACAACTCGTGCAACGCCATATCTTCAATCACAGGCTCAATACTCGAAATGCCTATGCTACATTCCCCGTCTCAGCAGTATTATTCCTAAGGCAGCACGGACTACATGTACACTGAACAGTAACCGGTACTTCAACTGTAGAGTGTCAAACCTGCAAGTTCTTGAGAACGCCCTGCGCAAGATTTACCCAGAAACCTGGATCCAATCTAGGATACGCAGAAACAAAATTTAAACGGGAAAATGTCCTAATCGCCCGCAAGAACCAGATCAAGTCTGACTCGCGTGTTCAAGTTGTCTGAGTGGAAGATGTGCAAAACAAGTGCCGCTCACAGTCCTCGATCAACGCCACGTGAAACAAAGAGGCTGTTCGACCTTGTTCAAGTGCGGGAAATTCATCTAAATCAAATAATTCTACCAAGTATAATCTATTCTTGTTGATTCCTGCACTAGATCTCACTTGCAAAAAAAACTACGACGAGGAGCTAATGGTTTTTGCGCAAATTGATCTAAGTTTTCGATCCAGCTGCAAAGGCTACAGGTGAAAGGAGCTAAATCTTGACAGAAGAGTTCCAGTGAGCAAGCGCATGGCCAAAAACGAAAGGCCAGGAACAGCTATACGTTCTACCAAACAGAAAATCTAGAATAAAATTAGAGAGTCAGTGTCAGTCTACCAAAACTGGCCCGCCACCGTCCAAATCTGAAGTATGTCGAGAAGCAGACCGACGCACATGAGCAGACTCACATTCCGAACAGAAGTCCCTAGGAAACTCTGAATCAGAGACCGGGGTTTATTATGTGAGAGCAACTGAAGTCTACACTCGATCCGAAATCTCTTCAGGAGCTCATGTGCGCGTTTCCTAAACTAGATCATGCTAACCCGAACTTCTGTCTCTTATAAACCTGAGGATGGGCAAGTAGCCAAGGTCAGGAATATGCACGACTCCCCATTCTCTGTGCAACCAGGTGAAGAAGAAATTAATAAGTTCGAGGCAGCATTTCTGTAGAATTTTAAAATTAGCAGCCGCCACACACTGTACCTAACGCTTTCCAAATGCCCCTGTAGTAACGAGAACAGTACAGAAGAACACGATAGTAAAGAAGAATCCTCCAGGTGGTTTTTGTATTCGCGTTCCGATTCTTCGCCGTTGAAAATAAATTTCAATGTGTACCACAGAATTAAAAAATTAAGAAAAAAGAAAGAAGAAGAATGTCGGTGGATCCTATCACAATGGACATCTCTTGCAGTAAGTTCACCGATGGAGCAGATGATTTTCATCGTCAATAATTTCGTCAAATAACTTGATGCAGCGCAAAATTGCATCCGACCCGCTGATCGCTGCTTCAACCCAATCTTGGAAAATTTACCCAAATATTTTTCTGAGATTTAATTCGCAAGGAAATTTTGACATCGCGAATCTTCCATTTCTGTTTCGAAAGTAAGGGATTCAAACACACTCACACACACATACACACACACACACAATCGCTGGGACTATCAACGGTTCCGGGCCGACCACATCGAAGTGCCATTGGAAGATTGAGAGATAAGGGAGCCCACCATCGTACACGTGTGGAGATGCTCTGTGCGCATGACCGAATGAAAGGTTCGCTGCTGGCGAGTAGGTTAGATCACATGTGGGTCATGCATCGCGGAATTTAGTCGAGAAACATCTTTTGATGGATTTGTTTTTCCGAATGAGGAAAGTCTATGCAAATCGCTTCTAACCTTTTTGTGGGTTTTAATAATCAAGTGAGCAGTCGCAGAATTGCAGGGATGAGGCAACCTATCGGCCAGGGATCCACTGACATTGATCGAATTTTATATTAAGTAATAAACAAGGGAGGGTGAACACGGCCAACTAATTGCGCATGATAAGCAGGAAATAATTGGGATGGCCCCAGTTCCGGTGCAGTTCACCAAGACGGAGTCGGTGGCTAGAATTATATTACCCTGCAATTTTCGCCATTGCTCCGTCATAATGTGCTGCTATTATCCTTCCCTGTAATGCTAAGATGTCAATGAACTTGAATCTGCTGAAACCCACTTAATTAAGGTCTCTCTACCTCTCATGTACCGATGGCTTCAGTGAAAAAGAGATAACGAGTGACACGACCTTATCAGCGCTCCATCTGGCTGGACTCTCTCCAGAAAAATGCACCCTCATCTTTACAGGATTCGAACTTTCGAAGTTTGAAAAGCTTTATTTATATATATATATATAATTTATATTTATTTTTTTTAAATTATTTTTTTAATTTATATATATATATTTATAGTCTTGGTCCACCGCGCGTACCGCAGTAAGCGCGCACGGTGATTATTACTCGCGCTCTGCATCAGCCAAGTGGAAGGGCGATATCATTAAGTGGAGTTTGGACTTCGCGAATCAACCACGGAAAAGCATCGATTGCCGCTTACGACTTGTGCGGGGATGCAATTCCGATTTCCGAAACGAAGTGGAGAAGACCGCGCCGATCGGTATCTTCAAATGATTTGATCCGGAGAAGACGGTGGGATCTGAATTTTTTTCTTTTTCCCGGATTGTTCTGTGTCAATTGTTGAACGCTGCACGCCTGCTGTCACTGACAATGTAATTGCTCAATGTATACACAATGCTCAAATTCTCTTTGAAAACAACAGATCAGCATCAGCAATTCGCATAAATTTGCTTAACGAAGATAATGAGAAGGGCAGTGCAACTACTGTTCGATTGTACCTCTTCGTAAAAATTACACCATTCTTAAGATTGGGTTCAACTGACAAATCTGAAAATCAATTGCAAATTAACCAGCACCGACCCCTGGGGAGGGGATGTAACTCTAAAAGGAGTAAAAATTCTCCAATGAATACTCTATTTCCTTCCAAAATTAATCAATGGTGAATCTGATTTCTTATTATTGACTGCGACCCAGCACAGAAATTCTCTCCACGCTCAGTAACTTAATCCCTTCACAAGTCGATCGGCTGTCGCATGCCGGAAGCATGCTTACCCAATTACCATTATCCAAGCGCAAGAAACGATGGATGCAGCGAAAAGCTTGAAAAGGACGGATCCTGAAAATAATAATATTGCATTTGCAGAAATATAGACACTCACTGACGCGTAGTTTTAGTGACGATCTTCCTCGTTTTTGTTAAGTGATCTCCTCCCTCACACGTTTGGCACGAGACTTTCCTTTTTCGAGAGCCCAAAAATCTGTTAATTTCCTGTTGCGGAGTGAGCCAAATCCAAAAGCTCAAAAACCCAATCACGCTTCCAGTTGGCAAAAAGGTGGAGCAATCGTGTGCCTGCCTGCTCGATCTTGAACGTTCAATTGCAAATCTCCGACCAGTGTGTACAGAATTAACAGATTTTTTGTATTGGGAAGTCTGACTTTGCGTACTTGACCATCGTTTAACCATAGCTGCCGTGAAGTTCGGTTGACGGAATCTAGGTCTTGGTCAGGAGCGATTGTGCCCTCTGGAAATGGCTCAAAGTGGAAAGTGGGGCCAGTTGCTTTAAGAAATGCCTTGACAAAAAAAAAAGGACCTTCTCCTCACTTTCGCAGGCGTGACGGACTGGATAAACCTAAGAAATGAAGATTATGTACAGCTCAAGCTTTGGATAAGCCCATATCTTTGTTAACCAACCTCAATAAACCAAAGCCCCTTTGGAGATTGGGATAATCTCTCCTTGAATCCCGGGACGAGAAGTCACTTTAGTTTAATCTAGGGGCTTCCGTTGAATTTCTAGGGAGAAAAAAAGGGCCCCCCTTGCGTGAGTTAATCTTTGACCTTTAAACAACGCTAAGGACATTTCTTGATCAATGGATGACAAAGAATCTCTCCATGTAGGACAAAAGTACAACTATTCATCCTCCAAATTTTGCGTGAAAAGGAAAGGTCATCTATAGTAGCTTGACTTCTAATGAGTGCTTTTGCATTTTTTTTTAATACAACGATTTACACGATAATCAAAACAAATGATTTCTACGATGGCCAATTCTTCTTTTAAGGATTAAAGGATGGGTTGGTAATTGTGGAAAACATCCCTTTTGGTACCATGTGTATCAGTAGTTTAAGAAAATCAAGAATCGTTCATTGGAAGTTAAACTAAATTACATTATATTTGGTCCAAAATATCGACATAATCAATTATAAAGTACATTATGAAGTCTTATTGTCATTCCCAAAATTAAACAAATGAATTTCATTTTAACACAATGCAATTATTTATAGTTTAATTGAGTAATCAACATAGTTGTTTGCCTTATAAAATTTGGTTTTAGACTACATATTTTGGGGGACTAAGATGGTTATAAATTCACTTTTAAAGGCTAATTCCATTCATTCTAGATTAATCCTTACATCTAAAACTAAATGAGCTTTAGTCAAAATTAATTTTGAAGTTCTAATTACTTATTCTTAGTATTTGATTCAAACTAAGAACATGAAGCCTAATAATTCATGTTTCTATTTGATCTTAGACTTCTACAAAAATCTAATGAATTATTGCAAATTTGCAATTGCAAGTTTGGTGCCTTAGAATCCAAATTACATGATATTGAATGTTTTTCACTAATATTTTTTCCTCAAAATTGATTTTAAAATTTGAATTACAAAATGTTGTTTCTCATCCTATTCATTACTCTTTGTCAAAATCCAAGATTATTCTAAGTGATATTATAAATTATGTATGCATCATATCTTAGAAAAGTACAACATTTGTATTGATCCACCAACTATAAAAAAAAAGAAAAAAAAAATTAATATGAAAAATATAATAATATTATCAATCAATAATATAATGCTACATTTAGCATGATAGTGACAATTTGAATTGAAGGTCTTTACAAGGCAAAATTGAGCTAAAAATGATCATTTGGATTTCTATGACCAAATGTTTAGATTACAAACAATGAATGAATAAAAATTAACATGTCTAATACACATTTGCATCTAAGTGACTAATGATTATTATATATCATATTTTTTACATCATTTTGTTTTATATATATATATATATATATATTTATTTATTTATTTTTAAATTTTTAAATTTTTAAATTTTAAATCTTGTATATATTACCCCTAAAGGATCAAATGAGAAAAATAGTTCATTAGCTTTTTAGAAAAATAATTTATTTTTTCAATTAGTGCTCAAGAGCAAAAGTTAATATGCTATCTAAAGCACAAAATGAAGGTCACCAAGCAATACAAAAAATGGAAAAAAAAACTCTAAATAAATTTTTTGAAATTTTGTTTGTCACCATAGATGCTTTTGTCTACATGGAAAGCTTTGATTCGTTTTATTTGAATTAATGATGAGAAAGTTATAGAGAATCTAGTTTTTAAGGCAAAATGTTCAAAATTGAGTTTCCCAATTTTAATGAGAACCAACTATGTAGCAAGGAATATACTATGATGATCTAGTTATTCTCAAAAGATTATTCTTCCTAAAAGGGGGGGGATTCTAAACTAGGTATTGAAAAAAAAAAATTGTTGAGCATAGCTAGGACTTCCCTTTTGCCCCCCTAAATCTTAGGATTATCCTTACATTTTTAACGAAATGACTACCTCACAACCCATGAAGTGCATTGTAGAATATAAGGATTCAACCACTCTAAATATTGGAAACTAAATGAAAGTCATAGTAGAAGTAGGTCCCTTTCGCATCCTTGAAAGGGGCCCCTGACTTTATTAAACAATGCTTTTCCTTTAGCATTCTTGGAAGGGGGGCCCTTGGCTTTGGTAAACAAAATTGTCTTATAGTATAGCTTATCAACCAACCCCAATCCTTGAATTAATTGATTCAAGTACCTCCTAGGTGTCCATCAAAGTATTATACCTTCCTAGGATGGGGAAGGACCATTGCATGGTTATACAATGATATGTTGGATTCAACTTCATACCATTGTTTACAAAATGAGGTAGGAATCCCTTTGGAATTCTTGAAAAGGGGCCCCCTACAGTGACCAAAATTGTCTTACATTGAGATTAAAATTGTCTTATATGGCTCCTCACCCAACCCCAATCCTTGATTTCATACTCAAAAGTCTCTTCTAAGGGAAGTATTATACCTTCCCAGCATGGGGTAGGACCATTGCCTGGTAATGTTTTGCTCTCATTTTTGACCCACTCCTCCCTAATAATACACAGTTCCTGAGGCCAAGTGTCCGGGCTCCCCACTGCGGGACGCAGCTGCTGGGAGGCTCGCCCGGCCAACTGATGAATGTCCCCTGACGAACATGGGCGAGCCTCCCTTCCAGTCGAATATGCTCCGCCAGTTGCGTCGAGTTGTCTCTCGCAAAGTCGCAATACTCATCACCACCTGTTGGGGTGTGTCTTGATCGAAAGCGACTTCCGTCCACTCTTTCTCATCTTCTCCTTTCTCTGCAATGAAATATATATATATATATAATAACTTACATTAATTTCATTGGAGTCAAAGAGAAAAAAGAGAAAAAGCAAAAGCAAACAGTTGGTGACTCACTCGGTGCCCCGACTCTGCGGCCCAGGCACACGGCAGCAAGTTGCAGATTCATCATGCACTTCCTGCCGTTTCCTGCTCTTCATGGCCGGGTGGTGCTCATGCGCTCTCATGTCCTCTTGGCTCCCTGCTGTCGTTATATTCCCCGGCCTCGTCGTTTCCCCCCCTCGCGTTTGTCGTCACGCTGCGACATGGCGGGCATCCGCCTGGCAGCATGTTCCAGGCCTGCCAAAACTGAAAAAAAAAGGGGCAACAACCCCTCCGGAAATGGACTCATCACTGTTGTTGTGGTTGTTGTTCGGGAACCGGAAACTGAACCCCGTTGCAGCACTCCAGCACTCCCACCCTCTCCGTCCAGCAGGGCAGCAGCAGGAGGCCCAGCTCACATCACATCACTCCATCGGGCTCTCCCTCCCATACCGCCTGCACGTGTCATTCATTTCAGTTCGGTCGATCAATGCCAAGCAGGTCGTGCGAGCCGTGGCTCCTGCAATGCAAGACATGGAAACGGAATGAACAAACGAAAGTAATGGAAGGGGAAGAATTTCACGTGATCTCTTTAATTGCGAAGCAGAACTGATCAATGGAAGGGCAGAATGGAAGGAATTGGTGACGTGAAATCGTAATGTCGGAAGGGGCCAATGGAAGAATGGAAGTATCCTCCTGTAGTGATAATCAATGAAATGGAAGAATCAGGAATGGAAGGAATGGAAGAACTCAATTGAAAGTGATGGTAATGGGGGTGGGCTTCAATGTTGTGTGTGAGTTGGAAAACAATTTTTTTAAATTCTTTCAGAAATAGAATTACTTGGGCTGAGTTTCTTGATGTTTATTTAATTTTTGCATAAGTAAAGAGAAACTACAACTGAGGACTAACTTTGCCTTGTTGTCAAACTTAAAGCAACCAAAAAGTTCAAGTTCAATGCTAAAACTAGCTTTTTTTTGAAGTCAAGAAGGTGAATCCTCCTCTTTTTACAAGTCCTCTCTAGAATTTCAATTCCCTTCTTGCAAATATTGCATGCTTTCATATATAATTTAGAATTTTTTTTTTCTACCCAGAAAATTGATAGATTCTTTGTACATAGAAGTTCAACCTAAAACAAAGACCAATTGGATTGGATGAATGAGAATGGGATAAGGTAATCACTCCTAATTTTGATCCCATTCTAAACCAACCCCTATAGATTCTTGTTGCATGTAGAACTTACCTCTCTAAAGTAATAGAGTTGGGACCAGTTTAACATAATACATTAGAAAGGTTATAGCATTAGGGAGGGGCACTTGTGCCCCTTATGATGTATGTATGTGACTCAAACCAAGACTTGCAATCAATATTTTCTAATAGAGCTTTACTATTTTAAAGAGTATTGCATTGGGGAGGTACTACATGTATTAAAATGTACTCCTACTATTCATGAGAGTTTAAGGTCAATTTTAGCAAAAACATCTATTTTCAACACTTTGAAAATCCATGGTTTATTCGTATGATGTTCAAACAATGCATTCTAAGAGACTCTAGAATCCTCTTTTGACTACCAACAAGCCTGCACAAAAACTTTTTTCAATATAATAATAATGGGAAAGTGATATGCTGAATTGCTTTGCTTATGCAGACGCATTAGTTTTAGGTGTTGTTAACCTTATGGGTGTAAGAGAATTGAATTGGCGAAGGAAGGAAGAAAGGAAGAAAGAACTGAACGGTGCTCCTGCAGCGAGTCCTGCCCTCCGGCCCTGCCTAGCTGCCACCGACAGTCCCGATTATGGTTTTCAGATTAGCGTCTGGTTTTGGAAAGGCGTTGACGCTGGACATGACGCTTCTGGCTTGTCCGCGGGAGTCCGGGCCATGGCGCGCCAGAAGCTTTCCATTTCTGCGACAAAGACCTGGATGCATCGCCATCGTGCTCCCAACAAGCCTCTGTGGCTCTGGGCCACTGTTGCTTTGGTGTGCTCATCACTGTGCCTGTACTTGGCTCTGCCAATTTGTCATCACCTCCTGCTGCTCCTGCTGCAGCAGCAGCGCTACAGTAACGTAGTCCCAACTCCCAAAGTCCCACTGCAACAACAACAACTCCCCAGTCCCCACCCAAGTTGTGAAAATATCCAACCAGGATGCTGTTCATGGTCTGTTTGCTGGCAGCTTCTCGAAAATTCGGAACTCACTTCCATACAGTAACTGTACGGGCAGGGGGAGGGGGAGGGGGTAAGGTAAAGGTAAGGTAGGCACAGGCAGACAGCATGAAGGAGGGTAAGGTATAGGGTTACGGCAAGGATCATCGCTTCTCGCCTGACTAAGAGCCGACTTCTGTGTGCGAAAACCGACCAAACTTTGTAGAAAAGACAAAAGATTTTTTTTTCCCAGAATTTCCATGTGGAAGTGTGCCATGTTTGTTTGCAAGAGGAGAGAGAATCAGAACTATTGGGGGGAAGTTAGAGGGGAATGGGGGTAGGGACAAGCAAACAACATGAAGGGGGTAAGGTACTAGGGTTACATCAAGGTCCGTCACTTCTCACTCATCCAAGAGCCAACTTCCATGTATGAAAACCGGCCAAACTTTGTAGAAAAGTCAAGAGGTTTTTTTCCAAAATTTTCATGTGGAGGTGTGTAATGGTTGTTTGCAAGAAGAGAGAGAATCAAAACTGTTGAGAGGAGTTAGGGGTTAGGGAGAGGTCATGGCTTGAAAAGTGAAGGGAAACAACCTTCCAACTTCTAGAAAATTTAATTTTAACATTGCCATGGCCTTAGACTTTGGGATTTGCTTTTAGTCACAAAGATAACCAAAGACAAAGCTTACTTAGTCTAAAAATTGGTAGTTTTTCAATATTCATATACTGGAAGTATAAACACTGTAATGAAGCTTGTCGGAACCTAGAGAAACAAATTTCAGTATATTTTTTGATTCTATCAGTCAGAAACAAAGAAATTATTAGAAGTATGGATTAGCAAATCATAGGGTCTCTTATTTGAGATAAAGTGGTTAAGGGGGACATTCATACTTTTCGTCCTAAGTGGAAACCAGAAACCGGATAGTTGTCCAACAAGTACTTTCAAAGACTTTTGGCAATATCGAAACTAGATCTGGAATATATCCGGAAATGTGTAGAATCCAGAATCCGGAAATGTTTCGAATCCTGATTGGATCCGGAAATTTTCAAATTCCAAAATTTGGACATGATCCAGGACAAAAGATTTAGACCTCAGTAGCAACCCGAACGACTCCAGTGAAGGCTTCTATGAAGACACGAGGGAATCAAAGTAGGAGTAGTTTGAAGAAGACGCATCGAGGGAGGTAGCTCGTAGGCTATCTCCACTTAGTTAGGATTTTTTTTAGGTTCCAGAACGAGTTTTTCGAGTCTGGGCCCAGATTCCGGATTTTTAGGGATTCCAGATATTTAGGGGCAGTTTGGCTGTGAACGTTCCGGATATCCTGGGTTGTTCACTAGTTGATTGCCCTAATTTCTGGGGTGCCTTTTTGGTTTTTTAGGCATTGACTTTGGTTTTGGTTTTTGGTTTTTAAAGGTGGGTAAGTTTGTTGCCCTCTCATTCCATCCTAACGATTATTTTGTGTATTTCATTCCTTTCTTTAATTTGAGCCACTTGGTAGACATTCTGGCTCCAACTTTGTATCCGGGTTGTATTGGTTTGTTGCTTGGAGTGTTGAGATGTGAAAAGAACGGATGAAGAGGAATCCGGATTTTTAGATAATTGGATCGGATTGAGGGAGTACTATTGTAATAGTGTTAGACTTGTGATGAAGGAGCTGCGCGTGGTTCCTTTGAACTACCAAAACAGTAATCCGGTTTTTAATGAAGAGTGGTGTGAGTGAAGATCCAAAATTGGAAATGATTATGTGCGGAGATTAGCAACCGTCAACAGAAACTCCCACTCACCGGAAGGTCTACCAACCTTGGGATCCGTCTTACATCTAGAAAAATTACTCCCTTGTCAATTCCGGATACCTAAGATCTATCATTGTAGTAAGGAGTGAACGCAGTCCTGAGTGACATGCATTCTGGATCGGCCTTCTAGAATGTTGTGAGGATCCAAATCTACTTTTTGTGCTACAACACCTTGAATACTTGTTTGTTTGTTTGTTTTTGCATGTGTAGTAAGTAGGCTAGAGTAGTGAAGTCCCTACCCCTTGAAAGATCAATAGTGGACCTTCTGATGGTAAAACAAAGGAATTAAAATCCAATGTATTGAAAGACGTAATTGGAAACCGGGTGATACTGGATCTAAATTAGAATCTAGATAGTAATTGGTTCTAGTAAAAAAGTGGAAGAGAATAGTCGGAAGAGGAGAAAACGATCATCCGGATATTGAAGTTTGGGAGAACATCTAGAATTCCCTGAGATGATAATTCGTGTCATCTACCATGTTTTCATGTATAAAGATACTTATGCCTAGATTGTGCATATGACAAAGCTTGGCAAAAGTAATTCTAACTTGAAAAACTTGAAAATTGTTTTTTGATGTGGAGTGTAAATAGAAGTACAACCTAAGTGTACAACCACATGTAAGCTTGCTCCCATCATATTTCCTATAGCTTCCCATCTAGATCCATTCATACAATTGTCAAAAAAATTGAGAGGGCCAATTCTATATGCTCATTGAATAAGATGTAATGTGGTCCATAGTAGTGCATGCTCAAGATAAGATAATAATAATAGTTTCTAAGAAAATATCTTTTAAGATAATATGTTTTTGGTTTAAAGTATAAGTACAAGGCGAGTGAATAGGGTATAGTAGGGAGGTTTACAAATGGGACTCAAGGCTAGAGATACATCAATTATATTTATGATTGTTATTCCCCATATATTTGCAAAATAGAGAGAATTTTGGAGTTCCCACTTTATGGTTTGGTAGTTCATGCTAGAATAAACTTGATATTTGTTTTTGTTTTTTGTAATTTGGAGGAGAACTTTAAAGAAAACAAGAAGATAGCAATTGTTATACAAGACTAAATAATATAAATGCACTTTCAAGATGCTTTAATTATTAGGAAATTTTCAAGGAAGAAGCTAAAAAAAAAGACTATTTATTGACTACTTGATTTTATTTAAGAAAATGAAATGCATCATCAAATTTTAACACTAAAATTAAGGTAGTCTTTTATTTGAAATGTTGAAAACTATGACTAAAATAATATAGATTTGATTTTTGACATTTTATTCTACTTCATTCTTTATTCTAAAAATTTTTTAACTGAAATTTTTGTAGCATTAGATGAAATTTGAGGCCTCTAAAAGACTATAGGTAATTGGGCCCCAAGAACCTAGTGAACATAGCCAACAATGTAGTTTGACGTGGCCAAGAGAGTGCCATGTCATTGAAAAAAAAACTAAAATTAAATTAAAAATTCAACTTTTTTTTTGCATTTTAAGAATTTTTTTTTTTAAAACTTTTTTTTGGAAACAGCCAATTATCTCGTTCCCTGCAAGGGAATAGCTGGGGAACAACAAAGGGGACAGGCTCAAAGTAGCTTGTTGAAGGTCTCAAATTTCATCTAATGCCAAGCTTTGAAGGAAAAAAAATAGAAAACTTTATACGTTTTGCATTGAAGTTTTTGAATGGAATTCTTCTAGATGTGAACTCTAGAGTAAGATTAATTTACCATGGTATTTACCTCCTTTTTTGCTAAAAAAGACTCATGCTATTTCAATCATTTAAGAAAATAAGTTTATGAATAATATAAAAAATATATTTTCAAGAATCAAACAATTTTTTTTCTTTTAATTATTTAAAATAGAAAATAAAAAGAGATGCATTTGGAATCTTTAATGTAAGAAAATAATGAAGTTCAACCAAGTAAAAATATGATTTGTTGCTATAAAGATTAAAGGTCTCACCAAGTCTTTAGGTTGATTTTATATTGTGTTTTGAAAGTTTGAATGGCTTAAAGATGTTTATAATTATTGTTTTTGAAATGGAATAGAATTCAAAGAGAGGATTTGTATGTAAGAAAAGAAAACACATTTCATTAGAGTCCCATATAATTAGGGAGAGATTAATCTATAAGTACTCCAAAGCCTATATTTATGATAATGAACAAAGTTCTCTAGGGCAATGTTTTGTTGAAATGACTTCTCATTCATCCAAAGTAATGATTAAATCTTTACAATTTGACCTTGAATTATGACCAATTTGATGAAATGGAGATAAATCATTTTCCTAATCATATCCTTGAGACTTCAAGTATATTCAAATTAAAAATTATTGTACAAACTAAAGCCAAACTTTTTGTTTTTAAATTTTTGGAGGTAAAATAAAAAAAATAGAACCATCAAGGAATATTTATAAGAAAAAACAATTCCCTAACTATTAAAAAATTTTAATTTTGTTGAAGGGTGTAGTCTGATCCAATTAATTATTTTTAGAGGGAAAATTTTGCTAGAATCTTACTTAATTGGGGCACTTTCTTTTTTAAAATAAGGAAAAATGTTTGAAAAAATGGATATAGCTATCAAAACCTTCTAAAAAAGTGCTAGAATTGCAAATATTTGGGTGAAAGTTACTAAATTAATTAATAATATTGTGGATGAATATAGAAGATTCTATCTATTTTTCCTTATTTGCATGCATTTCCAAGGGCAAGTTGCTCTACTACCAGATACACAAATAAAAAATCAGATTTGTAGAACCTATTAATACACTAAGATATTTCTATCCAAATATAAGCAAATGTCTGCAATTTGAAAAAAGAGGATACAAGTGTTAAAGGTCTAGAATTTAGACTTAATTTCTATGAAACAACGGGCATTTTGAATACCAATTATGAAAAACTGCCACTTTTAAGGGTAGTGAGAAAAAATAATTTTTTTTCCATTAAAATTCAAGTGTACAAATTTGTATTACACTACTATGGAAATGTGTAGAAAAAATTTCAAAAACTTTGACCACACAAATTGAAAGATTATAATGCTAAAAGTTAAAAAGAATTTAATTTTTTAATTTTTTATAATCTTGCCCAATATAGCTAGTAGAATTTAATTCCTTTTAAGTGAGATTTTTACAATATACATTTTTTGTTTTGTGTTACATTTGCATCTTGCATCATGTAAGTTACATACTTGCTAAATTTCTAAATTTTAGGAGGAGTTTTGCACATGCTACTTGAAGTTGTATGGGTTGCTCCAAAAATTGAGGACAACATAATTTTTTATCTATACATCCAATTAGAAAAAAAATAATATTCCCACCAGAAAGGTACATGTTCATACTTTGTGTTAAAATTTAAAGAACATCCATTCAAAAATAACTTCTTACACAATTACTTGAGATCACTTGCATACATTCAACGGTCATTTAGTCCTTTCAATTCTTCAAGGGTTAAGGTACCTACACATGAAATTTGGCACCTTTCTATAACAGACTTCTAGAGATTCTTGCTTGAAATGCACTCTCACTACTCACGTTGAGTCAATTTTTAGATCCACCTATCTTTAGCACTTTGAAGATTCGTTGTTTATTCATAAAGTGTCTTAAAAAAAGCATTCAATGAGAATCTAGAATCCCTTTTGACCAATACCAAGACCCCACAAAAACTCTTTCAATATAATAATGGGAACCATGCTCAATTGCTTATTCTGTTGGGTTTGGGTTTAGGTGTACTTACCTTAAATTGCTACGTTGTCACGTTGTCGACGAATTACGAAGCTGATTAGTACGAAGCTATTCTCGCAATATTCGCTCGAGTTTTAGGGTTACAGGCTATGGCGGAAACAGTCGCTTCAATCCTTCAACAATTATGCGAATTGTTTGAACCAGACAGGCAGGCCTTGGGACTAAATAATTCCTGAGTTTGCGACGAATTAAGCACTCTTCGGACAAACCGATCGTTAGATTCGCGTCCCATTGTAAAGTTAGAGCACAGAATATGCTTCGGATTCCTTTTTTCGTTTTTATTTATGGATCTCTAGGGACAGTCATCAGTCAGCCGCATGAACACGCCATCCCATTGTCGAATAAGGGCGAGAACGACAGCGAGAGATCCAGGAATTAACGAGAACAGATGGCTGCAAACGGTTGTTCTAGATTCGCCGCACTTCATTCTTCCACCCTAGGTGTCCAGAGACACATGGCGCAGTAGGCACATGATTAGTCATCACCACATCCCCTGCTGTTGTCGTGTGCTTGTGTGTGGGACCTGCGGCTCATCACAGCGCCAGTGCTTCCCCTCTTTTCCTGCCACTCTCGTCGCTCGAGGTACTTTCCCGTTGCCAATTTTCTCATTCTTATCACTGAAATTTTAAGAAAGAGAGTACTGAGGTGAAATTTAATTAGGGTTTAGAGAATCCCAAATCTCGTACTTCAGAGTAGAATATTCCGTCGGAAATTTGGACATTTCTGTCGTAGTATTTTACTAAATGGGCGTATTCTATGACCAGTGATGTTTCTGGTCTACCTACAGGAGTAATAGTGATTCTTCTGTGGAATTCTTTGTCGCACGACATACAGCATCCCCTGCATGATCGACTCGTTTGGCTGTGTCAGGCCACTCTTATAAACATTCTCGGCGAGGGGGGGTCAAAGCTTCCATCTCCAGTATTGGTCAAAATGCATCGCTCCGTTCATTCTCGATCGTACTGATTGCTGTACAGTTACTCCGTGCACAAGGTTCGATGCATCTTCCGATCGATTCCATCACGTTTGATTGTTCGATCAAGTGGAGGGTTGTTTGGGGATGGGATATACCTCATTCAACGGACATTCACTTGCTCAGTCTCTTCTTAAAGCAGGCAAGTGTGTTCTTCTAGCTAAACACCTCATTGAATCCCTCTGACAAACCAGAGAAAATGCATCATTGCCGTCGGACATCATGATGTGTACTCCCACTCGTTTCAATGATTCTTTTTGTCCTTAGACTGCGCTTGCTCACATTTCTGTTTTCTGTCTTTCATTTCTGGCTTATTGCTACTGTTGCAACTCTTTTCTTGTCGAAGATGTGCAAGTACCCTACCCTCTTCTGTCTACCTAGCGTGGCGTCTACTGTCGACCTACTGTGGGTTCCAAAATAAGGTGGGCGGTCTCCTGTTCATTAAAGCACACAAGAGGTGTTTCCCTCCACTCCGAACAGCCAGGCCAGTCGTCTTCTGCAGGGCGGGGTTTGTCGTAACTCTGCCATGGATTCATTTTCCCTTTGTGTCAAAAAAAACAAAAAAGTCGTTATTATTCGCAGCTATGTATTTTCCGTGGTTGTCCTGGTCGTGACAGGTAAGGAAAAGGAAAGGAAATGCTGCTGGTACTTTAATCATCTTCTGCAGGGGCCGGGGCATATCTGGATGTCGGTGTCTGAGTTAGCCAGCCACTAGGTGGAATCATCCGTGACTTTTCCAGCGAATGTTCTTCTCTCGAGCACGATGGTTTGTTTCTACAGGGAAGGGAAGGCACCTGGGAGTACCCTCTTCAAATTCCGACCTCTGCTCTGTTCACCTATGCTAAACTTAAAATGGATTGTCAGGTCGTTGCTTACATTACTGTATCTGCTCAGCTCATCAGACACCGAAAACCAACAACAGCATGCACATGATGATCTGTACCTTGTCTTTCGAGCAACTAGTGCACGTTGATGATGGACCACTTGCATGCATGATCAAAAAGCAGTGGGCAGAAAAGCAGTGTACTTGAAAGCCAAGCAAGGCTTTCAAATTGTCAGGATTCAAGGAGAACTGAGATTCAGACCGTATGTGAGGAATTTCGAGCTGCACCTAGTCCTGTACTCCTGTCAGGACATGAATTCGGACATGGCTCGACACTTTTGGTTTCTAGCTAGCTAGCTTGAATTGAACTCAGTTCAACATTTTATTATTTCTATTTTTATGAAGGAAAACCAAATGCATTGCGCTAGAGATAAATTTAGGATTCATCTTCAATTTGGTCCCAAGGACGGATGCAAACCTGGAAACCCGGGGAAATCAGGAGTTCGGCCCAAGATTTTTGAACAAGGTTTAACCCGTAAAGGAAGGAACTCAGGCGGGTGTTTTTTTCAAGAGAACTTTTCAAAAAAACTGCCATTTTTTTAGTGCATTGTCCAAATTTGAAAATAGGAACCTTTATTTTGAACTTCCAACTGTAGTAGATTGCAATGACAAACATGTTTTAAAAATTTCAGTACATTTGACCATGTGAATTGAAAGATTATTATGGAGTATGTTTTAAGCATGAGAAAAAAACTTTTTCACTCTAGTGAAATGGGGCATTAGAGAAAAAACAACGCCTCGTGAGGGTTGCTCCATAGCCCTCTGAAGACCCCACAGACTGTGTTTTTTTTCCTTTATCAAATTGTTTTTTTTTATTCTCGTTCACCTTCAGTCATGTCAAATGCCCATCAATGGTTCAAAATTTGAGTAGAAAGTGTTTAATAATCAAGGTTAAGGTGCTTTAATACAACTAAACTATGATTATTGGATACTTTGTATCCAGATGTACCTTCCACTCTCACAAAATTGTAGGGAACAAAAATGTCCAATTTTTTCCATCAAGAACCTTTTTATGGCAATGTGAAAGATTTATTTTGTGGACATATGGTGGAAATGGTGGGTGAGAAGTTTGTTTTTATAAAGAAATTAATAGTTCATTATGAATACTCAAAGCCTATGGGATAATTTGAAGATAAACCACTCATTGCCAAATGTAGGAATTGTGCTTAAAGTCAAATTTCAAACCTCATTTAGGCATAGTAGAATAACTTTTTTCAAAAAATTTAAAACTCAATTGATATAGTGAATTAATTTAAATTTTATCTTCAAAAACCCATTTGAAATTTTAAGATTTCCAATAAAAGTTATGAACAATATTCACAGAGGGGGTTTGAAAATGTTCCCAAAAATGTCCCTTCTAATCCCTCCTTGAAATTTGGCCATAACTTTTAGTTAGAGTCTCAAAATTTCATATGAATTTTGGGAAATGAAATTTAGCTTGATTCCTCATATCAATTTTATTCAAAGTTTTTTGGAAAAAGTTATTCTACTATGCTTAAATGAGGTTTGAAATTTGACTTTGAACAAAATTTCTGCATTTAACTTAAATATGAGTGATTGAGTTTCTATTAATCCTAATGTAAATATTCCATATGGATGGTTTTACCTATTATCACCCTAGTTGTATGAAGGGCTTCTTCTTTTAGACTTCAATTTACAAAATTAAATAAGCATCTAGCTTCCAATGCTTCTTAATTGTCTTGATTAATTCCACGTAGTTGATTCGATAATTTTGTTTTTAATTTTCAATTAAAAACCTTATATAAATATATAATGCTAATCTTCTATGTGGTGAAAGTTAGACCAAGTTGAAATTCTTTTGCGAAAGGTAGAGCATGCGACTAAACATTTTGGACAAATTTGATAAGATACCTACCTTATTTTGAATAGCCTGGATTGTCAATCTAGAGCGGTCCTTTGAAGGCCCTAGATTTCTTCCAGTGGTAGCAAACTTTGAATCCTCTTGGAATAAATTTTTTGCACTTGATGAATTTGAGTTTCTTTAGCATTAAGTTTTAAATCTTGTTGTATACACTCATGCACAATTTTAGAAGCAAATATAGACTCTAGCTTATCTAAAATCATTGTATAATGCTATGAGGTTAAGTGAACTCACAATATATTAGAATTTTTCTGATAAATTCTTGTACAATGAAGAAATTTTTATTTGAAATCCAAATGTTGAGAAGCTAAGACAAATATTTGGAATATGTAGGGAAATTTTCAAGAACTTTGACTTCATAGATTACAAGATAAAAAGGCTTTGAAGTTAGAAGAAAATGTTTTTTTTAAACCTCTCCAATATAGCTAACAAAGTTTGACTCTTGTTAGAGTGTGATTTGAGAACTAAAATTTGTTTTAAGAAAAAAAAAATTGCTGCATTTTATTAGTTACAAACATGCCAAAGTTCAAAAGTCAATGACAGTTTTAGCAAAAGCTACCCAAACTATTTGAATTTTTTTGGACAACATAAATTTTTTATTTAAACATCCAATTTGATTTTCTTAAAAATCCCACAAAAAGGGTGAATGTTCTCATCTTGTTTCAAAAATTTGAAAACATCCATTAAAAATTGACTTGAATTTTCAAGTGTTTGTTGAATGGACACTAGATCCTTAAAGGAATAATTCTATAATCAAAGGGCACTAGCTATAGCCAAAGACCTCCTAAGTACAATGGATGATGAATGTTGTGAATGGTGTGGGTACTTCATCCACTTAACTCTAAGATTCTCTGACTATGTTTTCACCAAAAATGCTTGAAAACTGCCTTTCTAAATACAAGTACCAAATTTTTGAAAAAAAACTTTTTTTGACATATATAACCATAGGACATTCTAGTATCTTGACTTGAAAACATGTGGTAAAATTTCAAACATTTTCACCACATGAATTGTAAGATATAAGCATTCAAATTCACTAAAATCATTTTTTTGGCCCTACAAAAAAGCAAGGCAGACGCACTTCACAAGCTCACTTTTCAATGAAAAAAGGTCTAAAATGCTAGTGCTTCTTTGGATTCTTTCTCCTACATAAGTTAGCCAAATGCTTGTAAATTTTTAGATCATTTGGAATTGTACAACATATAGAGAAAAAATAGTAAGTAGATTAATAGTAAGTAGTATAGAATGATTGAAAAAATTCAAAATTGTTAAGAATTTAAATATGGAATAAAAAAAATGACAATTTAACAACCTACATCCTATGATTTTATTTTTTTCCAAAAATATTGAAAACTAAGTAAGATAAAGGACTGCAAAGTTTATTTTAGAATAGAAAAGCCATAACTGCTTGCAAACAAAAAATCCTCATAACTTTTGACTCATTGACTAAAATGGAACATTCAAAGCATTCTATGTATATATAACTCTAAAAAAACAATTTCAAATTTTTGTTTATAAAAAAAGTGATGTTTTTTATCAACCCAGATTGCCCATTCATGAGAAAAAAGTAATTTATTAGGCTATAGCTTTTGATTCATATTCCCAAATGTCATGAAATTTAGTGCATATGAAAGATATTCCTTGTCCATCTCTTCTATTAAAATTTCAGCTTAAAATATACTAATCCTCATTCACATGTACCTGCCTAAAATTTTTAAACAACCCTAAAACACACACCGGTACTTTAGAGATTAATATTTGTTGGAAAATCTGAAAAAATGATAATATATATAATATATTTATAGAAAAAAGACATAAATACAATACATGAATTGTTGTCATTGATATTTGGAGGAGTTTCCAAAAGTAATCTTATTATCTTTAGTTCAAGCAAAGGTCAAATGATTAATTGCACAATTTTTTTTTCATAGTTGAAAGATCACTAAATTTCATTCATTTTTTGGATGAATCTTTATTGGTAGTATTTCATATTATTAGCTTCTAAACCTCTTTAGATTAAATTTGAAGGAGTTCAAATTTTGAACAATGAATGAATGCAAGTGTGTCCCATATACACAAAATTTTATTTTTTCATCCATCTTGTTCTTGATTGTTGTTTTAGTAGTTCTTCAACATTTGTACAATATTCAAAAGACTTGACTACAAATCTTTTTTATTTTAAAGAGCCAAATATATTTCATCTAAAGAAAGTCAAAACTAAATGGCCCTTTGAAAATGACTACAAAATGAATATAAGATAAAATTCTTAAATAATTGCATTGCCATAAAGATAGTCAGGGTTGACGAATCTCTACGTCCGCCCAAAAAAGGCGTCCGTAACCCGGACGTCCATCCGCACGGACGTAGCGTCCCTCCCGCCGTCAGAAGGCAGACGGGCGGATGGGGTGGACGGGGCGGGACGGGTAGGGCGGACGGATGCAGACGGACGCGGGCAGACGGACGGGGCGGATGGGGCGGACGGGCAGACAGCGTCCGCAAATGTCAGCGGACGTTGCGGACACAGTGTCCGCGTTCAGACGTCCCAGACGTCCAACTGTCCTGTCAACCCTTAAGACAATTTGTCATTCTAAACTTCAAAGATAAATTCTTGAGCAAAAAATCACTAATATCCAATTTACAAGCAATTTTAGTTCTAAGAACATTCTTGATAAAAATTAGTTCATACTAATTAATTGTAGAACCAACAATGTAGATACAATTTATAGATCATAGTTCTTAGCTTTTGCTCAAGTTATCATTAAATTATTATTCTTATTTGTTCTTTATAGCACATCTTTACATTTTATTCTTAAGGGATTAAATTCAAGTCATATTTTGATTTGAAAATATCAACATATTTTGATTGCTTTGAATGCTAGGATTTGGACATTTTCAACAAAATTTTGTTGCTTCAAGATGTGCTCATTTGAACAATGTTTTCTTCTATTGGTAGTGACTTTACATGTGTTTTGTTTTAACAAATTCATGTATTGTATAACTTGTTTTAGAAAAATTTACTATTTAAAAAAAAAAAGTTTAATTTCAACCTTTAAAATGACTTCTTTTGTTTGAGCTAAATTAATAAAAATAAAGTTACTTAACTTTATTTTTATTCCCCTTGAATACTTTGAAAATTTCTCTTATTTGAATATTTTTACAGCTTGACAATGAGAGCCTATAATGATGAGTTTCTAAATATGGATTGATATAAAAAAGTGGTTTACACTATCACAAGATTCTACACTTTAATGTGTACCTATGGTAAAAATTTCAGATTTTATAACATGTTTTGAATTTGACATGAATTTTTCTATATTTTCCTGAAAAACTCTTGGTAATTTGAAACTTTGACAAATGAATCTACTGTTTTTATGAAGTATGATATCCCATATTTGATTTCATCTCTGAAAATCAAATCATATTTATATATATATATATATATTCACACTAAAGCAAAGCAAAAAATATTGCACTTCGAATATGTGTATATGGCCTTAGGTTTTGTCTTTTCAAATATTAGTATTAAAATCAGAGACATTAGTACTCTTAGTTTGTTGAAATTTAGTTGAAATTTAATAGAAATGTCATTCTTCGATAGAAAGGTACAATATGAGAGTTTGGTGCATGATGATTACCTTTCTTTGAGTGACAATTCAATTTCACAATGTTCAACAACCATTATGAAAAATTTCAAAGTCATGTCTACACCTTGTATTAAATTTCGTTTGAAAATTTGAAAGATCAAAGATTATTAAAATCTTATATGGAAAACTTCAAAAGTTCATTATATTTTTTTGGGAAAAAAGGATTTATTAGGTGATACAAAATCAATATTAAATAGATCTTTTGAAATTTAACCCCTAAAGGACCAGTATGCGTCTTTTGGGGCAATATGACAATTTTTGGCAAGCCAATGTGAATGAGGATTTGTATATTTTTGGCCCAAAATTTTAAAGAAGGTGGAAATGAGGAATATCTTTTGTATACACTAAATTTCATGTTATTTGGAAATATGAGTAAAAAGTTATGGCCTAATATGTTACTTTTTTCGTAAATGGGCAATCCAAGTAGATAAAGAAAATGACTCTTCTTGGACAAAATATTTGAAATTGGTTTTCTAGAGTTATATGTATGTGGGAAGATTTGAATCATTCAATTTTGATCAATGAGATGAAAGTTACAAGAAGTTTTTGTTTGTAGGCAATTATGGATTCGGTACTCAAAAAAACACTTTGAAGTCTTTTTTTTTAACTCAATTTTCAATATTTTTTGAAAAAATAAAATCTAAGGGTGTAAATTATTTACTACAACATTGCAATCATTGGAATTGGAATTTTTCAATTCCATAACTAAATTCTTAACAATTTAGTATTTTGAAACATTCTTTACTTCTTTCTACTTACTATCTTTTTCCTATATGTTGCACAATTCTAAATAATGTGAAATTTTTGAAGCATGTAGCCAACTTGTATAGAAAAACAAATCCAAAGAAGCACCACCATTCTGAATATTTTTTCAAAGAAAAGTGAGCTAGTGCAGCTGCCCTAATTTTTGGAGGGGCAAAAAAATGATTTTAGTGAACCTGAATGCCTATATCTTAAAATTCACCCGGTGGAAATTTTTGAAATTCTTACCGCATCTTTTCAAGTCAACATAATATAAGATCCTATAGTTACATATGTCAAAAAATTTATTTCTCAAAAAATTGGTACTTGTACTAAATATGGCAGCTTTTAAGTGTTTTTGATCAAAGCATAATCATGGAAATTTAGGAATTAAGATCATGGGCTTTACTACTTAGTGCATCCATTGCTACTTGATTACTTAACAAGTTTTTGGATACTGTACACCCGAAAACACCTTATAGCTTGGTCTTGGAAATAAGAGAACCCCAAAAAATCAAGGCTAGAAAAAATAAAAAACATCTTGCACATCGATAAATATATATACATTCAAATATATATATATGCATATATGCATATACATACATATATCTAGATACATCCTTATATATATACATACATACAATTTAATGTACATGATATTTATCTCATATCTTTTGTTGAACTTCCTTAGTTGAAATGCATGTATAAATTTTGTGATTAATGAATTTTTTTTCAATGTATGATATATAAAAATAAATGATATAATAAGTTGACCATTTTCTATTCTCCAACAATTGAAAATGGGTTAAAATATTAACCCCTAAAGAACCATGTTGTATTTTTTGGCTACATAAAATTTTGAGCACATGTATGTAACTAGGGAATTTCATACTATTGGTCCAAAATTTAATAGAAGGTGGGGACAAGGAATATCTTTGATATGCACAAAATTTCATGACGCTTGGAAATATGAATAAAAATTTATGGCCTAATATGTTACTTTTTTTTTCTGTAAATGGGCAATTTGGGCAGATAAAAAAAAACTAAAATTGATTTTTTAGAGTTATATATACATGAAAAGCTTTAAATCATTCCATTTTGATCAATGAGATGAAAGTTACGAGGTTTTTTTATTTGTAGGCAGTTATGGATTTTCTACTTTAAAATAAACTTTGAAGTCCTTAATCTTACTCAATTTTCAATATTTCTGAAAAGAAATAAACCAAAGGATGTAGATCGTTTCTTACAACATTTAAACCATTGGAATTGACATTTTCAATTCCATAATTTAATTCTTAACAATTCAGTATTTTAAATCATTCTCTACTATTGTCTATTGACTATTTTTTTCCTATATTTTGTACAATTCCAAATGACTTCAAAATTTTAAAGCATGTGGCTAACTTGTCTAGGCAAAGAATTCTTAGAAGCATTACCATTTTGGACATTTTTTTTTGTAGAAAAGTGAGCTTTTGAAGTGAAGCTGCCTCATTTTTCGTAGAGCCAAAAAAATGATTTCAACAAATTAGAATGTTTATATCTTGCAATTCATGTGGTGGAAATTTTTGAAATTTTTACCACATGTTCTCAAGTCATCATACTACAAGATCTTATGGTTACAAGTGCCAAAAAAACCCTTTTTTTTTTTCAAAAATTTGGTATTTGTATTAAAAATGAGAATTTTTGAGTGTTTTTGGTGAAAACATAGTCATAAAATTGTATGGGTTGAACTTTTCTTGACTCAAAATCAACACAACTTCTTTGATGCAACCAATGAAAAGTGAGGAGTTTTTAGAAGTACTCAACCAATGAGAATTGAGACCATTCGTACTTCAAAGGTGTCCATTCAAGGTGAATCTAGTGAAATTAAATGTACACTACTTCATGTTTTCAACTTCCAAAAATTATAAAACATTACCCGAGTATTACAAAATTATGAATCACTTCAGTTTTTTGTTTTTTTGGATCACTTGACCTTTGAGATAGTGGGACGAAGAAAAAGTGTTGCTGTGGCAAGTGTTTCTACCTTAGTTATCGATGAAGACTCCTCCAAATTTGACCTTGTGTTTTCTGGAGAAGTTTTGAGTTTGTGAAAATCTAATGTTTCGCGGTAGTATTGTTATGACAATAATTAATCCAGCGTCTTTTGTTTGTCGAACTCTGCAGAATATTCCATAAGTTCTTAGAATCCAGGACCTTGCAAGGTATTGTTGTCAAGGTAATTATGTTCTGATGGAGATTTAAATGTCACCACCGACGTCATGTAATAGATTGCTAAATTTAATCTATATTTGAGCTCGTACTTCTGCAGCTTTAATAAGAATTTGCTTGAAATGTATGACTCATTATTTTCGGGATCTGTAGTTTTGAATGAGAGCATTTTGACAAATGCAAAGTGAGCCTGGACCTGGAATGCAGAGTTCGTGGAAAATCTTAAGGAGGATTTGTGACATGGCTCGAGGAGTGGCAAGTATATATGTTACCAATGTCATTAAAAAAAGAAGTGTGTGAGCAATGGTCTAAGCCAACAGCTTGGCTTGAATTCTCCTTTCTAGATGTTTGTTGACTTAGTTATTATTGGGATGTTGGTGGCGTAGTGATCAAGAGTGCAAGGTGGATCAAACGTGAGTTTATACGTTGTTAATGATTTCAATGTGCGTAACAGTGATTTCCAGAGCTTTTTCCTATTTGCCAACTGTAATTGTCATGGAACAATAGTATCATAGATATTTTGTCTAAAACGAGGACAACAAATAGCATTATTGTTGGAAACCTTAACGCGAATATCTCATCATATTTTCTCCATTTCCCAGTTTAAAATTGTGACATGCATCTCAAAACCCTACACACTGACGTTGTTGCAAGAAATCCACCTTCTATGGGCTGTACATTCTCATGCCAACAAGATCAGCGAAACTTCCCAGTGTGCCACACAAGGAGGTTCAAGATGAGGATTTGGTAGAACTCATTCCCAACAATAGAAAATAGACTTTGAAAGTATCCAGGATTGATTATGAGCTCCCAAACAAGGAGCTTCCTATTTTAAACATGGATAATTGGAGGTTAATTTTAGGTCGAAACGCAATCAGAAGAAAGGGAACGAAGAAAGAACTCCTGTTTTTATCGAAGAGGCCAATCCGAATGAAGAGTCCACTGATTTATCCAAGACGACGAATTCGTCAACGCTGTTTCCTTGGTTGCCACGGCCACAGAATTTCTTGTTGTTGGTTAAGTGCTCCTGCAACACAAGGAGGATGACCCTTGATGACCCTTTACGAGAAATAATATTACCAGTTTCCCAGATGATTAAGCAGATGGTTTTGCACGAGGAATGGGAATCAGAGAATAGCAACCAATTTGGAAAAAATCCCTGGCACAAAGTTTCCCTGTTGGAAAACCGTAAACCGAGAATGGCAATCTGGGGAAGCAGAGATGATCTCCCTGTGGAATCCTCGTGACGATGCTTGATTTTGGAGGAGGATGTCCCAAGTCGGTGGTTCTTGTTGTTGGGTCAGAGGCCACAAACATGCACCAGAAGGAATGCAGCAGCATCAAAGTTCACTGCAAGTATAGAAGTATGAAGGTTGGAAGTTGATCATGACTTCATTGAACTTGAAAGTTGCATGTGAAACAAAGTAAAATGTATCCCATCAATGAGTTTCCTCCCTTGCAAATTCAAATGTAAGACGCTCAAATTTCAAAACCTTCATGAGGTCCTCAAAAGTTTCCTAATCCAACTTCAAATTGAATGAAGAAGATTGAACAATACATAGCAAGAATTGAATTCAACTTTTGATTTTAATAAGTAATGCATTTGGAAGTTGGAATAGAACCAATTGGTTCCACAAAAGAGTCAGAATTTTTTTTCCTCCAGTGATATAAAATTTAAACATTGGAATTCAAAAGGTTTGTTCAAAGCATTATCTAGAGGGGTCTTAATGCCCAATACTTGATTCTACACTCAGAATGGAGCCAATGCCATTGATGCGTATATAGAAAGCCAAATTTTCTAATGTTGTTAAATTCACATTTTTGCACCATTAGCAAGACATTACACAATGTGAAGTGCTTGTCATGTAAATAGAAAAAACAATTTGAAGGTATTATGATGAGAAGTAGGGGCACATAATCACAACACTCAAGTTAGGTCTCTTGTTTGCCCCATAAACATTTTGGATCAAGGAAAATATCCAAAAGTTCAAGATACTCAAATTCCAACTACATCTTGCTACATTTTGGTCATGGCAACCAACAAAAACAAAAGCAAAATTGTAAAGTTGTGCACTTAGGTACGCACTAAGTCTTAACCTCTTAACCGCTTTGAAGTCTCTATCTTGGATGATGAACACTATGCTTTAGGGCAAAGTTGGGTCCTAATTCCTAATCATTCATCCAAAGTGAATTTTAAATCTTCAGTAAATAACCTTTTTTTCAAAAACAGTTTGATGAAATCAAGATAAAGAATATCTGCTAATACTTTAAAAATGGATTGGGCATGTAAAGGTGAAAATGGATCCAGGGACTACAACACCTGAATCCTGTACATTTCAGCCTAAAATATTTTTCTCCCAAAATATCATTTACCTGAACTCCATCAAATTGGCCATAAAATATTCATAACGTCATTTTATGATTCCAGTACTACTTTGGTTGAATGAGAAGATATTAGCTAGAAGCACATTTGATGATGATCATCATCCAGAGTGTGAATATGGTCTTCGATCATGAGCATCTAGAATCGGAGCACACTTACGGTTTCAGGAACGCTTTCCATTCCATTTCAGCCTCGCGTGCACAACGGAATGGAGCCAGCCGCGTACCTGCGCGTCCACCAGAGATACGATCGATATGCATCGTACGTCATGCATGGCGTCGTTCTTCATGTCCCGCCACGGATTTTTCTTCCACCGGACTGCACATTCCTGACATCGATCCCCGCCACATCCATCGAGCTGCCCACTCTCGCAGGCCTCGATCCCTCACCGCTTCCAGATCGGCAATCACCCCCCGCGCATAATACGCCCCCGGCCACCCCTTCGCAATGCCATAGCTCTATATCGACAACTCGCGCGTCTGGTCCGTCCTCCACCACCACGACCGCAGGGTGTGGTCGAGCTCACGACGGCACCCGAGGTCTTTCTCTCGAGCGGCCGGGAGTGCGTGGCGGTCTTAGTAAAGCATCTCCTTGAGACCGAAGCCTTTCAGGCGTGGCATGAGATGCTGGCCGATGCGTATGGCCGACATCCACGATCATGACCGTGCGGTCGATCAAGTCGTAGGGGTGGTGGACAACGGCAGCCACGTTCCAGTCGCCGGCGTTCACTTGCTTCCAGGCGGGAGCGAAGTTGCGGAGGAGGACGAGGACGCGGAGGACGTCATCTCGGCAAAGGAGGTCACGTTGCTACCTGGAAGACACCAATTGTCAGGAGGATTTCCCAGACTTTCGCAATGAGAATCGAAGCAATTTGGGTAACACCATGTTTGGAGGCAAAGTGAAATCGAGGTTTTATGAGGGGCCCTATATTTTCAATCAAGGATTTGGGCTCAGAATCGCGGCACCCACAAAATAGAATAGAAAGAAAGTAGCGCATTTGGCAGCCGAAAGAAACCTAATTGCCTCCTTTCAAATTCGATGCTTGCTCTAAGACGAGGTCGCATGGTCACTGTACTTGCAGTAGTCAATTGTCAGGAGATTTTTCACGATCTCTGCTCTGAGAATTGAGGCAATTTGGGTAACATGACTTCTGAAGGCAATTCGGCCGAAGTGATTTTAAGGTTTTATGAGGGACCTGGTTCTTTCGAACGAGAACTTGGGCTCACAATCGCGGCATTCTAACGTGACATAAAGAGTCTCGTACATCAATTTGGGGACAAAATCACGAGCTTTGACACATATAACGTGAACGATTGCGACATGGCCATAGCTTGAGAGTTGAAAACATCAGTGAAGCATGAAACTGAGGAGTGCTACCACATGAAGGAAGAACCATTCCAATTCAGCAAATTTAGAGAGAAAATGTCCAGAGCTGTGTATGAAATGAGACCTTGCATGTTCTTGCTGCGAAGGTCGTTGGCATCGACGCCACAAGCGGCAGCTTCATTGCAGTGACCGCCCACATGACGCGTAATATACACTTACTCAAACTTCTATTCGCGAGTTGCTTGATTCCTTCCTTCAAGAATGACTCCCGATGCCTGACGTCCAGCGCTTGCATAGGTCCTGTTTCCATGGCGAAATCATCAGCTACGAGCAATTTGTCTCTAAAACTTGTTTGATGATACCATGAACATCTGCAACAAGGGAATAGCGCTTCTGGTAAGATGAAAACATTGAAATCCTTATGAGAAATAATTGCCGTAAATCCTCTCAAATAACACTCCGAAGGATGAACATCTCTCAAAGGATTCACAGTATAGAGAACTGGTTAACCCAAACCGACACCCTAAACGATCACTACAGGATAGAGTCGCCATCTTGACCTTCACAAGAGGCGAGGTTGCAAACAGGGCAGTGCACAAGACGCAGATCTGGAAATCCACCCGAACGGGATGCTTAAATTGGAATCGACAATTGGTTCTCTGACACAGCCAGACATACGGCCCACTCTTCAAAAAAAATGTACCCATTGGATGGTAACATGTACCCAATGGATTTTTGCATTCTTGCACCCGGTGTGTGCATCTTCCCACAGGGGATTCATTATGAGCTGGATGAGTGAAAAAATAAGCGCTAATTCCAATGATAGCTGTACAAATGAACCCCTATCCGCCCGCAATCTTATGGTGAGGCCCGACACACATGTCGACGGTAAGTATGATTTCAGTCCTCTTCACTAAACGATCGACTCTTGCGACGGTTGATGTAGCCGATGGATCTTGTGCAGGGCAAGTCCAGCATTGTGGGATTGCTTTCCGATTTGAAAAATTCGCTAATCCATTGCAAGATAATAAGATTTCATCGAGTAGAGGACTGCTTAGAATTGGCGAGCATCTCATCCAATCATGCGATGCATGCCTCGTACACAGCCGAGAAACCGAGATGATCGATTGTCAGACGGCGGGTGCTGCACTTAATGAACATTGATGAAGACGAGTACGCCATTGTGTTGACGGCCAACAAGCTGTCCGCTTTCAAGCTTTGGGAAGAATCTCGTATCACCTCTCATCCAAGCTGCTTCTGGGCTAAGATCACGGGGACGCGGGCCAGGATGCGCTCACCGAGTGTGCCCAATCCAAAAGTGCCACTGTCATGACTGCCCATTTGATCTAGTCGAGCTTGAAGCTCAACAATCCAGATCGAGTCGACGCTCGGTTCCCCGCCTGCCGCCGTTGTTGGCCGATTGAGGCTTGGATCTGGAGGATGATATTAGACTGTCCCGCGTCAATTTCCCTCTGCGAGCTCTCACCAATTGGGGAGCTCCTCTCTGAGGAGGTTTAGGCACTCCACTCCCGGTCACCTGCACGTGGTTCTCATCTAACATCATGGGCCGTCGCTGGGACGAGGTTTCACGTACGTTCACGTTCCACATGTATTGCAGGGTCCGGGCTCTTATTGGAACCAGTGCTGGTGCAGCCGCTGGCGGATCGGAACACCATCTCCCTGGCCACGTCTGTACGTCACCAAAATTTACTGTCTAGAGGCGGAGGATGACGAGATGATGCAGCTTCGACCTTGCCGACGACAGGACGAGCACAACAGAGTGGGCAGCCGAGAGACAAATTGAAGGCATGGCGGAAGTCTTATGGCAGCCCCAGAGACGTGGTCCTGGCGCACCACGGGGTTCCAACACCACGCACACCAGTCAGTGCTCGGTGGTGTGCGCTTTGCTTTGCTTCCTGACCAGCGTCACAGAAATGTCCCGGCTGTTGGACTTTGCTGGGCTGATCCTGGACGCGGACTTCGCGCATCGGGAGCTCTTCCCCTGTCGGGCTCTCAATCAGCAAACGATCCTCATGTAGTCCGGATTGGAATGCTCTTCCAAGTGGAGATTCGCGCTGCTGACAAGGGCAGGTGAGGGCAGAAGGTATGGATGTTGCCATGACTGCGTCGTTGCATACTCCGCTGAGCTCAATTCCGACAGCGACTAGCGTCTTGGTGACAGCAGATTGCGGCAGGGTTTGACCCCGGAAATCATTGTGTGGAACTTGGGGCGTGGTATGCTATTCAATCTTGACTAACGGCTTGCGACGTCCACATCCTATCTCGATCGCGCGACCACTGATTTCTCATTTCTTAATTAGATTCATGAAATTCTGCTGCATCATATCAATTTTGTTAAATACGAGGTGTTTTCAACCCTGGAATGATTCATTGACAATTATGTACTAACTTATGTGTATGATTGGTAGGTAGCGTTTGAAGTACAAGTTAAATCATTGAATTACTTTAAACCAGATGTCCTTTACTTGCAAAAGGTCGAGGGAAGTTAGGAGGTGATGGGTTTGATTCTAGTGACGTATCCGTCGTAATCAACCCTTTGGTGTCGCAACCCATGGCAGAACCGGAATTGCTCTGGTGAACTTCAATAAGATTATTTGCAAATGGACCCGTGATCCAGCTGGCGATGGACACTTACTCCAGAACGCAGCCCCCCCCCCCCCCCCCCCCCCCCATCGAATCAACCCATGCCTGGTCATCACCGAAGGTATGAATCCGATGCTGTCCAGTCGCCTCTGTAGGCTCTCAAAATGCTTCTTCAATTCATGTTGAATTCAACTTGTTTGAATCTTCCGTCATATAATCGGTTTGAATTTCTGGATTAATTTTGCATTTTCGTTTCTGAATTTTATATCATTTCATTTTTTGAAATTTCCTTATTAGAAACTTTATTTCATTTTTATGTATGCATTTTTCATCTGGTTTTCCTTTTATGAATTTTCATTTCACGTTCGCTAGATCTGCTCCAAATGAGTCTGTCAAATCTTACAGTTTCGCTCTTTGTGCAGCAGGGCTTCACAGAGCGGAAGAGGCAGACCGACGGTATGAATAAGCTTATTCCATCGAAATATGACATCAATCACGTCGAAATTCTGCGTCTTCACTTAGGATGGATTCCTTCTTCCCTCTTTCTCTGCCTGTTGGACTTTCATGTGTAGCTGGTGAATGTTACTTCGCACTTGTTGAGAGCTGGCCCTGGCATGTTAAGTGGGATCCATGATGAATGCATTGCAATTTCCATCTCGTTTCCATTTACGACTTCTTTTCTTATTTACAGTACACTTTTTTGTTTCCCATTATTTTCCAAATTTTCTTGTCATTTTCGTTTATGAAATTCTATTTCATTTTTATGTCCCTGTTAGAACTGTCAATTCCGAGTTCCCAATAATTGTGTAAGTCATTCCAGCCGGGTTCATGAGGTTGGGCACATCTTGCAGCCTTGCTGGACGTACTTCCTGCCGATGTTCATTGGAGATTTGGATCAAAATGGTTTTACCTAGAGATTTTTTTTAAACCATTCCAATTACTGATTTCGGAGATGTGCGCTTGCTGAACACGTGATCCAGTGGCGCTGCTTTCGGGTCTTCGGCAATCTTGGGTGTCCGTGCATCAGGAGCTCTGTGCAATTGAAAGCAATGAATGATGTTTGAGAAGGGCATGGGGAAATCCCAAAGAAGACAGTTGGCCGGAAACAGCAGGTGAGAAGGATAAATTGGTTCAACGCTCAGGATTGGTACGTGCCACGAAGCAGGAGCCAAGTCATTTCAAGTGCACTTGTTTCAATAACTTTCAATTAAGCTGCTCTTTTTCCCTTAGTTTCCACCTTGCCATTTTTTTGAAGAACCATTGATTTGTAAAAAGAAGTAAGTTATACCATATTCACCTCCTCAGGCATATTAATCATTTCTCCGATGTTTCAGCTGCTGCTTAAGCTTTGGATTCCTTCGACCTGGATGGTGCCTCATTTTTTCTTTGAGATATATAAAGTAGATTCATCGACCTGCACAGGCACAGGCCGGGGGTTGAATGTGGCATTCTGTGCCAGGAAGAGCTCCCACAAAATTCTCTTGCTGCTCTCCGGATTTTCCTCAAGTACTCAAACTGTGACGGATGAACACAATCGCATCCCAAGCGTGGAGTGCTGAGTTCTGATTTTTCATCCATTTGAAAAAAATAAATCTTGAGTTAGTTTTTCAACAATTTGGGAGATATAGAAATTTGAACACTTTGTTTGCAAATATTGTATATACAGAAGGAATACCGGTATAATGTTTCAATCACCTCAAAATGTACGTGAAGTCTCTAATTCAAAAACCTGACTGTTCAAAACTGACTTCTCTAAGAAAGTAAAGTAAAAATCTTATAAAATCACCATGAAGAAAGCTTAAAAGTATTGAACTTAAAAGAAAAAATTCTTGTGAAAATTACAAATATTCATCCCAAAATGATTATTGAAAGAAATTTTGAGGTTTTTGCTTAGAATTTCATTGATAAATATGGGTTGGTGCAATAGTAGATCCACCAGTGGCGGTTGAATCTGTAGATCAGTTTTCACAACTTTTGTTTGTAAGTCTTCATCAATGAAATCCGTCGACGAGCTTCACCTCCCAGAGGATTTACCTTGAATCGGCGATCCTGAAGAACTGTATCAATGTCTGCCGTCGTCATCGTCTTTTCTACAGTGGTTGAACATTTTCAGGATCCCAATTGTAGTGTGACGTGAGTCCTCATAATTTATGTCATCTGAAGCAATACATATCCTCTCCAACTGTTTTCTTATACCTAAAAAAGGAAGACATTTGTTTGAATTCAAGAGCCATTGTGCTCTCACTGGTAGACGTTTCGCACTTGTGCGGTGCAACTTGGGGAGTATCATCGTGAACTTGTTTTTTCACTACGGCTGCGATAGGCAGGAACTGGATCGACCAAGTTACGAAATTTCATCATCAGAGGAATCATTCCGCCACTTACTGACCTTGGGTGTCCGCATTCCGCCATACGCGAACTTTGACATTGGTATTAGGTTCTGACCTCTTTGATCAAAGGCGCAGTCAGAACTTACTTAGAATTCATAGCAGTGCATTTAAGAAGATTAAGATACTGTTGTGAATTTGGTCTACGATTTTCAATTTACACGAACTGAGTTAGGGATCTCGCTACGGATCCAAGTGTTCTGTTCGTTCATATTTTGTACCTTGCCAAATGTGAACTGGAATGCCATCACCTGAAAATATATAATTTTCTTGCTAGCTAGGAATGCTAACGTGATAGTTTGGTTTAGATGGTTGCAGCATCAGCACTGAGTTTTTACTTCTAGAAGCTCAAAAGCGTTTCCGTGCGCAAGCAGGCTTCACAACTTCTATTGAAGTTGATCTCCGTCTCTTCTACGTCCATGGTGGTGGCTGCTCCCATTGCACAGCTATGTCCTTGCCACGATCCTATATGAAAATATTTTGGTGTTTCCTTCTCAGGAAATAACCAGTGAAATCGTAGTTTGAGTTGAAGAAGTGAAATCTGAACTTTGTGAATTTAGTAGATATTCTCTCCAAGCAGCCTTTGCACCAATCTGAGAGGATTCCTTGCATCAATAATTGAGAGACTTTAGAATATGCAGAATTGAGGGGCTTGAATGCCAGGCAGGAAAACTCACCAGTGACTGTACGTTGCATAATTTGCGCGTTATCAACTTGAGTCCCAAATGTTGTCTGACTGGGGCTGTCATCAAAGATCTGAGAGGATTCAATAGTCAGTGTACCCTCTCGGAGACTAAAATTGTGATGATGGAGGTCGGCTTACCGGTACAACGGCAACAAGTCAATTATTCAAGTTAAGCTAGTTAAGTGCCTACAGCTCAACGTTACTTTCCAGAGAAAGATTCTGTGTTAGATTTAGTACCATGAAGGAGCCTCACAATTCACAAGCCAAGAAAAGCTTGGGATACGTTGAATAATTCTGCACATTCTAAATTCATAATTCATTCACATACGGTGTCCAAAACAATGCATGCTCAAGTGCGTCAGATCGAATCCTCTACACATGGTTGGGGCCCTACACAAGCTTGTTCATGCTCGTTGGCATCGACACAAAATGAATAATTTATTTGCATCCAATGGAATGACCATCACTGCGAAACGCTGCCTGTACACTTGCATATCAATGAATACGGCCCTTAACCCTTAAACACCGAAGGGGTGAGCCTCAAAATCATCCTTTTCTATCACCTAAATTGTGAATCACTAGCCTCCAAAATTGCAAAAGTAGTCATTTCATTGCAAGTCAAACTACTCTAGAAGATCTTCCCTTTCCAAAACCAATTTTGAGGATGAATAGTTGCACTTCTTGTCTTATATAGCTCAACTCCATGTCATCCATCGGACATAAAACGTCCACCTCAATGTTCAAGGGTTAAATATGGTTGTTTTGTTTTGTTTTAATTGTTTGATACGTTGAGATTTAACAAACTATAAGGTGTTTGGTGGTATTCTTGGTACCATTCAAAAGCTCTTTGCTCATAGGTGTGTATGGACTTTGTTTCATGGCTAGGTTTTTTAAAACATTAAAATGATTTATGTCAAATATTTCACATATTTATTCAATTACTTGGCTTATTATTTTACAATCAATATATTTCAACTTGAATACCCAATTGTAACAATTATATCATTAAAAAAAATTGAATTCTCTTACCTTCATCCATAATATATATGGTTTTATTTAACAAATACTTGAAAATAAAACTTTTGATATAATTTAAAAGCCAAAGTGTCATAATGATGTTTAAGCCATTAAAGATGTTCAAACTTTGAAATATTGGATGAATATGAGCAAACATGTCTCAAACACATAAAAAAAAAATTTCATCCATTTAACCTCTAAAAGACCAAATGATTGTTAAATGTACATAAGAGATTTTGGTTAGGTGTGTATTAAGTCATTTTTCATGGATGTTCTAAAAATTTCATACAAAGTGTGGACATGTACCTCCTTAGTGAGGATATACTTTCTTCTTTTTCTTTTTTTTATCACTTTTCCAAATAAAAAAATATATTGCCTTGAACTTTTTAGACAATCTAAGCAGCTCCGGGTAGCATGTGCAAAATTCCTTTGATAATTTTGAAATTTGATAGGTATGTAACTTACAACATATAGTACAATATGCAAAATTTTTAAAAACCATGTATAACATAAAAATCTCACTTTGGAAGGATTTAAAGTTTGTTAGCCGTAGTAAGCATGAACAAAATAAACCCTTTTTCAATCTAACTTCAAATATTGTAATCTTTCAATTTGTATAGTTGAAGTTTATGAAACTTTTTCTTCACATTTCTATAGTAGTTTGATACAAATTTGTATGATTTATTTATTTTTAAATTCATTTCTTTCTCATTGCCCTAAAAAGTGGCAATTACTTACAATTTGTCACCCAAATGTGCTTTGGTCCTTAAAGGATTAAATAGCTATGAATTCTTGCATTAGTCTTCTTACATTTACATAGTATAAATTTTATAAAATTTTTTTCACAAATATTCTATGATTTGAAGAGTATGCATATGTTGGGCCTCTAAGAATAACTTTCATATTTTTTAAATGACCAATGAAAAACATCTCATATTAATATTGGAACAATAAAAAAGTTTTTTAAACACTATAATTAGAATTTAATATTCAAACTTAAATGGAAATCCTTCTTGTAAAAATTACAAATAGTCAATCTATAATCAATTCTAAAAGGAATTTTCAATAGAATTTAGTTTCTAATTTGATTGAAAACAATTGATTGGTGTAGTAGTGGATCTTAATCTCTAAAGTTCCAATGTTTGTGAGGAACAAAATGGACTTTGGGTAGGTTCCCAAAGTTTCAATTTTTGTTGTGATTTTCTAAAACTTTGCCTTGAGATTGAAAAATACATGAGCTTTTAAGGAATGTAACTTTAATGTCAATTGGTGTATGGGAGCAAAAGTTATGCCATCCAAAGAACAAATAGAACTCCTAAGGTAGCAAAAAAAATCCATCCAAACTTGAAATTAATTTTTTTTAAATTCTTTTAATTTATATTTTTGTCTACATATAAAGCTTTGCCATTCATTCTATTTATATTAGTGTTGTGAAAGCTATAGAGCTTGTTGTTTTGTAGGCAATAATAGCATCTTTTTGAAAAAATAACATACTAGAACATTGAATTTATTTTTTAAGTCTTTCCTTCAATCTCAAATATACTTTTATTTAACAAATAAATATCAAGTTGTTGTTTTTTGACTTCGAACTCAATTATTCAACATAAGATTTTAAAACTCAACATTAATACTACCCTACAATAGAATTAGATTCATCAAAAATTAATTCAAAATATAAATGAATATGGCATCTAATGAAATTTTCAAAAATTGTACTGTGGTATAATTGAATAGTAGAAAAATACTAATAAAAAAATCTTCATCCTCAAAAAATCCATGAAGCCAAAGTATAAGATCAGTAAAGTCACAAGTGTCAATAAAGCCCTAATTACCAATGAAACTACTAAAGGTTATAGAAAATTTTCCACTATGGTAACTACACCTAAAATGGATTGAATAAGCTCTATGGCATAATCAAAATGCTTTAGAAAATCAATAATATTTTTTGCACATTGTTAAAGGATTATAAACCAAATTGCAAGTGGTTCCATAAAACTAATGAATTGAAAATTAGTTACAAATTTTCAAAGATTCAAAGTATAGGATGCTAAAAGTGTCATGTTGGTGATGCCAAAACAAATTTGATGCACATGAAAAAATGACAAACATATTCAATCTTAGATCTTGCCCTACAAATATTGTTTAGAAAGAATTCTTGTAAATAACCTATCAAGGAGCTTGAGTCTTAGGTGTCTATTGTGTATAAGGTAGGAACACTTGTTTGCATAAGGTAGGAATACCCAAATGTACCATTAATCTTAAACCGCCATCTATACTATGTGTACATCACCAAAGTCAGTTTTGTACCTATGTGGAAGAAACGCTTTTAGAGCCAAACTTGTTCATTAATAACTTTTGCATATAGTATCCAAATGCCATGTTCTTTGGTGTGTTGGAACCTCCTTTCACTTGCCAACAAGAACATATGAAAATCTGACCAATCTAATAATAGAAAATTAATTCAGTAGCAAAAAGTGGCGGTTTTAGGAGTACTTACCTTCGACTCGACAAGTAATCCACATTGTTCACTAGATCAAGATGTTCAAGATATTGTAATTTGTAAGTGGAACTAAGCTTTGTTTAAACTTGCATTTCAATTTGTCTACATTTTGGGCTCTTTGGAGCTATGTTGCAAATTCTATTCATGAAGATAGTAAATTCATAGCAACTTCTTGAGAAAATAATGTACTAAATTTGTATTCTAGTTTTTCCTTCAATCTCGTACATGCTTCTACATAACTATTTTAAAGAATGAAAATCAAGTTGTTTTTTTTGAACTTTTTTCATAGACTTCCAATTCAATTATTCAACATAAAATTTTAGAATTCAGTTTCAATACTAGTGCAGAAATTGAGCTAAAGAAATTAAAAGTCTTGTAATCAAGTCACATAAGGTGGAAGCCCCCTTAGTTTTCTTCTCTTTATATGTAAATATTTTGCAATCTATGTGGTCAAATTTTTTTTAATTTCTTATACACATTCTTATACTGACGTAGTGCAAGATCCTATGATAAAATTTGCAAGAAAACAATGTTTAAAGTTTTTTGTTGTTTGCAATAGAAACTATAGTTTTGAGCAACAAGTCTTCCTACTTTAGTGGTTTATGGATCATATTTTACAACTTATGTTATAGAATCATCATCAAATTTTTCTACTAAATTGCAATTTAAAAAAAAATCATGACAATTTAGAAAACTTTGTAGATCTACAAAGATCTAAATTATAATTTATAGTAAATAATGACAATTTAGAAAATATTTGGTGATTCTAGAACTATTTGGGAGTCTTTATGAACTTATTATGGAAACTAAAATTTAACAACATCATAACATTGAGTAGTAGAGTCACTGGCTGCCTTTCCTTTGACAGAATGGTGCCGAATATTCGGCACCATATCAATAGCTAAATAATACGTGTTGAATTCTATCAAAGTAGTGATAAAAAAGTGTTGATTGAATAAATTGACATAAACGATGCACAAAATTCGCAAACTCACTAGAAGGAACAATAAATGCAAACTCAAATACATTCAATTCAAACTAAATAATGCAAAACATAAAAGGTTTTAACAAAATGGGTTCAAAATTATTAAAGAACTCAATTTCAAAAATTTATTCTTCCTCAAAATGCATTGTTAGCCACTTATGTTTCATGATGCTATCTAAGAATACAACTCTCTATATACCTATGGGGTACTAGTTGGTAGAGCAAACAATGTAGGATATGTAATTTACAATTTGTAGTTTCTCAACCACTCATAGTTTAGTCAAATTAAAGCAAAGAATTGTTATTGAAGTAGAATTTCAGACTTCATTTAGGCATAGTATAAAACTTTTTTTTTTAAACTTTGAATTGAAAAAAGTTGGTAAATGAAGTTAAGTTTTCTCTCCAAAAATCCTTTTGAGATTTAGATCCTCCAATTAAAAGTTATGGACAAATTTTAGGGAGGGGTTGGAAGGAAATTCTTTTTTGACATATGCAAACATCCTCTTTGAAATTTGTCCATAACTTTTGATTGGAGAATCTAAATTTCAAACGGATTTTTGTAGATGAAATTGATCTCAATTTAACAACTTTTCATAATTATAGTTTGTTTGAAAAAATTTATTGTACTATGCCTAAATGAGGTCTAAAATTTTACTTCAATCACAATTCCTACTTTTGCTTTTGACTATGAATGTTTAAGAAACTACAAACCCTAATTTTTAAATCCCATATGGGTTGTTCTACCTCCTATCATCCCATAGGTATACAAAGAACTTCTCTTTATGTCCAAAATTTCAAACTAAGTTATTGCAATGGCTATAGAGAAAATTGCTAAAGTATGTTACTCAAAGGATTCTAACTTCGAATTTTAGACAAACCACTTTTATTAACAAATCAAGTTCATTTCAATATGTAGTTCAAGATTTAGTAAAAGAAAATGGAGCATGTCCAAAACTTATTGCCATTGTTTTAATACTACCAGCATAGATTAACAATGCGAGGATGAGTTTCGTGGATGACGCTTCTAGGGAGGGAAAGGCAGCCTCCTTGAAGGCTACTGAATGTTATGATTTGTTATTGATTTCTAATTAGTCTTTGTATGTTCAAGCTATGTCAGGTGAGCATGTTGACTGATTGTCAAAGGAACGTATTCTCACTGAGGGCTATGCTTCTACCTATAATCTTTGAATCAAATTTAAAACATTTTATTTTGACATTTATCAAAAATGCCTCTATTTCATGATGGGCTACAATTTCATCTTTCATTGATTAGTACAAATTGGTCAATGATTTAATCATGAACACACTACAACTTTTTCCTCGTATTAAATTTTGAATAAATCAATAATGTTGTACAATTTGTGTCTATTTCTTTCCCCAAAAGTTAGGCAACATGAGAAGTTCAATAAACTAACACATGTATTCAAAGACAATCCATTTTCTTCTACATTAACTTAAAAAGAATAGTTTGACTTCTTCTTTGCGTCTTGAAAACTTTATTTAGAATTGGGAATTAACTACAAAATATTTGTGCCAATTATGAGGGGTTCATGACAACAAGATACTTCAATTTAGCCACTCAAAAATTGATAAAAGGGCCATGTACATGTCAATGAATAAAATCAAAGTTAAGACATAAACTAAAGCCCTTAATTGTAATCTACAAAAATTTAATCAACTTACTTCTACAGGTACCATAAAGAAAAAGTTAGGATGCATTTCAATATTTGGTGTCTGCGCTTGGTGTAAATTGTCTGCAAATTGGACCTATTTGGCATAGTATTGTGCAAAGTTGTATGACCAAGGTGCCAACCGAGGCTGACAATCAGTGTACAGGATTTGTGGAGAATATCCAAAAACGAGTTGTACGTTACCACGTTGGAGTGAAATTTTTGTTCAACGAAGGTTCCAATGCCACTACTCTATGCGGGACAAGCCGACATGTACATTTATGTATTAGCAAGATGAAAGAGTGCTCTAGATGTCATATTTGCAATTAAGGTAAAGAAACCCGTCTCAAACTTCCACTGTAATACTACCATGGAGGTAACCCAGTATAGTATCAATATTGTAGCTAGGGCTAGTGTTAATAGTACAATGACAAGTTTGGGGTACTCATCACCGAGAGTTCCTAGCTGGAAGATAAGGATTTTCAAGAGTTCACAGAGCTATATAAGCTTTTGCATCTTGTACAACCAAGGTTAGAGAACACTTTTGTCATTTTGGAGCGACATGCATGATCCTTGTGAGTGCTTTGCTTCTCTGTCCGATCCCCAATCTGCGGTCTAGTGCTAATATGAATTTGTTGCTCATTTTGAGACGAGGGGAAGTGGCGTCAAGAGAGATATGTTGCTAGAACCATGAGGGATTAGTGATTCTTGCACGGCATGGCAAGCTTGACTGCCCTCATTGGGGTGCCTAGTTAGATTTTGCTTGAAGATTCACTTCACGTTCCTTTGATGCAGTTGATGATTTAGAGTTTATTCTGTGAGCTTAGCTAGTTGTTGTATCCCTCCATTTTCTTCTTCATTCTTTGGTTGGATGAAGTACTTGATACCCAGTGCACACGGTATGTTGCAAGAACTTTACTTGGTTCACAGTGACATGCATGTTGCAAGCACACAGTGACTTGTTGCTATTAAAAATAGGGGTGGTCTTCAAATTTGGTAGAGACGATTGAAGGTTGTTGATGTTGTACATTGTGTGTAACTTGGGAAGTACGTAAGCATGTGAGGTGTTTGGACTGCACAGCAGGAAAAAGGGTCATTGGGGTTTGGAGGACCGAAGCTTATATGATCACAACTTGTATTTGTTTGAGATTTTACACTAAGGCTGCATCAAGGTCGAGACCAGCATGAGGAAGTTGTTCACTTTCTTGGTGTGGCTGTTTAGCTTTTGGACTTGGAGAGATTTCTTCCTTTGTTGGCTTCGGAGTCCTTCCTCTCATCCATTTAGTGTAGAGATTGTGGAGCATTTGCCTTCTGAAGAAGGGCAACATGAGTCGGACTTGGCACGTTTTCTCTCTTCCTTACCTAAAGATGGACGTGGGTGTAAGGATTTTTCTTTTATTGGAGACTTGACAATCAGAATTTGCTTTGGATGTGTTTATTTTACAATAGTCCATGGCATTAGCAAAGAAGTAAGTTATTGTGAGTTTCTCAAGGTAGTTGCTTCATCAAAAAATTTATTCCATAAAAAATTAAGCATATACCTTATGAATGACAATTCTTGTAAACATGTTGAAGCATTTGGTGATGCACTCTGCCTATGTAGCAACAGATTCAGAGAACTTCATCTTACTTGTGGGAATGGCTCCATAGTCCAATTTGTTAAGTATATATCAAATGTACTTCTCAAAAATGATACTATTCAACATCTCAAACTAATGTTTTATAGTTTGAAGGAGAAGGAGATGGGTGAAAAGTTGGTTGCAAAATTTATGACCATTCTTGTTCTTCCTCACAATTTTCGAATCCTCAAACAATTGCATATGTAAGATTCGAAGTTGGACAACAAGGGAATGGAGCAGTTTATGAAGCCCTTTCAAGCCCCTCTAAATGCACTTGAAAAATTTTGATTTTATTCTCTAGCATTAGATGTTCAATTTGAGCATATAAGTAACATGTTGGCTTCAAGCACATCCTTGAAAATACTTATGGTCACAAAGGATTCAAATGGGGTCCAAAAGGACTTGACAAAAGGATTTGGCAAAGTAGTAGCCACATTGTGTTTTAACCAATCTCTTTCAAACCTATGGTGTGATATCTCTAATAGCATGGAGATGAAGACGGTGGAGCCATTGATGCCCAAGAACAATAATCTTCAACAGAATACTACCCTCACCAAGCTTGGATTACAAGGATTGATTGGAGGGAAAGAAGGAATTGAAATCTTAGTTGACTTGATTCATAACTATACATCATTATTAGAATTGCGTTTGTATAAAGTGAACGATTCGTCTTTGCATAAAATACAAGGGATTGAGAATGTTTTGGTTATTTTGGAGGCCTTTAAGAAAAAAAAATCTTTGAAGAGGATTTGTTTTGGGGAAAGTAAGGCATTTGGTGGTTACAAGGTGGTTGGAGCAATGATGGACTTGCTCTTGGAAAATCACAATATTGAAGATATTGATTTGAATGGCACGGGTTTGGAGGAGTTTGGGGATGTGGACTATGCATCTTCAACATTATAAAAGAGGAAGAAAATGAAGTTGTGGAATATTGTACAAAGTATGGCAATTGTCAATCCAACATCAGGACGAGTGTTTTTATGTGGACAACCATTTGCTAGTAAGCTATATATATTCATGTTTTGCATATAGATATTTCATTATTAATATTGTTATTTATATTTAAGACAGAAGTGAATAGTAAAAATATGTAGAATATATAGATATATTAATTTCAAACCTTCAATAATCGTAAACGTTCTAACCTAAATGTAAATGATTATTAAAATATGTCTTTTAAATATTTAGGAATTGAGATTTCATCAATAGAGGTTATATTCTCCATAATTTTCATAAATTGAAATGATCTATACATTCAAATTTGAAATAGATTTAGTAAAAATTTCATATCAACTTTACAACCTTGAATTTTGAATATATATATATATATATATATATATATATATATATATATATATATATATATATATATATATATATATATATATATATATATAATCTAGTTTATAAATTTGGCATGTTTTTTGATTGCCTAAAATTTTATAATATTTTAATCAATACAAAACAATCTTATGCTTATTCTAAAAACTTCATTAAGTACTATTAACACCCAAATTTTGATTTGTCTAATATATTGTAGACTTTGAGTGCTTTTCTTTATAAAAATAAGTTAAGCATCAAGAATTTCAATTTGTAAAACATCTATTAAAAATAATTATTTGAAAGACTCAAAAGAAAAACAATATATGGAAACAATGATTCTAACATCTCAATTTTTTTTATTAATGATGAGTGGTGGCCATGAATCTATAAATGGTCATTGTATCCTGAATGTAGATGTGTCATGGTCCAACAAGCTTGTAACTTTCAAAGTAAGCAATTCTCGTTTTGATTTTAACTTAGAAAATGAAGCCAAATAATAAATCTTTTAGTACTCCATTTCAAATCTGTGAATGCATCAAAATATTTGATGAGTCATGCATTGGAAAGGTTCATGTACTAGAATCCAAACAATATAATATTGTATGTATTTCATTTGTATTTTCTTCATCAAAAAATATTTTGAAGTTTAATTTTCAAAATATTGTTTTTCATTCTAACCTTCATTGTCAATTAATACACCAAATTATTTAAAAAAAATATTCTAGTTGATATAATTTTAAGTACATATTTATTTTCAAAATTTGTAATTTTTAAAATTATTTTTCTAAAGATATTGCAAATAATTAACTTCTATAAAGAAAAATATTATTTCACATTTGAAACTATCAAAATTTTTATCAATCATTTTTATAGAATCTAGATTTAGCTTTACAATGGTTGTTTTGTCCTTAAGGTCATCGTCTTTGGGGGTATTTTTGGTATATAAAAATAAAACAATTATCAAATATTTTTCCTACTATTCTTCATTGTAATTCCAAGAAATATACAACTTATTGAATTGCCTTTGTTATATTGACAAATTAATTTTCACATGTTAGTTCAAATTTTATAACAAATATGAATTTTATAAAGCAATTACAAATATTTAACATTGATGGAGAGCATGTAGTTTCATGTAACAAAATTATTATATTGGAATTAAACTATTATATATGATTTGAAAGGCTACATTGAACTCAAAATCAAAGTTTAACTAAATGGGAATGAAATTGATCACTTAGGGGTTCAGTGGTTGTACAAGTCATTGAAGATTAATTGTCATATTTTATGAGTGAAGATTTGCTACGATTATATAAAAAATATTGTCAAAAAGTTATGAAGTTAGTCCAATCTCACACACTCAAGGGGAACTCTAAAAATATATTATAATAAATTATTGATGTTTGTACGATTTAATAGAGTTCACTCTATACCATAAGCTTTTCAAATTGTTCTATTTTTATTGAATGAGAAGACAATTATAAGGAATTTTGATTTAGAGACAAGAATCATACCTCAACCAAAAATATCATTATGAAGTGCTTCTTTGAACTTTATTTTCAAAGTTTCAAGTACTTATAGAAGCATAAAATGTGATTTGTTTACTAGAACATATTTGTTGCTAGGTTCTAGCCTGATTGTCATTTGCCAATTTCATATCAATCATTTGCAATTTTAATTCTCTAGCCATCATCGATATCCATTCATTACATACCAATTTCAAACATGAATATGAACTATTATTTCATGTTAAACACCTTTTTAGGCCTTCAAATCATGTTTAGAATGCATCAAAAAGAAACAACTTGTAGAGTCCATTCATACTATATAAAAGCTTGGATGATAATACTTGATGTTTGCATCTATATCAACCCTGGCGTTTGAAAAGACTTTCCACTTGAAGTTCCATGTACATGGTCTTGCAATCAATAAGGATTTTGATTCTAAAAATCTTTAGAAGATATATTTTAAATAGTGAACCAATAAATCCTTTTGCTAAAAGCAATAAAAAAAATAGGACTCTATTTACCTACCATCCAAAATATTGTTTTAGTAAATCTTTTGTCATCAAACCTTTTGGGTCTTTATTTAGTAATTGCATGCTATCTATCTCATCTGAAAACTAAAAAAATTTCATTTTGAATTCCAAACTAGTTTGTTCTTGTTCTACTTCTTCATAGGTAAGACAAGATTGCAAATGTCTATGAAGAAACTAAAGGAATTTCAAGGAAAAGATGAAGTTTCAAATCACACATGGATTAAGGGAAAAATGCGGAATATATTCAAAACCTCTAATGCTCCAAAAGTACAAATAGAAGACGTGCCATTGGAGCATACACATGGCATTGAAGTGGACAATGTACAAAGCGATGGCATTGGCATTACCATTTGGGACATGGCAAGTCAAATTGATTACCACTCTTTTCATGAGTTGGTGATGCCCAATCTCTTAGCTAATGGAAGTTCATCAATGTTTTTGCTCATGTGCAATCCAATGAAGCAATCATCTCCCTCAAAAAGAAGAAGTCCATCTGACATAAAATTGGAACTTGAATGGTGGTTCCGATGCATTGCTTCAAATACAAGGCGATTTCTATCCTATCACCCACATGTGTCAATAGTAATGACTCATTTTGATTGTTGGAAAGATGATCATGCATTAGCAAAGCACATTGATGATTTGGTTCTGGATTTGAAATCTCAATTCCAAGAGGTACTTGAGTTTGATGAAGACAAATCCATATTCAAGGTGGATGGGAGAGATGTATCTCATGCTCGTGAGGTGTTTGATTTCATAAAATCCCACATGAAGAAGTTGCTAGGGAGATAGCCTAAAACCATAAGTGCATGTGAGGAAGTGCAACATTTGGTAGCATTGTAGAATGTGGACAAATCAAAACCACCATTGTTAAAGTGGGAAGATTTTTGTGAAGGTATGTGCAAAGAAGTGAAGGAGTTGAATGATATAGACCATAAATTCATGAAAATAAAGAGGGAGTTTGTAGTGATATCCGTGAATGATGGAGAGCACATCATCTACAATGAGAAAGAAAGAGTTGTCATTGCTAGTCCCCATTGGTTTTGCCATCACAACATTGGACAATTCCTACACCAATGTGCAATTGTGGATTGCGATTTGGAGATGGTTTCAGTCAATGGGATCATATCCATGGAACACATGAAGCATTTGATATTGAAGCTTGTGGAAGGTGAAGGAGATATGGATAAGCAATTGGATGACATCTTGGGCATGATGATGAAACTACACATATGCTATGAGCAAGATGCTAATAGCATTATGATACCCTCGGCTTTGATAGACAAACATAAAAGTTTGAGTTGGTCCACCAATGATGACTCCACAAGCTTGAAGTATGTTAGAAGAAGATTGGTTTACAAAGATAGAATTCAAACCATGTTAACTCCTAGATTCTTTGCCCGACTTCAGATATTGCTTTTGAATTATCTCAATAATATAGAAGTTTCAAGTTATTTCATATCTTGATTTTATTTACAAAATAATCTTCATTGAATTTTTCCACTCTATAATAATCCAATCATTGAACAATTGAATTATAATTTCTTTAAGATTAGAACAACTATTCATGATGACAATAATTTAAGCTACTTAATCTTCATTTTCAATGGCAATATGCTATACTAACTTCATTCTTTTACATTTTGATTTTGGTATGAGGATCAATCAAATATGAATTAAATGAATGAAAGTTAACAATCACTTTTCTTTCTTTGAAAATGAGATATCATTCATTTGTTGATACATTGTGTAGGTTTCTTTCTTCCAAAAGCTCCAAAGCAAGAATGTCCAAGATACATATGAGGTATTTCAAGATATTATCACGTTTATAAGTGGTGGCATTGAGGTCATTCTTCAATTCCATCATGGTGACATTGACATCCTTCTACGATCCCATCAATGTCAAGACCAAATGTTAGAATTCCTTGAAAATGGAATTGTCATGCACATTAAATTTCTCCAAAAAGACCCTACATTGGGTTGTCCTAAAGTTCACCTAATTGAATACATTTTGCACCCAGCATGTGTAAGGAGGTTGGTTCATGCTAAGGATTGCAAAAACCAAAGCATTCAAGTGAGAGACTTGGAAATGGTAATTGTTGAATGCGGAGTTGATGCTATATATAATTGGAAGCCATGTGAAGGTTTAGAAGTTGGCTATGATAAAATGAGCTCATTATTAGGAGATTTGGCATGGAAAAATCTTTTGAAGAGGCGATCATGTGACCTACAACATTATCTCAAGGAAATCCAATCTTTAGGAAGTGAAATTCAAAATGACTGATCCAACTCAAGTTGTGGAAAAGGAGATTCATGGACCTCCTTGCTATGGCAAATGTCTCAAAAACTTGTATATGGACCTTTGATTGAGGAGTTAGTGGACTTGAGAAGGAAACATCATGAATATCACAAAGAAACAATGTCAAAATCGGATGATGTAGTGCTCTTGATTCAAAATCTAGAGCATGGCATTCAAAACATGCAATGGGAATTATTGCATGAGGTGTGTTCCAAGATTGATGATGTGATGGCATTTTCTTTAGAGATGCAGAAGACACAAATTCCCAAATTGGACTATCTTTGTAAATTTGGGAAAATGAAGCTTTTGACACGATTGGTGCTTGACCTTGAACAAATCTAACTTCACCTCATGTGTGAGTATTTATGGATTCCATGAGGTCCCAAACCAAGAAGGTTGTATAGTCCATTTTGGAACAAAATATATAAAGAAATTTCTTGCAATGGTAGCTTGGAGATTCAAGATTGCCACCCTATTGACCAAGATTGGTGCCCTTGTGGCTTGTGAGATGGGTGCAATGGTCCCTAATTTTAGTGATGGAGGTAATTTTTTAGCCTTGATTCTTGACACACCTGGTTTTTTGGATTATCAAACTTCTATGGCAACTTTGGATTCAATGCCAAGTGATATCAAGAAACAACCAAGGATTTCAATAGACAACCAATATGAAGTACAAAGGTGACTTTGAGAGTTTTTGGAGCCGAAGTGTCAAAATAAGAGAGACTTTTATGAACAATTTTGATTGAAGAAGGTTCGATTTGTGGAAGCAAGGGGATCCATAGCTTGGATTTGTGATAAATGCATTTTAGTGCACTGCAATGAAATTGATGAACTAAAATAAGGTATTATAGTTAATTTGTTAAGTGGAAGAAACCAAACTTTTTTTCCTTTAGATTTGCAAAAAGCAAGGATTAAGGGATCAAACTCCTATTGAGTCCTAAATAGAATTCTTTTGAATTTTGTCCCTAGTTTTGTTTCCACCAATGACAACTAATAAGCATGCATCCTATGGAAAAAGGGATTGTAATTCTGGATGAGAATTTTGAGTTTCAAACTTTACACAAGACCAAATGGTGCATTTATTGTTTGAGTTATATATCAAATTTAGCTTGTTATCTATATACAATTCAACCACTTTATGATGAGTTCTATTAATAATTGAAACTTTTAGGCAAGTATTAGTGTATGAATTATGATATGATGAGATGGATGATTTAGTCTTCACCAAGTAAATGTGCATTTTTATAATAAATGATAGACAACTTTTCTTTTGAAAAATTATTTTTTTCCACTATTGAAATTTGATTTTGTTGAGGAATAGTTTTAGATTTTAGAAACTAGGCTTGATGAACTTCATTTTGTTGAACAAGTCCTTTGTAAAATTTCTTATGTATCATAAACTTTGTGATTTGAGTACAATTATTGGCTATCAACATGTAGCCACACTTGGAGAGACATTAGAAAAAATAGAACCTCATGTGGCTATTTCATTTTGAACCAACAAATAAATCTCACTCTACTTGAGCCTCAGGAGGCCCTATTTTTTCTAATGTCTCTCCAAGTGTGGCTACATGTTGATGGCTAATAGTGCGAATACAAGGAATTTTTTTATAGGAGTGCTTGAAGCTCCTTTGTTTTTTTGATGACTCCAATCTTTGCATCACAACTTATTTAATTATTCATTTATTTTAGAAGCTAGTAAATGAGATTTTCTTGATCATTGGAGGCCTTCTATTCAATTGAGAGTCAACAAATGAAAGATTACCTCAATACTCATTTAATTCATTAGTGTCCAAATTCTTTCTTAAAATTTTGCATGTACTGGCTTCTATTTTTGAACTAATATATTGATTTCTTCAATGTCACCAAATGGGTGACAAACAAAGGATGCTTTTTGAAGATTCAATCATGATTTTGGATAAATGAGAAGTGATTGGAATGAAGTATGATCACTTAGAATCACTTTGTTTCATGATAGAGAATACCATGTGGACTTTGAAACGGTTTCTTTATTTGTCACTACAAAGATCAAATGAGAACTATTTGACAATAGTCAATGTTTGCCATGCATTATCCTACCCAATAAAGAAACAACTAGACCTAATTCTATTGCAATACAACACCACCAAAAAGGTTTCATCAAGCTTCCAAGGCTCTTTGAGAAGAAGTATGGATGTCATCAGGATTTAGCAAGAAGAGATAGAAGAGATGATTGAAAAATTATGTGGATGAGAAAATGTTGCAAGAAATTATGATACAGTTTGCCTTGAGTATATATGAGATGACTTCGGGCACAATCCTGTCCCACGTACGAACCAATGCGACAAATCAGTGTACGGACTTCAGAAGGAAGAAGTCAATAAGAGACCTCAAAACACAACTCTTGGAGATTCCTCTCTTGGCATCCATTTTGAAACAAACAATTGGAACCTCGATCAATTAATATCGAGCTTGGACAAGAAAATTGTGTTGAAGTCGATTCCCTGAACTATCAAAAGTCTCAGCATAGCAGCGCTGTTTCTCGAGTATTTCGCGGCGAATCCAAATGAAATTACTCGATCAAAGGAGGGGCCAGTTTCGGGCAAGTCACGGGCAAATGCTGTTTCGAAAGGATGTTTCCATGGGGAGTGGAGTAGTCTATCTGCTTGGTGTCTACGCAAGCTCCTGGCAGAAACGAATGCCCACAACAGGACCTCCGGCTCCTACGTTCATGGTGAGAAGCTTCACCCTCAAACCTGAATTGCAATGCACACCACTGCGGCGGGTTACTTCCAATTACCAAGCAATTGAAGTTCAACCAAGGACAAGCGAAATTCATCTCTCTTGCGCGAGTCAAGGCAGTCAGCGACACTGTCAAGAGATTCCGCTTTCAGTTCGCCAATTGATCGATTCAGTTATGGTAAATTCAAATTCGTATTTGGAGAGTAAATATGACATTAATTTTGACTGAGACGCAGGTTTATTGACTCAGTCATCCGAAGGTAACAACAGTGTTATCACCTTTGTTTGGGCGAAGATTTGTGCAGGCTGCCACTCCATACGATGCGGTAACTCCCTTGGGTTGCCATTGCCCGGGAGCAGCTACCCACCTACTCAAGCTCAGAACCTCTGTCCAGGAAGAGCCACTTGTAAAATTGATCGTTCACCAGAACACTTCAATCTAGGCCTACTTAATTGAATCAGGGAAACGATCTGGACTTCGAATTTTAGACGAAAAGCATCCTCAACGACTGGGTTGAAGAAACTCATCATATATATTCAGGTGCCTGAGGCAAAAATTCTCCCACAGGCAAGTAGCAATCAGCAAGAAAGCATTTCCATAGCTCGGGAGTTGAAAACATCATTGAAGTCCACGGTTGTCTATGGAAAGCAAACCTTGCACACTCTCGCTGCGAAGTTGGTTGGCATCGAAGATACAAGCGGCAGCTTCATTGCAGTGACCGGCCACATGACGCGTATACACTTGCTCAAACTTCCATTCGCGAGTTCTATATTCTTCATTCAAGAATAGCTCCCAATGCCTAACGTCAAGTGCTTGCATAGTTCCTGTTTCCAAGACGAAGTTGTTAGCTAAGAGAAATTTGACTCCAAAACTTGTTTGATGCTATCATGAACATCTGCAGCAAGCGAATAGCGCTCCTGGTGTGCTCAAAACATTGAACCTCTTCATCAGAAAGAATTATTAGAAATAGTCTCAAAGAATACTCAAAGGAGTCTGTAACAGTATCGAGATCAAGTTAAGCTAAACGGCTAAACAGACATCCTAAACGAACAGGATAGAGTCGCAATCTTGACCTTCACAAGATGCGAGGTTGCAAACAGGGCAGTGCACAAGATGCAGATCTGGAAATCCACCAGAACGGGAGCTGAAATTAGAATGGATAACTGGTTCTCTGACACAACCAGCTCATATTGACCCCCCTGTGTGAAAAATGTAGACAATGAATTGTTACGTGGTTCCATACCAATCGTGGGACCTTGCATTCTTGCACCCGGTAAGTGTATTTCCCACAGGGGATTCATTATGAGCTGGTTGAGTGAAAAACTAAACGCTCTTTATAACGATAGCTGTACAGTATAATAAATCTCGTTTGCAGTAGTTAAATATCGTACCTACATCGTCCCAGATGATTTCTCATACCTGCAATCCATAATCCCTTCTTGACGTTGGAAATTGCGTAGGTTTTAAGCAGTAAGCTGTCCTCGTCAGTGGTATTCTTGCTCTTGGAGACTAGTTTCATGTCCATCAATCTATCCGTTGCAATAGCTTCTCCAGATTCAATGGAGAACACACCCACTCTCATCCAATCTACGCAATAGGTGAGAACATATGATTAAAACAAAGAGCAGACTAATTAATTAAAGCCAAGCCCCTGAAGAAGGCTTTCAAGGAGCCGTGTGCTGCGCTCTTACGATTTGTCGCATCACTTTACGTTTCCCTGCCAATATTCAATAAAACTGGATTGAAGTTGAGCTTCTAGTAAAGTCGGAAGCTGAATTCCATAATCATCCAGGTGCAAAACTTAATGATATGTCTCTCTGTCTCTCTCTCTCTCTCTCTCTCTCTCTCTCTCTCTCCCTCCCTCCCTCCCTTGCATTGAGCAAGTGGTAGGTGATTTCTAAATGCCATCGCTCAAATTGACATCATCGAAAAAATCCTTCTCGCGCCAGTTAAAGGTAGATCAAAAGCAAAGTTCTCGCACTGTGATTGCTGTTCTTTCACCGATTAACTCGTTAGACTCTCACTAGTGATACACTTAATGTAGACATTTTTAGTAGCTATAATACAGACCAGCGCTCTGACCTATATGCTTTTCAGAGTCGTGATTGCTGAACGTGTGACTTCCATCTGCACATGTAGATTAAAACTCAGCTTTGCAGGAGAACTTGTTCAAAATTAAACCCGATCAGAACAACTCCCGTGAATCCAAAATCAGACGTTTTGCAACCAGACTGATCGATGTGCTCCCTAAATGCTCGTGAAACTAATTTAATGAGTTCAGATTTTCCTCGCACCACATGCTGCTAGGTACAGTCTCATCCAGCTAAACGCAGGTTTTATGTCGATGAAGAGGTTTCCAATATCGCGGAGAAACACTGATTTCCAGATCATATCGTCTTTCGTCAAAGCGCGAAATTGTCGGTTCGTGACAGCAAGGCGCAAGAGCGACTTGGCGTCCAGAAAGGACATTATGCAAATCCAGATGTCTTCATGGAACCTGCATGTTGCTCGCGAATTCAAACTACGAAAGTTGAGTTATATGCAGTTATCGAATACTAACACAGAATCAGGCAATATAAGCTACGTTCCTACATATATCGGCGTCTTTTGGAAATAGTATTAGAAAATATTATTCGAGGCCATCTGCACATTCAGAACGATATCATGTGTAATACTTTTCAAGCTCGCATTCAATTGACAAACTGGCGCATCAAATTGCATCGTATTTCAAAACAGATAAGTCCTAGGTGAAACTGTGCACAATGAAAATTTGCTATCCGTGCTTTCGTGCCAATACTCAGCAACTTTTGACACCATAGAGCTGCGAAGTACTCGATTCGGAGCCAAAAGCAAGAATCTGTGGCGAGAGCTAAGAGCAAGCAGTCACTCTTCATACGATCAATTTCTGCCAACTAAAAGAAATGGAATTCCGAGAAGGATACTAAATCGATAAATTAGATTAATTACTTCAATTGCCCGTCCGAACAGGAAGCATAATATCCAAACATCGCCAGCAGCGAGAATGCAATCCAAAAGTTTCAGTACAGATTGAAAAATAGGAGTAAATTCACCATAGAAAACATATTGAATGTAAAGATATTTAATTCCGGCTAGCACTGACAGCACTCGATTAGCAACTTGTAGCACCAAAGAGACCTGCTAAGTACTCGAGATTTTTTAAAGAATCTGTCCTGAGAGCTAAAAGTAAACACTCGATAAATTTCCGCCAACTGAAAGTATTCGAATTCCGGCAATTATAAGTAAACGAAGAAGACAAAATTTACTTTGTCCTCCCTAAAACAAATATAAAATCCTAACATCCGCAGTGAGGCTCGCTGCGAGAATACAATCCAAATAATTTGTTCTTCTTGCAGTGGAGTAAATTGTCCATTTGTTTCAAACAAAATGAAAGAGAATACAATCCTGAAGCCTCAGTAGACAGTGAAGTTTGTCATCTCGAGAGCAAAATAGGAGTAAACGCACCATTGAAACAATAAAGAAATGGACTCACCAAGCTTCGTGCCTCGTCTTCTTCTTCGAGAAGACTGCGCGCCTTTTCCGGCAACTAAGCATGGGATAACTAATTGCAGGCTGAAACGAGGCACAGTCTGAGGAAGACTCAGGTGCGTGAAAGAAAGCTCCTATCGCGGATCCCATACGGACACAGCGCACTGCGTTCAAAGCTTTACCGGTAATTGCTTCTCACATATCAAACCTCCATGGCCAGAGTCTTTCAAATTAATTTCCAAAAGCAAACTCAAAAATAAAACTGGAACGATTGCAGGACGAGGGAGCCTTACCTTGACTTCGGTGAGGACGTTCAGTAAGCTTTTGAATCAGAAGCTCACAACACACTGTTCGCTGCCATCAAATTCCGTTACGGGTCGGCAAATATGTGGGAACGACGTAGAAAATGTCACCGGAAAAGGCGGTCGTCCTGCATAGGACCCGTGTCGACCTTCGGAGTTCGGACCCGTACTAGACCCGGGTATACACCCGGGTAGGAGGAGGAATGCAGATTTGAAATTTTGTGGAAAAATAAATTTTGACATGAGAAGGATCTAAACAATCTAAACATGAGATCTTCCTATTTGTAAGTTGGTTTGGTTTGGTTTTTTTCTTCCCAAGAATTCATTGAAAATCTTGTACAAAAATTATGAAGCATCATATGACCAAGCTAGTCACGTTATTGAAGAATAAACAAAAATTATTTTCTCTATGTATTGTTGATGTACTTCATTCTTTTTGTGAAGCCGTGGTTATTATCTCTTGGAAACATTCATCATCCATCCAATGGATGCAAAATCTCTTAGATAGTAAGATTGACATTAGCAAAAAAATAAAAAAATTATAAGCATTAATTTGGTCAATAGTTTAGAAATGAACATGATTTGACAAAAGAAAGTGCTTAAATTTTGTATTTCTTGACTCAACCTTGAGAATAAATCACCCTTTAGTCCTCATGTTTTTTTGAAGGGGCATGAGTTTTATAATTTTATGGAAAATGATGATCAAATGAAAAAAAAAATCCTTGTAAATAATAACTATTTGTAATTGATGATCAAATTTGAAAATTTTGAATTCATATGTGAACTCAAATATTCTAAATGTGGTAAAAAAAATACAAAATTAATCAATCACCTAGTAGGGCACTAATTTTAACATTTACCTTCGAGTAGATGGAAAAACAAGATATTTCACTTTAGATTAGGGGATTTTAGAGCCATTGGCACCCAACATTAGTTGTCCTTGTTAGTCATTTTAAAATAAAAAGATAAAGTATAATCACTTAAAATGTATCCTAATAAATCTAGAGTAAGATATACAAAATTATCACTCATTCACACAATATTCAACACTTGAATTTGAAATCAAATTACAATTTTAGAAAATCTATCAATTAATGAACTTCTACTTCCTATCATTTTTGAATAAATGATCTAAATGTCATTTTTGGACTTTACTTAAATTTAAACTCATGTAACTAAAGTCAAATCTTACAAAGACAATTGTGGATTTAAAAAAAACTTGTTTTGTTTTTAATGATCCTACCTTACAATTAAAATACATATAAGATTATCCCCTCAAAAAACATGTAATAATGTATTGTGAACAAAAGATTGTGACAGAGGAGAATTTAAGTTTTATATATCCTAACTTCAATGGTCAGCTTTATATTTATATTATTATATGATTTACTAATACAATATTATCGAATAAATAAATAATTTCATTAATTATTATGATTCTAATTTGATATTCATATTTTTTACTTTGATGATATTTAAATATTATGTTATTCTAATATTCTAATAAATATTAAATCATTCCTTTATATATATTCACACATATATCTCCTACAATTGTCCCTTCTATAGTATGACAATTATGGAGTACTATATAATATAAATTTGAACTCTTGTCATATATTTTTTAGAGTTTAGTGAACATATATTAGATGTGATTATAAAAAGTATGACTCTTGCTATAACTATTAAAGATTTTGAGGGAGTGATGTAAAAAATTAGTTTTTTTATGATAGTATATCTACAAAGATTAAAAAAAACTTTGTAGTTTATTTATAGTAAATTGTCCAATAATGATCAACAAAAATGGCATAATATAAATACTAAATTTCATTATATTCAAAATAATAAATATTTACATCAATAGTGAATTTCTTAATAAATAAATACTTGGTCCTTTGGTTGATTTTGATTTTTATATAAAGTTCAAACATAATTATAAAAAACTATCAACATTTTAAAAACTAAATAGCTTCTATGTGCATTCATCATTGTCCATTGTCATCTACCAACATGCATATAATTAAATGAAATATGATTGGATATGTTTGCAATAGTTGAACAAAAATAAGTTTGATTCTACTTTGTTTAATATTTATAGGATTTGTATTTTATCATACAATATTCAAGGCTTCAAAAAAGGGAATAAAATGTACCAATAGAAATAAGAAATCATGTTCTATACTTGAATGATTGGATTATGTTTTAGAAAATACTGAAATCAACTATTACACAAACTATTATATAAATTTACTATGAATATGAATTTTAATACCATATATTAGTGTACTTGTTGATGGTAAGATTGTGTAACTATTCACTTTAAAACTTCTTCATGATGGTTGTAAGGAATATTATTAAACCAATGCAATTTATAGTTTATTCTATATTATTCTATATTATTAAACTTAATTTAAATTGTGAATGACTACAAATAGAATGAATGGTGTAGTTTCCAAATTGTAGTATGAATTTATAGTTTAGACACTTAGAGGCACAGCCTTCAAATTATTTATAAACTACATGCCTACCCAATCTTCAAAAATAAGGGTTTGAATTCACTTCTGTATAATATTCCTTCAAGCAAATTATTAGTTTTTAAAATTTTTTGTTGAAACCTATAAAAAAAATTCATTAAACTCCTTCCTATGTGAAGAAAAATTGTTATAATTTATCATTTCATGGATTGATGTTGCTATTTGGAAATGAATGTATTCATTATATTTGAATGATTGTACATGATTTTAAATGAATAAATTTCATATCATCCACATTATACATACTCATCCATCATTTATATTTGATCACTTCAATGGGGATTGCAAATGTCATACCAAATAGTCCTACCAAATAATTAATTATTTATAGTTGGCAAATATGATTCAATAGATGCTTGAATTGGAAAGATTTATTTCATTCCGATATTTGAAATTTGAAAAAATAATTTCTCAAAAATTCTGGCATCTGTTTTTTTAGGAATTTTTTTGGGGGACGCTGACCACTGCTTGTGGTAAAAAAATCACCGACCCCAGTAAACGCCTTTGAAGGGAAGACTTACCAGCCCAGAAGAATTTTTACAGCAGTAGGAAATTAGGGTTTGAGGCGACTCTGATGAGACTCGTAGCACTGCTTCTCCTTTCCTGCACGACCTCTATTGCGCAGCGTGTGAGTGCATTCTTGCTCGCCCTTGCTCGCTCGGGGCCACCATGGCGGACGTTCAGCACGACGAGCCCGTGCCGGAGCTCAAGGAGGATGTCGGAGGCGAGGTACTGTTTGTTGGTACCTTTAGGGTGTGTGGTTCGTTGTTAGGGCGTCGAATCCTCGGGAGGAATGAGGTGCTGTTGTTCGTTTTTTTTAAAAACTGTTCGCTTTGGGATAGGTTAGATCTAATGGATTTAGGGCTTTTCTCGAGCAGATTGGGGCATTTGATCCCACTAAGAAGAAGAAGAAGAAAAAAGTGCGCGTGCAAGAGGATGAGGAGCCGGAGCCCGTGAAGGAAGTGGTTGTCCCGGAAGGGGGTGTGGATTCTGCTTTTGTTGGTTTGAAGAAGAAGAAAAAGAAGAAACCAGTAAGTTCTTCAAGTGAGGAGCATTTGGTTATGGAGTTGAGGGTTGAAAGTTTATTTGACTCCGTGGTATGTTGAACGCGCTATGAGATTCTTTGTATGTCTCGCGTTCAGCTAACTGTCCGGGTCGACACTTCAACGTCAAAATTCAATGGGAAGAGGTGCTGTTTTAGTCAGCTAAAACTTATCGCTGTGCCTAGGTTGAGGGTGAACTTTTGGAAGAAGAGAATATCGATCCTGAAGACGAAACTGACGGTGAGTTCTCACGCTGTTTTTCATATTCTCATTTGAGTGAAAATAGTGTTTAACAAGGGGTCTGAAACAGACATTTCTGTGAATCTCTTGAATTCAAAACACTCTGCATATGTATTTCATGGTTCAAAATCTAACGCAGGTTTGGAAGCTGAAATTGATGATGATGAACCTGCTGAGGGTATCGAATTGGGGACCGCTTATCCCTGGGAAGGCTCTGATCGAGACTACAAGTATGAGGAGGTAGGGCTCTGGGCACAATTTATGGTGAGGATGATATGTGACCTTTTGGAGCAGTATTTTGGTTCGGAATACTCTCCACCGACTCTGCTTGCTTCGCAAACTACCGAAATTAGTGCTTCCCGAGTCGTACATTGAACCTTTCGCTTGCGAATGACGATTGCATGAACGAATTGTGCAGCTTCTAGGGCGGGTGTTCAATATTTTGAGAGAGAACAACCCAGAGCTTTCTGCTGAGAGGAGGCGTACCATCATGAGACCTCCTCAAGTTCTTCGAGAAGGAACCAAGAAGACCGTTTTTGTCAACTTCATGGACCTTTGCAAGACGTATGTATATTTTCAGTTTCTCGGGCTTCTACTCTATGTTTGGTTTTAATCGTTCAATTGTAGTTCGTCTGATACATTTTTACCATTCACTTCTGAAAGTAAATGTTATACTGAGATGCTTAGGTGGTAATATCTTTGCTGCTGTGCAGTATGCATCGGCAACCAGAGCACGTTATGGCTTTCCTGTTGGCTGAGCTGGGCACAAGTGGATCTCTTGATGGGCAGCAGCGTCTGGTTGTTAAAGGTCGATTTGCTCCTAAGGTGTTCGAGGGAATTCTGAGGCGCTACGTTAGTAAGTCTTTTCACCTTTGTTTTCTTGAGGATCTTCATTCGAATGTTGTTTGTGAAAGTTGAAGGATACTTTTACCTCAGTTCTGGAGGACCCTAACCCTAAGAAGTACTGAGCCTATGACCATGTCTCGAACTTCAATATTCTTCGCTCTGTACGTTCCATCGTGCCACCATATATGAAAGAATTTTCTATTTTATTTTCATGAAATTACGACTTCTATCAGTCGTAGAAGTTCTAATTTTCTTGGTAAAAACTTGAAATTAATGTGAATTTCTGAATGAAAATTGAAAAATCGCATATAAGTGCAAACTGTGCTTAGTAAATCTGAAATTTACACTAAAGATGTGTAGGTGTATATTATAGTGCTGATATCATAGTGTAAACCGATTTTCTGTGTCATTCTATCATGTGAAAGACTGTTAAAGTTTCTCAACTTCAAATTGCAATAAAGTACTACTTGAATTTTTTCAGTTCTCAAGTGGAATGGAAACTTGACTAGATAAGCTTCATTTTGTTAGTATTGCTCAATGTAAATTGATCATTTTGAAGGTCAAAATCAAGATTTAGGATCACAAAGCAAGAAGTGGTAAAATACCCTACCGGTGTGTCATTTTCTTGAAACAAATCCCCATATGAAATTGGACAAGAACTAATATGACTTGAGCTTACTTCAAAGATGTGGATAAACCATTAACAAAGTTCTCTGGAAATGTCGATATCATCCATCGATTTTTCACTATGCATACATACAATTTGACCAATTCAGAAGCCACTTTTTGGTCCTTACAGGGCGATGCATGGGCTTGTGTATCTGTTGCCACAGTGAACGGGGCAAAGAGATTTATAACACGATCTGTGCTTGATTGGTTTGCAGATGAGTATGTTATGTGCAATGGTTGCAAGAGTCCTGACACTATCCTTTCAAAGGAAAACCGGTTGTTCTTCCTTCGTTGCGAGCAGGTGAGTTCTCCTGAATTTTGTTACCTTGGCTTTGCTTGATTAATTTGTTGATTTGTATCTGTTATCTCTCTCCAATATACGCTGGTCCTCCTTCCTTGGCCTGGTTTCATGATTAGAAATATGGCGTTAGTCTCGTTTCTTGACTGTTCTGATATAGTCAAAGGGTTTGACGACAGTGTGGGTGCTCTCGATCGGTGGCGCCTATCAAAGCTGGTTTCGTTGCCAGGGTTGGGCGCCGGAAGACTACGACTTAGAGGTTGGTTACTAGGTATTAAAATTGAAACGACATCTCAAGTGTATGTATCTTCTGAACAGTTGGATCATCTGTATTCGAGTAGTTTTTTATTATTTGCAGAGTGTATCCTAAACGAGTCAAAAATATACGTCGTTAAAACTTCCTTCGTGTACATCTGGCCGTTCACGTAACTCTTATCTAGGCTTGGGTTTTAGAATTTTTTTTTTTTTTTCTGTAATTCTTTCTTATGAATTTCGCAAGGCAGCAGAACAATTGAAGATTTTGTTATAAATTTCGTAAGGCAGCAGAGCATTTTGATATGAAGTTGGCCTGCGGTGAGGTTAGAAGAGAAACTTGCGTATCTACAAGCAACACTCTGATTTGCCAGAAGTCGGCACCTTGGTATCAAATAATCAGCAAAGCGTATCATACTAAAACCTGAATCTAAACCCTGTTTTGAATCATCCAGATAAACATTTGAGCAAGTTTCCTATTTCTGAAACTACTTTTTTTAAAATCTTGTTGGCAATTGTACGTATTGGACTCTTGAACCTTAGACTTTAACTAAATCACATATATTCGACTTTGTGCAAAACAGATCTTTGACAACAAGGGCGACTATTAACCCCTAAATGCCGGAGGCACCAAATTTTGGTGTCAACAATACTTTGAAGTTAAATGGAACGTAATAAGTTGCTAGTTTTAGGAGTTTATATGTTTGAAATATTCTTTTTGAGGTCTAGTCTTAGTATCAAAAATCTGATTTGGAAAAGGATTGATTATGATTTTTCTATGCAAGATTTTGTGCAAGAGTGTCCATTGCAATCTTGATTTTGTGTAGTGTTGAGGGTTTTTGGAAATGAGTTTCAAATATACTAAATCTTGAAGAAAAGTTCACATTAGAAATTCTTTTAAAAAAATTGTAGAAGAGATTTTGAGAAGCTAAAAATTGATTGAGGTTTTACATGTTAGGCTCTTTAACCTCATATTTTTTTGTGATCATTTTTTTAGATTTGACATATAAAAAAAGGATTCAAAGACTTCATATGACTTTTGTAGTTTTAATACTTCCATGATCTAACATTATAACCTTTTAGTTTGTGAGTAATATTGTTGTGTTTTCTTTTCCTATTTGATCTCTATTTAGTTTGAATTTGTATGGTTACAATTAAAAAAGAATTGATACATTTTATCAAAATGTTGTCATTTTGTTCAATTTAGCAAATTTTTAGAAGCTTAGAAAAGGCCTTAGGCTTATAGGGGTTAAGGACCGAATGTTGATACATGTGTATCATTTATATAATAAACAATCTTTGAAGTGGTACTTTTGTTTTCTCTTTGGTTTAATTTTGGATGAAACATCATAAGTTACTTAACTAAATCTAATTTGATTAATGGATCTATAGATACATTCATCATCAAGGTACTTTGCCAAAAATGAACCAATTAATGGGCCAATAGTTGCATTCTTTATTTTTACAATAATCTTGAAAGTCATCTTTCAAACATTTTTTGACCTCCATGTCCTATGGCTAAAAGTTGTAAGTCTAGTCAAAAGGTCGGAACACTTATAAAAACTTATATTGAAACTCTAAGGACTCTTGAAATACATTAATTTGTCATAATAGTAATGGGTACATGGTCTTGGGAAGTTTGGAAAATATTGTTGTTACCTAAATTTTTTTTTTTTTGAAGAAATTGGTAGAATACAATAATACTTCAACTTTCATTTAATTTGAAATAGTACAACTTTGGTAAATTAATGTCATACTATTAGGACAAATCAATATCAACCAAACTTCCAAAAATTTGAAAATGTACTTTCACGTGCAACTTACAAGAATAATTTAATAATACTTTCAAATATAAGTTGCAAACTATGACTATGACTCATAGAAATAAATGAAATTCATTTATTAAAAGTTTAAGACTCATGAAATTAATTGTAATTAAATTTTAAGTTATTTTTTCAAGATTCTTTTTGTTGTAAATTAGTAATGTAAACTTTGAAATGTACTTTGAATTATATAGTATTTACAAAGAGTTCAAAATCTATGCCATAGAAATAATAGGGTATTTATATAATGATTTTAACCCCTAAAGTTCTACGACTATGTTTTTACCAAAAAAGCTCAAAAACTGCCATTTTTAGTACAAGTAGCAAATTTTGAAAAAAACACTTTATTTGACATATCTAACTGTAGGATCTTGTATTATATATTATCAAAAACATGTGGTAAATATTTCAGACATTTCCACCACATGGATTGCAAGATATAAGCATTCAAATTCACTAAAATCATTTTTTTGGCCCTCCCAAAAGCTAGGCAGCTGCACTTCACAAGCTCATTTTTCTATGAAAAAATGACCAAAATAATGGTGCTTCTTTGGATTTTTATTCCTAGACAATTTGTCCATATGCTTGAAAAATTTCAGATCATTTGGAATTGTACAACATATAGGAAAAATATAGTAAGTAGGTAGTAGTAAACATTGATTCAAAATACTAAATTATTAAGAATTGAAATATGGAATTGAAAAATGACAATCTCAATGGTTGAAATGTTATAATAAACAATTTACATCCTATGATTTTATTTTTTTTCAAAAATATTGAAAATTGTAAAAAAAAAAAGGATTTCAAAGTTTATTTTAGAGTAGGGAATCTATAATTGCTTGTAAACAAAAAATCCTCATAACTTTTGACTTGTTGATCAAAATGGAATGATTCAAAGATTTCCTTATAATATAAATCTGAAAAACTAATTTCAAATTTTTGTTTCTGAAAAAAGTGATTTTTTTCTAATCTGCCCAAACTGCCCAGTTACCAAAAAAGTAACATATTAGGCTATAACTTTTGACTCCTATTTCCAAATGTCATGAAATTTGTTGCATATGAAAAATATTCCTTGTACACATCTTCTATTAAAATTTCAGCCTGAAATATGCAAATTTCTAGTTACAATGACTTGCCCAAAAAATCTATATAGTCAAAAAAACGTAGGCTGGTCCTTCAAGGTTTTAACCCTTGAAGGCATTTGAAGACCATTTTGGTCATTTGTTGATTTTGAAGTAAATTATAAGTAGCTTTATATTTCTAATTTGTATTTTGAGGAATAAATTTTTTCATTTTAAAATTAGGATCTATATATTATGCTTTATTTCATGAAAAATTAAAAAGGTTTGAATTTTTTTTCTTAGGCCATTCTTAATAATAATATTTTTTTTAAAAAGAAAGATATTTGAATAAAATAGATATGTAGATATAAGTGAAACTTTGATTCATTCTATAATTATGAAAGAGATAAAAGAACAAAGATTTGTACTTTGTACAACATTTAGAGAAAGATTACCATCCAAGGTTGATTTTGAATCCATCTTCAAAAACATGAAGGTTTATAAGAGGCTCACTATATCATTTTCATCATGGGAATATTTATAATTCAAATTCAAGTGCATGTCAAAGGTAGTAGCAATTTATTTATTCTTCACATCTAATACATCCTTATTCTAAATTAGACTATTCTTTTAGAAATAAATGATTGGATTAGAATTTCAAAAAGTCAAAATTTAAACATCTTAAATCTTTTAAATCAATAAATACACAAATTTGAAAATTTGAAACTTGTAGTTTGTTAAAATGGAAATTGTAAATTTATAGGTTCATAAATATGTAATATGTATATTTCAAAAATTTAGAATGATACACCACCGAAAAATCTTCACTACAAAAAAGAATTTCTAAATCATTAATAATTTGTAATATTTTAATTTTCACTAAATTATTAAATAAAATTGTGCCTCCAAAAACACTCACTTCTATGCCTTCTTAACTTTGAAAATTCACAAAATAACAAGAAAAATATTTTAAAAAAATGTTTTTTGGGGGAGTTTTTTTCTTTTTCCAAGTAATTAATTAGTAGACTTGAAAGCAAGTGCACAAAACAATAAATGACTACCATAGAGAATAGTGAAATTAGTTTGTCTTATCCCCAAGAAAATTACTTTACAAGCCATGAAAATCACATGGAAGTTCATAAGTCCCAATTACAACAATACCTAATTCAAAAGTAGTGCATTCTTATACAGTAGCAATCAAATGTCAAGAAATTAGTGAGGGTCAACCTTCCCATTTCTATAAAATGCATTTAAGCTAGGAGGCTCAAATGTTCATTTTTATAAAATGCGTTTTAAAGTAGGAGGCTCAAATGTTGGAGGGTCATTTAGAACCACCCATGTAGACTTGCATGAAATGGAAGTGAGGTGGTCTTTGAATGAACCACCTATAGTCATCAAATGGATTGAAAAAAAATTATTATTTATTACAAGAGCCATTCATTCTCTTTGTTTTTTCCCCATTTCTCTCTAGAAGTTGCAAGTGAATAGTTTATGCAAAACCTATGACCTAGGGTCATAAATAAGGACCTATGACTCATCTTGTTTGAAAATTCATAAGTAATTCAAAAAATGGTTTCAAAAAATACGAAACCACTTGTGTTACAGTCAAAATCTAAGTTGATTCAACCAACTGGGTAGGGTTGAAACAACATGCTTCTTTCCGTGTAGCAGGAAAGCCAAGTGCCGGTTCACGAATCGGATATGGGGATCGGAGGGTCCCAAGATGACAGATCCTTGAAGCACCAGTACGTTGATGATCATCACAACGAACAGTGCTTTCCTGGCCTCAGCTGATGCCGTCTCCAAGATGAACACCGGCACATTGACCAACTGCACCTCGAAATCAAATGGTAGTCATCAGACAGGGTGGGTGAAGTTATTTCAATATGTGAAGTATTCAGCTTTCTAAGGGCCTGGGAGAGGTTTCTGAAAGTGTAACAAACTTGAGTCTAGACCAGTCATACTTTCCTGAGGAGAAACTCCGTAATGGCAATTGGGAAACTGCCATTTTTAATTCATGAATATCTCTATTAAAGTCTACGCGATCGACCAGCAGATAGCATTTGCGTTAATAGCAGTTCCCAGAAAATTCACCCCAAATCCTAAAACAGAATTGGACCACAGCTATGCATGTTCGTATTTAAGACCTGAGGCCTATTGAAACCACAACAGTACTATACTATGAATAATTGCCATATCAGGGGAGCTACTACACCTGACTTTCGGTTCCTGGAAATGAAGGCTCGTGGCGGTTCAAGTGCCGATGACCGAAGCAGCGGGCAGGTCCTTAATTGGCTTCAACCGCGTCGTCTTCCTCCCCTGCTCATCTATAACAGTCTAGGCTACTTCACGCTGAGCACAAGATGGGGTGGGTCGCTCTCTTGTGCTTCAGATACAGAAAAGACCAAGAGATGGGAATAACATGATTGAGAAGCCAGTCGGAACAAAATGACAGGTTTCCCGTACTGCTTCCATGAATATCATTACACAAACGATTCTAATTTGAGGCTCACAACAGACATTGCAGCATGAACAAAATGGACACAGGGTCGATGAGTAAAGCAGGACATAGAACCCGCATCATAGAGGCGATGAGTACCAACATTCAAGAGTTCAACGGGGAGACCAAGAATTGGAACCCCTCGCAAACAAACAGGAAAAAGGGGTACGTAAATTTGATTAGCAGGGAGAGAAGAAAAAGACCGTTGCTGTACAAGTGAGACAGACCACTTGGTTGCTTCCTGCCGAAGGATCATTCACAACTTCTATACCAAAACTATCCTCCTTAATTCCCAACCTGAAGATCAGACTGCCCCATTTTTAAGGCACCTACGAAAAACTGGACTCACTGGATAGCTAAAAAAAAAGAAAAGAAAAGACTGCTTCAACTCCGGTCGCCCGGCCTTGTAGCGATACGGAGCTGGTAGGAAGCTTCGGAAAACCACGTAGGAAGCTTCATAAGTGACACTACATCTGACTGCCAGCATCGTCTCGCTGAGCCATGGGAAGCTCCACGCAAACAACGAAATAACACTGCATGTTTTCCCGGAAGTACTGAACATCTCCATTCATCAGCCTGACCAGCTTCCGGCACATGTTCAAACCCAGCCCCTCTTGAGTCATGCCTTTGCCTCGGTCGTACATCTCCAGCACTAGCTCGTCAGGAAGCCCAGCTCCGGGATGAGTTACTCTGCAGCACCCCCACCCACCCCCCAAAAAAGGTTAAAAAAAGATTAACACGTGCACATCAATATCAGACAAAGATCAAGTGAAATACCTTTCAAGTCGTTGCCGATGGCATCGATTGACTAGTATACACCGAACCAGTCAGACAATTCGGACAACGCGAGACAGAAAGAGTTCAAGGAGATACACAGACAGAAGGAAAGGAAAAAGAGTGTAATAGCCCACCTGAACTCCAAGTTCATGACATGCAAATTCCCACCGACTCGTTTCCTCGTGGGGACCACCTTGATTTTGACCCAGCCTTCAGAGGAAGGCGTGAAACGCACGGCGTTCAATAGAAAATCAGACAGCACTTGCTGAAGTCGGATCTGGTCTCCGAACAAACGCATGGTGCTGATTTCCCGAGGCGTTTCGCGAATGATTTGAAGCCCCTTCTCACGGGACGTGGACATCCCCTGGCTTATAACTGCGTCCATCACTGTGCCCATCTCGAACTCAGCAGCCTCTAACTCGAGGTACCTGCATGTACGCATTGAAGAAGAACAAGTTTGAATAAATCTTGGACCCAAATTCAAATGACTGCAGAAATAGCAATGTCAATATACCAAGACTTCATGTGAAACGGGCCCTAAGCATCTTACGCACTTAAAGAAGTGATTGAAACAGCTGGAACTTAAGGGAAGAGACATGACAGTAAATGATTTGAAAAATAGGATGAAACGAGGGAAACGCCATGGGGGATTGAGATTTGCAAAGATGAATGAACGAATTATTACCCATCTTCGATACTCTCCAGGTCCATGTCGTTCAAAACTTTGTGCAACTGCTGTTCACAAACGGCACTTGTGACCAGAAACTGTTTCTGATCCTCTGAGAGGTCAGTATCTTCCAACAGTTGCCGGGTGAATGTTATGCCACACAGAGGATTCTTTATCTCCTGGCGAATGTATGCAAGCTCCTTAAGCTTGGCGATTGCGACCTTCTCTGTGGCTCGTTGTACTTTGAGGGCCTGGAGTCCGTTCGAGAGGAAAGGGCAAGTTAGAGTGTGAATGACTATGCAGTAGCCGTAACTACAGTGCTTTCCAGGACGGTGGGGACTCAAGACTCAAACTAGCTGCCTCAGATGTGACAAAAACACGTGTGTAGATCGCCTGACGCGAATCAAACATGAATTTCTGATAACAGAAAAATTTCATCCGGTTCATCATAAGACAATCATCCACGTGCCAGGGAAGTTTCTTTGTTTTTATTACCTGTTGTAGCTCCGAACTTGCAATTTGTAAGAAGCAAAAGACGCCAGTTATGACTCCGTAGGCATTAGTGCGCTTGTTAGTCGAGAGCAGAGCTTCAACATACTTCCCATCTCGATCGCAAAAAGAGAAGGAAAACTTGTCTGTGTTCTGGCCGTCCATGGCCGTGTTCAACGCGATCATGAACTTCGTCATGGAATCTTGACTTTGCATCCGGCAACACATCATTTGCATGCCAAATATCTCCCCAACCAAGAGTTTTCCAACCACCTAGACAGAAACAGCAGAATTCAAGTCAGCTCCAGCCACAGATAGCTATCGTATGAAGTCCGTCGTCATTGAACTCAACCCCATCTTTCTTACTTCACTGAAGAGACCCAGGATTAGACCCCGGCGCTAAACGTAAGTGAGAAGCTGCGTAAACATAATCACCATTGATATTACTGACAAACGTAACATATTGACAATGGAAGAATTTCCAGCTCCTCGAAGATGCGGGACTTAAATTACCTCTTCTCTTTTCCAACCGGTCAAACCCTCCATTGCCGGATTCCATTCGAAGCAGTACCCAAATTCGTCACCGCCAAAAATAGGAGGTATGAGAGGGTGGGGGTTCTGAACGATGGTCTTGTAATCAGCCTGGATACGAGTGAACTTGTCCATGAACATTTTCTGCCCAGTCACATCTTGACCTACAAAGCAAACACCCACCACACTGTCCGACACGTCTCGACTGGAGCAGGCGTTGACGATCAAAATCACGGCTCCTTTCTCGGTCTGCTTGCCAAATGTCTTCAGCTTGATTTCCACGTTCCGCTCTTCCTCGCCTGCATGCATAAATAAATAGCAGGAATGAAAAATCAAGACTTCAATCAATGGATATGTACTGAGGCCTTCACTCTTTCGAATCAAACTAATAGAACTGCTGCAAAAGTACTAGAATATGACAAGGTTAGAAACAGCTTTGAGGCTGTCTCGAGAGAAAAGGCACGAAATTTCACAATCAGGACACGCTCCGCATATCAGAAAAACTTTAATAACCACAGCGCAAAAGTTGGCAAGACGATTCAAGACGCCGAGGTTCTAGCAGGACCACAGACTTGGCTAGTTCTACATGATTATGCTATCCATGAATGAGAAAAATTCATGTGCTTGGGCAGAAGAACCAGACTGGAAAGACAATTAATTACCTTGTGCTGCCAAATAAAGTAGTTTCTCAACGACCCCCACCGACTCGTCCAAAACGAGATCTTTCACCAATGAACGACCCATAGCCTCACTGACTGGAAGCCCTGTGACCTGCGCTATTTTGGCATTCCAGCCATTGACCATCCCATTTGAATCAACTGCCAAGATTGGGGCAGTCGCAGTTTCTATCAAGCGTACCATTTCGTTCGCCACGACGCTGAGCTCGTCCATGCCATGAAGCTTCAGATCATTCAAACGAGCATGGACCATGGTCTTCGTATCACTGTCGTCGATATCCTGGAAGGAGCCACGAAGAATGAGCTGAAGAGAATGAATAGCATCCATTTCCACATCTTCCCAGGGTAGACTCCGTCGTTTCACGACCTCCAAAAAGGCTTTAAAAGAGCTTCTGGGATGCATTCTTCGACCATCATCCTTTTCATCTGGATCGTGTTTAGCACCACCCCACTTGACCTCTTTCGCAGTGTGGGACCTAAACCAGAAAAGAAAGTCTTTTGCGGTAATTTTTGCAGCTGCCATACCACACACAGAATCGCCAAGCAGATGCGCGGCCGGATAGTTGGCGTCCGCCAAACTGTCCGTACTGAGACCTGTTGAGTCCTTGTGATACTCTAGTAACCATTCTGCAATGTCTTTGATCTGACTCTCGGTCGGGGTCGTGCCAAGAAGCCAGAATCGCTTCCCATAATAAAGTGCGGCTCCGTCACACCTCACAAGATCCATGATATTGGGAGTTTGAGATACAATCCCAATGGGGGCATCCCGAAGGAGCATGTCGCAGAGAAGCGTCTGGGTTCTGAGAATATGCTTCTCCCTTAGCTGAGAAGCCAACTCAACCTCCATGTTGAGCTGCAGGCCAAACACCTGCATCAAAAACTCGCACGCAGACCGAAGAGGAAATGGAACAGAGCGTGGAGATGTGTGATGGCACACTACAAGACCCCAGAGCTTTCTACCTCTCTGAATTGCCCCCAAGGAATCTTCCTCGTTATCGTTGATGATCACGGCCATGACTAGCGACGCAATGGACCCCATGTTAATCATGTATTGGGCATGGCATCCATGTGGAGCGCGTAAAGTCGAACCTGCCAAGCTAATTGGCTGCCTCAAGTTCGGATCTTGGATGATTCTCACTGGAGGAGCACCACAATCAGCAATCACCCGCACTCGATTCTTCATGAACAGAAAACGGGACGCCTGAGGAATGTCTGTGGCCGGGTAATGGAGGCCTAAATAGGGATCGAGATCATTGCGACGCATTTCCGCCACCACTTCGCCATGCTCATCCTCATGAAATTTATAAGCCATTACCCTGTCATACCCAGTGAGTTTCCGAACCTCATCAACCACGGTGTCACAGAGCACTCCTATATCACCTCCAGGTAATGCTTGAAGCCGTGAGATTGCCTTAGCCGCAAGTTTATGAGATTGTAGTGCGCCGGCAGCTGAAACCATAACATCGTTCATTTTCACCGCCTCAAAGTCAATCACTATCCCTACGTCAATGCGATGGGCAATGGCATATAACGGCTTCCCAGAGCTTCTACAGTGAACAGTGATTGGGTTGAGAAGACTTATATCATTTGTTGCAGCTGCCTTCTCAAAAGCGGAAGCGCTTGAAGGCGTAAAGAGAGTTCTTACATCCGTCCCGATACTTAGAACGTCCAATTCCCCCATATTTGGCACGGCCTGAGGCATCAGGTCTAGCGTCTCGGGCGCATTTTCACTGTACGCTATAACACGGAATCCTGCATCTTCAACCGTTATCATACACCCAAAAGATTGGGTGAGGCCTCCCCTCTGCATACGCTGGAGGTAGGCTGTCACAGCTCCTGCAGGAACCGACTCTCCTGTTGATTTACTGACAGATCTTGAATAATCAAAAGAGTCTCCAGAGTTTCCAGACTTATCATACACAGCTTCAAGAGCTGCATCTGCAGTAGTTTGGGCGACCCTCACGCTATGCTTCGACTTTGCTGTGCTTGTTGACGAGTACGATTTCTTGGGAGGCGACATCTTGCTAAACTACTAATATCCCTCAGGTTGTGAAGGACGCTCCAAGTATCAGAAATATTCTTTGGGGACCGTAATCTTCTCCCCCTTCCACTAGTAGATCCCAGAACTCTTCGTGGACCTACTAGTGGAAGAGACTTCTTTCATGGAGGATAAACGCAAATTTCCCAAGGTGCTACGGAAAAATATTCACAGCACCTACAATCACCTTGCTTTGGATCCAAGATGACTTCATAGTTGTTGTATAGCTGCCCTGCACCCCACTTACAAACTCGGGGTCTTTGTAAAAAAGACTTGTAGATGAGTGTCTTCAGTTACTGAACGTCGAAACTTCTGAGGTGTTCGAAATGTCATAACTGCAATTTCAACACAGTAAACAATAAGATTCAGTAGAAGAACAGCTATGATCAAATCAGTAAAGATATGCCAAGAATGAACTCACACCATAGGAACCCTCACAAGAATTTCCGGGAAATTTTCCAGAAAGTATCCAACAACCCAAACAGAAGAGGAGATGCAGGCAAGGGCCAGGGAGTGAATCACTAAGGAACCATACACGAGCATAGCAAGTATTTCAAAAATAAAAGAAACATAAATCTAATGGTATGGTTATCATAGGCTAAGAAAAACGTAAAATCACACAAAAACACCGAGGGAGTTCACAGTTAAAAAGACAATTGCAATGCAATATCCCAGCCATTGCCTCATCAAGGCTACTGAAAATGCATAAGCCACCCTCATGCTAATTCATTGCTGCAACTTCGATTCAATCCGCCTCCGAACTGAAAATTTCTAACCACACTCCATCTTATGCAACGCAACTTTGAATAAATTGATTTTCCGTGTCTAAATGTAAGATCAAAAGACTCAAATTAGACGAACTACAGCCTCCATTGTTGAACATAAAGGGATTCGAATTTCTATTTGATTCCAGGAAGTAAAATCGCACTCACAAGAATCCATCGTATACTTAAACCTTTAAACCTAGACTAATCCAGTTAAGATGACATACATAGTGATGAGCTAGACACAAAGATTTGCAAGCGCCCTACTAATTGAGGGTCCTAATTCCCCAACTGCGTTAACTCCAAGATGCTGAGGAAACGCAGAAGAAAAGCTAAAACCAGACCTAATCGATCAAGAGGCCAACTTTGCGGCACAAGTCACCAGGATCACGATGCAAAACTGAAAATCTCTCATGTGAAAAAGCAGAGCATCGAAATCTTCAGTCGAATACACATTCGACTGTTGAATTGATGCAATAAAGTAGCGTGGCTCTACAAACCCGAGATTTTTTACTCCTCACTAATCCGCTTGTCCTGATAAAAATCAGGATTAACCTAAAACTAAAGGCCGAAGAGACTCTGGAGAACACAGTGTCGCTCTAGATTAGTTCTAAGAATAAACCACAATTGAATCACCTACTCCAAAAACTAGCAGATAGGAACGCGAATTAAGAACTGAGAAATTTGATTCACCATGGAGGGCTTTCAAAAGTCTGAACTGTAGAACTTTAAAAGGCTTGATACGAGTGTGACTTATATTCTTCTACCCCGTCATCGGCAATAGAAAAGCGACTACGCAGCCTTCATCGCTAGTTCACGAACGTGACCACCTCCCACTGACTGGACTACTCAACATCACAGTTGGACGGTATTCACTACAACCAGTAGTACTCACATACTCGCAAACAATTCTCCGGCTCAGTAGTACCAGAAACCAAAAAACAAACAAGCAAGTTCCAATTGCGAAATTGGACCTCAAATTGATCTCCAACTCAAACCAGAAGAGCTCAGGACGAGGTCAGAACTCCTCACCACTGAGCAGCTAACCACCACCCGCGCACGATCCAATTTCCAGCCGATCGCAACGCCAGCCACAACACGGTGGCACGACAAAAACAAAACCTTCATTGAACCAGCCCTTCGTCTTCCCCTTCCCCTCCAGTCTCCGTGCCGTAAGCTTAAAACCTGCAAACAAAACAAACGCCCTCTCTCCTCTCTCCCACCGACAACACAATCAAAGAACTCACTCGCAACCTCGAATATCAACTAGAAACCACCAAAAAGCTCCGGAGCTCCCCACATTCGCAAATCCCCTGTTCAACACCAAAATGTGCGATTCCAAACCCTGCAATCAGCGACAAACGCCAGGAAACTCCACAGAGCGCACACGGACGGAAGCAGCCACGAGAAAAAGTGATTGACGATCGGAAGAGCCGGAAATTTGCTTGTAAATGCTGATCTCGGAAGGCCAGAAATCAGGGCAAGTGGAAAGAGATGCGTCTCTGACGCCGAGGCGCAGAGGAAGCCGGCTTGACAAGGCAGGGGGAGTGTGATCTACTAGACTAGTCTAGTCACTTACTAGTCTTTTAGTCACTTACTAGTCAGGGCAGGGCGGGCTACACGGACGAAGAAGTTATTGTTCGGAAGTGGCTGGACCCGCGCCCGTGCCCCCGGCAGGGCTGACCGGGCCGGGGCGGGTTGCCGCTCGGCGACCACTTTTTCTTTTCTTTACTTTCATTTCATTGTCTCTCACTTTTTCTTCTATTTTTTTCTTTTCTTGAGTAGGACGAGTGGAAATTTATTTCCGTTCGAGAGAAATCAATTATTTTATATATGTTGAAACAAATAAATACCCTTTGAAGCAAAGGAAAAAACCATATATCAAATTAGAGGATAATTCACCACTGGAAAAAGTAATCATATTGAGTCCTTTAAGATTAACTCTAAAAGTTTTTTGACTATGTTTTCACCAAAAATGCTCCGAAACTACCATTTTTAGTACAAGTACCAAATTTTGGAAAAAAGATATTTTTAAACACGTATAACTACAGGATCTTGTTGTACTGGTTTGAAAAGATGTAGAAAAAAATTCAGAGTTATCCATTGTGTAGATGGCAAGCTATTAGCATTTGAATTGACAAAATTCATTTTTTGGGCCCTACAAAAAATCGGGTAGTAGCACTTCATAAGGTTATATTTGTATGAAAAAATGTCCAAAAGAAAGGTTATTCTTTGGATTCATTCTTCAAGGCAAGTTGGCTATATTCTTGGAAAATTTGGAATTGTACAACATATGGAAAAAAAATAGTAAATAAAAAGAAATAGAGAATGATTCAAAAGACTAAATTGATAAGAATTTAATTATAGAATTGAAAAACGCCAATCCCAATGCTTGTAATGTTATAATAAAAAATTTACATTCTATGATTTTTTTTTTTTTTCAAAAATACTGAATTTGAATTAAATAAAGGACTTCAAAATTTATTTTAGAATAGAGTTTCCATAATTGCCTACAAACTAAAACTCCTCATAACTTTCATCTCAATAATCAAAATGGAATGATTGAAAGCTTTCCACGCATATACAAAACTTGAAAACCAATTTCAAATTTTTATTTCTTAAGAAAGTGATTTTTAAAGAAATTTTTAGACTACCCACCAAGCAATGAAATGACATATCATGCAATAACTTTTTGACTATATAGTTAAAAGCTATGGAAATTTTCGAGCCATAAAGTTACTCCTCAAAAAAATGTTGTGTGGAAATTTCAGCAAAAACAAATAAAAATTCTATTCGTAGTCATAGTAAGCTACCTCGAATTGCTATGTTGCCAAAAAATGCAATTTAGTGCTTTAGGGATTAAAATCTTGAATGATATTTTATTTTATATACCATTATTATAATCAATTTGAGTCCCCTTTTGGATTATGAAAATTAATCTTCCATTATTGGTCTACATTTTGAACACTTTAATGTCATCTAGTGCTCACAATGCATGTAAATGATATGAAATCAAATAACATTGTTATAAATATGATGTTGAAGAAGAAAAAAAAAGTGGTTTAGAATTGTTCTTATACATCTTGGATTCCTAATTAGTGCATTTAATATATGTAACTTTTTACGAAGTGACATGATATTGTAATTAGTGTAAAGTAAGTTTTGAATTGGATATTTATGTTTTTTCAAAGATTGAGCACAGATTTAAGGGTGTTTTTCAATAAAAATGATCAAAAACTTCCATTTTTAGTACATTCCTAAAATTGAAAATAAAATCTTTGTTTTTGAACTTCAACTATACAATAGTATAATAGACTATTATGGATATGTGTGGAAAATATTTCAACCTATCTAACAAAGTGGATTGAAAGATTATAACATTTAAAGTGAAAAAGTCTTCATTTTGTCTATGTAAGACTTTGAACCCTTTTGAAATAAACATTTTGTTCTACAAAAAATTGAGTTTCTATACCATTGAGTGCTACGGAATACATCTCATAAGACACCCATGCAAAATTTCAAAAGCAAATAACGGATTTACCTTACTTTAAATCACCCTACAATATAAAGAGGTCAATTACATTGACAACGCTCTAGTTACTTTTTGGTAATTTGCCATTTTAGTATGAGTTTTTGATGATTTATTGTGAATTAAGGAAATTTTTGTGTGAAATCTAAATGGTGAAAACTTAAAGACAAATATTGAAGTGTGTGGAAAGAATTTCAAAAATTTTGAAAGTGCAAGTTTTAAGATAATAACATTTGTAATTAAATAGAATTTTTTTCCCAAGCATGTCTAGTTGAGTTAGTAGAGATTTAATTTTTGCACCAAAAATAATTATTTTTTTGGACAATACAGCTTATGATTTAGACATGTGATAAAATTTTTTTTAATTCCTAGAAAGGGGGTGAAAGTCCCCACCATGTGTCAAATTTCAAGAAGCACCCATTCATTTTTCACTTCATCATTAATTATCAAATTTTTCCTTAAATACACATTCGGTCCTTTAATATAGTATGTAGTATAAAACAATTTAGTATAAATTATACCTTGAGAAAGAGTGTAGTGGTTCTTATTAGTATTATTTCACTCTATGATGGACTTTGAATAAAGAAAGTTTATAATTGAAAGAATGAGTAAAGAGAACTTCACAATTGAAATTTTAATACCTAGGTCTTTTATTTTTATAAAAAAGCCATTGCAATTTCAATTCTTGCACACCTATATGGAAAAAAGTTGATATTTCATATATAAGCAAATCAATTATTTAGATCTTGATACAAATGGATGCTTTATACTGGCTCCAATTATATAAAATTGTTTGCAAAACTTCCATGAAACTTGTGAAGTACACTAGGAATAAAAACAAGTAAAGTACATTTGGGCAATTGCATATTATGGTATATAAAGAAATTATTGTGTACTCAAGGTGTATAGAAATGATCAATTTGCACTAGTATTGTACCTAATTGACAATTTTTTTCCCCAAAATCCTGTTTAGAATATCCACACCTTTTTGTCACAACTAATTTATGAAGTTCATTTAAAACAAAAGATAATTTTTACCTTGTATTTTGTATAAAATGAACTTTTAAAAAAACATAATGTAAAATTATAATTTTTTAAGCCCTTAAAAACTAATCTAAGACCTTAAACAATATAAGTGTAAAAAATGCAATCCTTGTAATATTCAAGAGATATATTAGAAATGTTGATGCTTTTTTAAATTGCCATCTATGAGATCTTTAAATTTAGTATCCACTAGTAAGTGTGCCCCACAAGGCTTTTCTTTTTGGCTTTCTAGTATCAGATTGCACCTAAAAAAATAATTTTTCCATAAAATGGAAACAAAATATGAGATTTTTTGCCAAAAAACTTTGAGTTAAAAAAAATCTTGGATGAAATTGCCAAATTGTGGATTAAAATAGAATTATGGACATGTGATCTGTACTAATGCAATATTTTCTATTCAACATGTGGATGAATGTTGAAATTTGGAGCACCACTATAAAATTTTATATAGCCACTTTGACACCTCACAGAAAATGAGAAAAAATTCATGGTGCCCCACATTGTTGCCACGATCAGAATGAAAATAAAAGTAATTTGTGAATTTCATGAAAACTTCAAAACTCAATAACTTTCACCTAGTAGGTTGGAATGCTATGAAACAAAGCCCATACACCCTTCCTTGCTAAGGGCTTTCCAATGGTACCAAAAATGTGATTGGAAACTCATAGTCTAGGAGATTTCAATGTAACAAACAAAACAAAACAAACACACTATCTTAAGATATAGGTTGTGTACTACAAGTACTCTTTTGGATGTAAAATTCTCAATTTTGAGCACTTGGATTTGTAGTTGTTCTTGTTTTTGTCTAGAAAGGGGACATGTAGCTCCAATAATCCCAATATTCTAAAATTTTTTTTTCACACAAAGTTCAATTGTGCATTTAGTAGGTGGATTTATAAAGTTTATCAAAAGATCGCTTTGTCATGCATTGAGACAAAAATCTTTGTAAATCACATCTTGTAAACACCCATTTTCATATTGTTGAATGGCTAAATGTTTGTTATAAGATATTATTATTAATATTAATATTGTTTAAATTTAAAATTTTCAATCAAAACTTTCATTTTGAGAAATAGACTATTGCATTCCATAGATGAATTTATATTGAAAATGGAATTGTTCATTTAAAAAAATATTGTTTAGCCTTGTGTTTGTTTTTTAAGTTCTAGGTATAAAAAACAAACAAAAATGTATAACTTTGAAGTTGTCTTTCTTCATATGTAAAGAAGTATATTTGTTATCAATTGCAATATCTAGGAGGTAGTAAATAAAGACATTTCAAAAATAAATTTATATCAAATTTTGGATATTTTGGTGCAAAGCCATTCATAGATAAAATGAACATTGAAAATTTTCACCTCTCTTCGTAGTCCCTTGGATTAATATTTACAGGAAATTTATAGCATTATAAAATCCTCCAAAACATTCATTACAATGACAATGAGGATAGTATTTATAAAGATGTCATTTCTTTTGATTCAAAAAATATATAACAGTTAAATGATAAATATTACATAGTGAAGCTTGCAATGACATGATGTATTGAAAATGTATGCATAGCAAATGATGAGTCACAAACATATTACTTTGCACACGTAAATTGTATTGTATAATTAATTTTGAGCATAAAACTTATCTTTTATGCAAAATATATACAAACTTATAGAATATTTTTTTCTCAATAAATTGACATTGTATGAAAAAAAATTACTTTCATTGGCAAGTACATTTATTATTTAAAACTTGCACACTATTTTCTTAGAGATTTACCCCCCAAAAGATAGAAACAAATTTTGGGTAGAAATTATCAAAAAATGGGACTCTCTTGGGGAGTGAGAGAAAAAAATAAAACATCAAAATTCAAGTATATGAATTGATACTAGACTACTATAGGAATGTGTCAAAAAAATTTCAAAACTTTGATTGCATAGATTGAAAGATTATAGCATTTGAAGTAAGAAGAAATATACTTTTTTAACCTTTCTCAACAAGGCTAGTAGACTTTAAGTCCTCCTAATGTGAGATTTTTACACTACATATGATTTTTCTTACATTTGCAACTTGTATCAAGTACTAAGTTACATACCTACCAAATTTCAAAATTATAGGAAGAATTTTGTACATATTGCCCATATTGCTTATAAAATTCAAGGCAATATAACTTTTGATTTTTAGGGAAGGTTGCTATTATACGAGCCCATGAGCCTAGAAAACCTATGTTATAGATGTATATACTAAACAAATTGTCTATGAGTATAGGGTATATATATTACAAATTCCCATATTATAGGTGTTTATGATACATATACCTTCAATAGTGTGTAGTATCTATATTATAAGTACCTATATTGTAGGCTCAATGTTCACGAGCTTGCATTCTTGGGCTCACATACTAGCATTGTTGCATTTGAACCAAATTGATTTTGTGTGCAACTATCTAAGATCTCTTGTATACACTGATAGTTACATAATCCTTTAGAGGTTAATCCCTAAAAAAATTTGTATACATTTGGCCCTCAAATAAAGAAGGTGTGACTTTGGATACAAAGTTGTAATTGAAAAGAAGTTCAAAATGTTTTGAATTCTTTTGGTGGGTTCCTACTATATAAAACTCATGATCTTTTGTAATTATGAGAAGCATTGTTCAAAAAAATATTGTATGATTAAAATAGGGAAATATATTGCAATTTCTTGTATATAGTGACTTTAATAGGGCATCAATAATGGAGAGAAACTCCAAGTCCAATGCCAATTTTTTGTATACATTGACATGCAAGTCAAAAATATTGTTGCAATAAAAAAAATTTTTACCCTATTTTGTGGAATTCCTAAGAAAATCTATTCAAGAAGGCATGGGAAAACAAAGTAAATTTGCTTTGTATTGGTAGAAAGGGATTGTTATACACATGTGTAGTGATCACTAGTGGGAATATCATACTTTATTATGTGTAAAGTACTATTTGTTCTTAAAGTATGACATTTATTTTTTTCAAAAATACAAAGACCAACCTTTGGTCATGGTAATAGTGAAATAGATTAAGAAATTGTATTGATTGTTTGAATTGTACTTATGCTAAAATTTTAATTGCATTGATTTGTGTTATATAATAATATATATGTCCTAAAATAATAATATAAAATCACATAATGGAATATAAAATACACATATATTTTATTTTTATTTTTTTGAAAAAATTTAAAAATTTGCATCATCACCTTCCATAGATATTTGTAGTTTGCACAAACTTTCCTTACAATCATTTTGTTTTCCCATCTTTGGAAACACTTCATTAATCCTTCAAATCCTTTAGGGTCTAAAATTTCAAGATCTTCAATCAATATTTAATATTTTTGTAAATAATTGAGTTAATGAACAACCCTTCAAGTTCCTTCAAAAATATGTAATTTTTGAGGTTTTAATAATGAGCAATTGTAAGTTGACATTTGAATTGTTTGTCCATGCATATTAATTGGTTGGATGTAAATTCTTTTACAAATTCTGAGAATGTAATTTTCATGCATGGGAAAGATGGAATGCATCTTTCATCAAAATTTGGTCATATTTTAAAGTGGTTTACGGTTTAGGGTTTGTGCCCATGAACGAACTCCATAAAACTCATTGCCTTATTCATTGACTTGAACCCCTACATCAGTAAACTGCATTTTTAAGCAACATAGCAATTATGGGTAGCTGACTATGAACAATTTTTTTTCATTGAAATTTTTGCATAACATGTGTTTGAGGAGTAGCTTTAAAGTGCAGTAATTTTCATAATTTTTGACAATATGGTTAAAAAGTTATTTGTGACATGTAATTTTTAATGTTTGGTGAGTAGCTTAGAAAAATTACTTTTTTAAGAAATAATAATTTGAATTTTTTTCTCCTAGATTTATATGTATATGGAAAGCTTTGAATCATTCCATTTTGATTAACAAGATGAAATTTATAAGGAATTTTAGTTTGCAAGTAGTTATGAATTTTCTACTTTAATAAATATTTAACTCTTTTATTTAATTAAATTTTCAATAATTTAAATAAATCAATAAATCATAGGGAGTAGATTGTTTATTACAACATCATAATCATTGGAATTGGCATTTTTTAATTCCGTAACTAAATTCTTAACAATTTAGAGTTTTGTGTCATCCTCTACTTCTTTCTACTTACTATTTTTTCCTACATATTGTACAATTCCAAATGATTTGAATTTTTCAAGCATGTAGCCAATTTTCCTTGAAGAATGAATCCAAAAAAGCACCACCATTTGAGACATTTTTTCATACAAATAAGACCTTGTGAAGTACAACTATATGGTTTTCTGCATGGCCAAGAGAAGGATTTTTGCCATTTCAAATGCTAATATCTTGCAATCTACGTGGTAAAACATCTTGAAAAAATTTTCATGTCTTTGCAAACAAGAATACTACAAGATCCTACAATTATAAGTGTCTAAAAACGTTCTTTTTCTAAAATTTGGTACTTATACTAGAAATGACAATTTTGGAGCATTTGGGATGAAAACATAGTCAAAAACCTTGGCAAGGGGATAAAGGCAATAAATCTTTTCACCTTCTCAAAGCCATGTTCCAAGCTCTATTATATTAATACTACAAGCTTTTGTAGGAAGAGTAAAAATTTAGAGCTTCTCTTCAGTTTGGAAAAATATAGTAACAAATTATTTATTGTAGATGATAAAATTAAAAAATTTGAATTTGTATTTGGAATCCTAGACCCCGAAGTAGAATATATAGGTTACAAACTACAAATTTATTGACCAAAATAGGGGGCAAATTTTTACATTTATGACAAATGTAGGAGAAAAAAATACTCTTCCTTCCTTGAAAGGCTCGTTGAGCAAAGGATGGAGAGTTTACAAGTTTTCCAAGTGGAGTAACAATTTCATTGGGGCCATTTTAATCCTAGAGGACTATGGCCTTTTCTTTGTCAAAAAATATTCAAAATTGTCATCTTTGTTGCAAAGAGCAAAAACAGTGCAAAACTTAATTTTTTTGGCATACCTATCATAGAATCTTGCACTAGACTAATTTTAAAATGTGTGGAAGAAAATTTAAAAACTTTGTCAATATAGATTGCAAGATATTTGCATTTGAAGTGAAGAAAACACAAGTTTAATGTACCTTGCATGAGTAGATTATTTGACTTTGAACATTCTTAACTTAATTTTTTTGCACTCTAGAATTTGAATTAATTTTTTATCATGAAGAATTGAGTTTAGAGAGTGTTAAATAAATTTGAAATAGAAAAAACTTAATTTTCATTCTTAAAAAAATTATTAAGTAGAAGCAAATTTGAGATAGAAAAAATAAATTGTTAATATCTCCAAGATGGAATTGAAACACACTAATCCTAGCAAAGTTCTATCATGAAAACTAAGCCTTGTGGAATTTTTTCCTCTAAAAATTTATGAAAATTGAGTTCAAGAACAAATTTCATACATTATTTTCTCAAAGAGATGCTACGATTGCTAAAAAAATAAAGACATAACTTACACATCTATAATCCAAATAGAATGCATAGAAGCTTTCAATGTAGACAAAAATATAACCTACAAGAAAAAAAAATTTGAAATTTTTGTTTAATTTTTTTGTGGGTTCTTTTGGTACATACCCAAAGTGGTGAAAATTGTGCATAGGGTGGTATAACTTTTGCTCCTTAGCATTGGTTGATATAAAAATTATATCTTAAGGATATATTTTAGGAAAAAGTATTAAAAATCACAACAAAAATTGAGATTGTAGAAGCTTGTCCAAAATCCATTTTGTCCTTTGTCAAGACTTTGGTTCTTCTAGGATTAATCCCTAAAAAACCAAGCATTCAAATTTAGAACAATGAATGAATGAAAATACATCCCAAGTACACAAAAAATGCATTTTTTCATCCTTTAAAAAAAAATCATACAATAGTTTTTTTAATAATTTTTTTGGTATCAATTTTGAAGACTTTACTTTGCAAATATTCTACTATTGAATAGGTATTGGTAGATTTGGCCTCATAAAGTAACCTTCTGTCTTCAAAAAATGACCCTTCAAAAATGACTTGAATAAAAAGAATAAAATGAAAATTTTCAAAAATTATTATGATTGAGAACTTAACATTTTGAATTTCAAAGGATTTTTTTTTGTGAATATCACGAGTATTCAATCTACAATTGATTTTTAAAAGAATTTTCAATTTTTGGCTTGACATTTTATTGAAGAATATTGGTTTGTATATTGGTTGAACTAACCAATCATATGAATATAATCTATGGACCTTATTTTACAACTATTTTTTGAGGATCATTGATCATTGAATAATTATTATTAAGTGTATTTTACAACTTCACAATTTTAAAAATTTGAACTTCCTTTTGGTCCTTACAATAAGGAATTAAATTCCAAAAGATGGCCTCACTTGATAAATTCCATCTCTTGCAAGGGTTCATATGGGCTCTATTGATGACACACAAAAAAATCACTTTTCAATTGTCAATAAAAATCAAAATTGTTTATGAAGAATTATAATATGTAACATCCTTGAATATTCATATAGATGGTTTTAGGTGTCCCTATAATTGCTCTACATTACAAAGGGGCACTACAAATTTTCAAAGTGATGAAAATAAGTATTCCTAAAGTAAACCATAGTCTCTCATTAATAGTTAGAGTACAATTTAGACAAGAATATGTGGTGGTCCATTTTAGAAAGTGGTTATAATTAGATATAGTTATCTCACTAGTATTGGTAGTTGGCAATTCCTTTAACCTTTATTGACCCTTGAAGGACATGGCCTCCCGTAACCAAGGTCTTCACCAAAATGTTTTGATTATTGAACCAATATGTGCATTATTTGTTTCATTCATTGGATAGTTTTGGTTTTAGTGTCGTTTAAAAATTAAATACATGAAAATTATATTTTCAAATTATTATTTTTTTGTAACAAAGCATAGAATATTTTAATACATTATCATGTCTTGGCTTTATATTTAAATGTAATTGCAAAAGCTCTGGCAACTTGCATTTCATACAATTATTTACTCTTGTAATTGTATAGAATTGAAATTTTTATTGGATAGAATAAGTTTTCATAATTCCCATACTATTTTGTTATGTCTATTGATTTTAAGAGCGTAGATATGTAGTTAATTGCATTTTAGAAGTACATGGAGCCATGTATCTATATCTTGTAATCTACATATAAAGCATGTGATTGATGAAAATCTTTCTATGCCAAAAAAATAGTTCTTTTCTAGCATTTCCCATGTATTGGCTAGTGTGGAATTTTAACAGGCTTCTTTTTGTGAATCTATTATTTCAGGATTAGACTAGAATTCATTAGAGAGGATGTTATCTATGTCAAGATTGAGAGTCCATTTTCTAATGTTAGGAAATCTTTGTGCCAATATTTCTAGATTTTTATCGTGATCTTATTTGTTGATTTGAAGACTATAAAATAAATCTTAGGAGTTCCCATAGCTTGAAAATCTCAAAGAACTCACAACCCTCCAAAGCAACAAAATATCTTCTAATGGTTAAATCAACTAGTACTCAAACCAATATTTTTTGATAAAATTGTAGGCCAAAAATTGAAAATTAATTCTAAAATGAATTGTAGATTAAATATTTGTGATTTTCACAGGAATTTTGTTCCTTTAGTTTTAAAAGGTTAAATTCTAATCACAATAATTTTTGAAGATTTTTATTTTATTTTATTATTCATCATTTTTGAAGAATCATTTTTGGACTTTAAAAGGTGCTTTTTGAGGGTTAGACCTACTAATACCTTTTGAGTTATAAAATATTTGCAATATAAAGTCTCTTGAATTTATTACTTTACAAATGTCAAAGAACTCACTAACACAAAAATCTTTATAATGGATGAAAAAGGTACATTTTTGTGTGCTTGAGATGTGTTTGTATTCATCCATTGTTCAAAATTTGAAACCCTTAAGGTCCTTATAGAAAGTTAAGGTAACTACACCTACATTTGATTGCTTTCTGAAATTATCCACTACAAATTCTTGCCTAAAATGTATTCCTACGCTATTCATGAGAGTTCATTATGAATTTTAAGAAACACCTATTTCTGGCAATTTGAAAATTCAAAGTTTATTCATATGGTGTATGAAAAATGCATTCTAACAAAATCTAAAATCTCTTATTGACTACCAACAAGAAACCTAACAAAAAAATTCAATATAATAATAGAAACCATAGTGAATTTCTTCTTTGTGCGATTTTAGGTGTAGTTATCTTAATGCCACAATGCTTGCACCTCCTCTTAGAAGGGACTAGCCAATACCCATTGACCATTCCTCAATATCTTGCCATCCAGGCATCTCAACTGTCAGTTTACAAGATCAATGGCTTGGCAATATTTTCAGCTCCCCATTTAGAATTTTCCAAGGCTTGGTGCATACCAATAGTAGACTTTTGAAGGAGCAAATTTTAGTGAAGAGAAAAATAAAAACTATTATTGACAATGAGCAATGAGGCAAAAAAAGGAGAACATGTCTTTCTATTTCAATTTCTCCCCCCACCTACCTATTTTGGAAAAATCCAAAGCTTGTTGATCCAATAACAAAAAATTCCCAACCCTCTCCATTGTCATTGATCTACAATTAAAAACATAAACCATTGATGTTAATTGCCATCATGAGAAATGATCTTGGCTGTCAATGCTGTAGGATATAGATTCTAAATACAAAATATAGATATAGATATAGGTATGAAATACAAATACAAAAAATGCAAATATGGATATGACTGATAGATTTCAAATATTCCATATCAATTGTAACTGAAACTGATGTCATACAAATACAAATATGGGGGTGGGGGGTCTTGTTATTCATAAGCAATCGTTTCATTTTTGAAAACCAATGACAAAGTGACACATGTACCCCTTTCAGATTTTTGGGAAAAGTTTAACTACCAATGGTTGAATGACACATGTACCCCATTATTTATTTTTTCATGTATGGATTTTTCAGAAAGCCATAGTTTCTCATAATGACATTGACAAATGACCTCAAAAAGGCGATAACTGCCTTTCCCATTTTCCACAAAGCCTGGTTGGTTGTAACTTGTAACTTTAAATTTTTCCAACTGAGGACGGATATCATTGTGGGTTGCTGGGCTTGTGACACGTGCAAGCACGTGGCTTTTCCAAGGAGGAAAAATATCTTCCATCTATCCTGCTTATTCTATTGGTTTTAAAATATTAAAAATAATAAAACTACTAGCAGCAAATATGCCCCATTCGAGTCAGCCAGGGGTTCCAGTAAGTTCTTATTTTCTGCCTATTTCTGTCACTGCTGGGGGAAGAATAATAATGCAGCACAGGCTCCACGTGAACATTCAGTTTGGGGTCATGGGTGTCCATGCGAAACCGCTCAAATAATTAACCCTGGAAACGCCAGAGGAGCCTCCCCAATGTGGCCTTGGGGATGACCCAAAAAAAAAAAAAAAAAAAAAAAAGCTGAAGTCCTGGTGGATGTGAAACCACATGTTTTCATCCAATTTGGAGGGTTGGTAGAGAGAAGATTCTCTTTGTCATAACACACAAGAAAAAACTTACAGTGGGGGTGAGTAATTGAGAAATGGCTTAAATTAAAGAAATATGTGCATTGGATCAGTAAATAGGGCTGCCAACCTATTTCCACCAATTTAAGCCTTAAATGCTAAGGTGGATGTTTTGTGTTTGATGGATGACAAAACTATATAGGACAGAAGTGCAACTATTCATTTTCAAAATTTGTTTGGGAAAGGGAAGATCTTCTACAATAGTTTGACTTGCAATGACTACTTTTGCAATTTTGGAGGCTAGTGATTCACACGGTAATAGAAAGGATGATTTCAAGAATCATCCCTTTGGCATTTAAAGGTTAAACAATTATGGGTATGTGGAGAGTGCGTATTTGACAATGGAATTTTTCTTATATAAGGTAGATTACTCATAAAGTGTCCCTTTCAAGGTTTGTCAGCCTTTCTGATAGGATTTAGACACCTCAAAGTATTTTCCCTTATTTTTCACTTGAAGAGAAACTAATGTGGAATCTAATACAAGTAATTTCATAATTTTTGGAGCATTTGTAAATTACTTATGAATTTCCAAAGAATTGTGCTATAGGCACCTACTTCTGATTTATAGGCCTTGCAAAACCCACACTTGCGTTGTGTGAAAAATGATATGAATTAACCAAAAACAAACACTGTGGCATGGAAAAAGTAATACACAAGGTTCTAAAATGTGATTATCACTAAACTTCAACAAACCCTAGATTTTTTTAGCATTTGTAAGAAGGTAATTGGACAATCAATTTTCATTTGGAAAAATTAAGTGAATACATTCTGGTTTTGAAATGGACCCACCATGGCTCTTATTTCATCTATTGGCGAAGTATGAACCAATATCTAACAAATCTTATTATGTTCTTACATTATTGACAATTCACTTATTACTATCCATTTAAAGCTTCTTATAGGGACTATTTTGAAGAACAAGGTTGCAATTACAGCCCTTCATATATAGAAGTAGAGTTCTAGGAAGATGTAGAATTTTCCAAAAAAATTTAACTCAAAAAATAATTGTTATGAATTTTATAGGTGAATTGTACCATATAACCTGTCTTGGTCATATAGACTTTTCTCCTTCCAACCATGGGCTGGTAGTAAAATCGACCAAGAGTTGGTTGCAATATTGAGAGCCTTACAACCAATCATAATAAGCTACAACTTCACAAGAAGAAAACAATCTATAGGTTGGAAATGGCAAGGGCGATCAAAAAATGGGTCGGCTCCTAAAGAATGTATTTTGACAACTTCTACCTCTTTGCTCTTAATATGAGTTTGAAGCATGTAAAATGATCTTTTGGAATTTGAACTTGACTAATGAAATGAAGATTAATGAGTCTAAATTCTACTCTAATTTTAAAATTTTAAAATTTTAAAGATTGAACATTTTATTGTGTATTGAACATTAGATCTATTATCGTGGCCTATTGTTTTTCTATATGTAGTTGGACATAGAAATTTCGTTTACTCTATAATATTCTTCATTGTAATATATACAAGTGGAAAAAGTACTAAATTCTTTTAGCTAATTTGGGATTAGATATGAATTTTTAAAATTTTTTCTTCAAAAAATTATCGTCATCTAAAAAATCATCACCAATAAATTCAAATTTTTTTACTTATAGACAACATGTGATTTCATCTCTGAAAATAAAACAAAATAAAATTTGCTCAAACTTGATTGCAAAATAGAAGAAACAAAGAAGAAAAAATTGAAATAGATTTCATCATTATCCGCTCCATCCTTCTAAGCTTGACCTTGAAGCACCATGGACACCAATTCATAGTACTTGGATGACAAAGACTTTTCAATAGTGTATACTTTTCATCTACATTTTTTATTGAATTTTGGTAGAAGGATATGCCACATTACACTTGTAGGAAGGTGGTTTTGGAGCCAAGGAATAGTGTTGAATGTTAGTACTCAAAGTCCATATGGGCACTAACTTGGTACCTATTTAGGCCTCTAGCACCAAGCTCTAACACTATTTTTTGTTGCTCCAAGACCACCATTTCTACTAGTTTCATTATAACAAAACCAAATCATTTAAATTATTATTTTTTAATTTTACAATAAGAACCTAAGTCTGAAAAAATGGTTGAAATAGTGGTATCCTAAAAATCTCAAATGTACAAGATAAAATATATGCTTCATATATCCAATGACCAATTTTTTAATGGAATTAAAAAATACAACACAATGTTTGGTTTGAAGGGAGGGATCAATAGGTCTTTTTGTAGAAACACATTACTTTGTGTGGCACATTTGGGACAATACAAGTTGGTTCTTCCAAATTTAAGCCAACACAATGACACTTCTTGACAATTACTATTCCAAAAATTAAACAATTGGGAGGAGCAATAGATATTAGGGACATCTACCTTTTTTGAGTGTTGTAAAGGCATTCTCCCTAATTTTTGGAGTTTTTTACAAGAACCACTTTTTTATTTTGGACACTCAAACATAGAGAGATTTTTGTATAGAATTCAATTTTATACATTGTATATAGAGTTTATTTTTTTTGTTGAATAACAAGAGAATGTATGACAATGATGAATATATTGATAGTCTCTATTGCATTTATTTCATAGTGCCACAAAATTTGAGTGGAACTACACAATTGAATGTCAATCATCTTTTGAATTTCTAATAGAAAGACTGAGGATTTAGTAAGTACAATTTGAGTTGGCCCAAGAGTTCAATAGAGGCTATAGTTTATTTGTAAACCTAGGGTGCAAAATTTCCAATTTTTTCAATTTAGGGGATAGATGTCAACTTTGCCTCTTGTTTTGTAGTTAATTAATTTTGTATTTTTTAACTTAGGATTTAAAGAATTTGATATTCAAGACAACAAACAAGATAATAAATATATAGTGAATCATCTTATTGACTTAGATGCCTCCATTTGGATAGTGCATAATACAAATGTGTTAATTTATGCCACGTTAGCCTTCAATTGTATACATTCCATGTCATATTTAAAAATTTGACATGGACAATTCGATGTAGCAATGTATGGGTTTTTTTGTAGAAAATTTTGTAATGTATAGTATTGGAAGATTTTCAAATGTATAATTATGATGATTTCAAAAATAAAATTTATAAAACAAACTTGAAATCTACATTTTGAAGATTTTTGACAATGTAATAGATTGGAAAAAAGAACCACCAAGTGTTAGCATCTTTATAAATATAAGTTTGTACATATAAAGAATTTTAAATCTATAAAACATATCAAGTCAATGAAAGATATTTATTATGTAAGAAATCAAAATCTATGATGTATTTTAATTCTCTATAAATTTTTGAATTTATAAAGCCTTAAATCTATGAAATTCTAAACATACCATATATAATTCTAAGTCTACAATGTTAGGACTAAATTTCTTATCAAATCTTCAAATTTTTTAATACAAAAATCTCAAATAATACTAAACAATACAACAAAGCATAAACAATAGTTAAACAACTTAATAATTTGAGGAGAGAGATTGATATATAATATTTTATTTCAAATTTCCAACCTAAATAATGCAAGCCCAGTCAAAGTACGATACAAAAAAAAGATACAATAAAAGTCTTGGTTTAACCCTTAAAGGATAAAGGTGCACTTTTTGGCAACATAACTTTTTTGGGTAGGTGCATGTGAGAGGAGATTTCCATATTTTTGTCCCAAATTTTAATAGAAGGTGTGGACAAGGAATATCTTTGATGTGCACTAAACTTCATGAATTTGGAAATACGAGTCAAGAGTTATGGCCTAATATGTAGTTTGTTTATCGACTTGGGCAGTTCGGGCAAATTTGAAAAGATCACTTTTTTCAAAAACAAAAATTTGAAATTAATTTTCTAGATTTATATATATATATAGAAAGCTTTGAATCATTCCATTTTGATCAATGAGTCAAAAGTTATGAGGTGTTTTAGTTTGTGGGTGGTCATAGATTCTTTACTCAAAAATAAATTTTGAAGTTCTTTATTGAACTCAATTTTCAATATTTTTGAAAAAAAATAAAAGTATTAGGTGAAGATTGTTTATTACAACATCACGATCATCAAGATTGGCATTTTTCAGTTCCATAATTAAATTGTTAACAATTTAATATTTTGATTCATTCTCTATTTCTTTCTACTTACTATTTTTTTCCTATATATTGTATGATTCCAAATGATCTGAAAATTTTCAAGCACATAGCCAACTTGCCTTGAAGAATGAATCCAAGGAGTTGCAACCATTTTGAACATTCTTTCATATAAATGTGACCTTATGAAGTGCAACTACCCGATTTTTTGAAGAGCCCCCAAAAGGCTTTTGGTCAATTCAAATGCTAATATCTTGCAATCTACTCAGTGGAAATTTCCGAGATCTTTTCTACATCCTTTAAAATTATTATACCACAAGATCCTATGGTTGGATGTGTCCAAAAATGTTTTAAATTTTTTTTGATACTTGTCCTAAAAATGGCAATTTTGGAGCATTTTTGGTGAAAACATAGTCAAAGCACTTTAGGGATTAAAACCAACATAAGGTTCAAGTTGAAATGGCAATTATTATTATATACTACATCGGAAAAAACCTAGCTAGACCTTCTAGAGGACCATTTTTTTGTTGCCTAAATGTGAAAATATAACAAAAAATGAAAATTACAAAAATAAAATTGAATATTTTCTAAAACATTTAAAAAATTATGTACCATGTGATTGCCTTAGGTGCCATGTTAGATAAAGATTTTCAATTTTTAATGAAAAAATACATAAAATATATATTTCTTATATTTACACATCTAACCAACACGAAACAACTCTCTAGAGAGTCGAATTTTTTTTCCTAATAATTGCATACATATGTTCAATGTATTGGAGAAGATGGAAAGTTTAACGTGTTCTAGCACACATATGCAAAATTTTATATATATATATATATATATATATATATATATATATATATATATATATATATATATATATATATATATATATATATATATATATATATATATATATATATATATATATATATATTTATATATATATATATTTATATATTGATGCAAAAACAAATTTCATGAACAATTGCATAGTGTATTAAACACAACTATGCATATTTGAATATCCCAAGAGATTAATATCCAGACACTAGTAGATAACAATGATCAAATCAAGTTGACTGAAACAACATAATGTATCCAAAATACTGTACACTGTACTGTGAATGTAGTTATTAGGCACTCAAGGTGTATAGTGAAACTTTGTGTTACTATGCACTCCCCCCCCTCAATTTTAATTTTTTAATTTTACCACCTCCACTCACCTCCACCTATCATTTAGAATTTGATTTAGAATTTTTTATCTCGCCCCCCCTCACCCCCACTGCCTCTTGTAATCTTCAGAATCAAAGTTCTTGACAAACAATATGGGACAATTGATCCCGTATGCAATACTGTATCCGTATTCAGTACCCGTATTCAATATCTATATTCAATACACATATTTAGTACTCATATCCAGTACCTGTACCCATATTCATATGCAGTATTTGTATTTTATATTTGAACGGCTCAGATTGAATTTCACAAGATCAACATCAATTTTGAGGGTAAGCATTTTTTTTTCAAAAAAACCAACTCACAAATATTTTGAGAGAGGAGGGGGGGAACTAATGGAAAACTGGGGTGGCAAGTGAGTTTCAGTGTATAATGTATCCAAAGTAATATAGATACGCTAAACAAATGTCTAAATCAATACAATAGAATTTTTATAAAGTGAACTTTTGTAAGCCAATAACCTCTATAAAGTAATATTATTCCTACGGTCTCAACTTGAATGCATTGATGATGTACAAAATAAGTAAAAAAAACAAAAAAACTTTCATTGAATTTAGATGTCATTGTGGTGAATGTGACTTTAGTCAAGGACTGCCATGAAATTGCAATCTACTAAAACAAATCTTCAAACATCATTAGTGCTATAGCTCTTCTCTAAAGCAATAATCTCTCTATTATAATATTCTCTTGGATATTCTTTTTTAGTCCAAAGGTTATTACCTTATTGAAGTTTTATTGTATATCTTTGTTAAAATGTCCAAATGAAGTTGTCCAAACTATGAAGCAACAAAAAGAGTTGATTCAGGCACTACTTTATATTAGTGATAGATTGTATTGTCTCCACATAATGTACATACACAAAATAAATGTAAAGTGATAGACAAAAAAGAAAGGTATTAGTCAAACTTACAAAATCTACAAAATTCTACTAGAACATTGAGTCAAAATTGAAAAACCATAATGCATATTAAAAAGAAAGTAAGATGGAAAATGAAATCTAAAAGAGAATTGGTGTCAATAATCTACCAATATACTCTACAAAATTGTATTGAAACACAAAGGCAATTAGTGTAGTATTGTGTTGATACATCAATTGAAACTACAAGAGAAATAAATAATATGAGTGAGGTGGAAAGTGAGAGAAGAACTCCAAAAATGTATTACAAAAACCTTCAAATCCTATTGAACCATCAAGCCAAAATCTACAAATTTTTTTTGAAACATCAAGAACAAACTTCAAACTCTTTCAATTGTTTCTAATATTGAGGCTCAAACAAGATTGATCTACAAACAATTGAAAGGGTTTGAAGTCTATTCTTAATGTTTCCCTTCTAGCTAATTTGAGCTTTGGATTACAAACAAAAACTTTAAATTTTATCAACTATGGAAAATGATAACTAAAGTTCTTTGTTCTTATTTCTATTGTTGACTTATAATTAATTGAAGACATCAAAGTGTCTTTTTTCCATTCTATTTTTTTATCCCCAAATTCCCTTACATCAAAAGGCCAAAGCTCTTTAGAAAAAATCCATTCTAAATACAATGCAATAATTTTATTAAATTTTAATTTTTCATAGATTCAATCATTAGATCTATTAGATAATTTGTTGAAGTCTTTCTTTTTTTTTTTTCTAAATTTGTAAAGTGAAAAAACTGATAAATTTTAAGATCAAGATATTGAAGTATTAAGATTCAGATTATAAACATCCTTTCCAAAGGCAAAAAATCTAATCATAGTTAGGAAAAAATGCATATCATGTGAGATTTTTGAAGGAAAAAATCTAACAAAAAAATTAATTTTTATTTTTTAAAAATAGTTCCATTGACGAGTCTTAGGTCAGAGATAGTTTATGCATTTTCAAGAAGTAGTTATTTTGCATGGATGTATATAGTGTCCACTTCTCAATTGAATTATTATAAAAATAGTCCATTGGAAGTTATGACAAAAAATAGGGAATTTGAAGCCACATGACTAATATTGAGGTCCAAATAAGATTGATCTACAAACTTTGTATATTTTTTAGACCATTATGAGTGGGTTTGTTACAAAAGTTGTCTTTGGCACCGTTTAGAATCTATGTTTAGAGTTGTTCATACTATGATTGATTAATGTAATGCTATAACTTGCTCACTTGTTATTTCAATGGCAAACTCTAGTTAAAATATGGTTTAGAGATATAGGATTCAATCTTGAGTCTACTTGATGCAAAGCTATAGGATTTTGAAGTTTCAAAACTAAACTATCTTAACCACGGTTGTTTAACCTCTAAAATTCTTTCATTTCTTTGACTATGTTTTCACTGAAAATGCTCAAAAATTGCCATTTTTAGTATAAAAAACAAAATTTTGAATTTTTTTTTATATATGTAACCATAGAATATTGTGGTATGGTGACTTAAAGACATGTAATAAGAATTCCAGAAATTTTCATTGTGTGGATTGCAAGATATAAGCATTCAAATTCACTAAAATCATTTTTTTAGCCTTGTGAAAAATAAGGTAGCTGCACTTCATAAGCTCAATTTTCTATGAAAAAAGGTTCAAAATGGTGGTAATTTTTGGGATTTTATTTCCTAGACAAGTTGGCCACATTCTTAAAAATTTGTAGATCATTTGAAATTGTACAACATAGAGGAAAAAGATAGTAAATTGAAAGAAGTAGAGAATGATTGAAAATACTAAATTGCTAAAAATTTAATTATAGAATTGAAAAATGCCAATTCCAATGATTAAAATATTGTAATAAACAATCTACATCCTATGATTTTATTTTATTTCCAAAAATATTGAAAATCAAGTAAGATAAAGGACTTCAAAATTTATTTTAGAGTAGAGAATCTAGAATTGCCAACAAACAAAAAAATTCTCATAAGTTTTGACTCATTGATTAAAATGGAATGGCTTAAAGCTTTCCACATATATATAACTCTAGAAAACTAGTTTCAAATTTTTATTCTTGGAAAAAAAGATTTTTTTTGGTCTGACTAGATTGCCTATTTACAAAAAATAATAATGTATTAGGCCATAATTTCTTACTCATATTTTTCAAATGTCATGAAATTTAGTGCAGATGACAGAGATTTCTTGTCCCCACCTTCTATTAAAATTTAGGCCAAAAATATAGAAATCTCCAATCACACATACCTACCCAAAATTGCTATAAAGCAAAAATACATATATTACTACTTTAGGAGTTAAGAGCCATTTTTGTCTATCTTTTTGCCTACATTTGGACCTTTAATAGTTTTCTTACAATACCAAGTATTGTCACATGATTTTAAAAACAACCAAGGAGGGTCAAAGAGTTATTTTAGACTCAATTTTATTATTTTAATATCAACTATTGGGTCTTATCTAGTTTAGATGATTTTTTGGATTGAAAAATATAAGGTCTAATTCAAACATGCATAAAATAAACTTAAATATATGCCATTAAAGTGTTATTTAGGTGCATTCTTGCATCTTCCTTGAAAGAAGCTCTTTGTGCTTTACAACCATATTAAGCAATGTATACTTATGATGAACATCCATCATGAGGATTTGAGGTCACTTTGGTAATATTTTGATATAATGGGACAGATAAGTCAAATTCCATTTATCTATTTAAATGCTTCAGATCATTAAAGTCTAACATTCTTGCAATTTTTATATCTTGCCCAAATCTTGCTCAACAAAAATAAATAAAGTGTTTATTGCAATTTCCAAAGGACTTTTCAATAAGCTATCACCATCAAATTTTACATGCCCATTGAATGTATGTAAGAAATATAGGGTATATTCCTACAAAGTCAATTTTTGATAAGATGTTTGCAAAAGTTCGACATGTATCTTTGATTTGGTGAAAATGTAAATTTTTGGATACCCTAGATTAATAGTTAAGTTGCCCAATTTTTTTAATTCCACTTCTACTTCTAAAATTTGGTAGGTTTGTAACTAACATGATGTATGACATAATCGTCCAAAAAATAACGGTGCATAGTACAAAAATTTCATTCTATGGAGTTAAAGTTTGTTGACATAGTTGGATAAAGCTGAATTTTTTCATAACTTCAAATGCAATAATCTTTCAATTTGTGTGGTCAAAGTTTTAGAAAAAAATTCCACGCATTTCCATAGTAGTCTTGTACAAATTTACAAGGTTGAATTTTTCATTTTTTTTCATGGTCCTAAAAAGTAATAATTTTTGACAATTTTTATCTAGACAATGTCTTAGTCCTTCAAGAGTTAACACAATGAAATTTCAAAACTAACATGTTTATTGTTGGGAGTCTAAACCAGAGATATACCTCATTCTTAATCCCTAAAGGTTTAAGGTCCTTGAATGAGTTTTTAAGAATTTTAGAGAAGTTTCTATGGAAAGTTTTGTAAAAGTTTAGGGAAAGTTGCTTTTAGAGGTCACATGTACTTGATGTTTGGAGATATAATTTTTATTGCAATCTCTCTATATAAAAAAAATTTACAATACCGTCCTATTTTCAACTTTGGACAAGAACAAAAATCCCTCAACAATTCAAAATCAAATCTTAAATTTTTTTTCCTTATAGATTATATTCATATCTACTTGAGAAGTTCTAATTTATTTGATTTAGATGAGGCATGTGAAAGCTATAATGAGTCTTGTTTTATAGGTAATCAAGGCATCAAGACAAAAATATTGTATACAATTCATTTCTTAGCTCAATTTTCACAATTTTTCAAAACAACAAGTTCTATTACATGTAGATTATTTGCTACAAAAATCTCACCATAAGAATTGACATGTTCCAATTCCATTTAAGAACTATTCAAGATTTAATTTTCCTTCTATCTTTTGTTTACTTCTACTTAACAATTTTGTAAAGAGTGAAAATCAATGTATGTAAGAAAAATCTTAAATGTTCAATTTAGTTTTCTACAAAATTAAACCCCCAATTTTTGCTTTCAATCTTACAATTTATATGGTCAAAGTTTTTGAAAATTTCAACACAATTTTATAGTTGGAAACGGAAATTTTATTTATTTTTGTTGTATCTCTTTGCTACTAGAAATGACACTTTTGGAGTATTTTTTGAGAAAACTATTCACTTTGTTCACATTCATTATTCCATTGCATTATGTACAATAGTTTTTTTTTGTGGAAAACTAAGTTGAGTATTTAAGATTTTAAAAAAGTTATTATTAAAACTTCACTTATTTTTCTATTTTATTGTATGGATTGATATGTGTTTGAAAACCTTTACTTCATTCTATTTTGATTTAATTCCATAACCCCTAAAGTTTTAAATGTCCCTTTGGATGACAATAAAGGTATGATCTTAACTATTGGCATGATTTTTGATTTGTTTAGGGGATAGGAAAATAGATTAGCTTTCTAGGAGTATAATTTTTTATTTGAATCATTCCGACATTCCCTAGCAACAAAATTTATGTCCTAAAAAGCTCAAGTATTCTAAATTGTAAAAGAAAAGAAAATTGTAATCAAATTCTTAAAATTTTATTTATCATAGATTATATTTTGTTCTATATATACAAAAATCGATTCATTACATTTTGATTATTATTCAAGGAAAAAAATTGCACAAGGTTTTGTTTGTTTGTTAAAGCAATTATATCATTTGAAATAGATTTTCCTTCAATTTAGTACTTCTATCCATCCAACACTTTTTTGAAGAATGAAAAACAAAATTTTCTTTTGGAATCTTATTTTTTAGTTTCTCAATTCTTCAACATACATATTTTTTGTAAAATTCAAAATGTTTAGTGCAAATGTTTAAGTTAAGAGGATTCCTAAATACTTGTTTTGCAATTCACTTAGTTCAATTTTTCAAAATTTCTCCCATACATTTTTATACAAGTCTAATTAAAGATCCTATGATTGTATGTTGAAAAAATACAATGTTAAAGAAATTAGTTGTTTGTATTGGAAATAGCAATTTTTATTATTTCTTTCCAAAATTGATAATATGTTAAATATTTAGAATTTCACATAAAAATATTGAATATTTTTAATATTATAGATGGTAATTTTTCCTTCCATAATATTATCAACCCTAATTTGAACCTTTAGTGTGCACTCAAGTTCAATAGAAAACAATGAATATTTATAAAAAACAATAACTTTTTCATCCTTCAATTGGACATTACAGCCCTAGTTTATTTTTATTAAAATATGAAATAATTAAAATAGACACACATATTATTTGAAGATTTTATTTGTTCTAACTTCATTTCATAGCTTTAGTCAAGTGGTCTCAATTCCATGGCCAAGTTGTGTCTATTTGTCTCTTCATATAGCTAATGTATATACTATATTACTCTAACTTCATTCATAAAGGACATTGTAATCCCAATAGGAAGTTTGAAAGTCAAAACTTGAATTTTACATAGTTCTTGATTTTAAATGTTTTAAAGCATAGCTAGAAAATTGTTCTCTAATAATCTATTTTTCATTCTATTAGAATTTCTTTGAAAATTAATAAAATTGTAATTTTTGAAACACTTTGAAGAAAGCATCTTGAAAATTCAAAATACACCACTTTTGAATTTCTTTTATTGAATTTCTCTTGGTGTGAGCTCAAAAAGTACATCAATTATACAATAATGTTTGTCACTATTATTTTCATTTTTAAAAAGAATTTCATATTATTTTAAGAATATTTGTTTTTACTACGATTTTTACATAATATTTTTTTGAAAAATTATATAAATTTCAATTTAATGTCATTAATTATAAAGAATTGAGATTAAATTTTAGACACATATTATTACATGTGAAAATATCACAATTTCAAAATGTGTAATTTTATGATGAAATCTAATGAAGTTTGACCAAGCCTGAAAAGAAATGTCCTTTAACTTCTACATGGCCAAAGCCCTTTTTGAGCTTTAGAAATTTGCTCTAAATTGAATAAAAAGACAACATTCTAGTAAGTTTTATTAATTTAAAAAAATTGTAACTGTACAAATTCAAACTAATATATTAGAAAGAACATAGGAAAAGAAAACACCATGAAGGTGCTGAAATTGTGAAAGTGATTTGAAGTCTTTTAATCCTCTTTTCTTATGTCAAAATAAAGTTAAAGGTTGTTACACAAATAAAGATATAAAAAATAAGTTTTTAAAGGAGTCTATTAAGAGCATTGTTGTTAACCTCTAAATGCCCAAGTGACTAAGTATGGTCAATCTGAAATTTCAGGCTCATTTTGGTATGGGTACTTAAATTCTCTTAACCATTATTTTTTTTTGAGCAACTTTTAGGGTTAACTATTGAAAACTATCAATTTTCATTGAAAAAGATACATATTTGATTGTTGAGAGGTCTCCAAAGCCATATATGTCCATTAGTAGAAGAGTAAAGCTTGCTAATTTTACTTTATTTTCCAACTTTGAGCAAATTCACTTATTTGAGATCTAAAAACTTGTACTTATCCATTTGTTTTGAAAATGGTCCCAAATGGAAAGAGTGAAATGTTTTCATGATTTTCACCATTGAAAATTTAAACAAGAAAGTATTGATTTGGAGTTATTTGTGATTTATACTTATAAAAAAATTTGCATTTCAACAATTGCAAAGTAAATTGTGTAATGAGATTAATAGCTTTTCATATAAAATTATGTTTTTTGAAAGTGCATTTTAGTGTGCTAACACAATTTGTAGTTGTTCATGTCACTACCAATCCCAAAAAACTTTTATGTGCAAATTTCTGAAACATTGTGGGGAGGGACTACATACTAAAAATAAAAAACATACATTTCTCTTGCTATAATCTCACAACTCTTATGCAATTTTGCACTCAAAATTGGTGTGTATACTAATAAGCAAGCTCTTTGAACATCCATACACATAGATTTGGATATAAAATTTGCTTCACTGAAGAAAACTATAAACCCATACTCTTTTTTCACAATCAAAACACACTTGAAAAGGCTTGGGCATTTAGGGGTTAAAGTAAGAATGCTCCAATTGCCATTGCATCATTTGATCACATTGAATACAGTCTCTAAATTAATATGTACTTGAAAAAACAATTTTAGAACATCTACCAAAAAAACTCATAACTTTTGTATAGGGTATCCAATCTAAAAATAGAAATGAAAACTGTTCACAGCAGAAGCAGTGGCGATTTTAGGTGTCCCTACCTTCGCAGCCTGTAAGTTACCGAGGCATTACAGGCTCAGTCTCTAAAATGTCACCAATGATGCATCCTTAAACCTGTGGTAGAACGCGATACGAAAAGCTTCTGTAATTTTCATTTTCTGGGCGACATAGATTTGAAAATAATGGAGAAGGCCGCAAAAGAAAGCTCAACAAATGCATGATACTAATGCTTCCCCCTAAAATCAACCGTGTGTACTAGGCATTAATTCGTACATGTCCTATAAAAGTCGATCTACACCAGTAAACAAAGAGTACGTGAACCAAGACTACCTGCTTGAAGCCGCTTTGGGTAACTTGCTCTATGGCTACCAAAATCTTCAAAAATACATGTTGATTTGTTTTCAAGCTCCTGTCAGAGGAGGGAAAAAAATATGTCATTGCTTGGATCTCTTCCCACCTTGTCGCTTGAAATCTCCCCCTTTCTTTCTCTTCTCCTTTCCCGGTTTACCACCCTTGGAATGATCCTTGTTGTCGGAAAGTTTGGCACCGGAAGACTTCACGCTGACGTATCCGCTTTTGGGCAGCTTTCCGCTACCCAAGGCTTCATCAAAATCCGCATCCGCCCCAGTGATGGCAAATTGCTGCAACTTCTCCGGATCCAACAAAGTCTCTTCCATTTTGCTACGAATATCCGCCTGAAGCAAATGCAGACATTGTCAAGAGCAAACAAAAAATCTAGATTGTTTTGCTGTTGCGCTATTTTTTCAAGCGGCTTTTCATTTTATCGGGCTCTTGTCTTGTCTTGCTAACATGTGCTTGTGCCTATCTATCCAACTCGGTTTGACCAGGTAATATTCTCTTTTCACCCCGAAGGCCGTTGAGCAAGTATAATTAGGGAAACCATAAGACACAAAATCCAACATACATACAGCTGGACAAATGCCCCTGCCAAAGTAGCGTTATATGAATCTTAAGTTGAAATACAAAAACAATCAGAATTCGAGTGGACGACACAGAAGGCCTGACATGACTTACCTCCACTTTCTTAGCGCCACTAATCAAGTCCTCATCTACGGTAGTCGCATGAGGAGCCATGGTCACCTGCACATCAAACACGCGACAGACTTAGCTAAATCTACGAAGGACATGCAACATGGGTGCAGTGACCAACCCACTACAGCAAAATCGTCCTGTTAAAGAATTCGTGAATCCATCCTTGACGGGATCGGATGAAAAACGCATGCAGTGAAACTTCCACGAGCTGTCGATTGGGTGCTTACGGAACAAGCCTACCGCAATGGACACCTAGGGAGAAGAGACTGTACCTCTCTTAGTCTTGGCATAGCTGCTTCTATGTCTTTCGATGCTGCTTTGTGGAGCTGGCCGTGAAGGCGCCGAATTGTCTTGTTGAACAAAGCTAAAATCTGACTTCCTGGTAGTTTCAACTGAGCCTGCAAAAGTAATGAAAGAACTCATTGTTTTACTCAAAACACACGAACACAAACACCGATCTCACTCGAAACTCAATACGTTCAGACCTCTTTAATCCGACCCTCTCCTAAATGACATTCTGGAATATCCTGCCCGCTTGCCACACTATCATTGCTTGCAGCACAATTGTCTCACATTCAAACTATTTGACTTGCAATATGACCATCTCCGAAGCAGTCAGATTAAGGTGGGTAGAGTGTAACTTCCAGACACATGAATAACAGGAAGGAAATCATAATTAAACAGCAAAACTTAATAAAAATAAAAATAGATAATGGCATCAAATGGGAAAGCTTCACTCTAGAATAAGCTCAGTTAATGTAAAACCACGTACCTCAACATGCTCCAGCTGGTGATGTTGCAATCCTAAACACAGTAATATTGCCGCCTGACCATATGAAATAGACGTAGGCAACCTCTCCAGAAAATAAAGCCGTGACACAGTGGGTACAAGATCCAAAATCTGCACAAACCATCCCATGAAACAAAAGAGTTACGGACAACTACAATTCACAACTAATAGGAGATACTGCGGACTTGGTGGAAAGTCACACCAGTAAGTCTTTAATTTGACATTTGCTAAACACCTCAGCTGTCCGATATTAATTTTCTTATGTGTGCGTCAGAGACAGGCAGTCCAGCAACCACAGCGGCTGAATGACAGTGATCTATACTTTGACTCATGATTCTTTTGCACAACTATTTGAACTCAGAGGTAATAAATACCAGTAAGCCTTCGAAATGTGCTAGAGGAAAGTGATTAGTAGAAATTTCAGTATTAATTTTCTTATGTGTGCGTCAGAGAGTGGCAGTCCAGCAACCACAACGGCTGAATGACAGTGATCTATATTCTGACTCATAATTCTTTTGCACAACTATTTGAACTCAAAGGTAATAAATACCAGTAAGCCTTCGAAATGTGCTAGAGGGAAGTGATTAGTAGAAATTTCAGTTCAGGAGTGTCAAAGATGGGCATTCCAACTACTGCTAGGGATGAACATGTCACAACTAGCAGGAACGTGTTTGTAATCGGATAATAATATCAAATACTGATCTATCTTAGAAGCACTGGCAACTTAAGCAAAATTCAAGAGAATTCCTAAAGAATATGGCCGAGACTGGATGACAGTTATATAAAACCTAGATACTCAAAATATTTAAATATATAGTTTAAGGTAACTGACAATTTATAACAAGAAGCATTCACCCAGTCTCTGCCATGGTCAATTATCAAGCTGACCAATTTCTTCGCAGATACTGCAAAACATGCGATGATTACAAGAATCTATACAGTACGAAAGGTGTCTGGAAAGAGAGTGCACAAGGACTTCAAATTCCATCGAGAAACGTCACTCTAACAATAAAAGATCGGGCTTGATTACCAAGACTATCACATGAAAAATCTAAAATCAATGGAAACATTCGGTAACAAGAACGGTGTGACCGTGAGGCTCTGTCCTAGATAAACTACAATAGTAGTTTATTGATAGTGGATAGTGAGGAAATTAAACAAAGAAAACATTGAATCAACGATACGCACGCAAAATCAATAGAATAAACTTTTTTCAAAAGAAAAGATAAAGAAAGGACCCCATCCGACTGGTCGGACCCCCTCTCCGACCAAACCCTAACCGCATTGTGCAGCGTGAAGGACAGACCCAACAAACTATTGACAGGTGTGTGAGCTTAGAAAAGAGTGTTCATATCTTACCAGATGATAATCCACCAAGTTGCTTGCGTACGACTCCAATCTCTTCAGATCGTATGGAGTCAAAAGAGGGGTCATGCCTCCAATTAAATTCTCCGTTAATGCTCCCACCATCGACTCTTGCTCCGAAAAGGTGATTTTTGGATCTAAAATACTGCAATACAGAAATAGTCAGCGACGATCCTTGCCCAAAGCAGCTTTATGTTGACTTACACCATAATTCAAACTTGGATGTGCGAGGTATATAATAGCTGGTCTTCGGCACCGTAATAGTAAAAATTGATCCTGAAGTAAGAAAAACTCTCAAAAAATCCCTTACCTCAGTGCCAGAGCTGGAGCAAACATTCTGAATTGAAAGCCCAGGAGTGACATAAACCTTCTCCTAAAATCTGCATAAGATCAAATGAAAAAAAATTCAATTCTACGGACCGTACCGGAAAATGTGAAGATTGTAAATAAACAACCATGTCGAAAGACCCTCGTCCTCAAAACCCAGAGAAGCTTGGTCAGAAGGATCTTAAAAATAAGAGCGAAACAGTAAGTACTACAAGACAAGTAACACTAGTTAAATTCTAGTCTACATTAGGAACACTAGTTCGAAGATCATGTAAGGAGCATACCCTGATTGAAAGGATCGAGCCAGCCACCGGACACCCCAGCTACCCCTTCAACATCATCACTTTGCAGAGGCCTTAGAACAATGCACGTATGCTCCCCAGTAATTTCATTCTGAAAATGACCACAGGGGTCAATTAGAAAAATTTCTGTCTTCAAGAGGTTTAAACAGAAAAATTATGCATAAGAGACTAGAAATTTGAAGTAATCCTGTTCAGCTATACGGAAAAAGTCACTAGAAAAAATTGGGCAACCTGAACTTACAGGAGTTTGCCGCACATAAACTGGAACGAACTTGCGTTTTTGCCAGAAATTAAAGAGTGACTGGGTGACCCCAAAAGAAACTCCTAGGTAATGCAGTTTTTCAGGCTTCCTTTCGTTCACAGGTGTCAGGATTGATGGAAGATCTTCTCGAGGTTTTACAGTCTCTTCCATAAGTGAGACCTTCACAGCAAATAAGAGACATTAAAAAATAAGAATCCTCTCTAAATCATTCAATATACATACCGGTGCGTCAAGGTCAAGAAAGAGAAAGACAGAAAATATTTCCACTGCATCTTCAGATAGAAATACCCATGCACACCTCAGTTGCAGCCTCAGTAAGTAATTTTTGTGATCCCTTTGGTTCGGGAGAATCGTCCTCAAGCTCTGTCAAATCTGCCAACTGTCCTTCATAGTATCTGCAAGAATAAAATAAAGTCAGAAACTGCTTAAAAATGGTGCTTGAAGCACATACAAATTCACATTGCAGGATACAAATTCACAGAAATGGAAATAAAAAACAGTTTCAGACAGACCTGGCAAGAAGATCGACAGCATGAGATCCGTAACCAGCCTGCAACGAACACAGAAGAAGAAGGCTCAGCAGCTAAGTAAATAGCTGATACACTACTCATTAACTTCTACTACTGAAGGAAAATCGCTAGGGATGAACATAATATCATTATTATATCAGTCTAACCAGAAAACGTCAAGTCGATAGTTAAATTTACCCTGATTAAATTGGGATGTACAGCAATTCGAACGATACGTGCACCAGATAGGCTAGGGAACTCTGCATCTTGAAATTGCTGTGAGATGGTCCAAGGTATCATATCTCCATTGGGTAGATTCCCTTCACTTAAACTCCTCAGGGCTGATTGTTTAGAAATTTCACCCTCCAAGCATACCTGCACGAGATATACAGCAATCACAAAATGATATACCTCCTGCTGAACGGAGATATAGAATAAAGGTAAGAAATCATAGTCTCTTTTATCCACATAGCAGCCATGAAGAGCAATTCCTCAGCCCAAAAACAATGATTTCAGACGATTGCAACAAAAGAAGGAATTAAATAAATTGCATAAGTACAGTATCCAGAAGTAAACTAGTAAGTACCTGTAGAACACAGAGAATATCGGGCATTCTATTTTGTGTGTCGTCAACAGGCCCTGTCCATCACGATTAAGTGAACGAATCAGGAAAGTGCTCTCAAGAGCTCATCGAGCAATATCAATCTCTAATTACACAGAAGACTTGGGCTTCATAAAAAAAATAGTTTAGGCAGAATAAGTCACACTAACATCAAATCAAGGAAAAAAGTGTTTGCATGCAACCGAGTCGACTCACCCAGTAACACGAAAAGGTGGTGCGCCGGCGCATCAGACATGAGTTGCAGATCATTGGGAGTGTTCTTGTAGTGTGAGGCAACATATAACGCCATCATTCTCTGTTCTCCAAACACAAACAAGAAAATCTATTAAACATAATGCACAATCATAAAACCCAATTTACCTAATTGAAGTCTATGAAACAGATCGGAACTAATCTCCATGGCTGGGGTCTATCAAGATTAGAAGAAATCGTAGGATTACCTGCAGAAACATTTCACTTTCCTTGTGATAGGAAAACAAGGCATCACGATTCACATAGTATAACTGACATTCTTGAGGATGCGGCAACCTGTAACCGACAAACATAAAAATCAGTAATAACAATTGCGAAACAAAACCGACACAAACCTAGGCATCTTCTAAAATCCTGGTGGTATCATTCTCAACAAAACTATGATACAGAATGCTGAGAAATTATCAAAATTCATGGAGTAAGGGCAATCAGAACATTATACACACCTGCCATCAATGCTGGGAATGTGATTGGCAGCATCCAAGCACAACAACTCGTTCAACCAAGCTTCTATTGGATCTCCAGCTTTGTATCGGATTGGTTCAGCTAGTTCCAACTCCCTAAACGTCCTCCCTGTTAAAAACAGTACAAAAACACCCCTTCCGTTTGGAATGAGTGCGAACACCTACATAATGACATATACAACGAGCAAAAAGTATGCAAAACCTAATAAAAATTGAATTCTGGCACTTACTGATCACAGCCAGACATGAATAATCAAAACCCGTTGTATATGAGCATAACATTCATGTAATATCAAATACACATGAGAAAAACTCCAATGTTTCATCAATATCTAGAAGGCAGTAGACTCCGGAAGCCTGCTAGAACCACAATGTCAGTAAAGCAGTATCATAAAAGTAGGTGCTTCCAGGTATTACCAGACACTGGTCCACCGTCGCTACTGCTCTTGACCGGTAATTTATTGCCCTGCTCCCTCAGCTGTTGAATAAGTTTCAATGACAAAGATCTTCCAGTGCCTTCATAACTATGGCAGAACATTAGATGAAAATTAGTTATAATCTGCACTACTCAAAACCTAGTAAATCATACAGAACATTATAAAAGCTTTTATAATTTCTTCACGACTTCAGGAGCAGAAAAGAACAATTGATACTGAACTGAAGAGAAGCATCTACAATTCCCCTCTTGTTTATCTCTATACTTATACTACCATTATCACCAAAACAGCTCATAACGATGTCCAGGAATCTACTAGAGTATCAACATGACGTACCCGTTGACAGTCGAACAAAGAAAGACTAGGTAGGGACCAAGAAGGGCCTTCACAATGGGCAAAGGAATTGCTGCAGCTTCATCAATAACAAGCAACTCTGCTTGTGCAAGCTTTTCATGATCTTTTGGTTGGATGTACTGTAAGGCGTCATCACAGCAGAGTTAGTACTAATATAATGAGAAATGAAGGAATTTACCAACGGTGGTATTCACTGCTCAAAAAATACTTAGTGCTGCATGATTACCTGTATAGTCTGCCGGTGTTGTCTAAATATGTTGACACGAACTATTGCTTTATTGAATGCTGGATTGGTACTTTCTACAAGATCATAGTCAATGTGCTCCTGTAAAAAAACGTTATTGGAAAGAAATTATCCCAAAACGGGTCAGAATAGCCCTCAGATCAAATCTTTAAGATTTTAACGCTAGGAGAGAATAAGTGAACAGAAAAGTAAACAGATCAGGTTAACTTCATAGGAAGGTATATCAGAAGAAGTTGCTATAAGTGAGCGAAAATATTACAAAGATACCTTATATTCCATTGCATCAAAGCCCTTGAAGACGAACTCGAACAAAGTTTTCAAGTTTTCTGGACTTGGAGCTGTTACAAAGATATTGGAATACCTGCATAAGAACTGAATGTTAAGAATGTACTATTTCCAAAACTAACGGAACAGTTCACCATTAAATTTTTACGAGCCAGAAATTAGAAGAGTTCTTTAACACAATTAAGCCAAGATTCAACCCAACAGTGATGTTTAATGATGATCGTACCCAAAAGCAACTGCTCCAGCTATTGCCACGCCTAAGGCAGCCGACTTTCCTCTACCTCGAGCTGCAGTAAGCGCCACGGTGCTGCGTAACGTCTTCTCAGAAATAGCATCTAGGAAAGTGATGACTGCCTTCGCCTGAACCAGAAGAGAACTCAATGCGTCAGAATCAGAAGTCGGCCATGACATGAAGAACCTGACAAACAGGATATTCATCTTCCTTTCTTCAAGGTTGCACATTTAACCCTACACGCTATCAGACCAAGAGGGAACAAACTGATATCCTCTACAGATATCGTACGCTGATACCTGAAACCAACTTGCTTCAGAATAAAAGGCTCATCACCGTCAATGAGAATCAGGCTAAGCAGAGAATAACCAAAGCAAGAGGAAATTACCTGATCAAGAGTACGACACTTCTGGACCAACAGACCAGCTGGTTGTGTGTCTCGAAGTGATTCCTTCAGATCTTTCAAGTCTTTGTCTGCCTCTGACATAAATTCCTCGCCCTGGAATTATGGAAGGAATCCAGTAAACTTCAGCAAGACCTCAAGTAGATTGCATAATTTCTTGAAAAACGGATATTAAACATCATGCTGCCCTTGCATGGCTTGAAAATGATCACGTGACCGGGGCAATGACATAAGGACGTAACATAATACGATAGTAGACGGAGTGACGATATGTACCTCCGAATTGGGGAGAGGTGTAATATATTTGGTATGTGAAGATAGGGGTAATGGATTGAGCTCATCATCCATTACCAAACAGGATTTACATGCCGCAAGGGAAAGTATAAACCTCTCATTGAACCGGCCAGTCACATCTCCATGAGACTCTGTCCGAAACCTGGCATGAACGTCCTGTCCACATCGAATAAAAAAACAAATTAGATGGGTCGCTATGGACACCAACAATGACCACTGTAAACATCCAAACCAAACAGGTCAGGATTATGACGTAATACTCAGGAAATACGAACGCATCAATATTAAGACAATTAATTATGAGATGTAACCGTCCCTTCAGTTTACTGTTGCGCTGACTCTAATGCAGAGGATGAATGGCGAAATTACCATCGTCATTGTGTACAGTTTGCTCAGAGAAGTTAACGAGCTCAAAAGAAGAACAATTATACCACCTCCCTCCACTGTCTCGATAGTCCGGGCCAGAAGGTTCGGTTGGAGTGCCTCAAAGTCCTGCGTTAAAACGAAAAAAACTACTTCTCAGCCATAGTCATAGTTTCTGACCTACTTCTAAACGGATAGTGAATGAAGGTCAATCTCGAGGTAATCCATAAATTAATGGGAATCTAACAAACACCCAGCAGAAAATTGTTTGATGCTCAAAGAAGACCCATTGCAGCCGAATACAAAACAAGGATTATGTGAAAAACACGAACCTGTAAGACACACATGCCGAATGTGTTTCCAAGGATTTTGTGAGTGTCTGCATAATAACAGTAGCGAATATTTGTGCTAGCCATGAAGAGAGAAAACGGATCATCTTTTTCAGGGTCTAACAACCCTCTCTGCATCATCTTCTTAATTTGATGCATACGTTTCTTTTTATGACTGCAGACAAATGACATGGCTTAGATAGTATGCAAAAGTACTCTGTTGCAATTACGTCACTGATCAATATGCAGTCACCGAATTAAAAATCAAAATCAATTCCATAAATTTATGCTTCCGAAATTTCATTCTACGCATTTCGCACTACTACTCAAAAGCAATCTCGAATTAAAGGCGCGTCAATGTACAGCTGACGATAACACCTAAAGAATCCACTTCAACAGCAGGCATAAAAAAAAGGTCTTCAAACACTCGAAAATATACTTGAAATCGTCAGCGGTACTGACGCGAAGACGATTCTACTGTCTCGAATTCATTGAGATAATTACAGAGCTAAATAGACAAGATACCTGCTCAGAAAGAGATCCTTCTTGTAGCACCACAAAACCGATGGCCGGGCTTTCACTACGGCCTTAGAAAGCATGAAGTGCAGATTCACCACCTAGAAAAATCAACCAGCACAATCAATTCATATTGTATCAAATTAACCAATCCGTTGGCAAATAATCACAGCTACTATCTTGCTAAATAAAATCGCTTTACTTGATCAAGTATAATCGTTCCTCAGGAAAGAAAACAATATCAAAACTAATGTCGAAACAATTGTCCAATTTGCAATTGCAAATGTCATTCTCTTGCAGGAATTCTATGGTCATTGCGACCAAGGGTATTACCTGGTCACGGCCTTTGTCACCAACGATGACGTACATCGTCCGCTGCTTGCTCTTGACTCCATTTTCTATCATCATCCGAATTCGAGGATCCACCTTCTTCCTCATGGTGCCTCACTTCCTCCCTCACCTCAAAGCTTCAAAGAATCTCCCGTTGGTGACGACGGTAGAAATCTCGGCAACAGCACAAAGTTGTACCGAAGATTTCACCGAGGGGGAAGCTCGGAAGCTCGGAACCAGGCTGCACACTAAACCCTAAACCCTAATGAGGACAAGGCGTTAAACCCTAGGAACCCCAATACCGTGAATTTGGACCGCAGCACGGTGTTAGGCTCGACTCCCTGATGAACAGTCCCAATTCGTGAGGTGACTAAAAAATCCAAATCCAAACGATTTTGGATTAATAATTATAATTCAAAAATAGTTGACCTTCATTTTTGACAATTATGATAAGGGAATCCAGATTTCAATAACCCTGATGATGTGTTTTAAAGAGCAATTTGGTTTGAATAATGTAACGATTAAATTCAGATAAAATAAAATCATACACTAAATTCATACATTGCTAGATTGCTTTGAATTATAATTATACATAAAATTGAATGGATTTGCTATAAATCCCTTGCACGCCAGTTTTTTAATTGAATAATAATGATGTACATATGAAAATCAGTGCAACAAATCTCTAGTATATTAAATCCTAAAAATCACAATTTTATTTATTTTTGTACTATTGAATTATTGAGGCTAATAAATTTGAAAAGTAATGTTTTAAAACAAGAAAAATCTTATTTTCAATTAAAGCTTTCATCCAATTTTTACATTTTAATATATTTATGTAAAAGAAATTTTGAAGTACATGCAATTCATGACAAACATTTAGGAAAATATGCAAGGTTAGAATTCTCAATTCTTTGTAACTAAGAGTCTCAATTCTCAAGATTTTTTTCAAAATTAAATTTTAGCTATACTAGTACTTGAAAAGTGAATTCCATTGTTGATCAATTTAATAAAGGTTCATTTACAATTAGAGATATCCTATAATTCATGAAATGTCACCATCTATTTTAGCCCCTAGTTTCTTCTTCTTCAAAATTGCATTGAATTTTATTTGACTTGTATTTTTGGAAAGATAGTAGGGCAGTGATCACATGCAATGTAATCACATTGACTTATCTTTTTCCTAACTGCAAATTTATTAAGTTCCATCTTTGCAAAAAGAAGAGATGCTTTCATAATCATTTTAAGAACAAATTTGTTTTTAAATTTATATTCTTTCATATGTTAATATTTAGATTCTTTATATAAAAGTTTGAAAAATAAACATTGTCCTATTTTAATCCTAACCTCAAAAACATGTGGATTTCTATCTATACCTTCTGCACTATACTTGTGATGGACTGGATTTCAAAAATGAGGCACATTGGACTAATCTACACTTTATTGTATGTTTTCATATTTTTCAAAAATAACTTATTATTTTACAAACTCTTCAAGTGAATGTTTAGTTTAACATGATGATTGTTTCTTGAATGTGTCCAAATAATCATTTACAAATGAATCCTAAAGTTAAACTATCTTATAAAATAATTGAATCTTACTGTCAATCAAAGGTAGCTTCTAATTCATTTTCACGTATACTAGTGCCTTGAGTTGTATCCAAAACTATAATGACTAATTTGTCTAAGAATTTACATTTGATTTTGGATATGATATTAAAATTTATAAATTTGTAAGGTCTCATTGAACTATAATAGGCTCAAATGCTGAAAAATCCTTAGAATAATAATGGCAACTTTTTCTACTTTGTTTTTGTAATTGGTATTGAAATAGGATCTTTGAATTGATTATCTTTACTTCTTGCTTCAAATATATTATAATATCTTTCATATAATAGTTACAATTCAAATTAAAAAACATTAATCACATAGTAATGAGATAGCACACATCTATCTAAAAGAAAAATGTATCTTCCACCCCTCATGTAATTGATCAAATTAATTTTCAAAATCACATCTCACCAATTCACCTTTCAATTAATGCTATACTTAAATTCTCATTTCTACAATCCTTTTTTTAACTAGAATCAATAGTAGACAAACTTCAAACTTTAAAAAACAAACTCAAAAACAATGAAATACTACTTTAGAATAAATTTCAAATATGAATTTTATTTGAAGCTACTTCTCAATACATCTCAATTCCAACCCAAAGTTAAAAACTGGAATTCAAAGACTTTAAACTAGGTACCACATCTTAAGGTCTATAAACCACACATCTCAAGTTTTAATTCCCACCAAATTCTCAAAACCTTGATTGGTGGAGAGCTAAAATTTGGGGCTTGACACTTTACACTACTCCAAAGTCTAATGACTCTTAAAGCTTATATGTCAATACTAGTAGAGTTTTTGGCTTCAAAGGAAATGAAACCCAAATTGGGCCTAACAAAAATGTAGACTCAACTTGGACTCTAAATTCCATGATCTATTATTTTATATATAAAAATGCGACAAATAGCAATAAATCAAGTATCCTTGTACTAGATTGATTTTTAACATAAATCTATAATTCATTATACATATTCCATGCTTAAAATGCCCAACAAATGGATTTTTAAACTTTTAGATCCATTGTTTGAAATACATTCGCCTATAATATTAAACACAAAAAGACATGGGACTTGAAGCTGTAAAGCTCCAAGTTTTGCATATAGTATTTTTTTAATTCAACTTCTACATCCCCCCAAAGTTAAAATTTGGCCTTGAAGTGGGACTTGGAGAAATGGAAGGAGTAGAATATAATGCAAAACAACCTTGAGTCTCTGTTTACTTAAAAATGCTTACATGCCAAGACTTTTTGAGTTTAATTGGCACCTAAGAAGAGGCACTTGGAACAAGAGTTTGGATTTTATTATGGCTAATAGCAACTCTTTCTTGAAGTCCCAACTCTTGTTTGGTAAATTTATAGTATGTGAAGAATTAAACTAAATCAAGAAATCCTTATTGGCTGATTTTGTGTATAAATTTGTCCATTGTCTATAAATTTTGTATATCAAGTCCCTCAAAACCAATAAATTTGACTCAAAACGAGTTTTATGAACTATTTTTTCTTTAAAATTATTTATGTACAAGAATACTTGGGCCTTATAGTTAAGACTTTAGTCTACACATTATAGAGCTTCAAATCCCATATATAATATGTTTTATTGCCTTCCTATAATCCAACAAAATTGGAATTAAGCTTAGAGTAGAACTTTTGAAATTGGACCATAGAACATAGTGAGAATTGATCCTATTCAACATAAATTTTTATAACAATCTTGAACCAATTGGAAAAATCATCTTTATAAGAGAAAATCACATGTAAGATTTATACTTGTTTTTGTGAAGCCATTAAAGCAATAGTGAAGAAGGTAGAACAATCAAATGTCCAAAAAAAATTGAAGAAAATTGAATTATGACCAAGAATTACCTTTGTTTAGAAAATAGCCATCTTTAAATGCAAAAAGAATCTTCTTTAAAATGGTCTACATACCATTAAACACTTAAGTGGCTAAATGGCTCAAAGTGAATATTTTGTAAGATAATTTTTTGTCATGACAAAAACTAATATGATAATTTTTTATACCTAAAGTAGACTTTATTAGGAAGCCCTATAAGATAATTTTTCATAAAATTAATGGATCCTTCTTTTCTAGTGTAATAGAAAAGTCTATTCAAAATACATTTCAAGCTCTTTAATTATTTTTAAAAAAAAACCCATTACTTTCATTCATTTTCAATCACTACTATTTACATTTTTGTGCCTAAAATACATTTCCTACTATTTTCAAATGATGATTAAGCTAATATTTGGAGAAAAGTGACTATTTAGTAGTTAGCCACTTAGAAGTTACAATACAAGATGTGATTTGATTCTTCTATTGATAATCATTTTGTAATTATTATGGAAGTTTCTAAAAAAACTATGATTTTTGGTCAAAAAAATAATAACATGTTTTGTAATTTATTAAAGAATTTATTGTAATTAACTATTGCATTTGAAATACATTTCTTGTTATCCATTTTGATATTTAGAAATTGAACTATAGAAATATGTTTGAAAATTATTATAATTATCTATTATCTTTTAAAATAAACTTCTTATTTTTTATTTGAGCTTTGGTATTAAAAATGTTATCATTATCAATTACAAGAGTTGTTCAAAAGATCCATTGGAGTTATTTAGTTGGAATTGATTGTTCCAATTAAAACATATTCCACACAAGGATTTGAATTGAGTTTTCAACCTTTAGTGGAGAAATTTTCAAACATGGGATCTGTAGAAACAATAGTTGAAAAATTTATTGAATGGTGTGATAGGAAAAGGGTCCATATTAAAGAGAATAGTGGATAGTGTAATTTTCCAACCAATGAAGGAACAACTATGAAGAGTTTTCATAAAGAGGATTTGTTTCTATGATCCAAAGTTAATTAAAAATGGGTGACGGTTTCAAGGTACTCTTGGAGACAATTTAAGGGCACTCTACCAACTAATTATGGATACAATCATGGTTATGAATGTTGCTACCTTACATGTAGTAGAAAGGCTTAGGTAGGTGATTAGAAAAAGAAAATGTAGTTCAATACTTGACCAAATTTTGATTGCAACAAATTGTCCCACTAGCTAATCTAATACAGTGTTCAATTCTATAGTAACTATCTCTTTTCCTTAGATTACATCATGCCTAATTAATATTAGGGTTAATTGTAAAGTGTATACAATGAAGGACTAGGAGCTGGAGTTTGAGAAAAACATATAGTGACTACCAAAATTGAGTATGAAATAATTTAATCTACCTTTAGACATTCATATTTTTTAATTTACTGCATTTAATGCCAAATTAGTTGACGGCTCAAATATATATTCAAGTAAATGATGTGGCTACCAAATGACAAGTCCAACAATGCAAAATAATTTGAGAAAGATATAGATCAAAGTAAATTAGCTCTAAAACTCAATTATGCTCACACTTGGATTATACAATGAATGCTACAAATCTGACTTGCACAAGTGGTTTTCTAGGTCTGATTATTTGGATGGGCATGTTCTTGGCCTTCACATTTATAATTGTGTCCCTATTTAGTGCCCATCATATATGCAAATTGAGCAAAATGGTTTCATTAAGGTCTCTCCTTGTTGCTGATAAAAAGTAGTTAGAAGAAGTTACTTTAGAGAAGAGGAGGGGTGAAAGTACTAGAAATGTTGCTAGAGACTTACAAGTATCCCAAAGTTGGGTTGCACGATTTTATAAGCAACATTTGAGTGAGTTGAGTGATGTGAATTGCAGTTTGGGTGGCAAGCCACAGGTGTACAATGCAGCTCATTGTAGGATTTGTGTGAGAAATTATTGTAGGTGGCTTAGAAACTTCATACAAAGTTGGAAATTACTTGAGAGAAGAGTTTCATGTTAGTATGAGTGATAGTACTGTGAGGAGAATGTTACAAAAAACAGGTTTGAAACGTAAAGTGAAGTAGAAGAAACCAAAGCTCACACTTCTTCAAATTAAGGGACAATTAGAATCTACTAGATGTCATTGCCATTAGACTGATGATGATTGGCAGTGTCTAATATTCTCTAATGAAACAAAAATCAACCGATTTTGCTCTAATGGTCACAGTTGGTGTTGGTTTCGTGATGGATAGAGTAGAAGTGTTGGAATGGTGCAACAAACTATTAAGTTTGGAGGTGGGGGAGTGATGATGTGGGGTTGCATGACTCCGAGTGCCCCTAGTATAATGTGTAGGATTGAGGGAAAAACAGATCAATACATGTATAGAGAAATTTTAGAGTGAGGATTGATTCATACATTGCATGTATACAATTTAGATCCTGCCAATTTGATTTTTCAACAAGATAATGACCCGAAGCATACATCCAAGAGTGTACGCCGGTGGCTGAATTTGCAAGAAGTCACTTTTTTGAAGTGGCTGGCGCAATCTCCAAACTTAAATCCGATCGAACACTTGTGGGCAACTTTAAAACGTCAACTGAACCAATATGAAAGACCTCTTAAAGGAACATTAAAATTGTGGGAGCGTGTTGAGGATTGTTGGACTTTAGTTACTCCCAATGAATTTACGAACTTGTATAGAAGCATGCCTAAGCGCATTGCAGTTATTATAGCTGTTAAGGGTAGGTGGACAAATTTTTAACTTTGTTCTAGCTGGTGTGAGCAAAACTGAGTTTTGGACTAAATTTTACTTTCCTTTTTTTTGTACATGCATACTTATATGAAATAGACCTCAATCCCCATGGAAGTATGACTAATTTCAATGGTAATCCTGAGCAATTTATGGTTTTATTTTTGGTGCATCCAATTTCCCTACATTGTTTGTTGAATTTCAATATGTTGTGTTCATACTCAGTTTTAGCAATCACTATATGAATGGAATTTGGTGTTATTTGGAGCTTTGTACTATTCTTAGTAAGACTTTTCTTTGGCAACCCTTATATAAACTGATGTTTACTTTACGAAAACCTCATTTCAACAACAACAATGTTTCCAAAACCTCATTTCATTCATCGTGTAGAGCCAGCATATACAAAAATTGCATATAAAAATTTTATAGTCAAAATTGGCCTCCTTCAATTCAAACCCTCATAATGAAAGAGCCATGAACTTAAAACGTTCTTGAAAGAGAGGCCACATAACCATTTGTCCAAAAACCAGAAAAAAAAACATGAGTCACCCAAACCCCAAGCCATTGTGGTCTTCAATGACATATTGGCAATTGCAATGGAAATATTTATTGCCTGCCACCCCAGGCTTGCAATGAGTGGCCTAGTTGTAGTGGTGTTCAATGACATAAGGTATCTTAGTTTGCTCATAATGCATCCATTTAAGGGTTGGTCGGCCTTTCTAATGGAATTTGGATACCTGAAAGTATTTTCTCTTATTTTTCACTTGAAGAGAGATTGATGCAAAATCTAACACAAGTGGTTTCATATTTTTGCCATAGGCACCTATTCTTGATTTATAGGCCTTGCAAAACCCACACAAGTATAGTTTGAAAAATGATATGGCATTGACCAAAAATAAACACTAAGACATGCAAAAAGTACTACACAAGGTTAAAAAATGTGATCATTACTAAACTTCAACAAATCCTAGATTTTTTTAGCATTTGTAAAAAGGCAATTGGGCAATCAATGTTCATTTACAAAAATTAAACGAACATATTCAGGCTTTGAAATGGATCCACCCTAGCTCTTATTCCATCCATTGGCAAAGTATGAACGAATATCTAACCAATCTTATTTTGTTCTTATATTATTGAAAATCCGTTTTAGAAACACTTATTGTCCATTTTAAGCTTCTCGTAGTACCTATTTTGAAGAACAGAATTGCAATTATAGCCCCCTCCTATAATGTATTGGCAGTTGTAATGGACTAAAGAACTTTCTCTTAGGTATGTCCACCTAAAAGAATCCAATTATTAAATGCCTTCATTTTTTATGGGTCTTCTTGGCAATTGCAATGTAGTATGAACCTCTTCCTAGCTAGTGAATAATGTTATGTTAAACAAGGTCAAAGTTCTAAGAATAGATTTTTCATATAATTATTATACCCTAATTTCAACACATTACAATTGTCCATTTGTCTATTATCAAGACTTTCAAAGCATGTTTTGAGACACATGCTTGGGAATGAGTGATCCTACATAATGAACTTTCTTTGTACCTTGTGCCAACATGGTTAGGCATCAATTTGCTCTTCTTCCTAATTACTCTAATGAAGTAAAAAGTTGTGAGGTGTATACACCATATATATCACCATTTACTGCTAAAGAGAAGCAATGAACTTCCCGAATATATTCACTTCTAAAGTTCATTTTAATGAGTATTACAAATAAATGCTAAGGTTATCTATAAATTATATTGAAATAAACAAAAAGAACACCCAAACAATGGATTCACACATTGACACATATTAAACTTCTTCCAACAACTTCCTTTATTGACAATTCTCCTTCATTCTTACTTGTGTCTTAAGTGTTAATATTTAGTCAAAGTTGAAAATAGATGCTTTGATACCTTAAAAAGGTACATACATCCACAATCAACATTGCGTCCTACAATGTGAAGACATATAGACTAAAAAGTGTCACAAAAACTTAGATATTGAATACACTCAAGATTTACAACCAAAACATAAGTCAATAGGAGCCTAATGTTGAATTAGGCTACATCTAGAGAAAATACTTTGAAAATTCATAATTTATTCATATGGTGTCCAAATGATGTAAGTTGAAGTTCATTAGAATATCTTTTCTTAAGTTATCAATGAGATCGGACAAAAATATTTTATATTTAATAATAGTAATAATGCACTAAAAAGAGGCATACCACCTTGGTTTGCAATAGTTGCCCCCCCCCCCCCCCCCCACTCTCTCAAAAAATTTATAGGCCGTTGATTTTTGTTACCCTCAAAATTATTGTTGATTTCTCAAAAAATCACAAGCCATTGATCTTGTGAGATTTAATCTGAGTTGTCCAAATATGAAATACTAGATATGGATACAATATTGCATATGAATATGTACTAAATATGGATATGGATAAAATACCACATACAAATACATACAAAATATGCATATGGATACATATTAAATATAGAATATTGGATATAGATATAGATATGGATATTATATACAAATACGTATTGAATACGGAAGACAAATAAAGTACCAAATATGGATACGGGATGAATTGTCTAATATTGATTGTCAAACAAGTTGGTATCTAAAATCACAAGAAGGAGGAGGGGTGGTTGGAAATAAAATTTTTTAAATCCGAAATTTTGAAATTTCACTATATTGTGATACAAAGTAACTATACTTAGTTGTAATTAGGAGTAATTATAGATGCACATATCTTATGGATAATAAATTAGTTGTTTTAAAGACTCATAGAAATAAATTGTCGAAGTGACATTATTATAAAGTGAAGACACCTAAAAGTGCCAATTTTATTACTAAATAAATGTACATTTAATATTATCAAAGTAGTTAGATTTTCATATTCTCTTGTTGGCAAATGAAAGGAGGTTCCAAAGGACAAAAGAATATAACATTTGTATATTATATGTAAAAGTTATGAAGGATCAAATTTTCTTTTTGGTAGATGTTCTAATATTATTTCTTTAACATAGGTACATATTGATTTTTGAGATGTATACAAAGTAATGATGGTGGATGTTAATTGGGAGATATCCATAGAATGGTGATGGCAATTTTAGACACAGTGCAATTTTAGGTGTTCCCACCTTAAGTATTCATCAAAACAAAGATACATACAAAGAGTAGAAAGGGTTTATTGTTTTTGGAAATCTTTTTCAATAAATTTTTCTTGAAAGACAAATAGAATTGACAACTCACCCAAGTAAATTCATATCAATCATAGCTTTGTGAAATTAGTTATGAAATTTTGAAGTTGAAACACAGTGGTCACTAAAAGCATCCACCTACTGAAACAACCAAAATGTACAAACAGGAGGTGGACGTTTTTAGAAGCAGAGCGCTTCATGAACCTCCTACCTGACCTTAAGTTATGATACATGAAATTCTCATTGGTCTCACTGCTACTCATCAGTAACTTAATCCAACAAAATCCTTTTCATTTGAGATCTTGTTTCTGCAAAAAACAGAGTTGCAATATTTGAAAACTGCAAGGTGTCAAACTCATCAACATTTGATAAATGAAGGCACATTACCATACTCACAGAGCATTCTGTCTGGACATCCCACGCACTGTCAGTAGAACCAGATGCTAATAATTCATTTATAGAGAAAAAAATTTCACATAACTTAAGATCCAGCTTTGTGATACTTCCTGAATACAAAACCTGGAATACTTGAATTCCAATAGTAAAAATAATGTACAAGAGAATCAGCTGTGACTTGCAACCAATGTGATATGGATTAGGGTCAAGAACATTCACACCAATGACTTGTAGCAAACACTAAAATCCAAATGTGATATGAATTAGGGTAAAGAACATTCACACCGATGACTTGTAGCAAATACTAAAATCCAAATGTGATATGAATTAGGGTAAAGAACATTCACACCAATAACTTGTAGCAAATACTAAAATCCAAATGTAATATGGATTAGGGTAAAGAACATTCACACCAATGACTTGTAGTGAACACTAAAATCAAACATCAACCCTAATCAAGGGACCCAGTCACCGACGTTACTTGCAGCAATGTAGTATTTGTACTCCACGCAACAACAACTCTTGGCCGTCATCTCTAAGATACCTGAAAGTACTGACGCTGGTCACCTGGAACAACCAAACCCTAACTCATTTGCCGCAGCAGCAGAAGACCTAATTCTAATTTCTTAAGTTACAGGCAGGCATCTCCCGTCAATTTGCAAAGCTTGAACCACCCTGGCTTGTCCTTGCGAAGTCGTCTGTGCCTCCTGCTATCCAGCGATTAGACCTTATCTCCTCCAAAAGCTCTCAAGGCCTTGTAAGGTACGATACGCCTGCTGCGACAAGAAAGAGCGCTGGAATCACTCGAAATGGAGTCCTTCCACCTGACAGTGGGCTTGAAAAGTGCGCCCCCCTCAATAAGGGAGGATAACGTACGCCTGGAAGGTCGGAAGGAGGAGCCTAAAAGTCTAGAGGAACGGACTAGTATGGTCAAACTGGTTTCATTCATTCGGAAAACGGATGATATTCATCCAGTTTGCAATGTCCAATGGACGGCAGGACGGAGTGGTGAAGCTATTTGCATCCATTGACATGCATGAAACATGTAAGGTGTGCATGAAAACACATGTATTCATCCAAAAGTATGTAGACTCATCCATAATAGAGTGACATTGTTCCTATATTTACAAAGTGATTGAGTGATTTCATCCATTGAAAATAGGGGAATTTATTGCTCAACAATCCCTTCAAAAAAATTGTATAGTACAACTTTCAAGTGATAAATTAGTTATAAATAAGAACTTGGAAAGAGGTTGTGGAGTTACATTTGTAGGGAATGTAAGAAAAATTGAATAAAGTAACAACAAGTAATTGTGATTTATTTATAAAACCATCCCATCTAGATTATTGCCTAAAATGTACAACTATGATACATGTGAGTATAGGATTAGTTTTAGGTACATCTATATTCAACACTTTGAAAATTCATAGTTTATTCTTTCATAGTCAAAAATGTCATTCTAAGAAAATCTAAAAACTCTTTGCAACTACTTCTACAATACCCAACCAAAACTTTAATAGTTCAATAATAGGAACTATGCTTGAACTTTTATTCAAACACATTAGAAAAAGGGGGGTACTACCTAAAAATCCTTAAAAAATGAGTTAATGTATAGATATAGGGACTCTTCTAGTGTAGCTTTTTAATGATATATCTACATTATTCAATCATCTTCAAGTCCTTCCAATTTATGAGATTTTCTTAGGTGCATTTTGTATTCAATAAGTTTTGTTCTGTAGAGGTTTCCAAAAGCATGCCCTAATGAATTTAGATAATAGATATACATTTATTGCATAATGTCCAACAATAAGGCATTGACAAAGTTAGGACAAATTTTTAAGAATCTCTTCATTGAACTTAAACCCAATATAACTTTTGCATTCAATACTCAAATTCTATATTCTTGGACTTCACTTAAGCTTAACTACAAATAGTGTATGTGTAACAAACACAAAAATTTCATAAATCATGGTGGTTAGTGAAATTTGCTTGGTAATGGATTAATCTATGAAGTTGGGCATTAAGATAAAAACGGTTTGATCCATGACTTGAGTCAATTCTATAATGGTGAAAAAGAGTCTCAACAATATCAAACATTATACCATATGCGGCTCTCAATCAACAATCGTAAATATCATCACTAGAGAAAGTCATTTAACAAGCATTATTCTTTTAATCTACCAAGTTTATGATTAACCACATTCTTTTCAAAAATGTTTTGGGGCTTGATATATGGGAGTCTCCACTATCATTTATGAGATCACTTATCAGTGTTATTTTGTATGAGCTATAGAAGTAAATATATCTCTATTTTTAACCAAAGTATTATCCTTCAACTAGGATTCTTTTCTACCTACAAGATACATATGATATTTATCCAAATTTCAACCAATTTTGGAGTAATTATAATCATTGTGGGTAATGGCTATTTTTTGTTTTCAGTATGTAATATTCTTTTCATTGTTTTAAATGATTCGGGAAAAAATTTGCATCCTCATCTTCATCTCAAATTTAGTGAGATAAAAAAATTGGCTTGTTTATACTTTAAAAAAGCATTGGAATAGAATAATTACTACATAAATGCATTCTAAAGACATTGTATGTATTATAATAATGAGTTTAGTTCTTTCAATTATCACAAATGATATATTTATTTGGATGAAATTGAGTTTTTCATCAAACTTATCTTCGAAGCTCTAAGAATTTCATAGAACCCGCTCATCACTTGTTGAAAATCGTATTGAAAAGACTACTAGAAAACCTAGATTCTATGTTTACAATTATGATTGTTTTCAATATTTTAGGACATAAATGACAAGTGCAAATTGGTGCACATACATTACAATCATTGTACACAATTTAGTCTTGAATTTCAAGTAATCTATGACAATCATGGAGCTATTTTTCATCCCATTAGAGGAAATCTGGTAGGTTAGGAGGGTTGTTTTAGGCTTGTTCCCTCGACCCTGTTTCCATTGTTCCTGCTATTAGTTTTGGTTTTTTAACCCAAAAAAAATTGAAAAAATAAAAATAAAATTTAAACTTAGAATGGAAAAAAGCAGATTTTTTTTAAAATTTTTTTTCTTCGTGATGTAGTAGTCACCATGCCACGTTAAGTAGTAGCTACAAGGTTGTTCCCCCACCACTAGTAGCCAGAGGAACTCGCAGCCCTCAAATCCTCTAATGATAGGCTAAGTTGGAACTTCATTAATGGATGCTACAAATGTACATTGAAGTGGCATTTCTCCCCACCTTAGTAGGTCCAATCAACAATCAATTGAAGGTGGCATGAACTCACTACCCTAAAGTGATGTTGTTTTCATCACTTTTTTTTAAACCTTTTTTTTAAAGCTATTTTGACACTTCTCCAACTCTAAAGTATAAAAACAATGTTGAAATGTTTTTTCGACACTATGAAGCCAAAGAAAGTGTTGAAAATTACTACAAACAAAGAGGATGTTAGAAAGAGTGTGGGAAAGAATATCAAAAAGAGTGTTGAAAATTGTATTGACAAGAGTATCAAAAAATGTTATTCATTTTGAAAATTTGTATCTAATTCCACAAAGGTTCAAAAATACAAAACAATTTGGGTTTGATTTAGCTTCCTCTTGCCCTTGAAAAAAATTGAAGTAAATTTTGTATCGAGGAGTTTTATACCTTGAAAAGAAAAGATTACTAATGCAAGAAACACGAAATAGACATGTGTTCTTATATAAATTACTAAAAAATCCCTAATTTTACACTTGTTGTAAGATACTAGGAATATTTACCATTGACCACAAGATAAAGGATTGAAATTCCATTACTTGCATGTTTGTTGCCTAGTTTGCCTAAACAACTCGAAAAGGAGCAAGTAGCCCAAATTTTTTGGACAAGTAGTCAAGCAAACTCCTAAATGTATTTTTCCACGTTTTTTGACATTGATTTCGACGATCTTTTAAATACTTTTTAGACACTATTTTTTACATTCTTTCAACATTTTTTTATCACTCCTAAAACACTCTTCCTGAGACTTTTTAGGACACTAAAGTGTCAGAACTTGATATTTTTTGCAACCTTTTTCAATACTTCATTGTCAAAAAACTATTGAATAAATTGTTCAAAATATTAATTATCCTTTTTTAATAGTGTGTATTATCCAATAAGACAATAGAATATGGAGTATACACAATAGTAGCAACAAGGTCTACAATTAAGGTAGGTAGACCCATTATGGATTGCATCTCAATTTGGACCCCTAGACTAGGATCCAAATTTGCTCACTTGCATCCAAATATGAATGTTTGAATTGACAAAAATTATTTTTTGGCCATACAAAAAAATAGGCAAGTTGTACTTCACAAGGTCACATTTATATGAAAAAATGTCTAAAATGGTAGTGCCTCTTTGGATTCATTCTTCAAGGAAAGTTGATTTCATGCTTGAAAATTTTTAGATCATTTGGAATTGTATAACATATAGGGAAAAAATAGTAAGTAGAAAGAAGAAGAGAATGATTAAAAATATGAAATTGTTAAAAATTTAATTTTGGAATTAGAAAATGCCAATCCCAATGATTGTATTTTTGTAATAAACAATCTACATTCAATGTTTATATCTTAATTTTCAAAAATATTGAAAATTGAGTTAAATAAAAGACTTCAAATTTTATTTTATTTTAGAGATTCCAAACTAAAACTCCTCATAACTTTCATCTCATTAATTAAAAGGGAAAAATTTTAAGCTTTCCATGTATATATAAAGCTAGAAAACCAATTTCAAATTTTTATTTCTTAAAAAAGTGATTTTTAAAGAGTTTTTTGTATTGCCTTCTAAGCAATGAAAACTACGTACCATGCTATAATTTTTTCATTAGGTAGTCAAAAGTTATGAAAATTATTGAGCCTTGAAGCTATTCCTTGGGTAGATGTTGTGTGAAAATTTTAGAGAAAAATTATCATTAGAAGAAAGGTTAGGCTAGTGATGGGCTAGGAACCCAAATCTCGGGTTGGAAGCTAAATTGAGGGTCCCCTCCATATTTCCTCTATTTTCCCATTTCGATAGGTGGCCAAAACTATGCATGAGCTATCATCGTGCCAAATCTGGAAAATGAATGAGTTCCTTATAGACTGTAATCATTTCTCTTTCCCACTAGTCTCGCACATTATGGAGCCGTTAGAGAGCTGTTATAGGGTTTTGTTGTGCTTTTCTTTTGTTCTCTTTGGCTTTTGTGAGGTTTATGTGAGGTTTTTGCAAGGGCTTATGGGAGGGCCTCAATATGGATGTGGATCAATTAGTGCAATTGTGACCTGAGTTTCTAATTTTCATGTAGATTTGCATTCCTATTAAAGCTTTGAGGACTTGAGATCGATAGTCTAAGGTAGATCAATTCCGCAACGGTGATTCATTCTGATGTTTGTGAATATCAACTACTTATTACTTTGAATGAATGGGTGGAAGTGGGACATGAGCGTATAAAGAGATCATCACGACAATTGTTTAGAAAAGGGGGCTTACTAACAACTTTCATGTCGATGGTTGAATACACTCTCAATCATTCTAAAGCTTCAATATGATTCAGACCTTGGTTCAGACATTTTTTTAAGTTCCAATCCTTTAGTTCGAACTTGAGGTTCTGAAAAATAAATGAATGGAATAGAGTCGGTGCTTCATTTTCTGTTGAGCCAAGTTGATGAATAAAGTAAAATGACTGCCTATTGTTATTTTTTAAAAACAAAAACTCATGAATATAATACAATTGATGATGACGGAACATAGTCTGTTCAACAATAAAAAAACCCAGTAAGATTGACAATCATAAAATATAGTATGATTGTCAATTATTCAAACTATTTGAATACATATATCTTTTGTTGACCATAAGTTGGGCCATAAGTTTGAGGGATTTTGCACAACATTTCTTTAGCGAGGGGTTTCCATAAAGATGGGTTGACGTAGAATCCTTGAAGTAGAGTCAATGTTGACATATAATGTCATGAATGAAAATGGAGAGTACATATCTACAAAATTTAGTGTCAACTCCTGGATTAAGCTACAACCGGGAAAGCATGGTGGTCATGCGATGGACGCAAAAAAGTATAGCAAAGAAGGTGGATACAAAGCGCAAATTTTGAAATTTCGATGGAAAGAAGGGTCATCCATTGCAGCCGAGGTTTTAGTACAACATGTCTATATGCATAGACAACTCAACTTGCTTCGAACAATGCAACATGGCGGGTGCAATTGTAAGTTTTTTTTATCTTTTTGTTTTATTTGCAATTTAAAGCTAGTAGCTAGTACATTGCAATATATGACTTTTTTACTTTTGTGTGAATGCATGGCGGGTGCAATTGTAAGTTTCTTATCTTTTTGTTTTATTTGTAATTTAAAGCTAGCAGCTAGTACACTACAATACATGACTCTTTTACTTTTATATGAGTACAGACTTATATCCATCAAATTTCGAAGACTGGGTAGATCCTCAAAGTATTACAGATGTGCTTTACGTTGTACATGTAGAGATTGGTGAGGCACAAAGAGGGAGTGACACTCACAAAGAGCTGCTATAGATAGGTGTCTATTTCTCTTCTATAAAGTTTATTTCTAGTAGAGATCCAAGTGGCTACGATACAATACAAGAAATTTCTCTTCCGACTTTAGATAGTCTAAAGTAGCTACTTCCAGACATGTGGACTACTGAGTCTTTTTGAGCTAGATTTAGACAAGATTTTTGCTCAACAATGAAACCTACTATAGGTTCAAGAGCTACACATATTCAATGGTTTCTTCCAGTTCATGTTATGGTTGACTTACTCTTCAATACTACATTTCATTGTACACCTACCATGTTTGTCTTCAAGAATCTCAATGAGGACGAATTCGATTCTATAATGGACAAGGGATGGGATTCAAAAGTCTGTATGGATATCGATATAATCAAATGCATCGTGGATTGATCGACTGATTTTTTGGTACCACATTGGTCAGTCTACATTGTATGCTAGTTTCCAATATAATCAGCAGTGACTCATCCATGGTTCAAATTGGGAGCCTTTATAACAAATACAAATAGATTCACTGGTGAAAATTCATTGCAAAATTTTTGAGCATGGACAGAGCTTTGAATTAGAAGTTGGCTCAAAGTGGACCCTAGCTAGCATTAGACAAGTGGTCATCATTGCCTTACGGTGTAAGGCCCCAAAAGAATTCAGTATGTATATTTTAGAAGGACACATTTCTAAAAGGGCAAGTGATTAGTTTTTATTTTTGAATATCCTTCTGAGTTGTTGTAGAGAAGATAATTCAAGTTAAATTCAACCTTCTTTCATGATGACTTTATGCACCTAATTGAGACTTCATTGTAACTTCATATGTTCAACTTTTCTTATTTATGCTATGTTTGCTCTCAAGTGAATAAACGTCATGAAGGACAAAAAACAATGCAGGACGTGATGCCACCGAAGCTTCTTCAAATAGTAACTATTTCATAACTAAGGTATAATATGTAGACATTGAATAGTAAGAGGCCCAAAATCTTTACTTGTGATTGGATAAAAGTTTGAAATATTCACTTCTAGAGCTCTGTTAGTGCTTGTTTTTAGTTCATTTACAAAAAATCATTGTGTGGAGATCAAGCACAAATATCAAGTTGATTATTCAACAATTGTGAACATCTTCAATTTGCTACTATCTCTGATGATTGTGCATTCATTTAGGCCTCATCAAAAACAAAAGGGGCTAGTGAGTGTTCCAAATTGTGAAGCATTGATCCTTCAGGCCATTCATTCATGACTTTGTTTGAGGAATTTAAGACACTTTATATCATATTAAACTTCTCAAGTTTTTAGCTCGACCATCTCATGGTCATCTGTGTTTACATGGGCTATAGACTAACTGTGTGTCGATGCAAGAATTCAATGCAAATTCTCTCTTTTGTACTACATATGCTTGGACTGTAACCCCCTCACTTTGGCATTATTTGTAACCACTGAATTTGAAAGCACCTCATAGTTCAAAATTTGAAATTTATTAAGTGAAATGGAAGCATAAAGAAAAGAAAAATCGTAGACTGCTTGGGATTATGTGTGGTTAAAGTGAAAAATGTGATGTCATTGTATGAAGTAATCCTCAAATCAATTGTTATCAATATTTTTGGATTCTTAAGGCACCTTATGATTTTTGCAAACTCTTCCTATTCCAACCATTGCTGTTGTGGAGGGAATAGCACTTCCGGAGCTACAATTGTACTTTCACATAACTCAAATTATATTACTAGTGCTGGGCTAGTCGAGTCATCTTACAAGGTATTGGGTCCATTGAATTATCTTACTGTCAAATCATTTCATGTCAAATCATCTTAATTTGATAAGTATATTATAAGACTTACATGGAATCCATGCATTGTATTCATGTAATTACAACAATTACAAAACTCTATCTACTATAGATTCTATAGTCCTCCAAATTGCATAATTAAGGACAAGGTTGTTTTAAGTACATAAAGAAAACTTTAATTAACACCGTAACTTGTAACTAAGATATACAAGCTGGACATCCAATTGGTCTTTCAGTTGGACCAAAATCATTTGCAATACCACTGTTGGGCATCCATCAGTTGCCTATCCGTCTACAGTTTGTTCTCCATTTAGATGCATGTTGAGCAGTATTTGAATTTAAAGACGCCTCTTTGTGCTTTTGTATTATTTCATTAGTTGTACCAATATCTATGTGTTGATTGTCTAAGATCTCTTGATTATGAAATCGGTGTTGGATGATCCTAAACCAATGCTCATATGTTTGTAGGAGACGACTCTTTTTATTTTTAGACCTGCCATGTTGCGTATGTCTATGGTATGCCGATTTGGCCACATGGTGTGAATATTCCATTCTTTGGCAAGTCCACACAGATAAAGAACCGTACATTTCAACAAACTACAGAGTATGCTTGACAAAGACGTGCTGCAAAGTTCAATAATTACATAACGTTAGCAACATCACTAAAAGTTCATGAATTATATAGTGCTAGTAGCAAGTTTTGAACAAGAGAGGTGGAGAGGTTTGATATGAACTCACAATGTAGTGAGTTACATGGTTCTCTCCAAAAACTTTTATGAATAACTTGCCAAAGTCATCTGTGAGTTTCTTAAAACTTGATGTGCATTTAGAGTTAGACTAGTGAAATAAGGAATTAGTGATTCCAATGTGGCCCAACAAGCCATTCCATCACGTCTAGCCATTCCATCACTACCATTGTATTGTTCCGCCTGAACTAAGTCCCTCCACACTTTATCTGAACTTGTAGACAATGAGGATTTTTGAACAGTTTTGCTACATTAGCACCGCTTATTGATGGCTTTTGGAGAATGCTATTTGAAGACCCAGACAAATCTTGATCTTTGAATATTTTTACTACTCCCTACGCATTCCAGTTGTTGAAAGTATACTCTCAATGTCAAAGATAGCATCATATTGGGTCTTTTTATCACGGATTGTCCATACATGTTGTAAGTGTAAGTGGAGGATTTTCTCACATATATGATTAAATCTATGGAGAGTACAAATATGCACTCTCTCTAAGGATATCGGCAACATTGGTTTCCATCTTCTAGTTGATTCTTGGTGGCTGATTGGTCTGCTTGAAATACCAATGCAAATAAGCTACCTTTCCAAGTTGGAGTTCTCTTTAGCGATGTAACTTTGGCAATGGTTTTAGTAGTGGTGGTTGACTTCATTTTCTTCTGTAGATAATAAATGCAGCAGTGTATTGCATTGGCACCACTCAACAATCCATATAAAGACTTGATTGTCTTCATATTTGTAGAAAGGTGCCATTCCACTTTGAAGCTCCCAATACCCGGCATTTGTAACAATTGGCCCTCATTTTGAGCAAAAATCAATGTTGGAATGGTGTTTTGATTAAACACCCAATTGAAAACTTCATATTTTTTTGGGGGGATATGGAAGCATCCAATTGGCTAGATTTCACGCTTCGACTAGGCAGGAAAATATTTGTTGTCATTTTTTGCTATCTCTGGATTTAATGCTCTATTCATCAAGGTAATGCTTACATGTTCCATTTTTTTAGAGTGAATGATTTCCACCTCATCCATCTTGATGACAAATATTAATGGTTTATCTCCAATCTCTGGAAAAAAATAAAAATAAAAATTGGTATAATAATTGGTAACAATAGTTAGCAATCAAGATAGAAATAAGGAATACCATGAATTTCAATTATAAACGTGAATCACTACAAATTGCTAATGTGGCCTAAAACTAATCTCGAGAAAATTCTATGTATCTCATGTTCATTCAGTCATTCAAATTCCTTTAGGTCTGTCAGTGAACCACTCTATTAGTGTTTATTACTGCTCTATTAGTGTTTATTTTTAGTTAATGTTGAAAACAATTCTACAAGATCTTTCAATAAATGCTCAAAGCTCTATCAATGTTTATTTTCAGTTAATGTTGAAAACAATTCCATGATTGCATGCATTTATTTTCTACAAAAGAAAACAAAGTCAATTACCACATTTTTAATAAATTTCTATATATCTTTTCTTAAATCGATCATTTACATAGTGATGTTTTTCCATACACGTAAATTGGGGCCCATACAGACAGATTTCAATCATCTAAAATTACTTAAATTTTTAGAAGTAAGCTAATTTGCTTATTTTGTATTTATTGTTTTATATTTCAATCATTGACGTGCAAGCACTAACTTCAATTAGGTTGATCTCTGGAACCAACTTTGTGCAAGCACTAACTTTGATCAGACGGATTTCTGGAACCAATTTCGCTTGACTACCTCAACCATTGCATTGTCTTGGGCATCAAAATGACAACCACCTACATGATGCTAAGTTAAGTTATTTGAAACTTAGAATAATGAGTCATCACATGAACATCTCATCTAATATAAGCTGTTGAATTTAGGAGACAATCATGGACTATTTGGGATCGATTATACAATGCGATTACGGTGGAGGGTCTTCAAGATTCGATCAAGAAGATGTGGAAGACCAGTAATCTTTTTATTATGAGGACTTGAATTATATCTTGATAGTCAAGATTATGATTAGTATGGTTTATAATATATTAGAAATGTTTTATCTAATTGTAATGTGATTGAATGACATCTAAGCAATGGAAGGCCGATTACCTTCCTAGTTTTAGTTCCTAGTTCTTGATCCCAAAACAAGTGCAAATTTCTGATACACTTCTGAGTTAGGAAAAGCCATGAAAAACGGTAATCCTTCACAATCAAAAAAACTCCTTTTAACTATTTTTGATAACTTACTATCTAATGAACCTTCATCATTTCTACCTTTGGAGAACATAGAATGTTGCACATTTCGTATCTATATTGGTTTTGATAATTATAGATCCACAGGAATTAAGAATGTCAGCGAGAATGTCAGCCAAATGTCATTTAATCCACTGTGATCAAATTAATAGGTCGTATCACACTAAATATTTGATTGTATTGTAATAAAATTAATAAACATTTGATTGTAGTTTTGTACATACCTTCTTTTGTCATTTTGTAGAGCTGTATCATAGTACGTTGCACATTCTCAATGTCTAAAAATAAATTGTTGAACTTATTGAGTGTCAACAACTTTACTTCTTTGTTTGATTTTTTCTTAGATGATGGTGCTATCTCATACGTGTTTGAAATGAACATTGGCCTTTGTCACGGACATGCCATACCGGGCCTTATTCAGTAGTTTCGTCCCTAATAGAGTTCCCACCGCCTTTGCAACAAGGATGCCTCTTAAGAACCTTTTCAAAAGCGGTGGCCTAATGTACAAGTTGTTTCCAATGATTCTAGTAGATTTCAATAGTCTTCATTAATTTCTATTTGTTTCCGGAAGCTTCTACAAGCTTCCAGAAGGTTTTACTAGATCCTCCTAGTTTCCGGAAGCTTCCACAAGCTTTCGGAAAGACCTACGGATATTTCCAGAGGTTTCCAAGGCCTCATTCCGGAAGGTTCCTTAGTCTAGTATAAATAGAGAGTCGAGGGCCATTGCCCCTCACTCTCTTCAATACCAGTTGTACCTAGTCATTCTTTGACTTCATGTTATCAATACATCTTCTAGTTTTCTCATCTTGAAGCACGTTCTGAGTCGTGTATGAGGAATCCCCTCACTTCTAGCTTGTTCTTGTCTCTGTTTGAGGTATCCCCTCAAATTTGATCTTGGTTCCGTCCAAGAGTTGCTGTCCGTAACAGTTTGAAGAGAGTGCATCTTTCTCTAGTTCTTTTTGATATCAGAGTCTACTATTGCAAGATAGAGCGCGGATTACCCCTCTTCTTCAAGGAGTTGTGACGCCTTAGAGGTTGTGGATTACCCACTTCTAAGCTGATATTTTCCTTTTAGCCAGTCTTCATGAGAGTTAGTACATGGACTTGAATTGTCTTTCTATTTCCACAACTCCAATTACTTTAGAAGTACGTTTTTTATTCAGGTCAAAGGCCGAACTAAAAGATATCATTATTCGAGAGCGAGGCGAAGAATTCTACTTGAATTTTTTTAGATCTTCACTTCCTGTAGTCATCCCAAGAGTACACGACGCAAAGATTTGTTACTTCATCTACTTGTAAGCCTCCAAGAAGTATTTTATCCGAGATGGATGACGTTTCTGCTATCCAGATGAACGACGTCTTGGCCATGCTGCAGCAGTTGCAGCAAGAAAACGCCAATCGGCGAAGTACTTTGGAACAACTTCAAGTTGCCCACGCTCCAATCCATATTTCGGCACCAGTGACAAATTCAATTCCGTCGGTGCCAAAGGAGCCTCGAGTAAGTTTGCCGGACAAGTTCGATGGGAATCGAGCAAAATTTCGAGACTTTGTGAATCAAATTCGGCTTATTTTCCGCCTTCAACCCTAAAGATATCCAACCGCAGAAATACAAGTTGGGCTCATTGGAACCTTGCTTACCGGAACTGCGTTATCGTGGTTCTCGCCATTGTTGGAAAAAAATTCTCCACTTTTGACAAACCTCGATCAATTCTTAGAAGAATTCAATAATACTTTTGGAAAAAATGATCGAGCCCTCATAGCAACAACAAAACTTCGAACTCTGCAACAACAATCGCGTGCAGCCTCAACATATGCTACAGAATTTCGACAACTCGCTTGCGACGTAGAGTGAGACGACAACACTCTCATCAGCGCGTTTCGATGGGGACTGCGTGACGATGCAAAAGACTTGCTATTGAACTTGCCCAGACCGACTACTCTATCTGAGGCCGTAATTCAAGCAGTTAATTGCGATAATCGACTGTTTGAACGCCGACAAGAGCGACGATCAACACCTGGATTCTATCGAGCAGAGTATGCAGCTCCAACTCGCCAAACATCTTCAAGTGTGTCAATGCCAGAGCCCATGCAAATCGACGCTTTAAGAGTCAAGAGATTGACTCAAGAAGAAAAAGATAGACGTCGAAAGGAAGACTTGTGCATGTATTGTGGAGGAAAGAACCACCGCGCACACAACTGTCCTGCGAAGGTTGCAGTTCCAAAGCCGCACAAATTTCGATACACCTCAAGCACTTCCGAACCGAGATGTGAAAAAATGCACTCGGGAAACGACATCAGCCAGCCACAGTATGGACCGTGCGGCTGACAGATATTGTCAAGTCATCAGGTCCTATCCTATCCTCTAAAGCCTCTCCATGTTTTGATATTCCATTTAAAATAGATTTTTATCCGCATATCATAAAGGTCAAAGCCCTGCTAGATTTCGGAGCCTCTGCCTGTTTTATTGATAAAGACTTTGTAGAACAACATAACCTTCCCGTAATTCCTAAAAAATATCCTATTGCAGTAGAAGTTATCGATGGTAGACCCTTGATCTCGGGAGATGTCACACACGAGACTAAACCCTTAGACATCAGCCTAGAATGACATCAAAGTACCGTTGTTTTCAACGTCATCAGTTCCCCTTCTAATCCTCTCATTTTAGGCCTTTCTTGGCTAGATAGAAATAATCCTGATATAGATTGGAATAAGCGAAAGCTAACGTTCCAAACTACACCTAGATATCCTATAGTTGCCCCAAAATTTCATTCACATCAAGTACAAGGGACCAAGACTAAAACACCATTGATGGTCGGAGCCCGAGCTTTTATGAGAGCTGCAAAGAAGGAGAATATGTTTGTAGTGTATACAATTCCGATGCCTCAACCCTTTCAAGGATCAACCAAGTTATCAGCACAATATGAGCAATATCGAGACGTATTTGAGAAGAAGAACGCCGATACACTTCCTCAACATCGACCGTACGATTGCGGCATCGAACTACAAGAAGGTGCGCAACCGCCATTTGGTCCAATCTACGGTCTCTCCCAAAACGAACTTACTGCGTTGCGAGATTACCTAGACGAAAATCGTGCAAAGAATTTTATTCGGCACTCCAAATCACCGGCAGGAGCTTCTATCTTATTTGTGAAGAAAAAAGATTGGTCCCTTCGAATGTGCGTGGATTATCGTGGATTGAACAAAGTCACGATCAAGAATCGGTATCCATTACTGCTCATCTCTGGACTTCTCGATCAGCTTGGCCAAGCAAAAATCTATACCAAGATTGATCTTCGCGGAGCATACAACTTAGTACGCATCAAAGAAGGTGACGAATGGAAGACTGCGTTCCGAACAAGGTATGGACATTTTGAATACAATGTCATGCCATTTGGTCTTACTAATGCACCTACTATCTTTCAACATTTGATGAACGATATGTTCCGTGAATTCTTGGACGATTTTGTAGTTTGCTACCTTGATGATATTCTCATCTACTCAAAGGACAAAGAGGACCACAAAAAACACGTTCAATTAGTGTTGGAAAAGCTGCGCAACATTAGACTATACGCCAAGCTCGAGAAGTGCGTTTTTCACCAACTCCAAGTCGAGTTCTTGAGCTACATTGTTTCTGGAGAGGGTCTGTCCATGGACCCAAAGAAGATCCAGACGGTGACCGAGTGGAAGAGACCGGCAACCATTCGAGACGTTCAATGTTTCCTGGAATTCGCAAACTTCTATCGAATCTTCATCCAGAAATATTCCAAGATTGCTGCTCCGTTGACTCGATTGACTTGCAAAGACAAGCTTGAGTGGAGTACGGAAGTAGGCCAAGCATTTGAAACTCTGAAGAAGGCATTTACAACGGTGCCTATCTTGACACATCCTGACTTTCAAAAGTCGTTCTTCCTAGAAACGGATGCTTCTGATTTTGCCCTTGGAGCAGTCCTCTCGCAATCTAGCAAAGACGGACGCCTCCATCCTGTTGCATTCCATTCAAGAAAGTTCACTGCCGCGGAGATCAATTACGAAATCCACGATAAGGAACTCTTAGCTATTGCTGATTCATTCCAAGAGTGGCGACATTTCCTCGAAGGAGCTCAACATCCGGTTATAGTCTATACCGACCACAAAAACCTCGAGTATTTCATGTCTGCTAAGGTGTTGAATCGACGACAAGCCCGTTGGAGTATATCGCTTTCGCGCTTCAACTTTGTCATCACCTACCGCCCTGGTTCCCAACAAATTCGGTCTGACGCTCTTTCTCGACGAGCGTATCTTGCACCCAAAGAGGGAGACGCAGCTTACGATCAACAACGATCTACTCTAATCAAGCCCAAACAACTCCAGCTCAAGGCTATGCGCACCACAACTTCGGTAGATACATCGTTTCTCCAAGAAATCCGAGTGAACTTGCAATCTAATCCTTTGGCCTTGAAACTCAAGAACAATGTTGGTAATTCCAGCCTTGGAGAAATCCCAAGAATGGACTCTCAAATTCCTGAATCAGAGGTTGTAGATTTGGAATCTCCGAACCAACCTACGTCTAGTCCACAGATCTGTAAATCATATGGAGGTGAGACACTCCGAGATGATTATGATCCAAGATTCCAGTTCCAAGATGGGTTGCTATATTATCAAGGATTGATTTATGTCCCTGAAGGCCCATGTCGGCTCCGAGTGTTCTAATCCCGACATGATTTTCCATCGGCGGGACATTTTGGTTATAACAAGACCATGGAGCTCGTATCTCGGGATTTCTGGTGGCCCCAAATGTAGAAGGCCGTTAAAGAATACGTCACGACATGTGACACTTGTTCAAGATCCAAGATTCCTCGTCATCGGCCATACGGACTACTTCAACCATTGTCAATTTCTGAAAAGCCATGGACATCCATATCCATGGACTTCATAGTGGATCTTCTGTCGTCCAAGACCTTTGATTCTATTTTTGTTGTTGTCGACTGGCTCACTAAGATGGCGCACTTTATTCCGTGTCACAAGACAGTTACCGGCGAAGAAACGACAAAACTCTTTGTAGACAATGTCTACAGAATCCATGGCTTACCCGCCGATATTATCTCTGATCGTAGGACGCAATTCACATCCAAGTTTTGGCAATCTTTGTTCAAAATCCTAGGGGTGGAGATCAAATTGTCTTCAGTATACCATCCTCAGACCGACGGACAAACCGAGCGCGTCAACCAAGTGTTGGAGCAGTACTCGCGCTGCACCATCAATTACCATCAAGATAATTGGACGGACTTATTGCCACTGGCGGAGTTTGCATACAACAATACATTGCAAGGGTCTACCCGATAGACGTCTTTCTTTGCAAATTATGGCCATCATCCAAAGTTTGATCAATTCAATCTCAACATCTTAGAGAATCCAGCTGCTATAGATCTTGCTACCCGACTATCTGATATTCAGAAGCAGATGAAAAAAAAATTTCTTGAAGCTCAGGAGCATCAGAAAACCAATGTAGATAAGTCTCGCAAGCAACATCCTTTGATTTCTATTGGAGACAAGGTTTGGCTCCTCCGTTGAAATTTAAAGACTCGACGGCCATCTGACAAACTTGACTACTGCCGCCTAGGGCCGTTTTCAGTCGCCAAACAAATCAATAAGGTGGCTTATCGATTAAAGCTACCTCCTTCTATGAAGATTCATCCCGTATTTCACGTCTCTCTCTTCGAACCCTACAAAGAATCAACATTACCAGGAAGGATTCAAGAATCTCCGCCTCCAATTGAAATCGAAGGTGAAGAAGAATTTGAAGTTTCAGAGATTCTTAACTCGTCATCCATCGACGACGACTTGAATATCTTGTGCATTGGCAAGGCTACGAAGTCAGCGAAAGAACATGGGAGCCTGCCTCTAATCTCGACAACGCCCCTGAAATGATTCAAGAATTTCATCGGCAGTATCCGCAAAAACTAAGGTGTTTGAGTTTCATGCGTCTGGACCAACACCAATACCAAGTTCTGCAAGATTTTTCTTGGTGCTGGTGTAGATGCTGAGACTTTGAACTAAAACGATGGTGGTATCGACGAGGTAACAATATATTAGCTCAGTTTTGAGGGGACAGGCCTTCGAACTCACGTCGGCCGAAAAAGTCGATAACATCGTAATCACCACCTCGCCGATGTCTCATGTTGTCATTTACACGGCCTTATACTTCAGTTTAGCAACGCTACTATTTCTTACCGTCGTCGGACTCGCCGCCATTCGCCGCCTTTTTGCCGCCAACATTTCGTCTAACGGTATTCTGTCCACCGAACATTCTTTTCTTTTGTCGCGGTCACGTGAAGTCCCACGTGAACATTCTCTTTTCTATTCATGCTATTTGCCCATAGGTGAACTCGTGAAACTCGTTCTTTGAAGGGGGGGTGATGTTACGTACGTGCCATACCGGGCCTTATTCAGTAGTTTCGTCCCTAATAGAGTTCCCACCGCCTTTGCAACAAGGATGCCTCTTAAGAACCTTCTCAAAAGCGGTGGCCTAGTGTACAAGTTGTTTTCAATGATTCTAATAGATTCCAATAGTCTTCATTAATTTCTATTTGTTTCCGGAAGCTTCTACAAGCTTCCAGAAGGTTTTACTAGATCCTCCTAGTTTCCGGAAGCTTCCACAAGCTTTCGGAAAGACCTACGGATATTTCCAGAGGTTTCCAAGGCCTCATTCCGGAAGGTTCCTTAGTCTAGTATAAATAGAGAGTCGAGGGCCATTGTCCCTCACTCTCTTCAATACCAGTTGTACCTAGTCATTCTTTGACTTCATGTTATCAATACATCTTCTAGTTTTCTCATCTTGAAGCACATTCTGAGTCGTGTGTGAGGAATCCCCTCACTTCTAGCTTGTTCTTGTCTCTGTTTGAGGTATCCCCTCAAATCTGATCTTGATTCCGTCCAAGAGTTGCCGTTCGCAACAGCCTTCCAACTAAGTCCTCTAGATTCATATTTAATTCCTTTCAAAGCAATTGAACTTGATAGAAGTTGGACAAACATCCTAGTTGTAGTCCCTTTCCAGTAGACTGAATCTTTCCTTTGAATTTTTATAGAAAGAATTATATCTAGCTTGTGTAATCCCATTCTCACCACAAGTTTGTAGAATAAAACATGGTCCCACAATCTTACCAATTCGGTTTATGTAATAGTTGGCCATCCTAACTCCTACTATTTTGAATGTAGGCAATGTCATCAAGTTATCAACCTTCGTTCTTGACAAGAGAGCCAAATACTTTTCATGTTCACTCTTGCATTTGTTGAGTACTACACAATCTTCTATGCAAGGATCCAAGAGCATTTTGTTCTTGTAATTGCCTTGTAGTATGTCGTGCAATGACTTAGCGAGTCAATCTTTTAGTTGCCTTTGCATGCCCCCCAGTTGGGACAAGCTCACTCAAGTCTCAATGAGCTCTGATGTGACTGTAAATTCCATATGGGTTTTTTTCTTAATCGTTGTAAATGTGCCTTTGTGTTTTTTAGATCTTTTGAGACTATAGCAATCCTCAAATTCAATCCCAAAACAATCTCAGCATGAGTTGCATCTATTTCTTTGACTCTTTGATCATGTCAAGCCTTTAAATTTGAATTCTCTGCCACTAAACTATCCCTCTCTACAAACATACTACTCAATTGATGCTCATACTCTCTATGAGTTACAAGTAAATGAATCTGGAGTGAGAAAAGATCATTCTGCAACATGGCAATAATAAGTGCAAATTTATTAGAGTCTTCTCCTGACTGTAAGATGAGTTTGTCAATGCGAGCACGAAGCAAGTTGTTCTCAACTTCTTTCTCCATTGATCCAGATGATTTGCTTTTGAGACTTTTAACGTAGCCAAATAATCTGTTTTCTCCATTGCCAACTAACTTAAGTAAAGAATTGGGCAAATTGATTCTGGGGCATTTTCTAGATTGTGGATCAATAGGGTACAAGCTACTATCAAGCCACAAGTCTACATTTTGATCACAATTTCTCCTCTTTTCAGCAAAATCTAATCTACTTGGTTGTTCATGTAGTAGTCACCCACGGATAATTAGAGGCTTATATTTGTCACCAATCCATGCTTGGACTTTGTAATCTCCAGGTGCCATTTTTCATGTTCCTTGTGATTAAAAGTGCAAATTGATAAAATTTAGAAAAACTAGACCTGCATTAATACCAAACTAAATGCGTGAGAGAAGATTGAAAGATGATTGAATTCATTGTATTATTACTATTCGTGCAATAAATTGTTCTCAAACCTAATTAAAGTATCTTTCATGTGAGAGAAGATTGAAAGATGATTGAATTCACTACATTACTATTATTCATGCAATAAATTATTCTCAAACCTAATTAAAGTATCTTTCAGCATCAGAGTTTGCTTGAAATAGACTTATTGCTTAAAGGACTAAGATAAGCAAACCATCTAGGCCCACCAAACTTTGTATCGGTAAAGAATGTTCTATACTAAAACCTTCTACTTCACACACTCACCCTCCAACTACAAATATTCTTCTTCAAAATCCCAACACCACTTCATATACTATCAATAATAGGATGCTCATGATCAATGGGGTCACTATTGAGTAAGGATAAACTGAACAAGGTTCATCTCACCTTCTGATGGAAACATATCTTATATAATTAGGAATAAGCTAGACACGTTTTCAAGTCAGGAAATGCTACTTCCAAGCATGGAACATGAAGCAAGGTCCTACATTTAATACTCAAATCAATCTAATTTCAGATCAAAATTTGTATGCTATACCTCGGAAACAACTTATCATACCCCTTCTTGCATTGTAGTGACAATAAAACAACTTCCTACATTCTTACGAGCCAATTTGTCATTCCACCAAAATTGGACCACGACAACTTTCCCACCTCTCCAACTAGTTGCTTCTTAATGCCATGACATCATTGCCTGCCAAATCTCAATGCGTAATTTATATCAAGATCCTTCCTGGCTATTTTTCTTGAATCAAGATCACGGCTCCCAACCAAAATCAACACCATAATCCAACTACAAAACCTGGGTTCTTTGACACAAAAAAGCAACCCTCTTTTGCCTTGGTTTTTCTTCTAATGAAAAATTTAATTTGTAATGAGTTGCCTCCAAATGCTATGTTCTCAAGAAAACATGTTTAGCACTTGAAGATTAACCTCTAAAGGATGCTGAGGCTAAAAAGTGGCTTATGGGTGACCTGACTATAGAAATAAAAAATACACTTATATATTAGTCTAGTAATCCAAACATTTTGGTGACTACCTTGGTCATAAGGGACCGCATCTTTTAACCCTATCAGGACGTGGCTCCCTATGGACAAGGCAATCACCAAAATTCTTCGATTGCTTGACTAATAGGTGCATAATCTTTAACTACATTACATAGTGAAGTCATCCATCAGTCTATTCTACAACATCTTTATGAGGTTAACCCCATAAGGACAAATTGGTCTTGAGTGAAATCATCATTTTTCTAGTACCAGAGGAATTAATTGCTTAAAAAAATGAAAAGTATTCATTAGAAGTGAAACTATTGTAGAAGATGTTCCCTTTTCACAACAAAACTCCAAAGATGAATAGTTGCACTTGTGTTCTATATAGAAGAATTCTCTATCATCCATTGGACACTTAATGTCTGCAGCAACCTTACATGGTTAAGGATTATGGAGAAAATGTCATTGTTTAGTTGTGTTCAACAACAAAATTGATGGAAGTTATAGCAAATTGTTGAAAATTAAAATTTACATAAGGATTCAAACCAAAAAATTCTGCAAAATCCCTGGAAATAGAATTTTAAAACTATTTTCTTAAACTCCCTCCCATTAAAAAAAGAAAAAGGGAAAGAAAAAAGGCTGGGCGGGGCTGTAAGTGTAAGTGAGACCAGGCTAGCAGTTCGTTGGAAAACAATTTCAGTTGCAAAGGATCACCCCCTCCCTCTGCGGCCCCGCCACGCTGAGTCACGCATTCACTCCACAAAACCAGGAAAGAACCAGCACTGCATGGGAACCAAAAGCCCGGACCTAAACACGCGACCTCATTGGTCGACGCGGCCGATCCTGTGCCAGCTGGGCAAATCAAATGCGAGGTCGTGAGACGCCGCGGGCCCATGGGGGGAGATATTTGCTCCGTCCGCACGGAAGTAGGGTACCCTTGTCCGGAACCCGTGAAATCTAAATCTTCGCCTTTCTTTGGTCCAGAGCCCCCCGAGGCAATCAAATTAGCGCACCCCAGCGGGCCACGTCCGGCGAGAGACCTATCACCGCGGGAGCACGATTCTGTGGCGCCGTTGTGGAGCTTGCGTTGTTGCTCGCAATTCCTCTCGCTCACGCGCCTGATTTAGGTTTTTCTCGCCATCGCGCACGAGCTTCGCACACCTCGGTGCAGTGCAGTGTCGTGGGTCGAGCTTTTCTGAGCGAGTTCTCTCCATCCCCCCTTTTTTTTTTCCTACTGCCGGAGTTTTGGTGGTTGGGAGGTGGCTTGTGTGGTGGAGAAGGGTGTTGTACGAGGGGCAGTGGGGTTGCAGGGCGGTATTCGGGGGTTATTAGGCTTGTTGTTTCAGACTGAGGTTTTAATTTGGGATTGCGCTTGCGGAGAAGATTTGCTGTACGAGGCGCGGAGTGGCGATAATCTTTCGCTGTCGTGTGGTTCCAATTTCGGAAGTGTCCATGTTGTTTGAGTGTTTTGGTGGCGCACGCGATCGTTTGAGCTCCGAGTGACGCATGTTGATTTGGGCTTCGTTTGAGAAGTGTATGCGAGTGCGCGCTTGCTCGGCTTGGCATCAGGTGGTTTGGGTTCTCGGGTGATCGTTGTTCAACGAAGCGAATGTGGTGAGGCAGTGCTTCATCGCCGGGGCACAGGTCAGTGGTGTCGTGCACTCCTTTCACTTATCTCTCTATTTTGTGGTCATTTTGCATCCGCATGATTTGTGCGTGCTGGTAAGAGTTCGACTGTCGTCGGGCTGTGATGATGTCGCTGGGGAATGTGGGCCGCCATAAGTGGCTCACGTGCATTCCGAGAGATAAGGAAGCAAAGCAGATGTACAGTGGATTTTTTTGGTGGTTAAGAATTTAGGAATTGATTTTTGAATGAGCGTGAGAGCAAGTGGTTCGAGAGACGCTGTAAAGAGCATGGTAGCTGTGGAGGGAGCCAGCGTTAACATGGTTTGGTCGTTTGCATGATCAGCTTGGAGGGCCGAGAGGTCACGTGTGGTCGTCACGAGTCGTAGCGAATGTCTTGCGAACTGCGACGGAGACCTCCAGGAGTTCCGAGATACAGGTTGAGTGTTGGTCAGGGATCTGAAGGTTAGGCGTCCCTAAGCAGTAGTGGAGGGTGGGGTGGGCGGACAGAAAAACGCGTGCGCGCGGGGTTGTGTAGTGATCCTTTATGACCGCGGACGTGGGCGAGGTCCAGTCGGCGAGCAAGGCTCAGGGGGCATTTGAGGGCGGGACGGCATGCGCGGAGCGCAATGTGGTCGCCCTCTTGGAGTCCGGAAGGCGACTGAAAGGCGGCTGCAAGGTCGTGGACAGAGGTAGGGAGCAGGCAGGCGGGGATCGAGTGGTGGACGGCGGAAGGGAGAAGAGGGTCGCGAGACTGGAGCCCGTGCGCGGGTTGGCGGGTCGGACGGGCTTGGGCGTGCTGAAGACCCGCGAGGATTCGAAGGACATCGCGGAGCAGATTCGTCGGGAGCTGGACCATCAGTTCGCGGCCAGCGACGCTGTGCGGACGCCGGAATCGGACGGGGATGGCCGCAGGGAAGACGGGGTCGAGGACCATTACGAGGAAGGGGACGCTGCGGCTTGCGAGAAGCTGGCGCCGCAGTCACTGACAGGTCCGGGCAAGGAGCAGCAGTCGCTCGGGGTGGATGCGACGCTGCGGATTCAGGACGGCGGCGGGTGGGAGAGCTTTCTGCTGCAGCGCAACTTGCGAGTGCTGCTGGTGGAGGACGACGACAGCACGCGGCACGTGGTTGGCGCTCTGCTGCGGAACTGCAACTACGAAGGTCGTTACTTTTCCCGATTCCAGGCAGCATTTCGAATCTGTTGTTTCTGTCTGACTGAACGCTGGATTTCATGTTTTGTCGTGAGGCGTTGCGGGTTGGGCAAGGCAGTCAGCCGTATGTGGTAGAATCGGGTCCGAAGAATACGTATGGTGTGGTTTCGTTAGCACGGAGTGGTGATTTGCATGAGAGAATGGTAGTGCATAAGAATCTTGGTTTGTGGATTGAAGTGTGGATATTCGTCGTGGTGAGTGACTGTCGCCCTGCGAACGGGATTCGAGGGGCGACAGACCGTTGTCGTGTGCTTTTGATGTCGTCTCTACCTGGAATCTAGACCTGAACTGGAAGGTTTGTGCCTGTCCCAGTCACCGCCGTCGCGAATGGGTCGAGCGCGTGGGATTTGCTGGAGGATGCGAAGAGCCACTTCGACTTGGTGTTGACGGATGTGGTGATGCCGTGCCTTTCGGGAGTGGGGCTTCTGTCGAAGATGATGAAACGGGAAGCTTGCAAGAGAGTCCCTGTCGTGAGTAAGTAGCCCTACCCACAGTACGCAGGATGTTTGTGCTGGATTTAGACATGGATGAGTGTGCACTTATGTGTGGTTCGACGATATGCCCATGGGTATGAACGGGGAACTGAGTGTTGTGTTGGATGCAGTCATGTCCTCTTACGACAGCCTGGACATCGTGTTTCGTTGCCTAACGAAAGGAGCGGCGGACTACCTTGTGAAGCCCGTGCGCAAGAACGAGCTGAGGAACCTTTGGCAGCATGTGTGGAGGAAGTGTCACAGTGTAAGTGCCCGCTCGGCCTTCGTGCTCTTGGGTTTTTGAGTTGAATGGATTGTGCGCACAGCAGGATTGCTGCGAGTGAGTGGTAGGAGTTGTGTGGCGAGCTGCCGGAGAGAGAGAGAGAAAGGGATTCGTGTTTGGCGAGGTCTGTGGTCGTGTGTGTGGATTGTGGGATCGTCTGGACGGCAGCAGATGAGGTTTCTCGAGTTTGTGTTATTCCGTTGAGGTTTTGAGTGCTGTGTAGCCAGGGTGCGGCATGGGCCTGGTCGATTTGTGCGGAAATCAAGATGTGTCCTGTGGGGGATGAGGGTGTATTCGGATTCGCCTGATTTGTGTTTTGCTGTGATGGTTCCCTCAGTCTAGCGGTAGCCGAAGTGGAAGCGGGAGTCATACCGGGGAGGTGTTGAGGCCCGAGGGTCGTGGTGTTGGGGCCGCGGAGAACCGGAGCGGCAGCAATGATGGCAGCGACGGGGACGACAATGGGAGCAGCCGGCTGAATGCTCAGGGCGGCAGCGACAATGGCAGTGGCAATCAAGTAAGCGACTGCTTCGATCGTAGCTGGGCCGTGCATTCTTGGTTGACATGGAGAGAAGCAGTGGTAATGCAAGCGAGAGGCGCTGCTGAGGATGCAATTTGCGTAGTCCCTTGCGTTGAGTGTGGCTCATTCGTGTGTTTTGGGTCCAGGTTTGCATGCAACCTGTCCAAGTTCCTCGGAAGAATGTCGAACCGGAAGCTGCAGACGGAGAGGAGGAGGGTCAAGCTACATCTCAGGAGAAGGGCGCCAACTTGGGTAAGCCCGAAATGTTCCGAGTCTTGTGATGCGTCCTCCTGCGTCGCGGTCTGGGTTGGCCGGGAGAGTATGTGTCCAAACGCTGGGTTTGTCCAATTCTGGTATCGTCGTTTGCGGTTTTCGAATCGGGTTCGTACGATGGTCCTGGTTCGTGACTGGCTACGAGAGCTATGAATACATTTGTTGCATGCTGACCCAGGCGTCGTTTTTCAGATGACGAGATGGGTCATGACTTGGAGATGGCCACCCGCCAGCCTTGTGGTGATGGCAATGAGAAGAATGAGCAGTCGGAGGGTGTCCGGCCGCAAGTCGAGGACGCCGCATGCGAGATGCAAGACGCCGGGCCGTCGCCTGGCGAAGACAATGGCGAGAGTCCTTCCTCCAGCGGTCCGACCGGTACTGCCGAGGAGTCTTCTCCTGAGGTGATCGATCTGATCAACGGTATCGCGTGCCAGCCGCAAGCACAGGCCGCGGAGGAACGTGAAGAAAGCGGCGATGGCGACGAAGAGCTGGATCTTCGTGGTCGGATGAGCCCGAAAGCCAGGAACGGTTCGGACTCTGGTCCGATGCTGGAGTTGAGTTTGAAACGTCCCCGTTCGGCCTTGGAGGACGACGGGGAGTTGGAGGAGCGTCAGCCTCTTCGTCATTCGGGCGGGTCGGCGTTTTCCAGGTTCCCTTCCGATGCATTCCGATCGTAGCTGGAGGGGTTTGCTTTCGATTCGTCATGCAGATGTGCTCGTCGAGTCCGTTGTTTCCCCCTTCCTGCTTCGGCCGCAGGCTTTCACCAGCTTGTGGTTTCGTGCTTGCGTTCTTTCGTGTGTCTGATTGTCGTGGTGACTTACTGTTGTTGACTGGGCGACCTTGTGCAGATACAGCACCGGAGCCGGAGGAACTATCATCCAGCAGTACCATCCCGGCGGTGTTGCGCTCCCTCTGAGCAGTTATCCGATGTCCGGTGGCTATGGATCGTACAGCATGTCTCCTGGCACCTGCGGCACGTCCGGAGGCTCCCTCCGTCTGGGGATGGGATTGGACCGGAGCGGGTCGTCGAAGGGGAGCGTGGAGGGGACGACGCCCCCACCCGTGCACGCCGGCAGCGTGGAGAACCAGGGCGGGCAGGAAGCGAGTCCAGACGGTTTCGTGTCTTCCCGGCCGAGCAAGGAAGACGGGATGATGGTGCCGGGCATGCCCGTGGCCATTCCCATGCCGCCGCCGGGCATGCTTGCGTACGATGGCATGGGCGGCGCGTTCGGTGCGGCTGTGCATCCGATGTATTACGCCCATCCGGGTCCCTGGATGGCGGCTCCTGCTCGGCAGATGGACGAGCGCGGGGACGTGTACAACCAGGCTTCCGCGTTCCAGGAGCAGAGTTCCGGGACGGGGCCTCACTCTCGCGCGGGGCAGAGCCACCAGCACACGCATCACCACCAGGGCAGCCAGTACCACCACCACCACCATCACCACCACCTGGGGAGCGGCTCGCAGCCTTCCGGGAACGCGAGCGTGCAAGACGAGCAGCAGCAGTCCGTGATCACGCCGGGGTCGGGCGCACCTCGTTGCGGGTCCGCCAACATGGCCGCGGGCGTGGTGGACGGCCAGAGTGGCAGCAGCAACGGCTACGGCAGCACGGGCAACGGGAACGGGTCCGTGAACGGCAGCGCGTCCGGCAGCAATGTGGCAGCGAACAACGGGCAGAGTGGTCTGGACGCGGCCCCTATGGCGGCCGACAACGGGGGGAACGACCCTGCCATGGATGGGGTGAGCGGAGCCAACGGGGTGTGCACGGAGCAGATGCGCTTCGCGCGACGGGAGGCCGCCTTGAACAAATTCCGGCAGAAGCGCAAGGAGCGCTGCTTTGAGAAGAAGGTGCGTGGCAATGGCGGTTTCCAGCTCCGTGCGTTGTTTTTGGAACTTGGGTTTTGCATGCTGTGCAATTCATTTCGATGCGCGGGATTTATGAAGTGACTGGATAGTTCTGTGTGTTGAGAGCCTCGGATGGTGCCGGTCCTTGCGCTGAATGTGATGCGTGAGGTGAGCTGGAAGTCGGAGTGCGTCGGTCGGTAGAGTCGGGTCAGTTGGTTATTGTTGCATGCTAACGGTGAAGTGTCCGGTTTCTTTTTTCAGGTGCGATATCAAAGCAGGAAGAGGCTGGCGGAGCAAAGACCGCGCGTGCGCGGGCAGTTCGTGCGGCAGGCAGTGTACGACCCTGCTGCCGGTGACGCGGAATAGCCCTTGTTTAAATAATTCTTTTTTGGGTTTTTTTTCTTTTTCTTTTTTCTGATACTGTTCTTATTCTTCGTAAGTTAGCCCCATTCCCGTCTTAGCCTGAGATAGGGGGAGTTATCTTCTTTCTTGGGACTGGAGAGTTGTTATTCTTGTTTGCGACTTTCGCGTTGCTTGAACCTGTCATTGTACTCGTGAGGCCGGACAGCCGCTGCTCCCTCTTTTCTAGTACTGGTTTGGCATTTTCAATATTTCCGATTCCTGGGATTTTCCAGTCCCAATGAGACCGCTGCGCTACTTGTTATACTGTAAATGGAGTTATCTTACAACCAATCCCTTTGAGTACCGCACTTTGGTTTGTCATGGATCGTGTGTGCTCGTCACTGTCACTGCATTGTCCGTGTTTGCTTGACTTGGTTGGGGCTTTGAGTGACGGTGCGATGCCATGTGTCGAGTCGGCGGCCACGGTTGCCTGGGAAGGTTAGCATTGTAACTTATTTTACTTGAGGGACATGTGAATGTGGCATTTGCCGGATTGTGGGGTCACAACATTTTATAACCAGGCAGCGGTTCCCCCCATGCTGGGAAGGTCTAATGCTGTGCTAGAAATAGATACTTGGGAGGGAGGGAGGAACTTATCAGTTAATTCAAGGATTGGGGTTGGCAGAGCGGCCGTATAAGACTATAAGACAATTTTGTTCATTGTAGGGGTCCTCTTTTCAAGGATGCAAGGGGTCATTCCATAATGTCGGGTTCCATATTCATTTGCCACCTACAAATGGAAAACTATGGCATCTTTTTTTTACACCTGTCCATTGAAAGCTAGTGTTCTTGTAGCAAGACCACCTTCGATGGTTTCTGCATGGGTTCAAACATTCTTCTTATATGAACCTACTTTTGTTAGCCCTTAGTGCCCACTTTTGCCCCTCTGAAGTGGATGGTTGCTAACAATATGTGTAAATTCGTCATTCCAACCCTTGTTCCTGTCCCTTGCCCTGGCCTATTGGGGTTGAGAGTGCATCTTGGTTTCCTCCCTTTCGCGGACTAACTGGGGCCGGATTTGCATCTTCTATGGGTCTTTCCTCCTAGCTAACCAAGGTTGAATTAAAGGCTATGTCTAGTGTCATTTCTGTCAATTCATTGTCTATCTGCTTCCTATGTTTTGGTTTTGGTCTACGTGAAACTTGTTGACTCGGGTACCAATCCTCCGTTAAGTCTTGAAACATTTGCACCTCTGTCCATTCATATAATAATGCATTGGCTTTAGCTCTTCCACTGGTCGGATCTAAGATTGATAAGTCCTCTGTATTGATCCATTTAAGGTTCACCCCTTGAGGCAATGGGATTTTCTCATAACTTTGACAAATGTCATGATTGTTAACTTGTATGTGTTACCCCTTCTGTCCCACTTGGATAACCACTACATTGATTCCCATCTCGTGAATTTAGGCGGTTTCTTCACTCTTTTTAATCTATTCCTTTAGTTTGATCTATGCTAATGATATATTGGATGGACTCCATGGAGAAGTCCCCTAGTCCAAATTGTGTAGGGAGTGGTGTCAGTATACATGGTTTTCCTCATGTCTCTGTGTCCAAGAGAGCCACCTTTGCCTCCTCCATTTCCTTCCACAATAGTAGCCAGATTATAAAGTATTTCTCACTTGATCTAAGGATGGACACTATGGGGGTATTAAAAGCTTTTTGTAGTTCTTCTTTTGGCCAAATTTCCCACCAGAGCTTTGTGGTATGCATTGAGGTTCTCTTTTGTTTCTAGAATTTGTCTAGAATTGGACTTTTGTCCCTACACTCTTCCAAAGGTGTATCCAACATACCCTTCCTTTTTGCCTCAAAAACTTGTTCTAATGGTGGGAAGGCACTCTCTTTCCAAGCACTCATTGCTTCAAAGGGATTGTGCATGAATGGGATGTTGACAAATCTGGGATCCACCCCTTGTCCTTCGTATTGTGTAAAATTTAGCTTTACCAAGGTCTCGTCTCTTGCAATCTCTAGAGGGTTTATCTATGGGATTTTACAAGTTGTTCTCCATATTGGATCCACCTCCATATTCATTGCTCAATTCAATACTTGGACCTCCTTTCTATTTGTCACCTCCTTCGTACCTCTTTCCTTCCTTGTTGCCAAATTGTACTGAATTCTTGTCTTCTCCTTAAGCTTGCTTGCTACTTCCTGATTGCTCTATCCTATCTCCTTGTTGTATGTATTCTTGGTCTTTCCTAACTTTTGGGGGAAATTGTTAGGGATCTTCTTTTCCGTTGCACTATACTTTGGAGTTTTAGCCATATGCTCGTATTATAGCTTGCTTGTTGTGTCCTTCTATTGTCTCCCTTGGTTTTGCTTCCATCAACTTGATCTCCCTCTTTATGATTATTTTGATGCTTCTTTGATATTTCTATGATCCTCTTTGCTCTCCTTTTGGTGCCTGTGACAGCTGCTCTTGCTTCAAGTTGATCCTCTTGTGTTTTTTACTTTGCTTTTTTGCTCACGTACCCTTCCTCTACTCACTTGTACCTTGTGCTTCTAAGTTGTCGGCTTCTTTTTCCTACTGTTGGGTCAGTTGGAGTTGAGGTGTTTCTATACCCGTCATCTTCTCTTTCCATTGTACCCTAGCCTTGCTACCTTCCCTTCCCTTCTGAGTTTTTTTGGACTTAAACAGTGTGAATCTGTCTTGCTCTTCTTGCTCCTTGTTCTTCTCCTGAGTTCCATCCTTTAGTGCCTTTTTTACATCAAAGTTCTTGTCTTTGATTAGTAGGCAATTAATCGTGTTATGACCAAAATTCTTGCACTTGTTGCATTGATTTGGTAAACTTGAGTAACTAACCTCTTGCTCCTTATACTAAACGTTTGTTGCTCCCATTCCAAAGAATGGAATACTTACACAACCTAGTAGTTTAGCTATGTCCTTGATCTTGATTGTAATTAGGGGACCACTAGGTCTTTTGACTGCCAATTCCTTGTTCTCCACTTACAACACTTCACCTATAAGTTTTGTTGTGTTTTTAAGCCATGCCTCCTCTTAGAAAACCAGGTCTACCCCTGGAAATTGAAATCTAATTATATAACCAGTATCCAAATCCTCCCCTAGCTTTTGCAATGAGAAGGTGGAATTCCATGGAAAAAATTGCAACATCTTCCCTCCATTAGTGATTGTTCTCCTCATGGTAGCTTCATTTGCCTCTACTATGGATCTAAATTCCACTTTGAAGTATCCCTTGGCTAGATTCTGCACTACCTTGACACTCTTCTCTCTGAAATGTTGTAAAATGATTTTGGAAATTACTGTATATCCAGGTGACCGACTAAGTACTTGTCTAATCACCATTTATAAATGAATCTCCTATTGTGTCCTCTTCAAACTATCTAGTTGTTTTGTAGTCAGGGGTATCTCTAGTTTTCATTGTTTGTCAATTATTAGATGGGTTGCCCTTTGATTATCAAGCTCCTTCGCCCCCGTAAAAGTAGGGCTAATGTTGAGTGAACCCAGCTCCCTTCTTGTGAAGTCCTCCTTTGTGCCTACAACTCTTGTCTTAGCCCTTCTTAGTCTCTGTTGATCTATTCTTGTTCCAAGCTCTTCCCTGCATACCTCTATTTTCCAGCCTGCTCCCAAATTATTGGGTAAAAAATACTCCTGTGCACCCTCCATTGTAACATCCATCAAGGAAGTATTTTAGGGTTTCTTTTTTTGACAATGTACGTCGGCTTTATCCAAACAAAATGAGCCAGGTGTTTAATCTACTTCTCAGTGAATTGTAGCCCAAAAAAGAAAATGCTCTTCAAATACTGACCACTCCAATTGTTTCTTCTGAAATTAAATCACCGATCATGTAACAAAACCCTAACCTTGCTCCTCAAACCCGAGGGCCAATTAAAGTTTCAGAGTTGAATCTACTCTACCTTTGCAATTATCTTGTAGCACCTATGTGAATTTGGTTCCCTACTCCATGCCATGCCACCCTACAGCTACATGTGTCCAAAAATATTGGTTAGGATATTGCCGTCTGGTCTGCTGCACGTATCTCCTCTGATACTCCTCCGAAAACTCCCAAAGTACTATTCTCGTGTAGCCCTTGATCCTCTAATGTAAATCTACCACAAGCGTCACTCAAAACAATTAGGAAAAGTATTGAAAATGAGAATTCGTGGAAGTGCAACCTCTCCATGATTTGCGAAAACCCTAGGTAGGTAGGTGAGAATGAGAGAGAGAGAAGGAGGTTGCCTCACTACTAAATGAAGTTATGGTTAGTTTTCTTGGAATGCTCAGATCGTGGATTGAAGTGCATTATTAACACCTATGAATGTTGCATTGGGATTTCTTTATAAGCGTGACTAACTATAGCCTTTTGGTAGGTGAGAGTTTTTTGTTTTTTTTGTTGTGGTCTATTGACTTTCCAATTAGGAGGTACACATTGTTATTATGCTTCAAAGTATGAAGATAAGTTGAAGCAATTTACTAGGTATAGGATGGAATTTATTGGTAGTCCAAATCAATGGTTCTCATATGCTAATTAAGAAGCCTGCTGAAATCATAATTTGTGTGTGGATTTTAAGTAACTTGTTGTCAATGTTAGATAGGCCCTACAAAGCGTAGTAAAGTTGTTTACTTTCTTGACACACAAGAATTCTATTACCACATTGTTCTAAACATAATGTGTCTGAACACATTTTGAAGTGTTAGAGGTTCCTTCATAAATCTTCAAATGTCCAATTTAGTATTTAAGGTAGAACCACTTATACCCAACTGGGCTCTAGTACCCAACTTGTAGCATGCATTTATTTCCAACCAAGATTGGAACACATTTTAACTAAAGCTTGGAAATTGGAATGTGTATTTTCCTCTTTTTCAAGGTTGGAACTAATAGGGTCATGACACATGTCCCAAATTAGTGAGTGGGAAAGTAGGAAGTAGTCAGTAAGATGTAGTTCTTGAATGATCGGAATTACAAGACTCTAGACTTTGGCCATGGGGTTCTACCTACTTTTTGCCTTCCAAAAAATACAATAATTTCAGTTTTGACAATAAAATTACAAAAAATTTGGAGACCCCATATTCCATATCTCTCTACAAAGGAAAAATATGCATCCCCTTATACGCCTCATTGTGTCATTAATTGCTTAAATGATCGGGTATGGGTGGTTCTACTTTAGGTGGGATCCCATTACGAACAATGCAATGCTTCAAGTTACCATCACATAGATGCCTTGATGGCACCCATTGAATACTAAATTGAGGGCCAAAATTGTGACTCTAGTCCCTAATGGACTCTTAGTTGATTTGAGGTTAATCTTGAAAAGACAAGTAAGTGACCATTTTTTCCAAGTTTCAAATTTCTTAATGGAGCCAACCATTTCCGACTAGGGACCCATTCCTATTACATAGACTACACTCTTTTTAATTTGCAGGAGAAAAAACCATATTTAACAAATTATGGAATATTCAAATTCAATAAATATGAATTATGGACTTTAGAGTTTACGCTGTTATCACTATTCATATATCATAACAAGAAGTGGCCAATACACTACTAAAAATGCAAGACCAAAACAACAAAAAATCAACTAATTTATTTTATTTGGGACAATAAATGATCATTTTGTAAATTTTTGTGAAAATCAACAAAATGACAAATACTTTCTATTGATTTGGATAGTGCAATGATCAAATCAACAACTTTTTGTTGAATTTGGAATCTTTTTGGAATCTTTGGAATCTTTGAGAATCTAAGTATAATGATTTAAAAAAACTTAAACATGAAAAATTCAGTCTTTTTTCAATTCAGCAGACTTTGGAGTCCATTCTCTCATAGTAGAATACAAAATTTCACAAAACTTACAACTGAAAAAAGTTGTAAATTCAAGGTAACTTTCATCTACAAAAATCCGTTTGTGATTTTGATCCTCCAATAAAAAATTATAGACAAAAATCAGAGAGGGGTAGTTAGGAACATTTATTTTGACATTTTCAAACATCCTCTTTGATTTTTGTCCATAACGTTTTATTGGAGACTCAAAATCACAAATGGATTTTTGGAGGTGAAAATTATCTTGAATTTACAACTTTTTTTAGTTCCAAGTTTTTTGAGAAAATGTGTTCTACTATGACTAAATGATCTCTAAAGTCCGCTGAAAATACAAAACACATGAAAAAACTAAATATATAAATTTCTAGTTCTTGTGTGGTCACCTAAGTATTTGGGTGGTTTAGTGGTTGGAACCTTGGACCTTCAAACATGAGGTCCAAGGTTCAAATCCTCTTGGAGGCACCCGCCTGCATGGCAGGTGACCTAAGTGGCCTTACTTGCATAATGGCTACCTAGGCAAAAAAAAAATTTGATTTCAAATGGGCACCGTCAAAAAGAATTTATAAATTTAAAAAATAATAATATATATTTTTTAATTTAAATTTTACTTAATTTTTTTGGGGGGATTCGTCCAAAACAACAAAAAAAATCAATAGATTTTAGTTTGATTTTGTCCAAAACAACACCTCTAAAATGATTGAATCATTCATTAGATTTGAGTTAAGATTTTGTTGTTTTCGTCATGAATTATCTAGTAGTGATAGTTCTATAAAGAAACAATGACAACCCATGGATTAGACAAACAAATATATTGATTACAAAAAGGTAGTCTCATATATTATGTTAAAGATAAAGCATAAGCCACTAGACATTTATAGACTAGTAGTCATTACATAACGTGATTCTTAAGCTACATCACTTTTGAGCTACAGTTTTTAAACTATGTCACTACATTACAAAATCTGAACTTCCTAACTACATAAATATAAATTACCAACTAATGAACTACAAAACTTTGTAACTACAACTTCTTGTGTCGGTTGGCACTCAATACAACTGAGTCATCGAACTAATCACTATAAAATGCCATGCCAATGAAGTTAGGCATATTGAACAGACTTCTCCACTTTATAATGCAATTGTCTAGGCCTTGAAAAGGAATTCAAGTAATCGAAGACAAAGTTATAGTCTGCTAAAGGATAAATGTATGAAAGAATATCAAGACTTATGTCAAGAATAACACGACTGGTATTTGGAATCAAGAGTTCACTAACAAATGGAAAAGGAATGTAGCTTACAAAATCTAAGGTCCTACAAAGTGAAATTGGGCTAACATCATCCATGAGGACTTGATCCTCCACACAAACCTCCCTCAATTGCCTCTTGGAAAAAAATATATTAAGCATCTTATAGCACCAAGGGAATTTCTCGCTGTCTACACAATGTTTACAACCAAAGACAAATAAGAAGCTAGAGATGACAATCTCAAGGAGTAGGTGTAATAGTAAGGGTTTCAATTCCTGCATGGGCATCTTTGACCAAATACCTACATGGAATCTAGGCAAGAGCATCTTGAACAAGGAATTAAGCCTAGAAGGCTTAACAATGTTTTGATGCGGGTTCTAACTATCAGTAGAGACATGTAGGTCGATAAAACATAACAATCCAGTGTCAAAAAGAACCACACATTTCTTAACAGGATGTTCTAGATCGTTGGTAGATCCATGAATAAACCACATCACAAAACTCTCAAAATAAGTGATCTATTAGGTTCAGTTGTGACAGAGATAGTGGTATTGGCCAATGGCCAACAATTTCAATGTTATATTAAAAATAATAATAAGAATAGAGATCATTTTTTTGGACTAAGATATACAACACATTCAAAAGAACACGCAAATGTAGATTATGGAGTACATTTTAAAGAGAAGCCAAAATTGTAAATCATTAAAACACACTATGAAGCCATTGAATCAAAAATAATTTGTGTATTATAAGTAAACTCCTCAAATATAAACAATTACCTAGTAGGTAGGGGTTAGAAATCCAGAGGTGTAGCTAATTACAAAATATGTACTGTACAAACTGTATAAGTTAGGCATGTTCAAACAAAAATAAGGAAAAAAATATATCGATTAACTGCCAATACGATAAGTGTCCTCTTAAAATAAGAATGTGATTGTATTCTATTTACCACAAAGGTTTTCTTCGATCTTTGAATCCTTGTTGAGACTCTGGAGTAAGACCAATGAATTGATTTTATTGCTTGAGACGAAAAAGGCAACATTTAGAACCAACTCTTGAATTTGCCTCACATAATTCTGGAATTGTAAGGCTAGATGACAACAATTCCTGAAGAAAAGGGACCAAAATCTTTTGAAGATAAGGTAGTTGGCCCTTTTAAGCCTCACCTCCAAATTTGTTGTACAAGTAGGAGGGTGAACTGCTAAATATGGGTCGTTCAAAATATTCTTGTAGGGTGTATCATTGATAAGAGGCAATCATTAATAGTTGCACCCTTACCAAATAGGCCATTTGGAGAACCAACCAACTGTGCGAATCATTTCAAGAAATAGCGTCAATTAGGATTCTTGGGGTTCCTATATTGGCATTCATTATGCATTTTCTGTGAGAATTGGAGATAATACCTTTTCATTGATCCGTAGAACATGTTCTTAAATCCTCTAAAAGCAAGAAACGAGATTCTTCTTAGCGATGCAAGACCAAAAAACAATCTCAAATCCCACTTGAATGTAGAAGTCCAAAAAAGGTTTTAAGCCTAGTTTGGGATGGTAGGTACTTTGTTTTTTAGTGACACTAGCTTGTTTAATATCACCACTATATAAATAGATAGGAACACACCTTAAATGATATATCATCTAAGCTTTGTCTTTGCTTGTTGTTGGTTGCATCGGGGGGGCATTGCAAAGTTTTTAAAGTCTTAATACCTTTTTACTTATTTGGGGATAACAAAATCATAGAAATGCAAAGTGGATTAGTGTTATACAAAGTGGATTAGAATTATTATTTTTGAAATACAAGTCCTCAATTGAAGTATATACAATATACTAAAAGATGTAAAATAAATCCCACATCCTAGCTCTTGTTATCATTGAATTTTGAAGTTGAAATCTCAAACTAGTGTAGAGAGAAAATATGAAACTTCTAACTCTTATAACAATAATTTTTTAATGAAGGAGATTAAACAACAATCTTCTAAACTTTGATTCATGCAACAATCATATTCAAAGGACCATTGTCTCTTCAAGAGACTATTTGGAGTTTGGATAGGTTTCTATTTAAGCTGAATCTTTACTTGAGTTTCTTCAAACTTTTAGAGGATGTATAATTCTACAAGAGCTTCGTGAATATATAATTTTATTTCAATTCATTATTAGGTGAAGAGGTTGTAGGTTGTTTAAGGCAAAATTCAATTTGAGGGATATATTGGGCTACTAATATTTGGTAGACTAAGGACAAAAGTAGATTCATAGGCTAAGCTAGTTAGAAAGACAAAGGCTTGGGTAGGCAATAGGTGAAGGGCTTGGACCAATGTTTTATGTAGTCTCAATGGAAAGAAACAAACTTGGAATAGATTTGAAATGTAGGTGAACCTATTTACTAAAGGTTACCCAAAATCTTTGCCTATATGATATTCACTTGGTCCTTCTAAATTCTATAGGAAGTAAAAGATTTGTTTTCTTTGCCAAATTTTTTTTAACCTTGTAAAGAATTAGTATATCTTTCAATTCAACATTGGAATTCCACATTTCAAAATTATATGGTGGCAAATGTACTCAAAAAATTGTGTTGGGCATTGTGAACTTTTGGACATTGTTGCTTTGCAAGTCTTTTTTTTATGTGCTTCACATCTTTTTTTGGCTTGAAATTTTTTTGGAGATATGACTAACATCATGTTCGGTATGATAGATTTTTTAAATTCAAAATCTATAGTACAAAATTTTTCACAATCAATGGTTAAAGGCATTTGAAATTGTTAGGTACAAACATACAATGAAAAAAAAAGAATAATTTTCCCTTCAAATGCTTATCTTTCAATCCAAATGGTCAAATATCACAAAATATTTACCATTTCTTCTCCAAGTTTGATACAAGATTCTAGGTTAGATTTTTTTCTTCTTATATTACATTATTTGATACATGCAACAACAAGGGCAGTTTTGAGTAGATTTCTGTATGAAAATGGCCTTGATCCTATAGGAATTAACCCCTCAAAGTCTAAGGAAATATTAGGTTCAAAAACATCATTTCTTTTGAAGTGCTATAGATCTAAATGACACTAAGTTATAGAGATTTCAACCATACAATCATGTAGTGTACATGTTGTAAATACGTGAATTAAATTTGGAATCATTTGGCCACATAGATTGCAAAATTATAATGTTTTAATATTAGAAAAGGTTGTTAAAATTTTCCTAGCGACACATTTGTAGGTGAAAATCAATTTCTAAACCTACTCGCATGAAAAAACCTTCAATTATAAAGTGATTCAAAACCAACATAAAAATATATTGGTGAAATAAAATATCATTCACTTGATTCATAGTGTCTTCAAAATGGCTTTGCATTGGCAAAAAATGGCAAAAAAAATGGCAAAAAACACATATCATACTTAACCTCCTACTAAAATGATTCTTGGTCACTCATAACTTCTTAAATTGATATAAAATTTAGACACACAAACTAGACTATTGTGTGCAACTTCCTCCCCCCTAAAAAAATTGGAAATGGACACCGTATGATGAAGAAACAAGCCACCAAAGTTCATTGTAATCCAAAAATGTTTGGATTTTGAACTTCAAATTGCTCCCAAACATTCAAAACAATTTGGATTGATATGAAAATTTTATGACAATAACTAGACTTCAAAGGAATTATAATCTAATAAATGTTGTTGGAAGCAGACATTAATTGTGAAGGAGATAAAAAAACCCTAAAGTTGCATCCATCAAATGTAGTTTGGTGAGCTCTAATTGAACTTGTGAACTTCAATTGGCTTCCAAAAAACTATTTCATCTTGGATTGATCTGAAAGTTTTACCACACAAACTAGAAGAAAGAATGCAAATTTCTCAACAAGTTCTATTAAATTCAAACATTAAATGTAAAAGTTACAATACTTTGAATTCAACTTGAAACTATGTGAGGACACTTTTAGTCCCCTTCGGCAATGAGGGGTTAATGCATTTGAAATATCTTGCTTGCATTAGGTGCATTGTCTTTCTCTTGTTTGCATTCCATGCAATTCTTCAAAATTAAAATTATTTTCCTTATCTTTTTTTTGGAGTTCATTCTTGTTATGTTTCCTAGTGAATTCCTATTTTTTTTTTGTCACATGAAGGATTTAGAATCCCTACTTTAGTAGAGTATTTAAATTTTTGTAATATAATTTTGGTGAGATCCATCATGTAGTTCACAAAAGTTCTAGTTGGTTGTATGCCTCTTGTATGACAAAACTCTTTGTCTCTTTGCTTTCAATAGTAACTTCTACTTTCTAAAAAGAAACAAAAATGGTAACAGGCCTATGGCCAATTTTTCCTTCCAAGTGATGGGTGTTTGATAGACAAGCCTAATTGTGCAAGCATTCTTTTTTAATCTTCCACTTTCACAATTGCATTGGATGTGCTTCTAGTTTTTATTCCAAACATTTAATGTGTAAGAGTTTAGTGGTTCTGGTTTCAAAAATTCGAATTATGAAGAATGGAAAACTACTTGGATTTGTAGCACTAAAGAATCTCTATGCGATCCACAACAATGCATGTTGATGGTCAATGTTATTTTTACACCTCTCTATCTAATTAATTACATGTATGATACAAGATCAAAATAGGAAGAAACAAGACTTGCAAAACAACAAACACCTTCCAATGCCTAAATAAGTACTTTCACACTAAGAATGAACACATTTTCTTTTTTTCTTTTCTATATTCATGAAGACTTCCATTAAATATGTAAACTACTTCATATGGAATTCTTCATTGTATTCCACATTGCACAAGTCCACATTTTATTCATGTTCATTCCTTTTGATGTCATTCTAGTTTTCTTGTGCTATATTTTTTTTGCAAGTCTATTACATTTATGTTTCTTTTGCAATGACAAACATCTATACACAATGGACTTGCAAAACAACAAACAACTCTCTAATGTCTAAATGATAACATATACTATAATAGTGAATGGATTCTGCAATCAAAATTCATGTTCTGCTAATAGTTTGTTTTTTTCCCTTAAATTATTTATTTTGGGTTCCATATTCCAATACAAAATTAGTAAGTATAAGTCTTCCCATTCTCAAATATGTATTCATATTATGTTGTTTCAAGGTTTATGGTGTCTAAATTGTATTGAATTCTTTCATGACCTCTTGTTACTCCTCCACGAAACTTTGTATGATGGTAGGCAGAATTCCATTACCTACACATACAATTGGACCTCCTTATATGCAACAGGGTTAAACACAATGGCACAAGATGTAACAAAAGCAGTTTAAACATAATAATGTCTACCCAAATGCGCTCACAAAGACAGAGGCCCCAACTAGCTGTTCTGAGAGATCTTTGTTATCATTTGAGACAAATGCAACATATATCTCCAAGAGTTGAATACAATCAATAGATGGGACCTTATGACTCTGAACACATGTAAATGGATGTGCATTTCCCAATAAGTTATATGTTCTTGTGAGATGGATTGGCATGAGTGACAAAATAGAACCAACTAGTCCCTAACTACAAGAAGATTGCAAATTAATTATGCCGCATAACTTAGAACATACTAGATTATTGGGGCCTCATGTTTGCCGAATGGAAAGTTGAAGGACTTCCTTTTTAGTTTGTGCAAGAGGTTTTTAAAGTCATCTATAAGTGGTATGGAAACTACCGTAGCCACAAATCCATCATCCTCATATTTGGGACCTACTACACCATCTAATGCAAATTTTTTTGACTACCTCAAAACCAATAGCAACATAATGTGGAGGATGGAGATAACAAACTTGACATGAAAGACCCGCTAGAGATATCATAGCATAAAGTTGTCCAAACAATGGAAGATTCTTCACTTCGTCACTCACCTCGACAAACCATCAATTGATCACCACACCATCTTGTAGGTCATTGCTATAAGACCTTACAAGAAGCCCAACTTCTAGAGCTTTCATTAGTCTACTCCTTAGCATCATTCCAAAACTCATTATATAATTCCTTTGACAACACCCACTATATTGTGCATACGTGACCAAATTATATAGCTATATGACAAAAGAATCTCGAGGAGTGCAGTCATTGGGTAGAGTAGCAATATATGAGTGAATAAGTGATTTCTAATAAACTATAATTTCAACCTTAAATTTTGAGCTTTGTTTAATAATGACTATAGGTTTCTATTGCCAAAATTTCCAATTGAAATAAAATATGAAATAATTTTTAGAAGAAGTTGAAAATGAACTAAAATGGCATGTTTTTCAACTCAAATAATTATAGAGAACACATTTAAATGACCATTGAATCAATATTCAACTCAAAATGAGCTTTCAATAGAGAGTTATTTTTAGGAATTTTTTGTTCATCTTTTAAACAATTTTTTTTAATATAATATAGGGATGTGAAAGTTATTTTTTTAATTCTACAATGTATCTTTTTACTTCAAAAATTTATAACTAATTATTATTCATAAATAAAAATATCAATAATTCAAAACATAAACTTTCAAAATAGAAAAATCTATTCATATTTTTTTATTTATTTAAAATTCAAAAAGTATATAGGGGGTCCAAAGTTTTGTTCGCTCATGGTTTCTAATGGACACTCTAAGTGAACCGCCTAAGAGAAGAATATATTTGGTCATACAATTATAGCAAAGGCAACAAAGACAATAGGAGAAATCATGGTGTCATAGATGCAAGAAATTGTGGGTGCATTACTATATGTAGAGCACTTTAAGATTGAGGTGTAATTAAAATTGTTCATGGAGTAAATGGTATATATACTAAAGAAAGAAAGATTGCCGCATATACAACAATACCATAATTGTTGATGACAATGCTTGTTTAGCCATCTTAAAGCAAGGTAAAATGTTTAGTTACTTGTCCTAGCTATCTAGTGTATTAGGTAGAGACTTGACAATGTCAAACAATCAAGTATTATAGAACATGAAACAAGTTGTCCTAACAACCTTCACCACACCTACATCAGCCTTTTTAAATATTCATTCACTTAAATCGATTGCAGTCAACCCACCTGGCACTAAGACATGAAAGAAAATGGTAATGAAACTACAACAAAAACTAGAGAAGATGACTAGTTTAACCTAATAGAAAGACATGAGCAACTCTTCCATTACTATCAAAGCTACAACAACTATGTAGGACTCTTGCAATTCTATGTGACTTGATGCCGTCTCCACCTATGTTACATTTTGTTGCACTATGTAGTGCAATATGAACATGTTAAAAATATATTGAAAGTGTTCACTTCAATTTAAGAAATTTTTTTTTTGAAATTGTACACATCATTTCTAAATGCTTGTTCAATAGTAGGCAATCAAAAAAATAAAGAAAGAGACAATGTTGCATACCTAGGGGTCTATGGCTAATGACGTCATCAAAGGATCAAGTAGATTCCTAACTGCATTCTTTTTTGAGAGCCTAACATTGTGGTCATATCCTTGAAAATGACTCGAATACCTTCTACAACAAGTATGTCTTTATCAAGGACTTTGCCCTACAAACCTTCTATATAAAGCACTTGCAATAGCTCTTCTACTTCTCCATGCAATTGAAAAAGTAGAAAGTTGTTGAATGGCACAATACAATATTACATTTAGGAGGAATGTCATTCACAAGTTTGATTTTTCAAGCAACTCCCTAAAAGATTGCTTTAAAATACTAGAAGCATTTTCCACTACGCAACAACCTTTGCTCAGCTTTATATTGAATAGAGTTTCCAATACAAAGAATTACCCTTGCCCTCTATGCGGAACCATCAACCAAGGCAATAATAGGTATGCCAATGATGTAAGGGTTTGTAGACATTTGCAAAGTGTGTGGCATCCATCAAGTTTCCTTACATGACCAAAGAATTCAATGACAAGTGTCACAACATACAATTGTCATTCATAGAACCTAGCATACCCATGTATAGATAAAAAAAAATTGCTTGTTACTATTGACAATGGCTTGGCAATTTAGTGTACCCACCAATCTTGAAGTAGAAGTAATTAATATTACCAAAATCAAGCTTCAATGTAGAAATATGCATAGTTACCATTAATTGCACCAACAACAAGAAATGGACAAAGGTTAGAGAACCTCAAATTCACTTGTATTTCTTATATTCAGGGTTGATAGGACGGTTGGACGTCCGGGACGTCCGGACGCAGACGCTGTGTCCGCAGTGTCCGCTGACATTCGCGGACGCCATCCGCCCCGTCCGCCCCGCCCGCCCCGTCCGTCTGCCCATGTCCGCCCCCGTCCGTCCGCCCGTCCGCCCCCGTCTGCCCCGCCCGTCCGCCTTCCGACGGCGGGAGGGACGCTGCGTCCGCTGGCGTCTGTGCGACCGGGTTACGGACGCTATTTTGGGGTGGACGTAGAGATTCGTCAACCCTGCTTATATTTTATCTTCAATTGGCTAAGAAATTTTGTACCACAAAGTCCCATTGATGGCATTAGCAACCTTGTACAAAACTTTAGACATTTTACTCATCCAATAATAAACATTTCATTGTAAATCATAAAATCGAAATTGTAGATCAATTTGAATAATATGCAAGCTACGCATACAAGCACCAAAATGGCAAATATATCCCTAGTGATCTTTTTTTCTACATGTGGCGTTAGTACTTTTGCAAGGAAAAATATGGATGGCTTTGTCATTTCGAACATGGACATGTTGACAAAAAATCTTGAGAACTAGGTTGTCGGAGAAGGTTTCATCCTAAAATTCATGTTTCATGGAAAGTATTCAAGAAAAATCTATACAATCTATAGTTGTATAGTGTAGTTCTCTTGAAGAAATATGTATCATTCACAAGGGCTAACAATAGATTCTAAAATTCCTTTTCCTTCTCCAATAATAGTAACAAATAAAGTGCCTCATTGCCATTGAGAAGCAACAAGAGAATTTGAGTTGTAAATGCCATAACATTCTAAAGGGTGTTAAATTATTTTATGTTATGAATAAAAAAATGGCAGATCCATAGATTCAAGTCTACAAAATACAAATGACAATTTCTAAAAGAAAGGTCAAGAAAGAATGCACATTATTCTACTTCATGAATATTCTATTTGGTATATGAAGAAAAAATTATGTATACTAAGAATTAAAGAACAATTGAGTTAGAAGTAGAAAACCTAATCATTCTACAAAACTATAGTACAAGAAAGGCATTAAGCATAAACCTACAAACCTTCAAGGTAAAAAAATATAAATGTGAAAGCTTGAAAGAAAGAATTTAATACAAGCTACATTGATCAATTCAATAGTGTTAATGTTCACTGTTTATCACACAAAATATTGACAATTTTTTTGGATGGCGATCGCAAATGAACATGGGCATGCAACAATTACAAATCTACCATCTAAATTTCAAAGGAACTTACCAACAATCATGTCTACGAAATGCACCAAGATGAAAGTGAATCAAATCACAATGTGTTGCAGCCCAAATCACACTTTATTGCTCCAAATAGTACTTCACTACTTAATGGGTTCTCCACATTTCATTTTCAACCTTGCTTGAGTCACAACTAGTTAATACTGCACATACCATGCACCCACAGTATTAGTCACCATTTCCAACTCACACTATTAAGTGCCAATCATTAGGACTCTAGCATACAATTCTTACATAACACCGGGCATGCCACTTTGTGATATAGGGCAAAACTTCCATTTTAATGACCTAGAATCCATGGTGGCACTACTCACCACTCTCTTAACCACCTTTAAGTGTCACCATGTTCCAAACTAATCTATCATGTATTTGCTACTTTTCTAGCATAGCTAATTAAGACTCCCAACTCATGACACATCGAGTGTGGGCTAATAAGGGATGGGATTCCATCCCAATCAGTGCCATGAGACACTTCACACAAGTGTCCCAGGTTGCTTTGGAGCCGATGGTGAAGTTTCACCACCAATCTTGAGTCACTGAGGTTCACCAAGGCTTTAAAAGAGAGTGAGAAGGGAGACCAACCCTTTTTATAGTACTCTCTACGGGATTTGGTAGATTCCCCTTCTTATGTCAAAGGAGGTTCCCAAACCACCTTGGGTTTTGGAAGACCACTCGTTTCTAATTGAAATCGTCACGTTACGTCAACATTTGAACCTCCGAACTTCTAAACTACGTAACTTTGCAATTAGAGTTTTAAATCCCACATGTAAGCCTATTATTGATATCTACATAGAGAATAGATGGTGACAAATTGCTCACTTGTTCCATTTGGACAAGTTCTCAAAAAGTTATTGCCCTCCAAAGATTTAGGTTTACCGGATGAGGCCATTTCATCTTCACTATGGCCCCTCTCTTTGGCCATAACTTTTGACTTATAGCTTACAACCTCATAATGATTGTCATTCTAATCTCCTTGTGTTCATAGCTTTCCAATAGTATGTTACATGCCTTACTCCAAGAAATATTTTCTAAAAGCAATCCCCTTAGAACCCTTAATGTCCCAACATCGCTAAAACACCCTCAACTTTGAATAGCCATAATTTTGTCTCACTAGTCTAAATCACATGTTCTTTGAACAATTAGAAGTGTCTTCTCAAAAACTTTTCAAGCATATATGACATTTTACCATTCTCTTCAAATCCAAGGGACTATTGAGCCCTATATGCTCGGGAGTCTCTCATTTTTACCCTTTTAGACTGTTACAAGGCTTGAGGAGTCATCCCAAGGTCCCCCTTGCTCACCAAGGCACTTCAGGCACCCCAAAGGAGATAGGGGCATAACATAGTGAACACCACAAACACAGTCAATGTAAACAAACTCAGGCACAACTAGGTTACAACAAACGCCACATCCAATGTTACATGAAGCATCATGACAACAAATACAAGAAGGAAATAAAAACACAATTGTAAAAATTTAACATTGCCAAATTTCAATGAGAGAAATGATCTCTAAGGTTGCATTGCTACAAGGGACTTGACATCAATGTCAATGTCTTGCCTAAACTATATAGACCCTAGACTATTGTGATGCAAGCAACAATGCAAGTGCGATCAACTAGTACATAAAAAAGTAGCTAATGTAGCCAATACTTGAAATAAGATATATAAATTGTAAACGTGGACTCATTTCAAGATCATATAATATAAAAATTTGGTTCAAATACACACTCGATGTGAACTCAAACTTAAAAACTACATCCTTCTACTTTACAAAAAAGGGAAATCCTATACAACCAAAATGGGAACAATCTTTTGTTTTCATAATGTACATTTCATTTTTCATTAAAAAAAAAAAAGCCTTCACATATAGTTGCAAAATGGAAGCATACCATACATATCAATTAGTTTTGGAAATAATTAAGAAAATTTTGGGTTGTGTCTAAAATTTTAAAAATTGTACAACTATTTTCTAAAAATTGGAAAAAGAACTCATTATTACTAATTCTAAATATCCAAAAATTATTCTTGACAAAATTCAGAAAAAGAAACACATTTACTCAAGAATAGAAAAAACAATGCAAAATTGGAAGTGTCAAAAAATTAGGAAAAAAAATTCGGAAAAACAAGAAACAAAAATCAAGCTATCAAATTCTCAAACACCAATAAGTAAGCTCTTCAGGCACCAAGGTGTCGAAACTCATCTATCCATATGCTCTACAGGTAAGGAAACCAATCCATTTCCAACCACATAAACAACTATACATACATGGAATGCAAGTTTCTAGAGCAGCGAAACTTTCCTACGGACATTTAGAGGATGAAAAGACCCCAATGAAAAAGAAAACATCTCACCTAAAAAAAGGCTATAGTTGGTCAAACTTATAAAGAAATACCAATGCAACACTCATAGGTGTCAATGAATTCGCTTCAATCCATAATCTGAGCATTCACGATCTGAGCATTCCAAGAAAACTAGACATAACATCGTTCAGCAGTTAGGCAGCAGTTCCTCTTGCATCCTTGAAAAGAGGACCCCTACAATGAACAAAATTGTCTTATAGTCTTATACGGCCGCTCTGCCAACCCCAATCCTTGAATTAACTGATAAGTTCCTCCCTCCCTCCCAAGTATCTATTTCTAGCACAGCATTAGACCTTCCCAGCATGGGGGGAACCGCTGCCTGGTTATAAAATGTTGTGACCCCACAATCCGGCAAATGCCACATTCACATGTCCCTCAAGTAAAATAAGTTACAATGCTAACCTTCCCAGGCAACCGTGGCCGCCGACTCGACACATGGCATCGCACCGTCACTCAAAGCCCCAACCAAGTCAAGCAAACACGGACAATGCAGTGACAGTGACGAGCACACACGATCCATGACAAACCAAAGTGCGGTACTCAAAGGGATTGGTTGTAAGATAACTCCATTTACAGTATAACAAGTAGCGCAGCGGTCTCATTGGGACTGGAAAATCCCAGGAATCGGAAATATTGAAAATGCCAAACCAGTACTAGAAAAGAGGGAGCAGCGGCTGTCCGGCCTCACGAGTACAATGACAGGTTCAAGCAACGCGAAAGTCGCAAACAAGAATAACAACTCTCCAGTCCCAAGAAAGAAGATAACTCCCCCTATCTCAGGCTAAGACGGGAATGGGGCTAACTTACGAAGAATAAGAACAGTATCAGAAAAAAGAAAAAGAAAAAAAACCCAAAAAAGAATTATTTAAACAAGGGCTATTCCGCGTCACCGGCAGCAGGGTCGTACACTGCCTGCCGCACGAACTGCCCGCGCACGCGCGGTCTTTGCTCCGCCAGCCTCTTCCTGCTTTGATATCGCACCTGAAAAAAGAAACCGGACACTTCACCGTTAGCATGCAACAATAACCAACTGACCCGACTCTACCGACCGACGCACTCCGACTTCCAGCTCACCTCACGCATCACATTCAGCGCAAGGACCGGCACCATCCGAGGCTCTCAACACACAGAACTATCCAGTCACTTCATAAATCCCGCGCATCGAAATGAATTGCACAGCATGCAAAACCCAAGTTCCAAAAACAACGCACGGAGCTGGAAACCGCCATTGCCACGCACCTTCTTCTCAAAGCAGCGCTCCTTGCGCTTCTGCCGGAATTTGTTCAAGGCGGCCTCCCGTCGCGCGAAGCGCATCTGCTCCGTGCACACCCCGTTGGCTCCGCTCACCCCATCCATGGCAGGGTCGTTCCCCCCGTTGTCGGCCGCCATAGGGGCCGCGTCCAGACCACTCTGCCCGTTGTTCGCTGCCACATTGCTGCCGGACGCGCTGCCGTTCACGGACCCGTTCCCGTTGCCCGTGCTGCCGTAGCCGTTGCTGCTGCCACTCTGGCCGTCCACCACGCCCGCGGCCATGTTGGCGGACCCGCAACGAGGTGCGCCCGACCCCGGCGTGATCACGGACTGCTGCTGCTCGTCTTGCACGCTCGCGTTCCCGGAAGGCTGCGAGCCGCTCCCCAGGTGGTGGTGATGGTGGTGGTGGTGGTACTGGCTGCCCTGGTGGTGATGCGTGTGCTGGTGGCTCTGCCCCGCGCGAGAGTGAGGCCCCGTCCCGGAACTCTGCTCCTGGAACGCGGAAGCCTGGTTGTACACGTCCCCGCGCTCGTCCATCTGCCGAGCAGGAGCCGCCATCCAGGGACCCGGATGGGCGTAATACATCGGATGCACAGCCGCACCGAACGCGCCGCCCATGCCATCGTACGCAAGCATGCCCGGCGGCGGCATGGGAATGGCCACGGGCATGCCCGGCACCATCATCCCGTCTTCCTTGCTCGGCCGGGAAGACACGAAACCGTCTGGACTCGCTTCCTGCCCGCCCTGGTTCTCCACGCTGCCGGCGTGCACGGGTGGGGGCGTCGTCCCCTCCACGCTCCCCTTCGACGACCCGCTCCGGTCCAATCCCATCCCCAGACGGAGGGAGCCTCCGGACGTGCCGCAGGTGCCAGGAGACATGCTGTACGATCCATAGCCACCGGACATCGGATAACTGCTCAGAGGGAGCGCAACACCGCCGGGATGGTACTGCTGGATGATAGTTCCTCCGGCTCCGGTGCTGTATCTGCACAAGGTCGCCCAGTCAACAACAGTAAGTCACCACGACAATCAGACACACGAAAGAACGCAAGCACGAAACCACAAGCTGGTGAAAGCCTGCGGCCGAAGCAGGAAGGGGGAAACAACGGACTCGACGAGCACATCTGCATGACGAATCGAAAGCAAACCCCTCCAGCTACGATCGGAATGCATCGGAAGGGAACCTGGAAAACGCCGACCCGCCCGAATGACGAAGAGGCTGACGCTCCTCCAACTCCCCGTCGTCCTCCAAGGCCGAACGGGGACGTTTCAAACTCAACTCCAGCATCGGACCAGAGTCCGAACCGTTCCTGGCTTTCGGGCTCATCCGACCACGAAGATCCAGCTCTTCGTCGCCATCGCCGCTTTCTTCACGTTCCTCCGCGGCCTGTGCTTGCGGCTGGCACGCGATACCGTTGATCAGATCGATCACCTCAGGAGAAGACTCCTCGGCAGTACCGGTCGGACCGCTGGAGGAAGGACTCTCGCCATTGTCTTCGCCAGGCGACGGCCCGGCGTCTTGCATCTCGCATGCGGCGTCCTCGACTTGCGGCCGGACACCCTCCGACTGCTCATTCTTCTCATTGCCATCACCACAAGGCTGGCGGGTGGCCATCTCCAAGTCATGACCCATCTCGTCATCTGAAAAACGACGCCTGGGTCAGCATGCAACAAATGTATTCATAGCTCTCGTAGCCAGTCACGAACCAGGACCATCGTACGAACCCGATTCGAAAACCGCAAACGACGATACCAGAATTGGACAAACCCAGCGTTTGGACACATACTCTCCCGGCCAACCCAGACCGCGACGCAGGAGGACGCATCACAAGACTCGGAACATTTCGGGCTTACCCAAGTTGGCGCCCTTCTCCTGAGATGTAGCTTGACCCTCCTCCTCTCCGTCTGCAGCTTCCGGTTCGACATTCTTCCGAGGAACTTGGACAGGTTGCATGCAAACCTGGACCCAAAACACACGAATGAGCCACACTCAACGCAAGGGACTACGCAAATTGCATCCTCAGCAGCGCCTCTCGCTTGCATTACCACTGCTTCTCTCCATGTCAACCAAGAATGCACGGCCCAGCTACGATCGAAGCAGTCGCTTACTTGATTGCCACTGCCATTGTCGCTGCCGCCCTGAGCATTCAGCCGGCTGCTCCCATTGTCGTCCCCGTCGCTGCCATCATTGCTGCCGCTCCGGTTCTCCGCGGCCCCAACACCACGACCCTCGGGCCTCAACACCTCCCCGGTATGACTCCCGCTTCCACTTCGGCTACCGCTAGACTGAGGGAACCATCACAGCAAAACACAAATCAGGCGAATCCGAATACACCCTCATCCCCCACAGGACACATCTTGATTTCCGCACAAATCGACCAGGCCCATGCCGCACCCTGGCTACACAGCACTCAAAACCTCAACGGAATAACACAAACTCGAGAAACCTCATCTGCTGCCGTCCAGACGATCCCACAATCCACACACACGACCACAGACCTCGCCAAACACGAATCCCTTTCTCTCTCTCTCTCCGGCAGCTCGCCACACAACTCCTACCACTCACTCGCAGCAATCCTGCTGTGCGCACAATCCATTCAACTCAAAAACCCAAGAGCACGAAGGCCGAGCGGGCACTTACACTGTGACACTTCCTCCACACATGCTGCCAAAGGTTCCTCAGCTCGTTCTTGCGCACGGGCTTCACAAGGTAGTCCGCCGCTCCTTTCGTTAGGCAACGAAACACGATGTCCAGGCTGTCGTAAGAGGACATGACTGCATCCAACACAACACTCAGTTCCCCGTTCATACCCATGGGCATATCGTCGAACCACACATAAGTGCACACTCATCCATGTCTAAATCCAGCACAAACATCCTGCGTACTGTGGGTAGGGCTACTTACTCACGACAGGGACTCTCTTGCAAGCTTCCCGTTTCATCATCTTCGACAGAAGCCCCACTCCCGAAAGGCACGGCATCACCACATCCGTCAACACCAAGTCGAAGTGGCTCTTCGCATCCTCCAGCAAATCCCACGCGCTCGACCCATTCGCGACGGCGGTGACTGGGACAGGCACAAACCTTCCAGTTCAGGTCTAGATTCCAGGTAGAGACGACATCAAAAGCACACGACAACGGTCTGTCGCCCCTCGAATCCCGTTCGCAGGGCGACAGTCACTCACCACGACGAATATCCACACTTCAATCCACAAACCAAGATTCTTATGCACTACCATTCTCTCATGCAAATCACCACTCCGTGCTAACGAAACCACACCATACGTATTCTTCGGACCCGATTCTACCACATACGGCTGACTGCCTTGCCCAACCCGCAACGCCTCACGACAAAACATGAAATCCAGCGTTCAGTCAGACAGAAACAACAGATTCGAAATGCTGCCTGGAATCGGGAAAAGTAACGACCTTCGTAGTTGCAGTTCCGCAGCAGAGCGCCAACCACGTGCCGCGTGCTGTCGTCGTCCTCCACCAGCAGCACTCGCAAGTTGCGCTGCAGCAGAAAGCTCTCCCACCCGCCGCCGTCCTGAATCCGCAGCGTCGCATCCACCCCGAGCGACTGCTGCTCCTTGCCCGGACCTGTCAGTGACTGCGGCGCCAGCTTCTCGCAAGCCGCAGCGTCCCCTTCCTCGTAATGGTCCTCGACCCCGTCTTCCCTGCGGCCATCCCCGTCCGATTCCGGCGTCCGCACAGCGTCGCTGGCCGCGAACTGATGGTCCAGCTCCCGACGAATCTGCTCCGCGATGTCCTTCGAATCCTCGCGGGTCTTCAGCACGCCCAAGCCCGTCCGACCCGCCAACCCGCGCACGGGCTCCAGTCTCGCGACCCTCTTCTCCCTTCCGCCGTCCACCACTCGATCCCCGCCTGCCTGCTCCCTACCTCTGTCCACGACCTTGCAGCCGCCTTTCAGTCGCCTTCCGGACTCCAAGAGGGCGACCACATTGCGCTCCGCGCATGCCGTCCCGCCCTCAAATGCCCCCTGAGCCTTGCTCGCCGACTGGACCTCGCCCACGTCCGCGGTCATAAAGGATCACTACACAACCCCGCGCGCACGCGTTTTTCTGTCCGCCCACCCCACCCTCCACTACTGCTTAGGGACGCCTAACCTTCAGATCCCTGACCAACACTCAATCTGTATCTCGGAACTCCTGGAGGTCTCCGTCGCAGTTCGCAAGACATTCGCTACGACTCGTGACGACCACACGTGACCTCTCGGTCCTCCCAGCTGATCATGCAAACGACCATCCCTGTCAGCGCCAATGTCCTCTACAGTCACCGCACTGAGGACCACGCCTCGTCTAATCACTCCCCGTCTTGGTTAATCAAAAATCTAATCCTAAATTCAGGACAACCAATGTATGCCGCAATACATCTGCGCCGGTTTCCGCATTCTCTGAATGTACGTGAGCAACTCACATTCCCCAGCGACGTCATCACAGCCCGACGACAGTCGAACTCATACCAGCACGCCCAAATCATGCGGATGCAAAATGACCACAAAATAGAGAGATAAGTGAAAGAGTTCACGGCACCACTAACCTGTGCCCGGCGATGAAGTGCTGCCTCACCGCGTCCGCTTTGTTGAACACCCGACCAGCGCACTCAACCTCACCTCCGCCAACCCGTGCAAGCACACTCTCCTCCAACGAAGCCCAAATCAACATGCGTCACTTGGAGCACAAAACGATCGCGCCACCACCAAAACACTCAAACAACATGGACACTTCCGAAATTGGTACACAACACAACAGCGAAAGAATGTCGCCACTCCGCACCTCGTCCAGCGATTTACTTCCGCAAGCGCAATATACCAGATCCTATAAAAACCGGAGCCTAAACCACCAAGCCTACCTTAACCCTGAATCCTGCCTTCCAATCCCACTGCCCCTCGTACGACGCCCTTCCCCACCACCACACACAGGCAACCCCACAACCACCAAAATTCCAGCACTGGCAAAATTTTAAAAAACCCAAAACCCCTTTCAGAAAAACTCGAAGAAATCACGCACTGCACTGAAGCCCCGCAAACCTCGAGAACGATAGAGAGAAAACCTAATCAGGCGCGCGAGCAAGCGTTATAACAAGCAACGACGCGAGCTCCACAAAGGCGACCACAGAATCGTGCAGCCACGGTGATAGGCTTCTCTTCGGACGTGGCCCGCTGGGGTGCGCTAGTTTGATTGCCTGCGGGGGGCTTGGGACCAAAGAGTGACGAAGATTTAGATATCACGGGTTCCGGGGAAGGGCGCCTACTTCCGCGGGGACGGAGATAAATATCTCCCCATCGGCCCGCGGCGTCTGCATTTGATTTGCCCAGCTGGCGGAAGACCAGCCGCGTCGACCAATGAGGTCGCGTGTTTTGGTGCGCGCGAATTTACTTGCCCCGCCCTGTTGATTCTCTTTGCATGTTGATTTCGTGGGACTAAAGGACCGGCCACTCAACGTCCGGGGTTTGATCCTTCAGTTGCATTTGCTCTTTTCCGTCTCAAAGTCCAGGAAGCCTGGAACGCGTCGGCTCCATGGAGCTTGAATAGCAAGTGACTTAAAAATAGACACAAAAAAAAAAGAAGATAGATACATAAAAACTCCGGTCTTTAAAAAAGGCCAGGGAGGATTGATCCGTCTATTGCCCCACTAGAGGATAAATGTCAAAATTGCTTTCTATTTTATGTTGCTTAAATTTTGTATTTCATCATGTCCCACGAGTAATCTTGGTCTTCTAATTGCAAACATGAATTCAGCATTTGCAAATTTTATCATATGTGGCAAAAGAAAATTTCAAGGTTTTCTACAAGGGTAGAACATGGGGCAATAGAGGGGGCAATCCTCCCTAGCCAACACGAATAGAATGTTTGTTCATGGTGCCAATGAGCCAATATCCAATGGATCACGGGCCATCGATGCAACACTACTCTTCCCTTTCAAGACTTAAACATACATTACTCTAGGACCAACTCAGGATTGGAATGTGGACATCGTCTTAGAAAGTTCCTTCGAACAGCTTTGAACTTGCCTTTGGCAAAAGAGGATATCTACAAGGTGGGTATCCATCCCCCAAACCCACCATTTTTGCTATTGTGCACACTAGTAACTATTGTTATAATTTTCAAATTTTTCAAGTTTTTCTTGTTGTTGGCAAGTGAAAGGTGGTTCCAATGCACCAAAGAATGTGGCATTTGGATACCGTATGCAAAAGTTATGAAGGGTCAAAGTTTCATTCGGGAGATGGTCTAAAGTTGTTTCTTCCACATGCATGTGTAAATATTGATCTTAAAGATATAGAAAAGGTGATGATGGTGGTTTTAAACAAGGAATGCTTTTGGAAGTACCCACCCTATAAGGTGGGTACCCTCCAAACTACCACTTTTGGCTATTATGTAGAATAACTATCCTTATGGGACTTGTCAAATTTTTCATATTTTTCTTGTTGGCAAGTGAAAGGAGGTTCCAAAGCATCCAAGAACATGCCATTTGGATATTGTATGCAAAAGTTATGAAGGAACAAAGTGTAGTTTTTAAATAGTTTTTTCTACATAGGTACTTATGTAATTGGTTCTGGAGTTGTACAGAGAATAAAGACAATGGTTTAGGGTCAGCGACACATTCAATGGAAGTGCCCACCTCATAGTGTGATTTGTAGATAGTGGAACTATTTTAAAAATGGATTGTCATGTCCCTATAATATTCATGCAATTAACAATTAGTTGGTGAAAAAACTTGGTCACAAATTTGAAAACATTGGCAAAAAACGGTGAAAAAAAATCTATAAAATTTCTATATTGAGTATCAAAAAAGAGAAAAAAGAATTAGACTTTGTACTTGAAAAAACGGTTCAGTGTGGGAATTGGAGGAAATTCATTGGTGAACTAAAAAAACTTCATAAATACTATCATGTCTATCACAAAATGCTTTTAAAGGTGGACAAACTACAACTAGAATGAATGGATGAGAAAAAGGAATTTTGATGTTTTGCTTAGAAGTGTGCAACAATTGTTTTCAAGAAATTGTTGGCTTACAAATTTCCAATTTTGACTTTGAACTCTTTTTGTTGAGTTTGCATCAAGGTAAAGCTATTCCTAAAATGTAGTTATCTCCGTATTCATATAGAAGTGAAAACATCACCGAACTCATGTAAGGCTATTCTGACTCTAAAATACTTGAATTAAAGTTCATTCTTGATTTCAATTCTAAATGGAAATTTAACCTAGTATAAATTTTAAGGTTTAGTTGTTGTTTGAGGTTTTATGTTGAATTAAAAAAAAAATGAGGTATCTAAGAAAATGTGGTCTAACTTCCTTGGATCATTCTAAGAAATATATTCATCTATCTTAAGAGTATTTGGAAGCCCCATCTTTTATGGTATTCAACATTATGAAATGAAGGTTGAGATGATGAATGTCCTTCAAAAGTAAGTGTTATAGCAAATCATAAGTATTTGGCATTGTAATTTGAAATGTAAGCCTTCAATTACCTTCCAAAATGTGGAATGATATAAAAATTCATTTTATACTATTATGACCATTGTCCTATAATATACAGCAATGGTGAATTTTTTAACTAGATTTTATATTAGTTGTGAATTTTGTTCACTATCTTTTCCAAAACTCACAATAGTTTTTTGTCCTCATAAAATATTAAGAGCTTCTCTTTTACTAAAATATAACTTTATTGACTAATACTCTCTTTGCTCTTGAACTTGAAGAAAGAGCGAGACATTTAGGAAACAATGTCATGAGGTGGTCAAACCTCTCTAGTAGCCTAATTTACACTAGAAATAATTCCCTTGCTTGTAGCCAACACTCTTGGGCCTTCTATAGTATTTTGGAGGCTATTTGTTTTGCTTAACAATGTTTTGAGGACATGTACTTTCATCTCAAAATATACAAATAAAATATTTCTTTTGAATATAGTGTTAATATGCATCATATTGATCACAATCTTTATCTTCATGGGGGCTAAGGCAATTTTTTCATTTTTTCATGAGCTAACCACTACAGTAGAAGACCTAATCCCATTAGTCTTCTCTTTATTGTAAGCCATTCGGTTTACAAAAAGTACAAGTACAAACATTTGTAAATTAGTGAAATTAACTTTATATTATGAGCTACAAACTCTTCACCATTTTCTACAACAAGCCAGTTCTACAATCCATACTATAATTCTTTAACCTACAATTACAAAGATTCTTTAGGCATAGAAATATGAATTATTTCACTCTTGCAAATGTCCTTCATTCTCTCTTGTTTTTATGAAAATTCTTAACCATCTTTTGTGTAATGATGCTATGCTAATTACCATCATTCTTATGGCTCCACATAACCCCATACTTTATTTTTGTTTGGACGGCATTCGAGACAACAATATTAGTATATTAACTAGGTAGTTCAATAAGAAGAAAAATATAAACTTGATTATAAAAACAAGAATAATTTTCCTTGAATTGAGTTCTAAATATATGAGAACCAATTGCTAATTGGGAGTTGAATTCCATAAACATCTTTTGAATTACTTGATTTTTTAAAAGTTAGTCCTTGATCCCTTATTCCCTAATGATCCAAGGGGGGTGTACTTTCAAAATAGGTCCTAAAAAATACCAAAAACCTTAAGCTTCCAAAAATCTACTTTTCATTCCATTGTTTCAAAATTGTTCAAATCATATATTTTTGTGACACTCTTGAAGGTAGCACCTTGAAAGCTTAAAGTACACCACTTTTGAACTTTTCTATAGAACTTCTCTTAGTCAGAATTCAAAGAGTACACGAATTATTCCATTATCTCTATCACTATCATCTCTATTTTTGCTAAAAATAAATCATACTATTTGTTGAAGCAAACTCTTCATTCATTCATGCCCAAACCATAGTTCTCCTGATAAATAAATAAAATCAATGTAGGCTAAAAAAATTATTTTGTAGTCCCAATTTCCAAAAGAACGAAATTTTGTACTACCACTAATTTTGACCCTCGCTAGTAAGGGATGATGCACATCTAGTGCACATGCTAGTTTGTTGTGCTGTAAGAGGCTCCAAATCCTCACTAACAAAGAATTAGTAATTATTGCACTTGGCCAAGTGCATTCATTGTACAATAAAAAATATGCAATTTATTTATTTATTTTCATACATGTGATATACCATTTATGGAAGACATTGACAGATTTTTTCTTCTCAAATTGTATGATGTATAAAATACATGTTCTTTGCAAATAGCATACCATTGTGTTTCATGTACTTAAAACTATTGATTCATTTTGTACAAATTTGTACAATCAAAATATAAAATCACCCAAACTCTCAATACCTGTGATTGAACAAAAGACTAAAATTCTCACTTGCAATTGAACAAGAGGCTGAGATTTGTTCAAGGGGAATGGCCCCACCAGAACATATCAGAAAACGTAGCACAGTGAGGAATAGGTCCAGCAGCGACGGACGGACGGACGGACCTCGTCGGACGAACGTCGGACGGCAGAAGGCACGGTGATGGACTCCTCCTATCCACACAGCCATTGTGTGGTCCATACGTTTTTGAGAATATCGTGCAAATATATTTCCCCCCGGGAGCTGAGTTGGCAGCCGAATGGGCGGACCACGTTTGCCGAGCGCAGTCATTGGGCGGGGGGTGGCCGGGCCAATCAGAAAGAACCCCAAACGAGCGGCCACGTCGTAAAGCTTTTCACGTTGGGGGCTGGGGGGGATCGGATCGATATCCGCTGCTTGACCTGACCCCACACTCCAGCGGGGCGACCGATATTTCACAGGGTTTTCCATACGACCACTTGTCCAGCATGCATGTGCCTTTCTGGATCTCTTCCTGGCCTCTCATTGGCCTCGCTCGGCCATGCAAGCCCATGTCCATGCCATGGGGGGTCCTTCGCATGCATGCGAAGGGGATCAATGGCAGATGACACATGTTCGATGGATGTGGGCACACACTGGGAAAGGGTTTTCTTTGGTGGGGTGGGGGGTGGGTGGGGGGGACCGAAATAGTACGAAGGAGATCACCCGTTTCCGATCAGCCTCCCATTCTCGTAGGGGCAGGGTGATGGAACTGACCCCTAAATCTTTTATTTGTTACTTGATTGTTTATTATTTTCAATTTTGAGTTTGTTCCGCAAACTCTGAAAAAGCACACTGCTATTTAGAATATACATAAATTTTTTAAAAATTGAAAAAATTAAACAATTAAATAATATTATTTGATGCCGCAAGGTCTTGGCCACTTTAAATTGCTGACATACTAGCGTTTCCAAGTTGTTCCGAGTTCTCAACAATCCAAGAACATGCACTCTTCTTTTGGCTTGAAAAAACCTCTAATGGGATCACCCGTTTCTGATCAACCTTCCATTCTTGCAAGTTATGCTATTATAAGGTATATGCACTAAAAAGTGACACTCTCCTAAATGCGACAAGCTTAAAATCTTGAATAGTTATAGATAGATGTTGCAATTAGGAAAGTGTCACTTTCACGTGTGCATACTTTACTTTCAATCAAATTTGTGCTTTAGGTGCCAGCTCACATAAAGCAACAAAAAGAACAGTTGCAATGTTTGGGAAGTGTACACATTAGGAAAAATCTGAACCCCTAGGAGGGCTGTTAAACTTTCATTTTTTGGCACCCCACAATGCAAATACAAAAATAATAAAAATAATTTCTTTTATAAAATTATGAAAAAAATTATAAAACTTCATGTGGTGTTGACATAGCACCAGTAGCGCCACATCAAAAGCTAAATAAAAAATAAATAAAAAATAAAAAATAAATTCATTTTTTCTTTAATTGCATGGGGGGTTCAAAACTCACAGACATCCTAAGGCATGAAATTTTTCCTAATGTTAAAAGCATACAATGATCTCAATATCCATCCTTAAGTTAGGTTCTTTGTTTGCTTTGTTTTGATTATTTATTACATTGAGATCTTTGGAACCATGTGTCCCTTGGTTGTACTATTGATACCATCGGAAAGCTCTTGGCAAATAGGAATGCAAGCACTACTAGAAAATTCATGACCAAAATAACAAAATTTCAACTAAAATCTGTTGAATGATTAAGTCATTTTAGAGGTGTTGTTTTGAACAAAATCAAACTGAAATCTATTGATTTTTGTTGTTGTTTTGAACAAATCAAAAAAATTTAATTTAATTTAAAATTATTATTTTTTTAAATGAATTTTTTTTTGGATGGTGTCCATATAAAATAATTTTTTTGTTGCTTGGGCAGCCACCTAGGCGGCCTACCACATGGGCAAGACCACCTAAGTAGTGTGCCACGCGAGTAGGGCCTCCTAGGCGACCGACCATGTGGGCTAAGGCCACCTAAGCCACCCACCACGTGAGCAGGTGCCTCTACGAGGATTTGAACCTTGGACCTCCAAACATGAGGTCCAAGGTTCCAAACACTATACCACTTAAGTACTTAAGTGATCACACATGAACAAGAATTTTATATATTTATTTTTTTTCATTGTTTTTTCATGTGTTTTGTATTTTCATCGAACTTCAGAGGTCATTGAGTCATAGTAAAACACATTTTTTTCAAAAAACTTTGACCTAAAAAAAGTTGTAAATTTAAACTAAATTTCACTTCCAAAAGTCCGTTTGTAATTTTGAGTCTCCAATAAAAAGTTATGGACAAAAATCCGAGAGGATGTTTGAAAATGTCAAAATAAATGTTCGTAACTACCCCTCTGATTTTTGTCTATAACTTTTGATTGGAGGATCAAAATCATAAACTCATTTTGGGAGATGAAATCTAGCTTGAATTTACAACTTTTTTCAGTTATAGGTTTTGTGAAATTTTTTATTCTACTATGTGAGAATGGATTCCAAAGTCTGCTGAATTAAAAAAAGACTGAATTTTACATGATTATTATTTTTTTAAATCATTATACTTAGATTCTCAAATATCCCAAAAAGATTTCAAAGATTCCCAAAATATTCTTGAAAAGCTTCAAATTCAACAAAAACTTGTTGATTTGGTCATTGCACTATCCAAATCAACAAAAAGAATTTGTCATTTTGTTGATTTTCACAAAAAGTTACAAAATGGTCATTGTACTGTTCCAAATAACATAAATCAATTGAATTTCTATTGTTTTTGTCATGCATTTCTAGTAGTGAAGGGCCTTGTTCCATGGCATTTAAGTGACTATTTAAAAATTATTGAATTAAAAAAGTTTTTATGAATTTAAAAATTAGAAAATCATTTTTACTTTCATTTTTATTATAGCAACAATACGGATCACACTAGTGTACAATGAAAGCTACAATTATCACATACACCGATTTTGTAACCAGCCTATGGGTGGAGAAAGGTTTCCCTACATAAAGAAATGGACAAACATAATCTTTACAAAAAAACTTATGGTGATCTTGATTTTGAGGAAAAAATTGTAAAAATTTCTAAAATCCTTCTAAAATCTATTTCACATCATAGAGAAATTTTTTCCTCAACCTTCTCTATAGTACAGATAAGCTAAACTATTTTAGAGGTTTAGAAATGGGTGATCATTTTGATAGTGCTAGATTGCATTAGAAAAAATAATAATTTGGCTGAAAAATGGCAACAAATTGTGAAGTTTTTCACTAAAAAACTTCAAATTAGAAAAAATCTTGGAATGAAATTGCTAGATTATAGATGAAAACAAAATTATAGATAGTACGTGATATGTTCTAATGTGATATTCTCAATCCAATATATAGATGAATGTTGAAATTTAGAACATCACTATAACATTTTATATTGCAACTTTGGTAATTCATTAAAAATTAAAAAAAAGATATGTAGTAGACTAGACTATAGAGTAGGGTGCAATAAACTTACAAAAATATAGGTAAAACATATTGATATATATATTTTTAATTTAGGCATTGTCATACTAACATTCAATTTTTTTAAGGGAATTATTTTGAAACTTTAGTGGTGATGTTCGTTGAAGGAAATATGTGTATATAGATGTTTCCTACGTGTCTATGCAATTGAATTAAAAGATTCATCACCAATGTTATTCAATCGATTATCATGTAAAACTATGAGTATTGAATGAAATAATTCAATTAAAATGGAATGTTGCTTTTTTGAAACTGAAAATTGGTATGCTCAATTGGAAAAATTGAATGTTAATTATGCAAAACCAAAAATGTCAATTGTATTTTATATTATGCAAAAAAATAAAATTGAATGGCACAATTCACAATTTGTGAACCAATTAGGTAATCGGGCATCTTACTTCTATTTAATTGTCAACTAATTCTAGACAATTTCTGTCGTTTAGATGACTTCCCAATAGTTCCTTCAGTTGGAAAGATGAAAAAGCATTTCTCATCCAATCCTTCATAGAGAGTTGTTTGAATGGTATTAGAAATTGCCTCATTGAAGACGATGACTTTTCAACAAATTTTTTTGTTGACATCAATAATTAAGATGAGAGTCTTGAAAAAGAATTTAACTAATAAAACTTAGTTTCCATCCTTTTAAAAAATTATTAAGAAAAAATTGGTTAGAAATGAAAAGAAAATTAGATTCCTAATAGTTCTAAGATGGATTCAAAATTTGAGATTCTTATTGGTAAAACTATTCTAGAAAAAAAAATTAACTTTGTGGACCTTTTTTTTGAAAAATTGTGAAAATTGAGTTAACCCTCTAAAGTTCCAAACTTCCCCTTGAGGTACATTTGAAGATTTGGGCATGTTTGTATGATCTCAGTTTTTGATGTAAATTTTTTTGAATTTTTTCTTTTTAAGATAGAAAAATACATAAGCTCTTTAGACATATAATATTTATTTCAATTGGTACTTGGTATCAAAAATTATGCCATCTAAGCTCAAAATAGAGTTTGTTGGGCAACACCAATTGCAAAAATTTCACAAAATTTTAAAATAAATTTGATGAAATTTTGTTTATTATAGAAAATACTTTTGTCTATGTGGAGTGATTTGATTTTTCTATTTGGAGTAATGATAAGAAATTATAGACAATCTTGTACATTGGATAGTCAAAATATCTTTTTCAAAAAACAACTCATAGGATTTGTTTTTGAACTCAATTTCCACAATGAAAAAAAAATTAATGATTTTCACTTCATTTCATTTGCACCTAGTTCTATGTAATAATTTTTTCAAGAATGAAAATTAAATACCTTTTCTTCAATTTTACTTCTAAGACTTTGAGTTCAATTCTTTAGTATCAAAATTTAGAAAATCAAAATTTGCAGTGCAAAAAAATTTAGTCAGGAAGATTCAAAGTCATCTAATCTAGTCATACAAGGTGGGGAAAAAAATTGTTTTCTTCACTGTCAATGCAATCCTCTTGCAATCTACAATAGAACCTCTAATAAGCAAAGGGCCAAGACCAATCTAATACATTAGAGCATCCTCAATCTACCCTCCATGAAAGCACTGCAACGGTAAGTTCTGAGTGGATTATAGAAGAGCAACAAAAACCTGTCCCAATGCTACTAGCACATTTCACATTACTTTCTTGGACTCGGTACTTGTTGGCTCCTACATGACAAAACTTGGTTCCTTGTGCCCTCCAAATTCCTTTGCACTTCTTGGTCAATTCTAATAATGGTCATGATTTGATTTGATTTAGTCTTAATGGACACAAAGGTGGGGATGAAGTTTGCCAACAAAGCACCCTCTGCACTTCCTTCATTGCTAGCAATCCGTCAAAAGTGAACATGAACAGACATTGCTTGTAGCATTGTAGTACCTATTTACTAGCACAACATTTTTTTAATGTAAGAGCATTCCTATTGAGGATATTTTTACAAAGATTATCACATCAAAGAGGGTCATTTGCATTCATGACATGTCTATGAAGCCTAGTCTAGGACTAGATTAATACATTACTTTAGAGTGGTTTATTACTTTAGAGAGTGCTACTTATTAGAATTTTTATTATACCACAAATTCCTATAGTACTAATATAATGCAAGATCCTATAGTTAATTATACAAATAAGACAAATTAATTTTTGTTTCTCTTTACAATAGGAATAGTAATTTTAAGTGGGTTTTGATGAGAAAAGGCCTTAGGATTTAAGAGATAGAAAACAAAGCCAAAATTTTATTTCCCACAAAAATGCTGTAAATGCCCTCAAGACAAAATATTATGTAACTTTCTCATTACTTATCCAAATGGAATGAATCAAAGATTTCTAAATAGAATAAAAATATTCTATGAAGGGGGTTTCCTTCCTAAAGTGTTAATAATTCTTTTGTAATGTTCAAGCTTGACTATTTTTAATTTTGTACCATCATTCTTGTTCTCTATCAAATATTGAAATAAAATCATATTATTAGAAATCTAATACATTTTCATATCTTATAAAAAAGAATCGTGCAAATAATTGAGATCATATGAGCTTACATGAATTTTCATTTGTCCCCTAAAGAGACATTAGGACTTAAATACTATGAAATTTGAAGATAATTTCTTTAAGAAAATTATAGTTATTAATTTTCTTAAGTAATCTTAAATTTGTAGAAAACTAGAGATAAGTAAGAATTTTCATGGAGTAGATGATGATCTTTTGAGCTCAAATCAATAGAAATACAATAGAAAAGTTTCAATTGGAGTGCATAAAAATTTTCAAAGTGCCATTTCTTTAAGAAGTCATGAAAATTTAAATTAAAGAAACCAAAAAATCATAATGAAATTAAAAATTAGATTCTTAAAGCTACATTTTTGGAAGTGACTTTAATGTCATTTCAAATAATTTTGAGAATGTATATCATATTTTTGTCTCTTAGAAATTTATCATTCTAGGAGAAAATAATAAGATGAAGAAAAAAATATTGCAAAAATTCTATTTTTTAGCACCTATTGAATTTGATTTTTTGAGAAAAAATTAGAATTCAATTTAATTGTAATGATCATGTCCAACATTTATATATAGGAATGGCTAAACATCCCTGCAAAGGAATTTGGTACATGTGATTGAAAGAAAAATATTGGCTAGTATAAGTTTCCTTTGTAGTAAGTCGAATACATGACGAGCAAAGAAGGATAAAAATAGATGAAAAATTGAATGGTCTTTTATTCTCAACACATTTAAATTTTAGCCTTGATAGGAATCTCTCATGTAAAGGTACATTTTTAATTCTTTTGTTAATGTACCAATTGCATTTATTGAGTGTACAAACAATGAACATATAAAGAGAGTCCCTTTTTGAAATTTTTAAAAGATCTCAACTCCAAAATTCATAACTAATTTCACAAAAGGTTCAAAAATAAAATAAAATGCCAATTCCATTTATCTTTTAAAAAGGAATTTTAGAAAAATAGTGCAAGAGGTCAAATTCCTCCCAAATTGCAGATGGTCTTTTTTTTTTCTGACCTTGTCCATTACTTCAAGAATGTTATCCAAGGCAAAGGACGAATCCAGGTAGGAATCCACGTAGGAATTCCCGCGGACTTCGCCCTCCGAAAAGGGAGGGAAAGCGCCAGTTGCGGTAGAGCTTCATCTCCGCGGAAGGATTAGATAACGGAAGCAACGGCAGCCCTTCAACTCGAAGTGAAACTGACTGCGGCCGATTTGCCTTCACTCCACCCCTGTGCTTTCTGACGCAAACCTTTAGCTGCACTTTAGGGTTCCGCCCAATTCACTCCTCGTGCAGCTTGCCATGGCCTCACCACTTTCTCGCAAGCTCCGAAGCTCCCTTTTCTCTGAGTGATTCGTGGGAGAAGTTTCGGAATTTTGAAATGGACGGGAGCCAAGGAGCAGGCAAGGTAGTGCGGTTCAGGACGACAGCGTTCGGGAGCTTGTCTTCGATGGCAGTGGCGGAGGGCAAGGGCGGGGAGATGTTGCGAGGCTTTGGGGAAGAGAGTGAGACGAAGCGAGGGGCGGTTGTGGAGGTAGTGGAGGGGGAGCAAGCTCGGCCTGTGTGGATTGAAGTGGCGGACAAGGTTCGCAGGGAGTATGGATTTGGGGGAGCTGCGCAGCCGGCGAAATTTTTGCAGGTAGTGGTCGTAATTCGAAGTTTGGCGCCCAAGGGTTTAGGGTTTAAATATTAGCTCGTCTCTGTGATTTGAAGTAATTGGCGGTTTGCATGTTGCTTCGTGCTTCCATTTGTCTGCTTAGTTCAATTTCCATCGAAACGTTACAGAGAAGGAATGGTTGTGAGGTTTGTTGAGGGTGTTATACAATTGCTGTATTTTTTGTCAAAAAGTTTTAGATACTTTGACTCTCTAGTACAGTTTCGACCCAAGGGTTTATGGTTCAAATATTGGCGCGAGTTTGTGCTTTGAAGTAGTGGCGGTTTTTTATGTCGCTTTGCGCCTCCATTTAGCTCCTTAGTTCATTCCAAGGAAAATATTACAGAGAGGAAACATAGTGAGTTTTTTTAGGATGTCATGCAATTGCTGTATTTTTTGTCAAAAACTTTTAGGAACATTGACCTTCTAGTGCAGTTTCGGCGCAAGGGTTTATGGTTTTAAATTTGGCGAGTTTTGGTCGTCTCTTCCGTTGGTGCAGTTGATTATGCCGAAATTGGTGTTTCATATGCTGCTTTTGCCTGCATTTGGCTGATTGATTTACTCGTTCCAGAAGATTATGTAGACGAATCGTAGGTGAGTTATGAAGAGGATTTTGCAATTGCTGCCGTTATCTACCATTGTAAAATCTGGTGCACCCTTTTAGGATAGATTGTGTTTGAGTAAAATGCTTAAACCCTTATTGCAGGGAGTAGTTCTGCTGCAAAGGGGTTTGTGATTTTGAAATGGTGAGTGTCTTCAGTTGCGTTAATTTTTTTAGTGGTGCCTTCAATTGACTACGCTTGGAAGTGGGGAGCTTGGCGTTTAATATGCTACTTTTACCTCCATTTGGCTGATTTTGTGTACTCCTGTCAAAATGTTACATGAAAGAATCGGTGGTAAGTTGAGTAGAGTATTTGCAATTGCTGTATTGTTTGTCATTGTAAAGTTTAGTACACAGGTTCTGGAATGATGTTTGAGAGAAATTCTTAAACCCTTCTTAAACCCTAATATTCGTCTTCAGAGAATTGTAGATATAAGTGATTTTATTCTTATTCGTGGCAGGTTAACGTGTTGAAAGATACCAGACCGCCTGTTCAGAAAGCTGCGGACAGTTTTCTCAGTCGATTCTTCCCTCTTGGATACCCCAACAGGTTGTTATATGGATTTATGTCTTTTTTTATTCCGCCTGCATAATAAGCTAGAAGCACTGTTTCATGGTTAGGACTGAGATTTAATCAGACTACTGCTTCTGAATGGTAATTTTTGACGAATGATTTTCTCAAGTACAAGATTGTTAATTTTTGAAGAGAAAGTAATTAGGCTCGCACTTATCCTTATGTGGCACAGCGTGGCAGAAGGCTATCTTGTGTATTCCCAGTATCGAGCTGTGCAGCATTTTGCGAGTGCCGTTCTGCATGTACTTTCCACTCAGGTGAGAATTCTATTATGCATTGTTGAACACCTTGTTTCGTAGAATGGAAGAAATTCCTTCCTGTGGTATACATAGTGGTTTTCCCTTTTTATGGGGTACTGTTGAAAAGGTCTTTGCAAATAGGGTTGTGCTGACTTGGTTTCGCACGAATTGGACCTAGAGACTAAGAGTTATCGAATTTCAATGTATTCTCCATTCAAAAAATTGTTGTAGCTGAAATAGGGGGCCTAGGGGGCGCATAAGGTTCAACCAGAACTAGGGAATTTATGATGGATGGACTGTCGCAGTTGTGGCAAAGACAGAGCCCACACTAGCATATCATGGATTTAAATGACCGATTTTGTCTCTTGTTTGTCACACTTTCTTAACCTCCAATTCATGACTTAGTTTTCTCCTTGTGAAGTTAATTTTTCTGCACTAACTTCACTCAACCTGGGCAATTGGCTACCAGTCACTCCTCTTTGCCGCAGGTCTTCGGCCAACACCTGCGCAGGCGACGATTGTTAGCTGGGTGAGATTTCAAGACCGCGCTTGCAGTATTTAAAGTTTCAGAAGGACTTCACGGGAGGTTTTGTTTGCGGTCCTCTTCATGTTATATTGCATTTGGGAAGTTCACATGGCATCGGGGGTACGACATCCGGGTCAGGAATTTAGGATAGAGGATTACTTGCACGCTCATCTAGATTGTGTGAATTGCAGAATTAACTCTTCAGGCCAGTTCTTCAGGAATCCATGCATGGAGAAGCTTATTACTCTGCGTTGCATATTTGGACAGGTCTTGAAAGACGGAATGCAACATGTTGGGAAACTGATGTGCAGCAGAATGGGCGCACGAATGGACTCCGAACCTAAACGCTGGCGCATATTTGCCGATTTAATGTATGATGTAGGAGCAGGCCTGGAGGTGATATCGCCTTTGTGCCCACAACAGTTTCTCCCTGTTGCAGGCATGGCAAACCTGGCTAAGGTGTGTATACTGTGTTTGCTATTCTATCATTATTACGTTTGGTTTGACTATCTTTTTATCTACTGCCTTCACGAAACCTTGTCTGAGTGTGTTCTTCTCTCTGTAGGGCATGGCCCTCGTCTCTGCCAGGGCCACCCGACTACCAGTGTACTCATCTTTTGCTAAAGAAGGTAATCTGAGTGATCTTTATGCGAAGGGCGAAGCTATATCAACACTATCTAACGTCTTGGGCCTCGGTGTCGGCATCCACTTAGCGTCAAATCTGGCTGCATCCATTCAAGGGAAGGTGGGTACAATCTGATGCCATGATGTTCACATCAGCTGCTTATGACTCGTATACCCTGCATCTGTTGGCATAGAGTGATGTTGAGTTTTCTGATTCACTGAAACACATCTCTAAGACAATTTTGGATTTCTTTGTGGCAGCTTATATGGGCTCCAATATTGTCAGCCGTCCATTTGTATTGTGTTCAACAAGAGATGCGAGCAGCTCCCATAAATACATTGAACTCTCAACGGACAGCCATGCTGGTGGCAGACTTTGTCAAGGTTTGTAATCATGTCTGGATTGGTTTTATTTTTAGATTCCCTGTTGTTTTCGACAGAAAGAAGTTTCTCAGATAAATCTGGTAGAGGATTAAGTTCAGTGCAATTGAGCTATATCTATGTGGTCAAAGGATCAAAAGTGACCGCTTCCAATGTTTATTGGAGTTCAAATAGATCATTTAGAAATCTTCGAGGAAGGCTACAAATTGTACCGATAGAAAGAAGAAATGATACCCTACTTTTTTGAACCATAAAAGTATATTTGAATGTTACTATTATTTACTATTAGCCTCCGAAGTGTGCCTTGTAGTTTTAGTTTGGGCACTCACGAGTTAAGAGGATGTACCCCAGTATGTTTTGGTGGTGGTTGTGGACTTTGAGTTATGGATTGACTTTCTCCCGGTAGCTTTCTAACGATATCCTTGTGGTGGCAGACCGGGAACGTCTCTAGTCCTGCTGAGCTACGATACAGGGAGCGACTGATTCTGCCAGTTGGCCTTGAAAAGGATGCTGGAAATGTGAGGGTGGGTGCCCCACTTCAGAGTGGTGTTGGTAAGCCTTCAATGATGGCTGAACTCAAGCGGAAGTTCCAGGGGGAGCAATTTCTTTTGCGCTTCGGTGAGCAGGCAACGGATATGGTCTTGCACCAGAAAGCAACAGGAGAAGATGCAGTTCGGGGTTGGTTACTTGCCACACACGTCTCTAGATTATGCAAGGGTAGAAAATTTCAAGACGCTGATGTTTACGGAAAAGTCCTGGAGAAAGCTTATGACGAAACAGAGAGATCACTTCCAGATTTCATTTCTGGGCTCAGGGAGCATGGATGGCACTCCCATCTTTTCTTAGAAGGCTCGGGGGTACGAGCCGTTTGGTAATAGATGTGATGGCTACAGCAATTTGTAGTCATTGAGAGAGGTGATAATTTTTTTTTTCATTTTTTACACACATGCGAATTCTAACGATTTTGACAATTAGAGGATCCTTCGCTCCTTCTTTCTTTGGTGTGTCATATTTTCAGCGAAGACATTGAAATCTCCAGTGGAGTGCCGGTACTTTTCAGAAGCTGTCTTTTCTTTTTCCGTTACTGTGGTGCTTCCTACAGAGTTGCTCCATCTGTGTACGCTCAAGGTCCTTGGTAGCGAATTTAGCGACAATTTAACCTCTACAGTTTCTAAAGGACTTTAGGTCAACTGTGAGTTGACTTTACTATTTTTGGCACAAACTGTTTTTTAATGGCATTGGTTTTCTTACGAAACGGGCATTTGAGTTGCGAGTAATTCCAAATTCAAATGCATTTCTAAGGCTTCTGGTGCCGGTTTGTACTCTCCTTTCTTTTAAACATTGGGCTTTCGTCCCTTCTGTTAAAATATAAAAAAATAATGCATTTCTGTGCCGAAAAAGTCATTACTTGTACAGTGATTCTTGCGCAGGTGCAATTTTCGGGAGTGGCAGTGTACTGTAGTTTCAATTTTTTGATGCCACAACGTGTTCAATTAATTAGTTTTAAGAAAATCAAACATAAAATCTCCTATCCATCCACAGTCAATGCTCTTACCATTTGATAAAAGCAGATGAGGAATTTGATGTGGAGTGTTTCATTAGGCCTTGCTCCTTGGAAAAGCAGATGAGGAATTTGATGTGGAGTGTTTCATTAGGCCTTGCTCCTTGGAAAAGGCTTCTATTGCCTCAAAGTCCAAAATTGACCTCAGCTTCAATTCCAATGCAAGGTTCTTTGGTTTCACACTAGCACAAAATTTTCTTTTTGTGCTAGTAAGATAATTACAAAATCATCATTATCCACACATCATCACATTGAGGTTCTTATCCAAGATAAAGGCATTAATTTTGAGGATGTACAAGGTTTTAACATTAGAACTTTGTGCTAATTTATATTGCATCTATTACTAATACTTAGAAAATTTATGAGGCAATTTGCTTTGAAAGCAACCTTTTAAGAGCCGATTGCCTTTGGAAGGGAAGTTGAACTCCTTGAAACAAATTTTAGTAAATCTTAGTAGAAAGAAAAATGGAATTGGCATCTAACCTAAGTTGTTTCATATTTTTTGGACCTTTATGGAATTAGTTAAAAAAATTTGAAGTTAAAAGGTAATGATCACTAAATGCGACCTCCTCATAACATGTACACTATTAGTACATTGAAGAAAATGTACCTCTCTATTAGTGGTTGCTTTTAGAGCACCTTACTTTAACCCTTTAGTAACCATGGTTGATTTGAGTTGGAAGTAATCCAAACCATAGGAATTGATGTTGTAGGCTTTATCCATGAAAAAACAAGAAGTGAACATGATCTGATGGTGCAATTTGTTGTGAGTGATCTTCAAAGGGTGATGCAACGAAGTAGCCTTCAACTGAAGCAACATAATATATTATTGCCCATAACTTTTGAAATATACCTCCACAATTCATGGGATTGTTGGGCAATGTTTCTATCGTTTTGAGGCATCAATTTCAAATAGAATCACATGAGTTGTTGAATATATATGTGACTTAGAAGGTATGACTTAGGCCAGCCCTCTTGTCTTTGAACAAGTACAGCTACCTTGTTACTATATAGAATTCTTAGAAACTGGATTTGTTTAGACTGCATGCTAAAGCTCTATTTGCGTTACCCTTTGAGTTTTTTCAAATACCTTGTATTGAGGGTAGTAAAAGACAAAGAATCCAAAATTTGATCAAAAAGTAGTCAATGAGTCACTAAAGGGTTAACTTATCATTGATGTTGGCCAAATAATGCACTATAAATTGTTTTGGATTAACTTTTTATTCACCAAATCAACCTAATAGAAACAAATCTTGTCATTTAATAGTAACTTTGTATAGATGCAATTTTTGGCAATTTACTAGAAGTACACATATCATCATATTGTTTTTGTGGCATGATGTTGATGTTCTTATATTTGGCATTTGTGTAGTTTGTCTTTTGAGTGGATAGTTACTCACATGGGACAATTCAATTAGTTCAAATGATATTTTATTGTATTACACCCCCGCCCCCCAAAAGTAAATTAGTTAATATTATTATTTGGTATGTACCACACATACACAAATATTTGTATTTTTCAAGTGCAATCTAGCCACCAATCAATATGGAATATATTAGTGGGATTTTCATATGTATTACATATGTTGACTCACAAAAGTAGTTGGCTACATTAAAAATTGCTCTCAAAAATTGAAAAATTGGAATTATAAAGTGAAATTTGGACATGTTGTTGTACTAAAGGGATTATATCCTCATATGTAATTTCACTTAAAATGGACTATATTTAGACAATTTATTATTTGAATGATTTTTGATGGAATTTTTTTTTTTCTGAGTAGTCAAAATGTCCCATTTCTTTTTATAGGAAGAATGTACATCTTGACTAGATTCACATATTACAGGTTTCATGAATTTTGGATTTTTATTGATTGAAATTTAATTTCTTTAAATTTGACCTCAAAATTTTTTTTAAAAATTTTTTCATTCCATAAATTGCAAAAAAATAAAATAAAAACTCAAAATAACATCAAATAACTATACATATTAGAAACATATTTTTTTGCAATTTATAGAGTGAAAAGTAAAAAAATTTGAGGTCAAATTTCAAGCAATTAAATCTCAATCAATAAAAATCCAAAATTCATGAAACTTGTAACATATGAATCTAGTCAAGATGTACATTCTTCCTATAAAAAGAAATAGGACATTTTGACTTCTCACAAAAAGTTTTTTTTGCCATCAAAAGTTCATTCAAACAATAAATTGTCTAAATATAGTTCATTTTAAGTGATATTACATATGAAGGTAGAATCCCTTTAGTACAACATGTCCAAATTTCACTTCATAATTCCAATTTCTCAATTTTTGAGAGTGATTTTTAAGGTGGCCAACTACTTTTGTGAGTCACTATATCCATATTCTATATATGTGACCATATCATGTATCTTTAATCATATTCTATATTTGTATCTATCTTCTATATGTATATGTATCCTACAACATCCATATCCATATTAATTATTTTTCAAGATCAACAACGTTGGAGGGGGGATTCTTGTTTGTGAAATCAACACCTCTCAATTTTTATAGAGAAAGGGGGATGCATCATTAGAGGAGATAGTCATTTGATAGTGTTTTCTCCTTTTGTTCTATACCATTTGTTTTATTCTAGTTTAGTGGTTGTGTAGTTTCAAAGCATGGGAATCAAGGTTTCCTTGCAATATTTTCATAGTGTTCTTATTTCAAATTTGTTCAAATCTTTCTAAAATATTCCAAGAATGATGAATTTTTTTTTTAAGTTATGCCATTAATTTTTAGAAGATTATGAATTAGGGTTGAAGAGGATTGCAAACAAAACCACCATTTATTTTGTATAATGACATGTAAATTTTGAATACGTACTTCAAAATGCCATTCACTAAATATGTATTGAAGTATTTCAAATTCAAAATTTTAGATAAGGATTTTAGCTCGTATCCCACCTAATCTCTTATATGTTCATCAGAGTGAAACAAAACATCATATGTATCAAAGGACTCCCCTACCAAAATAATTCACCAAGTAATCTAGATAACAATCTTACTATATAGTTCATAGAATTCACATACACTAATGATAGATTCTTGCAAATAACAATAGATAACAAAATCCAAAAATATCAACCATTATTAAATAACATCCTGGCTCAAGGATAGAATGTTGACCCACTCATTGTTATTATAGCAGGTGCTAGAGGAACAACTCATGCTCCATCAATGAAAATCCTTGAAATTAAACTCAAACTATCCGAAATTGCTTTAAAGCACACTCTTAAAATACTCAATACAGTTGCCGTACAATATGTTGGATCTATCATCCTATATAAAACAAAAATAGAAAAGAATCAATCACTCTCAATAGAATGATATTTGTCTTACCATCACTTACCATTGCATATACAATGCATATCCAGCTTCCTTTCTAAACTCGGTTACTTTAAAATTGGTAAACTTGGAACTAGAGCGCCTATTCTCTAAAGAGAAGAGTAGTTTTGCATCAATAGCCTTTGATCCATTGGACATCTATTCATTGTCATTACAAATAGACACTTTATTCATGCCGGCCTTCTTTGAAGACCAGAGTTTTTATCTATCTTCATTAGAGTGTTATCATCCAAGTTTTATCCTATATGTTTGTATTTATTGTAAAGGTAGGTTTGGGATTGTTTTCAACTCCAAAAGTTCCACCTTAACTTGGAAAGGATAAAGTGTATTTTAAAAAAAAGTTGTCAAAATTACCAATGAATTGCAAGATTACAACATTTGAAGTTTGATTAGAAGATTCTTTTGAACCATATCATACATCAAGTCCTCTTAAAAAGAAATTTATGTTCTACTCACAATTGAACCTCTACACTTTTGAGTATCTATTAAAACTTTTTTGGTATTCTTATGTAAAATTTCAAAAGCAAATATGGGATTTACTTTACTCTACTTCACCTTGTAGTTTGAAAAGGTAAAATAATCCAACAATACAATAGCCATTTTTTGATGATTTCTTGGGCATTAGAAAAATTAATTTGTTTTTTTAAAATGTGAATGGTGAAAACATAGAGATAGAAATTTGAAATATGTGGAAAAAAATTCAAATTCTTTGACCACACAAATTGCAAGATTGTAGGACTTGAAGTTAGAAGAATTTTTTTCTTCAAAATTGTCCAACGTAGTTAACAAAGTTTGATTCCTCTTGGAATGTGGTTTAATAATTGAATCAATTTTTAATTGGCAATTTCATACAAATCACACTATATACATGTTAAATTTCAAAAGTAGATGAGGGGCTTACCCAAAGATTCTTAAACTACCCAAAAAAATTTGGGCTATCATGTGAAAGGGCATTAGAACTACCCCTTGTCAAATTAGAGTGTTAAATGAGTTTTTAGTATTAGATGAGTTTCATCCAAATTTTAGAGTTCAAGCTAACTTAACATTTGAATGTTTATGTGGAGAAAACTCTTCTACTTGACATTCTTGTTAAGTCAAATTTTGTTAATGTTTTTTGAGAGATTTGTTTATTTAACTTTGCTTGGAAATAGTGGTTTATCATTTAGAAAAGTTTCCACTTTTTCTCTCGTACTTTTACATTTGGATTTCCTTTTTGTGGAGTAACAGTTGCTTGATTTCTCATTTTAGTTTCTCACTTGACAAGAATCTTCTTCTTCAAGATTTGTGGTGTGACAAATTCTTGAGTTGAACCTAACTTGATTTCTTGAGTGTTGCTTCGACTTGTTGGAAACTCTCAAGTATTTTCTAGCAAGTTTACATGTTTTTGATTGGAAGTCTAAGAGAGAACTTTGAGTTCCAAAATCTATTCTTCAAATTTTTTATTTTATTTCTTTGTAGTACTACATTGACAATTTTGAGTTTAAAGACAAAATTTCTATTTCTATTTAGATGTTTGCATATGTGGTACTAGGAGAAGAGTTGTATTGACAAATTTATTAGCTTCAAAATCATTAGATTTGAATGATTTTTGAAGAAGATTTAAGGTTTTAATTTTATGCCATTTCATGGCTAAGTCTCATACTAAAGGCCTTGGATGTTGGAATCTAAGAATTTAAACACATTTTTGGATAGATTTTGAAAATTCAAAATATTGGAAATTTGTACATTTTGATTTTTTTTTAAAGAGTATAAAAATTAGTTATTCAAACTTTGAAATTCAATTCCAAGGGCATTATAGCTTGAATTTGAATAAAATTTGTGCCTCTTTTATGTGAAATGTGCCAAGGAATCCAATGTTCAAGTTGTTTTGGCATTTGGAACTGATTTTCAACCTAGAATAGTATTTTTCATGGACTTAATGATATTTTAGAACACGAGTTTCCCAAAAATTCTAAAATTTGTAGGTTTTGGAGCATTAATAGACACTTTAGTGACTTCTTTTGATTCTATCATAGGAATTGCAACTCATGATCATCCATCACAAGCATGTACTAGTGGTTTTAATTCACACTTTTGAATTTTTGCAATTTGTTGTTTGAGGAAGAAGATGCAATATTTTTTATTCATTTTTAGTATCTTCCCTAGTTGTGGGCATTGTTGCCAAATGTTGTTGGTATTACCCCATTTTTTGTTGTAATGAATTAGTACTCATAGGTGTACCATGAAGATGAGGTTAGATTAATTAATAGACGGTGAGATGCTACGATATGGGTGATACTTGTTAGACATGTCATAACTAAGAGACGATGATAGGTTTATCATATAGTTTGGCATATTTTGTAAGTGTGGGTTGCCTATTTATCCTTTAGATAGTTGTAGATACCTAAATAGTATTATTTGGTACAAATGAATCTAATCAAAAAATTGTGTTACTTCATTCTTTCACTTGATCTCTACATGTTTTTCTCCCAATTTTCAAGAATTTATGTTCAAAAACACCAATAACCAAAAACATGCTGCAAAAAACATCATATACACCAAAAGTATGCGAGAGAGAAGAGAAAGCACTTAACCCTAACTTTCATAAACTAAACCTTACTACTGGTTTAATTTCATCATCTAGTTTCATCCTGGACTAATTTACTATGAATGCTATTCCATGCACTCAATCCCCTAAAAATTCAAATATTGTGAGAACCAATATCATTTGCATATTTGTCAAATTTTTGATATTTTAAATTCTATTGAAATGTCAATTTCCTTCAATTCCCTTCATTTTTGTGTACAACAATTTGAAATGATGTATATCAAACTGCCATGTTACATAAAGTTTTTTTTTGGAGTTTCAAGAAAAAATTGACAAAAGATAAAGTATTCCAAATCATGTGGAACAAGACTAAGTTTTGGACATAGCTAACTTTGAAATTAATTTTCTTTCAAAATACAACTAGTTTTTTCTTCAAATTCTATGGTAATGTGTAGTATGTTGCATACTACAACTTTTGTACATTTACTTTTGAACTTTGTCTATTGATGCTTATGGTATGTTTGTTTGAATGAAAACATTTCAAATTTGTACTCAATTTCATTTGTCAGTATATTTTACAAGATTTTAATTTTACTTATTTATTCAAGTCATTTCTAACTACCCATTTTTGAACTGCATTTTGAGGTCAAACAAACTTGTATCCTTTGAACTATGAATTTTTGCAAAAAACAGTTTTGAAAATTTTCACCTTATACATGTGAAAAAACTAGTACAATAATCTTCAAATAGTTATATAAATAAATAAAACAATTTTTTTGTAAGCTTAGGACATGTTTGTATTCATCCATTGTCTTAAAATTGTAGTTTTTATTTATTTATTTGACCTAAACCAAAAACCCACCTAGCAAGCAAACGACTTCCTTTTTCCTTCCAATTTAATTTAAAGTATTATAATCTATAAAAAATACTATCTCTAATCTTAAGAGGTAATTTTTTGAATTGTTAACAAAGATAAAATGTCGTGCTTCTTTGCATAGACTATCAAGAATAATAAGCCTAGCCAAATTAAGGCAAGTGAGCCCATTGAGGGCAAAATTAGGAAAAAAAGCTCATTGTGGGCAAAATTATATTAATGGTGTACATTTCTAAACTTACAATTTCTATTATAATTTTGTCAATAAGGGGATCACTTACCTTGCTACTACACATATATAAAAAATTCACAAAATTATGGATCTCAAGAACACCAACCATATAAGCAACATCTACTAAAAGAGAATCATCCGAAACCAACAATCTACCCCCATAGAGATAATTTCTAAACACAATAGTCATTTTAGAATGTAAATCTAAGTAGATAGTAGGTATGTTATCATTTTGGTCAACAAACAATAAATTAAGATAATGTAGAAGCATCATTAGCCAATCAAATAAGGCATTTGGGAGCAGATGGTGAGCCATATGAGGTGGTGGAAATTTTTCCCAAGTAGGAAGATAGGAAGTTGGGGATTGTGAATTTTTCAGAATTTTATTCCCTTAATTGAAATTACTGTGAATTTGTAGAAGTCATAAAGTGCATTTCACTAGTGGCCAATGTCTAGAGTCTTCCAATTTTCATCATAGCTAAATTGCTTTCCTACTCACTACTTGCTTTCCTACTCACTACTTGCTTTCTTGATCACTACTTTGGCACATATGTCATAACATTGTTAGTTCCAACATTAAAAAGGACCCTCAAAGTACATTCCAAGTTGGAGTTGAAAATTTGTTCCAGTGTTAGTTGGAAATAGCTACCCACTACAAGTTGGTTATTAGGCGTGGTCAACAATTGATACATCTATCTTATCTATGGTCCACCTAGATTTAAATTTTAGAATGACTATCTAATGAAAAGATGTGAAAATTACTATCATAATTTTTATTAATCCCCCCACTTTCAATTTTTGAAAATCACAAACCATCGATTTGCTCATAGAAAAAATTGAAATCAATCCCCAAACCGTCAATGTGGGATATGGATACAAGGTACAAATACAAATATGGGATATGAATACAAATATAGAGAATGCATACTAATACACAATACGGATATGGATAGGGGGGATAGAAATTCTATATTGATTCTAGATCCCATTTTCACTTTAGAATTACAAATAGGGTAAGTGGATGGGTTTGGATTTCAGTTGAATTTGGGTTGAAAAAAATTATCCCTAGAGCGCTCTGACATCCAATTTCTAGACGACAAACAGATTGAAATTTAGTATTCTTTCTTAGTTCTATTTGGATGAAAGTCATTTAATTTATGGAGGTTCCTTATTAAGTTCTTGTCCTATCCAATGGTTGGATTTGGTGTTATTAGAGTGCATATTTTTCTAAAATTACAAATGTGGAAGTGTATCAAGCCAAACATTGCACTAATTTTAGTTCAAAATTGGATTTGCAAAAATGAGGTCATAGATGTAAAGAACCCAAAAAATTCAAAAAATCACCATATCAAGAGAACCTCATTTCAAATCCATTCCAACAAGTTTTACTCAAAAAAAATGATAATATTTTGCTTGAAATTGAATTTCGAAGGAATTTTGAAATTTCCCTTTCAAAATTTATAAAAAAGTATTGGTGATAACACTAGTGAATCTAACTGTATAGATATAATCTACAATTCAATATCTACAACTTTTGTTTGTATATCAATTCCAAAATATTTTGCCAAATAGCACTTTATAACAATTCTTCCCAAATTGTCAATTTTGAAAATGGATCCAAACGTTTACGGGTTAAAAATTATGTTCTAATAGGAGGTTGGAGGGTAATAAAACAAAAAATTCATTGAAGTAAACTAATTGTCTGAAAACATGTTCTCTCACTATCCACTCAAAAAACTACCATGTCTCAAAATTATTGCAATTGGATACACTATTGATTTTAGGTGCATTTACGTTAACGAACTTGTAATTTTAAAATTATAGTCTTAAAAATGCCCTCCATTTCATTGGTGTAATTACATTTTTGTACGGAATAAGGTACTCCAGTTGCAAAGCTGAGTGCACCCCCCGGAAACGAGCTTCCTTGCAAGGAATTCCGACATTGCACTGACATGTCTGCAGGCAAAGAATTGACGGCTCCTGCAAGGGAAGGGTTGGTGGTGTCAATCTCTTCTAGAATGCACCAAAATTGTAATTATTGTGGGTTTGAAATTATTGGGCCACAAATATACTCATTGTGGGTTGTAAAACCTTCAAAGAAATAGAAATGTAGGGCTGCTTTACATCTGGAGGCTGAGTCAATTACTTTTTAAGGCCGATTGTGCAAAATTTCAGCCCTTTTTAGGCTACAGGTTGTCTTCAACTGCTCATTAGAATAAGTGATCATAGTAGGGGCCAATTCTCCCATATGTCAAGGCCTTGAGATCAAGAAGTTGGGCCGATTCAATAAAATCTAGACAATTTCAGACCTTCTCTTTCTTCATTGCCAATGGATCTAATTTGTTGAAATATTAACAATATTTTATTACAAAAGTTTTTTTTAATTGAAATTTGACATTGTCCCTGGGGCTAAGAATTGGCCTTGCACTTTTAATGTACCCAATTGATCAAGTTGTGGCTATGTTAGATCATTTTTTTAAAATAAAAAATTCATTCTACCTAATTGGGCATGCTATGCATGGTGTAGAGTAAAGTAAAGGGGCTTATACCAATTTTGACCTTTTGTCTAATTATAAGTGAGGATTTTGGACCCTTTATATAACAAAATTGGCCTGGCCTCTAGGTGTTAAGGAGCCCTTACTTGCAAGTAATTCAAATACTTCAAAGACAAGTTTGCATGCATGAATTGGTAGACACTATAAGGGAACATGGCTTTTTTTTTTTAACTATGTCCCCCATGTTGTCTTCACTCTAAAGGCTAGTTTCCGGAGGGATGAAGCCAAAGGAGTCAAATTTCTAATAGGCTAGTGAAATTTTGCCAAATACAAAAGCCCTTGAAGGGAAGGTTGTTGGTATTAACCCCTAAAGTACCAAGGCACATTTTAGATAGAAGTTGTCAAAAACTGGCAATTTTTAGTGTAGCAAGAAAAAATGAAAAAAAAAAAGTTTTTTTTCAAAATTCAACCCTGTAAGTTTGTACTAGACTTATCTTGGACCGTGTGGAAAAAATTTCAGAAACTTTGACTGCATAGATTGAAAGATTATAACATTTGAAGTTAGGAAAAAAAGTTTTTTTCGACCTTGTCCAATAGGGCCAGCAGGCTTTAACTCCTCCTAGAGTGAGATTTTTACACTATACATGGGTTTTTTTTACATTTTCATCTTATATCATTCAAATTACATACCTACCAAATTTCAGAAATATCAAAGGAGTTTTGCACATGTTGCCCGAAGCTGCCCGAATTGCCTTCAAAGTTCAGGGTAGCATAATTTTTGATCTAGGCACCTAATTGAAAAAAAAAATTATATTCCCACTAAGAGGGTAGATGTTCACATCTTGTGTCAAAAATTTAAGAACATCCATTAAAAAATGACTTCATATGCACCTACCCGAGATTGCCTATGTACATTCAATGATCATTTGGTCTTCTAGGAATTAATGTTTTCAAGAGGACACCATGAATTGTAATTATTGTGGTTTTGAAATTATTGGTCCACAATTGTATTGCAGCTTACAAGCAATTCAAACATTGTTTCACAAATATTAATTGATGGCCATTAACTACGTGGGAAGGTTATGGGCATCAAGTCTTTCAAGAGTGTACCCAAAATTATAATGATTGTATGTTTGAAATTATTGGGATACAAATATTTTGTGAATTGCAAAATCTCCAAATTACAAAGAAACATGAACTTCCAAGCAAATAATTTAGACACTTCACACACATGTCACTAGACATGAAATGATGGCCACAATAAAATGAGGTCATAACATTGTTTATCAATGATGAATCCAGCTCTTTTGTAAAAGAATCCCTCCAATGAAATTAGATCTATATACTTGCTATTGTCCAAGAGAGACAAATATTACAAAAAATTTTAAGCCTCGGAAAGGCTGCAAGTTTTGAACTATCCGGAATTACCTCAGAGCAATTAGAGAGGAATTCCACTGTTTTTTATTTTTTAATGAAAGTTGCTGATGTAGCACTACTTGTGCCACATCAGCACGACGTCAAGTTTTCACACTTTTTAAATATTAAAAAAAAATATTTTTATTTTTTTGTACTTGCACTATGGGGCGCCGAAAATTAAATCTTTAATAGCCCTCCACATGGTTTAGATTTTTTCTAGTGTACATTCTTAAAAATCTATAATTTAACAAGCTTTGAGGTATTCCAGAAAAAATGTCGCTTTTTTACATGGATCCAAAGAAGGAGTTTAATCAATAGCTATGCAATGTTATGGCTACTAGCATTGATCTTTTGAAGACTTCTCTAAAAATTGGAATTATTGTGGTCATTTGAATTTATTGGGTCGCAAATACATTGTGGACTTTAAAATCTTTGATTTCAAGGAAATATAAAATTCGTTGCAAGTTATTCAAATATTTCATAGACAATTTTGTAGGCACAAATTAACAACCACTATAGGGGAAGTGTGGTAGGATTAATCCCTAAATGCCAAAACCTTTTTCAAGCTTCTTGGAGTTTGCTTAAAACTAAATAAAAAGTTCAAGTTTTTATAATACAAACTCTTTAAATTGTAACTATATAAATTCAAATTAGTTGTGTTATAAACCATAAAAGATGTTAAAAACACAACTTATAAAATAGAACTTATCACTTATAAAATAGAAAGATTATTAATAGTGTTTGATTAAGAGGGTGTTAAAACTATGAAAGTGGTTTGAAGTATTTTAATTCACTTTTTACATGTCAAATTTAAGATTTGAGGTCATGAAAAACATGAGGCTAAAGGACAAAATGAGCATTACTATAATCAACTTACTCCTTCTAAAAATCTACTTTACAAATTTTTTGAATGAATTTTCAATCTAATTTTCCCCCGACAAGATCCAATGTCTTCAAAGTTTAGAAGACACCCAAATATAGTGCATTGGGCATTTAGAGGGATAGCTTGTCATTGCTCAACCATGGTTGTTGTGTGCAATGGACTCTTCTTGACCAATGTGGCTAGAGATTGAATTTCTTGTAAATGTGATTTCCACAAAAAGACTTGAACTCATTGTTTTGATTGATTGTTACCTTTGAGGCATGTTGATTTGATTTCTCAATCAGATTTTTGTGGACTACATTTTCAAGATTATAATGTTTTATCTTTGGAAATTTCACCCTTCCCTCACTTTTTCAGTGGACAAAAAATGTCCCTTTTCATGGTGAGGGGTTAATTCTTTGAAGTATACATTTTATCAAAGGTTATAAATTATAAATATATTGTGGACTTCGTACTATATGTGTAGGTTAGTTTTGGAAATAATTAGGGAAATTTTGGATAGTGTCTAAATTTTTTTTAAATTGTATAACTATTTCTAAAAATTTGAAAAAACATAGTGTCAAAAGCCAAGAAATCCAAATGAAACTATTGAATTGTCAAATTCCCAAAACTAAATTGATTTATAGGAGCCGATCTATTTTTGATCACCCTCACATTTTCAACCTATAAATTGATCTCTTTTTGTGAAGTTGTGGTGTGGTTCTTGAAGTAATTGTGGTGCATTATTATTGGTTGTTAGGCTCTCAATATTGCAATCAACCTTTATTTATTTTGAAACCAGCCCATGGTTGAAAATAGAAAAGTCTATATCACTAGTAGAGGATGACAATATAGTTTAGCTAATTTTTTTTATGATAATCATATTTTGAACTAAAAAATTCTGAAAAATTCTATAATCCTTCCAAACTATATTTCTACATTAGGAAATTTTTTTGCAGTCAGAAAATCCGCACTCCACATATCCATAATTGCTTAAGTGGTTGGAAATGGGTCGGCTCCTTTATGCGAACCGATTTTTCATAATAAACATATAAACTTCCCTGCAAGTTAAGTTAATCTACAGTAGACACTTGACACACATGTCTCCACGTAAGCTTAATTTAATTTAGACATTTCACACACATGTCTGCAGCCCTGAAATGATGACCACAGCAAAGGGAAGGGTTGTTGGCATCAATCCTTTCCAGAGTACCCTTACTTTGAAAATTGGAATGACCTACTGTGGTCCTTTTGGAATTATTGGGTCACGAATACACTGTGGAAGTCCTGCAAAATTCTTCAAATTATAAAGTTTTGTCCTTGGAGATTTTGTATTGAAAATATAGCTTCTTCATAATTAGGAATACTGTTAATACCTGAATAAAATTTTGGATATTTGAATTCCAAAAAATAGAATTTGGAGATCAGCATGATGACTCCATTTTGTTTGCTCTTCCGTTTCTAAAAATTGATTTCCTCATACTCTCAGTATTTTGAAGGATAATTTTGTCCCAGTCTGACTAATTTTTGCCCACAGTAATTACAATTTTTTGGGGTAGTCCCCGTCAGCAACTGAAGGGCCAGCGGAGACGGGCGACCGGGTGGTGCCGGTGATTTTGACGATTGCCGTTGAGTTCCCGTCCGGCGATTTACCGTTTTCACTCGTGAGTGAAAAAGGATATCTCGAGTTACTACGGAGACCGGGGTAGCCGGTGGCGCTAACCAGGGGTAAGGTAGGAGTACCCTACTTGTGGTTCGTCTTCTCCGTGTCGTGCCTCGCTTGCTGGATGTGCAGGAACCGCGAGTGGATTGCTGCAATGATCGCTGGCGCATCGCTCTGGAGCACTGCACCACGGTTTCGCTCGCCTCGTGCCCTCCCGCTGGGATGTTGAGGCATCGGATTCCGTGCCGGGATGCGCCCAGGCGGGGGTGAAATGTGAAGAGGGGTATGGAGCAACTGTTTTTGACCGCCGGGGGAGGGGATCGGCGCCACGGCTGCGAGAATTGGTGAATTGTGGTGAGGATGGCGTCCTTTCCTCTCTTTTGATCCATCCCGAATGCAATTTGTTTGGTTCGGGCAATTGCGTCTCGTGGAGAAGCTCATCAGTCCGTGACCTAGTTGTTGCATTTGCTAGAGTTGTCAAGAAGAGCTGGTTTGGAGTTGTTCTTGTTCGGATTTGCGACTGTTTGGACACGACGGGAGCCTGTCTTGTCGCCTTGTCGTGGAAATTGGAGAGAACCCTAGGGTGGCCATTGGTGCGGAACGGGAGGGTTTAAGGAAGGGATTCCCTTGAGTTCTTATGGTAAAGGAAGCGTGTAGGCGAGGTTCTCATGTAGTCGAGACTCGTAGAAGCTCTTAGGAGCTCTTCCTGCGCAATTCGGCGGAGTGAGGCCTGACCTGTAATTGTTGACCTAATCGAGTTTCAATGATGATGAATCCGCTCTGGTGTTGAATTCTAGTTTCTTTGGATCTGTTCTTATCGAATTTCGAGAGCCAAAGCAGGCTCGTTCATTTTGCAATCGAATCCGTTCTCCCTTGACCTCTCGTTTGAGAATAGCCGTGCACCTTGGCGTTCTTTTATAGTTTACTGTCGCGGATGGACTCGATCTCTTATCCCGCAAGAGAGATCCTGACCTTGATACTTGGTGCAGAGAGCTTCTTGCGGCTCGGTCTTCACGGATTCTGGAGATCCTTAGGTCGTTGTTTTCTAGGGTTTCAATTGGTGGCTCTTGGTAATGCGTTTGAAGTGGACGCTGGTGGCAGTCTTTTAATTCGCGCTTGTTATAGCTCTGTGTCCAGATTCGAGTAGTTGATCTCGCTATTAATTATCAAATTGACGCTGAATGCAGAAGGTCACTCGGATTATGTTAAGTGTTGAAGAGAGCTTCCATGTCGTGATTCTTGATATCTGGGCAAAACTTCTGCCGTGGTCGGTTTCAGCTCTGTTTTTGGATCGATACTTGTCGCGTAAATGTAATGATATGCATCTTTTGTTGAGCAACCATTCACTTTTGGAAATAACTTGCAGTCGACCCGTGTCTGTGGTAGGAGTCTGTCATGCCTACTGGCTCTCGGCACCTTCATTATATTATTTGCGGTAACGGACCTCCCGAAATCCGTTGCCTAATACTGTACTCAGGTGACCACTGAGTTTGTAGGGTTTACCTATAGGAGTCAATTGTCCGGATCTCGCACATGTTCGTTTCCGGATCTTCATTTCTCTCAAAGCTGTTTACATTTCCCTTGTTCTGGATGCTTGCATAACAATTATCATCGCTATATGCTTTTCAAATAATGCTTACATGATTGTTTTTCCTTAATTGGTTTTGAAATTGTGCTGATTATGGAACCGTTGAATTGCTGCGTTTCTTGCATGTGGCCAGATATCCGCGCTTTTGTTGTGGAGATGTGAAGCCCACGAAATTTTACGAAGTACTGAGCGGATAAATAGAAAGAGCTGTAAATATTAGGGTGTTGCGGGATGTCAGACTACGAGGATGAAGATAGTGTATCGAGTGAAGGAGATGTAGGCGAAGATAGTGCAAATGGTGAAGAAGTTAGCGACAGGGAATTTGCGGGGGTTGGAGGTGAAGACGAGCTTGATATAAGTGCTAGTGACCCAGAAGGAGCTGCAGAGAGTGTTAGTGAAAAAGACAGAGATGGAGTTGGAAGAAGATCACAGAGTGGCAGTGACGGAAGTGTGGTTGGTGATGAAGAAAGAGACGGGTCTGGAAATGAAGATGATGAATTTGATGAGGAAACGAGACACCCTATGTCGGTGCCTAATAGTTCTGGACGTGTAAGAGTGGCGAAACAAGGAAGTGGTGATATATCAGAGGATGGATCTCATGGCTCGGATTATGATGAAGGAGTTGAGTTGGCAACCAACAGACAAGATGCTTTTAGTGATGGCGACAGCCATTCGGAACAAGAAGCTGCTGGTCAGAAGGGTCATGTGGTTGAAGGGGAGAAGGAGGAAGATGTAGATGGTTTAAAGGAAGCAAGTGAGCTAGAGCCTGACGAGAAAGGCTCTGACGAGGATTATCAGGTGCGATGCATGCCGCAACTTATAGTTATCATCGCTCTTGTTACTTCAGGACGCATGTTCGACTTTGAGACACGGAATACCTGGAGTTAATGGGATGTCCTCGTTACTCATTGTAGAAACACCATTTAAGTCGTGTCTATTTGTAGACGTTTGCAAGTTTGTACAGTAGTAGTGCATAATACATAAGTCGAACATGTGTTGTTTCTAGGTTGATGAGGACTATGATGACCTGGATGAAGATGAAGGCGATTTGCAAATTGTCTATGCAAAGGAACTTCCAACAAAGAATGCACGGCGATTTGGCGGCGTGAGAACGAATGTTCAGTCGGTACTTCGAAGGCCAGTAGCTAGACCAATCAGGCAAGAGAAATTTCCAGATCCAGAAGTGGGAGATGAAGAGGAAGAAGAGGAAGAGGAAGAGGAAGAGGAGGATGAAGATCGTGAGTTCCGCTTCCTTTTGTTCATAATTAGGAATCATGGAGAAGAGCATTGCTTCGTTTTGCATTCTACAGAGAGAAACGCTATGTTTTATTTAGCAACCTTTCATGTCCTACAGTCTCGCTCCAACTCCTTTCCGGTTATACCGTTATTACTCTTTCTTCCACTTGTTCGCTTGTAGTTTCTTTTCTCAAAATTTTTCAGCTTAATTATGCCGAATTTTTTGGGTGATCGCCATATTAATGTCTGCAATATTTCCTGGGACAGTTTCGCCTTCTGTTTTTGCCATTGGTGGTACTAGTTTTAGTTGTGAAATGACGATAAAAGGACAGTGCTGTAGTCAAGTATGCCCTTGTTTTCCTACTTTAGGAGCAGTTCCAGTTAATTCTTACGTAGGAAGTGCATAACGCTGTCTTAATCATTACATTTTTTTATGTGTTTCAATTTCCTTTGCATTCTACTTTCTTTACTGCTGCTAGATTTTTACATAGAGAACAATCTCACTTATGATACATTTGGGACTATCGTTTTTCTAAGATATTTTTCGACTTGGATTACACAGCTGCCGATGATCCTCAAGACTCGGACTTCGACCCCACAGATGGAGCTTCGAGTCGAGGTGGAATGCATGTAAGTTTTTTTTTCATTACATTCATCCTTAGATGCCTGTAGTTGTATCATCTTTGTGTTATGAACGTATTTACCTGTGTAACCTACTCTCATTTGATTATCGGAATTCCGTAGTCCTGTGATATCTGACCGAATACTGAAAATGTCCAAGGAGCCCACTGTACTCGAGGTTGGAGGCTGAAGTTGGTTCTTGTGTCAGTTGTAATTGCCCACCTACCCTAGTATTTGAACTTGAAACTCAAACAGGTGGATGATGGTGCGGACGATAGCGAGGTCGAGTTTTCTGAAGAAGACTCGGATGAGAGCCTAGATCTGTCTGATGAAAGTGACGATGACTATGGGAAGGGAAGGAAATCCCGCAACCGCAAAACTACTCGAATAGCTGCTGTCAATAATAATCGGACACGGGTTATTCGTTCCCGAAGAGTTGGAGCTCAAGGCTCATTTTCCAGCAGTGATAATGAGTCCTCTGCAAAAGACAGTGACGAGGAAGAAAGTGAGGAGGATTCAAGCTACGGTCGTCCGCAGCGGAAAACGGGAGCTTCAGGTCGTAGGAGACGGCAGGAGCTATCAGGATCAGCTCATACTTCAAAGAGGGATAGGGATGCATCTGCTAGGGAAGCCCGCACTCGAACATCAAGCCGAGCGCTGCCTAGGAAGTCGTATGCAGAAGTTGATGACAGTGAGGATTCGGAGGACGAGCAGGAACAGAAGCGACTTAAGGTTCGAACTTTTGTTCTGCAGTTATTTTCTTATTGCATTTTTGTGTACGAATATAGGCTTAGCTTCCTGTCGCATGGGCGGCATGACAAAGGTGATTATCGTCTGGGGCGTTTGTATATCTCTATTCAACTGCATTACTTCTGTCGCGTTGGTAATTTTTGGTACTTTGATTTCCAACAAGTTCTTGTAATGAATTTGAAGTATTTGCAATGAGGATGTTTTGGGAAGGTCATGTCAACGTTTTCTTGAGGCCAATCTACCAGCACTGCTTATTTGTCAAGATAGCATTGTTCTTTGATTTTTCTTCTGCGATAATTGGGATTGGTTACTATTAGCTGATTCACAGCCAATCTACTTTCCTAATAGTATATATTCCTGCATGTCATGGACTTCATGATTGTAATTGAGAACTACTCTCAGAATTGTGTTCGGTAGATTAAATGGTTCTGCAATTCCAGTTTTTTGTTTAAGCTAACCTAGAAGTTCGGTTTTAGAGATTCTATCATATTGAAGTACCAGGTTGTTGGGGTCATTTCAGGTAGGAGCTGAGGAGCCAGAGGAGGAGGAGGACAATGGAGATGCCATTGAAAGAGTATTGTGGCATCAACCTAAAGGGATTGCTGAGGCAGAAGCTGATGAAGGACGACATGCGGAGCCGTTTGTGCTGGACACCGATCCTCATGCCGAACTTATCTGGGAGGATCAGGAATTTTATATAAAATGGAAAGGCCAGTCGTATCTCCATTGCCAATGGATGCTACTCTCGGAGCTTGCACCGGTCAGTGAAAATGAACAACCACAATTGTTATCATATGTATCCTCATCTTAAATGATCGCTTCTGTAGAAAGTTATTTAAAAAGTCATCGCTTTCTATATTACGGGAATTACCATTACTATGTTTTTAGTATCTTGGGAGTGTGGATGAGTTTGTACCTGCCAAAACTTAACTTGCATTTGACGATCTTGGATTTCTCCAGGACTATTTTTTAACAGTTTTCATGGTGACAATGTGGTGACATGTCTAGCTTAGTGGATATAAGAAAGTGCTGAATTATATGAAGAAGATTGAGGAGGATAGAGAAGTTCGTCAGATGCTCAGCCCCGAGGAGGTACATTTTGGTTTGCTGTTTCTGCCATTGCTAGTTTATCAGTCGTTGTGTCCTTGTTACATCTATAAGTTATTGCTATCTACCCCATAAGCTGATTGAGCTGTTTTTTTCTACTGCGAGGAAAAGTGTTTTGATGGTCTGTGAAGTTCCTTGGTGATTTTTGAACTCAGAATTGAATTTCTTGCACATTGAAAATCCTGGGTTTTGAGAGTACAGTCTGGATAATGAATGTTTTTTCTTATAGAGAGCCTGGTTATAGGACCTCGTATGCTGGGGAATTTTTTTGGAGTGAGTGATATGGTTTCTCCTGAAACTTTTGTCTTGCAGGCAGAGCTTCATGATGTTAGCAAGGAAATGGAGTTGGACCTACTCAAGCAGTACCTTCAGGTGTGCCCTAGTCGTAATGTTAAAAGTTGAGTCAAAAGCACGTCAGGTAGGGCATAATTTGACAAGAAATTAAATCAGAATCAGTCAACTTTTATCCATTTGTGTCTAGTGGTTCATATAGTGATTCCTTCTACTCATGAGCACAAGGATAATTGAGTGTGAGCAAACTAGATGATGGTGAGTTTGGTTGGTGCTCGACAGGTGGAAAGAGTATTTTCTGATAGGAGTCGAGTGGAGAATGAAGAGGAGATAACAGAGTACCTGGTCAAGTGGAAGGGACTCTCATATAGTGAATCAACATGGTGCAATTTCTTACCTTCTTTATCTATGGTACCATTTTCTGTCGAGAGGAAGCTGCTGACATGAATGTGAGGATAGTTCCAAGATATTGGTCGTTGGTAATTTCCTTTAAAATTAGTTTCTTTGTTTGTGCTGCTCAACAGTCTCTGTTTAGTTCAGCATTCACCTGTCAGCAGCGAAATTTTTGGGTTCATAAATATGTTTCTTTTGGGGTGTAATTTCTGATTTGTTGTATCTCTTGATTGTAGGGAGAAAGACACAGATATTACCTTCGCACAAATTCAGATTGATGAGTATAAGGTCAGTTGAGATTACAATGAAGCGGTAATATGTAATATACCATTGCTAGATAGTTTGGAACCTATTTAATCCATCCCTTACCATAATCTTTATGTGTTCATTCATTCGTTTTGGGCCTTCGTATTGTCATTTTTGGCTTATCCTTTGTGTAATGTTGGACAGGCCCGTGAAGCTGACACAAACTTCCAAGGGAAACTAGTTGATGCTCAGAGAAGGAAAGGCAAAGGTAGTCTCATAAGTAAATTTGTAGTCGCACTGTTGATTCTGCATTTGATTTGCCATTATGGAAGTTTCAGGTTTATAGACATCTGGTATTATCGTTGTCTGTTCAAATTTTCTCCATATTGTGAAGCAGTTAAATCTGCGTTTAATCGCTCATTGAGTCGGTGTCACAAAAACTGAGTTCTACGAATCTGTGTGCATGTGTTTCTTGAGGATTCACTCCATATTTGAGTAAGGTGAATATGTTTCATCTGATTGGAATTTGAATGATACCAGTGAGCATGCGAAAATTGGAAGAGCAGCCAGAATGGCTAAAAGGTGGGACGCTTCGGGACTACCAATTGGAAGGATTAAATTTTTTGATGAACAGGTAGGTCCCGAATTTCATTGCTGCAATTGTGGATGAAAGCCTCGAGTTGCCGAGAATAAAATGTATTCTATTGGTTGTTTTTAATGTCAATATTCCTCTGAATTTCTGCTGCGTTAATGTGGGTTGGGAACAGTTGGAGGAACGATACCAATGTTATTCTTGCAGATGAAATGGGTCTTGGCAAGACTGTTCAGTCAGTCTCTATGCTTGGATTTTTGCAGGTGTGATCATGACTTTGAAAAGTTCTATTTCATCCTATTTATTTGTTCTAATTTTTTGCAGTTCCCTATTTAGGTATGTTATTTGATGATAACAAAATGTCTTGATTGAACATAAATATTATTTTCTCTTCTGTGCACTTGTAATATTGGGGCATTAAAAGGATACTGTCGCTTTTTCATGCTATTAACTGCTGTGCTCTCCTCGGTTATGGGATGTTCATCTTTGCAGAATGCTCAACAAATACCTGGACCTTTTTTGGTAGTTGTGCCGCTCTCCACCATCACCAATTGGGCCAAAGAATTTCGGAAGTGGTTACCTGAAATGAATGTAGTTGTTTATGTTGGCAACCGAGCCAGTCGGGAGGTGAGTATCCTCATTTATTTGTCTTTATATACCTAATTCAGTCTGCAGTTTTTCTATCTTTTCTGGACATTTATGTAATGCTAAACTTCTTTCCTGGTCGTGGCCAATTGTGTAACTCTTCATTGGGTTTGCGTGGCGGGGTTTTCGTTGCAGATTTGTCAACAACATGAGTTTTTTACGGGGCGGAAGACTGGGCGCACTATAAAATTTAACGCTCTCTTAACAACATATGAGGTTGTATTGAAAGACAAGGCGGTTCTATCGAAAATAAAATGGGTTTATCTCATGGTTGATGAAGCTCACAGACTGAAAAATTGCGAGGCCTCTTTATACACTTGTCTACAAGTACGATTTTTGAGCATTCTCGTCAGTACTTGACAGTGTATCCTAGTGTGTACCATTCCCATGCATTCTGCCTGTATCCTGTAATTTGATGGTGCGGTATATTTGAACCTCTTGCCCCGGTGCGGCGGCCACGTGAAGCGGGAAGAAAGCGTCACCAGAATTGTTAGATTAAAATTATGTGAACTCTAGTTTCAATGTGATATTCAAGAATTATATCTTCAATTTTGATTTTGTTCATACTAATTCTATGTTTCTTATTTAATCAGGAGTTTAGCACAAAAAACAAAGTGCTAGTCACAGGAACTCCGTTGCAGAACAGTGTTGAGGAACTTTGGTATGCCAGTTTCACTTGTTTTTTGCCACCTTTTTTCTTTGTCTCTGTTTTTCAAAATCCTTTTTGTTCTCTTCCATGCATTTCATAAATAATCTGGTTCTTTCCATAATGATATACCTCTGATTCGTGGTCAAGTAGTGTGTATTTCATGCGTCACCCGCTTACTGTGTACATTCATTTGATTCTCATTGAAATGGTTTATTTTGCTCAGGGCTCTTCTCCATTTTCTTGATTCTGATAAGTTCAACAACAAGGATCAGTTCACGGAGCACTACAAGAAATTGAGTTTGTTCGATGAAAAGGAGGTTTGTGTTGCTTGTTTATCCTTATGTCGCTGTGGAGGGTTGTAGGTTGAGTCAGAATGTTGAATGCTGTTTAGTTATTCACAATTGGGACATCCTTGTGGGATGTTTGTATATATCCTGCAAGTATTCGTCAGTTGTTTGCAATTCGTCTCATAATCTATTCCCTTGTTGTAGTGCTTAGCCCTATTCAATAATACTTTTTGAAAAGTTCACTGTAACTAATTTTGTGGATCTCTGCATGCTTTGCTAAGTTGTTTAATTTTTCTGTCGTCAGCTTGCGAGTCTTCACGCAGAGCTGCGACCACATTTGTTGCGGAGAGTGATTAAGGATGTGGAGAAATCACTACCACCCAAAATTGAACGCATATTGAGAGTGGAAATGTCACCACTACAAAAGCGGTGAGCCTCGTGCCACGATTGTCTATTTTCTTTATGCAGTTCTGAGAATACTATTGCTATTGTGGGGGCAGTCATAGGAACTCTTGTTGAGGATGGAATACTGAGCAGGATGTCTTGACGTCTCGTATCTTTTGCCTGTTAGGTACTACAAATGGATCTTGGAGCGAAACTTTAATGATCTGAATAAGGGCGTTCGTGTCAATCAGGTTACAGTTCTGAGTCCGTTATGTATTCACCACAAATCATGCTGTATGTTATTGTTGCATGGGAATGGCTAATGTTTTAGAGGGAGTCTACTTTGGTTGATTTATGGATTACTCAGGTTTTTAAGAGTGAGCTCATGCTTTATTTTATTATTTGGCCTTGCAGGTTTCTTTATTAAATATAGTAGTTGAACTCAAGAAGTGCTGTAATCATCCATTCCTGTTTGAAAGTGCCGACCATGGCTATGGTGGTGACGCCAATATGAATGACAATAACAAGGTGCAGCGCATCGTTTTAAGCAGCGGAAAACTTGCCATTCTTGACAAGTTGTTGGTACGCTTGAAAGAGACAAAACATCGTGTTCTCATCTTTTCGCAGGTACCTTGAATCCTTCCGCAAGCCTTTGTAGGAGTCGACATGCTGATGGATATTTCCTTTGATGTCGACTTGTTTCAGGATCTAGAACCTGTATCCATGTTTCCTTGGCTAAGCGACTGTGGTAATCCCCATATAACAGAGGGTTCTACTGCTGTTTCAGATGGTGAAAATGCTAGATATTTTGGCGGATTACCTCAGCCTGCGAGGGTTCCAATTTCAGCGTCTAGATGGTAGTACGCGATCAGATTTGAGGCACCAAGCTATGGAACACTTTAATGCTCCTGGAAGTGACGATTTCTGCTTCCTGCTATCCACACGGGCTGGTGGTTTAGGGATCAATCTTGCTACTGCAGACACTGTTATTATATTTGACTCGGATTGGAATCCCCAGAACGATCTCCAGGTTTTTTTTTCTAGAGCTCAACTGATGTACCACTGTACTTGTGTATCCTTTCGTCGAGTACTTGTTGTGAGGGGGTGATCAGGGTTCTTCAGTTGTTGGTTTGAACATTATATGAAGTAGGTATTTGAAGTGCTGAGATATTTGTTTTCTGCAGGCGATGAGTAGAGCACATCGAATTGGGCAGCGCGATGTTGTGAATATATATCGTTTTGTTACTAGTCGGAGTGTGGAAGAGGACATTCTTGAGCGGGCGAAGAAGAAGATGGTATCGTCTGTTTCACGGGAAAACCTTGGCTGATGTTTCATCTCAGCATAGTTAAACAGTGGGACCTTGAGCTCGTTCTCAAATCCTGCCGGCCACTATCATTGATTTGTCATCTTGTATGTTTTTTGTGTCAGGTTTTGGATCACTTGGTCATTCAAAAGCTCAACGCTCAAGGTAGATTGGAGAAAAAGGAAGCGAAGAAGGGAACAGGGTTTGACAAGGTATTGACTGCCATTAAAAATCTTCTATTTTGTTTTTACCAAAACTTTTGGGATTAGTGTATTCTTAATGGTTGGAGACGCCAACCAGTTGCTAGAGGTTTGCCAATTGTTTTTCTATTGTTCTGCGGTGCTCTAAATATTTTTCTATGTTGTGCAAATTGTGTTCTTGGTCGGCTACAAGAGCTTTGGGCAATAGTAATCGTCAATACTTGTTACAGAATGAGCTAGCTGCTATTCTACGATTTGGTGCCGAGGAGTTGTTTAAGGATGACAAGAATGAGGAGGATCAGAAGAGCAAGCTTGAGAACATGGACATCGATGAAATTTTGGCCCGGGCTGAGAAAGTGGAGACGAAAACAGCTGAAGTGGATGCAGAGGGTAATGAACTCCTAGGTGCATTCAAGGTACTCATCATCCACTTTGAAGTCCTTGACAGTTATATTGTAAGGCTCATTTGATTCGCACCACATTGATGAAGGCTCGTGAGTCCTGAAACTAAAATCGGTCAGCATATGATAGTTCATATGCTACCTTATGTGTCTTCTGATTTGTGATTATCTTGTCTTATAGGTTGCAAATTTCAACAATACAGAAGATGATGCCACTTTCTGGAGTCGTTTGATTCCGGCAGATGCAGCTATGCAAGCAGAAGTACGGTTCAGGGCTCTTTTAAAATACAAAATTTTGCAGTACATTCTTACTCTTCCCTTAATTTCATTCTGTCCTTTTTATCATGAATCAAACAGGCTGTTAAGCCTTGTTTCACGTCCAGGCTGTTCCCGTACAGGTCGACGTGTCAGGACCTCGTGTGGCAAGAACTGTGCGTAATTATTCTGAAGATGTCGGGTTGGGGAGGGATCGGAAGCGACGACGAGGAGATGCTGTTAAGGACAAGGTTCTCAAGCGTGGATCCAAATCCAGCAACGCACATGTGGCTCCATCTGAAATTGAGGGAGCTACCGCCCGTGCTGCTGAGTGGCGAGGAGGGGTTCTCTCAAAGAAGGAAGCCAACTCATTCATCAAAGCGGTTTGTCAACGTTACATTTCTCATTGAATGTGTGCTTTCTGTTCAGCGTCAAGTGTGGGAGATTTTATTTTAAAGTAACGCATAGACAATATCTTTGTGTGATTTGTCGTCTTTCATCTGTACCGAAGCAAGTTGCTGTGATGTATGCGCAGGTGAAAAAGTTTGGAGATTTGAGTAGGATAAAGCTCATAGCAAAGGAGGCAGGAGGTGCGGTGGCAGCGACCACCACTAGTTCACAGTCCGAGCTATGGGATACACTTGTCAACGGTTGTAAAGATGCTGTGCGTAGGGCAGGAGCTGATAGCAAGGTATGAAATCTTGCAATCTCATGCCAATATATCATATCATTAATATCTGAAAGGAGCACACAACCACCTCTTCTTCTGCGGCGTTTTTTTTCTGCACGCTCCGAGATCATGAGCAGTGAGAGGAAGGAGGATAGTGGCGAAGGTCATGAGTGTGGAGGGTGAGTTTGAGCGGTCCGAAGTGCATTGGAGCCAGTTCATGGAGCACTTCAAAACTAATTTTAGGTTGTTGATTTCTTTTTGATTAGAATGCATTTTTCTTATGGCCGTTGGGCTGTGTACTGCTGGGGCCTCTTACGCAAGTTCACGGTTATTCTGTCGATCATTCAGCCTAAGCATGTGTCGACAGCATTGTGAAGTTACATGACTTTTTGCCCTCTGTTGTGTGCAGGCAGCTGTTCTGGATTTTTTGGGGGTACCTGTCAAAGCACAAGATGTGCTAACTAGAATTAAAGAGTTGACTCTTCTAGGGAAACGTATAAAGCGTTTCAAAGATCCAGTTGCTCAATTTCGACTGAAGTCCCATCCCAGAGTACCCTCGTGGTCAAAAGTGTGCGACTGGAGTCAAGGTACCGAATGTTTCAATTTTATTATCTGACCTCCTTAATTGCTCGACTGTCAAGTCGTGATGGGTTAGAATTTAGTTGATTTAGTTAGATAGACTTAGTGGTTGTATCCTTTATCAGACGATTACACTCGTATTTTTCGTTTGTAAATTTTCGTCTCCAGTCATTGGTACTGATTATAGATCTGCGCCTGAAAGCACTGGGATCCTGATTCTTCTTTTCTGTGGTATGCTCGTAGTTGACGACGCAAGACTATTGTTGGGTGTCTACTATCATGGACTTGGCAACTGGGAGAAGATACGATTGGATGAGAGACTATCACTGTTTGACAAATTGGCTCCGCAAGGTGCTACAGCTGCAGAGACATCCCTGCCTCGGTCTACGCATCTCGAGGCTCGTGTGAATGCTCTCTTGCGGAAGGTATACATAACGGTCTTGCATTGAGAATTGAAGTTTGCACGCGTTGTTTGTCGTCTTGTATTGCCACCAAGACTGTATGATGACTTTTTGGACCTGCGTGGTAAAACCAGTATCGGAGGATGCTTATAAGTAGATTTCTTTTGCGAAAGTCTAATTATTGACGTCTTTAGCAATTTTCACGTTTTGGGTCACAGGAGCTCGAGGTTTCAGGTGAACTAAATGGGAACAATATTGAGGCTGAAAGGCCTCTGAAAGCAAAGAATTTAGGGCATAAACGTGACTGGCTAGACGACAGTTCGAAGGACAGGTCTGCTAAGCCTGGTTTGGGCTTGGGAAGGAAAAGCTCTGGAGGTTCAGGCCCGCAGAAGGTCACCGCAAGGGATCGTGCTGCCAAGCGTTTTCGACCTGATCAAGATGCGAAGGAGGAAGGCGAAATTTCTGACACTGACGAAGGTGGAGTACAGCAGCTCCGAGGACGGGGAAGGAACAAGGACAACCCCGATAGGCAGTCGAAAGAACAGAAATGGCACGACTGGTGCCACCAAATGATGGAAGATCAGTCGCGGACACTTGAAAGGCTTAAAAATCTCCAAACGAACTTCAGTTTGCCTAAAGAAGAGGTATGGCTTGTTCAGTCATCTGTTGCACTTCAATGTGTGCTCGTCCTTCTATCATTTGTCATAATAGCAGACCAGGGATTGTGTAATTGTCTATGACATCTCATAAGGCTAAGTTTGCAGAGGATCCACACATGAAACTCTGTATAGGTAGGAGAAGCTTTTGGATGGGGCGGTTACTTTTGAATGTTGCAATTTGGTATTATCTCTAAGCTATCATCCACTTCTTCTTAAATAATTTTAATCATCTAAACCCCCCGTTTCTAGGTAAAATTCCCTTTTCGCGTACTAGCCCTTAAAGCTTTGCTGTATCTGTCTGCTGCAGGTCCTACGGAGGGTGAAGACGTATTTACAGACTCTAGGTCGCAAAATCGACAACATCTTATCTGAAAATGCAGCCGCCCCTAATCCAGATAGTAAGTTTTTTATGTTTCTACTTATCTGTTCAAGGAGCTCTTGACCTTTGATTTATGCAGGAACTTGGAACTATTTGAGTTCTTCCCAAGGCTAAAGATCCTTAGAATATCTCCAAATCCAGATGACACCTTTACTCTCTGTTTGAGCTTAATTGTGCTCGTGCTTGATATCGAACTCGAATATTCTCATGTTGATATGCTCATCACGAATAATGTTGTTAATTCTGGATGGTGCAGGAATGGCTACTAGACTTTGGAATTATGTGTCAACATATTCGAATCTGAAAGGGGATAAGCTAGCAGAAATATATAAGAAATTGCGACAGGAACCAGCTCCTCCTGATCCTGCTGTTAGAGGCCCCTCGCAGGATCCCAATCATAGTGGTGCTACAGCTGGGCCCAGCGGAAGGGACGTCGAGCACAGTCATCATTTTAACAGTAACAAAAGACAATTTAACCAGGTAGGAAACATTAGTGCACCAGTTGGGGAGCCCAGTCGAGGGGATGCTGAATCCTGGAAACGACGGCAGAGAGACGACCCATCTGCGGGGCCTCCTAACGGACCACCTAATCGGAAGTGGGATTCAGGTAGACCTGGAAGTGCAGACGGTTGGAGAAACAGAGGAGCCTCACCGCCCAGCGGCGCTGTTAACGGCAGTGGTTGGGGGCAGGATACGAAGGATCCGAGAGAGGAGAGGGCCCCCTGGGGACCGCATGATCATCGGAACCGGGATTGGAATCGGAGAGATGAGAACCGCAATCCAAGACCTCACCCCAGGCCTGCAGGGCCTTCGTCCTATGGGCATGCGCCCCCGACTTTCACACGTTGAGCAGAGCAAGGGGGATTAAATCACCCTATCTAGATACATTTTTCCTTAAAAACGAAATCATCAAATAAGATCACCGAATTGTTTAGCCATCACTGGATGCCTGCCTGCAAGGGCAGAATTCACAAGTTGAGATCCATGGACCGAGCTGGTCGACTGGCCGGCCTTGTTTGCAACACGCAGTCGACAGTGACTAGTTTTTTTGAGTGTCATGTAATTTACTAGGAAGCTATATTGGATCTCTTGACCCTTTTTCGTAGCTATATTTTCTTAATTTATTGATTCGCATCTGCAACTTAGGTAACTTTGATGATGTTCTTTAGGGGAAGGTAAGTCTTAATGGTCCAGGCTATCACATTTGACCGGCAGATTGCATAGTACTTGAAGCGAACTGTGCAATTGAAGCTGCAGAGTTTTCCGTTTACCACACCATGTTAGAAGTCGTTACCCAAACCGTAGGAAATTGACATCTGATTACTGTTTAGGGGATTGGTTTAATGAGTCCACAAAATGTGTAGAAAATCTGGTTTAGGGTTTAGGGTTCACCAACGGACTTAGTGAATGACTGATTCCTATTGTTACTGAGGCCGGAAAAATAGTGTCTCCTGTAGAAATAGTGTCACTACATATAGAGTAGTGTATCAGCCTGTAGAAATTTAAAATAGTGCAACTGTGGCTCTAATTTGATGAATCAGTGGCGGAAATGGACCGGGATACTGGGTCCATGAACTCAAGACGTGTCCAGCAGAAGGTAAGGGCAGAATCTTCGGGTACAAGGAACAAATCAGACCCTTCAGACACTTGACCACCAAATTTTGGTGTTGACAATACTTTGAAGTTAAATAGAACCTAGCCAAGTTACTAGTTTCATTAGTATATATTTTTTCAAAATTTCATTTTGAAGTTTAGTCTTAGCATCAAAAATCTGATTTTGAGAATGAATGATTATGATTATTCTATTCAAGATTTTGTACAAGGGTGTCCATTGCAAATCTTGATTATTTAATGTTGAGAGGTCTTGAAAATGAGCCTCAAGTACATTAGATCTTGCAGAAATAATCACATTAGAAATTCCATTTAAAACAATTGTAGAGTAGATTTAGAGGAGCCTGAATTTGATCGGGGTTTTGTATATTTTTCTGTCAACCAATTTTTTAGAGTTTACATAGGAAAAAGGATTGAAAGACATCAAATCACTTTTATAGTTTTAACACCCATGTAATCAAACATTATATCAATCTTTCAACTCATATGTGATATTGTTACATTTTCTTTTCTATGTGATCTTTAAGATGTCTAATTTGAATTTGTACGATTACAATTTTTAAAAATTGATGAAATTTATCAAATTATTGGCTTTTTGTTCAATTTAAAGCAAATTTCAAGAAGCTCAAAAAAATCCTTGGGCATTAAGGGGTTAACTTATAAAAGCTACAATCTCTAAGGTATTTGAAACTATTTCCAATTCTTCAAGACATTAGATTAAAAAAGTAAGTTGCTTCATTTATTCTTACATGGTCATAATGGGGTCAATACTAGAGTGGCCCAAATAGTCATCCAACTATAATAAGAGTATACCTTAAGTATACCTACAAATCCACAATCCAAGATATTTTGGATCTAATATGTTTCTACTATTGTACCAAAATTGTGATTTAAACACAAAACATTCAAAAAACTATAACTAAAAAAGTTCCAATTTCTTTAAATTTTTTGCCAATTTAGTGAACAAGAATATTTTCATAGGACACAATAGGTTGAAGAGATGCATGGCATAGCCACTTCTCAATATAAGGAGAGAAATCCATATTTGTAGTACACACAATACACAATTCACACTTCTAACTTGACAAATGTCTTGGCAAGAATTTGTTGAATTAATGAATCAATACTCATGTCTACTCAAGCCAAATACGACAAGATGTCAAATGATAGCCTTTGGCAATACAAATAACATTAAGCTTAGGTGATTGTTCCCTAGTCAAAGGCTTTGGCAAAATATTCTATCTTTCGGATGAGAGAGAGGGTTACAAGGGTACACGGTTGGTAGAAAAGACAAGGATTGAAAATTCAAGAAATAGTTTCTCAAGATTAGCTATTGAGAGCATAAAAGCGTACACATGGTTGCACGGTGCTTTAATACATGTTGTATCGACAAATTTAACTACGAAATTAACTCCCAAAGACACCTCAGCTCCTTGCTGAATAATGTAATGGATCATGCTACTGCAGTGAAAATGAATTTGTAGAACTAAGTAAGAATTCTATCCTCAGTATACAAAGCAATACTAGTGAAGATCTGAGACTTACCTCTCAGATTTCGAATCATCCCCATCATCTAAGGCAGCAAAACTCTCATACGTGAGCTGAACTACAAGTGCAACTAAGATCAAAGAATACAATGCCAACTTGGGCCACGGATAATCCCCATTGGAGACAGCCTCCAGGAGTGACAAACTCAACAAGAAAATGAGGATCCCATACAAAACTCTCCGCGTTTTCGAGGAACCTGACTTCTTGGTCACATTGAGGACCCCTTTCACCTCTTCCTTGATGCTCTGCTTCTCCTCTGAGGTGCGGTCCTTCCATGCCTTGAGAGGCTTGCTGTACAAACTCTTGAAGAACAATCCTTCACTCCTTGCCTTGTCCACATTCTCTTCAAATTTATCAAACTCAAGACTGTCGGCTTCCATTTCTGCCCTTGCTGAGGCCAATTCATCCTCCATGGCTTGCGCTTCGGCGTTGACGCTGCTTATAATCTGCACACAATTTTTATGTGCTGGAGAAACTGAGTCGAATTCAGAGTCATTGCATTCTATAGCCCATCGGACATGCGCACTCGGAAGTTCGGCTAATTTTGATCCTAGTCAGTCAGTCTCTCTAATATACTCTTATCACAAGCATATCACTCCCCAGAATCCATGCAAACTCTTACTTGTAGTTCGAAAGGTTTAGATAAGGAATGATATGGAAATGGAAAAGTTTGACAAAATTTGGGCACCTTGGATTTGACATCAAAGAGGTTTAGGTGCACTATGTAGAAAGGGAATTTGAGGAGAAGTAGCAAGAGTGTGCCTCTTCTAATTGAGCCTTTTAGGGCGTGCAAGCTTCAACCTTCATCTTTCACCCAAGGGCAATGGGTGTCTAAGCTAACATTTGAAAACCTAAACCAAACTCTCAAGTCTCATCAACTCCATCAAGCATTTGGGGCACATAGGTTGTGACATCTAAGAGGTGCACCGTGTGCAAAGGGAATTTGAAGAGGAGTAGCAAGAGTGTGACTATTTTGAGTGAGCCTTCTAGGGCATCAAAGCTTGATTTTCCATCCTAGAGCAACGGGTGTCTACGCCAGCCTTCAAAACCTAAACCAGACTCCTCAAGTCTCATGAACTCCACTAATACTTATGTGCATTCTGGGCACGTAGGCCGTGACATTAAACAGATTTGGGTGCAACATGTGCAAAGGGAATTTGAAGAGAAGGAGGTGGCTTGGTACCTTGGAACTGGCTTCGTCCATGGTTCGCATAGCTTCCTGAGCGATTCGATCATACTCTTCCTTGGTTTTATCAACTATTTCCGACAACAGCTTGGACCGCTCATCCACCAATTCGGAGACTCGGTATTTCCCAGTCTGAAGGCGCACCATGCCCACTAACGCGTCCTGTACTAGTGGATCACCTTCCCCAGCACCTTCCTTATCACCTTCTCTATCACCTTCTTCCCCATCACCTTCCCCTGGCTCCTCCACCTTCAGAATTAGAAAAAATAGAAACATCACTCAAGCAAGTTCAGAAGCTCAACAACACCAGCACAACCCTAAAAAGCCCTGAACATTTTGTTGTGTTGATACCCTAAAAAGCCCTGAGCTTCCAGTTCACTTCCAAGTTAGTTCACAGCTTATGTACCATCTTTTGCCCGCATAGTACACCAAGATCGCCTAAAACCACAAAATGCACAAGGAACAATGCACAGGTTTTGGGGGGCACAAAATCTTGAAACCCATGCCATGAATTGGCTGAATTGTTGCACATTTAATTAACATTCCAAGAATTCAGTGCATGATCGCATTCTTAAAACATTCCTTAGCGCTTGTAAGCTTGCACTCTCCACTTTGAGAGTCGAAAAAAGCATCACATTCTGACATGATTGTCTGGCTTTCTGGACTTCAATTATGCTGAGCTCACATACAAAGCCCTTCACTATGTTATTAATGGCAAGATCGTAAGCTGACATACGACCTCTATATATGAATACCTGGTAGAGCTAGAACAACGGATTTGGATTCTTGGAAGATATCCTATGCTTTATAAAAAAACTTTCATACATTTTACTAAGCACTCTGCTACTCCCATACAACGCCAATTTGCCCTTGTTATTAAAAACAAGATAGCAAGCCAACACACAAACTCTACATAAACATCTGATGATGGATTCAGGTTCATGGATGCAGCAGTGGGCCTTTATAGCAATCGTATGGCATGGATTTCAAGATGTATACGACAGAATTGATATGAATAGACAAGAAATCTTTCGAAAATAAGCCCCCAGTCTCAGGGACCTTGACAACTTGGTTGGCTATGGCGACGCGTTCTTTATAAATTTTCAGAAAAAGTGTTCTCTATTCCATTCGTACATATTCTTCTGAATCTGTTCTCCACTCGAATCGAAGCTGCGAAAAGAATACGTACTTATGCCCACCTGTTCGTTTGCCGATACAAGCCACAATCTTCGGCGCTTGGAATTCCAACTCCGGCGCAGCAAGCTGTCGGAGGCCGGGCATCGTCGTCCCCTCCAGAGCTGGTGCACAGAAACGCCCCGAAAGCTCAACGGATGCGCACACATGAACTGCATTTTGTGGCGCCAAGGAAACCCCTGAAGTGAAGGAATTTCACACTGCTAGCTGAACCCACCTTGCAACATTCTTGACGAAAAGGAAACGAATTGAGGCGCACACGCAACCTGCGGCAAAAAAAAAATTTGCAATTCGGGATGCAAGAGTAGTAAGGCGAAAGGGAACTTCGGGGATAGGACTACCACTATTGGAGGGTGCACAGGGTTTCTGTAATGTCACAGCGGAGGCGCCCGTAGTAATATGGAGTTTCTGAAACATTTTCACAGTCTTCAGTGAAATTAACCGGCCCTAAGGTAGTGACCATCATAAATCGTTGATGCAAAGTAGCCTGCTCTTAAAGCGACCATTTAAGAGTTGATTGCCTTTTAGGGAAAGCTAAAGTCCTTGAAACAGTGTTGGTAAATTTTTATGGGAAAAAAAATGGAATTGGTAGCTAACCTAAGTCGTTTCATATTTTTTGGACCTTTGTGGAATTAGTTATGAATTTTTGAAGTTGAAATGCATTGGTCATTGTAAGCAACCACCTTCTGAAATGTACACTGTTGGTACATTGAAGAAATCAAAATGTATTTCTATTTCTTGATTTCTTTTAAAGAACAATCTATTTTAGAACAAACTGTCTTAAGGGCATTGTCAATGCATGAATAGAAACAAGGATCGTACTAGAATTTTAAAGTAAAGGGGTGTGGGCCTCATTCCCTACTTGTGACTTTAAAAAAAAATTCATCCAATGCAAGGTTGGCAATCTAAACTTCTAACGAACTTTTTCACATTATAAAAAGAAGAAGAGGTAAAGATTCTATATAAAAAAAAGACTTTCCATGCAAAACAAGGAAGGTTCAATTTATTGGCACACACAATATTGATGCTTGAAACTTTCTATTGTAAAGTCAAGTTTAGGTTCTTCATATTTTACTAACTTGTCAAGTTTAGGCCAAGGAAAATGGGAAGGTGTAGGAATAAAAGGAGACCCCACTATTGCTTGTACTAGGGAGTGTTTGGGGAGAAGGTGCCCCTTATGGCATTAGCATGGGTTTTTTGGTTGGACTAAGGATACTCTAAGCATTTCAATATATTTTGTGTCACCATAGAAATTTTTTTGCTCAACTACATTAGCAAATTGTAGTGAAATCCAATATATGTTGGAAGAAGAAATGTTGCTTAGAGAATATACTAAGGATGTCATTGTTTGTATACTTTGAAAACTAGGAGTATTCTTAAAGTATTTTTGAAGGTGCTATGAGTAACGTGCTTGAAATAAAAATATTCTAAAATATACTATAAGTATTTGAAGAATATTCTTCAATTTTTAATTTTGAAGCCCAAAATTTATTTAGAAAGATTTATAGTTATTAATTGTCCAACATAAAAGGCATCTTATATTTAGACTCTCTCTACTTTCTAACTATTAGCATTGTAAGAATATGTTATAATTTTCATAAGCAACATGTTATAAGCTAATGCAGTAGATCATAAATTTAATAGATAACAACACATTTGGAACCTTGAAGTATGAAAAAACAACATCGGTCCCATGAATAGCTGTTTTGATAATTGCTCATGTTATAAATAGGAAATTAGTCCTACTGTCACTACCATATACATATGTTACACAACCAAATCATTAGAGGATTTTTTCACCCCCAGGAGGGTTGTGGGTTCCCACATTGTGAAAACAACTCCGTAGAGGCCATTGCAGCTCGCTAACGTGGCATGGCAACTATCACGTCCGAAAATATAATATTTTTTTTTTTTGCATTTCAAGAAGTAAAATTTTTTTAAAAATTTTTTTTATTAAATTTTTTGTTGGAAACAACCGTTCCCCAAAATTGCAGGGGAAGGCAGTTCCCAACGCATTTGCTTGAAGCAGCCCTCTTCGAGCCCAGAAATCCTCTAATGTACACTATTGTTGATTTTTCAAAAGGAATTATTGTTTTCTTTTCAAATTGCAGGATTGATGTAACTTCAACGATATTTTTTTTGAATTACATCGCATGGTGGTAGAAGGTGATCTTAGATTTTTTTAATTTCATTTGATGGCTGTTTGTTTTTTTCACTTGGAAGGGGGGGAATAGGTTGCCTGACAATTTATGCAACTTATTTATTAGAAGATAGTAAGATTATAGCATAGTTGTATGGCATTATAACTCGTTGCAAGACTTTCAATATTGCAACTAGTTCATGGTTAAAAATAGGAAGGCCTACATGACCAATATTAGAGCTCCAACAAAATCTTCAACTAAAAAATTCATAGTAATTATGTTTTGAAAAAAAAAATTCTATAAAATTCTAGAATCCTTTCAAATTTTATTCCAAAGAAAATGTCCCCACTAAAAAAAACCTACACTCCAAATATGTATAATTTGCATAATTGTTTAAGTGGTTGGACATGAGTCTAACTTGCTACCTTAAAATTATGTCTATTTTAACTTGCTACCTTAACAACATGTAATATACTATTTCATATATCATAAAAAAAGGTAAGAAGGTTGTGGTGGAGCTGCCAGGAGTTGGACCCGGAACTTCGTTCCCAAAGGGACAGTTCTCTATTGAGGGATTTTTAGGTAATGCATCAGCTCCTATTCAGGAGTGAGGAAGAAGAAGCTTTATATAAGAAGATGTGATATAAAGGAGGGTGATATTAAAGAGGATCAGATGGATGTATTTCTTCCATCCATCTGTCACCCCATTTCTCATTCATCCAAATTCGGGAACCTGAAGATTCTTCAGAAACCCTAGCAAGCTCCAACTTGCAGCTGCACCATTACTCGATCGAGTTCGTCACTGCGGATCGATTCTTCCGCACTGCCGCATGAAGAATCCGTGCTTTCGTTAGCTCCGTAGTTTCAGTTTGCGATGTAGCCAAAGAATATGCTTTCAAATTTTTCAGATTCTTTTTCTCCTTGAGGTGAAGTGCGTTCATGAGTTAGAATTTGTGAAGGGGGGCCAGAATTTGTGAAGAGGTCGTCGGCATGGAGGATATCGAGGACATGGTGGGCGAATTTGCCGGTGGTGCGCCATTAGGATTGCACTTGCCAAAGAAGGATTCGACCTCGCCTCCTCGTCAGCGCAACATTAGCAGCCGTGCTGTGGTTATTAAACCGCGACGTCTGCGACCTGCGATGAATTCCAGTGGCGGTAGTGATGGTTCCACGTGTGTGAATGGGGAAACGGACAAGGCTAAAGTTCCAGGGACGCAGGTGAGAGTGGAATTTGGAAACTGCGAAATCGTTGTATGAGGGCTATAGTGTTTCTTTCCCCTGCAATTGTCACACTTTAAGGGATGAGCGTAGTCTTAATGATTAGAATGATGAGGTTTCGAGATATTCTGTTGGCAAACCAAAGAGCATTCCAGAACACCAAAGAATGCTTTGTTTGGATAGCATATGCAAAAGTTATTAGGTTTCAAATTTTTATTAGTGATCTAAGTTCCGATGTTGAGGTGTTGTACGTTTTCAAAATCTCTTGTTGTGAGGATTTTGAAGTGTTGTATTTAGGTACGTGGTGCAAGTTTGTGTGGCAAAAGGTATAGGGTTTCAAAGTTTTATAGGTGATTAAGTTCTGATGTTGAGGTGTTGTACGTTCTCAAAATCACTGGTTGCGAGTATTTTGAAGTTCTGTATTTGGGTACGTGATGCAATTTGGTGTGATAGTTAATCAAATACTTTTTTTGGTGTGAATGCAGACAATATACTTGAAGACATTTGGTTGTTCTCACAATCAGGTGTGTTTGTGCATTTCCTTATGAGCATTGCTGATTGTTGTTAGGACTTCGAGCTAAACCCTCTAAGTTTTCCTTGTACACAGAGGATTGTCCAGAAGCATTTGAGCATGGTTCTTGTTATTTAATTGTCTTTATTTTGGTTGGGTCTTGATGGCAGTTGAAGGACGGTTGTAGCATGTATTTTTTGGGCACCGCATGATTAAAGTATGATGAATTTTCAAAGTGCTGATTATAGGTTCACCCAAACTTGACCCTAGTCTCTCATTTTGCGATATTTTGGCAAGAATCTAGGGGTTACTTTGGGTAAGGGTTACGCTTATGTGTAGTTATCTTGCAATGGTACTTTTCATGCAACTAACTACTTTTGAATACTAGTGGTTACCGGTTTTCCGGATTGCTCTCTAATCTCGTGAATTTTGAGATTGTTGTGGTGCTGTAGTCTTGAAACAATTTGCTGGAACTGGCAATGTCAGTTTGAACCGGGCGTCACTTCTGTGTCAGTTCTGGGCGATGGAGGTTGCTGGTTAGATACTTGTAATAGACGGTTGTTAGGTGGAAATTCCATTTATAATTTGTTGTTCAGTAAAGGAAATGACATATAATCACCTAAGGTGTTTTGCTGTGCATGTGCAATGCATTTACATGCATGATTTTGTTTGAGACAGAGTGACAGCGAATATATGGCTGGCCAGTTGTCAGCTTATGGATATGGTCTCACCGAACTTCCTGACATCGCGGACCTTTGGCTTATTAACACGTAGGAATCTCTCGCATGATACCTTTTATATGTCATTTGGTGATTCATGTTTGTAAATGTTGTTGTAACAAGAGTTGTTACAGCTATTTTTTTCTATTCATTATCTGTTTTCGTGTAGGTGTACGGTTAAGAATCCAAGTCAGTCAGCTATGGAAAACCTTATTCGCAAAGGCAAACTCGCCGGGAAACCACTCGTAGTGGCGGGCTGTGTTCCTCAAGGCAGCAAAGATCTGAAAGACTTGGAAGGTGTGAGTGTGGTGGGAGTTCAACAAATTGACAGAGTTGTTGAAGTTGTAGAGGAGACTCTGAAAGGGCATGAAGTCCGACTGCTTCGACGCAGCTCTCTTCCATCTCTTGATCTGCCCAAAGTACGTGCAATACCCCACGAATGTAATCCTCTTTCCTTCGATTTTTGTCCCGGAGACCATGTCTAGTATTTGTTGCATTAGTACTGACTACTAGTTCTTGCCTGATGGTGCCTAAGTCCGTTTATGGATATCGTCACGCTCCCCTACGTGCTATCTTTGGAATAAGGAATAAGTCAACCACTTTGCTTGACGTAACAACCAAATCACAACTAAATGTTAGTACCTGAGGCATCTGAGTAGAATTTGTGGGGAATGCTTGCAGGTTAGGAAGAACAAATTCGTGGAGATAGTGCCGATCAATGTTGGGTGTCTTGGTGCATGCACTTACTGCAAGACCAAGCATGCACGTGGCCATCTCGGGAGCTACCCTGTAGCGTCTTTGGTACAAAATTCCGTTCCAATAATATTGTAATTTATCTAGAACTGGACAACCGGAGGGATTTTGATTTCATATTTTCTATTGTAAGCGGGCCTATTATTGCTCTTGTCAGAGTTCTGCTATTTGCAAAATGGGTGTACTTGGTTACACAGCGTTTGTGCCTTTCCTGTCGATAGTGAACTCGTCCTTAGCAGTTTGTATCTATTCTCGAAATCAATTTTTTAATCATTCTTTTTTTTTTTTTGCTGAATTTGGATTAACAGGTGGACAGGGTGAAGGGAGTAGTTGCCGAGGGTGTGAAGGAGATATGGCTCAGTAGTGAAGATACTGGCGCTTTTGGTAAGTATTTCTGGTTCGAATTAATATATATGAATAATGTTTGGACGTTCTTTTGCATAATATGCTGATGACTAACTGTTGGAGGCATGTTTATGATTCAGGAATTGATTTAGGAACGGACTTGCCAGCACTTCTTCATGCGCTGGTGGCAGTACTTCCTACAGACCGGAGCACTATGCTGCGCATTGGCATGACGAACCCTCCTTACATCTTGAAGCATCTTGAGAGCATTGCGAAAATATTGAACCACCCCTGCGTATACTCATTCCTTCATGTGCCTGTACAGTCTGGCAGTGACAATGTTTTAAAGGTATGTTCCTGAAGCCCTCTGACTCTTAATTGTTTGTCTTCTTGTTGTATCGATAATTTGGTTTCGTAGTTATGTTTCCTAATGAAAGAATAATTCCTTTTTTTGATTTGAGTGAGCTATTCGAATTTATTGAAACTAGCATCTAACAAAAAATATTTTGAACTAAGACGTCTGTCATCCAAGGCAGATTACATCCCAATTTTAGTAGTTGCATATATCAGCACTTGATGGCAGTAGTCAATTTCAGGTAAAAGAAGCGGGGTCTAACATATCACCCGTTTTCTCAAATCCGGCGATCTGAACGTCGGATGGTGTTCTTAATGATATATTAGTGAATGCAAGAAAACAAATTTTATTTTGGTAATTGTGCATCTGGATACTGAGGCTTCCTTTATTTCTTGTAACTATTCTGTTTCAACACTGGATAAAATTGAGTATTGTTTTTTTTGCACTTCGCACAATCTTATTTACAGATGTATAGATGAATACGATTAATACCCTTTAATCGTTAGGATGCATCGATAGAATGAGATGCAGTTGTACTCACAGGTCTAAGTATTGGTCTTTGTTTGTGTGGCAACAGGGCATGAATCGGGAGTATACAGTTGGTGATTTCAAGAAAGTGGCTGACACTTTGCTGCGTCTTGTACCGGACTTGCACCTTGCAACGGATATTATTTGTGGGTTTCCTGGAGAAACTGTGGAGGATTTTGAAGCTACAATGGCTTTAGTCAAGCAGTACAAGTTTCCCCAGTTGCATATATCTCAGTTCTACCCTAGACCAGGTACTTGCTAAATCTTGGTTTGCTGTCTTCTGGTGATTCTATTTCATCACTAATACCGATAACCTAGTATATTACTATATTCAAGAAACAAGAGGTTTTGATTTCTCACGTAACGGGTGGTTAATACCCTGCGTAGTCAATACAGAGATATACACACCTTCAATTGTGTGCCCTGTGGTGTGTCCAGGTACACCAGCAGCGAGGATGAAACGTGTGCCCACAGCAGAGGTGAAGAAGAGGAGCCGTGAACTCACCTCACTTTTTGAATCCTTCAATCCATATTCTGGCATGGAGGGTAAAGTGGAGAAGGTCTGGGTGACTGATGTAGCGTCGGACGGTGTTCATCTTGTGAGTACTTCATGTTTTTTACCTTCATTCGCCTTGCTTGGCCAACTACCTGGAATTACTCAGGATCCCTCTGGTTTAATCGAAATTGTCACAGCATTTTCTTGAATGTGTACCTGATTGATTATACAACTAAGTAATCTGGTCATTTTATTAAGCGAGATGAAGAGTCTTCAGACAAGGCTAATTTTGGCGCCTTAAATTTCAGGTTGGCCACACCAAATCCTACGTTCAAGTTCTGCTCCCTGATGTGACGGGTCTAATGGGCAGCAGCGTTAACGCGAAGGTCACATCTGTGCAAAGGTGGTCGGTCATGGGTGAAGTTGTAAAGCCTACCATAACAACCATGAAGACGAGAATCAACTCCTTGACTTCGCTGTTGAGAGCCAAGAGCATGCCGGTGAAACCTGCCCCACCTTTAGTGGAGAGCGATTGCAGGGCTTTAGACGGACCCTGTTCTTGCTCATCTATCAACCTGAAACAAAGCCTCGAGTGTGAAGACAGAAGTGACATAATAGACTTTTGTGCGAATTCAGAGGAAAGTTGTTGCAGCAGTGATCGGAAAGATGATAAGGAGGAGGATGCTTTTAATATCTTTGCTGAGGTTTGTAGCATGTTCGATAAAAGCGGCATCAAGTTAGATGGATTGGAACGCCGCAGGTCGTTGGAGAAGCATAAAGCAAATTTTATACTCGGCGAGGATGATGTTGGACCAGCTGTCATTGTTCAGGGAAAACCAAATGTGCGATCCGCTAGGTTCGGTGGGTTCCTCGGTGGGTTGCTCCTCACAGGAGTGTTCTTTGGACTCTTGGGAATTATCTCGGGTCTAGTCATGAGAATCTCTAGTGATTAGCTAGCTCTTCGATTTTGAAAAGAAGGTTAACACCCTTGAAATTGACAGCAAATTTTGCACCAGAAATAAATTGCTCTGATTTTTTCCGAAGCTTGCAGATATTTTTGAAATTTTCATTACAAATTCTAGCCGGTTTTACATGGGAGACATGCTCGTCACCCATTGGCACATCTTTAAGTTGATCGCAGGATGGAAGAGGAGCCTTAATACAGTAGTTCTGGTCGACCCTTCATGCATTGTGACTATTTGCGGACACATCCCTGTCCGCATGCAGGGGTTTATTCTTTGGTTGAAACTAATCAGCGTTTAGGGTATGTTTTGAGTTTTGCCAGCTATTTTCCTTTAATTCCCATATTGAACCGGTTTTTCAAGTACCAAGCCTGGTTTTTTCTCTATTTTTTGTTATTCATGAGTTTGTTTTTTTGATGTTTTCCAATTACCATTTTTTTTTTTTCCAATTACTAATGAATTAATTGGTGGTTTTGTGATGTGGGTTGTTTACTAGTTGAAATTAACATTATAATTTGTTAAAAGGATGAATTTAATGTTGGACATTTAGTATTGTGAACTTTGTTGTTAGTTGTTCTTGTTAGTTATTGGCTGATAACTAGTTGGTAAATAGTTAATATTAAGCTTAGAGGATTAGGGTTTGTTGACAATTAGTTGCCTTGGGTTGTGGTGGTTATTTAGAGGAGGTAAGGGTTGGTCCATTGTCTCTCTTATTCTTTGGTGGTTTGGAGGTGTGGGATGCATTTGGATGCAAAGTTTTGTATTTGTTGATGATTTTATATTCAAGGAGGCATTGATTCGAGGGGGTTTGTATTGTGTTTTGCAAAAGTGTTGGATCAAGACAAAATTTTGGATCTGAGTTCTTGGATAGTTGATCTACTAAAATGCCAAATTTCAAATCTAAATCTATTGTAGAGGAGTTATAAGGCTTCAAAGTAGAGGTGTTTGGATTCTAAGGCAACTTTGAAGGATGCATTGAGGAGTTTCAATCTTACTGAATTTTTGTGTCATGGCAATGAAACTAAAGGGATATTTTTCTTAACTTATCTATTACCTCATGTCAAAAATTTGGTTACAATGGATTTGGAATTTATAAGTAATGCATAAAATACAACCAAGGTGTAGAGGTTGTAAAGAATTAGAAAATTAGTAGTAGAAGAATGTTCACTTAAGTTGAACAATATCTTAGATCTACATGAAAAATTGATATGTGAGTAGATGAGTAGTTAGTTTTACATTGTGGTGAAGTTTCAAGTCATTTGAAGCTATTATCCATCATTCATGCTCAATCAAAGCTAGGTATGACAATTTTTAGGGTATCTTCGGAAGGATTAGAAAGTTAGAAGTGGGGAAATGTTCATTATAGTTGGACAATGTTTTAGATTGAGATGAAAATTGGTATGTGAGTAATTGAATAATTGATCTATATTGTGGTAAAATTTCAATTCATTTGATTGAAGCTACTATCTATCATTTATACTAAATCAAAGCTAAATGTTGCAATTTCTAGGGTTTTGTGGGAACTATAGAATAGGATTTGGAAAAAGGAGAATTTAGAAATAGATTTAGGATTATTTAGGGTGTTTAAAAATACTAGAGATTCTATGCAAAGAATTTCTACAACAAAGGCCACATGCTACTTCAAATCTATTCTCATATTTTTATGACAATAGTGCTCTTCAAACATTGAAACTAATCATGCTTGCAATGAGAAAGTGAACAAATTTTAATTAAAGTATGTATTCAAATTGTTTTTTCTTGATACAACAAAAGTACCATAAGTTAGATATGTTTTTTCATTTATTCTCAATAGTATAGAAAGTGATCTAAAATAAAGTGAAGAAGTGAAGCAATTGTTTACAAAATGTGGATAAAATTTAAATTATTCTTCCAAAAGATCATACATTCATCCAAAAATCAATGATATTTTTCATAGAATATTTTGAAAATCAATAATTTCATCTATTGAAAATGGAAGAATATATCATCGAATATTCCCTCAAAAAAATTGTATTACTTTTGAGCAAAATATTGCTCAATATCCCCCCATTGCAGGGTTGACGAATCTCTACGTCCGCTCGAAAAAGGCATCCGTAACCCGGACGTCCATCCTCACGGATGCCAGCGGACGCAACGTCCCTCCCGTTGTCGGAAGGCGGACGGGCGGGGCGGACGGCCCAAGGCGGACGCCCAGATCATGCGGACCAGATCAATCCATGTGTCGATCGGACGGCCGTACCGGGGTGGACGGGTATCGGGGCGGATAGGCGGACAGGGCGGACGGCGTCCTCGAATGTCAGCGGACGCTGTGGACACAGCGTCCGACCGTCCTGTCAACCCTGCCCCATTGGTAGAGCTATTATAGAATATTTTAAAATTTTAATTGATTGACTAGAAGCTCATTCATACTAAAAATAATTATCAAACTTTGTACTATTTTTTCTTTTCTTTTCTTGATTTTATGTAATTTTTCATTGACCTATTTTTATACAAAATTTAAAAAATCTTTTTTGTACTTGAATTTTGGAAAGAAATTATTTATATTTGGATATTATTATTATTATTATTATTTTTTTTTTTCAGAAGCTCACAATACTAGGATTGCTACCACTATTTGGCTCAACATCAAGAGGTGTTTTCTACAACAATACTTTTATTCAAATTTTCATTCAAATTCCATTTTCTCACAATTCTTGTCTTAGTTATTTTCTCAATGCATATTCTCCATTAGGATGGAGGTAACTTGCATGAGTCCCTAAGAAATAAATACTCTCATTTGTAAACAAATGTAAGGAAATGAATGAAGCTTAAAATTAACATGAATTCAAGTTTATTAAAGACATGCTTTACATGCATATAAAATAGATTTTGGTTCCTTGATGCTTTAATAATTTTAATTTTCTTTAATTTAACCATTCAAGACATATTCACCTAAAGGGCTTTAAGTATTTTTACAATTTTAATCACAAACATAATAGGCATAGTACAAACTTTAACCCTTGAAGGAACAAGTGTCCTTTTGAGGAACAAAAGAAATTTTGGATAGGTTCTTATCATCTCAATTTTCTGTTCTGTTTTTTGAATGTTTCTTTAAAGATAGAAAAATAGATTAGCTTTCTAGGAAATCAATTTTATTCCAATCAATGCTTGAGAGAAAAGTTTATGCTATACTAAGTTCAAATTATTTTTTTCCACATAAAAAATAGAAATTACAACAATTCAAAATAAGAAATATTTCTATTTTTTTAATAGAAATGTTTTTGTCTACGTTGAAATATTTAGTTCAATCTATTCTATTATTGATGAGAAAGTTATGAAGTCTTTGAAGGTGGCAATCAAATCATTTTTTTATCAAAAAATAACTTATAGGATTTGTTTTTAAACTCAATTTTCACAATTTACATTAAAAAAATTCTACTTGGATTACTTAGCTTGATAAAACAATCTCACTATTAGGATTGGTGTCATGTTTCAATTCCATCTTAGAACTACTATCAATTTAATCCTTTCTTCTATCTTACACCTAATTCCATTTAACAATTTCGTAAAGAATGAAAATCAAGTTTTTCTTTTTTGAATTTTTTTCTAGATTTTCAATCCAATTCTTCAAGATATGTTTTTTTTAAATGAAAATTTGAATTGCAAAAAATATAAGTAAAGAAGATTCAAACTCATATACCTAATCAAATTAGGCTCAAGAAAATAATTTTCTTCACTTTAAACTATAATATCTTGCAATCTACAAGGTAAAGAGTTTCTTAAATTTCTTCTACATATTTTCATACTAATTCAATGCAAGACCTTATGTGTAAATATGAAAAATTAATAATAATAATAATAAATTTATTGGAACATCCCTAATTTAGGACACTATTCTGATCATTTCCAATCACATCAGTTTTGTTCCTAAGCCAATCATGAAAAGTTATGAAATTTTGAATATTTGTCAATCGTTTCAAACCAAGGTATGAACATGTAAATATTCAAAGCAATGACTAGTTTCAAGTTTGGAATCATGCTCTCACTAATAATGTTTCCCACATATAGTTCAGGTTAGCATCAACAATTTGACAAATCACAGTAAAATCAGGTCAGCTCACAATTTGACAACTGGATTATTCCCCTGAAAGCTAGCATCAATGATCAACTGAGCTCACAGTTCGACAATTGGGACATTCTCATCAAAAATAGCATCGATGATCAACCAAAGAATCCCCAATGCATAAGTTCATCATACAAGCATCGATAATTGCAAATAGTAATCTGTAACTTCCAACTTTATTGATGAAAGTGAAAACACAAACTTACACATGATCCAAGCAAGTAAGTCATGTAGACTTGATTTGAGAAAGTTGAACGTGCTTCAATCTTCTCCGAGAGGTAAAGGGCCTCACCTACACCCATGCATTGAAACAACGAGTTAGTATGTTAAGATTCGCATATAAGGTGTCTACAACCCTATTACACTTGTCATCATTTTCACTTTAAAAAAATATATTACAAACAAAATTCAACAAATAATAATACAAATGCTCATTAATTTCTCTTCGTAGCACCCAACTAGATGGTGGTAGCTGGGCCATCTTGCAAGTTGCACCCGCAAGTAGAGACTCGATTGAATGACCGATTAGGTGATAAACAGGGCTAAGTGAACTAGCACAATTCGATGACAATCATGCCTCAAAACATGAAAAGTGAGCTTGAAATAAGTTTCAAAGCCATTATATCATCACGTTAAGGCCATTAATTATGGTCATTGCTTATGAGCAATAACGTTAAGTAATAACAAAAAATTGGCACCTACATAACTTACAGACAATAAATTGGAATAATTACTCAATGCAAGTAATTTGAGTCATAATTCCAAATCACACTCTCCATTTGTGAAGTCATGAAAGGGCGGGAGGTAAGGATCTTTACAAGATTTGATCCGACTCTTGGAGGTTTAGCCACCATGTTTTGAACATTGACATAGATTAAATGAAACATTTCATATATATACATAAAACTCATGCTTGATGAAGAGTTCTAGAAATAAAGAAATAAATCTTATTCTTTGCAGTAGAAATGACAATTTTGATTGTTTATTGACAAAAAAAAAAAGGCCTCGGTCCTTTAGGGTTAAATAGAATGACATCTTTGGTTGTTTTATTCTTTTGTACACTACAACAATAAATAATATCCCTTTTATTTATTCACATGGTTGCAATTATAATTTCTTAATATCATTTTTACAACATTGTTCTCCAACACTTACCTTTGCAATCATTCTAAACAATCCAAAAAAGCAAAACAATTTGTTGTATTACTAAAACTTGATTTTTTAGTTTGAAAATTGACCCCATACAAATGACTTCAATAAAAAAAATAATATGAAATTCATGAAATATTAACAAAGAGTTCTTGGAGTGAATTCAATACTTAAGAGACAATTTGATAAGACATGGTCACTTATTATAAAAAATGCATTTTAAAAGGGTGTTTTAATATTGCTAGGTAATAAATAGAAAGTCGTTGCAAAATGTTCAATACTAGGACATTGAAATTAGAATATAAACTTAAAAAATTTACCAAAACAACTTTGGCAATATTTGAATTCATTATAATCTTCATCAAAGTATAACCACAATTTTCTCAAGGTAATTGTTTCTATTTGCAACTAGATTAAAAAATAGAGCCTTGTAAATTCTTACATATAATTTTCATTCTTTATTCATTAGACCCTAGAGTTGATTTTGGTATATCTAATTTTAAGCCTTTCAAATATTTATTGTCTATTCTTGAGTTATCCCAAAATGTATTCTATGAAAATCTAAAATCTTTTTTTGACTACTAACAAAGATTCAACAAAACCTTCTATAGTCCAACAAGAGTAACCATACTTAAAGGACAATTTTAGATATAGTTAAGGCAACCCACTAGGATCTACCCATCACTTACATTGCGGGGCTTGACACTAAAAAGCACCCAAGCCCCACAACGTAGAACAGATTTCCTCTGACTGCTTTAGGAGGAAGAAGGTGACCACTGCACTTCCTCCTGCAGCAAGAGGGGCACCGGTTACAGAAAAATTGCTGGACATCTCCAACTGAGTGGCTATGGCGATCATGGAGCTTGGAGGAGCAAGCAGTGAGCATCGCCAGCCTTTGGAATGCATCGACCTGGCCTCTCCCCACAAGCTCGCCAACGCAGCCAGAATCCGAGAGGTCTGCACTTTCCTTCTCCCCAATTTTTCAATTTCCTCAATTGGGGAGCCCCCACTTCGAATTCCTCAGTAATTGGAAATGCAATTCTCTGGAATTGATCGTGTTTTACCCTTTCAATTCCCCCTGTCTGGAACCTGGTTGAGAAAAGTAGTACATGCCCATGACTGCATCCCCTGCTTTGAGTTTCCGAGCATAATATTGACGAGGACGCTGCGCTCCTAGGTGATCCAGTGGCCAATGGTGAAGTGAAATCTTGCGAGGCTGAGTGTTAGAAAAGAAACCAGAAAGAAGGGTGTGGCTATGGCTTATAACCCAGCTTCTGAATGGCTTCAATTTTAGATTCCAAATTGCTTGGTGGACACGTTTAGCGGAAACTTGAGATGCCATCCGGTGGTTTTCTTTTGAAATTGACTGTGTTTTGCTCTCGAAATTTGAGTAGTCTTGAGTGATGTGGAACTAGAAGGATCTATGTTTTATTGTGGTTTATCTTCATATTTGTCGTGGTCTAAAGTATGGAAGCTACTCGAGCCTGATTGAGATTGCGATCAAGGTGGTCAAGAGGATGAACTTGTTGCAGTGAGCAACACTTCAGTTCCAACTTACTTGGCAATTTTGCAGGCGTGTGTGAGTGCCGGATTCTTCTACATTGTCAACCATGGCATCCACACTGATTTCCTAACCGAGGTTTTCGACCAAAGCAAGAAGTTTTTCGCGCTTCCATTGGAGGAGAAGATGAAGGTGTTTCGTGACAAGAATCAACGTGGCTACACGCCTTTTGAAGAGGACATGCTGAACCCAGGCCACCAGTCTCGAGGTACGGATCCTGATCGACCTTATAGAGAATGTCACAAATTTGCCTCCCCACCTTCTTATGGGCCTCTCCGTAAAATTTCGCCGGCCAACAATTCCAGTTCTCTTACAAATATTGCACTTTTTCAAGTAGAAATCTGGAAACTCTTTTTGACTTTTCTGCAAAGTTTGGCCAATTCTTGTACCTGGAAGTCCTTCCATTGTGGGTTTAAATGGAGGCAAATCGATTGAAGAGCATACAAAAGAGTTCTAATCTTGCAATTAGAGTGAAAATTAGAGTGAAGGTTATCTGAAATTGTTGATTCAATAATCCCTCCTTGTCAAGAAGGTTTTCTGATCAACAGTTAAAGAGAAGAATGCTTCACTAGCTCCTGCCACTTGGGAAGATAGCAGCAAAGAGACCGGAGTCTGGTTAGTGTTGAGTGAAAACACTATTTATTGACATTCTGGCTATGGAGCATCATGGTTTTTACTTGATATTGCAGGTGAAACGAAGGAAGGCTTCTATCTTGGCCTTTCAATTCCAGACAGCGGTGAGCCTCTCTATGGGCCGAACCAATACCCCTCTGCAGGTAAGGTTGCTTCGCAGCTGATCTTTAGAGTAGAGACTGAAATAAAGAGCACGCAAAAAAAGCGACATTTTCGCTACTTCTAAAAAAAATCCATTGTTCGAAGCATCGTTTTGTTTGCTTCAAGAATGGAGATAGTAGAGTAGAGAACCCGCCATGCAGATCTGGAATTTAATGTGGTGTCCAATGCAATAACAAGGTCCTATGTAACAAAGTCCTAAGGATGACTCTACTGTACTCAAAAGAACCAGAAGGTCAATGAGATCTTTCTTTAGAGGTCGGAAGGAAGAAACCCTAAAGAATGTTGTGCTTCCTCCTCTGCAGTGGCAAAATAGACCTTGAATGTTTAGGTCTGACATGTACTAAAATTAAGAGACTTTTTCTTTACTTTTGGAGCTTATTATCATCTCATGCAAGCATCTGAAAAGAGATGTCTATACAATGCAGAATTGCTGCCAGGATGGAAAGAGACTATGGATCGATATTATGAGGAATTAGCGTAAGTTTGTTCAGACACAGGACTATATTGGCGCATCTTTCAAGTTCTGGTGTTGAATTTGTGACTTAATGAGGACATACATTGTTCCGATCATCAGTAACGTTGCAAATTTCCAAATTATTGGATAAGAATGTACTTATAATTGTGTTTATGCAGAAATCTCTCTAAGAGCTTGACATCGCTGATTGCATTAGCGCTTAACATAGAAGAATTTTTCTTTGACCAGAAAGGACTTTTCGATAAACACACAAGCACTATGCGACTTCTTCATTACTCTGGTAAGTCATGTGATCTCCTCAACCATTATGATGTTTTTTGAATCTTATGTTCCAAATCTGCTAATGCGTCCATAAGGAGGTCTAGTTCTTGCATAAGAAAACTTTGGGGACTAAATGAATATGAAATTTCTCTAAGGATTATATCCCAAGTTACTGGCTTATAATGTTGCCTTTTGCCTTGTGTATCTTTGGAGAAGACTCTGAAGACTTTCCATTTTCATGCAGCGGAGAAATCTGACATTGATCGTGGCGAGTTTGGAGCTGGTGCTCATTCCGATTGGGGCTTTATAACCCTTCTTATTACAGACGATGTGCCTGGTCTTCAGGTCTACCCTCATGTCTTCAATTTTTAGGGTTTTGAATATTTTTAGGCTGTGAAGCTGTATCTCGGTGTATTATGTGTTCAAATGAAAATCAATTTTACAAAATTCTGGGCTGATTGTAACCTATTACTGGTGATTGAATATGATGATGTTGACATGGACAGTCTGCGGTTATAATGCAAATATGTTGACAGCAGACTGGATGAAAATACTGTCAGATATGCAGAAACAAGGATGCAGTGCCTCAAGTTTGGGAGGAGGTTCCACCAATGAATGGGTGAGGGGCATCTGCAACAACTTTCTGAAACTGATCTAAAATTTTAATATTAAGATCTTCACCATTTGTTTAGTTCAGATGTATCAACCTTCTCACTTGTGGTTTATTTTCTCAGGGCCTACATTGTAAATCTTGGCCTGCTGCTTGAGAGATGGAGTAATGGGCTCTTTCGGTAATATACACGACTTAGTTTCCTGTTTGGTTATCTTGGTTGTCTTCTAAGTAGGTCAACTCTGTTATAAGAATTTAAGCAATGCTCTGATGGCATATACTGTTCTGTAAATACGGACTTACAGCAATTTTTTCCTTGCAGTGCTACACTTCATCGAGTCATTGGCAGGGGAGTTGATAGATACTCCGTAAGCACTGTGCATACCCTAAACACTTACCTTCTTTTGCTCTAAGGTAGAAGATACCCTCAATTTAAGTATTTTTTGGGGGAGGTCTACAAAGCTCTGCAATGTTCTTTGGATACAAGAGCTAAATCCGTTGAGACTCACTTTTTATCACTATGTATGAATTCCTTATGCAATTTCAAAGAGGGAAGTTGTAAACCACTAGAAGTGACAGTAGACTAATCCATTATTAAGTGACTGGAGGCTCTCTGTGAACTGACTCGCAGATACCTTTTTTCTTTGAGCCGAGTTATGACTGGGTGGTGGAGTGCCTCCCAACGTGCTGTTCAGAAACCAATCCGCCCAAGTGAGTGAATACCTTCCCTTTTATGATATAATTGAGGAATAATTATATCTCGTCAAATTTTAGTTTTGCTACTAGTTTTGCTTCTGGTATAATTATAACATGCTCTACATGTAATTCACCATATTGCTGCAGGTATCCTCCTATCCAAAGTGGAGCGTTCATCGTGAACAAATACAAGGAGACTCACAAGAACGCGTTCCTTGGACTTGCATAGCCTTTTGTAGCTGTCCAGGTACTACTGTTCCAGGTATTTGATTTCGTAAGCTAGCAATCACGTAGCTACTGAGGGCTGGCTACCATGGCACAAATAATAAAAGAAAGGAATTTGTAGTAACTGCCTCTCAAACTAATTTGAAACCTGCTGATTTATGAAGTACTAGTATTGAGATCAACTTCCTTGTCTTGCAATTCATGCGAAGTGCTACAAATTCAGCTTAATGGTGCCAACAACCTCGAGTTGATCAAGGGCATATCAGCTGTCTTTTGGCGGAGATCAAGTGTAGTTTCTGTTTCTGTTCTGTTCTTGTCAGATTATCATCTGATACGAGGCTCATCGAGCCTCAACATCTAATTTGGAAAACAATTTTCAAGTTTTCCGGAATGGGAATTGCTTTCGTCGAGTTTCGTGATGTTCACACTTCCATTTGATTAGGGAGAATATACATTTCAAGAGTAGTTTTGTTGTGCTTGTCAAACTAAAAGCAACCAAAAAACTTCAAGTCCAATGTTAAAATGAGTTTTCGTAAGAGATAAAAAGTTTCCTCCCCTCTTTTATGGGTCTCTCCCTATAATTTTGTCAGCCAACACTTTTGATTCTCTTCTTGTAAGTATTGCATACTTTCTATGTAGAATTCCGGAATTTCTTTTGTCTCTTCCCCAAAGTTTGGCCAATTTCCATAAATGGAAGTGTGCTCTAATAGCTTAGAACATTCACACACCAAACTTTGTGTTACAAATTATGGAATATGTGGTGGCAAGGCTCTCAAAATTCTCCCCCATTGCATCAATGCCACCCTTGAGGCTTGCCAAAAAGAAAATCACAAAACAAGGCTTTATTTTCCTAGTATAGATTCACTCATGTTGTATCCTCCCAAGGATGCACTTAGGGGGGAGGGGCTTTGAGGACAAGAACATGATCATGACAAAGAAAATCTCTACAAAATAGGCTCATTCAAAATTCCACCATGCCTTGAAAAATGGCAATGGGTATGATATACTTGCATTGAGATTTTGAAATTTTGGCATCATCTCAAAATGGAACTACTATTATATTACATTTTTTTTTGTAAACATCCATTGGTTCACATATGCCGATTGCAAGCTTGATTAGGTAGACAATCAATTTCTCACAACAAGGAGAACCGCAATTATTACATCATTCTTGGCATCTTGTAGAATACAATGTGTCGATGAAGATTATCAATATTGTCTACAAGGCAATCTGGAATTCAGGATGTAAAGTTGGACATGAAAGTTTTATTGGCTATGTCCTTTGGACAAAGACTATGGCATTGACTCTTGCATTGATTATGGTTTCTTAATCTAAGTTTCCAAACCCTATCTATAACCACATTCACACAACACAACATGGTTAGGATTTGGTCAAAGGAAGGGTCCAACCAACCTCTTTGTCCAACTTGTTGGATAAAGAGGGTCAATTTTTATTTTTTTTATTTTTTTTATTTTACTTGCGTATCACTAATTCAATGTTTTCTTTCTTTAATTTCCCCACTATCCACTGTCAATAAACTAATATTGTTGTTTATCTAGGACAAAGTCTCACAGTCACATTACTAAATTCTTGTTATTTATTTCCCCTCTTGGATAATGACACTATCATACTTGTTAGTTTAGAGTAAGCCAAGGCATACTTCATATCATCCTTGAAAATTGCCAATTTTGTGGCTAAACTTCATCAAGGAAAAGGCCTCGCCTTGTTGAATATTACATTATTGAATAAGTTCTTCTCATTTGAATTGTGTTCAATTTTTTTGCAATTGGAGCAAGAAACCTACACTTATGAGTGGGATTCTATTTCATTGTCCTTACTTAACCACAAAGTATACACTTTTCATCCATAGAATAGTGCAAGGTAGAGTTGTCATTAGGAAGGTGGATCACAGTTGGATAATCTCCATCAATCCCATTTTCCAAATGAATATCAATTTTTTTTTGAGACATTTGGAATTAAGATGGCAAGGCATACTCTTATATATAGTAGGAGTCCTCCTTCCTCAAGTCTCCCGTGATTTGAGGGTAGTAATTTGAAGGTGAAGGTAGAAGTCCAAGCTTGAACACCAAGTTCCTAACATTACGGGAGGCTTAAGGGGAGAGGACTTCCACTACGTTAAGCAATAGGTGGTCTACCCACTAAAACTATCCAAAGCTTGTGTAGTAAAGTTCTAAAATCTTCAAGTTAACTTCATCATGACATTTTGAATACATATGCAATCTTAATATTTGTACATCATTTTCTTTTGTTTTCATTGATTATCCAAACATCAAGTAATTTATTGTTGTGTTCTTTGTTTTTTTGTGTTGGCATTTTGGTAGTGCTTAGGATTGCAAGTAGTATTCTCTTTGATTTTGTATTTGTAGTTTTTATTATTTGATTTTCACATTTTAGAACATTGTTTCTAATGGCATTGGTGCACTTGTTCAATCATTTGGGAGTAAAAGATCAACTAATGTATTGATTTTTATTTGATATTTTTTTAATTTTATCAGTTTTATTTTACACTTTTATATATGTTATACTCCATTTTCAATTTTGATTGCTACTTTGTGAATTTATATTGAATTTGATCTATTTTAGTTCCTATACTAAAGAATGGATGCTTCAATTAATCCTCTGCACACATCTACAAATTAAGTTTTATATCCCTTCTCATAGAGACTCCAATTTCTTTGAAGAGACCTCAATATTACAATCCAAAGGTTGAGATTGTCAATGGTCTTGGAATGCCCCTAACTTCTTTGATTTGTGACTATTCTTGAAGATTAGTGAGTCAAACTTGCCTAACAATTTGTTAGTGAGGTTTGAGCCATTGTGCTAACCTACTATTTGAAGTGCATAATTCACTTCAAGATGATGTTTTTGAGGTTGTCAAGCCAAGCCCTGATGTTTCTATAGTGAGTCTTCTTTCAAAGCCAAATTCATTGTTAGTTTCTAGTTTAGTTTTTAGGTAAATTAGAGACTATAGCATATAGCCTAATTGATTAGACTATGGGTGTTATAGATTTGTCCATCTTAGATCAAACAGTTGTGGTTCCAATATGTATTGATGCTTTGGTACAAGATTTGAAGTCTTCAGCGATATTAACTATTGCAATGCTATTGATTGGCCATGTGTACATTTTTTCATATGTATACATTATCAATGATGATATCCTTTACAACTTTCTAGAGTGTGACATTAACTTTAAATGGGAACATCAAGAATATGTTTCTCATGCTACTCTTGATGATTTCTCCCTAGTTGCCTATATTTCTTGATTCCAAGCCATTGACAATATCCAATGAACTTGAGAATATTTCAAAAGACAATTAACATTATAGTATTCAAGCACAAAAATGAATCTAGATAACATCTAATGAATATTGGTTGTTCAAGGGCTATTCTATTGAGAAATGTATTGAGAATTTGTCAATGGAGGAAGATGTACGTAATGCCTCTTATAAGACATGTTGTGAGCCACCATATTGGTTTACTAATTAAAAACATGAAAACATAAACATAAGGTGTAAATTTGCAAGTTTAGAAGTGTTGGTACTATGGATTAAGCTACAACCACTAATTAGGAAATTTTATATTACATAGGGGTAGAAACATATAGAGGTTAGGGTAAAAGTTTTAAAAATGTCAATAGGAAAAAATTAGGGGAAAAATAGGGATTTGAAGCTAAAAAGATATTAAGCAAGATTTGGTAGAATAACCAAACTAAGCTACTAGTAAATTGTGGACAAATGAAAACCAAAAATGCAAAAAACAAAATGAAAACAAAACACTCCAAGTAGAAAATGAAACTAGGATCAAATTGCAAACAAAAAAAATATAAAATACAAAATATGACAAAAGAATTTTTTTTAAAAAGACTAGGAATAAAAAATGAAATTAAAAGTAAATTGAAAATCACAAAAAATAATAAACAATAAAAAAACATAAAAGAAGTTAGTTAAACTAAAACTATGACTAAAACACTAGTGCAATGAGTAAAATACTAAAATAGTGCTAAAAACATTCAAATAGGGGTTTTACAATAATTTAGGGGTTTAATACTAAACTAGCAAATTTACAGCAATTTAGCACAATTTCCACTAATTTGGTGCATTTTACACTAATTTTGTAAATTATCAATAAATTAGTGTAGGATGAATGTAGTTAGGCAAAGTGAATCCATTAGAAAAGTTGACGTATGCAAATTAAAGTTTAAAGCCCTTTCTCTTCTAACTTTTGTATTTTTGATGTATTTTGGAGAGTGTAGAGATATGTAGTGATACATGAAGCAAAAAAGTTAGAAGAAGTAGGAAAATGAGTTCAAGGGAAGATGAAAACAATTTGTCAAGTAGGTTTCATCATGTAAGGGAAAAAATGGGTGAAATATGGAGGGTTCTTAGGTCTGATGGAAAAGTGCTTGAGAAAGAAGGGAGAATTTTGAGTGAGATCGAATTGCCAACTTTGACAAGTAAATGCAAGTGCATGGAAAATCAGATGGAGCTAAATTTTAGAGGGGTGGTGTGCCTCAAAGTTAGCTTTTTGAAAAAGCTATGGCTTGCCCAATTCCAAGCAAGGACAAGGTCGAACATCAATTATGTGAGAAGAGGGTTTGTTGTTGGAAGCATATCAGAAGATTCACAAAGATTCTAAAGCTAAATTTTGGTGAGCAAGTGCAAAGCCAAGTTAGTCTTCTAACAAGCTTATTTTGGGGCCATTTGGACAATAATTGAGATGATGACAACCATTCTAGTGATAGGTGGTCTATTGCCACAGTTACAGTGATTGGTGACCCTTGTTTTTGTTCTTTTTGCTAAGTAGTCTATTTGAATACCATGATAAAATAATTGTATTACTAATTACAATTTGTTTTGGTCTGGCAACATTAGTTGAGTGGTCCCAATTGGCATATATGGAATTTTTGTTGGAGAGAATTTAGGGCACAATTTTGTATGATTGGATGCCTATAAATGATGCATAGGTAGGGATCTAATTTTTCAAGGTTTAGGGTAAGCATAGTGGTGTTGCCTAAATTAGGTTAGAATTAGGATTTGGGTGCTTGAATGACAAAATAGAAAAGAGAAAAGTGTTAATTTGCCTAAAAAAATGGATGAATATTGTAGTCTTAAACCTTGGAACTTAGGATGAATTGTGAATTCATTTGGGTCAATGCGTGTCAAGTTGCGATGTTTATGTGATGGTATCATGTGCAAGATTTTAGGGCTCATTTAAACCCCAATTAGTGCCCTAATTATTAATTTTAGATAGCTTTCGACCTAGAAGATTACCAATACTTTCTAGAGTATATGTTGATGTTAATTGGGGAATATAGGACACGCTTTTAGGTGATTTAGGTGATTGCCCCCTCCTTTTTTTTTCTTTTTTTTATCTAAAATCATTTAATTAAAAAAATTCCAAAAACATCATTGGAGCCCATTGCTTGAAAGGCTATTTAAATTAGAGGTCTTGTGTACTCCCCACTGCCCAACTCTAAGATTCTTTTCGCTACCTGCGATGAAAATCTCTCATACATGCTCCAAATGTTTACGTTGTTGGTTATAAAAAAGAATGATGAAGTGTACTCTTTGGGCTTTCTTAATTTGCACAATCATTAGATCTTGTTGTTATTATTTTTTCTTAATATAATTAATAGATGATTTATCATATTTAATTTATATTGGTTTTTTATTCTATATTATTATATTGCAAATGTATTTCAAGCTTTAGGTTGCATTACTTGTACTTGTGAAGAAGAGCAATATGTTGAGATGTCCATAAGGCTTGACATCCCTTTCTACATTTTAACCAAGTCACATTATCAACATATGAAACCAACTACCAACATATCTATTATATGGTCTATGAATGTAGATTTAGACCAAGAAGTTAAAGAAACCAATGTTCACATCCAATCATAGGAGGGAGATGTATTTAATTTAGAATATGCATTTGTAAAGCATCTATTTGACTTAAATAAAAGATTTATTTGGTTTTTATAAATAAAAAATTCATTAAAGGTGAATATAAATTTTGTAATTTTGAAAACAAATTATTTGAATTAAATAAGGATCAATTCTACAAGCAATTTTGAGCTAAGGATTCTTGAAGTCTTATGATTAGTTTTCTTGTATATTCCTTAATGTGTTGTTAGGATATTTTATAAGTGGTTTGTGTTTTATTGTAATCTAAGGTTTTAGATAATTCTCCAAACCCAGGAAAACACAAATATGGGGGTTCTTATGGGAAAAGATATAATCAATCTAACGTTTATGTGACTAATGTCACTTTTCAAATAGAATAATACTTACAACTTAAAATTACCTGGTTTTAGTCTTATATTCCACAAACACTCTTATTCCCAAGGTTTGAATTTTGTTCTCAGTTCTTTACCAATGTATGCGGATACAATGTATAAAGTTCCAATCCTATATAGTGTTCTAAGGGAGGTCAAATAGTCTGGTCAACACTTCAGGTTTGGTCAAATCATCTTATGCAATGTATGATCTAGGACTTAATCAATTTCAAGATAATACTTTGAAAATAGTACACATAATTCATTAATTATTCCTTTTTATTTAAATTAGTCAAATTATCCAATAAGTGCTCGCCATAAACAATCCTAATACAAGAATGCCTAAATTTGTCAATCTTAAGTCAAATTGTCCAATTAATGCAAAGTATGCAATTTTTGGTTTTATACCTAAAATCTTGTCTTTCTCTTTTTGTTTTTTTCTCGTATTTTGAAGTCAAATGGTCAAATAGTCCAATTTCACAAACATTGTTAATTCAAACACAAAACATCGGGATAATTCACATTTTGTCCAAACTTGTAAACTCCAAGACCAAACATCTAAATTTCATATAATTCAATCAAAAGGACCTAAAGCCATATAGGAACAACCCTAAAACCATGTAGAAAAGGCCCAAAACCATGAAAATGAATTTGAAATTCAAAAACAAGCCCTAAAAACGCTGAAATTTGCAATTTAATGGCCAAATGGCCTGTAACCGTGAATTGCATCCCCTAATACCACGCGATAGGACCCTATTACTGTGAATCAAATCCTTAATTCGGGACAACAAGCTCCGCAGCGCTGCGACTGCGCACCTACTTCCAATCTAGATCCCCAAAAATGTGCAATTTGTCAGAAATTTGTATTTGGGTTATAATCAATTGATCAATCTGATCTGTTCAATTCCCCCATTGATCGAATTGAGATGTTCTTTTACAATTTCAAAGATTGGAGATGAAACCAAGTATCGCATGACTCAATCACAAATTTCGATCAAAAGTGCAAAATTTACAGACATTTCCTCTTAATTCTCGATCCAACGATCAATTTATACGTGCATCACCAAACTTCTACTTCAAAATCAAACAACTGATAAAAATATTTCTCTTCTCAGTTTAGCGAAGCAAACAGACACCGCCATTCTTCCATTTGAACTTGATTTCGATTTCAAATTACAAACAATCTTCCAATTACCAATCTTCACTCAACGTCTTCTAGTCGAATTCACAACAAGGTCTCAAGAACTTCAAGCTGCAACAAATTTTTCTATAAAAAGAAACTTTTAACCTAGATGGCTCGAATTCACTCCAAGATTCTTTCTTTGGCTTGATTACTCCTCCACTAGTCTGCTCCTGATCTCTCACCGATTGTCGTGTGATTATACGATCAAACTTCAGGATTCTTCACCACGATTTTGATTCACTAAGACTCCACGAATTTGTGGTGAGTTTCTCTCAGACTAATCCTTCATGATTGCTCTCTGGACTCACACAACAAGAATTTCGATTTTGATTCTTCTCCAACACTTCTGGTTCCAACCTGCACAAGGATTTAGGTGACGGATTGCATGGTGGCAAACTTCTCCTTGCAAATTCAAGTTTCAATCTTCATAATTTGAGTTCCAATCTTCAACTTTCAATTCACCACCCCATGCATTGATTGCTTTCAACACAATTTACTTTCAATCTCCTAAGATTCTCTTTTACAGCGTAGTCGAGGTAGTTGGCATGTGCAACTTCAAATTGGTCGTTAAATTTGTATGAGTCCCTTGCTCTTTTGCTAATTGTTGTTTTTAATTTTTTTAATTTAATTTTATCAATATTATGATTAACTCTCTCCAATTGCTTATGCAAACTTCACAATTACAAATCACACTCAATTTCCCACTAGAATTCAACAGACTCAAATTTACACCAATACAATCTTATATAAGCACAATAATCACAAATACAAAAATTATATATATATATATATATATATATATATAAATATAAAGAAAGAATTTTGAGTCTTACAATGCCACGTTTTCCATTTATTTTTAACTATTTATATTCTAAGAAACAAGCGGTTGCGACCCTCGTAAAATGGTGTGATTGGGATTGCATCCTATTCATTCAACTATTATATTTTTATTTTTTTCATCCATCCTACCTAAATGTTTCTATTCACACTATTGGATCATTTTTAACTTTAAAAGTAACTTTATTTCTATTTTTTTCAAATAAGGGGCTCCTAATAGGTCCCTTTTTCCTAAATCTAATTTTTTTGAAAAAAAATATCATCTACATTTGTTGATATAAATTTATTACAACTTTTGAAAAAATTAGAAGGTTGATATCCACCATTGCAGCACCAATAGTTTACATAAAAAAATTCATTGTTATAATCTAGAAGCGATACAAACTTAGACAACCTTTATCTTCCTTTGGCCTCTCTTTCATCTAGAAGAATTAGTTCATCCTTCTTCCTCATGTTGAAAGCGAAGTTGAAATCTTATGATTATGAATGGTTCACAAGAGGACTAGCGGGCAAAATGGATACACTTAATAATATCATGATAGCTCTTCTTGAGGCTATACCATCTTTGGGAGAAAAAAATTATGAAAAAAATTTAATAGAACTATTGGTATTACATAGAAGGAAGAAGCTTCCATATGCAAGGATAAGGAATTGGTAGTTCTAGTCACAAAGATTCAAAGTCTTATAGAGAATATAACAAAGAGAAAAATAATTTGTCTAGTTTTATGGTATATTGTATGATTTCCGAGGTCACTTTGTTTCTCATGTATACACTAAGAAAATCAATTAGTTATCAAACCTTAAGGTTTGTAGAGATTAGGATCGTGAGGGAAGGATTGATCAATTGTTCATTGTTTTAGACCAAAGTATAGGTATTGAAGGTTGTGATCTTGTGCAAAGATCTTCTAAATATCAGATTAGAGCTGACTAGTGTCGGTTAAGGGCACTCATTTAGTGGGACTAAATCCTTGAGGAATTTTTTGACACACTGATATGATTAATTGTGCATAGAACTATCTAATATGGGCTCTTAGCACTTGGTACAAGGCTTCAAAACTTCTTTGTTGATATAAGTCAATGGTTTAATTGGAGAAAATTTTGTAATTGAGGAACATAGCAAGATGCATTAGGAGTAGTCACACCTTCTCCAAGAAGCTAGCAAACTTCTATGAACTCTAAGAAGTTGGTGAGAGAAAGAGGAGCCAAAGGAAGTTCTGCATGAAGAAGGTATAACACCCCTTGTATAGGTGAGCAACAAGGAGAATGAAAACCGGAGAACGAGAGTCACTGTCATAAATGCAATGATAGATGCACAAGTGGTGCAAGCAACATAGAACTTGGACAAAATGCAAGATGAAACAAGTTGAAAGTGAGATACAGAGGAGTGAAAAATTCTCTGATAAATTTTCTTCAAGCCCATTTCTTCACCTCCGGAGGAAAAGAAATGTCCTTTTCCATTCTAGGAGATTGAGAGCTCCACAAGCCACGGACACCCATTCACAAAGCGCCACATCTCAATTCTCCAAGAATTGAACTCGCGTTGAAGAAGGTGTGACTACCCCGTATTATATAATATGCTCTTTAATTTGCCACTTACAGCAATGCTGAAACCCTAAGTCAACTGTAGCTCCATCCAGTTGAATTGAATGTAGGATCCATGTATTGAATCGGACACCCCCGCCACGAGTTGAGTTTCGAATACTGCAACACTTTTGAGACCACACCCAACGAAGAAGCTGACGGAATAGTGACCCAAGGATCGTTATGACTCATTCTGCAGCTAGTTGCGGCGTTTTCAACATCAACGACGGCTTGAAGAAACGAAACTTACTTTGTGCCTGCAAACCCATGACTTGAATTTCGAAATTCAACCAAATAGTTTCAGTTGAACTGTCAATAATTCATGCCGGATGGAGGGCCAACATGCCACTCACGAGGTCAGGTCATCCTTGTAATTTTCTAGCTTGCAAGGTGCCAGTCCTCAAGATCTGAAACACCCAGATCACAGTGCTCTATGGAACCGTAGCTGGATCACGAGGCTTTCACACAATTTCCGTGGCGACCCACAAGCTCGCATACCGAGGTCTTGTTGCCATTAATACTACTCCAACTACCGAGCAAGCGGAAGCTAGTAGATAAAAGCATGCAACCGTTAATCCTCCCTCCGTTCGAGGTCAGTCGTTCTCTATGGATCAAAATACAACACGCGATTACGTGAACGATCCAAGCACACGTCGATTTCGGTCACCGCGACTTCCACTTGGCGGTAGAAGATGCCGCCATGAAGCGCAAACACCATGTAAAACAAATTATACGACTCCTACCATATTCGAAACCCAAATCCTTAACGTAGCAGTATTGTGCACAGCCATGGGTCGGGGCGAGCGTTCCACAAATTCTCGAACAATAATTTTGCGTAACAGTAACCAGCTCTCCTAGATGCCAGTGTCTTATTCCCGACATCGAGTATTAAACTCCTGTACTCTATCCTCTTCGATCCCCTGTTTTTTCGAGCAAAGCTGAGGCCGTCAAACGTACAGACGCGACGTGCAGGATCATGGTCATCTGGCGGAGCGCATCACACGTCACCGCGCGGACTTCCGATGGATGGTAACTGCTTACCTTCCAAGCTGTTACCCTTCTCCAGTCATTGGAATTCACAACAACACGGGCCACAGGTCATGGATTCATCACACCTAGCTAACGTACGCAATTCTATTATCGGAATTCATTATCAATCAACCACAGAAGCAAAGAAGCGCAGGAAAAAGCGGCAAACAATTTCGAAAGCCGTGCAAGGAAGAATTTCTGCGAAGGGAATGAGATGCTCTCTGGAATTGATCTGGAGAGCTCCGTGTCTGCACTTGGAAAACTTCCACGAGTTCCTGAAGCAAAAGTCAGAAGTTGCAAACCCTAAAAGACAAACCTCCCTCATTGCGGACAATCTGATTTCCATGCTCTTAAAGCGTCCTTTGAAGTGCTGATTGCCTTTTGAGGGAAGCTAAACAATTTTCAGTAAATTTTGGTACGAAGAAAAAAAATGGAATTGGCATCTAACCCAACTCATTTCTTATTTTTTGGACCTTTGTGGAATTAGTTACAAATTCTTGAAGTTGAAACACAATTTGTGGTTACTAAAAGCGTCCTTCTCCTCAAATGTATATTGTTAGTACATTGAAGAAAGCAAAATGTACCTTTGTGTTAGTGATTGCTTTTAGAAGAGATTAGTTTAAAGTCCCAAAAGTTCCTTCAAGATTTGAGGGGTCCTATAGTCTCAATTTTTAGCATGATATTTTGAAATTAACTTTTTCAAGATAGAAAAATTGATTAGCTTTCTAGAAATATAATTTCTATTTCAATCAGTACTTAGGACAAAAAGTCATTCTGTCAAAACCAAAAAATTGGAGAGGGTGGGCAAAAGAATAAAAAAAAAAATTATCTAGTTGCAAAAAATTCAATTTCTTCAATTTAAGCATGTATATCATATAATCTATATAGTAAAAGTTTTCTAAATTTCTTCAATTATACATTTCTTTATACTAATTGAGTACAAATCCCTTTGGTTGGATGTGCAAAGAAAAAAAATGTTTCAAGTTTTCACTCATTGCATTGGAAATGGCAGTTCAAAGTTCAAAGTGAGTTTTTATCAAAAAAAAAAAAAAAAGTAATATGTGGGGAGAAAAATAATTAGGAATGGTTGATACTCTTCATGTGTTTTGATCCTAAAAGTTTATTTCTCACTTTTGTATATGATAAATAGTCTAAGACTATTTTTACATTTTATTGCTAATCCCTAAAGAACCATGACCTTTGACCAAACAACTCTAAAACTACTATTTTCTATTGCAAAAAGCAAAAAAATTCAGATTTTGATTTTTCTATATACTAAATCATAGATGCTTTCTCTAGACAAGCATATGAAAGTGTAGACAAAATTTTAAAAACTTTTACCATATAGATTACAAAATATAAGTATTTAAAGTAAAAAAGTATTTTTTTGCTCCATTCCATATTAGATTATAAGACTCTGCATCCTTGTAACTTGAGATGTTGTACTACAAAGATTTGAAGTAAAATTTTACAATAGATACTTGAGTTGAGAGTGTAGAGGAATTTATTTTTAAAAACATTTGGTTTTCATTATTTAAAAAGTGTTAAGTAGATGTAGATGTAAGGTGGAAATACAACCTAAATTGTTAATAATTCAAAGATTGCTTGCTAGAACAATCATGGCAATAAGATTGTTCTAGCAATCAATCTAAATCATTTTTTTGGAAAAATTGCAAAAATTGAGTTCAAAATAAATCTAATAAATATTTTGGAAGAAATGCAATGATTGCTTAAATAAAAGTCAGTTAAAAACTTTCACATCAATCATTCAAAACAATTGAATTAAATATTTACAAATAATAAAAATATTCTATAATAAAACTAAATAAATTATTTTTATTTTGGATGGCATAACTTTTGGTTTGTTGCACCAATTGACTACATATATTTATATATTTATTTATACAAGAATTCAAAAAATTATGCCCAAAATTGAGATTGTAGGTACTTGTCTTAATATTCATTTGTCCTTCGAGGAAACTATAGCCTTTTGAGGATTAACTTCTAACAAATCCAAGATGATTTTCAAGAAAAATGGTCAAAAAATTCCATTTTTTAGTTTATTGTTCCAAAATTGAAAATGAAAGTTTTAAGCAAGACTTCAACCGATCAAAATTTTACTAGACAATTATAATTATTTGTAGAAAATATTCTTGCTCATTTGACTGTGGGAATTTCAATATCATAATTTTTTAAATGAAAAGAAATATATATTTTAATTCTTTCAAATTATAATCAATCAATTTTTAAGCCCTCTTGAAGTAAAATTTTTGTTTGTATAAAATTAAATTTTTATACTATCAAGTATTAGTGTATTACATATTGTTAAATACAATCAAGGAACTTTTCAAAAGCTAATAAAAAATTTGCCTTAATCATAATAACCTTGCAATACAAGAGGGTCAAGTGACTATTAGAAATCATATCTACATAGATTAAGCCTCAAGGCCCACACTTTGTTGAATATGACATTTTCTTGTGCGAAAAGGAAATTTTTCACTTAAAATTAAAAAGGTAAAAACTTAGAGATAAACCTTTGAGATATGTGGAAAAAACTTTAGGGATTTTGAGATAGTAGATTCTAAAATATCAGTATTTGCAGTTCAACAAAATTATATTTTTAAAACTTTCCTAATAGGGATAGTAGACTTTTAATTTCTCTTGGAATGATACTTTTTCATTGAAGAAGGTTTTTTATTTATTTTTAGTGCATTTTGTATTAAGAATGTTTCATACATGCAAAATTTTAAAAAGAAGGGAAGAATTTTGCAAAAGATGTCCAAATTATCTAAACCATTCAGATTCTTTGGGGCAATATAACTTTTGATCTGAGTATTTGATCTTGACTTTTTTTACATCCCCACAAAGGATGTGCATGTCTCCATCTTATATCAAATTTCCAAGAAACATCTATTTATTTTGTATTTCATCAAAACCTATCCAAACTCTAATTTTTCCTTGAATGAACATTCAAGTTGTTACAAAAAGCACATTCAAAAATTGATTTCACAACATACTTGGATGTACTTCATCTATTCCTTGTAGCTCTAGCAATAAACTCTTGAAAACACTCATAATCCAAATAGTAGATATTGTCTTTCTTAAACGTTAACCTTAAGAAAGCATAGCCCCCTATGACCAAAGTAGTTATCAAAATACTCCAATTATTGAACCAATAGGTTCATTTTTTGTCACTACACTTACCAATGAAGTCATCCATCAATTCTTTTAGGTCCACAATGCTCTTATAAGGTTAATCCTTAAAGGACCTTACAAACCTAAGGCACATTTTTAATGAAACTTAAATTTTCACATAGTTCTTTATTTTGAATGCTATTAATCTTATTTGAGAAAATATAGCTTCAATATTATGTTTTTTTATTCCTTTTTATTTTTTTCAAAATGAAAAATTTTCAATTTTAGTAATACTTTGAAGATAGCATCTTGAAAGCTCACAATACACTGTTTTTGAACTTTGTCTATTGAATTTCTTTTGGTACAAGCTCAAAGAGTACATCAAGTATTCCATAGTGTTTACCACTATTATTTCCATTTTTCTAAACTTACATTATATTAAGCATTTTTATAATTATTACTTGAGCATGGTTTTTGTAAATAAATTACTTTAAAATTCAAATAAAATTCATTTTAATGATTTTCATTCTAAAAGAAAAAAAATTTAATTGGTACATATATACTCAAATTTGAAATTTAATGTTGAAATCTAATGAAGTTTGACAAAGTCTAGACATGAAATGTCTTTTAACCTTCATCGTTGAAAGGGACCAAATGTGTCCCCACATAGTTTTAAGTCCAATTGAAAGTGTTGTTACTTTTGCATCCAATGTCTGAATTCATGAAAACTTGTTGAAAAATTTGCATTCTCTCTTCTAATTTGTGTAAAATTTTTAGATTGATCCAAGATTAATCAACTTTCTAAAAATCAATTAAAGTTCACACGTTCAATTTGAGTTCACCAAATGGCATTTGATGGCTACAACTTTTGGGGCTCGTATCTACCTCATCAAATGTTTGTTAGTAAAGCACAAGTACATAAATTTATTTATTTTCACTTTGAACTCTAGTGTCTTACAATCTACATGGTCAAAGTGCTTGAAATGGGTTCTACTTGTTCTTATCAAGTTTGTTTTGAGGGGGCAAAAATTCACATTCTTTGATAGATTTGAGCTTGTCAAACTCCAGAGGGTTGCTACTATGTGAGGATAGGAGTATGAGCTCATGAGCCTAGATTACTACACACCTATATTATAGGTGTATATACTATAGAAATTGTTTATGATTATAGGGTTTATATGTTACAAATACCCATATTATAAGTGTTTATGATGCATATACCTTCTATAGTGTATAGTATCTATATTATAAGTACCTATATTGTAAGCTCAATGCTCACAAGCTCACATTCTTGAGCTCACATATTAGCATCATTGTACAAGTCTAATGCAAGATCCCATGATTGAATATTTTTCAAGAAAAAGTTTATTTTTGTCGTAGCTCTTTGCACTAGACACTATAAAGTTTAAAAGCAATCACCGCATATTTGAAATCTATGTTTGTATGTCATACCAATGATTTCACCTTGTCAATGAAACATTAAAGTATTTATAAATATGAATTCCAACATTGATTTTCGACAACCTACTTTTCCATGATGACAAAATCTCAAAAGCAAATAAGTGATTGCCAAGAGGCATTTTGGAGTACTCTACCCCCCATAAAACAAAACAAAAAGTTTAAATTAAAATTTTTTTTCTCAGATGCCGTGGCTGCTGAGGTGACTTGTTCATCGGTTCTCTCTGCAATGACTGACTGAAGGTTCCTCCATTGCTTCAAAAATTAAAATAGATCTCAAAAAACAGGGGGAGGGGGGACGTGTCACCATTTCACCCCAACATCAAGCCCCTTGAGTTTGCCACTTGTCAGCTAATCACAGCAGGAGAGATCTGATTTCCCGCCATAATTCCTCTTACCAGCATGCCGAATTCAAACGCGCGTTCCACCTCAGCATGACACCTCAGATGGTCATTGTCCTTGCTGGAGGGAGAGTCAAACGTTCAATCTGTATCTTCACTTGGATTGGGTGCATGTTCTTATGTGGTCATGTGGAGGTGCCGAATGGATGCCATCTGTCCAAAGATGGCACTCGATTTGGGTGAATAGTAGATATTGGGAACTAACTGAAACTCTTTTTTGAACTTATCATCATCCATAGATACCAACAAGTTACCATGTAGGGTGGTACCTTAAAGGTCAGATTCGGTATTAAAAAAAAGTGCCACATATCATCTTGTAAAGTGTGTGTGTGGTGACTTAGACCCCTGGGAATGTGATGTGGAAATTTCAATTTTGGCACATGAGTGGCAAATCAAACCTTTACATATAGTAACTTATTAAGGGGATCCAATTTTTTCTTCAAACATACAACTAATTATTAGTAGCAACAAGAAACTTTATCACATATTTTCTATAAGCAGTAAAACTTTTAGATTTATTGGTGATGATTTGAAATTATTGTAATTTTTTTGAAGAAAAAATGAAGAAAAATGTATATCCTATGCAAAATTAGCTAAAAAATTTGAAAATTTTCACTACTAATAAGTGTAGATTAATTTGAATTAGGGTTACCAAGACGTGGACACAAACGTGAACGCCAAGTCCAAAGAGTCCCGTGACATTTGAATTTTTTTTAACGTTTGTTGATGTTGTCTGCCCCATCCGTGAGATCTAATGGTCCGCATTCGTTGATCAAACTACATTTACTTGATCAAATGGCCTATATCTGTCTGTTCTATTTGCCCATCCACCTTCCAACAATGTTTTGGACGTTGTTGATGCTACGTAGGGACATCCACGATTTGGATGTGATTTTTCCTCGAACGTTGAACTTTGTCAACCTTGATTTGAATTTGTTTTTAATATTTGTATATACTTAAAAGAATTTTGAATCATTCTATTTCAATTAATAAGATGAAAGTAATGAGGAGTTTGAGTGTAGATATGGAATCTTTACTCAAAAATGAGCTTTGAAGTCCTTCATTGAACTAATCAATTTTTAATATTTTTGGAAATAAATAAATCATAGGATGTCCTTTGTTTATTACAAAATTACAGATGTTGGGATTGAAAATTTTCAATTCTAGAACTGAATTTTTAACAATTTGATAGTAATTTAAATCATACTTTATTCTTCCTACTTACTATTTTTTTTTCCAAACATAAATATGAAAATATTTTTCAGTGAATTTTTTATGTATATTTCCGACTTATTTCTTTGACAATTGGTGGAGAAATTCAAATTACAAAACATACACATTTGTGTGTAAAATTTTTAAAAGACAAAACTGAAACATTTAGAAAGGGTTGAAAAAACTTCTTTTTGAATTCAAGCATCGTGGTCTTGCAATTGGCAAAGTTTCTTACCTTGAAATTTTAAGGGGATATATATGCTCTAACAAGTTAACTGAAGGATCCTACGATTGAATTTGGTAATGAATAAGTAAATAGATGAAGATTTTAGATTGCTTTGGATACAAGTATTTTAAAGCAATTATAGTTTAAAATTACCATGGTCTTTTAGGGATTAAACATATATTGCTTCACATTTTTCAACTTCAATTAATTATTTAATAGAGAATACCTAACTTGACTATAAGGTACAATTGTTGGATGATAGTAATAAATTTTCCTAAAAGTAGTACTACTATGTTATATTAGAGTTATTAGAAGCCCTTTCTTAGTTCTAAAGATTTGGAAAAAATTTTAAATGATTTTTTCATGTTATTATTGGATCAAGTTTTTATTTTCTAACTCATGCTTTTTCATTAATTTGCCCAATATTGGATATGCTTGATTTGCAAGTTTTTCCATTTTTTTAGTGACTTTAAAATACTATGACAACCAAGGTTATGTTATAGACTAAGGTCACCTTCATCACAAAATAATTACAATTTTTGAAGACAAATGGTTTTGGAATTAATTAGCCACTTTGCATAAATTCAAGGATAATTAAACATAATAGAAGTCAAAATGTTGGAAAGACACTTGTACAACTTGGTCCTATGCCATGTCTACTAAATAATGCAAAATCCAAATTCATTCCTTTAACTTTACATCAAAATAAGTACACTATAAAAAATAATGATTTCATCAAAAGCCATCATTGACTTTTGTATGCAATGAAGAAAATCATTCAACTTCAAAGAGTATTTGGAAGTTGCCAAAAGTTTCAAAAAAATATCTAATATTTGCCAAATAACCTATTAATAAACATGAACATGACATTCATTTGCTTTCAAAAAGGTTGACTTTTTCTTCTTGAGTCCTCGTCCATGTAGCTCATTGAAAGCATATCAAGTAGAATTGAAAGTAGTTACAATTTTGTTATGGTGATATAACATTTATGGTGATAGAACAAGTATGGTGGCAAAACCTACTCACCATTCTCTTGCTTGACTACCAATGACCCATGCAACTATTTTATAGTTTCTAATTCTTTATTTGAGCTATCCATTCTCAAATTTTGAATTTTTTTCAAAATAAAAATTATTTTTAGAAAGTAAACTACATTGTAGTAGTATGTTTCATCAAATTCCAAGTAGTTAAACTCTACCTTGTAGAATTTTTCAAAGTTAATTGGTATAGTGTAGTTTACAACTCATTTGGGGGAAGGGGACTTAATTTGGGCCTTTGTTAAAAAATTAGCTAACCAATATAATTCTTGATCACCTCAGAAAGGGCACATCCAAGGAGTTCAAAGAGAAGACATGCGTCCCATTCTTTTTTTCCTTACAAACATTATTCTTATTTCAATGACTATTGAGTATTGGAAGCTCCACCATGAATTGAAAAAATGTTTGGAATGGTGAAATTTTACAAGTACATTTTCAACTCTCTTATCTTTCACTAAGCACCAAAAAAGGATATCCTTTCAAAATATTCTCAGAAAAATATGCTCCTTCCAAGTGCACTACCTTGTATTTCCATTAACCCAGATAAAACTTTCAAACTTTAACATCTCCTAAACATTGAGATCAAATAATCTAAATTTTTGTGAGGTGCTCATTCTCATTGCAAATTTCAAGATCCTACAACTACAATTACATTCTATCCAAGCTGAGCAAAAAAATACAAGCTAAATTTTTTTTTCAAGTTCTTTGCAATTTTAGCTCATTATGAAAGTACACCCCCTTTGAATCAATAGGGATTAATGCTAGGTACCCCCCCACCCCCCAGCTACTACTAATAAAATATAGAATATTCTATATCATTTCATTTGTGGGATGAAATGATGTGAAATATTCCACATCAATTTGTTGAGATAAGGGAGACAAGAGCCACAAACTATCAAATGTTATTAAATACCAAACTCACCGACCCCTTCCAGTTTTATTTTTATTAAATTTAAGAAATTTTTGGGGTAAAAATGTGCCAAATGTGACCTCAGGCCACGGTATGCTAGAACATCGTGCCAATATGGTGAAAGCCCTCAGTGGCTCTGGCTCTCAGGGCCCACCCGAATATCTGTCCATCCAACACCTGGTTCGTTATCTTCATCGGGGAACGCGTGAACATTGGTCCCCACGTCCTCACAGTGGAGTCCAAGAAGCTGTTGAAGGTCCACCACCAAGGTCAAGAAACTGCCTAAAACTGCCTTTGTTGGAAAAAGGAGATAGAGGCGATTCTCACTGAATTTTCAATGTAACAAAATTACTCCGTACAATAGAAGCATCCAAAAACCAAAATTGTACCCAATGGGATCACTTTTTAGACATGGTAAAATTTAAATCTAGGTAGATCATAGATAGCTGGTTGTTTGTTGACCAAAATGATTGCTTAAATTTAAGCTCTCTAATCATTGCCTTATCTAAAAAGTGATGCCATTAGGTATAAGGTTGGTTTCGGTTGCTTCAATCATAATGCCCTATTGTGCCATTGCCACAATCAAAATAAAAATAAAAATAGTTTTCTAATTTTTTTAATTTATATAAACTTTGAAATTCAATAACATTCACATTATAGATCCAAACTTCACGAAACAAAGCCCGTGCACTCCTCTTCATTGAGGAATTTGTAACAATACCAAAGAACGCAATCAAGGGACACATAGTCCAAGAGATCTTGTCGTAACAAAAAAAAACTGTAAGGTATGAATTCACTAATGCACTATGTCATTGTAGAATGCCAATATAATAGGCCATAAGATTGTTAACCCTTAAAAGACACGGCCCTCTATCACCAATATAGTCAATTCACTAAAATTGTGTTCACTAAAACTGCTCCATTTATTGCACCAATAGGTGCATTATTTGTTTCAATAGTGAACAATGAAGCCATTCATCAACTACTTTTCAGCCTCACCATCCTTTAAGGATTAACTAGCCTTAGTCATGTACCATTGTTGCGGATACTAAGTGTCCGATGGATGACTTTAATTGAGATTGGAAGATGGAAAAAATATTTTTTCATACAATTTATTTATTTGTAGAGTACTTGAGTACATTTTTGAAGAAAACAATATTGCAAAGTCCCTTATTATACACCTACTGGCTATAGTGAAAATTTCAAATTTTTTTTAATGTATTTTGTATTTTATATGAATTTTCTTCATTTTTTCTTAAAATTTCACAATCATTTCTTTTTTTTCCAAAAAAAGGTTAAAAATTTTACAATTTATAGTAGACATGTGATTTCATCACTGAAAGACAAATATAAAAATTTTCATTCAAATCTAATTTGAAAATGATAGAAAACAAAGTATTCAACATTAAAGCTAGAATAGAATGGCCATTGGACTCCCCTTATAGGAGTTACTCATAAACAACATGGCAAATTTTTTTTGGTTAATGAGTGACAAATAATCTCTCCATCCAAGACAAAAGTCCAACTATTCATCCTCCAAATTTGTTATGAAAAGGAAAGGTCTTCTACAATAGCTTGAGTTCCAATGAGTGCTTTTGCATTTTTTTTAATCTAGAATTCATACTGTACCAAAAGAGATGATTTCTATAGTGACCAATTTGTTGTTCAAGGATTATCCATTGTTCGTTAGAGATTGGGATAAATTCTTTCCTTAATCCCTAGAAGAGAATTTAATTCAATGTTTAGAGAGTCATTGACTAGCTAGGAAGTTGCAATGTTAGTGTCATTGATTGACTAAGAAGTTACAAATAATCATTGGCTAGTAAGGAAGTTGCAATATTGGGGCTCCTAATGTTCGATGTGAAGGATCGAAAAGAACTTTTCCAATGTTGGTTAAGAATGTTATAAGACAATTCAAAATTCTTATCTTTGGACATTCTAATGGACAATTTTAGTCTCTAGTGGCATTACAAATTGGTAGTCCGTTATCCAAACATGATTCAACAAAACCAACCAAATGCTAAACAAACAAGATATTGAGAGAATAAGAGGGGTCCTATCCAAATCTTTGTTTAGAGAATTCTCTAATAAGATGACAAGTAAGAGAAGACAACTACAACACTATCTTGGTGAACAAAAGGAAACAATTCATGTGAAAAGGAGCTTGAATGTATTGTAAATAATACAATGCAACAATTAAGGATGAGGAAAATTCAATGACATCATTATGTGATGGTGTACAATATGATTGCTAAGGCCAATTCTATATGTTGAAGCAATGAAGGCTAAAACATCCTTCTCAAATAGCACAACCCATCAAACTTGACAAAAAAATTGAAACGTAGTAATGTAGTGGCACCTTGTACTGCCAAATACCTAAAATGAATTTTTTTACCTATTAGCAAACAAAATTTACATGCAAAACCACCAATCTCCTCTTTAGAGCTTGAGAAGATTCTCAAAGTAGATATTGAGGGGCCACTATTGATGCATCACTCTCTATTGCTTCAAGGTTCCAAATATGTTATTCTGTGCTAAATCTGTGATCCATTATTGGAGCCCACAATGTGTTGCTTTTGAAAATTAGTAACATATTATTCAAGTAGAAAAAAAAATAGATTCTACATGCAACATCATTTGCTACAATTCACTAATCTAGTTGAACAATTTTTTCACAATATGAACATAAAAAAACATTGTTGATGAATTAAGATGCCACTACATTAAACCTTAGAGCATCCTTGCCCTTACATGCCATGGTAAGCTAGGCTAGCTCTGGGCATGATTGGGAGGGAAATTATGCCCCACACGGCCACACTTACATGGGGCCCTAGAAATATTTGGCTAACCATTCCAAAAAAAGATTTTGGCTTAGAATTTTGGAATGTTGTTCACCTTTTTGGCCATGCCACAAATTATGCATTCACTATTGAGATTTTCTAAATTCCATAATTCATTGGACAAGACCAATATGAATAGGATGTGGTAGGCCTTGATTATTTGAATAGTGTATGAAAAATGCCTTGGTGAGTTGGAAATGGAGAACCAAGGGTGGAGCATATGTAAGTGGAAGGGATAAAATAAATTATTTGACCATGGCAAGTGACATTTGGCATGTCAAATTTGGAAAATAAGGGTATAGATGCTCTTACTAATTATACAATAATCTTCCTGGTATCTATAAATACGATTTATCAATGGAATAGATAGCAATATAGATTGAAAGTCTATGTGGTCCTAAAATGAGTTTTGTGTACAACTTTTAAAATAGAATATCCATAGAGGGCAATCTTGTTCATAAATTGAAAACAGAAATAAATATTTTATTTTTTGGATGCATATTTATTATTTCATCTATAAATTTTTTGGAATTCATTATCAATTGTATATAATTTTTTGAGATTTCATCACTTAATTGAATGTACTAATTTATTCATGAAATTACATAATTATTCATGGATTAGATAATTATCATTAGTAATATTAATACATGTAGTGGTGTCTATTAACAATTGGATATTAGTAATAACAAATAATAGTTATTGAAATCCCATATGTTCCTGTAATTGGAAACAATTTGATATGCATAATAGGTTGAGCAATTTATTTTATTTTAATTATAGACACAAATAGATCTACTAATTTTAAACTAATGTAACCATTCCATCAACTAAATATCTTTTTAGCGGGGAACTTTAGATTTAAGTTGATATAGACATTAATCAACTATATATTTTTGGATGTTTATTTTATTTTATTTATTTTATTTTTATATTTATTATCTAATTGATCAAATATTATCTTAGTTTGGAATTTTTTCAAAATAATTATTTAATAACAAAAAAATACCGTACTCTAGGATAATCTTGAATTGACTTTGGGCCAACTAAAAGCCTTAGGATTGCACCTTATTTCTCTTTTTTTCATCATAATATAATTTAATTTAGATTCTTATAGTCTTTATCTTAGAAGGGGTTGAAAATTTTGTACTAAAATTGAAAAATGATGATTTTACAATTGCATATAGTTTGATATATGGCAAAGGATTCAATCACATTTTTATAAATGTATGTAGGCTTTTTAATTATTATAAAGTTTAGGAAATCAATAGGGCTATATTAGCATCTAAGAGTGCAAGAATTGTCTATTACATGATTCACATCACAAAGATTTATGTTTGTTCATTGATTATCTTTTGTATACATTTATTTTTAAATGTGAATTGATCCAATATTGATAGAATATCCTTAGATTTATAGTTTTTTTTCTCAAATTTTTGAATCCAATGAGCTTAAGTATGTACAATGATTATAGAGACAACAATAGACTATTCTATCTTACTTTTGAATGTCTTGTGCTTGGCATTAATTTAGTGATATAAGGCAAAAAAACATGTAGCTTTGGACATGCTTTTTGACAAAGTTTTCAACATATATTGTAATACTAGTGAATACTTAGAGTCACATTCCAAGTAGTGAAAACAAAATACACCAACATTGATTGAAAGAGAAGGGGGAGGAATTACATTGAAATCAATCAAGGGGACACAATTGCAAGTGTGCAAAGCATATATTACCTGTATATTGGAGTTGTGTAGGCTTGCCAATTTCCATCACCAATGATAGCTCATACAAATCGTAACACTATAAGAAAACAGTGTCCCAATTGACATGTCTGAATTGACAAACAATGTCCGAATTGATAGAAAAAATGTCCAAGTTGACAGAAAATGGCAACATTTCCTTGTAGTATAATACATTTGTAGAAGACAACCTCATCAATCAATTAGTTGGATTTTTTTCAAATAAGCAAATTAGTACAACTATGGACCAAAGGGGAAATAAAGGACAAGTATTTTTTGCAATCATTCAAGTGAAAAAACGCCCCTTTGATAAAAGTTGATGTCTATATTGTGAGGTACATGGTCACAAGGCCCTCAATTATAAGAAACAAAAACGATGTTCTTTCAAATGAAGAAGCACAATCATGTTAGAAAATGAGGATGCCCAACCAAAGTAAGGAGCATGTGGCTGGAACCTTTTATATTGTAAGCCAATTGAAGTCCTCACCTCTCTGTTCAACCTTCTCATTGCTTTACTATACCCTTAGTTTTTGGTCCCCAAAAGCTCTAAACAACTCTATTGTAAGATTTTGGAGTTCCTTCTTGTATTCTAGATGAAGAATTTACAAGATTCACAAAGTTATGGATGAAGACTTTGTGTAGAAATTTGAAGACAAAATTCTGAGAAAAATTGGAAGTTTGCTTTTATCTATTTAAGTAAGTGCTAAATGTTAAGGTTTAATTTGTTGAACAAAGTCTTATATTTTCATCATCATTGTTTTTCTTCCATTTAAGTTCTTACTAAATCCAATTGACTACCCCACAATTTTTTAATCCTTAACCTTTGAAAGACGCAACCCCCCAATAACCAAGATAGTCATTAAAATAATTTAGTTATTGGACCAATTGGTGCATTTTTTTTTCTATAGTGAATAGTCAAGTCATTCGTCGGATGTTCATTGGCCTCAGCATTGTTTAAGGATTAAAAAGATATAGTCCTTCATGACTAAGGTAGTCACCCAAATTGCTTTCATTATTGGACCAATTGGTGCTTTCTTTGTCTCCTCAATGAACCATAAAATCATCCATTGACTCCTTTTTGGAATCCACGTCCTTTAAGTGAGGGTAAATGAAACTTCCTAGGATATCCCTTTAAGTTCTTTGACTATGTTTTAACCAAAAATGCCCCAAAATTGCCATTTCTAGGACAAGCACCAAATTTTTTTTTTTAAAATTGACACATTAAACTGTAGGATCTTGTAGTAGAATGGTTTGAGAAGATGTGGAAAAAGTTTCAGAGAATTCCACCATGTCGATTGGTAGATATTAGCATTTTAATTCACAAAACATTATTGGAAATTTGGGGAGTCAAGAGGGCCGATTCAAGCTTGTTCCCTTGATCTTGTTCACGTTGTCAATTTGTTTGTTTTTGGGAAATATTTTTTAACTTAGAATGGAAAAAAAAATTGAATTTTTTTTTCTTAGTGACACCATAGTCGCAATGCCATGTCAAGCAGCAACTGCAAGGTTGTTCCCCCATTACTGGCAGTTAGGGGAACTTGTAGCCCTCCATAGTTGTAGAAAATCCTCTAATGATTGTTTTTTGGCCTAACGAAAAACAGGGCAACTACACTTCACAAGCTCACTTTTCTATGAAAAAATGTCTAAGATGGTGGTGCTTGTTTAGATTCTTTTTTTTAGACAAGTTTACCTCATGCTTGAAAATTTTTCAAATCATTTGGAATTGTAAAACATATAGGAAAAAATAGTAAGTAGACAGTAGTAGATAATGATTCAAAATTATAAATTGTTAAGAATTTAATTATGGAATTGTAAAATGCCAATTTCAATGGTTGAAATGTTGTTATAAACAATATACATCCTACAATTTTATTTTTTTCCCAAAATATTGAAAATTGAGTTAAATAAAGGGCTTCAAAGTTTATTTTAGAGTAGAGAATTCATAACTGTCCACAAACTAAAACTTCTCATAATTTTCATCTCCTTAGTCAAAATGGAAGGTTTCAAAGATTTCTACGTATAAATAAATTTAAGAAAATCTATTTCAAATTTTTTTTTTGGAAAAAAGTGATTTTACCTCATGTACTAGCTTGCCTTTTTACAAAAAGAAAGTAACATTTCAGGCAATAACTTTTGAGTGTTGTATTCAAATGTCATGAAATTTTGCTCACATGATCAATAAATATGCTACACATTTTCTATCGAAGTTTGGGCCAAATATATGCTAATCAACAATCATAATAATGTATCCAAAATTGCTATGTTGCTTAAATCAACAAGTTGATCTTTTAGGGGTTATACAAACCCGTTTTGTTGCCACGTAAGAATTCTTTTCATGAACTCGGAGACTCTTAAGGCTGGGAACATCCCAAACCACTTATGTAATCAATGCCAACACTTTTTAGGTGAAGTAATGATTCTAGATCCTATATTTAGATGGATTATACATAGCTTATCATTTTAGTCAACAAACAATAAGCTTATCTATGGTCTACTTAGATGTAGGTTCTACAATAACTATCATATCTAGAAAGTGATGCCATTGGGTACAAATTTGGTTTTGGGTGCTTCTATTGTACAACGTTCCTGACCAATTGTGCCTAATCTTCTACCTTATTATTAATTGTTATAGGACGGGCTAGTGATTGTGGAAATCACCTCTTTTAGCATTATGGGAATAGTTGGCTTACAAAAATTAAAAAGCACTTCTTGAAAGTCAAACCATTATACAAGACCTCCCCTTTTCATGCCAAATTCCAAAGATGAATAGTTGCACTTTTGGTACTATATAGAAAAATTCTCTATCATTCATCGACCAAGAAATAGCCGCACGTCCTTTATGGATTAATGTTGAACTGAGATTATCCTCCATATTATTATTATTATTATCCTGAGGCTTGCCTTCCTTGGTGTTGGTGCGAGAATATTAGTCAACCTTATTAGCAGTGTGAATGCGTCTCTGCCTTCGAGGAGATGCCTGCTCTACCGGACAGAGCAGCAGGATTGGTGAAGGACGCCCCAAAGTCGGTCCAGAGGACATGTGGAGGCAGGGTACTACAGTATTGAAAGTACAGCAATGGCCAATGGGAGGGGGTGGCCATGGAATCTCCGTCAACCCCCGAAATTACTCCACACTTCAACTCCCTCTTTCTTATTTTTTATTTTTTTATTTTTTCACTTTTCTCGGCATTTAAAAAAAAAAACAGGCGTGTTCAGGAAACACACTTGCAAGGGTTTTTTTTGGGTTTTTTTGCCTTGTAAGGGAGAGAGAGAGTCTGATTTCATACAAGGTAAAGAACTTCACTAGATGTTTTTCAATCCCCATGTAGAGGGGCTGCGAGTTCCCTTGGGTTCTCAAACTCTGGAATTGTGCCATAGCAATTGCTTGACATGGCAGATACTACCACATCACATAATTTTTAAAAATTTCAACTTTTTTAAAAAAAATTTAAAATTTTCAAAATAATTTTGATAGTGGTCATTCTTTAACTGTTGGGGGAACAACAATAGAAATGGGCTTGAAATTAACCTCCTAAACCCCCAAAAAACATCTTATCGTCAGCATTGTGAGGTATTAAACCCATAGCCACACCATTTGATTTGGATACCTCACAACCATCACCCATTAATTTAGGGTCATCTCAAACCTCCCTTTGGTATTTCCACTTGCCAATCCACAACAAGACTTCCTACATTAGCTAAAATTAGCTAAATTTTTGCCAAAAAATTCTTGTGCTACTAGTGCATTGTAGAAAAGGGCCTATAATGGAGACATTTTAGCCAACATTGCAACAAACAATAGAATTTGATAGCCAATTTGTAAAACATATACTTCCTCTACATTTGAATTAGCATCTATTTAGTTAGTTTTGTATTATAGAACTCCCAAGAATCCATTACAACTTACAAAGTCCTTTCTTTTCTATTTTTTTTTATACTATTCACTCTCAAGGTAGCCAAAGTAACATGGTTGTCTTGGATTGAAGGTAACTTTTGCACTAAATTCCATAAATTAGTTTTGCAATCATTGACTTTACAATTTGTTGACCATCATGAAAAAAAAATCTCTTGTACTATTGCAATTTGATAATATGTTTAAGCTAGTTTTATGGTGAAGTAGGGCTCTCTACACCAAATAAGATAACCCATTCTTTGCTCTCTAAGAAAATTGTTTCTTTTCTATTATCAAGAATTGTGATTGATTAATTTGTGTTCAAAAGATTAATTACGTATTTCTTGACTTTCCTTACTTGATTCCAAGTTTTTGATTCTTCAAATATGAATTCAAATTTTACACATTTTATCATCCATATGTGCACCTACCTGTTGAAAATCAAGTGTCCATTCAACGAACATCCTAAATACTCATATAGATAATTCTATATAGGGCAATCATTGAGGTGGAAGGACTTTTGGATAAATAGAGGTTGATGAAGAAGGTGGAGCATGACAAAAAATGTGTTGTTTTTTCTAAAAATCCTCGACAATGAGGAGATTTCTCGACATAAACACTTGTCCAAAAATGGATGAAATATTTGATTGATGGATGAAAAATCTGCAATCATTGATTACAAGGACTTCACTTGTCAAAAGAAGAGTGCAAGAAATAATTTGCCCATCTTTTGAATAAGATATTTCTAAATCGTAAGGATTTATGAAGTCAATTTTGGTTGAATGTTCATGAAATTTTGACTCAAACTGTGAATCTATACTCCCTTAATTGAAATACAGTTTTTTTTCCAATCAAGTGCTTGAATCAAAAGTTATGTTTCCCCCCCTTCCCAAATAAGGCAATTTAGGCAATTTGGACAACTATTCCTAAAACCTTCATTGACTTTTAAAATTTGACACGTGTGTAACTAATACAATATTACATAAAATAGTCCCCCTTCAAATTTAGTTCTCAAATCACATTCTAGAAAGAGTCAAAATTTGTTAGCTATATTAAGGTGGTTTTGAGAAAAAAAAACATTTTTTTTCCAATTCAAGCCTATCATCTTGCAATTTGTAAAGTCAAAGTCCTTGAAAAAAATTCCACACATTGCAAGTACTTGTCCCTAACTTTTCATTGATTGGATTTCAAATAATTTTTTTTTCATTTATCATCCAAAATTGACTAGTATATTGCCAAATTGCTTCACCTCCTTGCATTGCAAGGTGATTTAGAATAAGTTACTCTCTATATTAGCTTCTAAGATTTTGTAGAAGTATACCTAATAAGATTTAGAGTTCAATAGTGGAGAGATTCAAAGTCATCAAGTGCAAAAATTTTACTCCAGAAGGGCTTAAAGAATGCTAACATGTTAGCAAGAATGAAAAAAAGTTTTTTTCCACTTCAAACATTACAATTTTTTAGTCTCCATGATCAAATGGGTTGAAATTTTTTCAACACATTGTCAGAATAGTTTAGTACTCTTTTGTATAGTTGGAATTTTAAAAAAAGTTTTTATTTTAGGATTTTAATATTAGGCAATGCACTAAAAAAATAGTAATTTTTGACAATTTCACTTGAAAAGCACCCAGAGTCTTTTAAAGTTTAAGTCTTTTGCATAGTATTTCAAGGCAAATAAAAAAAATCAATGTACAAGATAGAAGTAGGGAGTGAAACTTGGAATGAACAAATTCTTCATGTATGTTAACCACAAAATATATGTTTGAAATTTTTTTTTCTTTCTATAAAGTAAGTGCTTGAGTGCTTCCATTAATCCCAAACTCCTAAGTGACCATTTTTTGGTTGTTGCTCGACTTCAGGCAATATTTGGGACAAAGTTCTTTTTTCATTTTTTCATTTTTCCATTTAAAAAGATTGGATTATCTTTCTTTCTATTCAAATCTAAGATCGTTGTAGTCAAACCAAAATTATAAAAGAAATAACACAATGTGTTTAAAATTTGCCTAGTGTTGAAAAATTTACTATTTGGGAAAAGTGTTGGCGTTTTCATTACTAGATCTTATGCATTTTTCACAAATCAATAGAAATTGCAATTTTGATCAATAAAAAAATTCAAATTTTAAACAGAAAAATTATATTTTTGGTGAATTTTTAAAGTTATATCTTCAAAATTCATTTGAAAAGAATCTAAAAATAGTTTTACTATGTCAATTGTACAAATGCTTTTTACTTTTTATGCTTGACATTATTTATCTATATTAATGCAAACTTCAAAAAGATTATAAAATTAATATTTTATAACACATTTACGTTTAGTCTTAACCCCTTGTGCATTTAGGGGTTAAGAGGTACTAGACTCATGACACACTCATTCTCCACTATTAAATTTTCCGATCACAAAGTGACCAATTAGGCAGTAGACACCTGGCACACGGGGAGGGACCTGCGTGGGAGGGCCCAAAGGGTTAAAAAAAACACGCTTCGGGATGCCAGCGCATTCCGAAATTCCCTTAAAACGGACAACCACACTCCGTCAACCGTAATTGAACTCCATCCCAGTTCATCTCATTTCCTTCCTTTCCATTTCCTTGCCCGTGAACGCAGCTTCAGTTTGCTTGCTTCGATCTCTTCAAATCAGTCTTCTGATTCACTACGGAGCATTTCTCATCACTCAAAACGCCGCCGTGACGGCGAATATTCAGCATCAGCAGCTTGGGTTCAACTGCCATCGCCAATATGCTGTCATTTCATAACATTCCTTGGATCACGTAGAATTCTATCCCAGCTCCACGAGCTAGATGACTTCAGTGGCACTCCTTGCGACTGTTCTGATCTTCGTTCTGGTTCCAGGATCGAGTGGATTGAGTGGATTCGTTAGTGGTACTGCCGTGGGTTTGGCTAGCGAAAGTGGTGATGAGTGCGAAGGTTTCTGTGGGAAGCTCGTGGTAAGAGGAGGAGGAGGAGGAGAGCCAACATGCGGTGTCGACGGCGACGCAGTGGTCAGTAGCTAGAGGCGCTGCTGGTGGAAGATTCTAGATACGTGTTTGATTTTGTGTGCGGGGAGGTGGTAGAAGCGAGGTAAGAGGGTAGTTATTTGCGGTTTTGTTTCCTCTTTGGAATCTGTGGCACAGTAGAGCACGAAATAGGTCGGAGTCCCATTCTCCTCCTGGAAGAGTTTGGCGCGGAGGATTCATACGGACTTCCCGTGGGGTAATTACGTGAGTGGGTGCTGAAGAGCGCGTGGATTGAGATAGTATATGTTGACGCAACAGAAATGCGAGCAGCAGCAGGAATTTGAGCCGCCACGTGATGACCAGCGATGGAAGCAGGTTGGCACAGCGTGGTGGGGTTATCGGAATTTCAGATTCTCCTCGGATCCAGTGATCTTGTATAACGACGCCTGTGCCAGGTGACAGAGAATTCAAGTCGGAGCATGTAAACGGTGTCGAACTCGTGAGCATATCCAATTGTTGGCGATTGTTAAACTTAAATCTTTTTTTTCTCGTCAGCGTTCAGGATAGTACACGAAAGGGACCATATCGAACTTGTTTTGAATGGCCACTTGTGTTGCTAAAGTAGGAATTAGTAGCATGCTCCCCCTCAAAGCTTCCCTCATTCCGGGATATAACGGCGCGACTATTGGTGGTGACGGCCGGGCGCAGGCGGTCGCGGGCCGACGCGGCGTGGAGTTTCCCAGACTGGTGACGAGTGGCCTGAGTATCGTGCAGCCGAATGTGAAGCCGCTGAACTTCGCGCAAAAGATCGCGGACAAGGTTATAGGGGTGGTGGAGAATAATTTGCAGCATCTGCATCGGGGCGACAACGCGCCGCTGCCTTCGACGGTGGATCCCCACGTGCAACTGGAGGGCAATTTCTTCCCCGTGGAGGAGAGCCCCGCACAGCATAATCTCGAGGTAGAGGGTACGCTCCCGGCATGTCTGCAAGGCGTGTACGTGCGCAACGGGCCCAACCCTCAGTTTTTTCCAACGGGCCGTCACCATCTGTTCGATGGCGACGGCATGTTGCATGCTGTGAGCATCCATGGAGACGATAATTCCGTCAGCTACGCGTGTCGCTACACTCGCACGTACCGCTTCCAAGAGGAGGAGCGTCACGGGCGCGCGTTTTTTCCCAAACCCATCGGGGAGCTTCACGGCTACGGCGGCGTGGCACGCCTGCTGTTGCACTGGTCGCGGGCATTGCTCGGAATTCTGGACGCATCGCAGGGGATGGGCATGGCGAATGCGGGTCTGGCGTTTTTCAACAACCGCTTGCTGGCGATCTCGGAAGACGATCTCCCCGTGGAGGTTCGTCTGACGGCGGATCATGACATCGAGACCGTCGGGCGCTACGATTTCCAGGGCCAGCTCGCGCATTCCATGATCGCGCACCCCAAAATCGATCCCCATACCGGGGAGCTTTTCAGCCTCAGCTACAACGTCCTGTCCGCGCCCTACTTGAAGTACCTCGTGTTCTCTGCCGACGGCGAGAAGAAAGTGGAGGTGCCCGTCACATTGCCGGAAGCCGCCATGACGCACGACTTCGCGATTACGGAGAATTTTGTCGTGATCCCGGACCAGCAGATTGTGTTCCGGTTGAAGGAGATGCTTACAGGCGGCTCCCCGGTCGTCCTGGATCCGCTGAAGACGCCGCGGTTCGGCGTGATGCCGAAATACGCCACCAGCGAGGCCGAGCTCCAGTGGATTGATATCCCCGATTGCTTTTTTTTTCATTTATACAACGCCTGGGAAGAGGGCGACGACGTCGTGGTCATTGGAACCTCCATGACCCCCGCGGACATCATCTTCAAAACCAGCGAAGTCCCGCGCGCGGTCCTCACCGAGGTGCGCCTCAACCGCGTCACTGGCACCGCGACCAAACGCGAGCTCGCGGATCTCAACTTAGAAGTGGGAAAAATGAATCCCAATTACCTAGGCGTCAAGACCAAACACATGTACCTCGCCATTGTGGAGCCATGGCCTAAAGTGTCAGGCATCGCTAAAGTCGACTTGCAATCAGGCGAAGTCGTCGCGCGCTACAACTACGGCCGCGACCGCTTCGGGGGCGAGCCCATCTTCGTGCCGCGCACATCCGACCCCGCAGCGCCCGAGGACGACGGTTTTTTGCTCGCGTTTTGCCACGACGAGTCCACCGGCGCGTCGGAGCTGCTCGTGCTGGACGCGGCGTCGCCGTCACTAACCCAAGTCGCAGCCGTGAAGCTGCCGTCACGCGTCCCTTACGGCTTCCACGGCACATTCATCCCCGCGGCCGATCTTTCATGATCCGTCGCCCCTTCTTTTGCCGTTTTTTCGATTCTCGCGAGGACTGCGTGCCCAACTTGTGCATAGCCAGCTACAATTTCAACCGTTTTTTGGCAGTCTTCGCTTGTACATTAAATTTCGCGGACTCGACGAAATCATATCATCAGTTACGGTCACGGTTACGTACCATACAACAATCATCTCAGTTTTACAGGCCCCTGGCTATCAGCCACCCTCGCCTAGCTAGCACCCATCCATTCGAGATCCTCGCGACCTCACCTTCGGAGCAAGCTTTGAATTTCAGAGCTTTGTGCTGTTTTTTTTGTGGATGCAAACCTTGCTAGCATGGGGATGTTTTTCTGGGAGCCCTTCCAGCTGACCTTGTGACTGAAACCAAAGCCACACTTTTTATTGTTGCAAACTCATTATTCTCAGCATTTATAAAGATTGAAATTTTTGATGCACTTTTTGGTCTGAACCTTCATGGCGTGCGTACGTACTAGCTCTCGTGCTTCTTACTGGACTCGATTCTTGGTACATGTTGCTGCACGCATTGACTGAAATGCTTGCTGTTTCGAGAACACACGTTTGCTCTGACTGTCTCGTGAATGAATCCGATCCATTCTGAAGGCTGGCACTTGCTTTTTCGCAGCCGTTATGTAACGACCACGACGTGAAAATCGAACATCTGGCAACAACAGTCGGATAGGACGTTGTGAGACCAACCTCCATAGCCATGCAGTTTCAAGCAGGGGGGGTGATTCTACCTACCTTCGTCCACGTACTTGTTATTACACCAATTGCTTTGTCATCATGCTGCTGTGCAGTACTAAAGGCTGACCAAAAGTTTTTCTTACAAGCTTGACAATTGACATTGTGGAATTCTGATTCGGACAATCCCAAGAAGTCGTCTGCATGGCATTTTAGGGTTTCCGTCTGCTGTCTCTGCAGCCTTTCCTTTTGAAGGCAGTGTTGACATTCGTCAGTACTACCTGTTTGGGAAAAGGGAAAAAAGGAAAAGTGTGCCAACGTTACCCATACTCTGCTTTTCGTGAAATTCACCCTACATGACTAGTAATCCCTAAAGGAACGGGGGGTGCAAAAACCCGTATTGCAGAAGCCACCTCGTGGCCTTACGGTCCTTTAGTAGGAGATAACGCTGTAATGCTATAGAGAGTCAAAAGTGTTTGATGAATGACTTTGAGGGGTTTTGTAGAAACAAAGAATGCACCTACTCACTTGGTACAATGGAATTATTTTGGGGTAACTACCTTACTAGTGATAGGCCTATCAGAGCCAACACTTTGATGTTTACATGTGTCATAGAATTCTCAACCAAAGATCAATGTGAAACAGCTAAATTCTCAAACTAAATCTAGTGAAAAACAAAATTCTCAACCTAAATACAATGAGAAAAAAGAAGCATAAATTAGATCATTTTTCTCTTCTAAACCACATGGTATACAAGGTGTATATATATGAAGTTATGACCACCTAGTTGTTCAAAAACCTTTCTTCTTATTTAAGCTTTGATTCCAATCTCTAGTTGCAACTACATATTCTATGTGATGTTAATTTTTCAAAATGATTAGTAAAATTGGTTGTACTATATTATATGTAACTTTTCATAACCATGTAGAGACTTCTGTAGACGTCAAAAATGAAAGTGTTCATGTTTTTGACCTCTCACTTTAAATTAATGATGTAAAAGTGTTATCATACCATATGTGTTCTTGACTTGTTTGAGCTTTTATTCCTATGGAGTAATCATTAGTACCAATCTATCATAGGCTGAAATGATTTAGTGATAATTTTCTATTAGTTTCAATGCATTTGATGTTAGCTTTAACGTAGATCCAACACAAAACAAAACCATTTCAATACATGTTGAATTTGTACTAATAATGGATACAAAGGGTTTGATTACAACCAATAGTTATTAGCTACATGTGGTTTGCAAGGTAGTCTCTCAAAATGGAGACCCAATTCAATTTTAGTTGAAAAATTTTGAGCATTTTCATTGGTCAAGAGCTTACGAATGAATGACAACCAAGGCTAATGAGATTGAGCATTTTGAATTCTTGGCTTGTCATATTCAAATTCAAGTTCAGAGCTATTGTACAACTATAGCTCCATGACTAAATTACTAGAGCTACAACTACGGTAGCCAACCCATTTCCACCCTACCCCATTTTCACAATGTAGGTGGCTTTCTTTCTGTGCAGGCAGAGATGAATAGTAATCAGTTACAACACACTTCCCGGTGCAATTGTGGCGCATTATATGAGTGATTACAAGTCTCTAGATATCACAACTAGCCTTTGGTCAATTTGTTTGCAATCCAAGGTTTGAAATAGGAAGGTCTATATGACCAGTATCAATCGAACTAGAATCTTCAGCTAAAAAATTCACAATACCTATACTTCAAGTTAAAAAATTCTAGAAAATTCTAGAATTCTTCCAAATTCTATTTCTATACCCGGGAAAAACTCTGCAGTCAAGATACACGCAATCCAGATACTCGTAATTGCTGAAGTGTTTGGAATCACAGGAGTGGTACTTGAATGTCTTTCGGTGACTTTCATCAGTTCGCCATTCAGTTCATGGGTTTCATGTTTTTATAAAAAAGAAGCCAACTGAAGGATTAAAAAAGAAAAAAATGAATTCTTTCCGACACGAACTGGAATCTTGAGGTAAAGACGTAAAGTCGTTGATGCTCTCTTTCCGTCATTTGTACGAAAAACAAGTAAAATTATAATTCCCCCATGCTCCTGCAACAAACCCACCTCTCCCCTGACATCAGGGTGGTGGTGACGTCAGTTTTAGGAATTAAAAATTAAAAATCAAAAACCAAGGGACAATTTTAATCCACTACTGGATGAAGAATGTATACATTGAATCGGTTAGTATTCAAGAAATAACAATAATGATAATAATAAGAATATTTATAAACACAAATGGAAAATTCATTCTGTTGTAACATTTGATAGCCTTCATGCACCCTATTCATCACATTGAGCCTCCACTTGTCTACTTGGCTATTGGTGAAGTACAATTGTGTGTGAAATATTCCCCAGTACACTATCTACTATAGTGCCAAGGTAGTGACAGTGCATGCTACTAAATGTTATGATTGCAAAGAAACAAATTGAATATCAAAATTATGGACTTTTTCAACAAAAGATTCATAAGCCAAAAAACAATTGTTCAACCCAACCACTTTGAGGGCAATTCATAGATTGTCCCTCTTTCATGCTTTATTTGTGGCCAAAAAATGTTGATTGCATCCACAAACAATCAGAACTTCCTATGAATTGCAATGCCAAGTTCTACAAGTTTTTGAGCGCCTTCATTTATGCTAACTTGATTTTTTGTTCATGATAGAAATAGTAAGTAGATAATTTAGTAAACCTTTCACATCCATAATCAAATTGTGATATTTGCAAATAAATTAAATTGTTTTCAACAATGTCAAATGTCCTAAAGAATCCGATTTAGTAAAACAGTTAGTAAAACAATTAAACCATTTTGGTTACTAAATTGATTTTAACTATAACTTTTTTGGTAAACAATCTCTGCTAACCAATTAAACCATTTTGGACATTTTTTCATACAAATGTGACCTTGTGAAGTGCAACTGCTTAGGTTTTCACAGTGCCAAAAAAGGCTTTTTGTCAATTCAAATGCTAATATCCTGCAATCTACACGATGGAAATTTCTGAAATTTTTTCCACATCCTTTCAAATGATCATACTACAAGATCCTAAGATTTGATGTGGCCAAAAGTGTTTAAATTTTTTTTTGGTAATTGTCCTAAAAATGGCAATTTTGGAACGTTTTTGGTGAAAACATAGTCAAGGAACTTTAGGGGTTAAGTTTTTCAGTATGCCTTCATTGATTGTTATAATGTTTTCATTTCTATGTGAGTCCTAGAGAGAAACTACATTTCAAAAGTAGCTTTGCATTATTGCCAACTAGAAACAATTAGCAATTTGTAGTCTAATGATTAAAATAGTTTTTAGGTGTCAAAAATTTCCCTGTCAAAAATTTCCCTTTACAAATTTTCACAAGCCTCCTTGTGAATTTTTGTTGGGCAAAAATTACAATTCTTTTCTTGAAAATTGCATACTTCTATGTAGAATTTTGGAATTTTCTTTGTCTTTTATAGCTAACTTTTGCCCATGGAAGTTTATTCTAAATAGGAAGAAGCATCCATCTTTGCAATCAAAAGTCAACTTAGTCCAAATTATAGTATTTATTGGTGAATGAGAAATTGACTAATAGTATCTAAGGCAACATTGACATCTACTATTGGTAAGGTGGAGTTGCTCGGCAATGTTCTCAAATGTGATTAAATTTAGTAAAGATTGTACAAAGATTTTAACTATAACTTTTTTGGTAAAATCTTTGTATAATCTTTGTTAAATCTCCGCTCACACGTACCTGCCCAAAAAAGTTATGTTGCCAAAAAAATGCACCTTAGTCCTTTAGGAGTTAAAAATGCATTTCGAATTCTAACACAACTTGGCCTTTTCCAATGTTTACATAATTCACTTAAATCATCTACTAAGTCAATATGCTAGAATATTGCTAACCAATCTAAACCATTTCCCTTTTGAGATTGGGATTATCCTTCCTTGGCTTCTTGGAGTGAATTTAGTTTAATTTGCAGAGAGTCATTGGTTGGTTGGAAAATTACAATGTCAATGTCATTGGTTGACTAGGATGTTGTCATGAGAGGGCTTCTACTTTATGGGAGAGCAAAAAAGGCCCCCTATCGTTGGTTAATAGTATAACGCTCTCATTTGGAGGCTTGTTAATTTTTATTTATTTATTTGACACAACTTAAAATATTCCATTAACACACTACTAGAATCATAGGACCCCACTAAAACATTTTACTAAGGGCTCTAATTGTCTAGTTGCCTTCAATTAACCCCTAAAGGTCAAAATTGCGTTTTTTGGCAACATAGTGATTTTAGGCAGCTCAATACAAATGGAGTTTTTAGTTTTTTTTTGCTGAAATTTTCACACAACATGTGCTCAAGGAATGGCTTTAAGTTCCAACAATTTTCATAACTTTTGACTACATGATTCAAAAGTTATTGCATGATATGTAATTTTCAATGCTCACTGTGTAGCCCAAAAATTTCTTAAAAAATCACTTTTTTCAAAAATAAAATTTTGAAATTGATTTTCTAGATTTATATGTATGTGGAAAGCTTTGAATCATTCCATTTGGATTTACAAGATGTAAGTTAAGAGTTGCTCTAGTTTGTGGGTAGTTATGGATTCCCTACTCAAAAATAAACTTTGGAGTCCTTTATTTAACTCAGTTTTTTATATTTTTTGAAAAAAAGAAGAAGATATGATGTAGATTGTTTATTACTACATTACCACCGTTAGGATTGGCATTTTTCAATTCCATAATAAAATTCTTAACAATTTAGTATTTTGAATCATTCTCTACTTCTTTCTACTTACTGTACTTTTTCTATATGTTGTACAATTCTAATGATTTGAAATTTTTTAAGCATGTAGCCAACTTGCCTTGAAGAATGAATCCAAAGAGGCACAACCATTTTGGACATTTTTTCATACAAATGTGACCTTGTGAAGTGCAGCTGCCTGTATTTTTATAGGGTCAAAAAAATGCTTTTTGTCACTTCAAACGTAAATATCTTGCAATCTGAAATTCTGAAATTTTGAAAATTTGGTGGAAAATTCTGAAATTTTTTCTACATCTTTTCAAATCAGTTTACTACAAGATCCTACTGTTACATGTGTCCAAAAATGTTTTTCATTCAAAATTTGATGCTTGTATCAAAAATGGCAGTTTTGGAGCGTTTTGGGGGAAAACATAGTCTCCGATCTTTAGGGGTTAAGTACATGCACTTTCACTTTTGGGGGAACACACAGTCTCCGATCTTTAGGGGTTAAGCTAGTGCATGAGTAATGTAGTAGAACTTCTCTAAAGTAATAGAGTTGGGACTTAACTAATACTTGTAGCCAATGAGGAAAGTTGTAAAAGTGAATGAGTACATGCACTTTCACTTTGCAAGCGACCTGTTAACAAGTTACGGATAAAGTGCAACTTACTACCGGGCTTGCATAGTAGATGGCTCTACATTTCACAAAACAAAAATCCACTGCATTTTGCAAGACAGGTGGTGATGCTCGAATTCCAAAAAATGAATTCAGAATTTGCAAATTTGATCATCGGTGGGCGAACTAATAATAAAAAATCCCGTCAGTGTTTGTCGCCACGGGTAAAACACGGGGCAATAAGGGGGGTCAGCCCATCCGTCCTCCCTCCGTGGCCTTTTCCAATTGGAAGGACTTGCGAATTTCGGAATTCCGTCAAATAGGCGGCGGCCCCGGAGCGGCAGTAAACTTCTTCGACTGTCTTTTATGTCCGGAACTCAGGTACCGGCCCACCGCCCGAGGCGTGTTTAGCGGGCGTGTTTAGCGGGTGGCCCTGCACGGCGGACCACGGGCGCGGGCGGGTGCGGATCTCGGAGCGGGTCGAATGTCGTAACTCGTAAGTCGTCGGGGATCTCCGTTGCATGGACCCCAACTGTCCACCTCTGCATGGACCAACGTATCTGGCCAATGGGGGCGGTCGCTTCACGTGGAGGTCCATGTGGACAGCGCTTTCGCGGGACCTTTTGGGAGCCAACAAAAGGTGGGACTCGCCCATGTCGGACAAGCCCCGCCGGGGACGGACGGAGGGCTGCCGATGCCGGAGACAGAATGGCCACAAGCTCCTCTTCTTATTAATTAATTAATATTAATAAGCTTATTATGGCCTAGTCAAACCCCGGGCGGGGGGGAATTTATTTGTGTCGAATTCCTTTTTTTTTTAAAACAGGGAGAATATTACTCATTAGAGCTAATTATTCTTAACCCTGGAGCGTCTGGACTCTTCTCCAGAATTGACGATTCGGAGAAAATCATTATAAAATGCTATTTGGAAGAATATTTCAAAAGTGATATACAAAGGAAAGTTGTAGATTTTGAATTTTAGGTTCCATTTGTATGGTTAGATTCACCAATACTATCACCAATATTTTTCTATAAATTTGGAAAGGAGAATTTCAAAATTCCTTCAAAACTTGATTACTGGCAAAATATTATCATTTTTTGAGCAAAAATTATTGGAATGGATTCGAAATGAGGTTCTCTTGACATGGTGATTTTTTGAAATTTTTGTGTTCTATACATCTAGGACCTTAGTTTTGCTAATCTAGTTTTGAACTAGAGTCAATGCAATTTGACCGCGTGTCACACTTTCGCATTTGTAATTTTAGAAAAATTTGTATTCTAGTAACACCAAATCCAACCTTTAGATAAGACAAGAATTTAATAAAGTATCACCAAAAATTAGGATGACTTTCATCCAAACAGGAACGAGATGGAAACAAGAACTTCAATTGGTTCATCATCCAAAAAATGGATGTCAGAGCCCTCTATGGTTAAGTGAACCCAATTTGTAGAGGCCAAGAAGGATTGCCCCCTCTATTGCCCCATATTTTATCCTTGTAGGAAACCCTGAATTTCTTTATTTGCCACATATGATGCAAATTCTAAATTCATATTTGGAATTAGAGACCTCAATGAGAGTAGGGGACATGATGAGACATTTAGGAGGCACAAAATAGGAGGCAATTTTTGACATTTACCCTTTGGTGGGGCAATAGAAGGGTCAATCCTCCTTGGCCTTTGTAGAAGGGGTGTAAGAGGAAGGTTGAACTAAGAATAGTACAAAAGAAATGCAGCATCAAACCCCATCATATCAACTAAAATTTGGGTGCTTCAAGGTGAGTTTTGTCATGTTTTTTTTTCAAACTCTAACTTGTGGTCCCTCATTGCACACACTTTACAATTAATTCTATAAATCCATTTTTTTTTTTTTCAATTATCCTACGTGAAGGTCAAATTCAAACATAAATTATGTATTTATTGGAATGTCTGAATGTTTGGAATATTATAAGTGAAATGACCGAAATGGTACAAAAAAATTTCATCCATATTGCCTAACTTTTGAATATTTCTGAAAAACCTACAGTACATCATGCATGAAGCCTTGCATGACATAGATTTCAATACATGAAAACTTAGAAGTTATTGAACACAAAAAAAATTTGGTCACTAGAATGTTGAAACCCTAAGACCAACACATCTAGTAGCTAAAATCCTTTGCACAGGAAAAAGAAAGTATTTTAGCATTCAAGGGCTGAATCAAACTTTAACCCCTAAAGTTCTATGACTATGTTTTTACTAGAAATGCTCAAAAACTGTCATTTGTAGTACAAGTACCAAATTTTTGAAAAAAAACTTTTTTTTGACACCTACAACCATAGGATCTTATAATATTCTAACTTGGGAACACATGGTAAAAATTTAAGTAATTTCTACCTCATGGATTGCAAGATATAAGCATTCAAATTCTCTTAAATCATTTTTTTGCTCCTACAAAAAACAAGGCACTTGCACTTCATAAGCTTACTTTTCTAAATTCTCCACATTTCAAATTATTTGAAATTTAACAACATATAGAAAAAAATATTAAGTAGACAATAGTAGAAAATGATTTAAAATAATAAATTGTTAAGAATTTAATTATGGAATTGAAAAATGCCAATCCCAATGGTTGCAATGTTGTAATAAATAATCTACATCCTATGATGTTATTTTTTTCCAAAATATTGAAAATTGATTAAAATAAAAGACTTCAAAGTTTATTTTAGAGTTGAGAATTCATTATTACCTACAAACAAAAAATGTTCATAACTTTTGACTTATTGATCAAAATAAAATGATTCAAAGCTTTCCACTTAAGGTAAACCTGCCTATGACAGGCAGAATGGTTGATCTGTCCTATTGCCATTGACAAAAAAAATCTGATTTTTTTTTGTACAAAGACAAATGTGGGAAATGAAGGAATCAACTAGAATTTTATTTTTCCTACAAAATATGAATTTTTTGTGAATTTTCGAAGTTTGTTGTCCAATTTGCCCAAAAAAGTCTGTAGACTACCCCAAATCAGCAGAAAAGTGTTTCCATGATGGTCATCTTACCACCCAAAGCAGTCATAACATTCTTTAACAGGGTTACAAGATTTCCTAACATGGATATGACATAAAGAAATTAAAAAATAACTTTTTACTAACAGTTTACACTAGAAAGGTGTCAATGTTCTATCACAGTTATTAATAACTCCATAACCATATTCCAAGGCTTTGATGACAACTACAAATCAACCTAATGTAGTCTTAATTCCATTTTTAAGAAAAAGTTTCTCATGGGTTGATGGAAGACTGTAATGGGGGGGTTCCCTAGGTGCCTGTCATGGGTGATTTGCCTGTCATAGGCAGGTTTACCTTATATATATTTCTAGAAAACCAATTTCAAATTTTTGTTTTTGGAAAATGTGATTTCCTCTAATTTACCCAAATTGCCCATTTACAAAAAAACAACATATTAGGCTACAACTTCTGACTTATGTTTCCAAATGTCATGGCATTTAGTGCATATGAAAGATATTCCTTGTCTTCACCTTCTATAAAAATTTGGCCTTAAAATATGGAAATCTCCAATTACATGTAGTTGCTCAAAATTGCTATATAGCCCAAAACCACATGTTGGTCCTTTAGGGGTTAACATATATATTTTAGGTAGTGCAGAAAGTGATGTTCACCGGAGTGACAAAGCTATTGGAGGAAACTTGCAATGTATCGATGAAAATTCATTTATTCATTCAAAAGAGTATACATTCGTCCAAAATAGAGTGATATCATCCCAAGATTTGGTAGTATTGTACGATTTCATCTCTTGTGAAAGCAAGAATATCTCACCTAAAATATTCCTTGGAAAAAAATTTCATTGCTTTTTAGCAAAAATCGCTAGGACAAACCATCCTTATTAATCCCTAACAAGCTTTAGAAAGGGGGTAATTGGATATAGTATATTAGCTATTTTCGATAGCATTTTAGCATGTGCTTGTGATTGAGTGATGGGGGGGGGGGGGGGAGATAAGTTTCCTTGGTCAAGGAATAGAAATAATGAATTATTGCATTCAATCGGTAACTTAGGATTCATTTGAACAATTAAATTTTTTTTTAAATATATACTTAGTCATAAGTGTTTTATGGACTCACAAACTAAGACAAAAAATAAAGTTTAGTAATAAAAATGATTTGATGATTGAGATACTCAAACATTATTGTATCTTTGGATTTGTTTTAACATTTGTATATGCTAAAATAATTTAATCCCTAAAAGACCATGCATTCAAATTTCAAACAATGTATGAATACAAATACATATCATTAGATGAAATTTGAGGGCAAGAGAGGGCTGTTTTAGGCTTGTTCCCTTTGCTATTCATTGGCAATAAAAGAACGGTTGGCTATTAGATTTAAATAAATAAATAATAATAATCATAAAAGTTGAATTCTTTTAATTTAAAGAAAATTATTGAATGATGTGATAGGGTGTCGGCCACATCACACTATTGTAGCATCGCTACAGCACTATAATTCCCTTGTTCTTGTAGCTTGAGAACTCATAGGCTTCTACCTCCCAAATTTCATATAAAAATAAGGATACAAAAATACATTTTTGCATCCATCATTTTGATTTTAAGATTCTTGTATTAGTTATGTAATTTACGTTTGCAAAATATAGATTCTTTAGATTTTGTTTTGCAAATACCTTGTAGTTCAAAGGTTACCAATAGGTTTAGCTTCAAAATTACCTTTTTCAATTCATAATATGATCCTTCAAAAATGATTTAAATTGAAATATAAAATAAAAGTCTTCAAAAATCATTAAGACTAGAACTCAACATTTTGAACTTGGAGAGAAAACTTATTGTAAAAATCACAAATATTCAATTTATAATCAATCTTAGAGGGAATTTTAAAATTTTGGCTTCAAATTTTATTGAAAAATGTTGGTTTATGTACTAGTTGATTTAGAATTATGTATATGATCTATAGATAATATTTTACATTGAGTGTTTGAGAGTCATCATTAAATTATTATTCTAAGTTGCATTTTTTTAATACATCTTTACAATTTGGGAAATATAGATTATATTTTGGTCATGAAGGGGTTAAATTTGAAATTTAAATTATATAAAATACCACTTTTTAGTTTTCAAATGTTTGAATACTTTTCTAATTCATTTGTTTCAAACTTCACAAAAATTGAAAACCTTCTAATAATTATTTTGTAAATTGCTTTTAGCCAATGAGGATCTACAAATGTATCAAACTTCAAACATGTTTTAAATTTTGCTAAACCCCTAGAGGATTAGCCATTCAAATTTCAAACAATAGATGAACACAAAGATGTTATGAGCATAGAATTCTTTTGTTTTTTCATCTATTTAAATAATTAAAGATTCTTATATAAGTTTTCTTACATTTGCACAATATAGATCTTTACAACTTCTTTTAACAACTTCTCTATAATTGAAGGGATATAAATACATTTGACCTCAATAACTAACTTTTTTTGTTCAAAAAATGATCCTTTAAAACCCACTTTCAATAAATACGAAATAAAAACCTTTAGAAGTCACCATAATTAGGACTTAACATTTTTAACTCAAAGAAAAATTAATCTTGTAATATTGCAAATATACAAATTGTAGTAAAGTTTAGAAAGGATTGTCAATTTTTGGTTTCAAGTTTTATTGAAAATTATTGATTAGTGTAGTAGGAGATCTAACTATATATGGATATGATCTATGGATTGAATATTGCAAGCTATATGTGAAAGTCATCATTAAATTATTACTCTTAATTGAATTTAATGATACATATCCACATCTTAGAAATTTGGACTTTTCTTGAACCTCAGAGGGATAATTATTAACAAAACCAAACCAAATGTTGAACAACGTAAAATAACCCATTTTTGCATGCTGCTCTCCCTTTCTAAAACATAGGGATCTCTTGAAGTGTTCAAAATATGATCTTAAACCATCCATGTGGGATATCACCACATTTATACATGGTGCAAAATAGGTATTGAGGTACAAAATAATAGAGCTTTTAATGAAAGGTTTTGAGTCTTTTAGTGAATAATTTTAGATCTTTCTCTAGATGCTTTAAATATGCACCTTTACAAGACTTTAAATTTTCACTTTGAATTCATAAAAGTACAATAATTGTCCAAAAAATATATTTTTTTGTATGAAAATTTGTGTGAAGATTAGAGTAAAATGCGCATTGATAACCATGTGATTAACTAAGACCACTATAATTATTGTCTTTTAGATAGCTTTTGAAATCGTTTATTTTCTTTGTCCAATTTCTAAATTTGAGTTCAATTATTTGCCAATTGGTTAAAAAATACTAAAAGATCTTGGCTATATTTGTGTAGAAAATTTTCAATTTTCTCAACCAAAATAGGCAAATTATTGTAGTTTTTTAACCCCTAAAGTCCCCAAAACCTCCTCAAGGGTGCTTTCAAGGTTTAGGTGAGTAGCTATGATCTCCATTTTTGGCAAGATTAAATTTTTTTTCAGGATAGGAAAATTAATTAGCTTTTTAGGAACACAATTTTCATTTCAATTGGTTCATGGAAGCAATTAAAGGTCGTGCCACAATAAGCCCAAACTACAAATGATGGCTTGCAACAAAATGAAATCACAAAAATCGAAATAATCATTTTCATATTTTTATTTCTTATAGAATATAGATTACATTTTTGCCTTAATGGAAAGATTTTCATTAGGGTAGATTTGAGGGCACTAGGAGACTATTTGAGACCCATTCACCATATTGTAAACTAGCCATTGCTAGCCAACATTAAGTTTTTTAAATTAAAAAAACTTTCTTATTTTTTATTTAAAAATAAAGATTTAAAAATAAATAAAATTATATTATTTGATGTGGTAGTCTTTCAACCATGTTAGATTGCTGATGTGGTAGAGTTCATAGAGTTTTAATAGTCTAGGAACAAGGGTTGCTATTATGTGAGCATATAAGTGTGAGCCTATGAGCTTAACAGGCTCACACTTATGTCATAGGTATATATACTATAGAAACCGTATATGATTATAGGGTATATATATTACAAATACTCATATTATAGGGTAGTTGCAAGAAAGGGTGGTCCTATTTTCCGTCACATTTCAAGTTGCGTAGTTTAGTTTGGCCATAACTTTTGGAAAATAAAGCCAATGTGCTTGAATTTTTTTATTGAAGATGACCAACTTGTTGATGAAGAGAATTATTATTTTTCAGAAATTTTGAAAAAGATTTTTATAGTTAAATTTCAATTTAGCTAACTTGTCACACTTTGTAGTTTAGGGATTTTTAGTACTATGGAGTACCCATAATTAATGATGTAGAGCTAAAATTTGTGTAGGATATTCCCACATTAGAGATTTATATACCCACCAAAAAAGACTTAAAAAAACATTATTTTATGGCATTCACATGCATGTGAACAGGGGTCCCTTGCGCATACACTTCTAAAGAGTGAAGATGGTTCTGACTTAATTTTTTGGATCAAATATGATTACCATGAAGTCTTCACAAATGGAAAATTTTTAGATTTTTTTGGTCATGATTTTTTATTTATTATTAATTTAAACCTCATTGTATCTATTTTCTGTGACAATTTTTTTTTTTTTTCAAATAGTTTTATCTCAGTACTTACAAATACTCATAGTACTCAAAACGGTACTCTTAGCTGTCAATTTTTTTTTATCAATGGTTGAGATTTTTTTGTTTTGTAGTATTCATAGTTCTCATAGTACTACGCCATAGAAAGTTGTCTTTTTAGCAAATCGCTACAAACAACAGACACCCTTTTTTGCAACTACCCTATAGGTGTTTATGACATCTACACCTTCTATAGTGTGTAGTATCTACATTATGGGTACCTATATTGTAGGCTTAATGCTCATAAGCTTGCATTCTTGAACTCACATACTAGCACTATTGGTCTAGAAACTTATGGTCTTCCAATGGCCTCAAAAATCCTCTAATTAATGATTCATTTCATTTGGATAAGTGATGTGAAAGTCATGAAGCTTCTTGTTCCATCGGCAATTTTAGCAAATTCTTGAGAGAATAATGTATTGGATTTGTTCATGAACTCAAATTTCACAATTTTGTAGATAAAGAGGTTGCACATGGTTAAGTTTGCTTTCTAAAACAATCTCACCATTGGAATTGTTTGTTTAATTTGGCATCTTAAAGCTATCAACAATATAGTTTTTTCTCCTATTTCATACCTACTTGGACTTAATAATTCTTTAAAGAATGAAAAGATGCTTAAATTTTTTTCAAACTCTCAATTCCATTATTCAACGTAAATTTTTTTTAATTCACAATGTGTAGTATAAAAATTTTAAGTCAAGAGGATTCCAAGGCTTCTAATTTGGTTAGGCTTAAAGCAAGGAACCTCATTTTCTTTACTTTAAATGTTTGTATTTTGGGATTGATCCAACAAAGCTTATGAAATTTCTTCCACACATTTCCATGGTAGTTTAGAGTGCAAGATTCTATAGTTGGATATGAAAATCAATGGATGTTTGTAATTTTTGTTCTTTGCATTGAAATTGGCAATTTTGAGTCGTTATTGGCCAAAGTTTAACCTAGATATCATCTACTTTTGAAATAAATATCACCATGTATCACAAGACTATTGAAGAAATAGCTATCTTTTTCTCCAAAATGATAAAAACATCATTGTTGTCAAAGGGAGGAACAAAGGCATATTCAAAGCATCTCCACCAAGGCAAAGAATACTACCCCTATAGAAGTTTTGTTGCACCTTGGTGAGTGATTCCATCCCACAAATTGCAGACTTTCTTGTTTTTCAACACATGCCACTAAATTTTTTTTGTCACCACACTTCAACTTCCAATGTCCCGCATGTTTGACTTGTGGTAGACTTTTGATAACATGCCAAACAAAACAAAAACAAAACAAGAACAGTGTAACCATGAGGCCCTGTCATAGGATAATTTATTGACTAGTTGGACCCCACATCCCCACTCCATCAGAACCCTATCCACGTTGTGCATTGTGAATGCGGTTGTAGATAGGATTTGAAAACTCAGATTCTGAAACCAGAGTCGATGCCATAATCTCAGTCCTTTATTAGACAGAGTCAACAAAGTTCCTCTGGTGAATGTCACGCTCGTTTTCAGCCCTGCGTGCTCTGCGAGCTCTATGGGGAGTTGCTGTCTAGCTTGTCCCACCGGTTCCAGCTCACCCTACCGGAGCTCTCATTGCATTGGAACTCGCGAACTACGTTACGTTGGAATTGGTGAGTTTTTCTTCTCGCCATTGAAGCTCGCTCGCAGGGACAACCAAGTGCTGCGGACGAGGCCTGTTTTGCAGGCTACTGCTGGTGGAGATGCTCTTTCGTATTGATTCATTGTTAATTGAAGTCGGCACCATTGTCTGCATCCCCGTTTCAATAGAGAGCCATTACTTTGAGGATCAGCATGTGGCAGTGTGAACTGCTGTGTAATAAGTATCGTTTTCATGACTCGTAAACTGGAACAAACGGATTCATGAAGTTAAGAAGATTTGATCACTTTACATTCACCAGTGGAATGGAAGCAGCCTTCTTCCGGGACTCCGTCGTTTCGATTGCAGACCGGTCGAGAAGATAAGATGCCAACTTCGCCCCCTTTTCGACCTTTACAGAATTCACTCGAGCTACATATTCTCCTATAATCCTATTTTTCTTGAACCCACTAATGTGAGACGGGAACGTGTCCTCTACTATTGAGGATTGGATCTGATTTGTTGGGCCGCAATGTCAGACAAAATGGAACTTTACGGATTGATTGCGAAATGGTCAATTGGGATAGAACTGGCTTTACTCGCGTTGCTGACTTTCGACAGGAAATGGGGGCGAAAGTTGTACGTGATAATGATCAATGCGAGAACGTCGATAGCTTGTGGGAGCTTGCACCTCGAAAGGAGGATACAAACAGCTTGTGGGAGCTTCAAAGTCTAGTACTGCAGTACCTTAGTGGACGTAGCCATCAGTTTGAACTTTGAACTCGAACTTCGACAACCACGAATGCACCAGGCAAGTGATTGGATGGTCCGAATGATTCCTGATTTCGGCAAAACTAGCGTGTGTTGCATTAGTTTTGGCTCGATGAAACACCAGGCTCGTCACGACGTTGAGACGTTGCCGGGTTGCATCGTCCACTGAGCAGCTTTACACTGCTGGAATTCAATGGAGCAAGAGATAACAGACTGCCTACTTAGGCGTCTCAAGATTGCTTTCTTTGCATATCTAACTGGAGGATCTTGCATCTCTAGAATAGTGTAAGAATGTGTGGAAGGAATCTCAAAAACCTTGACCATGTAGATTGCAAGATATTTGCATTGAAAGGGAAGAAAACAAGTTTTTTGCACCTTGCTCAAATAGATTTTTTGACTTTGAATCTTCTTAGAATAGTAATCTTTGGGACATGCATATTGTATAAGGAGATCATAAACCTTGGTGTCACTAAAAGTGAAGTGCCACTAGGACATAGGAATGAGCTAAAAGAAGTAAGTGTCAATAAGGATGCAATAGCATTGCTCTTGCAAGCAACCTAAAATTAGTCTCTTCCAATCTAAGTGGTGCATGGTAGGTGCATTTGAATGAATTGCATCCCTAATTGTCATCCACAAAGCACCCTTGCATCCTATTATTTTCTCATCACCGAAATCTCTCAAAATAGACAACCTTGTTGCAGAACTACTTGCAAATGGAATGGAAATGGAAATTCCAAATCCCCAAACCCTAAACCACATACCAAAATGATGATGATAGACCTTATATAATCCCTCAAAATCCTCCATTTAGATAGACAAATTTACTCCATTTTCTTGCACATTAGTCTATCTAAATTCAAAGCCTTTGCTATAGTCGTTGTAGTTGAATTTGCTCCTAATCTTTGTAACTTTGGGCTTTGATTGTGCTACTCATGCATTGGTTGTTCATAAACCTCCCTCTTCTAATTTTCTTCAACTTTTTTGGCTTTCTTTGCCTCTAATTCAACCTTCTCTAGAGATGAATTTTGAGATCACACTAATTATGCAAAAGCTAGACAATGAGATTTGAGCGTCACTTACACCTTAAACAACTCTTTTTCTTGTGGCAATCTAGGATATTATTTGGCATCATAAATGATGACTTGCATATTAGAATTTGCCATGGGTGATTGCAAGAAAGACATGTCCTATTTTGTGTCACATTCAAAGTGACAGAGTTGTTTTTTGATAAATCTTTTGAAGGTAGAATCTAATGAACTTGAAATTCTTATTGGATATGGCTCACTTGATTTTAATCTTACTCCTTATTTTTTAGAAATTAAAAAAAATCATTTTTTATTTAAAAGTCAATTTTGCTAATTTGTCATACTTTAAGGTTTAGGGTTTTTTAATACTGAGGAGTACCCAAAATTAATGATCTAGAGTTGAAATTTTGTGGTCTATTTCTATAACAAGGAGACATGTGACTAATAAAAAAAAAATCTAAAAATACATTATTTTATGGCCTTTATATTTATACAAATAGGGCTCCTTTGCGCGTACACTTTTCAACATTGAAGATGGTTTTGACTTCATTTTTTTGATGAAATGTGATCATCATCACAAATTTTCAATTTTTAGTTCTTTTTAATAATTTTTATTATTATTATTTTATACATCATTGTCTCTATTTTTTGTGACAATCTATCGTTTTGTTCAAATAATATTATTTCAGTACTTGCAACTACTCATAGTACTCAAAATGGGTTTTTTAGCTATCGATTTTTTAGATCAACGATGGAGATCGTTTTGTTTTGTAGTACTCCTAGTACTTAGTACAAAGTGTAGAAATTGCAGTTTTGGCAAAATGCTACAAAAAAATGGGAGGTCTTTCTTGCAATCACCTTCATCACCAAAAGTGTATTTAGTCCTTCTAAAATCTTCATCTTCTGTATTATGATTGCATTCAATTTTGCCATAGCCTTCACTTTGACAAAACCCAATTTCTTCTTCACCTTGCTTTCATGTAATGTCTTCTTTGTAGTCTTAGTATTAGAAAACATTTTTTCTTACTCTAAAACGGAAAAACTAATACAATTTTGCAATTCTTGATCAATAATCAAAATTGTACGATTTTCCCTTTCTTGCCACTAGGGACTTCATTATACGCCAACGACCCTCCTACTTGGGGTAATCATTTACCAAAAGTCAACAATGATCATATCTAAACTCCAAATTCTTTACACTTTTGGTTTGATAATGTTCCTCAAGTGGACAATTAGACATAGTCATTATGTCAGCTTGCAAAGTTTTGGTCTTGCTTAATGCTTCAACTTGTAGTATATAATGCAAAAATGAATGACAAAAGTGCTTTACAAAACCCCTCTTTTGTCTTTTAGAACCCGGTAGATTTAATATCTTATGACCATGTCTGATTTTAGTGTTAAAAATGCACCACCAAAATGCATCCACTCCTTGTTGGTTTCCACTAATTGATCATGATTAAAAATTGCCAAAAGACTCTTGTTAATTTTTTTTTTCTTATGCTAAAAATTCTTACCCTTCTTCTTTGGCTTTTGATCCTCAACAACTACACACACAATCCCTCCTTTCCCTCTCTACAGCTCATTTGGGCAATTTGCCATATTTCAAATTCCTTCACTTCAATTTCAGCTTTCTAGCAAAGTTTGATTCTCTTTGCAAATTCTTCCTATCCACTTGCCTTAACCACAAGGCACCATCAAAATCTAGGTTTGCCAAGATCTTTGTATTGATAAAATAACATGCGAAAGTAGAACATAGGAAAAAAAAGAGGCATGTGTAGCTTCAAGTGTCATGAGCCAAATTTAAAGAATTTGTGGACAAAAAACCTATACCATATCCCTAGTAGGACTCTCTCCCAAGATTGGCCTTGCCAAACCAATCACTGAGTCAATATTATGCATCCAATAGATATGGTCTTGCCATTGTCTTCATGAGAGAAGCGAGTTCAAATTTTTGGTAAGAAATAAAGAGGATCAATAGATTTATGTCAAAATCAACAGAAAATTGACTAAATCAACGTGACCAAAACAACAAAAAACTGAATTTTCTAGTAGTATGAGAAATAGGACAGAAAGAAAACTAAATTGTTGATTATTTGAAGATGGAGTTGAAACACACTAATCCCAATGATGAGATTATTCTAAAATGAAAACTAAATTGTGTGTAACTTTTTTTGGAAAATTTGTTATAATTGAGTTTATAAGTAAATTCATGCCAATACATTATTTTTTCAAGAATTTGTTAAGATTTCCTACAAAACAAAGAGCTTCATAACTTTCACAATACTTATCCAAATGGAATAAATCAAATTATTTCAAATAAACAAGAACATAATCTATAAGAAATAAAATTTGAAAAATAATTATTTTAAGTTTTTATAGGTTTTATTGCTACTTGCCATCAACTATTTTGGACTTGTTGTCGCATAACTTTTGCTTTCATGCACCAACTGAAATTAAAATGATATTCCTAGAAAGCTAATCATTTTCACTATCTTGAAAAAAAACGTTAAAAAGTCTTGCCAAAAGTTGAGATCATAGGTACTTGTCCAAACCCTCAAGTGTTCCAGAAGGGGACTTTGGGGACCTTAGGGATTAAAAAACAACATGAATCTAACTATTTTGACTGAAAAAATTGAAAAATTCCAATAGAATAAGTAGCCCACATCTTCTGGTTGCAACCAATTGGTAAAAACTTGTACAAAAAGATTTGTTTCATAGTGAAATTCTTTCATTTATGGTAGAAAAAATTGAATATAATAAGTTAAGGTGACTATTCAATATGGAAGGGTGTCTTTAGTAGTTTAATATAACTACCTTGACAAATATAACTCTTAACTCTTCAATGCTTTGTAATTAGAACTTGAAATTTCTATCATTGAAACTGCATTCAAAAGTACATTGAATAGACGCATGAAAACTAAGATTTAGACATTAGACAAAGACAATCAACTACTTCAAAAGCTAGCAAAATGACAACATTCATAATCATGGCCTTAGCAAATCATGGTTAGAGCATCTCCACTCATCTTGCATTTGGGATGACTTCTTCATTTGGGGTTGCAAAACTGTCCCACTGGGCTTGTATTTTGGATGGCTGGTTTGTCTGATCGGCCTGCAAACCTCCTCCAGCTTGCAAATGGGGGTCATTTTGCAGGCCTGCTCTTGGCCTGCTCGTGGCTTGCAGAACAACTTATGACATAACGAGGAATGCGCATGTCGTAGCTTTCATGAAACTGATAGGCAGTGACACAAAATTCTACATTACAATGCTCTTACCAATGTACATTTCACTCCAAATTGGCTGCAAATTGGAGTGAAATAGCTGTTTCCTGTTCTCCCAAATGATGGAAATGTCACTGTTGCATTGCCAAAGAGAGAAGCAAAGGCACCTTTACGTATTTATTGTTGAAGTCGGCACCACTGTCTGCATCCCCGATTCCCCGGTTCAACAGAGTCATTTGAGGATCAGCATGTGGCAGTGACTCTGTTGTGTAATAATAAGTACTGCGCCGGTGACTCGTAAACTGGAACAAACGGATTCTTGACGAAGATTTTATGCATGCTCTCTGATGGTCGCTTTACATTCACCAGTGGAATGCAAGCACCCTTCTTCCGGAACTCGTTTTGATTGCTGATGGAGAAGATGCGATGCCAACTTCCGCCACTCTGAAGTAGGCCCCTCTTTTCGACCTTTACAGAATTCGCTCGGGGCATTCACCAAACTATTGTCCTATAATCCTATTTTTCTTGAACCCACTAATGTGAAACGGGAACGTGTCCTCTACTATTGAGGATTGGATCTGATTTGTTGCGTTGTAACGTAATTTTAGACAAAATGGAACTTTATGAATTGATTGCAAGATGCTCAGATGGGCTAGAATTTGCTTTACCCACGTCGCTCCCTTGCCGTACAAAATGGGGGCGAAAGGTTGTAAATCATGATGCGAGAACATCGATAACTTATGGAAGCTTAAAAGACTCTGCACTAGTGTACGTAGCCATCATTTTGAATCATTTTGAACTAGAAATTCGGTACCAAGAATGCAGCAGGCAAGTGATTCGGGATGGTCAGATTCGTTATTTTGGCAAAACTTGCGTACGCGGTTGCGTAAGGCCTTTTCCAGATGGTCTTCAGTAACCCTAGATCTATGCGCATCGTAGACTTTAATTAGAGACTGTGCACTTGAATGTCACAATTGCCAATGAACTCGTTGCAGTAGTTTTGGCTCAACGAAACACCCTCGTCGTCATGACGAGGAGATGTTGGGTTGCATCTTCCATTGAGCAGCATTACACAGGTGAGATTCCATGGAGCAAGAGATAACATACCCACGCTACGGGACAGAATTGGGGGAAAATATAATCAATTTCAGGGGCTTCTACCTCGCTGAAGTGCTGGTGAGATCAGATCAGGCGAGTATTGCTGAAGTAAACTACTGCCGGATTTGGCCACACGTGTTAAGGAAAGCCATCATATTAATTTTAATTGTGCCACCAATCCGGGATTCAGACTATTTGTGCCACGATGTAAGGTAGGCGTGGTGCGGATTTCCACAGCTGGAAATCAGTGTACCCCTGTTCAGTTACATGGTGACAAAAATCGGCGCAACTGAATTGGTGGTAGGGTGGCTTACCATTGACTTCATCAGAGATTGAAGCATGTTCAGATTTTTGGTAAGAAGTACAAATCCCGTTACCTGATATCAAGGGAATACACAAATCCGCGGTGTTCATGTACATTTTCTGTGGCCAACATCTTCTGAAAAAGCTCGAAAGGAATACAACTGCAATTGATAAGAGAACAGGGACCTTAATTACTCCGTATTCAGAGTCTTGTTGTGATCCCTGCAACAGAGGTAATATGGAACTGCAGAATTGCACTTCGCATTGGTTAGCTTCTTGCTGTTCATAAAGCGCGTGGAGGTGTTTACAAAAGTTTGAATTTGACAGGCAAACCAACTTGGAGATGGAGAAACATAGTTGGGGGTCAAGGAGATACCCAGACCAATAATTCTTGCACTTAAATACCAATGTCTTTGTACACAATTGCACTCGAGAGAACACGCGTGAATAGGAATAGCATACAGATTTCAAACTTCATGATCGGATCATGAAATTGGAGCCTTTCAAAGGTCCCAAAGTTTTGGGAAGACGCCCCAAATCAAGGTCATTTTGTTGGCTCTTGACTGAAGAGTACTGAGGCATTGCATTGACAAAAGCTGCATGTGAGTAGAGTCACTCTTATAGAATTAATGTGGTATACATGTGGGACTTGCAGTATCCTTTATTGTAATTATGGCCATCTATCAACATGCATTGCATTCCATCAAGAGAATAGATCATCCGAAATCTTACTCACTCATCCAAAAAAACAATTTTTGGAGTATCTCCACCCCAACACAACAAATGTCAATGAGACAGTATAAAGTGTTGCTGAATTTCTAATGGAGCCACATCCTAGATTCACCAAAAAAAAAATACAACTAGGCTCCTCAAATCTCGTGCTTTGGATATCAAATTTGTTGACTTTGCTTTGGCTCTTGACATGCCCGAAACTTGGAGTTCAATTTTTAGTTTATTCTCTTGGTCTAAGTCTCAAGCATAAAGCATAAAATCCAATAGAAGAATCTCAAGAGACTATGCTCTTCAGGTTTAGGATGGAACATGATTTGGCATGTTTTTTTGATGTATAAGACTAGGGGGCTCAATCAAATACCTTCCTTAGCTAGTACTAAACATTACCATCTAGTTTTATATTCCATCTTTGTTGCCACCATGTAAGGGAAGCCAATTTAACAATGAGAAATTTGGACAAAGCACTTGTAAGCTATAAGATTACATTAGTGAACCTAGAAAAATGCCTTTTATGGGGTCTACAAAAATATCCTTTTGAAGAACATTCTATTGTATGAAATATAACCAATCCACGTGGCCATTCTAGACAAATAAAATCTAGAGATTCCTCATATAAAGTAGCTTGGCTCATGAGTATGTGGACATGTAGAAAAGGTGATAATCCGAGTCACTTGATTGCTCATTAGTATGTGTAAATTCACACATCTATAATTGAAGAAAAAGAAAAGACATTGTATACTTTTATATGAAAACAATGGTTTGAGAAGAAGAAGAAAAATAATTGCTAAATATCAAGACTCTTAAATATTGATTGATGAAGTCACTCACTTGTTAACATCCAAGGTTCAAAAAAAGTCATTTATGGATAATGCCATTTGGGAAGAAGATTTAATGTTGTTTGGGTCGTTGCAAGAAAGGGTGTCCATTTTTGGTCACTTTCAACTCAAAACAGACTTTTTGTGGTGTAGTACTATGAGTACTATGCAACAAATTAATCTCAACCGTTGATCAAGAAAATTGATATCTAAAAGTACCGTTTTGAGCAGGGTTGACAAGACGGTTGGACGTCCGAACGCGGACGCTGTGTCCACAACGTCCGTTGACATTCGCGGACGCCGTCCGCCCCGCCCCCGTCTGCCCCATCCGCCCTCGTCCGCCCCGTCCGCCCCGCCTGTCCGCCTTCTGACGGCGGGAGGGACTCTGCGTCCACTAGCGACCGTGCGTCCGGACGTTCGGGTTTCGGACGCTATTTTGGGGCGGACGTAGAGATTCGTCAACCCTGGTTTTGAGTACTATGAGTACTACAAAGTATTGGAATATTCTTGTTTGAAAAAACAACCACATTGTCACAGAAAATGGATACAATTAAGTTTAAATTAATAATAAATAAAAAATTAAGAAAAAACCATCTTCACTCTTTAGAAGTGCGCGCACAAGGGACCCCTATTTGCATGCATGTGGACGCCATAAAACAATGTTTTTTTAAGTGTTTTTCTGGTGGATACATGAATCTTTAGTGTGGAAATAGCCCACAAAAATTTTAGCTTTACATCATCAATTATGGGAACTCCACAATACCGTAGTACCTCTTCAGTTTCAGCAAAAATTAATTGTTTTTAAAGATATCGTAATATCAGAAAATTATAATGATAATTGCCAAAAATCTTGAAAATTTACAATGCTGATTGCCGAAATAAATATAAACATGTAACTATATACGATTTAATAATCTTGCCAAATCATAAAAAATTAAATGATTAAGTTGTTTTAAAAAATAAAAAAAAACAATGTTAGTAAGAAGGTACAATAAAGAGTCCAATGATCATCAACCATGTGTACAACAAATCATCAATCATCAAGAGGTTTGTTGATGGAAACATCATAGAATTTCATCAATAATACACAATGGGGGTAGATGTTGGAGAGGTTATTTTTATAATGAAATTCATTCTCTCTCATGAACCCTCAAAGGATATGGGGTAACTTGAAGATGATACCTTGATATAGGGGATGTTTCAAAATGCCAAAGAAAAAAATCCTTCCAACTCCTCCTTGAAATTTGTCCATAACTTTTGATTAGAGGATAAAAATCTCAAAAGGATTTACAAAGATGAAAGCTAGCTTCATTTTCCACCATAACTTAATTCAAATTCTTTTGAAAAAAGTTGTTCTACTATGCCTAAATGAGGTTTGAAATTCTACATTGAACACATTTCTTATGTTTGACTTCACTATGAGCGTTTGAGCTCCTACTAATCCTAACTATTTACATATCCCACATGGGTTGTTTTACCTCTTATCACATAATTTGTATAAAGATCTTGTCTATAAACACATTACTTTTGGCAAAGAATTGCTTATTGAAGCTACATGCCGAATTTTTAATTGATTCAGTATCTAGCATGATGGAAATTGCAGTAATTAATTTATTTCTGCCGAAGTTAAAAAGCCAAATCTTATTAAATATTCGGCAGAGGTTGCCAAAATTGAAGAGCTACTACGGTACAAAAAAACCCTCAATTGCAAAGTGTGACAAGTTAGCTAAATTAGAATTTAATTAGAAAACGATATTTGCAAATTTCTGAAAAATAAGAATTCTCTTCATCAACAAGTTGGTCATCTTCAATAAAAAGATTCAAATACATTGGCTTTATTCGCCAAGAGTTATAGCCAAACTAAGCTACGCAACTCGAAGTGTGACATAAAATAGTACCACCCTTTCTTGCAACTACCCTTTGGTTGCTTTTCATACACCAATGATTGCAAACACCCATCAATAGGCCTAGGGAACTTCTATTTTGAAAATTTATAGTAATTACATGTTTTATCCAAAAATTCTAATTATTTTTGGAAAATTCATAATTTTCAATTGCTAATACTATGGAAATGTGGTTTGTTTGTTTTTTCCTTGAAAGGATTGTCTTCAATTATACTAAATTGTTTATTTTGTTAGTTTTCAATGCTTTCACCTTAAGTAAGCTAATGAGTTTATAGAACTCAATGAAGTACTTTGTCAATCAAAGTATCTTCTTGAACATGAGTGTTGTAATTTTTTTAATCCCTATAAAACCAAGTGTTTGTTTAACAAACACTAAGAAATTTGGGTAGCTTTCAATGAAGTTAATTTTAGTTGATTGTTCATAGAATTATGAAACAAAGTATAAATACGTACCCTCTTAGTGGGAAGATAGTTTTTTTTCTAATTAGTTGAGTATATAAAAGTTACATTATTGGAAAAAAAAATTAGGACAATTTAGGCATCTTTAGAGCATTTTTAGCTAATATCCTCATAGACTTTTGAAATTTTGCATGTATATAACTAATAAAATATTGAATACAATTGTCCCAAAATAAAAAATTTAAGTTCTCAAATCACATTCTAAGAAGAATCAAACTTTGTTAGCTATTTTAAGGTGGTTTCAAGAAAAAACATTTTCTTCTAACTTCAAATCCTATTATCTTGAAATCTTCAAAGCCAAAGTTCTTGAAATTTTTCCCACATATTCCAAATGTTTGTTTCTAATTTTTCACCATTTAGATTTTGAATAAAACAATTTTTTCATTACACAAGAAATCACAAAATATGACTAGCATATTGCCAATTCACTTACTCCCCTTGTATTGCAAGGTAATTTAGAACAGGTTGGACTTAAATATATTTGCTTTTAAAATTTATCAAGAGAGTGCTTTAACAAGATTTAGAATTCAATAGAGAAAAGACTCAATTTCATCAAGAGTAAAAATGCTATGTAGATGGGTACTTTTGACTACTACTTGTTAGATAATGTTGATGGTTAGTGTGGGATCAAACTATATCCTATGTACATGAGCACTTTAGTCTATTACTGTCTATGTTTGACATTGGATCAAGCTTTAGGGAATTATCCTATAAGTAAGGATGTGAAATCCATATCATTTTAAAAATTAACCTGACTACAATATTATTTTTTATAAAGAAATAAACTTCTTATTTTTACTTTTATATCTTATGCACTTGTTCCATGCATAGAATATCAAAATGAAAATAAATTTTTATGCCCTATGCACAAGTAAACTTTAATCTATTATATACTTGTAACAGGCATGGAATTAAGCTACACTAACTTATTGTATTAATGAGGTCACAATATTAGTGTCACCTATGAAATTAGCATTACTATTATATTAATTTTTGTTGAAAAAAGAACACTTTTATGAATACACCATGCATGGGTCAAAGTATACATGATTATTTTATACCATTTGAACTTGTACTTTTATGTCCTAAGCACAAAAATACTTAATTATAATTATTGTAGGCTGGACATGTATATGGGTATTCAACACAAATTCAAGCTAGTCCACAATATAAAAAGACTCATTCCCATTTTACATTAGTGGATTCAATAAAAATAGGATTAGAAGATAATAGCTTGGTGCATAATGCCATGAAGGGTTTAGAAGACATGTCTTTAGGCTCATTCACACATTCTCATAAGCAAGTCAAACGTCTTCACAACCATTTTTTTGTTACTAGCTTTTCATTTTCACATATTCATAAGTCAAGCTCCTTTACAAAATTATCTGTAAACTCCATTCTTATATGGCCATGAGGTCTGATAAATCCTATATAATTCTATATTTTTTGAAAAGATATTTTTATAGAACATATTGACTAAAACAACATTTACTAAATTAAATGGATGTAATTGGCTATTGACTCATTTTTTAGTATGTGCAAACCTTTAAAGGATGTCTAAACTACATTTGGAGCATAAATTGTCCAGAATTACCACTTTTAAATAGGGCAGTAAAAAAAATGAAAGAAAAAAAGTTTTTTTGAAACTCAATTGTACAAAAGTGTACACTATATAAATGTGTGGAAAATTTTCATAATTTTTTATTGTACAAATTTCAAGATTATAGTGTTGAAATTAAAAGAACTTTTTAATCAACTTAGCCTAATACAGTCATCAGACATTAACTTCTCTTAAAGTGAGATTTTTTCACCACACGTAGTTTTTTTTTATAATTGCATTCTACATCATATTAGTTATGTGCTTGGAAAATTTTAGCACTAAAGGATGATTTTTTATGAGCTACCCAAACTATTGAAAAAACTTCATGCAATATAATTTTTAATTTGAGCATCACCAATTGGAAAAAAATTACATTAACAAGAGGGAGTCCATATCCACACTCCACATCTACCAAATTGACTTTGTAGGAGTCTATCCAAATTTTCAAAATAGTTGTTCCATGACTAATTGATCCTTCAAGGTTTAAACGGAATATGAATTGCAAGCCTCAATTTAATAATTCATCAAGTCTCACAAGAAAATGGATATGAAGGTAGATGATTAATAGCTAGCTACCTTCAAAGGAAAAAAAATAATGTTATGAGTGAATCCTAAGAAGGTTGAAAAGCGTGTCTTCTAAAAGAAAATTAGCATTACATCTTTTTAATATGCAATCAAAATCAACACTAGAAGATGGGTGTGCCGGTATGGAATACAATTTGCTTGGTTGGTCATTTACATTTCAAGGGGTTAATCAATGCAATTTGGAGACCTGAGTTTCAAATATTTTGGATTTAGGGTGCGCAACCAATGATTATGTAGTGTAAATACTTGAGTTTTTAGAATAAAAGGACAAGTTTGTCTATAATAGAAGTCCAGATTATTATCTTAAGTACAAAGTATATATACATTCACGATGCAATTGGAAGTGCATTGTAGGATAAGGCCATTTTTTCCACCCTTCAAAATCAATGATTGTTGATCCCTTCTTTCTCACCTTTGAAATCACTCACCCTTGGTATCATTGATTGTGAACAACCTAATTTTACCATTGAATGTAGACGTCCCTACTATTGAGTCCACAAGTGAGTGCACTCATTGTTGGAATGAAAAACACTAAATTCAAATTTGACAATTTATGAAGTAAAAAAATTGTAAAGAAATTGATGAATAATGTTTTCTAGTAAGAAATAAGCAACTAGTCAAATGTTGAAATTAGTTGACAAAAATAAAAAATGTTTTTCTTACATTGAAAATAAAAATGCCTTGAGAAGTGTATAGGACATCTCAATAATAGAAACATTCAATTGTAGAAAAATTTGTATATAGTGCAAATATACAAAATTAGATTGTTTCTTATGGTCATTTCATTCCTTGGTATACAAAAGACAATATTGCTACTTGAAACAAGCATACAAATAGGCTACAAGTGGTCTAGACCACAAAACAATAGAGGTCATCATTTCAATTGCAAAACCAAGGAATATAAGCATTCATTGCTACAAGAGAATTTTGGGGGGAAATTCACAAAACTTATTGAAATCTTATCAATGTCTAGGAGTGAGGGAGATATGAACTATAGAGTTGTTCCAACTTTGCAAATATTCCTATTTGTCAAGCAAACATCTAAACCTCCAAATTGGATGTCCAATACAAACTTGTAAAGGCAAATTGTACACTTCTAGAGCAGCCATAATCAACAATTTCAAAAAGAGAGCTACACCGAAAATTTCTCAAAATTGAAAGGCTACAAATCAAGCCATGATATTCTACACCTTAAATGTTTGCTAGCAAATTGTATTCTATTGATGGGTGTTTGCAATCATTGGTGTATGAAAAGCAACCAAAGGGTAGTTGCAAGAAAGGGTGGTACTATTTTATGTCACACTTCGAGTTGCGTAGCTTAGTTTGGCTATAACTCTTGGCGAATAAAGCCAATGTATTTGAATCTTTTTATTGAAGATGACCAACTTGTTGATGAAGAGAATTCTTATTTTTCAGAAATTTGCAAATATCGTTTTCTAATTAAATTCTAATTTAGCTAACTTGTCACACTTTGCAATTGAGGGTTTTTTTGTACCGTAGTAGCTCTTCAATTTTGGCAACCTCTGCCGAATATTTAATAAGATTTGGCTTTTTAACTTCGGCAGAAATAAATTAATTACTGCAATTTCCATCATGCTAGATACTGAATCAATTAAAAATTCGGCATGTAGCTTCAATAAGCAATTCTTTGCCAAAAGTAATGTGTTTATAGACAAGATCTTTATACAAATTATGTGATAAGAGGTAAAACAACCCATGTGGGATATGTAAATAGTTAGGATTAGTAGGAGCTCAAACGCTCATAGTGAAGTCAAACATAAGAAATGTGTTCAATGTAGAATTTCAAACCTCATTTAGGCATAGTAGAACAACTTTTTTCAAAAGAATTTGAATTAAGTTATGGTGGAAAATGAAGCTAGCTTTCATCTTTGTAAATCCTTTTGAGATTTTTATCCTCTAATCAAAAGTTATGGACAAATTTCAAGGAGGAGTTGGAAGGATTTTTTTCTTTGGCATTTTGAAACATCCCCTATATCAAGGTATCATCTTCAAGTTACCCCATATCCTTTGAGGGTTCATGAGAGAGAATGAATTTCATTATAAAAATAACCTCTCCAACATCTACCCCCATTGTGTATTATTGATGAAATTCTATGATGTTTCCATCAACAAACCTCTTGATGATTGATGATTTGTTGTACACATGGTTGATGATCATTGGACTCTTTATTGTACCTTCTTACTAACATTGTTTTTTTTTATTTTTTAAAACAACTTAATCATTTAATTTTTTATGATTTGGCAAGATTATTAAATCGTATATAGTTACATGTTTATATTTATTTCGGCAATCAGCATTGTAAATTTTCAAGATTTTTGGCAATTATCATTATAATTTTCTGATATTACGATATCTTTAAAAACAATTAATTTTTGCTGAAACTGAAGAGGTACTACGGTATTGTGGAGTTCCCATAATTGATGATGTAAAGCTAAAATTTTTGTGGGCTATTTCCACACTAAAGATTCATGTATCCACCAGAAAAACACTTAAAAAAACATTGTTTTATGGCGTCCACATGCATGCAAATAGGGGTCCCTTGTGCGCGCACTTCTAAAGAGTGAAGATGGTTTTTTCTTAATTTTTTATTTATTATTAATTTAAACTTAATTGTATCCATTTTCTGTGACAATGTGGTTGTTTTTTCAAACAAGAATATTCCAATACTTTGTAGTACTCATAGTACTCAAAACCAGGGTTGACGAATCTCTACGTCCGCCCCAAAATAGCGTCCGAAACCCGAACGTCCGGACGCACGGTCGCTAGTGGACGCAGAGTCCCTCCCGCCGTCAGAAGGCGGACAGGCGGGGCGGACGGGGCGGACGAGGGCGGATGGGGCAGACGGGGGCGGGGCGGACGGCGTCCGCGAATGTCAACGGACGTTGTGGACACAGCGTCCGCGTTCGGACGTCCAACCGTCTTGTCAACCCTGCTCAAAACGGTACTTTTAGATATCAATTTTCTTGATCAACGGTTGAGATTAATTTGTTGCATAGTACTCATAGTACTACACCACAAAAAGTCTGTTTTGAGTTGAAAGTGACCAAAAATGGACACCCTTTCTTGCAACGACCCAAACAACATTAAATCTTCTTCCCAAATGGCATTATCCATAAATGACTTTTTTTGAACCTTGGATGTTAACAAGTGAGTGACTTCATCAATCAATATTTAAGAGTCTTGATATTTAGCAATTATTTTTCTTCTTCTTCTCAAACCATTGTTTTCATATAAAAGTATACAATGTCTTTTCTTTTTCTTCAATTATAGATGTGTGAATTTACACATACTAATGAGCAATCAAGTGACTCGGATTATCACCTTTTCTACATGTCCACATACTCATGAGCCAAGCTACTTTATATGAGGAATCTCTAGATTTTATTTGTCTAGAATGGCCACGTGGATTGGTTATATTTCATACAATAGAATGTTCTTCAAAAGGATATTTTTGTAGACCCCATAAAAGGCATTTTTCTAGGTTCACTAATGTAATCTTATAGCTTACAAGTGCTTTGTCCAAATTTCTCATTGTTAAATTGGCTTCCCTTACATGGTGGCAACAAAGATGGAATATAAAACTAGATGGTAATGTTTAGTACTAGCTAAGGAAGGTATTTGATTGAGCCCCCTAGTCTTATACATCAAAAAAACATGCCAAATCATGTTCCATCCTAAACCTGAAGAGCATAGTCTCTTGAGATTCTTCTATTGGATTTTATGCTTTATGCTTGAGACTTAGACCAAGAGAATAAACTAAAAATTGAACTCCAAGTTTCGGGCATGTCAAGAGCCAAAGCAAAGTCAACAAATTTGATATCCAAAGCACGAGATTTGAGGAGCCTAGTTGTATTTTTTTTTTGGTGAATCTAGGATGTGGCTCCATTAGAAATTCAGCAACACTTTATACTGTCTCATTGACATTTGTTGTGTTGGGGTGGAGATACTCCAAAAATTGTTTTTTTGGATGAGTGAGTAAGATTTCGGATGATCTATTCTCTTGATGGAATGCAATGCATGTTGATAGATGGCCATAATTACAATAAAGGATACTGCAAGTCCCACATGTATACCACATTAATTCTATAAGAGTGACTCTACTCACATGCAGCTTTTGTCAATGCAATGCCTCAGTACTCTTCAGTCAAGAGCCAACAAAATGACCTTGATTTGGGGCGTCTTCCCAAAACTTTGGGACCTTTGAAAGGCTCCAATTTCATGATCCGATCATGAAGTTTGAAATCTGTATGCTATTCCTATTCACGCGTGTTCTCTCGAGTGCAATTGTGTACAAAGACATTGGTATTTAAGTGCAAGAATTATTGGTCTGGGTATCTCCTTGACCCCCAACTATGTTTCTCCATCTCCAAGTTGGTTTGCCTGTCAAATTCAAACTTTTGTAAACACCTCCACGCGCTTTATGAACAGCAAGAAGCTAACCAATGCGAAGTGCAATTCTGCAGTTCCATATTACCTCTGTTGCAGGGATCACAACAAGACTCTGAATACGGAGTAATTAAGGTCCCTGTTCTCTTATCAATTGCAGTTGTATTCCTTTCGAGCTTTTTCAGAAGATGTTGGCCACAGAAAATGTACATGAACACCGCGGATTTGTGTATTCCCTTGATATCAGGTAACGGGATTTGTACTTCTTACCAAAAATCTGAACATGCTTCAATCTCTGATGAAGTCAATGGTAAGCCACCCTACCACCAATTCAGTTGCGCCGATTTTTGTCACCATGTAACTGAACAGGGGTACACTGATTTCCAGCTGTGGAAATCCGCACCACGCCTACCTTACATCGTGGCACAAATAGTCTGAATCCCGGATTGGTGGCACAATTAAAATTAATATGATGGCTTTCCTTAACACGTGTGGCCAAATCCGGCAGTAGTTTACTTCAGCAATACTCGCCTGATCTGATCTCACCAGCACTTCAGCGAGGTAGAAGCCCCTGAAATTGATTATATTTTCCCCCAATTCTGTCCCGTAGCGTGGGTATGTTATCTCTTGCTCCATGGAATCTCACCTGTGTAATGCTGCTCAATGGAAGATGCAACCCAACATCTCCTCGTCATGACGACGAGGGTGTTTCGTTGAGCCAAAACTACTGCAACGAGTTCATTGGCAATTGTGACATTCAAGTGCACAGTCTCTAATTAAAGTCTACGATGCGCATAGATCTAGGGTTACTGAAGACCATCTGGAAAAGGCCTTACGCAACCGCGTACGCAAGTTTTGCCAAAATAACGAATCTGACCATCCCGAATCACTTGCCTGCTGCATTCTTGGTACCGAATTTCTAGTTCAAAATGATTCAAAATGATGGCTACGTACACTAGTGCAGAGTCTTTTAAGCTTCCATAAGTTATCGATGTTCTCGCATCATGATTTACAACCTTTCGCCCCCATTTTGTACGGCAAGGGAGCGACGTGGGTAAAGCAAATTCTAGCCCATCTGAGCATCTTGCAATCAATTCATAAAGTTCCATTTTGTCTAAAATTACGTTACAACGCAACAAATCAGATCCAATCCTCAATAGTAGAGGACACGTTCCCGTTTCACATTAGTGGGTTCAAGAAAAATAGGATTATAGGACAATAGTTTGGTGAATGCCCCGAGCGAATTCTGTAAAGGTCGAAAAGAGGGGCCTACTTCAGAGTGGCGGAAGTTGGCATCGCATCTTCTCCATCAGCAATCAAAACGAGTTCCGGAAGAAGGGTGCTTGCATTCCACTGGTGAATGTAAAGCGACCATCAGAGAGCATGCATAAAATCTTCGTCAAGAATCCGTTTGTTCCAGTTTACGAGTCACCGGCGCAGTACTTATTATTACACAACAGAGTCACTGCCACATGCTGATCCTCAAATGACTCTGTTGAACCGGGGAATCGGGGATGCAGACAGTGGTGCCGACTTCAACAATAAATACGTAAAGGTGCCTTTGCTTCTCTCTTTGGCAATGCAACAGTGACATTTCCATCATTTGGGAGAACAGGAAACAGCTATTTCACTCCAATTTGCAGCCAATTTGGAGTGAAATGTACATTGGTAAGAGCATTGTAATGTGGAATTTTGTGTCACTGCCTATCAGTTTCATGAAAGCTGCGACATGGGCATTCCTCGTTATGTCGTAAGTTGTTCTGCAAGCCACGAGCAGGCCAAGAGCAGGCCAAGAGCAGGCCTGCAAAATGACCCCCATTTGCAAGCTGGAGGAGGTTTGCAGGCCGATCAGACAAACCAGCCATCCAAAATACAAGCCCAGTGGGGCAGTTTTGCAACCCAAATGAAGAAGTCATCCAAATGCAAGATGAGTGGAGATGCTCTAACCATGATTTGCTAAGGCCATGATTATGAATGTTGTCATTTTGCTAGCTTTTGAAGTAGTTGATTGTCTTTGTCTAATGTCTAAATCTTAGTTTTCATGCGTCTATTCAATGTACTTTTGAATGCAGTTTCAATGATAGAAATTTCAAGTTCTAATTACAAAGCATTGAAGAGTTAAGAGTTATATTTGTCAAGATAGTTATATTAAACTACTAAAGACACCCTTCCATATTGAATAGTCACCTTAACTTATTATATTCAATTTTTTCTACCATAAATGAAAGAATTTCACTATGAAACAAATCTTTTTGTACAAGTTTTTACCAATTGGTTGCAACCACAAGATGTGGGCTCCTTATTCTATTGGAAATTTTCAATTTTTTCAGTCAAAATAGTTAGATTCATGTTGTTTTTTAACCCCTAAGGTCCCAAAGTCCCCTTTTGAAACACTTGAGGGTTTGGACAAGTACCTATGGTCTCAACTTTTGGCAAGACTTTTAAACTTTTTTTTTCAAGATAGTGAAAATGATTAGCTTTCTAGGAATATCATTTTAATTCCAATTGGTACAGGAAAGCAAAAGTTATGCGACAACAAGCCCAAAATAGTTGATGGCAAGTAGCAAAAAAACCTATAAAAACTTAAAGTAATTATTTTTCAAATTTTATTTCTTATAGATTATGTTCTTGTTTATTTGAAATAATTTGATTTATTCCATGTGGATAAGTATTGTGAAAGTTATGAAGCTCTTTGTTTTGTAGGGAATCTTAACAAATTCTTGACAAAATAATGTATTGGCATGAATTTGTTGAAGAACATGTACATATTAGTGTAGATTATGTACATTCAGCCCTAGGAGTAGTATTAGCCTCTTAGTTAGGCTTAGAGTCTAATGGGTATTGCTTGTAGTCAAAGGCAGCCCATGGTGTTTAGTTATCCCACATGGTTTGTGGATAACTAGGGAAAGGCTTCTCCCGTATATTCAGCCCATGCATAGGCCATGATATCATCCTACCATCTAAGTAAAGCCTTTCATCCTTCTCATAATATTGTAATTTCAATTGGTTATGGGCCCACGCACTTGGAGTTGCGTTTGAGGGAGGAATTCAAAGCATTTGGAAGAGGTCTTGGAGCTTGGAGGAGTAATCAGCCCTTTCTCACTTGTCACCTACAAACCATATGGTGTGAGTCATTTTCCAAAAACAAAAAACTTTGGAGTGCATTTTTTTTAAAAAAGGGGAAATTTTTTTGGAGCTTTTGTTGGCTGGTTTGTGAGGTTTGGAGTACATTTTGGGTGGGACATTGCTTATGGTAGTAATCAGACCTAGAGTGGGCAGGTTGCATGCTCCTAGTTTGAGTTTGTGTTTAGAAAAGTACATTGAGAGCCCATTGTGGCTGATTTTGCACTTAGGTGCATTGTGGATTGTAATGGTGCCAATTGCCATCTATTGAGAGTCTTTGTGAGCCTTGGAAGCATATTTGAGTTGCTTGAGGTTTTTGCCATGCATGGAGGGCTGATTAGTGCCTTTGTAAGTGTGTGAGGCAATTCATGGACTTTGTGAACCCAAGAAGGCTGATTTGTGGCCATGTAAGCGATTGAGGGCCAATTAGGGTGTTTTGGTGGATTGGTGATCCATTGAGGGCTGATTGGAAGGCTTGAGTGCCTTGGAGTGTGGAGTACCCTATTTGTGAGGAGCATTGTGAGTTGGCTTGCTGAATTGAAGTAGCACTAGCCCATCATGTTCATGTGGTGGATTTGAGCTCCATTAGGGTCTGAATTCGTGTTGAGAGGAGGTGATGCACTTGTGAGGAGTGTTTTGTCCTTCATATGGTTGTGAGGATCTTGGAAGGTCCTTGGAAGGGCTGATTGTTGCCATTTCAGCCCAATTGGCTTCCAAGGGAGTGTTTGGAGGCTAAATTGACTTGGAGACACTTAGGGTGCTGCCAACAAGTGGGAGGTGTCCTTGGAAGGGCTGATTGTTGCCGTTTCAACCCAATTGGCTTCCAAGGGAGTGTTTGGAGGCTGAATTGACTTGGAGACACTTTGGATGCTGCCAACAAGTGGGAGGTGCTTCATCATGTCATCAAGTGGAAGAGAAGGCGTGCACATCATTGACAAGCTCAATGGGGAGAACTTTGGCATGTGGAAGTTCAAGATGGAGATGATCCTTGTGGAGAAGGACTTGTGGGACGTGGTGGATGGGAGTGAGGAGCCTCCAAGTGAAGATGCTGATCCAAAGACCAAAAAGGGGTTTGAGAGGAAGGAGAAAAAGGCCTTTGCTCTCATTGCCATCAACCTTGCGGACCGGCAAATTGCACACATCCACCATTGCAAAGGACCAACCCAAGCATGGACCACCCTTTGCAACATCCATGAGACCAAGAGCCTCTCCAACATCCTCTTTCTTCGCCGCAAGTTCTTCACTATCAAGATGCAAGAGGAAGACGACATGTTGGACCATGTCAACAAGATTAAGGCTCTTGCGGATGAGTTGGCTTGTTTGGAGGCGCCCGTGACGGAGGGAGATGTGGTGATGACCTTATTGGAGAGCTTACCACCATCTTATGAGTACCTCATCACCGCATTGGAGACAAGGTCCACCAAGGAGCTAACCTTGGAGTTTGTGACGGCTCGCTTGATGCATGAGGTGACCAAGCGCAAGGAGAATGAGCTCCAAGGGGAGGGATCAGCCCTAGTCTCAAGACATGGCAAGGGAGGCAACACCAAGGCTTCCAAGGAGACAAGGACGTGCTTCAAGTGTGGCAAACCAGGCCACATTGCTAGGCATTGCAAGATCAGCCAAGACAAAGACAAGGAGAGTGCACACCAAGCTTCCAAAGAGGAGGAAGAGGAGGAGTTTGCCTTTGCTACACATGGAGGAGGGGAGAAGGCCAACATGTTTACTTGGATTGTGGACTTGGGAGCCACTCAACATATGACCAGCCATCGTGATGCCTTCCACACCTATCAACCCATTTCGGGGAAGAAGATTTATTTGGGAGACAATGGCATGGTGGAGGCCCTTGGCATGGGGGAGATCCTTGTGGAGGTGATGGTGAAGGGTCAGCCCAAGAGGATCCAAATCCATGAGGTCCTCCATGTCCCCAAGTTGCATGCCAACTTGCTTTCGGTAAGCAAATTGTCTTTGGGAGGTTTGAAAGTGCATATCAACATGGTGGTGTGTGTTGTGAGGGCACCAAGTGGAGTCTTGATTGCATCAGCCCCTCGTGAGGGCAACTTGTACCTCCTCCATTTCACCAAGGTGAATGGCACTTCCTTGGCATGTGTGGCCTAAGGATCAGCCCATGAAGACCTTGTAGAGCTTTGGCATAGGAGGCTTGGGCACTTGAATGTAAAGAGCATGAAGAGCCTCCAACACATTGTGAAGGGGCTGAACCTCTCTTCTTGCAAGCATGATTGGAGTTCTATGGTGTGCAAGGGGCGCATTGAAGGCAAGCAAGCAAGGCAACCCTTCCCCAAGGATGGGGCCACAAGGACGAGCAAGCTATTGGAGCTTGTGCATTCCGATGTGTGCGGGCCAATGAAGACCACATCCATTAGAGGAGCAAGGTATTTCGTGACCTTCATTGATGATTTCTCTCGTAAGATTTGGGTGTATATGTTGAAGTGCAAGAGTGAGGTGTTTGGGCGTTTTGAGACTTGGAAGGCCCTTGTGGAGGCCCAATCCGAGTGCAAGGTGAAGGTGCTGCGATCGGATAATGGAGGGGAGTATGTGTCCAAGGCCTTTGAGGGGTACTTGAAGGCCCATGGCATTGAGCACCACACTTCAGTCCCTTACACTCCTCAACAAAACGGCGTAGCGGAGCGTGCCAATCGCACCATTGTGGAGATGGCAAGGGCCATGATTCATGGCCAAGGGCTGAAGTATGAGCTTTGGGGGGAGGCCGTGTCCAATGCGGTTTATACAAGGAATCGGTGCCCTACGCAAGCATTGATAAGCAAGACACCCCAAGAAGCTTGGAGTGGGATCAGACCTCATGTGTCTCACATGCGCATCTTCGGGTGCATTGCCTATGCATTGGTTCCAAGTGCCAAGAGGACCAAGTTGGATGCCAAGGGCATCAAGTGTCTTTTCCTTGGTTATTGTGAGGGAACCAAGGCTTATAGGCTGATGTGTGTGGAGAGCAAGGCCATCATCAAGAGTAGAGATGTGACCTTCTTGGAGGATGGAGGTGCTGATCCTAAGCTCTTGGAGGTGAGCCCAAGTGGGAGTAATGGGAGACCAGCCCAAAAGGTGGGCACAACTCCAAGAGTGCACATGGAAGATGAAGAAGATGAAGAGTTGGCGAAGCCCAAGAAGAAGGTGGCCACACCCCAAGGGAAGAGGCCATCAGCCCCTTCTCCAAGATCTTTACCAAGGGGGCAAGAGCGTGATCAGCCCTTGGAAGAGCAAGATCAGCCTTTGGAGGAGCAAGACCAGCCCTTGGAGGAGCAAGAGGAGCCACGTTCAGGGTTGATGAATGTCAATGTCCGCCCCAAAATAGCGTCTGTTTTCCGGACGTCCGGACGCACAGACGCTAGCGGACGCAGCGTCCCGACCGCCGTCGGAAAGCGGACGGGCGGGGCAGACGGCTTGAGGCGGACGCCCAGATCGTGCGGACCAAATCAGTCCGCGCGTCGATCGGACAGCCGTAATCGGGCGGACGCTGCATCCGCCAGGACGCAAATGTCAGCGGACGCTGCGGACACAGTGTCCACGTTCGGACGTCCTGGACGTCCGAACGTCATGTCAACCCTGGCCACGTTATCCAACAAGGACCCGCAAGCCACTTGGAGATTGGTGGCTGAATCACATTCTTCCCCCACAAAATGAAGAATATGCCAATGTGGCTTTCCTTGGAGATCCCTCCACACTTGGAGAGGTGTTGCGTTGTGAGGATGTAACTAAGTGGGAGTTGGCCATGGAAGAGGAGTACAAGGCCCTCATTACCAAGGGGACATGGGAGCTTGCACCCCTTCCTTCCAAGAGATCAAGTGTGGGTTGTAAGTGGGTTTTCTCCACCAAAAAGGATGCTTTGGGTCATGTTGTGAGGTACAAGGCAAGGTTGGTTGCTAGGGGGTTCTCCCAAGTGGAGGGTGTGGATTTTAATGAGACTTTTGCTCCCGTTGCCAAGTTTAGCACCATCCGGTGTGTTGTGACTCTTGGGGTAGCCATGGACTTGGAGATGCACCAAATGGATGTGAAGACCGCTTTTCTCAACCCCAAGCTCAAGGAGGTCATCTACATGGATCAACCCCAAGGTTTTGTGCAAGAAGGCCAAGAGCATCTCAAGTGCAAGTTGAGGAAAGCCCTTCCCGGGTTGAAGCAATCACGGAGGGCATGGTACCAAGATATTGATGCCATGTTTGTGAGGAAGGGCTTCCTAAGAAGCCATGCTGATCACTCTTTGTACACCATGCAAAGTGGTGAGTTTTTGGTGATTGTGATCTTATATGTGGATGATTTGATCCTCCTTGCAAGTAGCATAACCAAGATGCTTGAGGTGAAGGCTATGCTCAAGGAGGAGTATGAGATGACGGATCTTGGAGAGCTAAGCTATTGCCTTGGAGTGGAGTTCAAGAGGGATAGGGCTGCCCGCACCATCACCATGAGCCAACGCAAGTACCTTGAAGAAATCCTCAAGCGCTTCAACATGGAGGAGTGCAAAGCCATAGGTACACCCCTTGACACTTATGTGAATTTGCCCAAGCTCACGGATGCTGAATTTGGAGAGGTGAGGGCTGAAATGCAAGGTGTGCCTTACAAGACAGCGGTTGGGTGCTTGATGTATGCCATGGTAGCCACAAGGCCTGATTTGGCCTTTCCAGTGAGTGTTGTGAGTCAACACATGTCCAAGTATGGCCCAATGCATTGGGCAACGGTGAAGAGGGTGATGAGGTACCTTCAAGGCACACTTGGCATAGAGTTGCAACTTGGAGGTGCCCATGTGACTTTGCATGGGTATTGTGATGTGGATTGGGCGGGTGATGAGGGGGATAGGAGATCCACCACCGGCTATGTGTTTAAGCTTGGATTGGGTGCCATTACTTGGAATTCCAAAAGGCAGCCTACCATAGCTCTCTCTACAACGGAGGCTGAATACATGGCCATGAGCCAATGCACCAAGGAGGCCATTTGGTTGAGGCAACTCTTGGCTGATGTTGGTCTTGTCCAAGAGGGGAGCACATCAATTTGGTGTGACAACCAAGGGGCCATTGCTTTGGCCAAAAATCCCACCCACCACTCTCGTACGAAGCACATTGATGTGCAACACCATTTCATTCATGAACGAGTGGAGGCTGAGGTGATTGAGCTCAAGTATGTGCCTACCCAAGCTATGGTTGCTGATGTGCTGACTAAGGCCCTTGGGAAACCACAACACCACAACTTGATAGGGAAGATGGGCCTTGGAGCCTTTGACCACTCTCAAAGTGGGAGTGTTGAAGAACATGTACATATTAGTGTAGATTATGTACATTCAGCCCTAGGAGTAGTATTAGCCTCTTAGTTAGGCTTAGAGTCTAATGGGTATTGCTTGTAGTCAAAGGCAGCCCATGGTGTTTAGTTATCCCACATGGTTTGTGGATAACTAGGGAAAGGCTTCTCCCATATATTCAGCCCATGGATGGGCCATGATATCATCCTACCATCTAAGTAAAGCCTTTCATCCTTATCATAATATTGTAATCTCAATAGAATTTACTTATAAACTCAATTATAACAATTTTTTCAAAAAAAATTGCACACAATTTAGTTTGTATTTTAGAATAGTCTTATCATTGGGATTAGTGTGTTTCAACTCCATCTTAAAATAATCAATGATCTAGTTTTCTTTCTATCTTATTTCCCATACTACTAGAAAATTTAGTTTTTTGTTGTTTTGGTCGCGATGATTTAATCAATTTTTGTTGATTTTGAAAGAAATCTATTGAATATTGATCCTCTTTACTTCTTATCAAAAATTTGAATTTGCTTCTCTCATGAAGACAATGGCAAGACCATATCTATTAGATGTATAATATTGACTCCGTGATTGGTTTGGCAAGGCCAAGCTTGGGAGAGAGTCCTACTAGGGATATGCTATAGGTTTTTTGTCCACAAATTCTTTAAATTTGGCTTATGATACTTGAAGCTACACGTGCTTCTTTTTTTTTTTCCTATGTTCTACTTTCGTATCTCATTTTGTCAATACAAAGATCTTGGCAAACTTAGATTTTGATGGTGCCTTGTGATTAAGGCAAGTGGATAGGAAGAATTCACAAAGAGAATCAAACTTTGCTAGAAAGCTGAAATTGAAGTGAAGGAGTTTGAAATATGGCAGATTGCCCAAATGAGCTGTGGAGAGGGAATGGAGGGATTGTGTGTGTAGTTGTTGAGGATCAAAAGCCAAAGAACAAGGGTAAGAATTTTTAGTGTAAGAAAAAAAAATTGACAAGATTCTTTTGGCAAATTTTATTCATGATCAATTAGTGGAAACCAACAAGCAGTGGGTGCATTTTGGTGGTGCATTTTTAACACTAACATCAGACATGGTCATAAGATATTAAAATTACTAAGTTCTAAGAAACAAAAGAACGGTTTTGTAAAGCACTTTTGTCATTCGCTTTTGCATTATATACTACAAGTTCAAGCATTAAGCAAGACCAAAACTTTGCAAGCTAACATAACGACTATGTCTAATTGTCCACTTGAGGAACATTATCAAACCAAAAGTGTAAAGAATTTGGACTTTGGATATGATCATTGTTGACTTTTGGTAAATGATTACCCCAAGTAGGAGGGTGATTGGCATACAATGAAGTCTCCAGTGGCAAGAAAGGGAAAATCGTACAATTTTGATTATTGATCAAGAATTGCAAGATTGCACTAGTTTTTCTGTTTTAGAGTAAGAAAAAATGTTTTCTAATACTAAGACTACAAAAAAGACATTACATGAGGGCAAGGTGAAGAAGATATTGGGTTTTGCTAAAGTGAAAGCTATGGCAAAATTGAATGCAATCACAATATGGAAGATGAAAATTTTAGAAGAACTAAATACACTTTTGGTGATGAAGGTGATTGCAAGAAAGACCTCCCCTTTTTTGTAGCATTTTGCCAAAACTACAATTTCTACACTTTGTACTAAGTACTAGCAGTACTACAAAACAATCTCAATTGTTGATCTAAAAAATAGATAGCTAAAAAACCCATTTTGAGTATTGTGAGTAATTACAAGTACTGAAATAATATTATTTGAAGAAAACAATAGATTGTCACAGAAAATAGATACAATGATGTATAAACTAATAATAATAAAAATTATGAAAAAGAACTAAAAATTGAAAATATGTGATGATGATTAAATTTCATCAAAAGAAATGAAGTCAAAACCATCTTCAATATTGAAAAGTGCACACGGCCACACGCAAAGGAGCCCTATTTGTACGAATATAAAGGCCATAAAATAATGTATTTTTAGATTTCCTTTATTAGTCACGTGTCTCCCTTTTATAGAAATAGACCACAAAATTTCAACTCTAGATCATTAATTTTGGATACTCCATAGTATTAAAAACCTCTAAACTTTAAAATATGACAAATTAGCAAAATTGACTTTTAAATATTAAATGATTTTTTTTAATTTCTCAAAAATAAAGAGTACAATTAAAATCAAGTTAGCCATATCCAATAAGAATTTCAAGTTCATTAAATTCTACTTTCAAAAGATTTATCAGAAAACAACTCTGTCACTTTGAATGTGACAAAATAAGACATATCTTTCCTTCAATCGCCCATGACAAACTCTAATATGCAAGTCATCATTCATGATGCCAAATAATATCTTAGATTGCCATAAGAAAAAAAGTTGTTTAAGCTTTAAGTGAGGCTCAAACTTGATTGTCTAGCTTTTGCATAATTAGTGTGATTTCAAATTTCATCTCTAGAGAAGGTTGAATTAGAGGCAAAGAGACCCAAAAATAGTTGAAGAAAATTAGAAGAAGGAGGTTTATGAATAACCAATGCATGAGTAACACAATCAAAGCCCAAAGTTACAAAGATTAGGAGCAAATTCAACTACAACCACTATTGCAAAGGCTTTGAATTTATATAGACTAATGTGCAAGAAAATGGAATAAATTTGTCTATCTAAATGGAAGATTCTGAAGGATTATATAAGGTCTATCATCATCATTTTGGTATGTGGTTTAGGGTTTGGGGATTTGGAATTTCCATTTCCATTCAATTTGCAAGTAGTTCTACAACAAGGTTGTCTACTCTGAGAGATTTCACTGATGAGAAAATAATAGGATGCAAGGGTGCTTTGTAGATGACAATTAGGGATGCAATTCATTCAAATGCACCTATTATGCACCACTTAGATCGGAAGAGACTAATTTTAGGTTGCTTGCAAGAGCAACGATATTGCATCCTTATTGACACTTACTTCTTTTAGCTCATTCCTATGTCCTAGTGGCACTTCACTTTTAGTGACACCAAGATTTATGATCTCCTTATACAATATGCATGTATCAAAGATTACTATTCTAAGAAGATTCAAAGTCAAAAAATCTTTTTGAGCAAGGTGCAAAAAACTTGTTTTCTTCCCTTTCAATGCAAATATCTTGCAATCTACATGGTCAAGGTTTTTGAGATTCCTTCCACACATTCTTACACTATTCTAGAGATGCAAGATCCTCCAGTTAGATATGCAAAGAAAGCAATTTTGCTCTTTGCAATAGAAATGGCAGCAGTGTTTGAGTGATTTTTTTTGGAAATAAGGTCTTGAGACGCCTAAGTAGGCAGTATGTTATCTCTTGCTCCATTGAATTCCAGCAGTGTAAAGCTGCTCAGTGGACGATGCAACCCGGCAACGTCTCAACGTCGTGACGAGCCTGGTGTTTCGTCAATGTTTCTGCAATGGGCGTCGATCTGGGGTTCCTAAAGGCCGTCTGGAAAAGGTCTTTAATTGTTGTGCAACAGTGCAACACACGCTAGTTTTGCCGAAATCAGGAATCATTCGGACCATCCAATCACTTGCCTGCGGCATTCGTGGTTGTTGAAGTTCCAGTTCAAAGTTCAAACTGATGGCTACGTCCACTAAGGTACTGCAGTACTAGACTTTGAAGCTCCCACAAGCTGTTTGTATCCTCTTTTCGAGGTGCAAGCTCCCACAAGCTATCGTCGTTCTCGCATTCATCATTATCACGTACAACTTTCGCCCCCATTTCCTGTCGAAAGTCAGCAACGCAAGTAAAGCCAGTTCTATCCCAATTGACCATTTCGCAATCAATCCGTAAAGTTCCATTTTGTCTGACATTGCGGCCCAACAAATCAGATCCAATCCTCAATAGTAGAGGACACGTTCCCGTCTCACATTAGTGGGTTCAAGAAAAATAGGATTATAGGAGAATATGTAGCTCGAGTGAATTCTGTAAAGGTCGAAAAGGGGGCGAAGTTGGCATCTTATCTTCTCGACCGGTCTGCAATCGAAACGACGGAGTCCCGGAAGAAGGTTGCTTCCATTCCACTGGTGAATGTAAAGTGATCAAATCTTCTTAACTTCATGAATCCGTTTGTTCCAGTTTACGAGTCATGAAAACGATACTTATTACACAGCAGTTCACACTGCCACATGCTGATCCTCAAAGTAATGGCTCTCTATTTGAAACGGGGATGCAGACAATGTTGCCGACTTCAATTAACAATGAATCAATACGAAAGAGCATCTCCACCAGCAGTAGCCTGCAAAACAGGCCTCGTCCGCAGCACTTGGTTGTCCCTGCGAGCGAGCTTCAATGGCAAGAAGAAAAACTCACCAATTCCAACGTAAAGTAGTTCGCGAGTTCCAATGCAATGAGAGCTCCGATAGGGTGAGCTGGAACCGATGGGACAAGCTAGACAGCAACTCCCCATAGAGAACGCAGGGCTGAAAACGAGCGTGACATTCACCAGAGGAACTTTGTTGACTCTGTCTAATAAAGGACTGAGACTATGGCATCGACTCTGCTTTCAGAATCTGAGTTTTCAAATCCTACCTACAACCGCATTCACAATGCACAACGTGGATAGGGTTCTGATGGAGTGGGGATGTGGGGTCCAACTAGTCAATAAATTATCCTATGACAGGGCCTCATGGTTACACTGTTCTTGCTTTGTTTTTGTTTTGTTTGGCATGTTATCAGAAGTCTACCACAAGTCAAACATGCGGGACATTGGAAGTTGAAGTGTGGTGACAAAAAAATTTAGTGGCATGTGTTGAAAAACAAGAAAGTCTGCAATTTGTGGGTGGAATCACTCACCAAGGTGCAACAAAACTTCTATAGGGGTAGTATTCTTTGCCTTGGTGGAGATGCTCTAAATGTGCCTTTGTTCCTCCCTTTGACAACAATGATGTTTTTGTCATTTTGGAGAAAAAGATAGTTATTTCTTCAATACTCTTGTGATACATGGTGATATTTATTTCAAAAGTAGATGATATCTAAGTAAAATTTGGCCAATAACCACTCAAAATTGCCAATTTCAATGTAAAGAACAAAAATTACAAACATCCATTGATTTCCATATCCAACTATAGAATCTTGCACTCTAAACTACCATGGAAATGTGTGGAAGAAATTTCATAAGCTTTGTTGGATCAATCCCAAAATACAAACATTTAAAGTAAAGAAAATGAGGTTCCTTGCTTTAAGCCTAACCAAATTAGAAGCCTTGGAATCCTCTTGACTTAAAATTTTTACACTACAGATTGTGAATTAAAAAATATTTGTGTTGAATAATGGAATTGAGAGTTTGAAAAAATTTAAGCATCTTTTCATTCTTTAAAGAACTGTTAAGTCCAAGTAGGTATGAAATAGAAGAAAAAACTATATTGTTGATAGCTTTAAGATGCCAAATTAAGCACACAATTCCACTGGTGAGATTGTTTTAGAAAGCAAACTTAACCATGTGCAACTTCTTTATCTACAAAATTGTGAAAATTGAGTTCATGAACAAATCCAATACATTATTCTCTCAAGAATTTGCTAAAATTGCCGATGGAACAAGAAGCTTCATGACTTTCACATTACTTATCCAAATCAAATGAATCATTAATTAGAGGATTTTTGAGGCCATTGGAAGACCATAAGTTTCTAGACCAATAGTGCTAGTATGTGAGTTCAAGAATGCAAGCTTATGAGCATTAAGCCTAAAATATAGGTACCCATAATGTAGATACTACACCACGGTTGTCATAGTGGACGGACGTCCCGTTCGCCCGTCCATTAAAGGTCCCGCCCGTCCGATACAGTCAACACATAGTTGACTTTTTGATAACGGAAAAATAGGCCATGTAGATGCCATGTGGATTAAGAAACATGCTGGGCACGAACGAGGTGACGTGTCATTCCGCAAAATTGCACAAGTTACAAAATGAAAGCCGTCTGGACCGTCCGTCCGTCCCGTCCGATGACCCTAACTTGCCCGTTATGACAACCATGTACTACACACTATAGAAGGTGTAGATGTCATAAACACCTATAGGGTAGTTGCAAAAAAGCAGGGTTGACAGGACGTCCGGACGCAGACGCTGTGTCCGCAGCGTCCGCTGACATTCACGTCCCGACGGACGCAGCGTCCGCCTGTCCCCCGTCCGCCCCTTCCGCCCCGTCCGCCCAATTACAGCCGTCCAATCGACGCGCGGACTAATCTGGTCCGCACGATCTGGGCATCCACCTTGGGCCGTCCGCCCCGCCCGTCCGCTTTCCGACGGCGGTCGGGACGTTGGGTCTACTAGCGTCCGTGCGTCCGGACGCTATTTTAGGGCAGACGTTGACATTCGTCAACCCTGCAAAAAAAAGGTGTCTATTGTTTGTAGCAATTTGCTAAAAATAGACTTTCTACAGCGTAGTAGTATGAGAACTATGAATACTACAAAACAAAAAAATCTCAACCATTGATAAAAAAATCGACGGCTAAGAGTACCGTTTTGAGTTTTATGAGTATTTGTAAGTATTGAGATAAAACTATTTGGAAAAAAAAAAAAATTGTCACAGAAAATGGATATAATGAGGTATAAATTAATAAAATATAAAAAATCATGAACAAAAAAATATAAAAATCTTTCATTTGTGAAGACTTCATGGTAATCATATTTGATCAAAAAAATTAAGTTAGAACCATCTTCATTCATTAGAAGTGTGCGCACAAGGGACCCCTGTTTACATGCATGTGAACGCCATAAAATAATGTTTTTTTAAGTCTTTTTTAGTGGGTATATAAATCTCTAGTGTGGAAATATCCTACACAAATTTTAGCTCTACATCATTAATTATGGGTACTCCACAGTACTAAAAACCTCTAAATTGCAAAGTGTGACAAGTTAGCTAAATTAGAATTTAATTAGAAAACGATATTTGGAAATTTCTGAAAAATAATAATTCTCTTCATCAACAAGGTGGTCATCTTCAATAAAAAAAATTCAAGTACATCGGCTTTATTCTCCAAAAGTTATAGTCAAACTAAGCTACGCAACTCGAAGTGTGACAGAAAATAGTACCACCTTTTCTTGCAACTACCCTTTGGTTGCTTTTCATACACCAATGAATGCAAACACCCATCAATAGAATATAATTTGCTAGCCAACATTTAAGGTGTGGAATATCATGGCTTGATTTGTAGCCTTTCAATTTTGAGAAATTTTGGGTGTAGTTCCCTTCTTGAAATTGTTGATTATGGCTGCTCTACAAGTGTATTGTTTGCCTTTGCAAGTTTATATCGGACATCCAATTTGAAGGTTTAGATGTTTGCCTGACAAATAGGAATATTTGCAAAGTTAGAACAACTCTATAGTTCATGTCTCTCTCACTCCTAGACATTGATAAGATTTCAATAAGTTTTGTAAATTTCCCCCCAAAATTCTCTTGTAGTAGTGAATGCTTATATTCCTTGTTTTTGCAATTCAAATGATGACCTCTATTTTTTGTGGTCTACACCACTTGTAGCCTATTTGCATGCTTGTTTCAAATAGCAATATTGTCTTTTGTATACCAAGGGATGGAATCATGGTTGTCATAACGGGCAAGTTAGGGTCATCGGACAGGACGGATGGACGGTCCGAACGGCTTTAATTTTGTAACCCGTGCAATTTTGCGAAATGACACGTCACCTCATTTGCGCCCTGACGATCTCATCCGCGCCCAGCATGTTCCTTAATCCACATAGCATCTACGTGGCCTATTTTTCCATTATCAGAAAGTCCACTATGTATTGACTGTATCGGATGGGCTGGACCTCTAACGGATGGGTGAACCGGACGTCCGTCCACTATGACAACCATGGATGGAATGACCATAAGAAATAATCTAATTTTGTATGTGTGCCAAGGTTGACAAATCAGTACGTCCACCCCAAAATAGCGCCCATAACCCGAATGTCCGTCCTCACGGACGCCAGCGGACGCAGTGTCCCTCCCGCCGTCGGAAGGCGAACGAACGGGGCGGACAAGGCGGACAAGGCGGGCGGGGCGGGCGGGGCAAATGGGTGGGGCAGACGGGGGGACAAGTGGACGCTGCGGACACAGCGTCCGCATCCGGACGTCCTGGACATCCGATTGTCTTGTCAACCCTGATGTGTGCACTATATACAAATTTTTCTACAATTGAATGTTTCTATTAATGAGATGTCCTATACACTTCTCAAGGCATTTTTATTTTCAATGTAAAAAAGACATTTTTTATTTTTGTCAACTAATTTCAACATTTGACTAGTTGCTTATTTCTTACTAGAAAACATTATTCATCAATTTCTTTACAATTTTTTTACTTCATAAATTGTCAAATTTGAATTTAGTGTTTTTCATTCCAACAATGAGTGCACTCACTTGTGGACTCAATAGTAGGGACGTCTACATTCAATGGTAAAATTAGGTTGTTCACAATCAATGATACCAAGGGTGAGTGATTTCAAAGGTGAGAAAGAAGGGATCAACAATCATTGATTTTGAAGGGTGGAAAAAATGGCCTTATCCTACAATGCACTTCCAATTGCATCGTGAATGTATATATACTTTGCACTTAAGATAATAATCTGGACTTCTATTATAGACAAACTTGTCCTTTTATTCTAAAAACTCAAGTATTTACACTACATAATCATTGGTTGCGCACCCTAAATCCAAAATATTTGAAACTCAGGTCTCCAAATTGCATTGATTAACCCCTTGAAATGTAAATGACCAACCAAGCAAATTGTATTCCATACCGGCACACCCATCTTCTAGTGTTGATTTTGATTGCATATTAAAAAGATGTAATGCTAATTTTCTTTTAGAAGACACGCTTTTCAACCTTCTTAGGATTCACTCATAAAATTATTTTTTTTCCTTTGAAGGTAGCTAGCTATTAATCATCCACCTTGATATTCATTTTCTTGTGAGACTTGATGAATTATTAAATTGAGGCTTGCAATTCATATTCCGTTTAAACCTTGAAGGATCAATTAGTCATTGAAGAACTATTTTGAAAATTTGGATAGACTCCTACAAAGTCAATTTGGTAGATGTGTAGTGTGGATATGGACTCCCTCTTGTTAATGTAACTTTTTTCTAATTGGTGATGCTCAAATTAAAAATTATATTGCATGAAGTCCTTTCGGCAGTTTGGGTAGCTCATAAAAAATCATCCTTTAGTCCTAAAATTTTTCAAGCACATAACTAATATGATGTAGAATGTAATTATAAAAGAAAACTACGTGTGGTCAAAAAATCTCACTTTAAGAGAAGTTAATGTCTGATGACTGTATTAGGCTAAGTTGATTAAAAAGTTCTTTTAATTTCAACACTATAATCTTGAAATTTGTACAATAAAAAATTATGAAAATTTTCCACACATTTATATAGTGTACACTTTTGTACAATTGAGTTTCAAAAAAACTTTTTTTCTTTCATTTTTTTTACTGCCCTATTTAAAAGTGGTAATTCTTGACAATTTATGTTCCAAATGTAGTTTAGACATCCTTTAGAGGTTTGCACATACTAAAAAATGAGTCAATAGCCAATTACATCCATTTGATTTAGTAAATATTTTTTTAGCCAATATGTTCTATAAAAATATCTTTTCAAAAAATATAGAATTATATAGAATTTATCAGACCTCATGGCCATACAAGAATGGAGTCCAGAGATACTTCTGTAAAGGAGCTTGACTTAGGAATATGTGAAAATGAAAAGCTAGTAACAAGAAATGGTGGTGAAAACACTTGACTTGCTCATGAGTGTGAATGAGCCTAAAGACATGCCTTTTAAACCCTTCATGGCATTATGCACCAAGCTATTATCTTCTAATCCTATTTTTATTGAATCCACTAATGTGAAATGGGAATGAATCTTTTTATGTTGTGGACTAGCTTGAATTTGTGTTGAATCCTGTAGATGGGAATTTCCTATAGACTTAACTATTGATAAATTCCTATAGCTACAAGTTCGTTCGCAGGGAGGTTTGGTTCACAATAGGTAATTATTTAAGGCAATGTTATTAACCTTAATGGTGCACAATTGAAGAAAAGAGGAAAATATTTCACATTGACCCAACCAATAGATTTATACCATATTATAATTAAAATCAAGGCTGGAGACTTATCAATTGTATGTCAATCTATCAATTCAGCTTTATTCGCTCACTTCTTCGTCAGCTTCAGCAACTGGCTGGTACAGTCTCTATTGATCTTCTAGCTCATCCAATCTTGGGCATCTTCTATTGATCCATCCACATCAACCAATCGCTAATACAAGATCTGCTTTCCACCAACTATTAATTCTCCTTGGTACAACCTTCCTTCGGTTTTTCCTCCATTGGACTCTTGATTGTACTTTCTTCTATAGCAATTTCTTTCTCTAATTTACACTCAGGTTTAAAGTAGTTCAATCGATTACAAAATTTACATTTCTTTTGATTTACTGTAGACAATTCTCAGTTTATTTTCATGTCATTCATTTCCCAATTCTATTGATTCCAGACTGCAGACTCACTTTCCACCGATTTGAACCACATTGTTCCTATAGATTAATCTCCCAATTTAGACCACAGAATATTTAATAGCATCATGCAACCAATCCATACACAATTAATAAACACCATTTAAGCACACTCAATCATCCACCACCAATAGCAAAGATCCCAATTGCATAATGCATTTCAGAGTCCAACACACACAATATTCATACAATTGAATACAGTGCTTTCATATTATAAATTTTGCGTTATATTTCCGTATAAAAATATTACAATTGTGTTCCACTCCTTCCCGATTACACTCTGTATCATCTATCGATCCAGCACACTACTCCACAGATATCAGCACTATAGACACTCCACTCACTAACTACCAGCCTCACCGCTCTAGGAGCTCTGGATCACCTATCTAGACTGAGAGAGAATTGATAGTTGCAACCGAACTTCACCCCATTTAGCTGACAACCGAAATAACCACCACTATAGTTCACACCCCATTCATCCCTTTCAACTGATATCAACCACAACTATAGATGAAATCCTAGAAGAACCCAAACTAACCAGTAACTATAGAAAATCAACTTCAAAATGCCGAAATACCATTGAGAAAAAATGAAATTAACCAACAAATCAAAAAATCCACAAAAACTACAATAGTTCACAGACTATAATCCCCATATACATATCCGGCCTACAATAATTATAATTAAGTATTCTTGTGCTTAGGACATAAAAGTACAAGTTCAAATAGAATAAAATAATCTCATATACTTTGACCCATGCATGGTGTATTCATAAAAAGGTTCTTTTTCAAGAAAAATTAATACAATAGTAATGCTAATTTCATAGGTAACACTAATATTGTGACCTCATTAATACAATAAGTTAGTGTAGCTTAATTCCATGCTAATTACAGGTATATAATAGATTAAAGTACACTTGTGCATAGGGCATAAAAATTTATTTTCATTTTGATATTCTATGCATGGAACAAGTGCATAAGATATAAAAGTAAAAATAAGAAGTTTCTTTCTTTATAAAAAATAATATTGCAGTGAGGTTAATTTTTAAAATGATATAGATTCACATCCTTAATTATAGGATAATTCCCTAAAGCTTGACCCAGTGTCAAACATAGATAAGTAATAGACTAAAGTGCTCATGTACAAAGGATATAGTTTAACCCCACACTAAACATCAGCATTATTTAACACATAGTAGTCAAAAGTACCCATCTACATAGCATTTTTGCTATTGATGAAATTGAGTCTCTTCTCTATTGAATTCTAAATCTTATTAAGGCACTCTCATGATAAATTTCAAAAGCAAATATATTTGAGTCCAACTTATTCTAAATTACCTTACAATACAAGGGGAGTAAGTGAATTGGCAATATGCTAGTCATTTTTTGTGATTTCTTGTGTAATGAAAAAATTGTTTTATTCAAAATCTAAATGGTGAAAAATTAGAAACAAAAATTTGGAATATGTGGGAAAAATTTCAAGAACTTTGGCTTTGAAGATTTCAAGATAATAGGGTTTGAAATTAGAAGACAATGTTTTTTCTTGAAACCACCCTAAAATTGCTAACAAAGTTTGATTCTTCTTAGAATGTGATTTGAGAACTTAAATTTGTTATTTTGGGACAATTGTATTCAATATTTTATTAGTTATATACATGCAAAATTTCAAAAGTCTATGAGGATATTAGCTAAAAATGCTCTAAAGATGCCTAAATTGTCCCATTTTTTTTTTCCAATAATGTAACTTTGATCTACTCAACTGATTAGAAAAAAAATTGCGTTCCCACTAAGAGGATATGTATTTATACTTTGTTTCATAATTCTATGAACAATTAACTAAAATTAACTTCATAGAAAGCTACCGAAATTTTTTAGTGTTTGTTAAACAAACACTTGGTTTTTTAGGGATTAAAAAAATTACAATACTCATGTTCAAGAAGATACTTTGATTGACAAAGCACTTCATTGAGCTCTATGCACTCATTAGCTTGCTTAAGGTGAAAGCATCGAAAACTAACAAAATAAACAATTTAGTATAATTGAAGACAATTCTTTCAAGGAAAAAAAAACAAAAAACATTTTCATAGTATTAGCAATTGAAAATTATGAATTTTCCAAAAATAATTAGAATTTTTGGATAAAACATGTAATTATTATGAATTTTCAAAGTGGAAGTTCCCTAAGCCTTTGAAACCATCACATAGCTTGTTCATAAAATCAAAATCTAAAGAATCAATAGTGAACCAATTGTAATTAAGTGAAGAGAGGATTTATTGGTACTTCGAGGAATACTTGCAAGTGAAGTCTACTTGTCAAGAATAGGTACAAGGACGATTTGGGGTGTCTTCAGTTTATACAAACTAACATAATATAAGAGTAAAGAGGCATTGATGGTGTCATAGGGCCCTAATTTCTTGCTGTAGCTCACACTTGGGAAGCAACCATGAAAGATTCACCTTCCTCTTCTCTAATTGGCATTATGAAAAAAGAAAAGTGATCAGAAAATGTGTTCTAGAACCTCAGATTAATGCCTATCTTAGATTTTAGAGACTGTGCACTTGAATGATGACTGTCACAATGTTGGCTCAAGAGGTGTGGTTCGTGAGGTTGAGATCGATGCAGCGTTGGATCTTTCCATCGAGCCCGCAGCAAAAGCAGCAGCACCACACTGGTTGCCGGGATTCAATGGAGCAACTGGACATCAATTCTGATTCTCCTTTTGCAACTATTTGCACACTTCTACACGGAGAATTTTGAATATATTTTTCTTTTCTCTTATGCAAGGTTTGACTGATTCTAAGTGCATGGAAGTCTACCCTATAACTTATCCACTGCAAGAATGGTATATCTTCTCATTACAAACTGTAATGGGGTTGCGCTAAAACTAGGGAACATGTGCACAAACAAACGGTGTTGAGCTTGGCCACATAATTCAAAAATCCTGAGTTCCTGACACTTACAAATCCTCTGTGCAAGAGGCATACACATTCTCTGCCGTCAACGTCTGCTGAAAAAGCTGAAAAGAAACACAACTGCAATTGATAAGAGAACATTCAAAGACCTTGTTATCGTTTTGTTGGGATCCCTGCATCAGAGGTAATCGAATACACCATTGCAGAAGTGGGTGCATCATGAAAAGTGAGTTTAGTGCACTTTGCATTGGATCATGAAGTGAGTGAAGGTGTTTGCAAAGCGATTGAATTTAATAGGCAACTTGCAAGTGCTTATTCCCATAGTCTGTGTCCACAATTGCATCTGTGAATAGGGGCAGCATACAGATTAATTTCAACCCAATCATGAAGCTGGCGCATTTTGAAGTTCCAAAAGTTTTGGGTAGGGTCCAAAATGGAGGTCATTTTGTTGACTCTGCACTGAATTAAGGGGAGGAGGCTTTGCACTGACAAAGCTGCATGTGAGGGTCTTTGAGTAGGTCATTACTGTGAATAGTTACTTTCAATAGGAAGGGATAAAGCCTCTCATAGCGTAGTTGTTTATCACAGCAGTAAATCTCAGTCGAAAATGAAAAATATGGATTTGAGGTTGAGTTGACCAATGTGAACTTTTAATTGGGCCCAAAAACAATGGCCCAGATCCTACATGTACGCCTCTTCGATGGACTCCAGTTTCGGTGGATTTCTCCAATGCTCTAGTTGATGGAATTCGCATCTCGCTACAAGAATCTCTGGCACACTTGAGCACTAAAACTTCCTTCCTAGAGTTGCAATCTACTGAAACTTCCCACACGATGAGTAGATGTCACTTTTGTCAATGCAAGGCTACCTTCTCTTTGGTAGAGCCAACATATCTAAGAACAACAAAGGGACTCAAACATGAGACTTTACAAGCTCAATTGTGAACCAACAGCATCAACAAACACTGACTACATATTATTCAAATTGTCGGTTGCACCCACATAGACAATTATGTGTTCATGCACGGCTGGATGTGACGAGCATCCACAGGAGTCTTGCGGCTATTGTGAACGCCAATTTTGCCATACTGGTGCAATTTAATTCAGAGTACTAAAATTTTGACCCTCAACAGCTCTGAAACCTAGGTGAGGTATAGATTTCAGGCATTCCCCTTCAAAAGTTTCAATGCTGTGAATATCTGCAAGTATAACATAAATTGACATTCGCAGTTTCTTTCTTCGTGAGAATCAACACTTGTCATCTTGTCAAGAGGAAGACGAGAATGCGCTAGAGATAAGTTTATGATTGTTGTTTGGCTTTGAATTTAGACGAGAATCCTTGAATTCAGAAGGCAACTCTTGAGTGAGCCCAGCTCTCAGCAGCCTCAGGAAATAAGAATATGAGTTTAGTGCTCACAAAGTTCAGTAGCCTCCATCTAAGGACGGGTTTGGGGAATACCTTCAAGTCGTTCTCAGCTATAACGTGGTCATATTCCTGAACACCTCAAGGGTCAGAGATTCATGACTTGACACTGAGGAATTTGATTGATCACATTGTGATAAATATAAATGGGATGAGTTCAACCTTTAAATCAAATCAAGAATGTTTCATATGAAGATCAGAAAAAATACCATTGAACAACAGAAAGTTCAAATATGACCTTAGAACTGCTAAGAGAAGAGGATGTTCAATTTCGGCTCTTGTTCCTCAGAATGGCATGTTTCAGAACCCCAAAACTGTGAACAGTCAGTGCCAGAGTTCTCAAATCCAGAACAGGTATAAAGCTGAGGTTTTAGTCAGTTAACTGAAACCATACCAGTTTCACTGAAAACCACCATTTTAACGAATTTGAGATTCAACCAAGTCCTCCAAAGAATTTCCATCCGAAGGTAGAGCGATCAAAGCCGTTCATTTAAAAAAGAGAGTAAGTTATTACAAGTGAGAGGCTTAGTTACCCTCATTGACTCGCTGTGAATGTCTTCAGCATTGTAGAAAGATTGATGTGTGGATGTAGATCATTCACCACTGACACTTCCATTAGTGGGTTGTCGCTGTCAGAGTAGCCACTGCCATTGTTGACGATTTTTAATTGTTGAACAAAACTTATCATGTATGACTTAATGCACTCGCAATATTGTACTCTTTCAATACCGAAACCTGTCACCCATCTCAAGGTGAGTAATTGTTTCCGACGTTGCAAACTCATCTTCATGCCTTCGCACATCCAACAATAAAGACTCATCTTCCTTCATCAATAGATTGAGAGTTTCAAAGTCACCCGTTGCCCCATCCTAGACTACCGTAAACATGTTGTATGGTTGTCAAAAAACCATAACAAGGATTTGATCGCCGATTAAAGAATAGTTGGCTTTGATGGTTTGAAGGAATCTGACCCTAGCAACGCAGGTAAAATCACTGACTTTTCTAGGTCACCAACTTTCATTGCAAGATCAAGATTAGGTGGCCCAATGTGTCTTCGGGGATCTCAATGTTATGGATTGCTCTGAGGACCATGGAAATGACATGTTTGGTCGGTTTTAGGTTTTCTCCGAGGCAGAATTAGGGTTTGGGAAGCCATTGCGTTTGTAGCTACTTGCTTGTGAAGTGAGCAGCAAGGCGTTAGTGATGCGTCCGTTCTTGAGATTGCCCTGCTGCTCTATGAATTGCAGCGTGCAGTAGGAGGAATGGTTTGGTGAAGAATGATGCTGGAGACCCCAGAAGAGACGGTGAAGAGGCTCGAGACTCTGAGAGGAAGAGGAATACTAAAAATATGTTTGAATCTGAAATTCTTCCAAATTGACACAATCATGTCATATCACATCTGTCTTCAAAGCATCGGGTCTAGAAGAAGAAATAATATTCTCAATTCGACCTCCAGGTCCTCTGTAGAACGAAGTAGTCCAAATTCAATTAGTAGCTGGAAAACACACACAATCATGAAGTCAATGCACTAACCAGCAGCGATCTGAATACTGAATTGACAGGTAAGCCACATGGTCTAAAGGGAAAGATGCCTTAAAATGGAGCCCTAGAGAAAAGAGACACGGTTGGAGCCATATCACAATGCCTTGCAACTCTGTGAAGCGTTGATGGGTAGAGCAAGACACTAGCAAGGTCGTAATGCTCATCTTCCGTAAATACGACCACATGAACGAACGTAGGAGTTCATCGTGGCATGCAAATCACACTATAATAACAACTTTGAATCGGAAGGAGTTCGTTCCGAAATCGTAATTGCCGATCATAGAAACTTCACCACATCGACGGTTCATTAACAACAATCTACAGCATGGATCAAGTCAGTGAGAACGATACTTCAAAGACAGAATTCAGTCATCAGGAAATTCATACACTTAGTAACAAGCTCCAATCATTTCCTCATGAAACTACCTTCAGATCGAGCCATCTCAACCCTGAGATCTGAGGCCAAGGGTCGAATTATTACAAACGATGTCGTGGAATAAGAAACACTAGCAAACCCTCACTTCTTCTTTTTCTTTTTTTTTAGCAAATGGAAAAAACCATTGCATTAAAAAACCGTAACATGACAACAGCCAAGCCGTGAGGCTGGCAAATGAAGAGAAAATGAGCAGGGGAACATGATAATAGAGAGAGAGACTAAATAAAAGAACACGAGGGAGGACGACTCCTGTTCCAGATAATGGTGTCACCAATCCTACTTGCTAAAACCGGTGAGTGGATCCAAATGTTGTCAAATTTTGACCAAAAGGATTCTGCCCGCTGAGGTCGGTGACGAACAGTAAGCTGGCCTTCAATTGTGCCACGCTTCCATAATCCAGTAAGGCATTCCACACGGTTTCTTGATGTGAGTTAAAGGCCATTGGCTTCTAGGAAACACTTTGTTGTTGCGTGGAATCCAGAAAATCCAGAGAGAGGCCCCCCAAAGGAGGGTCCAGATGGTACGGAGGTTGTTGAAACGCCTCGGGGTGCTGGAACCCAAAATGCACTGAGTGGAGTTGAATCTGGTGTGAGGTCCCTGTACTGGTGTTGCACCGCATAAATGATGGAAAATCGATTGGGAGTAACCCCAGACTTCCTGGGCTCTCGGACAGACGTAAAAGCGGTGAATAGGTGTTTCTTCGAGTCCTGAATTACAGCAGCTGCAATTGAAGTCGATGCCCGGGGTGATCCTAGCTCTCCGTGAATCAACTGTGATTGCATTATGCCAAATGGACCAGATGAACGCCGCATCTTCCTGAGACCGGCTCTTGTGCCACACCTCCTTCCAGTCGGGTAAAAAATTGAGAGGGAGCTATCCAGCCCATTTGGGTGCAATTGTTTTCCTTGGTCGGCAGTCTTTGGTGAGAAGTGTGCACGCGGCGTACAGGTGTTGTATAGTTCATTAACGAATGACCATTGGCCCATTGCCACCTGCCTGGGTCAAAAGTCAGATCTCTCGAGATGCCGTGGAATAGTAGGTATGGATCTCGGTGATTGTGTTTCTGCAGCTGTAGAATTCGAATCCTCCGCCGTGTGTATCCACTGTATTCTTCCCCACATGCATTGGGTGGAATAAGTAAGAGCTGTTTGGTAATATGGCCCACTGTCGCTCTGGTTGACCCGCCGGGAAGGGTGAAGGGAAGTCTGAAATGGAGATCGATGGAGATCGAAATTATGGCCCTTGATTAAACCTCACATTTAATCATCACTTAGCTGCACAAGTGATTCATGCAGATGTTCCAAAAAGACCAACGGCTATTACATTACGAAAGAGAATGCACAGGACTCAGCGGCGCTTTTCTCTATGAACTCAATCTTGAATGTCACAAGCACTAGCGAAAGCAGCAAATCATGCCCTAAACCCTAAACCCTAAATACTTTCTCTACGACCATCTACAGCCCTTGCCATCTTATTGAGTATACAAAACATCCCAGAAACTAAGACGGCACGAGCAATCGCTTGGTTCACTGAGAAGAGACATCAACACCTCTGGCCAATCTGAAAAACATGACAGAGGCATCCGAAAACATAATAATCAGCTATTAGCTCATTTTTGCCAATTTGAGCAGTGTCACGTGCGGAAGATTAAGAACACCTGACCCTGAACCGGAACGTCGAAACAAGACGGAAATTAAAGCCTCCGATTCCAGGCGGTACACAAATTGACCACCAAGATCTGTAACTACTCGATCCTAATCATAGAAACTGAAACAAGAGTTGACAATTCAAGCAGCCGGTCTCGCAAGCAAGAAATCTAGTAAGTGATTGCACAATTCATTTCAAAACCTTAAACCCCACACTATTATTTGAAACCGAACCTTCGCATCAATCGCCTTTCAGTTCACTCGCCAATTCGATCACTCTTCATCGCCATTAATAAAGTCTTTGTTTTCGGGAATCCAGCATGTTCTGGGGATTCTGTGAGAAAGAAGTTGCGATTACTGGATGGAGCCGCCACGATACTGTTTGGGTACCACTGAGGCAGCGATTCCTTTGGCATCCTTGGAAAGCGGACTCCTACAGTGAACATAATTGTTCACTGTAGGGTTGGGGTTGGCTCCTCAGCCAACCCCAATCTTTGAAATTCGTCCTTGAAGGACGAGCTGGTCGCCCTAGAAATCATCTGCTTTGGTACTATGTGAATGGTTGGCTAAAAAAAATATAAAAGCACTCATTGGAAGTCAAACTATTGTAGGAGACCTCCTTTTTTTTGCACACAATTTCGAGGTTGAACAGTTGCACTTCTATCTTGCATGGAAAGATTCTTTGTCATTCATGAGACCAAAAAATGTTCTCAACATTGTTTATGGGTTAATTCTTAATGATCCAAAGGAGGTGTAATTTTAAAATGGGCCCAAACTACCAAGAACTTGAGCAATTTGTTTGTTCATTTTTTCTTAAGATCATATAGAATGTAACCATAGGATCTTCAAGTTTATATTAGAAGTGAGCAACTCAAAAACATTAAAATTACTTGAAAGCATAGTTTAGTAGATATTTAAGTTTGAAGTTTTATTTGGATCAATAGAAAACATGGCAACACATTTTGAAAGGATCATATCTTAGTGAGAATACTTTAAAATGATGACCTTTTGGTGCTTAGTAAAAAACAAGAGGGTTGAGAATGTTCATCTAAAATTTCACAACATTCAAAGCATTTTTCAATTCATAGTGAAGCTTGTAATGCATGGTGGTCATTGAAATGAGATTAGTGCTTGTAAGAAATAGAAGAAAGAGACACTTGTCTTTTCCTTGAGTTCCTTATATATGCCCTTTTTGAGGTGGATCTGACTTTTCTGAGGTGGGCAACAATCGTATTAGCTGGCTGACTTTTCAGTCTATGTCCAAACCCAAATCCCAAAAATGAGTTGTGAACTACACTACACTACTCAACTTCAAAATTCCACAAGGTGGAGTTTAACTTGGACTTTGATGAAACTACTGCCATTGGATTCACAATACAATCTATTTTTGGAAAATAATTCTTTATTTAAAAAAAAATTATATTTGAGAACGAAAAATTCAAAAAAGAGGGAGAGTGACTTGAAAATGATTGCTTGGGTCATTAGGGATTAACTTAAAAGTTGTTCTCAAGTATCCAACAAAACATAATATCTTCTCAATATGGAAGGGACCATAATTCGGTTATACCAAATATTATGCACCATAACATTATAAGGTAGAATAGCCCATCATGGTCAAAATTAAGAGTTTGCCCTCGTGTTATTGCTAAAGTTTTTTAATTTATTTTCCACATAAAGAAAAGTGCAAGACATGGCAAGAGCAATTGAATTATATTTTTTTCAACAAAGTATAAATTTTTTATGAGCTTTTGAAGTGCACTTGCCATCATGGTCCAAAAGAGCCTCTAGACTATCCCCAAACCAACAAAAACTATATTCATAATGCTCATCTTATTGACCTAAAACAATTACAATATTTTCTAACATGGCCACAATATGAAGGGCTAAAAAAACACTTCATACAACAAATTTACATTCAAAAGTTGAAAGTTCCTATTATAGTCACTAATCACTCAATTATCATCACCTAAGACATTGATTATCATCCAAATTTCATTTTTTGAAAAAAAAACAAAACTAGTTATGGGGTCATTCCCTAGCTTAGTATTAGTGACAGGTCTTTTGACTTTAATGGGTTGTTCTACCTTATACACAACGTAGCAGCTCCTCATCTAGAAAGGTATTATCCTTTCCTAGACACTTAGGAGGCGTTTACCAATAAATTCAAGAACTATAGTTGGTTGAAATAAGAATACAATATGATTTTGACCATTTTAGGGATCCCCTTTTTGAGGATGCTAGGTATCCTTGCGTCATCCTTAAACAATGTCCTTGAATACTCATGCGACTACCTTGGCATGTAATGTAATTATGTAGACATTGATTGAGATTGTAGTAGTATATATTTTATGATTATGCAAAGCTATACAACATTCAAAATCAATGAAGCATAGGTCCTTAAAATCTTATTGTACCTACCAAAAATATACCAAGAATACATCAAGAATATGGCTTAAAAAAAGAATCTTTATTGTGAATCAATGAAGTACAACCACCTCATTCTTTTGAAACTGTATTCTTGTAGATACTTGGATCCTCTTTGAGGGTAAGTAGGAGGTTCATGTCTTCCTTGATTCTCAAATCCTAATTGAGCTCTTAAGAATATTACATTATCTTAAACAAACTCTTTAGTACAATCACGTACAAAGATTTTGTATAATCTCCTAATCTTAAAAGAGGATCACCCTCAAAAAAAAATTTAAAAGGAAAAATATATATTTTAATGTTTAAACTCCAAATGGCAGTTGTCACCCATTCTCACTTCCATCCTCATCATTCAAATTTTGAATTTAGGATTATAGGATGTATTCCTGTTCTTTTTGTCTTTCTCTTTGTATAATTGATTGGGTGACCCTCAAAAGAAAGAAAAACATGATTTTTGAAACTATCAAATACATGGTTGGATTCTCAAATACAACTCCACTTCCAACTCTCTGCAAATTGCAAATTGTCACAATGTAGGAAAAATAAATAAATAAAACTACATTAGCATCCAAAAGGTCAATGGTTCACAATGTGAAATATTGATGTTTATGCTTTGACCACCTATAATATATCTTCTTTATTAAAATTTTTTTTGACTAATTGACACATCATACATAAAATATCATATAATTTTTCATTATTTTATAAAAAACAATAATTCTATAAAAACATTTGTAAAATATTTATAAACCCAATAAGTCTAAGCATATGCAACAACTAGAAGGTGGACAAACGCTTGTGGTAGGAAACAGGAGAACGTGGGCCCATTGGCTCATTAATTTTTCACCCGAAAACAATATGATCATGGGGGTCATGTTGGTGCCCCCGGGACATTGGATAGCACAGCACCGTGAGAAAATACTTACCATAATTCTAGAACAGCTAGAGCCTCCAATTGCAACCACAAACTGCACATGATGCCTTGCACACACTGACTATAGCTTGTCCTTGCAAAATGAAACTTCTCGGATTGGAGACCCGGGACGAAATTACGAAAGTATGGTACTTGGAGTTAACTTATTCGAGAAGACGTGGCTTATATGGGTTTACAATCTCTCCTTTTTGGAATATTTCTTTGGTCCACATTGAAAATATGTCAATTAATTAATTTTTTTAAATTACATTTGAATTCTTATTCAACTTTGTAGTTTTCTAGAAAGCATTATTATTTTAATCCCACTGTCGAAGGGGACTAAGAATCTCCTCACATAGTTGCAAGCCCAATTCAAAATGTTGTAACTTTTGCATTTGGTGTCTGAATTCAATAAAAACTTATTGGAAAGATTCATACTCTTTTTTCTAGTTTGTGTGTTAAAATTTTCAAATCAATACAAGATGAACCAATTTTTTGGAAACCAATCAAAGTTCAAAGGTTCAATTTGAGTTCACCAAACTATGTTTGATGGTTGCAACTTTGGGGGCTTGTATCTCCTTTATATAATGTTTGTTTTCAATAAAAATTTGTTGGTTTATGTTTCTTTTTAAGTCTAGTTACTATGAAAAAATTTTCATATCAATTCAAGTTGTTTTGAATGTTTGGAAGTGATTCAAAGTTCAAATTTTGGACATTTCTGAATTGTTGTGAACTTTGGCAGCTTATTTCTTCTACATGAAGTGTTCGTTTTCAATAAATAAATTTTTTGGAAACATTGCTCAAATTAGTCTAGTTTGCATGGCTAAAATTTCATATCAATCCAAGAAGTTATGAGTGACTCAAAAGCACTTTAGTAGAAAGAGGTTCTACCTAAGATGTATTTTTTGCAACTTTTCTTGCTATTTTTTGACATTTCAAAGTCATTTTGTACACACTGAGTCAATCAAATGGTGTTCTTTTTCACCAATGCGTTTGTATGGTTATTTTGAATCACTTCATAGTTTAAAGTTTTTTCATTTGAGTAGGCTTAGAAATCAAATTCACCTCCAAATGTGTTTCTACAAAAATTTCACCATCCTTTTCAACACTACAAACATTATAATCTTGTAATCTATGTGGCCAAATGACTCCAAATTTGATTCATGTCATTTACAACATGTACACTACAAGATTGTAGGGTTGAAACCTCTATAACTTAGTGGCATTTAGATCTATAAGACTTCAAATGCAATGGTGTTTTTGAACCCAAAAGGCCTTAGGCTTTGAGGGGTTCAAAAAAAATTGTGGATGGATGTAATTTAGTCACTTCTTTTGCCATATTAGAATATTAGTTAGGTCTATCCTTGTAATTCCTAACCCAAATAAGGACTTTTTATAATTCAATAGTTGCTGAATTTTGTTTGGTTCTTTGTTTCTTTTAGAGTTTAAAATCCAATTTGGAAAATCTTCCATTGTTTTTTGTCCAAAATCTAATATTTAGACTATGACTTCAATTTGATTGGGTGCATGCATCTAAAATTGGATTTAAGAAATAGACACCAACAACATTTCAAACTCCCTTATTGAAGAAATACTTTAAGAAGGAATAACTTACACTTAGACCTCCATAAATAGTCCTTCCATCCAAAATTGAGTCTTGGTAAAAGTCAATTGTAGTTTTTAAATTATGAATGAATGATTTCAATTGCTTATTGTACATGTTAAAATCCAAATTTCACAACATTATGCAACCTTCACATATATTTAAAAATTTGTGCTTCATTTGTATTTCAAAATGAAATTATAAATTATTCCTATTCATTCTAATTTTTCTTTTAAATGTCAAGTTATAATTAAATATATATGAAAAATTAATTTTTATTTAGGAATTAAAATGGAAAATGAAACAAAAAAATTCAATTAGTTTGACATTTATTTGATGACTTCAAGTAGAAATAAAATGCACTAAAATAGGGAGGAGGGGTTTGAAGTTTGGGGCTTTGATATAGGGCAATGTGCAAAGAAGAGAAGGGCCAACAAGGAAGGCAAAGCTGAATGACAAGGCTCTTTCATTATGCAATGCCCGATGATGAGAAGTTTGCCTAGTGTAAAAAACACAAAGGAAATTCGGATAAATATAGGATCAACAAAAGCAATTGGGATGAAAAATGTGTAATACCTCATTACAATTGAGTATTACACAATCAAGTATTCCACCTTGATTACAACTATGAACCTAAGGTGGAGGCACCAATAATTGATCATTTAAACAATTTGGGAGTAGATTCTACGTAGTATGAATTGGTGAATATTTTTTCCATGTAGGAAGATAAGAAATATGGGGATTACTAAATTTTCAGATTTATATTCCAAAATTTGAAATTACAGTGCATTTCAAGAGACAAAAAGAACTCTTGACCCACAAACAATGTCTAGAGTCTTTCAATTCTAATCATACAAGACAATAATTTCTTTCTCCCTGCATCAGGTAATGTGGTATGACCTTATTAGTTCCAATCTTGGAAAGGACAAAAAAATCAAACTTCAAGCTTCAAAAAGGCTAAGGTTGGAAATAGAACACCCTCCTAGTTGAGTATTGGGCGTGGTTGGTTAGTAGTGCCTCCACCTTATCCTAAAAATGAATGGGACATTTTCTTCCCGTGGTTTACATGTCTCTTTTGAGTAACTTAAAACGGATTACAATCACGTGCATTTACCTCACAACAAGTTCAAAATTTGCCCACCAGATGATTCCATTTGTTCAAAATTTATAACGAAAGTTCAAAGTGCGGCTCATTGCTTTTCTTCATGATACTTTAATAGTACTAAACAACTCTTTGGTCCTGGCTTGGCTGGTGGAGCTGCTGTGGCTCGAAGTTGTTGCAGAAAGCTCCCCATAGCTGTCCATTGCTTACATTTATTCGGCTCTCTGTTGTCTTACTAATCAACCGCTTTGCCCCCCAAGTTGCATAGGATAACTTACAACGCATACTTTCATTAATTTCAGCTGTATTTTCTATTCAATTGGGAAGCAATATATGGTAGTCCTAGGCGACCACCTTTAAAAAATAGTTGGCGTGGCGCGGCTTTTCTCCGCATAAGTTGCAGAAGTACTAACGTATGGTTTGTCTTGATGACTGCAAGGTAGTAAATAAAAAGTCGTTTGTGAACGGTCAAATAGTTCTTGTTTGTCTTAAATAAGTGGAATATTTTTCATCCACTTTTTTGTACACTACTTTGCTCATTGTGTATATCCACATCAAAAAATTCAAGTTATGCTAGATTTTTTTATTGGTTGTGTCCTTTGGACAAAGACTATGATATTGACTCCCATGGTTTTTGAATCCAAATTTTCCAAATCCTATCTGCAACTCCATTCATATCATACTCTGTAGATAGGGTTTGGTTAAGAGGGAGGAGAAGGTTGACTAGTAGGACTTGTCTCTCTAGTAGTCGGATGTCCCCTCCTTGTCCAATTGGGTTGGATAAAGGGCGGGGTGATTTTGATTTTAAAATTTAATTTAAAATTTTGATTGTGTATCATTGATTCAATGTTTTTTTTGGTTCATTTTCTTATTATTTGCTACCAATAAAGTGATATTGTTGTTTACCTAGGACAGATCCTTACGGTCAAACCATTCTTATTTTATTTTACTAGATTTTGTTTCAAAATATAAATATACTTGAAAAATATATAATTTGAATAAAATTTGAGTATATATACTCATGGCTTTTGTTCATAAATGATTTTCTTGTAGTGTTGAACTATAAAAGGAAGTCATCAAACTATAGTCTCTAACTTGCTTGAAAACTTCAAAATTTCCCCAAAGTGAGCATTTCAATGCAATTTGGAATAAAAAGCTAAACATTACATTTCTAAACATAAGAAAACTCAATAACAAATCCAAAGACAATGTCACATGTAATTTCACAATCGGTTTGCAAGGTGAAGTTCTTTACTATAATATACATAAATGGTGAATTTTATTTTTTTTCAAGCATATATTGTATTTTACATAAATTTTCTTTACTTTTATTTCAAATATTGACCACAAAATAAATGTTTAAGGAAAAAAAATTTTAACTGAAAATAAATGTCTAAGGAAAATTTTTAATTTAATATTTTTAATTAACAAAAATTTATTTATATATAATGATAAAATAGAGGTTATAAAGTAATTAATAAAGGATTTTGAAGTTTGATTACATTTGACTTCTTAGAATTTTTGCAGGATTTTAGAGATTAGGATTTAAATAAAAGTGTTTCAAACCCCATGAGATTGGAAAAAAATGGGATAAAAAAAAATGCAATGGAAAGAAGAATTTATAGTAAGATAGTATATGATATATTTATAGCATTTGAAAATTAAAATTAATATACATGCCCCCTTTTTAATGACCAAAATTAGAAAATTATATAATCATAGAGTGCCAAAAAAATAGTAGACAAAAAAGAATACCCCCCCTATAAATTAGTGGGTGTTTGCATGTGTATCTTTATTTTTTTCATGGACTACACCCAAAGGGTGCAAGGGCTTTGTTTTGTGGTGTTTGGACATATATTGTGAAAATCTTTAAAAGATTAAAAAAATTTTAAATTAAATTTTTTCTTTTCTTCTGTTTCCTACAATTGCAAGGCACATTAATAAAAAGCAAATTCTTCTCATGTATATTTGCATATTAGCTACATAAATGATTTAATATTGAAAATTTTATTATCATTTAAAAGATTAACTTACAAAAAATGAGCTTAAAGAAAATGACATCAATCTTTATAAGAATTTTAATTAAACTTTCTAAAATCAAGTGTCAATTTTGTAAAAAAAAGTAAAACAAAAACATTTGAAAAATATAGAAGACATTCATCAATGATATATGTTCACTTCAAATATAAATATATTTATTGGAATTTTTGAAGACCTATAGAGGAAGAACAATGATCAATTTGAAAATTATCCTATTAGTATAATTAGTTTGTTTCAAGGATAATTTTAAGTAGGATTCAATAGCTTATCTAGTGCATTTTAATCCTAGCCAAGTTGCATAGTTCAAAAGGATTTGCATTAAATTACTTCCAACTTGGTTCACTTCCAATTGCACATCACACAACACCAGTTGTATAATATCTAATTTGATAATTGTTTCATTCCATTATAATCCACATTTTTTCAACTTGGTTTTTTCAGTATACACAAAACTCATCCAACTAGCAGTGTATTCACACCAAATTCTACAACTTCAACGGCAACAAAACAAAAAACAAAACAAAAATATAGCATTACAAAAATTCTGAACCCTGCAAAGGACCACTAAAATTTCTTTTTTTGGCTCCCTATAGTGCAATTTTAAAATTTTAAAAATTAAAAATTAAATAATAATAATAATAATAATAATAATAATAATAATAATAATAATAATAAGTCTAATGTGGCATTGATGTAGCACAAGTAGCGACACATTAATAGTGTTCATTAAAAAATAAAAAACCCTAGAATTCTTCTTTAATTGCACCGAGGGTAGGTGGGTGAAACTCGCAATCCTTTCAAGGGCTAAAAATTTTCCTATTGCCAACACTGGTTGGACCAGGGTTGACAAATCAATACGTCCGCCCCAAAATAGCGTCCGTAACCCAAACGTCCGTCTTCACGGATGCCAGCGGACGCAACGTCCCTCCCGCCTTCGGAAGGTGGACAGGCGAGGCGGGGCAGGGCGGGGTGGGGTGGTCAGGGGCAGACAGGGCGGACAACAAGCGAGGCGGATAGGGCGGACAGGGCAATCCCGGCAGATGTTGCGTCCGCCGGGACCGCGAATGTCAGCGAACGCTGCGGACACAACATCCGCATCTGGACGTCCCGAACGTCCGACCATCCTGTCAACCCTGGGTTGGACTCGCACTAGCAACTCTCAACAATGGGCGACAAAGACAACTTGATGAACACCTATATACCTCACAAGACACTGCTTGAAGGCTCAACTTCCTAATTGGCAATGTGACTCCTCAAATCTAATTTTAGAAATTGGCATATAGAATTGGCATTTAGCCCTATTCACACTCATAGATTCAATCCAAATTGGCACCCCAAAATCACCAAAATAGACATACAGGTTCACAAAAGATAGCTAAAAGCCAATTTCTACACTTCCTAATAGGAAATAAACTACATCAAAATTTTCACAATTAATCCTTCTTATCTACGAGACCAATGTCAATCTCGTTAAAACAAAAGTAAACATAAAAGTAAAGATTTACATCAATACAATATAAATATAAATTATAGCTCTATTTAAATATATTCCATTCCAAATTCAATTAAAAACATGTTACATTTACTTTCTTATTTGGTTATTATATTCTATGTTTTTAATTTCATTGAAGGTTTATAAAAAATTTATTGATAAATTAAACCCAAACCAAATTTGAAAATGTATAAAATGGAGTCGCTTTGCAAGTGTGGATTTTACACTAACAAAGATTCATAGGGCATGTGTTCTTTATGCTACAAAAAGCACATGAAATATGCCATATATGATGACTTATTCAAACTAGAAGATTTTAAAATAGAATGTAGTGATGAACTTGAAGAACCCAAATCAAAGTCTATTGAAGAAAAGTCAAGATGTCAAGTTTGTAAGAGGAAAATTGGACTTACACCAATTGTTTGCCATTGTGAACAAATGTTTTTATGCAAATTTATATCTTTACTTTTATGCCATCAATATCAATTGTGAACAAATGTTTTTATGCAAATTTATATATGTACCTTTGCTCTAAATAACACACATTGTATACTTATACATGTGAAATATTCATTGCATCTTAGAATAAAAATGTTCAAACCATGTACATAAAGCTAATAAAAGCAAATTTCTTCTCATAACTTTGCCTTGTGTTTTTCAATGCACAATCAAAACACCGATTCAACCATAATTGTACCTATGTTATAGAAACTTACATTATAGATACCTTTCATGGTTATAGGATATCTATATTGTAGGTGTGTGTATTATAGATACTTGTGCTATAAGCACCTTCTATGGTTATAAAGTACCTATATTATAGGTATGTATGTTATAGGCACCTTAACAAATGTTGTAGAGTACCTTCTCACACCTAGGCTGAAAGCTTGTAGGTTCACATTTCTAAGCTCACATACTAGCGTTTATAATTTGAAGACTTTTGAGGTTATGGTCAAAATAAGAAACATGTACATGTTACTTTTGAATCCGGATGAGTTTTACAACAAGTTAATCTTTAGCGTAAGAAATGTCCGTAGGCCTCTTATTAGAACAATTAATCAATCTGTCCTCTCCACACTTCAAAAGACGCAAGCCATGTCACATTCCAATGACTGACTTCTGAACCACCGGCCTGACATGGATGCCCAACCCGGGATTGATCAGCCCGTCAAATCGGTCCTTGTGCACTTCAATTCTGCATTCGGGGCACCATCGTAATTTCCTTCTTTGCAATGAACTCGCTGGCCGGTGCCGGCTGGTGGCATAGCTTACACTCACGGAGCTTGGAACATTTCCATGACAAAAACGAGCGAGCCACATCAGGAATGTCACTAGCTTACCCAAAAGGTCGTGGGTTGTGCGGCGTGGGCCACGGGTCACCGAGATCCTCGACGGACCCCTAGCTTGACAAATGTAAATCATTACCTGTCTGGCCAGACCCCGCACCTCCCGCTGGTGAAATAAAAATGGTCTCCTGCATGAAGAGCTTCACTCCACGGAGAACTGATTATTTTCAACGTGTGTCCGACAACAACGTACAAGTACATGTGGCTTGTGATGGACGCCATGTCCTCCTCCAGTCGTTTTTAAATTTCTCTGCGGGTAATTTCCCGAGTTGCTTGACAGAGGGGTCTTGGCTAAGATTCGGGGCACGGGATTTACGGGGGTCTGTCCCTAGCAAACGAGACTCCGTAGTGTGAAAATTAATGGAGTGTGTTCCAGAGGCCGGAGGGGTTGAAAGTGCGATTGATCTAGTCATTGGATTTGGTCAGGCCGCAACAGGCTGGAAAATAAGGGAGGTGATGTCACCTCTCGTTGTTGCCGTTGTGGTTATTTGGCTTAGGCCCGGGGTTCAGTACTAAGTTATTTGGGAAATGTTTGATGAGAGTCAGTGAATTTCATTTGTCATCGAAAACAAAAAAATACTTACCTATACATTGTTTTTACATTAGTTTTACAAGGGAAAAAAAAACTCAATTTTGAATGGATTATGATGTCCAAAAGTTTATGATTGAGTAAGCAAAAATTGAGCAATTGTTTAAAAAAATTTGTTAAGTAAGTAATAGAATCATTTGAGATATTAAGGTTGCACATTATTGTATAGTAAGTTTGAAATCATTGTCAAATCATAACGTTGAAATAAGATATGTGAGAAATTGTAGCTTATTGGAATTATTTTCCAAACTATCTTTATTCATGCAATGGCTTAGATGAGAGTTCTTCTATTGGCAAAACAACTAATGTACTACACACAAGCAATAGACTTGATGTATCTCTTAGGTTACATGTGGTTGCCCACAGCCCACAATTTGTAGATGTTCATTTTTGTCCTTCATTTGGACCTCTTTGCCTTCCACCTTGCACACGTACCTTATGATTCTCTTTCATTGTCACTACATCCTTGCTTCAATCATATTAGTTTTTCAATGAAGAATCTAATGTAAAATTCATCAAATCTATAGTTACTTCCATAATATTGTTGAATAGAGTTTGAGATAAAAATCAAATCATTTTCAAATTTTCATTTAAACATTATGATTTTCTAATCAATATGTGATACTACTGTATTTCCCCCACATGATCTATCACTTGTTGAGATTCTCTTCCAAAGCATTGTGTGGCACTTTGATGACATTGATTGTTCATTTCACAATCCATAGAAGATGATTTCCATCAACTTTAGGTGTAAAGGATTTTCCAATTGAATTTCTTGATATTCCTTGGACTTTATTTTATTTCATTTGGAATATTTTTAGATACTTTAAATAACTTTGAATATTGGCAAAAATGTAGTGAAAACGAAAAAGTTGAAAGTCTATTTTGATTATTTTGTCTTTTTTTGCCAATGATTAAATTAGTTTGAATATACATTTCAATTTTGTGGTAATAAGTTAAGCATTCCAAGATTAAAATATCACTATTACAATTCAAATTTTTTTATGAAAACTTATAAAAACTTGGACAATTTATTTGGCTTAGAATGTACTTCAAGAAGCTCCCCCAAAGGCCTTTAGTTGCGGCTAATAATCAATTTCATTTCAAATAATGCATAAAACATTTCATCATGAGCCCCCATAGGTAACTAGTGTGTGTGTGCAGTTGACAATTTATTGTGTTTTTGTTATTGGATTGGACCCATGTTATTTTTACTTTGATCATAATTGATAGCTCTACTAAGATAATAATTCAATGCCTGGATCACTTTCCAACTACAAGGATAATGTGAGACTAATAAATATTGCATGGATGGAAAAATGGAAAATGAATTGAATTTTGTAAGATTAAATTCATTCATTCGGCCAATAAACTTTGGATTGATCATTGAATTTGAAGATTTTTTAATAAAAAATCTGATACTAGGACTAAGTGACTATCACCTATCCCCTAAAAAACACCACACACATCATTTTAGAAAGACTGTCCTAGGGTCAAAATGTTAAAAGTAAAAATGCTAATTATGTCCCATTTGGATAAAGATATGTAAATATGAATACATAAAATAATAATATGGATGTATGGATATGGATAAACGTAGACAAATACATTAAATATTAATATTATCTCATATAATTTGAAACTCTCAAACTTAAAATCATAGTATAAATGAATACTTGAGGCATGCTTGATCAATTAAAAAATGCTTTTGAATAAATCATGATGCATGCTAGCTCTCTTTATCTTGTATGATCTCTTCACTATCCCTTAAAAATATGAGACATATCAACCATGGCTAACACATAATTTTTTCATTTGTATTGAAGAATATGTATTGGATCTAGTGTTGAGTCCATTTTTAATATATGTCCAAGAAGAGTTGGGCTCACAATCAAGAGTTGTAATTGGAAGAGAATAATTGATATCCTAAGTCTACTTATCCATGAGACAAAAAATAAGAGAATTTGTCTTGAAGTTTGGACTAAAATAATTAATATGCAACAATATCACATCTAATTTTTTTATGCTAATTTATCTTTTCTTGGAACAATTTAATTTTTGACTAATTGGTATTTCTACATGCTAGGACAAATTGACTAACACATAGTTTTTGATGTAGTGAATGCAATAATCTAAGTGCAATGTAGTACATGAAAATCCTCTAATTAGACATTTGTCTTCAATTAGAGGTTCCTTCTTAAACATGTGAACATCAACCTTTACATCATGTCAATCCTCATTGAATTCATATTGAAGTAAATGTTTTATATATTTCATTTTTAGAAACAAATAAAATTATGCAAATATTTTCATATTTATTTTTGGTAATTGCACTTAAAAAATGACATCTCCTAAGGAAGAACATGGTTCAAAAAATTGAAATGTTGATAGAAAGTTGATATGAATGTTATTGGACTACATTTTCCAAAAACACTACACTATTAATATTCTTGTAAAGAAGCTTAATCCCAAAGGAATATATATATAAGGATTTATAAGATCCTGAAGTTTGACTTTGAAAAGACTAAAAATCATTTAATTATAAAATGTTAAAGTCTTAAAACTTACAAAAATGACATTTTTGACAACATCTAGTAGCCCATACCTTGGAGATAGTCTCAAGTATATTATTTGTCATTGAATTAAAAATCACATTTCCAAGGAAGTTGAAACAATTCAAAATGAAAACAAAATTTGAAATTAGACCAAAATTAATTTGATAGCATGATTTATACCATTATTAATGTAAAATTAAAATAAATATTAAAATACTAAATGACTACATATTGATTATAGAACTTTTTATTTTCTAAAAAAGTAAGTTTTAGCACACATTCAAATTGTGTGGATCTTGTGAAATCTTAGATGATTTTTAAATGATGTCTTTAATGTCACAAAGTTGTTTGAATAAATCCAAAATAGTACAAGGCCTTTGCTATAAAAATGATTTGCAAATAATCTCTTTGTACCCTTATTCCCTCTAAATAATCCTAAACTTATTTCCAAATTCTTTACTTTTAAATTATCTTTTTCCAAATCCTTATCTTATAGATCCTTTAATAGCCTAAAAACTACCATAATTAGCTTTGACTGAGCATAAATGATGTAAAGCCACTCCAAATGTATTCAAGTACTCACACATCAATTTTCACCAAAATATAAGATATCATTCAACTTTAGTAGACATTTTTTCAATATTAACTTCAACCTTCTCAAGATAATCTAGAAATTGCTATAGCTAGCTTCAACTCAGCATAAATGATGGAAAATCACTCTAAACCAACATGTTTTTTTAACAATACTTTCCACATGCTTTTTTAATATTGGCACAATTCTTAAGGGACAAAACTCAACTAGCTCAAAACTATTAGAGTGGCCAAATTTCACCTTCAAAATAAAATTGCTCCAAATGTCTTGAAACTTTTTTGTAATGTAGATAAACTTTTCAAGTATTCATCTATCAATTTTCATCATGATCTAAGATAAAAAAAACTAAACTTTTGTAGACATCTCTCTACAATTATCTTTTTGCCAAGTCATAGTCTTCACATGTTGATTGTATTTTCTACATAACTTGTAGATCTATATCTATTATAGCTAAGATTTGAAACAAGGGAGTAGATAAGTCAATAAAAGTATTCTATAGGTTTCACAAAAACTCAATAAGATTGAAGCTCCTTAGTAGACTTTTCTTAATTGCTTAAGATTCCAAATACATCTTTGAAGTCTCATATCTCCTTCTCTATAATAGATCTAAATTTGAAAATTGGTGTCATGGTACATAAACTATCTTAAAACTCATACCAAACATTTTGCCTTAATCAAATACTTTATCAAAACACGAACACAAAATTCTTTATAACAATACTTCAACTACTATGAAAAATCACGAACAAATGTACAACTTAGCATCTGAGTGCATCCTACGCCTTAATCCCACTTAGAATCAAGAGAGAGAGACAAGAGATCAACCCTCAACTTTAAATATCCAACAACAACCCTAAGAAGCTAGCTACCAGTTAACCCTAACCCTACCTTCCTAACCTTAACATTAGCTACTAACCAATCGATTATCAACCAACAACTAACAAGAACTCCCAACACTACACACAATCTTTAACATACAAAGATGCCTATATACTTTAACTAGTTAATGACTTAGCACTGTAAGGAATTTATATTTTAGATAACAAATTTTAGGTGATATCAAGTATAACAACCTATGTTTTTATGTCAACAATGACATTCATTGTAACATCTTGATGTTACACTAAATGTTATTGTTGATATAAAAACATAGGTCGCGACATTCAATGCCACCTAAAAATCCATCAACTTAAACATCAGAAAACTTTGATTTCGTATAGTATAGATCACAACATCATGTCCCCACACACTTTCTTTATTCTACGAAGACTATAGCATTGAGAGACTTGACTACATTTTCAATCATAGTAGAGGCAATACTTTTCCGTTTTTAGACTGGGTAGGTGCATCAGAAAGACACCTCAAAGCTGAACATGGCTGTCCAGCAGAGAACACAAAACTCGGAGAGGATGCCATCTGCTCTCACTACAACTCCAACAAGTACGTGTATGAGAAAAATCGACCCTGTTAAAAAGGGTTCTCGTACTCGGCCATAAAAAAAGGACCAATTAAGTGATGATTACACTGGCATGAGACACTATGGACACATTTTGCAGTTCACGACAGACATGTCTGCTCTGCATCAAGAAAGTCACACAATTGTCAAAAGTGTTAATCCTTATTTTCATACCACAACAACAAGTACTTGTAAGTTAAAGTTGGTTCAACTATGGAAGCAGTTCATCTAAGGGCTGCTTTATACTTAGAGGTCAGGTCAATTCTCTTTGAGGCCAATTGCACAAAATTTCAGTCCCTTTTGGGTTAAAGGTTGTCCTCAACTAAGTTACTCATTAGAATAATAAGATTATAACAAGGGCCAATTCTTGCATATGTGAAGGCCTTGAAGCCAAGAAGTTGAGCTCATTCAATAAAACCTAAAAAAGATAGAGAGAGGGGTTGAAATTTTTGAAGGTTGCTTTACATTTAAAGTCCGAGCCAATTTCCCTTGAGGTTGATTGTACAAAATATAATGGATTTGATTTGTTGAAAAAAATAATATTATATAAAAAATAATAATTGAAATCTAACATTGGTCCCCAAAACCAAGAATTGGCCTCCCATTCTTAGTGCATCCAATTCAGAGAGCTTGGGCCATGTTAGATTATATTCTTTTGAATAAAAAATTTATTCCATCAAATTGACCCAATCTCTAGGTGTAAAGGATTTGGGACTCATTTTTGCATTTTGTCTAATCAGAAGTGAGGATTTTTGGCCTCTTACATAGAAAATTGGCTCGGCTCTAAGTATAAAGCAAGTCTAACTACTCAAAGATTGAGGTTTTCTTGGCTACTTTAGTTCCAGCTAGTTGCAAAAACTTTCAAAGTCCAAGGAATTCGTAGGCTTTGTCACAAGCATTGGTTTTTTTCCAATTGTCTAATTTAGTGGAAGGTAGAGGAAGAGGTCTATAAAGGGACAATGAGGCTCTAAAAAGCATTATAGAAAAAAAGAATAGTGGAATGACCGAATAATGGAACGATGGAACAAAGGAACAATGGATTGATTGAACTTTCTTCAATATACCAACAACAAACATATTAAGAGGTGGATGCTTTTAATGCCTCATGTAATTGTACAAAGGTTCGAGAAATTTGAAACAATTTGGGTTAGATGCCAATTCCATTTATCTTTCAAGAAAAGTTTACAAGAAAATTTTCCAAAACATTATACTCTCCAAAATCGAAAATTAGCTACTAAATCATACTTTTATGAACCTTCCACTTTAATGCCTTAAGGACCAAACATTCAAATTTTGAATATTAGTGATAGATGAATGCAAAGACATCCAAAATACAAAAGATATGTTTTTCTATTCATCATTTTTTTTAGATTCTTGTGTTGGTTTTGTACAATTTTTCAAGTATAGATTTGAAAGACTTTGATTTGCAAATATTCTATAATGGTAGGATTGGTTTGATTTTAATTCAAAAAATGATGCTTCAAAAACAACTTGAATAAAAAAAAAGTCAAACAATAGTCTTCAAAAATCACTATGATTAGAATTTAATTTGTTGACTTTAAAAAAAATCTCTAGAAAATCACAAATACTCAAGACCTAGAATTAATTTTAGGAATTTCCAGTTTTGCTTCAATTTTAATTGAAAAATATTAGTCAATATAGTGGTTGATTTAACTACACAGATATGATTTATAAATCATATTTTACAACTATAGTTAGAGAATTGTCATTAAAGTATTATTGTAAGTTGCATTTTATAATGTATCTTTACAATTTGGAAGATTTGAGCTACCTCCTAGTCACAATTAAATGCAGTGGACTTTTTTTTTAATCAAATCACATTAAACATATCCACCAAACTACCTAGTAGATCAAACATAGTAAAGAAACCATGTAGGAAGTAGGAACCAAACTGTATTGTATCTTGTCATTGTATGCAAGGGTGGGAAAATAATAGTTACAATACAAAAACAAAAATTGGGTGGAACATCAATTTAACTCCTTAGGTAAAAATAAACCCCTTAAGGTAAAAATAATATTTTTTTTTGCAACAAAGCGATTTTAGGCAGCTCACTACAAATGAAATTTTTATTTCTTTTCTTGAATTTTCACACAAGATGTGTCTAAAGAATATCTTCAAGAAACCCAATAATTTTCATAATTTTTCACTGCATATTAAAAGTTATTGTATGATATGTAGTTTTCATTACTTAATAGTCAATCTAAAAGTTCAAAAGAATTCTTTAAAAATTACTTTTTTAATAAAGAAAAATTTGAAATTGGTTTTCAATCTAGATTTATGTATACATAGAAAGCTTTGAATTACTTTATTTTGATTCATGAGATGAAAGTTATGAGGTGTTTTAGTTTGTAAGTAGTTGTATATTTTCTACTTTGAAATAAGCTCTGAAGTCCTTTATTTAACCATATTTTATATTTTTTTTGAAAAAATAAAATTATAGGATGTAAATTGGTTATTACAACATCACAAAGGTAGGAATTGACATTTTTCAATTCTATAGCTAAATTCTTCACAATTTCTTTTTTTAATCATTTACAACTTTTTTTTTATTTACTTTTTTTTTCTTACATGTTGTACAATTCTAAATTATTTGAATTTTTCAAGTTTGTAAACAACTTGCCTAGAAGAGTGAAAACCATATGTGTGAGTATAATGGACACAACGTAGAGAATTTGCCCATAGCAAATTACAAATTAGAATGGGAGAATGACATAGTCTAGTTGTGGAAGTAGAATCACTATGAGTTGGATCTTCTAGTTGGATCTTCTAGTTCAAAGCCTAGACAAAGTAAATTTTAAAATCAATGAACAAATAACAAGGTGTGGTAGAACCATTCATCCACGGCACAAATGCCAATGGCAACATTTTTTCTTTTTGGTGATTTTTGGAAATTCTTCCTTGATGCTTTTGTGAGACTAAGCACCAAAACCCGACAATAATGTCCTTGTTGGATCACAAGGGAGGCAAATTAGGTTCACTAGATAATTGCCACCTAATATTATCAATCGCTTCCAATATGAGGTGGTATATTAGGAGATGATAGAACTAAGTGCCATTTATGGTTCCTTACAATGGAATGATGATGAAGTCCCTTTGGCTCTTCTATAGGAATTGCAATTAGAAGCTAAAGTGTGAAGTTTTTGAGAGAAAGTATAGCCCATAACGTCATTGTGGCAACTAAATTATTATAATACATAATTAGCCTGTATGCAGGATATATTTAGTGCAGGAGTTGTATATAGTATATATTCTTCCATTTTTATGACTTCTTTCTATAAAAAAATGTTTCTTTAAAAATAAATTTGAGTTTTAAAATATTTTGTGCATACTATTTCTCATTCTTAATCTTGCAACTCTATCCCAAGTTTCACCCTAAACCCTAAATAGTCCAATTCCTTATAGAATTTCTTTTAAGTTCCAATATATGCAACTATTTGCATAATTTGTGACGTGTCTCAAAAGGCCTTTCATAAATTGTGGAGTTCAAGTCCCTTACAAAGACCCTAAACCACATGCATCCATCTGGATTGTCCAGACCATGCATCCATCCTAAAAGGCCCATTGAGACCACTCATGAGTTTAGTTGATTGGGATTGTCCAAAGAGCCCATCCACATGGATACTCCATCCTCACCCGGCACGACTGTCTATTAGGGTTTGTCTACATAATGTGACCATCTCTAGAGTCCATCCATAGCAACTGCATATCCTAAGCCCATCTTGATAGTTGGTCTGCACAAAGCATTTATAGAGTCTGTCTATAGAGCCCGTCTACGTAGTCTATCCCTAAAATCCGTTTAAGAAGTTCAGAAATGAATTCCGTCCATTTAGATTACTACTATAGTCACTTGATTTGTTGACTAGGGTACCTAAATTATCCCATTGGATGAATTTGATAGAGAATATTCAATCCAAACAAACATTTTGATAAGATCCTGATGTTTTGTCCATTTGGTGTCTATCTAGATGTGACACTAAGAAACTTGTTTTATTGTTGGAAGAATTAACTTGGAATTATAACTATAGGTTTGAAACACTAGAAGTTGATGTTGTAAATGCTATAATTTCCTTCTATTATAAGTGATAGCACTCACAATCATGACTTAGTAATTGACAATCCCCCCAATTCATCTCATCACCAATCTCTTACCACATCACCAATTGCATGTTGTCATGCACAAATTGATTTTGTAGGTTGCATTGTAGAATATGGATTAAACCACATTCAAAAGTACCATTGAGATTACTTTTCAAAACTTTTAAAGCTCAAACTTTTACCATTGGGATTACTAGGACACGACTTGAGTCCTTTTCAAAACTTTTAAAGCTCAAAATTACTTTGTTGTTGTCATTTTAAAATAAAATTATGGATGAATAGTATTGCAATGCCTCCATTTAATAAGTTGGAAAAAAATTTCATAGAATTAATCGTCAAGAAGATGTAAATCATTGATTGTAAGGCTAAATTTAGTGTATACATTACAATATAGCACTTTAAAAGGATATTTTTATCCAATTTTTTTATACTTTCGAAGAATGCAATCATTACAATGTATTTTTAGTGATTAAGTATTCAACAAAAAATAGACTAATTTTTTAATTAATTGATTATTGAAAAATTATTGATTTATTGAAAAAAAATTTAAACATTCAATTCCAAAAATAGCTTACAAAGGGGGCCTTGAAGTGATTAATTTGTACATTTTTTGCTCTAACACAATCATGATTTGGATTATTTTTTATATTGAAAATGATGTTCATATATTTTTACTTTTAATTATTATAGAAAATGAAAAATTATTCAAATTATAGCAAAAAATCTCTTTTCTATTCTATCATGTGATTTTATATATATATGATTTTTTTTATTTAGTCACATTATTGTTCATTAGAAATTAAAGCCCTTTTCTACCATTGAAAAACTTGGCATGCTGACATTTGAATTTGAATTAGAACTTTCATAAAAAAAAATGATTTTTTGATGAATAAAAAATATTAGTCTTAATTTGACTTGAAGTACTAGTCAAAAAGGACTAAATTTCCTATATATAATAGATTCTTTTTTAAAAACCATAGCTCAAAAGAAGTTATATTGTAGATTTGATTGCATCAGACCCTTTTTTTGGTACTTTTAAGGGTGATTTGACCCATATCTACTTTGGTAGATTTCTAAATGAATGAATTAGTAGAATGAATATCTGAAATTTTGAAACTATGGCTTCAATGCAATATTCACAAGAATCTTATATATTTGGATAACTATCCAACACATATTTATATTTGTGGTACTTGTGGGAGGCATCAACTTTAAAAATAAAAGACATTTATGTGCCAGCAACAAGCTAGTTAATGATAAGTGGCAAGGGATACTTATAGAAGACATTGCCCTATTTTGTCTTGTACATCTTTGCAAAGTTTGTAGATTTTGTATAGAATTGTATATAGGGTATGGTATATGCATGTGTTGCAAACTAGCGTGACAACATAGACTTGTGAACAATTTATATTCATATATAAATTTTATATTGTAAAGCAAATTTTCTAATGATAAAAAAAAGGTAATTGCACACAATGTATGAATATAGTTAAGGCCTACAAACAAACATACATTCTATGAACTAACTTTACTACAACTTCTTTAAGGTCGTACTTTAAAAAAAAACTGTTGTGCAACTGATTATGAGTGTTTGTCATCTTGGCTTATGCATCATGTAGTATAACTTTCATTTGTTGTTGTTGTGCATTTGATAAAAGAGTCATAATGATCGGGTAATACATGGTATTGTCATTAAAATAGTACCCCCTTGTTTAGAACAAAAGTCTAACTCTTCTATAGTGATCCACACATCCATACTTGGCTACTCCACCTCTTCTTCATATTGAAATTTGGTACACAATTGCTTAATCTAAAATTGTTATTTGCAACTTTAGTCCACTCCAACTTTTCAATGTCTCCTTGCAATAGAAGAGCTCTTACTTCATTGAAACCAAAAGAAGAAAGTTGCTTCTTTTGCCTCTCTACTTCTTCCTCAATCCACACGCAAGGTAACAATGTAGATGAGCCTTGCATTTGGGAAGAGAAGCCATCCTTATTCCCAATGCAGCCTATCCAATAGCAAAAGCAAACAAGCCAAAAGAACATCAACTTTGCAATGCGGAAGGGAAGTCATCTTAATCTGCAATGCGGCTTGTTCAATAGCAAGAGCAAATAAGCCAAGACTAGTTTGTTATAGCCAAAGGCTAATAATCAACCATTATAGAAAGAAAAGTCAAGGTCTTCCAATAGACCTAAAAGAGCTAGGGTTTTCACCATCATGTCACATTTAAATGGACACCCAATAGACAAAACATCAGGCTTCAACCCCAACATCCATCTAAATTGAATATTCTCTCTTAGATTTGTCTGACAAGGTAATTTAGTTACCACGATTCACAATGATTATAGTAGTGATTTGGATGGACGAAGTTTATCCCCAAATTTCTTGGACAAACTTTGGAGATCGGCTTTGTGGATAGACTATCAAGATGGGCTACGGGTATGCAATTTCTACAAATGGACTCTTGGGACAGTTTAGGTAGATGGACACTATGGACACTCAGACATATTCTAAATCCAAATATGAATGTAATAAGTTGCCTAAGTCAATATAGCATGCTACCCTTGTATTGAAATTATGAGAAGGATAGCTTGGGGTCTAATGCCATCTTTTCATAATGTAGAAATTTCTAAACATTTAAACTCATTTAATGAATCAAATTTCTACTTTGTATGATGGAGCATGATTCCATGACCAAGAAAAAATTTGGATGAAAAACTATTTTCTTACATTAAATGAATAGACAGGTTTAATGTCATTCAATAAACTAGAAATGTTTTTGGCATCATTGAAGGGTTAAGCTAGCAGTCTTGGAGAAGAAGCTCAAAATGGGGCCTATAACTACAACTTTGAGCTTTGCTTTCTCCAATTAATCTTGTTCTTTTAATATTTTATAGTTTTCTAAATACTTGAAAGATATTTATAACAACCATAGTTTAGTACATAAAGTATCTGTCACCAAATATAAGCTTTAGATTTTAGATTTAAACATTGAGAGAGAAAGAATTCTAATCATTTTATAAATAGGCATACATGTAACCCTTGCAAGAATCCTTTTTTCCATATCTTTTCAAACTAATGCACTACAAGATCCTATAGTTTTGTCTGTCCAAAAACGGGTTTTTTTCTAAAATTGGTACTAGAAATGACAATTTGGACTCCATCTTGTATACTATGTATATATTCATATAGGCAATATTGGGGAAGTCTAAGTCTATATATATGGAGTCCAAATTCAGCAAAATAATCCTATTGAATTAGGTTGTTTGTTTGTTTTGTTTTGTTTATTATGTTGAGATCTCCCAGACCATGCGTCTTCCATTTACGTGTTTGGTATCATCAGAAAAACCCTTAGAGAGAAAGGGTACACAAGCTTGGTTTTATGGCGTCCCGACCTAGGGTATGAAAGTTATTGAATTTTGAAGTTTCTACAAATTAGAAAAATTAGAAAATTATTTTTTCTTTTGTTTTGACTATGGCAACGGCATGGGGCACACAAGTACAAATGACATATGCATAGCTACTCATTGTTAGTTCCATAAAGAGTGATGCATAACAAATTACCCAAAAGTGATTTAAATAAACAAGTAATTTATTTTCTACATTCAATATTTGAATGCTTGGAGACTTACATGTTGTCATTTAATGCACTATTTTTTGATGATTACATGCACATAATGCTATTGTTTTAAAAAAATATTGCAATTTGCATTTACTTTAGTACACTTGAATCCATATCATTTATTTAGTTTTATTTAGGTGAATTGTTTATTTTTGTCATTTTGAGAGGTATCCCAATTTTTTATTCACCTCAATAGTCAATTCAAATCAAATATAGTTGTTTTACTACGGAGTTTAAAAGTTTACCATTGTCATGGTAATGAAATTGAGTATACTACTTAGATAACAAACCCCATTTCATTCTTCTTTGGTAAACTCTTAAAACTTCCACCAACAATGTTAGTGCATGAACTTAAAGACACGAGCCTACAAGCCTTGAACCTTAATTGTAGGTATGTACCTCCAACTATTTGAAGGTATTTATAACACATGTATCTATAACATGAAAAGAGTCTATAACATAGGTAGTTATAACATAAACACCTCTAACCATAGAAAATATCTCTAATATAGAATCCTAAATTTATGAGCTTATAGATTTTAAGCTCACATGCTAGCACTCCCCAAACTTCCAAATAAACCTCATTTGGAATCCCCCAATGTGCAAAATGTGTGCATAGGATAGATGGTTCCATACCAATTGTGGGATCATCTATTCTATGTATAAATTTTGTATAGATAGGGATTAAGTACAAGGTCTTTGTGTTCCTTGTACTTGTTTACGCATAAATTCTTTGCTTTAAGAGTTATATATAAATACCACTTTCCTATTCACTTTAGTATACTTGCTCCAAATCATTATTGATTTTTAAAATTTAAAATCTACTTTTTTCAAAAAGACCACAAATATTTGTTCACTTCAACTTCAATGTTCTTTATTTCTTGGTTAACATCTAAAGTCTCATTGTCTTTTGGGGGGACAAAATGGATTTTGGATAGGTTTCTATTGTTTCAATTTTTTTCATGGTTCTTTAAAACTGCTTTTGAAGATAGGAAAATACATTAGCATTTTAAGAACATAGTTTTATTTGAATCCGTGTATGAGAGAAAAAATTGTGTCACAATAAGCCTAAAGTAGAACTCATCAAGCAACACCAAAAATTCACAAATTTTTCTTAAGAATTTTTTTAAAAATTATATAAAAAAAAGTATTTATATCTACATGGAAAGATTTCATTCATTCGATTTGAAGTTGAGATGAGAAAATTATGAACAATCTTGTTTCTTGGGCAATCTAAACATCTTAATAAAAACCTTATGTGATTCATTTTGAGACACAATTTTTTCAATTTAAAAAAAAAAAAATTTAATATGGTGTGGTTCACTTGCTAGAACAATCTCATTGTTGGGTTATTGTGTCTTAATTTCATCTTAGACCTATTAACAATTTAGATTTTCCTTCAATCTCATACTTGCTTCTATTGAACAAATTTGCAAAAAATGAAAATTAAATGTGTTTGAAAAAAATCTTAGACTTTAATTCTTCAACAAATTTTCTAATTCAATATTGATAGTGAAAAAATTTTAAGCTAAAAAGATTCAAAGCTTGAAAATCTAGATAGATAAGGTGCAAAAGATGGTTTCCTTCACTTCAAATACAGATATCTTGCAATCCACATAGTCAAAGTTTTGAAATTTTTTTATACATCTTCAACCTAATATAGTGCAGGTTCCTATAGTTAAGTATGCAAAAATAATAATTTCTAAAGTTTTTTTTACTTTGCAATTGGAATGGCAATATTGAGTGGAGTTTAATGAAAAAGGTCCTATAGATTGGAGTTACCCCCCAAAGGTCTATGCATCCTCAAAGTGGATGTGCTTTAGTCAATCTTGATTGAAAATTTTAAAATAACTATTTTCAATTATTTAATTTTAACTAATAAAATGAAGTTTGACAATTTTTGTTTCTATTTCATTTTAGAATATTGTAAAATACTAAAATTGAAAGAATTGCCAGTATTGCAATTGCTAGTTTTACGTGTTAGAATTCAAATTATACAACATTGGAGAGAGAGAGAGAGAATTTTCTTCTTTTTAAATATGAAATGAGAATTTATATATTTCATTCTAATCTTCATTTATAGTAAAAATTTTAAATTATTATAATATTTTTTACAATTGATCTAATTTTGTTTTCATTTTTTCCTATTAGAAAGTATAATGATTATATTTTTTCATCAAAGATTTTGAAAAAATCAACTTCAATAGAAAATGCTTTCTTTCACAAGTAAAAAAGTCAAAATTTTATACATCAATTATATAAAAAGATAAATTTAGATTGAAAATCATTTGACTTGGAGGTCATTGATAAGGATGTTTTGTGAGTAAAATATAAAATAACTTATTGATAAATCTTCACACCAATCTCCATTACTACTTTTACCTTTTGAATGAAATTTAAGTTAGTTGGATTGTTTTTGCTATATATTTACTAATTGATTTTGACTTTTGCTAAAAAAAATTATAACAATGGCAATTTTCCACTCGACAAATTGAAATTTTGAATGTGATAGAAAATCCGTAATATGATTAACTGAATATGTAAGACTGATTTTTTGAATGCAATTTCAAAGGTTAAATGTAGCTTAGACATGATATTTGACCATTTTGCAATGGATCAAGTCCTTTAGGGGTTAAATGTTCTAAGGTAGGAGGTTCTAAAAGCGCACAAATTCTACAAGCATCCACCTCCTTAAATGTACACTACATGTATATGTTGCTTTTTTGTAGCCTTCAGCCACGTACAATCATTGTACATTTTAGGAGGTGGACACTATTAGAGCCCTATGCCACTTTAGCTTCAAAATTTCATAACTAATTCCACAAAGCTCCAAAAAATATGAAACGACTTAGATTAGATGCCAAGTCTACTTTTCTTTCGATGAAAATTTACTGAGAAATATTTGAAGAAGTTTCATCTCCCCCAAAATCAGTTCCAGCTCTTAACTCCTAAAGTCTTGAGGCAATGTTTTTGTCAAAAACCACTCAAAATTGCCATTTTTTTTTGTGTTCACTTAAGAAACCAAAAAAGAACATTTTTTCAGAATCCAACGTAGGATCTTGTACTTCACTTGTCTTCGTTCATGTGGTAAAAAATTCATAAAGTTTGACTGTATAGATTGGAAGATATTAGCATTCAAAGTTGAAAAAGAAAGTTTTTTTGAACACTAGCTTGCAATTTCAAATGACTTTGACTGCTATTTGTGGAATTTTTTTGTACTAAAGACTTTGAATGTAAAATTTTTTATATTGAAGAACTAAGTTGAAAGTCTGGAAAAAATAATTAAATAAACAACAACTTGATTTTTATTCTTTAAAAAATTGTTAAGTAGAAGTAGGTCCAAGATTAAAAAAAACACTAATTCATGAGTAACTCCAAGATGGAATTGAAAGATGATAATCCCAATGGTGAGATTGTTTTAGAAAAAAAATATAACATTTTCAAAAAAATTGTGAAAAATTGTGAAAATTGTAGTCAAAAATCAATCCCACAAGTTATTTTTTCAAGAAGATGCTTAAATTGTCCAAAAAACAAGATTGTCTTTAACTTTCTCATTGTAAGTCTATATAGAACAAATCAAAGCTTCACATGTAGGCAAAAATATAGCATTTCAAGGAGAGGGGGAGGAATTAGAATTTTTTTTAATTTTTAATTTTTTTGGTGTTGCCCGCCAAGTTTAGTTTGAGACTTCTTGCAGTATATAACTTTTGCTCTTGGACACCAATTGAAATAAAAATTATATTTCCAAATACCTAATCATTTTTTTTATCTTATGAAAAAGTTTTTAAAAAATCACCTAAAATTGAGGTCACAATAACTTGCCCAAAATTTGATTTGTCCCTGGAGGGGATAATGGGACTTTAGGGGTTAAATGGTCAGTTTATGGACCACCTACCTTGACTTATTTTCATGAATGATGACATGTTTTTTTAAAAACTGGAGTTTGCTCCAAAAGTGAGATAAAGAACAAACTGCAGAAAGTTGAGGGCCAAGTCCTGGAAAATTATAACACTTTCGTATTCATTGTAGGTTCTTCGTACCCATATTGTAATTGTGCAGTTATCATGTGTGGGATGCGATGATTTTCAAAGACACGAATAAGAATTTCTTCACTTTACTGCGCTTGCATCCCAACCATGTGGAACTCCTTGATTAGGTGCATTTGCTTTTGGAGATACCATGAGAAACTTACATTATCTTGTTCATCCTAGTGCAAATATTAAAATTCCGTACCTTAATATTTTAATTTAGAGGTATGAAGCTCACATTCTTGTGCTCTTTGCGGCTCTAACTTGTACTCCAATGCCAAAGTATCTGCAATTGCTTGATTAGGTGCGTTTACTTTCAGTGGTATGAATAACACTTTCTTTATGTTTGTGCTGAACCATGTGCGATTGCTTAGTGAGGTGTACTTACGTTAGGTGCACTAGAAAGACAGACGGATGAGCCGCTTGCTTGTGGAAGGGCAGCCAGGCAGGATCCCACCCCCAGTAAAGGAAAGGAAATGAAAGGCACCAGCTAGCCGGCAGGCAGCTGTACGACTGTAAAGAAACTGAAATCTTCTCCCTTCCAACCTTACATCTGTGTATGGCCGGAGGGGACGTGGCCTACAAATAAGGCTTGCTTCCTTTTACAATCTTTGTACATTTTTGCTTATATCTTTGTTCAAATATATGTCATGTACCTCGATTGCATCCAATTCATTGAAAAGAAGGGTTATCTTATGAAGATTCACATGTTTTGAGGGATGAATGAGAAGTTATTTGGACGAAAGATTGGTTATAACCCTCTGTTCATCTTCCAGAATATGAATGTTGGAGTATGTAGGGTTTAACCCCCACAGGCTCTGAAGTTCATATTTTGGATGATGAATAAGAATGTTATGGGTAATGTTTTGTCTGAATAGCTTCTTATTCATCCCCCAAAATATTTGAATCTTCAAATGATAACCCTTCTTTTCAATGAATTGGATGCAATCGAGGTCTGCAACATATATTTGAACAAAGATATAAGCAAAGAAGTTTAGAAATTCCAAAGAGAATTCAGTCGTTAAAGCCTTAGAGGGTGAACACTGAGCTCATTAGTGAGTACGCTAGCTTACAGTTCATGGGGGAAAAGGCGCGGGCCCGGATAGACTTTCAAGCCGTCCTTGCAAATGCTAGCTGCACCTGCTGCTGCTCCTGTTGCTGTTGCTAATGCATTGTCAGACTCTCCTGCCTGCTTCCAGTGCTCAGGCTCTCAGTCCGCCATAGCCTGCAGCTCATCCCCCCCTGGCCTGCCCTGCCCTGCCTGGCCTGCCCTCTGCCACTACTATATTAAGCCCCAAACAGCTCCTCCTTTTCACGTCTAGTCTTCATGTGCTGATCTCCAACGCTCACTCAGCTTGCTCCACTCCTTTGGTGCCCGCCCTGGTGAGTCGAAGCTCCAGGACTCCAGCAGCTGATCTTGCTAGAAAACGTCGATATATCTTCGTTGGGCAGAGCTCGTGTGGAATGTCGGTCTGTGCATACAACGTTATCCTTGTGGCTGGATATACATATAGATGGAATCAGTGAGACTGTAGGTACAGTTTGTGGGAGCGGCTGAATTCGGAAGTCTTATGTTGGAATTTGTTATTTCTGTCGCTTGGTGTGAGTTCAGTTTGGTGCTGTGAGATGTATGTGCGTAGCAGCTGGATTTGACATGGATTCATGAAGGTGAATTAGTTGACTTTCGGTTGTCTCAGTCTGTGCCATGAATTGAAATCAATGAATTTGGTGTTGGAGAAACTAATTTCTGACTGAAGAGAATTGGGTGTGACGTGATTTGAAATGAGGTAGTGGAACTGTTGTACGTACTGCGGAAGGGTCTAGTTTGCAGGAACGATGTTCTCTTCCTTTATGCTGTTACTCCAATCCTACAGTCAGTAGTACGAGTCGTGATCATACAATAAAAATAAGTAGGAAGCAGTCTGGGGAGATGGTTTGACTGTCTTAGCTAAGTGAAAGTGAGTCCATCATCGCAGACGTTTTCTGTCGACCTATCTTCTTCCACCCGGTGCATATCAATAAACCAGAAACTCCCCACCGTCAGTACTAGTTTGGCTCCTTGCAGGCGTCTCCTGGTGAGTTGCAGAGGGCCTGGTAGGAATTGACTCATCTAACGTTGACATATCTGAGCAAGCTTCCATTCTTCTGTAAGTATCTAGAGTTTGTCACTGGCTAATCATTTGATTCTAGATAAATAAAGGTAGCCGCCCCTCTCGCTGAAAATTGGACCCCGAAATTAAGCATGAGCAGTAAGGGACTCCTTGTGCCCCCTTTTTAAGCTGTGGTTTGGATAGATCTGTAGGGTCACCTCGGAATATACTTATATACCCATATTCATTCTCGTAAACTAGATTCCCCAGCTGGGAATAAGGTTTAGTAAACGTCTTGTACATCCGCTTGCGCAGGCTCTATAACCATTGAAATCTCATCATAGACGAGATTTGCAACTAATAAAATAGATATTATTTGATTGAGTTCGAATGAGTTGTACTTCAAGTGCTCGCGAGTGAAGGTTCGGATACAGTTGGCCGATTGAGGCGTTCAAGTGCTGTGACTGAAAGCTGGCTACACTGGCCCAGTTTTCAGTACGGGTGGGCATTGAATTCAGTTCAACATCAGCTTGCCTTTTCCAATTATTACGGCTCGAGCGACAGTTTACAATCAAAATTCAACGGCATTCCTTATTTTCATGATCCCGGGTGTGTGCTATTTTTGCTGCAGGAAAATTCTAGCGCAGAATCAGTTCGAAATCACCTGAAAAATTCGACATCCAGTTCTCATACTCTGTTTGCGCGGTGATTTTTTCGAGCCATCGCAAGCGAAAAGAAACCCATGGCAGCCATCAATGCGGGGCTTCTGTCACAGGACTCGAAGAAGCTCCCCGAAATGTTCATCGAAGCCGACCAGAGCCACCGCGCAAGCTTAGAATCCGGGGACCCCGATCTAGACATCCCGGTGGTGGACCTGGCATTTCTGGCCACGGGCGACGACGTGAAGCGCGCGGAGGCCGTGGCGGCCGCGGCGACGGCGTGCCAGACGTGGGGTTTCTTCCAGATCCAAAACCACGGCGTAGATCAGTCGCTGATCGATCGGTGCGAGCAAGCCGCACACGACATGTTCCAGCTGCCTTTGGAGGCCAAAGAGCGCTGCCATCGCCCGCCGGGCGCCTCTTTCGGCTACGGGGCCAACACTTGGATCAACCAGAAGGTGATGCACTGGGCTGAGAGTTTCCATATGCAGCTCCACCCTACGTCCAACATCCGCGACATGGCGGTCAAGCTCTTCCCGGACGGCACCTCGAGTCAACAATTCAGGTACTGCACGTCTGTAATTGATCACTTCTGTCCACTTTTTCCCCTAATTCCGTCTCTTTCTTCAACTTCTACAACACCTGTTTCCCCCGAAGCAACTTTCAGTGCACGAACTGACGCTGCAAATTGAACTGCAACGCGTTGAAATTGATATTTTGGGGATGTGGCACGTCGGAGATTGGTAACATACTGCTTTCGAAAGTACAGAGAACTCTTGATATTTTCAGAAAAAAGGAACGTGATGGTTTAAAAGAGATTCTCATGTGTAGCTTGTAGCTCGACAACATGCAGGTGCTGAATCATCACCTCAGAGGCGTTTGTTTTATTAAAGGTATTAGTGTTTTCTTTTGGTGGAGAATTCTTCTCCCTGTCTCACAATTACCAGACCAAAGTGGTAGAATATCACTTGATTTTCCCAGGAACATGGAACGAATTTCCAAGATATGGTCGCCTTGTTTTCTGAAATGATGAAAGCTATTCCGTGAGTGAGTGGAAGGTGGCCGGGAGGCACATGCAAGCGTGATTAAACTTATAGAGGGAAGCAACCTGGAGCTAGCTGGCCGACTTTTTTTCCTCTGCACGGCACCAAACTGTACTACAATATGATTAACCCCGTCCATTGCTCCTGCTCCTCGTTCGTTCTTCATGCATCCAGCGCACAAGTCTCGAGGTTCTTGGCTAGCAGAGGGCTGGTCCTCATGAATTGACTACGCGGTCCAAAAGGGGGCGACACGTACTACACCCAACACTCGGCTCTCTCACCTTGGGAGAACCAAACAGTTTGTCTCCTGCAGTGAGGTCTTCCAAGCAAAATAATATACGCAGGGAGCCATTTTCCCTCGGGAGGAAGGGCCCCTCCCCTTATGGAGGAACGACAACTTATATGAGTAAAGCATTCCATTACCTAGAAACCAGCGTCCGGATGAGACAAGCGTCTTTACCTTCCAGTAGCTTGATATATTAGTGAGACCATGGACTGTGCTTCTGACCTTGCAACAGGCGAAGATGAATATATTAATAAGATTCCCACCTCAAAGTCACGTTGCCTAGCTCGTACCCCTGAAACCTTTAAAATTTCCTTCAATTGCATTTGAGTCTTTCCCCCCCACCTCCTCTAGCCATCATGATGCGTGCAACAGGTTCAGTGAGCCACTCATCCCAATCGTGGAAATCAGGAAGAACCATACGTAGCTTTTATTATTGTTTAAAGCAATTCCAAGCTATAGCAGTGGTGGATCATTGCGACAGTGAGCGGAGATTACAAGACCCACTACAGTACTCCATTTGATTCTTTCTTTTGGTGCACTTCTGAGTGTGCCTTCGTGAGTAGTACTAACTGTTAATTTTACACGAAGTCCTAGCTACAACCAAAGTACGAACCTTCCAGCAGACCATGCGCATTGAGAATTCATATATTAATTAATGCAGCTGGCCGGATCCGGACTGGAACCCTTGTGGACAAACACAAAACAGGAGACAGTACTAGCTACCTCTACAACGAACTATCATGAATTATAAGTGAACCCAAGTTCAGATAACTATCACTAATATTATCTGATCACCGGTCGAGATTCTCTTCCACGGACTGACTAGGAAGTTGTATGTACTTCCCAATAGTTACTGCAGTGGTATAACGTTGTTAATTGCTTGGATCAGGTCCCGATTACTTGATTGATCGAGACGGACTACCGGCGTACGAAGTTCGCTGATTGATCGTGTGATTACTCGGATGTGTGCATGTGCAGTGAAGCGGTGGAAGTGTACATGGAAGCGGTGGAGAACTTGGCCAGCCAGGTGCTGGAGATTCTCACTGCAGGATTAGGATTGGAGCCCAGCTGTTTCAGTCAGTATCTTCGGAGAGAGAGAATGACTTCCATGCGGTTCAACTTCTATCCGCCGTGCCCTGAGCCGTCTCTGGCCATTGGGCTGCGCGCTCATACTGATCCTCACTTGCTCACTATCCTGCACCAGGACGCCACTCCAGGCCTTCAGGTGCAGATGGGCGACAAGTGGATCACCGTCAAACCGCGTCCCGATTGCTTTGTGGTCAACATTGGCGACCTCTTCCAGGTACTCCACTAAGACTCATAATTTAGTAATTAATTGGTATGTGACACTAATAACAATCACTAGCTCCTACTTACTCTCAACTTCATGAATAGTTTGGTCTACGAAATAGGTTTTTCCAACGCATGCAACTTGGGATGGAAGATAATTAAAGTGACACCAATTGAAGCTTTGAACGACACTTACACAGTTGATCCTTTGAACTAAACAGCACCTTATGTGTCATTTATCCGTTTTGGTGCCATTGCTGGAGTGTAACGCTACCCTATTTCTTCTACCAGTGCAACTACAGCATTGGTAATGTGATTTAGTGTTCGTACCAGTACTTTCGAAAGATTAATATTAGGATATGTTTGCATGCACATGGTGCTAAGAGTGGCGTGAGCGAGGGTCTGAAGACACAGTTTTGGTACACCTTGCGTAAGTTGCGTTAGATTCAGTGTGCTAACACCACTCTTAACATGCACCAAGTACGAACATACCTCTTCTAAATATCCATCACGCATTTTACTTCTGTTACTAATAGTAAATGTCAAATAGACACATAATTGACGAGCTGTTCATCAATAGTGAGTTAGTGATAGGTAGTATTGATAGATTCTTCAGTAGGATATAAGCAACTCTGTTGGGTGAGCAGCACTCATATTATTACTAGTAAACCTTCTTTTCCCACTAATTAATCTTCCTAGTGATGAATGAGCTCTTTAGAGAGAATTTTGGTATACCTTTGAGCTAGATTGAGTGTGCTAACACCACACTCTTAACCTGCACCAAGCAGTACGAATATACCTCTGCAAAATTTCCATCCCTCAACTGCTGTTACCAATACTGAGTGTCAAATAGACACATGATTGACTGTTCATCTATAGTGTGTTTCATCAACAGTGTGTTACAGACAGTTTTTTTTGGTAGGATCTATGCACTAATAGTGTGGTTCATCATTAGTGCGTTACAGGTAGGGCTCTTAGTAGGATTTCTGTAACACTACTCGGAGAGTAAAGCTAAATATTTGTTACTAGTGGTACCTGCTTAAAAATTTCCACTAATTAAGCTTCCTGACGATCGATCTCACGAGGGAATGTCCAATTGATTATTTTACATTGAGGTCTCGTTTTCTGTGTCCTGTTGCAGATCTTAAGCAACACGCGGTACAAGAGCGTGTTGCACCGAGCTCTCGTGAACAGCGAGAAGCAGCGCTTGTCCCTCGCGTGCTTTCTGAACCCTCCTCTGAACTCCACGGTGGTGGCGCCCCCCGAGCTCATCACCCCGGACTGCCCTCAAGTCTACCGTCCTTTCACTTGGCTGGAGTATCTCCGAAACGCTTACTTGTACCACCCCACCGCTGGCAACGAGCGCCATGAGCGCTTCTATCTCAAATCCTTGGTGGAGGTCCCCGCTGCTGCCACCCCGTCGTCGGTGCACTGAAGGGCCTGCCTGGCTTGCTTGCACCTCATCATTCGATCGATATCAAATCTGATTGATCGATCGGTACTCTAGCTAGCTGGCAATTATTTTATACCCACCCAATGATTCCATGACCTGTAGAGTGTAGACGCGACGCTATGGCTAGGATCGGAAGAAGTACTTGTTGGCGAAAGCGATGGAGGGTATATAGAGGAATTCATGAAATCCTATTATATAGTAACTTTGATTCTGTTAATTCTGATATGGAATGAGTTGTATTACGATTGGCGTTGAGCTGATGCACCAAGAGTGAGGGGGTAGACAGTGAGCAATACATGTATACCATGTGTGTAGAAAGAGGATGACAAGAGAGATACTCATGACTTGGACCATACCGGCTTGTCACTGGTGTAACGTCACATGTGCAGTTATATCTGAAACTACAATTATATGAGGTGACCCATTTCCAGTAATGCGTGCGTACATCATCCCTAGCTTTGTGAACCAACGAAGGGACTCGAATTACATGATGAGCTATGACTCTACCCCCGAAACCTCACTAGCTTAGTACCGTCGTATTATAAAATTAGTGGGAATAAATGGCAAAATTTTGAAATATGATTTCAGATCAATATCCTACGTGATTATGTCAATTCCATTAAAATTTGTCTTATTCCATGCGCCATTTCGACCTTTACATTAGCTTGCTATGCCGATAGATATGCATATTAATTTGCAACTTGTTGCAACTCATCAACAACAATGTACACCGCTAAGCTAGAAATTCCACCTCCTAGCTCCCGTAATCATTAATTTCCTCCCTTGCTTTGAGGATCCCCGCTCCATTTCAATGGAATTGCGCGAATTTAAAGAAACTGACGATTGATGTAATAATAATTTTTCTATGTACACAGCCAGCACACAGAGGAAGTTAATTTGTATTGTCTGAGACTCAACAACCAGGCAAGCCCCGAGGCAAGCTCCTCGAGTAAGTGCAAATGGATCTACAATTATCTGAAGTTAGACAATCTTCCGTGACTAGAAAGTTGTTATCCACCTCTCACCCCAGGGCCCAGGCTCATGTACTCCACAGCGACGGTGAGCTAGTACGTACGATCGAGATGTATTGATGGGATAAAATTATGACAAGGCGACATAGCAGCTTCATTGCAAGGCCACAGCAGGAGAGTGGCGTAGTACGAGACCTGCATATAACGTACAGATTCGACTTCCAGCTTTGTATTTACCAAAAGTCATTTCCAGTGCGTCCATGATGAGATTTCTGTGGCCCTCTGCCAGACCACGACTGCCCTTCCCTGAACCTCAACGGCAACAGCAATTCAAGTCGTTGGCTCCCATAGCGGAGCTAGCTGCGCATGCTTCATGCAGCACATCATATATCAAAGCAAAACCAACCCCGGATCTAGAAGCCGCGCGCAAGCAGGCTACTCTGGTTCTGATCAATCAGTACAAATTTCTAGGACTTTTACAAAACAGATCAACCCTTAGCCAACTTTCCTGGTAGTCTGATCCCACACTATCTAGAATTCAAAGCATCTTCTAGGACCAGCCTTACAGAGTCGAATTGAATGATACAATCAACTAATTTATCAATTCATATGTAAAGGACGTCGATCGGTTAGGGTCTGGTAGGCAGTTGTGCCGTGATTACGATGAAGTCGGTGCTCTTCCACATTAATTCCTCTTCCACGAGTGGTTACAGAATCAAACTCTCCGAATTAGTCAAAATTCTTCTGTGAACTACATAGTACTGAACTCAATTAAACGCAACCTTATATAATCAATCAATATAGTAAGTTTGTAACCCTGGCTGGCCGGCCAAACCGTAGCTCAGGTACTGCTAGCTAGATGCATTTGTACTACTCGTCGAGGTGGCCTTCCGGTTGCGACAACAATGCAAATCATAATATAACCACTGCAACTCATACTTCAGTTGCCTTCGCAGTAGCAGACCGACCTGATTCTCTGCAGTGTCCAACTCAGCTAGGCACTGGTCGAATGTCGCAAATTAAAATCCTCTCAGAAAATATTGTATTCAATGATTCTCTATATACGGAGTCTGGTCTGTGCTTTTCAGAGGCCTGGAATGGCCAAAGCAGGAAATTATGACCACAAAAAAATCTGAAAAATGAGGAAAATTAAAGGTATAACACCATTTTTTTGTCCTCTTACATATCACTGCTATATTACAGACTCAAGATATTTCAAATAGCACACGACACACTTATTGTTTCATATCGCATTTTTATACTAAAAATCATTCTAGTCTTATTTGCTTATCAGCTTCTGGGAGAAGAAGAGAGCGAGTGGATTGCCTTGACGTCATGAAACTTTAATTCGGACATAGAATAGAAAAGTCTGATATTAAACAATCAGTGAGTCTTCCAGTAATTGAATTATCTCGAGTTTATGGTGTCACAAACATTAAAATCCGCAAGAAATCACTGCTGAAATTATCGAGGTTTGGGCATGCAGGGGTGATGAATTTTAATACATTCGTCACGAATTCATTGATGCAGTTTTGTTTTGTTTTTGAAACAAATGAAACGAGTTTCATTGCAAGGTCCGTCATTGATGCAATTTGAGTGCTTCAGAATTTGAGAGAGTTCACGTTAATTAAAGTGGGACCACCTTGCTTGCACACGGATGCCAGGCAGCCACATTAATTAACCTGCGACCGTGCAAGCCAGGCCAGGCAGTAATTAATTCGGATTCTAGTCTGGACAGAATGACATCCTTCGCTCTGCCTGGCTACGGTACAAAACTAAGTTCGTACGCATACATAATTAAAAGATATAATCGTCTCACTAGCTTTTCCCTTCTTTCATTTTTCCTTCTTTTTTTATTCTTTCTTTTGACACGAATGAAATCTGTAGTGCCTGCCTGCCTTTCATTGGAGTGTTGCCAATGGACCTTGGACCTGATCGAAATGCCTGCCAGGACCGACGTCAGTCCAGAGTGAGTAACTTCACTTAATGGCAGAGGCTGCAGTCAGAGAAGTTGAGGTGCCAGAGGCGAGCAGCATCTGACGCATGAGATCATTCATTATGCCCCCGCTGCTGATCATTCGGGCTCGCAGTCTCAGTTCAGGGCTTGTCCCCTCGGACCCGCCCAGCCCGGCCCTCCTACCCTGCCTACGGCCGTACCCTCAGTCGTTTCCTTTATTGCCAAACAGCCCAAATCTGTCCTTGCAGTCTGTTATGTCCCCTCCTTGTCTTGTCCACGCTCCCTGCACCTGCATCAGCAATTGCTTGCAAAGGCTTGCTGGCTAGCTAGCAGCCTCATCCGCCCTGGCAGGGACGGGGAGTCGGGGACGTAATTGAGCTTCTAGAGCTTTCAAACACGTCTGCAGATGCACTGAAATTTCATTTCATTTGTTTCAAAAAGAAAACAAAAAAGTCTGCAGCTCATTAATTAATGGGAACTAGCTGGAAGACCCCCAATTGGTGGGCTTCCAGGAGTGGAAAGTATGTGAACTTCATGTAGTCTGTCACTAACTGAAACATTAATTTGGTGAAGTTCTGTTGATGCAGTGCAGAGCGCAGTCACAGGGTCAAAGCCCTAAACATTGGTACTGGTATGCTGAAGTTACATAAGTTAGATTTAGGGTTTAAGACAGCCTGCCACCTTTCAAAGTGGCAACATTGTGAATGTCCATCAGTAAAACAAAATTGATGCTCTGAGATGAATATCATTATGGTCATATTCATGAACATCAATTTTGTCACATTTGCATGATTCTGAATGACTGCAGAGTTATAATATGCACAAATAACTTATCTATGTATCCTTGAAAACTAAAACTACCTTAGAATAAGTCAGATTTTAAGCATCCAGGACTTGGCCATGTGAGAAAGTATCAATTGGCCGGGTTGTGAATTTTGTCAGTACAACAAAATTGAGGTTTCTTGATAATTTGAAGATTATTTCTATTAGTGAGTGGGTTCAATAAGCAAGTGAAATGAGAATGGGGGTGATGAATTGAACCATACCCTAGTGATCATTGACAGAGTCCAAAGGAATGAGAAAATACATTTTTTCAAAAGGGGGGGGAGTGATGTGTAATGAAAGACGCTCACTTGCTTGTCGAAGAAAGGGCAAACAGCAAGGACCCACAGGCTTCCTTTGCATTCACATGATTATGTGGAAGATGAGAAAGCAAGCCCCAAAAGGAAATTAAAGGAGCGGAAGGAAACCGTGAGGCGGTGCTGCTGGCAGTCAGAAAAACAAAACAGAATAAAAACAAGGAAGAACGGCCAAAACTCCAAACCAAAGTGGAACCATATCAGCCTTCTTGGGTGGGTGTGTACACTTTGATCTGGGAGGAGTGGCGGTGTGCGTGGGTAATCATTTGGTGAAGGGAGTGTAAGTTATGCGCATTGATCCCCGGTCTCGAGCTGCTAATATCTGCCATGGGAATGTCTCCACAAAAGGAGAATATCTCTTCATCGAAGATAAAGCTTATATCCAATCTGCAGGCCTTTCTCTGACAGTGGCACGCTAACCATTGCAGGCAGTTTATTGGATTGGATGAAAGAAGTGAAAATTTTGAAGACAAGACATTGTGCACAAGGTTAAGTTTGTTACAATGAAATTCTGTTTCATTTGCTCCCCCCCCCAAAAGGGTTAAGAATGCTATTCAACAAAATAATTATAGCCTCTGCTCTGTTTACAGAATGGAGCTTAAGGCTACAAAATGCTGGTTTGAAATGAAACAAGAAAATTTGATTGTGAGAATTGAACTTGACTTTTCTCAAATTAGACACTCAAACCCAACATGACTAAGAAGTCCATATTGGGTGTGTGCATTTTAACCCCTAAAGTTCCCAAGGCCATTTTTCTATCAAAAACCACTCGAAACTGCCATTTTTGTTGCATTCACCCAAGGAAAAAAAATTTAGAATCTAACCGTAGGATCTTGTATTCAACTTGTCTTGGTTCATTTGGTAAAAAGTTCAAGAAGATTCACCATGTAGATTGGAAGATATTAGCATTCAAAGTTGAAAAAGAAAGATTTTTTGAACACTAGCCTAAAATTTCAAATGACTTTGACTGACATTTGAGGAATTTTTTTGCGCTATAGACTATGAATTTTTTTTTTAAAAATTATGTTGAAGAACTAGGTTGAAATTTTAGGAAAAAAAAAATTTAACTTGATTTTCATTCTTTAAAAAATTGTTAAGTAGAAGTAGGTCTAAGATTGGAAAAAAACAACTAAATTGTTAATAGCTTTAAGATAAGATTGGAAGACAATAATCCCAATGGTGAGATTGTTTCAGCAAACAAACACAACATTCTCAAAAAAAATTGTAAGAAATTGTGAAAATTGCATTTAGAATTGAATCCTACAAGTTATTTTTTCAAGAAGATGCTTAAATTACTTAAAAAACAAAATTGTCCTTACTTTTTGCATTATTAGTCAAAATAGAACAAATCAAAGCTTCATATTAAGACAAAAATATAAATTTTTAGGGGAAAAAAATTGACAATTTATTTTGGTTTTATGTGAATTTTTTTGTGCTGCTTGCCAAGTTCAATTCTAGTTTTCTTGTGCCATAACTTTTGTTCCCAAGCACCAATTGAAAAAAATATATTATATTTTTGGAAAGCTAATGTGTTTTTCTATCTTCTTAAAAAAAATCGAAAAATTATGACAAATATTGAGATTGTAGGGGCCTGTCCAAAATCCATTTTGTCCCCCAAGGGGACAATGGGACTTTAGGGGTTAAATGGTTTTTCCAATGGCTAAAGGAGGCCATTGCAAAGACAAAGAAAAATTGTCTTTTAAAATTATTTTTTGGACAGCATGTGTCATGTTATTAGTTTTGTAGTACATTATTGTTGTTTTTGTCCAATTTGGATAAGCAAATGAAGAATTATGAGGAGAAATTTGTCTTCAATTGCAACCCGAGTAGCTAAAAAAAGAAGTTATTTTGATTAATTTTTCTAATCTAACTACAACATTGTAGAACTAACTCATTTGAGTTATTATATCGTGTCAAAATTTCAAAGTGAAAAAACTCATTGATTGTTAAGTATGTACCTTGAAACTTTGAGAATTTTTTTCCATGACTTTGTACACGCATAGTTTATCTTTAATTTTTTTCTATCAAAATGACAACTCATTTGTCGCACTACTTAATCAAGTTGATGAGTTGCTATAAAATTCAATTAGAAATCCATCAAAAAAAAATTGAAGAACATCCTACCCTACAGGGTTGACAAGACGTCCAGACGCGGATGCTATGTCCGCATCGTCCGCTGACATTCGCGGACGCCGTCCGCCCTGTCCGCCTGTCCCCCCATCCACCTCGTCCGCCCGCCCTGTCCACCCCGCCCTGTCTGCCCCGCCCGTCCGCCTTCCGACGGCGGGAGGGACGCTACGTCCGCTGGCATCCGGACATCTGGACGTCCAAACGTCCGGGTTATGAACACTATTTTGGGGCGGACGTACTGATTTGTCAACCCTGTCACCCTACCCTCAAAATTAAGAAGTTTTTTTTGTTGCCTCACTTTCCTAAGTTGAGAACAAAAAGACTAAACTTGACATTAAGCTTACTTTGTAACCATTAATCCAAATTCCATGAAATTTGTCTTGCATTCAAGACAATCCTTTGTGTGCATCTATGTGCAAAATTCCAACAAAGGAATTGAAAAATTGAGATTGTCATTGCCTCCCCAAAATTGATAAAAAAAAAACCCAAAACACCCTTCAACCATTTAAGGGTTAACATTTGCCACTTCATCTATACAAGCTCTATGTTCTTGAACATCAGTTTGTGCCTGTGTGATTTGACCTTTGCTCACTACATTTCTGAGCTCACTGGCTCATCCCCTCAAACCCCACTTTTTGTCCATCTGAAATGTGAGTTTCTTGTCACAACGTTTACAGCTGATTCAAGTAACTTATTGAACACTTTTGTTGGGAACTCATTGAATTTTGTTTCAATGGCAGAAAGAAAAAGAGGAAATACAAAGCATTTTTAGGGAGTGATGCAATGAGGAGCAGAAAGAAAATTCAACCAGATGATCATGGACCTTGGACCCAGCCAATAGATAGTTCAACTTTGAGTTCAACCTTTTGGCAAGAATCATGAACTGATTTTCCCTCACTTTCAGAAATTTAGGTCATGATTTCTTCTTTCTGATTGATATTTCTTTGGCTACTATAATTGTAGAAGCTTCATGGATAGTTCCTTTCAAGCCCCTCTTCATACGAGATTAGCAGTTTGATTTGCTGGTTAGGGTTTTGGGCGTAAGTCAAAATATCATGAACTCAGAAAATTATTCCAGTGAATCAAGGTCGTGTGATCCCCAGCAGAAATCCAAGCAACTGAATTGAAATTTCAATGCAAGCTTAAGTCTCTCTCACACACACAAACCAAAAAAATTTAAAAAAAAAATATAGATATAGATATATAGATATAACACTATGAAATTAATTATTATTTTTTGCCAGGTTTTCATTTGATTCAGCTAGTGGCCCATTGTGTCTGGAATTCAGATCAGACTCATGGCGACAGAATGATCTCAAGGTGAAGTAGTTACAGAAGAATGCAACAGAAACAAGTGCCCATGTCATGAATTCATGACATTCCTTGTGACTGCCTTGGCCACTCCATTAGCTGCTCAGACCATGGAGCAGCGGTTTTTCCGGAACAGTAACAGGAAGGTAGTAACTGTCAAGCCTGTCTGTCAAGTGGAGAGTCACTGTGCCGGCTTAAATTTGGAGGGACCTGCCTGTACGAACTGGTCCAAACATGAGACAGAGCAATATATATATATATATATATATATATACTGCATATATAATCGCTCAAAACAGGAAACAGGAAAACACTGCTGTGGATCGGAGATCGGTAGTCCAGGAGTTGCAGCTAGTGATGCGCATGTGGACACTGCAAGTCCGTCGGATCTGTCCCCCGCCATCATCGATCTGGAGTGTTGTAGCTAGCTGGTACCTGCAAGTTCATGATCATCATGGCAATTGTGCTCATTATTCACTACGATAATATCACTTCCTCGAAGCCCCTCTGCACGAGAGAAGCACCATTCTAAAGCTTACATTCACTGTAGCCAGACCTTGTTTTGCATTGAACACAATCTGCGTCACTGATTTGATCTCTGGAAAAAAAAAACTGTGGTCACTAAATCCCTGGAAAATAGAATTTATTTATTACAATTGACGTCTAGCTAGCGCAGGGCTGTGATTGATGCGCCAGACTTCTGACATTTGTGTGCAGACAACACTTAAAGTTGTCGACAATGTGGAAGCAACTGGAGTAACTTAACTATGATACGCAGACTGGTAACTTCTCCAGCTGACTGTCTGTGAATTTAATTTATTCTAATTTCGTATTTTTCTCAAGTTCAAAATCATGACCGAAAATGATGATGTCAGATGCCAGCTGTGAGTGTATTCCAGGTTGATGGGTTAATTTTTCAGTGGCAAGTTGACGTGTTAAAGTACTCATTTATGCAGCAGAAATCAAACTGTATGACAGATCCAAACCTTAAGATTGATAGCTTCACTGCACAGTGGGAAGACCGATATTCGACTGAGCAAGTGGAGTGGAAGAAGGCAATTATTCCTGGCTTTAACAGAGATGATAGAAGCCAGCCAGGGTCCCATGGAAGAACAAACCCTTTGTCTTTGATAGCAGATTCTTCTGTTTGTTGTTTCTCTATCAATGACTTCCGTCATACCAATCCCGCACTGCGTGACTTCTATTCTTCTCTTATTCTTCTAGCTCTCAGACTTATGCCTTTCCATTGTTTCCAACTTCCAAGCCATGAATATGTCAATGGTCTCCAGCAGTGACAACGTATCGTATCTTTGACTTCCAGCAATGCATTGATAGGTGCATGGTTTTAGAATAGAAATATCTGTATCATAATGATGAAAATGTTTGGAGAACAATTTGGATTATATCACAGACTGTCCCCTCACTTTTGAAATTAAAAAAAAAATGTCACTTCTGTCAACTTTGTATCTCTTGAATGCAATACTCCCACCACCACCCCATAAGGGCATGGGCAATGGCACAATTTGGGTATCACTTCCTGGAGTCTCCAGACTTTAGAAAAATGTCCTTTCGGAAATGAAAATAATATTGGAAAATTATAAAATTATATAGTATTATAGAAGACATGTTGATACACCACAATCATGTTCTATGTAGGTCAAATTCGAAAATTGAATTTTCTCCTAATTTCACATATTCAGCACTTGATTGCATTATAATAGTGAAAAAATTACGTATTTAAGTTTTTATTATTAAAAAAAACTAGGCATGTACCTTATTAAGTTTGTATTTAAGAATTTCATGTAGTTTTAAGAAGAAAATGTTATGAAATTATAGTCCTTTTAAATTGTGTAAAAATTTGTGATTTTAAAAAGTTCCCATAAATAAGGATATATAATAATACATCAAATTAAGAATTAAAATTGAACATGGATATGACTCAAACATTGTTTTAGCTAATTATCATGTTTATAAATAGTTTCTTTATAAATTGGTATTCCGGATTGTTTCTTTTACCTCAAATCCGGAATGGAGACAATTCTAGATTTGACAACAAAGGAATGAAAAGGAACATCAAAATTGTTCAATTTTCTTACTCAATAGTGTTGTGGATGGAATATTACAACTTTCTCATGAATTTGTCATCAAATTCATGTAAATAATAAATGTCTAATTTCTAGTACACATTGAATGAGTCAAACAATGATAGTGTTTTGTGGAGACGGTCCTTTTTGGAACCCATATCGTGCACTTGTCCACATGTTTACATGCTCACCTGGTAGGCAAAGTGCAGCTCAGAGTACTATAAGGTGGAAGGCTCAAAAACAGTTCATTTAATGGGGAAAATGCATCTAAGAAAAATCTGGTGATTTAAAAAAATTTCACAATATTTTTATAAGAAGACAAGTGAGGATCAATTCAATTCAGATTTTTTTCATAATTATTGGAGTCAAGATGAATTTAATACAAATTTTAGAAGTGGCAGGTGCCTAGGGCTCTATACATGTTTCTAGGCTATAACAGTAATGAAATGAGATGGGTCTTTGAATAGAGCAAATGAGTACCAGAAATGAGAAATAAAATGCTATCAACATGCATGTCAATGCTGAAATTGTTCACTTGATGTCCAAATCATGACATCGCGGGATGTGTCATGTATCCACTGTCAATGGACACTAATCATTATTTTGTTTGAAGCTGAATTTCAAATGTTGTAACTTTTGCATCCAATGTCCAAATTCAATAAAATTTGTTGGGGATTTTTTTTTCTTTCTTCTAGTTTGTGTGGTAAAATTTTTCAGATCAATCTAAAATTTCCAAATTATTTGAATGTAAGCCAATCGAAGTTCACAAGCTCAAATTGAGTCCACCTAACTATATTTGAATATTGCAACTCTAAGGGCTTGTATTTCCTTCATCTAATGTTCATTTTCAAAAAAAAAATTATTGGATTATGTTCCCCTTGAAGTCTAATTACTGTGGTTAAAATTTCATGGCAATCCAAGTTGTTTTGAATATTTGGGCACAATTTAAAATTTAAAATTCAAACATTTTTGGATTACAATGAATTTTGGCGGCTTGTTTCTTTTTCATATAATGTTCATTTCTAATAAACTTTTTTGGAAAAGTTGCACATACTAGTCTAGTTTGTGTGGATAAAATTTCACATAAATCCAAAAAAGTATGAGTAACAAAGAAGCATTTTAATAGATGGAAGTTCAGCCTCATGTGTGTATTTTTCAGCTTTTTTTGCTATTTTTTGACATTTCAAAGTCATTTTGCAGACCTCACCAAATTCAGGCCTTTATTATGAGTAAATCCACATATAATGGCAAACCATGTCACCTGATTGACAGCCTAAAATTACACACATGAGATGGCAGTTTGTCACTACATAAAGTCATTTTCATTTCTACATCGCATGCACACTATTTTAGAGACTTCTATAGGGGCGGTTCTTAATGTCCGAACAGTTTTCAAGCCTCCTACTATAGGTAAAAATTCGATTGTACTTTCATGTGAACTAATGGATGGAGGAAGGATACAATTAGAATTCAACATGTATTAAATTCTCTCATGATTCATTAGTCTCCACCAATGAAGTTGTCTATCAATATTGATTGAAAATTGAGCTTCTCCTTTCAATTTCTGTTACCCACCTTGGCAAGACAATCAATTGGACAATTTTGTCTTATTGCTAGTTTTAGGCAATAAGCTACCCACTGGGCAAGCATGTAAGCACACTCTAATAAGGTAGACGACATGTTTCCGACCACTTAAGCAATTGAGGATATCAGGAGTGTGAATATATAAAGTAGGAAAATTTCCCCCTTACAGATATAAATTTAAGAAGGTTTATATAATTTCTCAATTTTATTTTTCAAAATTAAACTACCATAAATTTTCTAGATGAGGATTTTGTTCTTTCCATATTAGTCATATAGGTTGTCTAATTTCTGGGCAAAGATTTGGGTGCAAAATTGAGACTCATACAGACAATCATAATGCACCATATGGCACCATAATTGATCATTTATTCATCTCTAGTTGCACAAAAATACACTATCCTACATTGCTGAAATAGAGGGTTGGTCAAGAATGGATCCTCTATTTTATTAGCCCTTTTTGTAATAATGGAAAATTTCATTAAAATGGCATATGAAATCCGCCACTTTCATAACAGTTGGTTTAAACATTTAGGACATGTATAGATGTAAAACTGCCAAAGTTTTAGAATGCCACCATTTTAATGAAATTCGCCATAGTAATGAAAGTATGAAGGATTTGACAAATGAATAATGTTTAATCCATTGTTACAATTAAGAGTAGTTCCAATTAAGGCCACTATTTTTTAATGGCATTAGCCAAGAGATGCCCATTTCCTAGCCCTGGTCTCTATAAAGGCTATATTTAATTTTAGCTAAATGTGGAGGATCTTCTCTATTTAAAAAAAAATTCAATGTGGGAGATAGGAGGATCACAATGGACTGGTGGTACCTTCCATTAGTTGATTCTGTACAAGTTGGATTAAAGGATTCAAATAAAGAAATTGAGGAGGTTTGTATGGATGTAAACTTTTTCTTGATGTTAGAATTGCAATTGAGAAATCTAAGATTAGACATAGCACATTTGGACACATGTATGTGTAGTTGCCTACCATGGATTCCACATTTTCTAGCTAGCAAGTATTGCACACCTTTGCCTTTTAGCATCACTTAACCACATGACTATAGGAGGGAGCATCAATGCCAACTAACATCTAGAAAAATTGTTGCAAGAATGATAACTTTTGCAATGTACGTAACTTTTATGAGATTCTAGGAGGATGTCTATTGTAAAGAAGGGTTAGACCATGAAAGGTTGTGTTGAGATTATCTTGAGGGCAATTAATTGCACTCTTGTGATTTCAAGTTTAGGTGTTGTTCTAGGATGTAGAGACCATTGTTTCTCCGCATAATAGATCAAGTTTGTGCATTTGGCCTACAATTTATTTATCAATGCAATGGAGTAGATAGGCTTGATTTGTCTTCCTCATAAAAACGTACGATTGCTATGCATATGCTAGCCTAAGGGATTCCCATTGATGCAACAAATGAATATTTGTTGCAGTAAAGAATCTACTACAATGTTCTAGAGGCTTTAAAATAGTTTGCATTGACTGTTTGTGGATGTTTTGAATTCACATTCTTGCAATAGCCTACCCCCAATGATTTTCTAGGACAAATTAGCATCAATATTGCTAGGAGATTCCTAGAATTGTCTTTCTGAACATGATGACAATACAACAAATACAACGTCCATGACATCTAGTAGACCCCTTACAACGTCTAATTAATAGATCAAATTTACATTTGACTTTAAAAAAAAGTTAACTCCATTTTCCTAAGCCATTTAGATGCCTCGTAGCATCTGCATGACTTTTTAGGGGTGCGTGTGTGGGTTTGACATGAATGGATAGCCACAAATAGGCAATGAAGAGTGATCTCTTCAAAAAGATCCAAAGTTGTTGTGAACCCTTGAGTTGTCACTTTGATCTCAAGATTTTCTTACATTTACTTAGTTTTAGTAGAATTTGTAATCAAAAAATTACAAAAAGAGTGTTTAGACTAAAATTTGTAGAAGTCCTTATTAATATAGTGATTTATCTCTCTAGAATCTTAAAGTGCCTAATCCACTTTAGAAAATAAAATGAAGAAGAAAAATGGTCAAATTTAACAAGAATAAAATGTCTAAATTGTTGTAAAAAAATGTCCAATGTTAGCCAGAAAGTTCAAAGTAAAGTCCAAAGACCATCTACCATGAAGAGGATTTTTGATAGAAAAGTGAAAAAATTACTTCATTGACATTTAATGAGAATGAAGGTGGAAGGTTGTTTTTGTAATGAAATCCATTGTCTATCAAAAATCCTCAAAGGATATGAAATAATTTCAAGATGAGAGCTTGATTATTGAACATGTAGGTGTTGTTTCAAAAATTTTACTTTGAACACAATTCTTACTTTATATATTTGATATGGATTGTTTTATTTCCTACCACCTCACTTGTCTAAAGAAGTTCTCTAACCATCCAACCCTTTTTTTTGCAAAGCATGCCACATGGCTACCCTTTCCCTTTGTTTTTCACATTTAGTGAACATTATACTCTAGCCTACAATAGCTTATCCACAATTAAAATGAGTTTGCTTGTTGATGTGGTAGTACTATGTTTTTTTGGATAGTCTAAAAAAATTATTGTATTTGTATTCATATCAAATAAAACATCAATATCAATAATAGCATCAACTTGTTTCTAACCCCTAAACGCCCTAGGTGACCAAAAGTGTCCTCACATAGTTTCAAGTCCAATTCAAAGTGTTGTAATTTTTGCATCCAATGTCCAAATTCAATAAAACTTTTTGGAAAATTTGCACTCTCTCTTCTACTTTGTGTGGTAAAATTTCCAAATCAATGAAAGATTTGTTGAATTTTGTAATCCAATCAAAGTTCACATGTTCAATTTGAGTCCACAAAATTGCATTTGATGGTTGCAACTTTGGAGGCTTGCATCTCCTTCTTTGAATGTTTGTTTTCAATAAAATTTGTTGGATTATGTTCCATTATTGCAAAAGTTAGAAGGATTTTTCAATTTCAATGTCAAAATGAACAACAAGAAATATATTCTAAAAAAATTATTGTATTCTTTAAATCTATGAACTCATTTTTGCAAATCCAATTTTGAACAAAAATCAATGCAATTTTTGGCTTGACACACTTCCACATTTGTAATTCAGAAAAATATGAACTTTAGTAACACCAAATTCAATTGTTGGATAGTATAACAATTTCATAAAGTATCTCCTCAAATTAGATGACTTTCATCTAGACAGTATTGAAAAAAGAACTAAATTTTAATCTATTTGTCGTCCCAAAATTGGACGTCAAAGTGCTCTAGGATTAACATGACCATCTTCTATATTGTAAATATTCCATATTTAGCAAAATTTTATACAATAAAGAGCTTCTATAGACTATAGGCTAAAATATAAATTATACATATTATAAATATACATATAGACTGTATATAGATTGAAGAGGATTTTATCAAATTTAAAATGATGCTCCTTTGGAACTATTAAAAGTCTTAAATTAACAAATACAATATTCTTCTAAAATTTGGACAATTTGCATCTTGACATACTGCAATTATTAATTAGTTCAATTTAATATTAATGCATCTATTAATATTGTCAAATTTGAATCCCCAAACATATTGAATACTACATTCATTTGGCTTTCAATTCCATACAAAGGATAATCATATAGACACTATTTTTTAACCAAAAAATAAACAAAGTTTTTTCTATTGAAAAGAATTTAATTTTAAAAATTTTAAATATATTAAAATTATTGAATTGTTTTCAAAAAAATACCTTTTTTAGACCGTCTTTTTTAGGCTATTCTAAATCTAGATTGCAATTGAATTTAGATTCATATATTTGTTTTTTGGGAGTACCAAAAAAACATAACTAAATGTATTCCAGTCACATTATGAATTGCTTTACCCCTACACTAAGGTATTGTGATTAGAGTGCATGCAATAATATCTTGTTGCTATACCTTATGCCTCAAAAAACAATAAGTTGAATCAAAATCCAATTGTAATTTGGAATATGAATTGGTAAGGAACCAAATGAAGAGTGACTTTTTACATTTGTAGGATAACTCTATTTAGCCCTTAAAAAGATATTTGATGGCCTATGATATAGCCCAAAAGGTAATCAAAAATCTCCTTGAAGTAGGGCATGGGGCATGTTCATTGCCTAAGGTTTGTATAGTCAAGGTGTATAAAATTTATCAAAAAAAAACTTTGACTTTGCAAGCCTAAATGGGATGCTTCAATACTTGGCAAGACTTATTCACCATTGAAGTGGGGTCCAATAGGTTGAAACATTCCAAAAAATTCCAAAATTCATTTTTTTTTATCAAAGATTCACTTGAAACCAAGTTAAGCTTGTAGGACCTAGTTTATTAATAAAGGATTAAATAAATATAATAAAATACTATTTTCTTCAAGTTGTGTCTCTTGACATTTGCATCATATGGTGTACTAGTTTTCATGTTGCAATACATTACTTTTCATTGTTTCTTATAATTTTCAAATTTTGTGTGATTGCTAGAATGATTGGATATTTTTGTACCATTTTCGTTGTTTTCATGATTTTTTCAATTTTTCTAGTGCTCTTTAAAAATTAGAAAACTTTTTTAAAATATTAAAAAATAGTCAATGTATATACCTTTAAAAAAATTGTACTTTAGGAAGAAAAAGAAAAAGAAAAAAGTTTTAAGTAGGAGGATTAGAAAAGTGCAAAATATTGAAAAAATATGTACTTTAGCATTTTAATTTATAAGAAATAGGAAAAACATTGTACAAAGAAACTAAAAATTGACCATTTGTAAAGACTCAATGGTAAAGAGATTTCACCAAAAGAATGAGCTTGAAACCATCTTCAATGTCTAAAAATATAAGCACTACAAAACCCTCTTTGCATGAATGTGAACGACATAAAATAATTTATTTTCAAAAGCCCTTGACAAGAACATGCTTGTCTATTGTGGGCAAAGACCACAAAAATTTTACCTCTAAATCATCAATTTTGGATACTCAATCAACTTAAAGTGTGATAAATTAGCAAAATAGACTTACATATATAATTTTTGAAAAATAAGTAACATGATTAAAGCATCACCATAGTTAACCATCACTACAACAACCTCGCTAGAAGGGCATGCCACATGCAAATTTGGTGTGTGATTTTGGAGAGCAGGGCCTCACTCTTCTACCTATACCTCATAGTAGACACATGTACAAAATTAACTTTCAATAGATGGAAAATTGCCCTGTATGCCTTCAATAGTATTTATATCTTACTTTGAGTTTTCAAGAAAAAAGATAATTTCTTTATATAAATTTGTAATAGTAGAAAGTAGAACAATTCATGTGAAATATATTAATTGGAATTCCCAAGAGCTCAACCACTCATAGCTAAGTTGAAAATAAGAATTGTGTGTGAAACAAGATTTTAGACATGATTTGATCATGGTAGAATGACTTTATTTTGAAAAATTTTGAAATAAAAAAAGTTGGGAAATGGACATAAAATTCATTTCCAAAAATATATTTGATATTTAGAGCTCCAATCAAAAGTTGTGAACAAAATTCAGAGAGGGATTGGAAGAAATTTTTTTTGACATTTTCAAACATCCTCTTTGAACTTTGTCCTTAACTTTTGATTTGAGGTTTTCAATATTAAATGGTTCTTTGGAGATGAAATCTATCTTTATCTTACAAATAATTTTAGTTCAAATTTTTCAAAAAAAGAAGTTTTACTATGCTTTAAAATTCTACTTCAAACACAATTCCTAAGTTATGACAATGGGCGGTCAAGTTTCATCTTCAAATCATTTTATGCCCTTTGAGGATTCATAATGGAAAATGAAGTTTTTTTTGTACAAATAACCTTTCTATATGCTATCAATTCACTAAATGCCAATGATACAATTTATTTACATTGTCAACAAATGTACTCTATATAATACAATGCCAAATGACATTAGTATTTCTCATTTTTTTTAATTTTAGTTTTTGGTACCTAGAATTAGCCATCTATTAGCACCTAGTTAGAGGTCAATTTGTAGTCTTTACCTCAAGAACAGGGTCAAAAGTGCATGTTGACCCCATATCAAGCCAAGCCAAAGTTGCACCATTTGCCCGTTGTAAGCGTTTATTTATCCACTCTTCGCAAATATGCATATACAATCAGTTTTTGTATTTGAATTTCAATCCTAATGGGTACTTAATGTTGGTCCATTTTGCCTTCCGAGCAAGGTATCTTTTCTAAGTTTCTAAAGTTCTAAAAATGCACAAAAAACCCATTAAGACTACCTTAATTGCAATAACTAATTCTAAACAATCTGATATCTTTGAGCCGTTGTGATTTTCTAATAAAAATATTTACAATCTAAATTTAACCCTCCTAAGTTGTAATTTAAATTAAGCCATTTCCAAAAACATAAAATTTGTACGAATTGTAGATTTCTACAAGAAATCATGACTAAATGAAGTTGGAGTCTTTAAAAGGCTATCTAAACTTTATACACCATTTTCAATACTTCTCCTATTTCAATTGATTGTGAATTTTGAACCTTGACTTTGAATTACTAACTTCTACTCATATTCAAAGTTTAAACTTAGATGAACAGTTTCTAACTAACTTCATTCATTTCTTATTCCAAACTTCATCCTTCTATAACTATTGAATTTTAGATATTTTTTAGAGCTTGAAGTGGTATGAACTCTTCTAAGTTCCTTCTATTTAACACTAACTATAAATTTCTATTTGGTTTTCTTTAAAATATTCTAATCTATTTCCTACTTTATTCTTAAGGTTCAACACTTCTTCCATAAATTTACTATTTTGACTTTTAAAATTAGTCTCTTATAGAGTCTAGATTGATTAAGAAATTTGGATTTGTACTTTTTAAGTGAAAGTTATGAGTGGATGAAGTTTGGCCACTAATCAAAACTTTCAAACTTCATCTATGGTTTTATACAATCTACAATTCAAAATTAATGTTTGGTTTCACTTTTGATTTAAAAGTTTTTAATACTATCTAAGTTTCTATTCTTGTTCCTTCTAGATGAAATTGACTAATTTTCATTCAATATAACTCCTAAACTTCATATGCCAATGTCTCCCTTGATTTGACTCTAATTTCTAACTATCATACATTCTTGAAAATCTCTAAACAAACTCTATAATATTTTTTTATCTAAAATTTTGAATAGATGTGATCTTGATGCTCCGGTTTGCACTTGTAATTCGGCTAAGTGTGATAATGACTAATAAAAGAAATTGAATAGAAATTAAAGTAATTATTAACTTGCCTTGGTTTGGACCTTGTTTAGGAGGTGGTAGGATATTCCTTCAAATTCTTCATCATTTGTTATAATTGGACCTTTCTTGACATTTTGCTCACTGCTTAAAAAGATGGTTTTAATACAAAGCTGCAAATTTTGGGGTTTCTTCTTTTCATTCCCTCTCTATTCTTTCTTTATCTTCTAACACCATTCCCCCTCTATTATTTTATGCTAGATGTTGGCTTTGGTGGAAATGGAATATTGGATATGATTTCCCAAACAATAATTGAAATTTGCTAACTCCTATTTTCCTATCTTAGTCAATTATTGTTTTTTTCAACTTCTAATGGTCTAAATCATTTCCCTAAAATTTCCACCTAATCTTATCAACTCATAAACTTCTCTTCAAACTCCCAATTGTCCCTTCACCTATTGTATTTGTGAGTTGATCTTTCAATCTTATCTATTGAATTGTGAGTGTCTTTTTAATTCTCTTTTTTTTACTAATTTGTGACTTTTCGTGTTGATACAACTTAGCTTAGTGAAAATTGGCTCTACTTAGACTCTTTAAACTTGTATATTCTACTCTTAACTTTTTTCATTTACTTCCAATCTAATTTTTTCTCCCCCTTGCTTCCTATTTTAACAATTTTTCAAGTTTTGTTTATGAAATCCGAGACAATTATTCAAGTTTCTAATTTTTGTCTCCAAACCCAAAGGCCCTAGAGTTGGCCTCAAATAGACCATGGAGTCATCTAAACAAGCCTTGGTGGCAGCTCCTCCATACACGGTGCCCCCCTATTCGGTAGCTCCCGTCTTTGGCCAATACCTAGTGGATTGGTTTTTGGAGGATCAACTTGCTAGGGGCTGCCTTGCTCGGATTGGCTTGCTAGGTTTGTTGATTTTTGACCTTCAAATCCTCCTTTCTTTGTGAATTTTTTTCGATCAAGATCAACCTTTTTGGAGAATTTTTGAACACTAAGAGTCACTTCTAAAAGGGAGAATTTGGAAAAATACTACACCACCATGATTGAGGAACTAGGCTAGGACTTTTGACACAACTATTTTGGATACTAAATTTGGACTTTGAAAACTTGCGTCTTGAACACTAAGCTTGGTGAGATGGCAAAAGACTTCTATTTTTTGAGACTTTCTACGGTTTTATGGGTCCAAGGCTTCGCCAAATCTTGGGAAAATATTCTAATTTCTATAGACTCTAAGATACTATAAACCAAAGCTTTGTTGTATAACACAAAACCAAGAGTGTACGAGACAATTCCAACGAGGTTAATTTGTCAAAACCAACATAAACATGTTGGAGCAAGGAAATTAGTACAACCACTTGTTAGTTCAATAACATACACAAACAAGTTAGTACAATAACATCCAAACTCTAGGGAATTTTTCAATTAAGGAATTTCCCACTTAGAAGTTTAGAACTCACAAACATAAACTTAAAAGCCCCCCAAAGTGGCATCGCCAAGTTACAGTGAGAGGCATTATTAGGATTAGTTCAACAAATAAAACGTAACCAAAACCACAACAAAATTAGTGACAAGAACTCAAACAAATGCATATATCAGTAAACATTGAAGGGATTCCAAAATCCTTCAAAGAAAGCTTGAAAAATAACAACAGCAAAGCTTGAAATGCTTCAAAATCACAAGAAATTGGCAAATTGGCCATGAATGGCTAAAATCCAAATAAATGGATTGAATAGTGTAATAAAGCCAAACTATGGCTAGAAAGATTAGAAAGGTATTAATAGAAAAGAGATCCTAAACTTTAAATTTTGAAAAAAGGCTCCAAATCAAAAATGGATTGTTCTATTGGCTTCAAAATTCCATTTCAAGTTATCCTAAATCTCTATCCTTTTTTCTTACACTAAAAACTCATAAAAAAAGCGTCAATTTAAAATCCAAAAGGATTAAAAACCTAACTTTTGGAGGTTGAGTTTTTGTGAAAGTATCTAGTCTAGGTTCTTAAGTAGGTATAAGGGAATAAGAAAAGATCTAATTTTTGGGCCCCATTTTGACTTTGTACGCTCCTAGTACGCTAGTCAACTCCTCTATAATCTTCAAATTTGCCAATTTTGGCTCTTCTAGCATCAAAATGTTTAGAAACTTGATTAAGCATATTAATTTAATTTTTAGTCAAAATTTTATCACAATCCAAATAATTTCTATAAATTTTCCATCATGAATTTTGGCGATTGATCATCCAAAAAAATATATTCTAATTACCAAAAAAATTTGAAATTTTTTGTAGAACCTCTTATGGAATCCCACAGAAGATGTGAAAGCTCATATTCATACTTTGCACATTCAAAGTAGGAGAATCAAATCCCACTATCTCCTTTAACTTCCGGTGAATCAAGAATCTTTCATACGGAAGGAAATCTTAACAAACTGACTATGTTGTTGGACTTTTAGCATGATTTTTACATAGAATGACCATACTTATATTGTACCCTCTTTTGGTTCATCTTGATTTTTCTTCACTTGTAGGTTAATAATTGGGGTTTCTACTAGGGCTTCTTTTTTTGGTGTTGAGGCACCAAATTGCGCCTCTTTGAGAACCCTGGCAAGCTTGATATGGGAGCAATAAGCTGAAAAAGCCTCCAAGCTCGTCATGTTGGCAGCCAAGGGGGCGACATCGGGTGGCTACGGCGGCGCAAATCCTTTTTAGAGATTAGGATTTAATTGCCAACTTAAATTTTCATTAGTGCTTAACTCCTTTTGTAATTATCCACCATTCGCCACTTGCACTCTTCACTGCACTCTTCCTACTCCAAACGCTCCACTAATGTCGCCACTCCCTTAAGGATTTGGCATTGATATTCTTAGTTACTTCACCATAGTAGTGGGGGCTGTGGAGCAATGGCATGATTATTTCGCCAATTGCACCACGATTGTTTTTTGTTTCACTTGTCTCTTGCTGAAGACAAGTTATGAGTTTTGCCAACTAAACTAGGCTTTGTTTTATTTGCAGCACAAGGCGGTTGTAGTCGACCTCTTTGCTTTAATGTTGCTTGTTAATTGTAATTGTTGTTGCTTGTACTTTGATAAAATGGATCTTCTAAGTTGCCATGTACCTTGTGCAATGTCCATGCACTTGAAATTGCCGAGAATTGCACATTCTGTACATGACTATCTTGTTTTTCCTTCTTGCTCTGCTCACAACATTATGTTTGTTGTGTGCTCTCTTGCCATTTCTGTCTTTGTTGTATTGTGTGTTTTGTGGAGGGGATGGATTTAGGTCAAGAAGATTGTGGTGAGGCTGTGGTTGCCAAGGCTCTGACATTGTTCATGCAACCCAAAAGAAAGCTGATAAGGTTGCAAAGGAGGCCTTGGACTTGGCTCATAGGGAATGAAAGTGCAAGAGGAAGATTGTAGAGATGCACAAGACCAAAGCGCACAAGAAGATGGTAAAATCTTACTTCCAGTCTTCGTGTGGATCAGGAGCGGGTGCACCACTTGCCTTTGTTTTAGATGGCTCCATGCTAGACGTTCTTGGAGCAGAGCTAGTATTGACCAAAGAGTACCCTAGCAATGACGATGAAGGAGTCCTCTTGATGTGGTAAGGCCAAAGCACGTCATTGTCCCTCAATCCAACGATAATATCGGGTTCCTTCTCACATTCTGGCAACACAATTGTCCTCACTGACAAATTTCCATTGATAAACATCTCTAAAGACTCGAAAGAGTAGGATAATGCGAAGTTTGTGGAAGTGCCAATGGACTCCGAGGGTTTTGATGAGGACTTAGACTTCCAGTCCCCCCCTCATAAGAAAGGTGGCACTAGTTGGAGCAAATGGAGCAACTTGCGATCGAAAGCTCAAACTCGATATGACAAACACCAGAAGTTCTAGATGGTTTGGACTGCCAAATTGCCATGGGCCGAGGGGATCATAGCAATGGACGAAATCTTGCATATGGTGAAATGCAAGGTGTGTAATGTCATTGATTGGAAGCTATACGTGATGGGGTTGAAGTTGGACATGTTGTTCAAACATGACGACAAATGAACAACCAAAAAAGACCTACCTTGGTACAAGGTGAAGGCAAGAGAGCAATACATCACAATGCAATGCAAACACTACAAGAACATGAAGTTGTATGTGGCCAAGACACCTACAACAATCCTTGAACAAATCAATCACTATACTATGTTAAAGGCTAGAAAACAACGGGTTCAATTTGCAACATTAATCCAATTGCTTACCAATGGTCGTCCCATGCTTGAGTTTCAGTCTCGTGTAAGGTTGTACAAACTCTTGGGTGTCCCTGATGTCCCTTCTGCACATTGGTGCAATAGTTTTGATTGGATAATGGCAGGCTACATGTACCAGCAAGTGACTGAAGAAAACAAACACTTAATCACTAATGCGAGGTATGTGGCGGTCACAATTGACAATGTAACAAAAATTGACAATTCCAATTGGCTTTTAGGTCACGCTTATGTTGTCTTAAATTAGATCTACATCTCCCTGCTGATATCTCTGCAATGGGTTGAGTGCTCCCCCAATTCAAAAAATTTAATTTAATTAATTGCTCAGTCAATCACTAGTGATGGAGGGCTTGACTGCAAGTCTCTGGCAAAGAAGGTCATCAGCTTTGAAGTAGATGGGGCTTCCGCACTTCAAAGGAATTGCTTGGGCGTCACTTTGCAAGTGAAAAAGAAACATGCCTCATTCGTTACTGGTGTGCATTGTGTGGCCCATTGCTGCAACCTAGCCTTTAAGGCACTATCTAATCTATGCATTTTTGTAGCCATTGAGAAATTGCTCTCAATGACTTATGGATATTTTTGCAAAAGTCCAAAAAGATTCTTGGAGTTCAAGCAACTTGTAGAGCTCATGCAAACAAAGGGACTGAAAATGCTCAAGAATGTTCAAACCCGATGGGTCATCCTCATTGAGCCCCTCCTATGCATGTTGTCCAAATACCACACTTTAATTTATAAGAAGATAGTTGATTTAAACAACAACAACAACAACAAAGCAAAGGTTTGTATTTGTCAGGTCTTTCCTTTGTTGCAATTCTTTTGCTCCTTGGGAACTCTTGACGTTGGTATTCCTTTTGATTTCAGTTGTTTCTTGTTGTGCTTGTCTAGCCAACGATGTCTAATGTTTGCTTGTGGTGGTGTGCAAGCCTACCTTCAATTGCTCCTTGACTTGTACACAATGTTGGGGATGTGTGCTCTCCTCCCTTTACTAGAAGCTATAGACACATTAGTGAATTTCACCCTAAAAAGAGATGTATACGTCATTGACTTTGTTGCTATTGTTAAAGTCTATCAAGCCTCCATGTATCACATGTATGATGACAAAGGAACGTCCTACAGCACTAATGAGTTTTGGAGTTTCAACAATTTATTGGAGTGTAGCCATGAACAAATGTACATTAAGTGGATGTGTGACTTAAATGATAACTCGGTAGTATTGACCTTCATCTACTACAGTGAAAAAATGCACGTTAAACACAAGGGTGTGCCAATGGATCAAGAGGTGCGGGCAAATTTGGTTTCTAAGGTCAAAGCCAAATGCACCAGTAAATGTTTTATGTGTCGTTGTATTCATATTTTTCTATTCTTGACATTATAGAAAGTGTTTGGACTCCAATTATATATATTTCTCATATCTTGCTTCATTGGGGTGTTCACCTACAATGAACTTGATCGTCAATATTAACTAGTTGTGTTGTTGTGTAGGTGTGGCTCAACTATTGGTGTTGGAGTTGGACATCCGATTCCCCAATCACAACGTGATGAATGCATTCAATATTTTCTACCCTTAGTATTGGTGCCAGTTGAATGTAGAGGAGGCATTTGACAATCACTTGAGGACACTAATGGATACATATGGCTATGGGAAAATATTGAAGGAGGATGACAAAAAACTACTCATCCCCCCTTTCATTGAATGTGATGTTCTAATCTCCCAACGATCTCTCTTTAAAACTTGTATGAAATCAAATTCCTGTGTAGCAATGCTCTTGCCATATGATATTAAGCCATTGACTAAAGTGTAGCAGGTCTTGGACTCTAAAAACAATTTGACACAAAACTTTGGTGAATTCTTGAAGCTTGTAGAGATGGCTATAGTCCACGTTCTAGAGTTTGTGGAAGACAAGAGACTATTTTCGAGTGTTGGATTCCTCGAGTTGAAGCAACGCAACAATTTGGAAGAAAATATCCAAGTGATGGTCAGAATGTTTTCTCAACAACTTTTTACTCTTAAGACCTTCTCTTATCAAAAGGTCTTCAATGACTGGGTTGTTTGTGGAGGGCAAGGTAGGTATTTAATAGGAGTGTAAAACGTAGTGCCTCTACTGTAGGAATTGTTGTGTAGCGAGGTTGTCTCTGAAGGTGACAGGTAGTTTGTAGCATGTAGATGGTAGCAATAACTAGACATGTATTTTGTTTTAGTAGAGTCTTGAGGTTGGAGAGACATTAAAAGATTTTTGGGGCCTCTGGATGCCTGCAAGTTTGGCGCAACGGTCTAACATGGCCGAGCCCCTGCCATGTCATTGACCAAAAAATTTATTTATTATTATTATTATTTTTTAATTTTTTTAATTTATGATTTTTTTTTTGACAGTGGGCCGTTTCCCTCGTTGTGGGGAACAGTTGCGGGAGAACAGGCTTGAAACAAGCTTCTGGACCCCCCAAAACTCTTCTAATGTGTAGTTTCTCTTGTTTTGTCTTCTTAGCCGGTTGATTGATGTTCACAACAATTCTCTAAAGTTTATCTGAGTACCTTTGAAGTACCTATCGTATAGGTACTTACCAATGTGCGAGCTTTGTTTATGCAATCATGCAATGTGTATCAATTCTATGAATGCAATTTTGTGGTGACCGATGTCGTTCTTTTGGATGATGCCAAGGTATGTGAAGCCCTGTTTGTCAATGACATATTTCTTGTTTGAAATGCTAAAGTTCTATACTTGTCTTTGTATTGTTGAATCATATTTATTTTGGCATTGGAGGGATTTGGGGGGGCATGCAAGTCCATGTCTCGCTGCAATTTGGCATCTTAGTGCCAAAAAAAAGGGAAAATGGAGTGTATAGAAACAATGTGCAAATTAGCAAAAAAATTGGGGTGTGTAATTGCCATTCCAAATTTACAAACTTTGGCATTGGAGGGGGTTTTGGGGGGGTGCAAGTGTATGTCATATGTGTGGAAGAGGTAAGTGAGTATGTTAATAGTATTTCCATATGTCTTCTTTCAAATCCAAAAATATCATATTGAACTACACCGGTGACATGAGCATCAAAAATCACATGCCAAATTGCCACGAAAGGTAAAATTCCACCTTTATAACTACCACTAAAATATGTGAATTTGCCCAAAATGTATTTATGTAATCATTGAAGTTGCCCAAAAAAAATTGGAATTGCCACTTAATTGCCAAAAAGGCTTCAAGAATTTCTTTAAATCGCCAAATGTGAGTTGCCACCCACATATAGAAGTCGCCACCTAAACCTCCACCAGACAAGGTATATTGCCTTTTTGTTCAAATAAAAAATCTGAAAAAAGAAACCTTGGTTTCTACTATTTCATCGATATAATGGAGAAATTGAAACTTCTTTTGGGGATTGATTTAGGATTTTTGTATAGGTTTCTTTAAACCAATTTAGCCAATTCTATTACATGCAAGGCATGTTTAGACAATATGGGCAATTCTATTCAATAATTACAATATGTACACTTTTACGGTTTCTACCCTATTTATATGCGAGATTTGATTTAGTTTAGGAAAAACAATCTATTTAGGATCAAATACCATAATAGCATGTGACGTACCTATTTTGGCTTTACACTCTTTTTAGGGCTTTTTGTATAATAATCTACACTCAAAATATGAACAAATGAAAAAAATAGTAATGATGAAATGGACACTTCCACCTATGCCTTCAACAAATTTTAGCGACCCCGCTCAATATTTTTCTTTTGGTATACCTACTATATGGCTCTTCCAAAACTCTAGTTTGCCTAATGATTGTCTTCAGTATATTTTGCAAGCAACAATAGAGAAGCTTTCATAATGGAAACATACATTTCTAATTGAAAAAAAACTCAAGCTCATTAGATTCATACTTCAAAATTTATACTAGATGATAAGTTCAACACCCTATATGTGACATAATGAAATATTGGTACTTTCTTGCTAGCACCCTTTTCAAATCATCCCTTACAACACTCTAGTCCACTATTTTAGAATAGAAATGTTGATATAGATAGATCATCATATCATTTATTGAAAAAAATTTAAATATTGAAAAAAAAAACATTTTTATAATTTAAATGAGGTATTAAATAATGACCATTTTACTACGATCACGTTGCTTCTATGTACTCCAATTTTTTTTTTTTAAATCAACAAAAAATAGACTATAATTTGTCAATGAACTCTTGGGTCTAAATTTTTCTAATACATGTATGAAATGAAACCATCTAGTGTTTTTATTTCTCTTTTTCAGAAAATAAATTTAATTATATTGATATTATTAGATGGTTTATTAGGAGGGCAAAAATTTAGAGAATTGTTCCAAAATTTTGTTTCAAAAAAGTACAAGGTCAAATTATTTATATAGATAATAAAATTCAAAAATTTATATTTATATTTAGAATCATATACTTATATTATTTGGGATATGTCATTAAGTGCAAAATTTGAATCTAAAAATAGGAGACATGTTTCTACATCTATCCCTATGTATAGACCTAGAAAACAATTTCACTCTCTTTGGAAGATTCATTGGACCACTTGATGTTTTTCATCTTCTTAAAAGGGTTGTGAGTACTTTTGAGTTTCCAAACTATGGGAACTTGGTTACAATAGCTACTTGACATGGTACAACAATTGCTATGTCAAATAACAATAAAAGATTAATTTTAAAATACTTTTTTGAAAAAAATTAAAATTAAAAACTAATTTTTAAATTAATTTTAATTATAAATTTAATTTAATTTATAATTTAAAAAAAATCTGACAGCACATTCTTGATCTATAATAAAAGAAACTTGCCTAAAACAACCCTTCTCTTGCCTGAATTCCCATATAATGTACCAATACTATTGGGGCCAGTTCATACTTAGACACCAAATTGAAGGCCGGCCTAAACTATCTAAATTTGAACCAATAAGATTACTTGATTCTTCCAAATTTAGCTAAGGGACTTATACTAGGTGAAGTTTAGAACTACAACTTGTCCTATATGGTGTCAACCCCAATTTAACTAATTATGGACTTATTCATGAATTATAGACTTTCTTTGCAATTGAAAATGTATTAGCTTGCAGATGATACTAATCTATATTTTATTTTTTTAATTTCATTTGATCCAACATAATGAGAACTATCCATTTTAATTAAAAAATTTACATTTGGACTATATATATATATAATATTTTCATCATTCATCTATCACCTACGACACCTAGGACAGTCATAATTTTAGTGCCAAATCTAGGTGATAGATGAATTATATAGATTATATTTTCTTCATTCATTTGTCACCTAGGACAATTCTAGGTGGCACAATTTTAGTGCCAAACCATTAGGCTTGTTTGATAAAATCAAGACAAGATTTTTGTTGGTCTGAAGTCCAATCTTAGGCTAGATTGAACTCCTTTGTTAGGTTGGGAATATTCCTATTGTCAATTTGAAGAAATGCAAAAAATGCAAAAACTTGTGTACTTCAAATTTAAAAAAATTTTGCACTTCATCAAATGTGTGTTTCAAATTTTGTACACTCCAAAAAGTGTGCACTTCAAATTAAAATTGAAAGACAAGTTTGAAAATCGAAACCCTAGCGGTCAAAACCTTAGTATGCAAGAATCATAATCCTAGCATCAAAGAATGTGGAATAGTCAAAACCCATGTTTGAAAAATCAAAACCCCAACATCAAATTTGCCTCAAAATCCAACCTTAGCACTATGCAAGACGTTAAGGTAGTAGGTCCATAAACCAACCATTTAAGGGCTGGAACTGATTTTTGGGAAGGTAATACTTCTTGAAATATTTTTTAGTAATTTTCCTTGATAGACAAGTCAATTGGCATCTAACCCAAGTTGTTTTATATTTTTTTTGGAGCTTTGTGGAATTAGTTACAAATTTTTTAAGTTGAAAAAAAGTGATCATTTATAGTCATCTATAGTGATTACGTCTTGAAATGTGCATAGTTGGTACATTGAAAAAAGAAAAATATAACTCTAAGTGATATTCACATTTAATGCCTAATTGGAGTCTGAGCCTCCTACTTTTTATCCTGCATTCGAAGTATGACCAACTAAATAAATTTGGGTTTTCAAGGGGTAAAAGTTTTAAGAAATCCCCCTATTTGAGCCGTATATGGTATCTTTTAGAACCTCACCTACTAAATTTGGGGTCTCTGATTACAAATAAGAATTTGAAATTTGCAAAAAAGAATTTATGTGAAATATAAACAATTTTTTGCATTTTCTTCCATGGTAAATCTAGCTTGCTTGCCCCACTTCAAATGCAGGATTTAACATCTTGCAGCATTTTATATTGTCTGGAGTTGAACCCCCAAATTTGGGCCAGATTGACATCTGGAAGAACGATCTGCCTCCTTCATCATTCTACTATAGCCCCAACCCAAGTTTAAAGTGGGCCTAAAATGTTATTTAACAATGAACAAAAGCCAAGGATCCCACCATCCAATGTTGGGAGTAAGTTTATTGGCTTTATAAGGTACAAACACTTGAAAGCATCCCTGCACCCAAATGGTGTCCCTTTTTAGAAAGAGGAGTCATTTTAGAACATAAATGTAAACATACCAAACAAAGCTTATTAATTGTTGACCGACATGATAAGCCATGTATGATTCACCTAGATTTGCCTTTAAGAATGACTTCCCTTCCTAGAGAGGGACGCCATTGAGTACAAATACGCCATCGGAGGCCTCTACCTTAACGCTTAAGCGCTTGAGAGTTGGCATACTATTTCTAAAATCTGTGTACAATATAGTATGCTTGGCAATAACGTGCATGGCATGAAAGCTTGACATCGCACAAATTTCCACCAAGTGATTACTATTTTTATCTATAATTTTGTTCTTTTGCCATGCATCCCAACAACAAACTACATTAATGAAAAGGATTTAGAGTGAATGAGCAAATGAACTTCTAGTCACAATTGCCCAACTAAGACCATACGGCAGAGGGAAGGGTTGACTTACTATACAATTAATAAAAAGCAAAAAAGGTGAATAATGAATCCCATTAAGGCCAAGCATACTATATTGTATAAAAAATCGTAGGCCATTTTGGGCTTCTCTGAGCATTTTAGGGCTAATAGGACAAAGATTGGCTGGTGGTAGGAGCATTCAGTTTGGTTGCAGGTAGCCCGACCTCGTGGAAATGAGGAAAGCTTTTGCAAAATTTCTCCAGAAATTTAAAGGCTGACACACCAACATGGCCCCACCCAAAAGAGGGGTCTTTTCTTTACATGCATCTCTTGGAATGACTTATTATGAAGAGGTCAGTTCACTCCGCCAAAGATAGCTTGAGTAAGATCGATAGTGCAAGTTTCAGTGATTTTTTTCAGTGATTTTGGAGAAGGAGCCAGTTATTTCTTCAATACTCCTGTGATACTTGGTGAAATTTACATCAAAACTAAGTGATAACCAGGAAAAATTGGGCTACATTGGTGAAATTTACATCAAATCTAGGTGATAACCAGGAAAAATTGGGCTACAGGTTTTAAAAAAAACAATAATTTGACTGTTTTGACCAAATCAATTGAAAATTGTATTCACAAAAAATAGCCGATTACAGTGAGTTTATCCATAATAGTGAGTTCTTATTTATAACTATGACTGACTGTTGTTTTCTAGAAGAGAATGTGTGTTTTGCATGCCGGATCTTCTATTGTTTTCTGATTTTTTTGAAAGTGTTTGAACCCATAGATTGTGTGGAACTGAGATTTGTCGACTAGAAGACCTCGGTCGACTAAATCCCAAAAATCCCACAAGCGCTAATATATAGTAGAAGAGACTTCATCAAATCGCTTCTCTGATCGACAAGACTTGCGGTAGTTTCTGCTGAAACAGAGTATTTTTAATTGACAACTTAGGTTCAATTCGAATGGTGTATCTTAGTTATTATTAGAATTCGTTTCTGCCCGCATCCAATCCAAACTCAAACAACGCAGAAACATCTTTTGGCCAGTTATCCTGTAGCCAACTGGCAAAAAATCGAGCATAAAAAACACTGCCAAGTTTAGCCCAGTTGCTGTATTTACTGTACATTCCGGCGGCCGAGAGTGAGATTCTCACACACCAGGCACGGACTGTGTTCTCTTCTGTCTGCACAGTGACACCCAAAAGTGAGGCTTTAGCTTGAATTGGCACAGGTTCATTGACAGGAATCAACACGAATCATAAGTTAGAGCATTTCTGAAGGAACGGTTTTCCCCTGTTTTGCATACATCCTTACGTTTTTCATTCAATCCCCTGCCAATTGCGGTTTTGCATGTTGGGAGACAATTGGGGTGGCTATGGGAGTTTCGGGGGGGTGCAGGGCTACCCTTTGGAGTGCATCGACATGGTCGCACCGGATAAACACGAAACAGCAGCTCGAGTCCGGGAGGTAAACCCGCTTTTGTGTTTTTTTTCTTTTTGTGTTTTCTTGATCCCTTGTTCGCACCATTTGGTAAGGACCGGCATGTGAGGGTTAGTATTGTAAAGTCTTGTATCACATTACTAGACAGGTGGAATTCAATCGCTAGTGAACTGAACTTGCGTAGAATCGCAGCTGCAGGTGCCGCTGATTCAAACAGAAGTTTGGAAGTGCAAGACTTGATGGTTTCGAGGGATGTTTCACTGACTGAGGTTGGATCCATTAACTTTCTGTTTTGAGTGGGTGAAATGGGGGGATGCATGCATGCCAATTTTGTTGCAGGCGTACGTGTGTGACGTCCGGTTTCTTCTACCTCGTGAATCACGCCGTGGATCCCAAGCTGCTGGAGGAAGTCTTCGCCCAGAGCAAGAAGTGCTTCAATTCGCGTTGGCTACTGGAGGAGAAGATGAAGGTGGTCAATCCATGACAAGAATCACCGCGGGTACACTCCTTTTGAGGAGCAAGTCCTGGACCCGGACACCTATGTACAACCCGACACGTTTTACATTCAGTGGAGTTGTTGTTTGATCAAAAAGATTTATAGATTCTTGTTGGTGATGGAATGGGGAATCCAACGCACCTAAGTTGGTATTGTTTGGGATACTGTGTGCAAAAATTAGCCGAGGGCTCAAAGTTTCTCTGACCGGTAGATGACCTAAAAAGCAACGCCTTGTTTAGTTGGTGCGCATTCTCATGCCCAAGACGTACTTGTTATAGAATATCTTAAGGTTTTCGAAACAGGACACTCTTATATCTAGTCTTATCTTATATCTAAAGATAAGGATTCTCCTATCTTGCATCTAGCCTAAGTTCTTTTTCTCATTTTTCATTTTCTTTTTGCGCAGGGGATTCCAAGGAGGGGTACTACCTAGGAACTTCAGTTCTGCCCGGAGAGTGATCCACCGTCAAGGAAGCCTTAGCACGGGCCGAATCAGTACCCTTCTCCAGGTCTGTAAATCCTAATTGGTATCAAATTCTCGCTTCTGTTTCTAAAAAGGGCAGAATTCAGTAGTAACAAATCAACCTACATTGATGTGGAGATCTGTGAATTTAATTGTTGCTAATATTGAATGTTGTTCAGGGTGCACATGGTTTGGGACTTTGGGTCAGCCTGAGTGAGATCCATCTGTCATAAACTTGAAATTAGACCGCTTCAGATTATGTTTTGCACCAAGTATGAAGCTCACAGGCTCCTAAATGGGTTCCACAATAGAGTCGGGTCCAGGAAATTGGGTCATACCTCTTTTGTTGTAGTGTTTTTCTTGCAATTGGCTCAAGATTTTTCTAGTATCTCAACTCTCTTAGGCTTGGGGGTCTGTGTTTAACTTCTAAGTAGCCCAAAGTCCATATTTGTTGGATGATATATAATTACAGTACTTGTGAGTGGAGTATTGTTCAAATAGCTTTTCATTCATCTAAAATAATGCCCAAATCTTTAAAAGATTAACTTGCTTTATGACCAATTTAATGAATTATAGGTAAGTATTTGTACAATGAATGATATAAGCTATAATGTGCAAAAACTTAAAAAAGGAATTGGGTGTTAAGGTTAAAAGTAAGTTGAGCTTTTGACCAATGCGGATGGTCAATTCTTGGCCCAACTTCTGGTCCATAGTCTTTGTCAGATATCTGTTATTAATTTCCAAAACATGGATTATTGATATTGATTTTCTGAATGACCTTGAAGTTTGGGGATGCAGATGTGCTACCAGGATGGCAGGACACAATGGACCATTATCACAGGGAGCTTGTGTGAGCTCAACTCAACAATGAACTCAAATTTTTTAAAATTTTCTATCAATGCAATATGTAGGAGTAGGAGTTTTGCATCATGATCTCTGAGAATCAGGCTTTTATTCTACAACTTGAGCAATATTTGCTGTCGTCAAATACTTGCTTGTGGATAGGATTGGTGAAATGGTTTCTGTTGCAGAAAACTATGTAAAAGAGTGTCTAGACTGCTCGCACTGGCTCTTGGTCTAGAAGAAACATACTTTGACTGCCTTGAAGTTTGGATTCATTTATTCTTCCTTGAATTAAGGTAGGACGGCTCATTGTAGACTTTTTGCCCATTCGAAACAACTAAGAATGGGCCCATTGCACTCATGCATTTGACCTAAAGTTGGCATACTTGAATAATTGAGATCTGGGCCACAATAGCATGAATAGTGGCCACAATGAAAATTGTCAAAGACAGTAATGGAGTGAGTTAGTGATCACAAGAGACACTTCAACCTTTAAAGTGTAAAACCATCGTCACAATTGACTATTTTAAGACCCTTTTGGTGTCACCGTTTGAGGAAGAGATTGTGACCATTTTAGGTGAGTAAGGTCACCATAATGTAAGCACTTTATATTGGTTAAGGGGAGGGTTTTGAGGGCTATTTGGAGTAAATAGGCATATGCAGTAATCTATAAAAATTAGTACTTTGTCAGAAAAATATTATGTGGGTTGTTGTTCCCTTCTCTTATTTCTGCGGAAAAAGAATGAAGAATTTTCAATCATCCCATTGGAGGGCAAGGCAGTCACTCTGCTCGCAAATGGCATCATCTAGCTTACCAATGATCTTCATAGGATTCATTCAAAGAATGTTATGAGTTTTCCTTTAGGAATCCGCTACCTTTGATGTTGTTGATCTGGATTTTGAGTGAGCATCTTAAAAGCCAAATTGTCCTGATAGAGAGTCCTTTCTGGGATTTGCAGCAGAGGAATGTGATGTTGCATGAGGAGTGTACAGAACTGGAGCTCATTCTGATTATGGCTTATTAACCCCTAAAAGATCAAGCTGTGTTTTTTTGGCAATATAGTGAATTTGAGCAGCTTATTATGAATGGAGCTTTGATTATTTTGTGCTGAAATTTTCACTAAACATGTGCCCAAGGACTAGCTTCAAGGCCTGACAATTTTCGTAACTTTTGACTACATGGTCAAAAAGTTATTCCATAATATGCAATTTTCTTTGTTTTGTGGGCAACTTGGGTAGCTCAAAAAAATTCTCTGAAAATCACTTTTAAAAAAAATAAAAGTTTGAAATTGGTTCTTTAGGTTTATATAAGAGTGATAAGCTCTGAATCATTTCATGATTTTGATTAATGAGATGAAAGTTATGAGGAGTTTTAGTTTGTGGGTAGGTATGGAGTCTTTGAAAACCATAGAATTCAAGAAACTAGCAATACGCCTTTATATGAGGACATGTCATCATGCATTAGAGGTAGGTGTTCCTCTCCTAGGTCAAATAGAATATATAGACCTAGAACAAAGTTTTGAAGGATTTTCAAGCAATTTGACTTATATTGTTGATGATTTTTCAAATAAATTCCATTGTGATAAAGACCACGGTTCTTATGCATATGGAATTTGGGCACCAACTAAAGAAGTGAATGGAAAATTGGCAAGAAGAAGCAATGGATTTCAGTGTACTGGGGGATACTTCGTGGTTCCTAGTTATAAATTGTACATCAACTTTGGCCAATGTGACGATGTTATGGAAATCATTTGGCAAGCCAATTGTGATTTCCATGCTACTTCACCATCAAAAGTGGCAAAAGGATTTACCTGAGTTGGAACTTTTGCCCAAATACCAAAAGCTTTAGTACAAAGAGTAGAAGGATTGAAGAAAGATAAAAGAAATGGACTAAATGTGAATTCAAGAGTTCATGGATTATAAGAAATAATGGAACAGAAGATGCAAGAATTCTAGGATTGTAGATAAAAGTATTATAGTTTATAGTAAAATCTATTACAAAAATATTCATATAGAGAATGCGATGGTTTCACAAGTAGCACCCTACATGAATAATATTTTCTTACAAATTTAATTAGATAACTTCCAAAATATGTAGCTTTTAAAATTGAACATGAATTTTATATATGATGTGTTTGCCTTTTTGAAGATTGCAAAAAAAATGTGAATAATATTTCTTTTACAAATTTAATGAGATAGCTTCTAAAATATGTAACTCTTAAAGTTGAATGTGAATCTTGAATATGACGTGTTTGCCTTCCATATGAAAAGTGTTTTTTTTTAACAAATAAAAAAAAACTATTTTAAAAAATGTTCGATTTTTATCCTTGAAAATGTTATGGGTGAATGCAAAAACCCCTTGTACTATTTTGTATCACACCTTGCTTGTTGATCTATTTTTCAACAATAACTTTTGCATTTTGTCTCCAAATGACTTCAAATTTATAAGCAAGGTACTAATAATTATTATAAACCTTGACTAATTTTTTTGCACATTCATTTTTGTCAATTATTATTCTTGCCAATTTTCCATTCACTTCTTTAGTTGGTGCCAAATTCCATACGCATAAGAACTGTGGTCTTCATTACAATGGAATTTATTTGGAAAATCATCAACAGTATAAGCCAAATTGCTTGAAAATCCTTCAAAACTTTGTTCTAGGTTTATATATTATGTTTGACCAAATAAAGGAACACCTTCTTCTAATGCATCATGACATGTTCTTATATAAATGTGTGTTGCTAGTTTTTTGAATTTAAATTGATAAAATATAGAAATCCATTTGACCAAATTTATTTGATCTTTCCATTTTCTTATTCTATCTTCAAAGTTTTGAATTCCATGCCCCATGACATATTGACCCAATGTCTTTCTTGCATCCATACCCTCACTCCATCCTAAAGCAAGCATCTTTCCATTCACCTTTGCCTTATTTTTTTTTTATAAAGCTAGACTTTCCCTTTCTAAATGTTGCTAAGGACATTGTGAGTTTCTCAAAGTCTTCATAATCCTTGGTAGATTCTATATCTGCAAATTTAGGGAAAGAAACAACTACTACTACTTCTTTTGTGCTTTTGTCTTTTATGACTATAGTAATTTTGTAAAGCATTGAATAGTCCCTTGGAATTGAATATATCATTGTTCCATCTAAAGTGCAATCTTCAAAATTGTGACCTCTTTTTATTACATAGCATTTTGTTTTGCACTTACATCAATCTCTTTCTTGGTTTCATTTAGAAATCTTTGTTTTTGTGCTTCTGTATGAGCTTTTAGCTTCTTGCTAGCACTACCTTTGTCTCTTTGCCCTCTTGTCATTGCTAATTTTCTATAGTCTTCACAAAATAATGAATGAAATGGAAACTAGTGAACAAGGAGTAATTATAAGAAATTGAAGGTTGTGATGGCAAAGTATATTTGATATATCTCTTTGTAACTCTTTTATAATTGTGTGAAAGACCATAAGTCACCTTTTATTTTTAAATTATAATACTTTAAAAAAATAAAATCCATTTTTAACATTAAAATTCTTTCACTTTTTGAAGAAGAATGTAAATGTACCCTTTTATATTAGCAAAGTAAACATGAAGAAAGCTTTACAATATTTCTTTCACTATTTTGAAAACTTTTTTTCCCAAATGATCTTGCAAACTTGCAATAAATGGGGCTTCAATCTTAAATTCTTTATTCTTTAAAATATAATATTTTCATCCACTCTTAAGAATGAAGATTGTGTATGAAAGATATTAGCATTCTAAGTTTTGAGAATTTTTTTTGGATGCACATATACATTTCAAAAGTAGATCCACTTTAGCTCTAGTTATGTCCCCTACCAAAGTATGGACAAATAATTGACTAGCACGAAGCCACTCTTACATAATTTAGTGGAATTATTGAAAATAGAGATTATGTGAATAAGGAATAAGTTGCCAAAATTCACTATAATTTGAAAATCTTAGGGTTCTAAACTTCAAATTGCTCCCAATCATTTAAGACAACTTGGATTGATAAGAAAACTTTACCACAATAAGTAGACTTCAAGGGCAATGTAATTCAATTTTTGTATATTGAAAACAAACATTAGATGAAGGAGATAAAAGCCCTTGAATTTGTATCCATCAAATGCAATATGGTACATTCAAATTGAATCTAAAAAGTATGAATGACTTCTAAAAAACCAATACGGTACAATTTTTTAATTGTAGTATTTAGATAGAGACATGACAACTCTCATTCAATCATGACTCTAATAATTTCTCAATGTAGCAAGATAACTTTTGTCTAATGTAGTATTAAAAAACAAAGATAAATCCTTAGAGGATTGATATTTGTAGTAAACTTGCAATCTAATTGTCAAATTATCATAAAATGACATAAAAGATTCAATATCTAAAACTTAAATGAATTAGCTACAATAAATCTAATATTGCAATACAAACATCATGATTATAGATCCCGAAAATAGTAATTTTTCAATGTCTTAGAGGAAGCCAATATTGGAAACTAATTTCAAAGAAGCAATGAACCTCACTTGTTTGTATGACAAATACCATACAAAAATAAAGTATTTACTTAGTTGTAGACAAGGTATCTTATATTTACAATAGTTCTTTATTATTATTTAACTAAAATACAATCAACATGGCTTACAACACCAAATGTAAACAATTCAATACTACACATTGAAGTTTTATAGAATCATGCAAATAATAGTAGGGTAGGAGGTTTGAAAAGCACACTAGCTTTTAGAGCACCCACTTCTAAAAGTGTATAGTACTTGTACATGTTGCTTTTTTGTAGCCTTTAATAATGTAGAAAAGTGTACATTTTAGGAGGTGGTCGGTTTTACAACCCTATAGCCTTTCAACTTCAAAATTTAATAACTAATGTTTTGGAGCTCTCAAAAATATGAAATGAGTTTGATTAGATGCAAATTGTACTTTTCTTTAAAGAAAAATTAATTGGAAATATTACAAGATATTATCCCTCCCTAAAATTTTGTTTTAGCTCTTAAAGGAACAATTTGTAGCCTTCATACTTTAACCTATACAACAACCATCCTTTCTTCATGGATAAGCCCAAAGACAACAATGAGTAAGCTTAAGATTATTACTCCATTGTGAAACTAGAACATGCTATTCAATTATAACAATTTAGAGCATGTCCCAATGCATAACTCAACTTTATATATTTTCAATCATATAACATGTTTAGAAGTTGGATACATGAAGTGGCTTTGATATGGTCCAATCCCACATGATTTGGCACATCCATTCATACAAAGGATCCACTAAAGTACATAAGGTTAGTATGTGTAATCAACCCCTTTATTGATGTAACTTTTCATTGGTTAACTAATTAATTGCTATTCATTGATAGTCCTTTTATAAATATGAGAAGGTCATTGTGAAAGGTATAAAAGAATTTGAGATTATAAATTGTACTTGGGATCCTTCAACAAGTGTAGTTGTTGCATTTTGTTTTTTTCCTAAAAGATTATATTTTTTTAAATTTTGAAGCTTTGATGCATTCCATTTAGATAGGTTATGGAAAAGTTATGGACAATCTTAGTTTTGGAGCCATTAGAGCATCTTTTTGAAAAAATAACTTGTAGAATTCATTTTTGAATGCAATTTTCACAATTTTTAAGAAAAAATTGTTAGACAAGGTTAAATTTACTTGCTAGATAAATCTCATTGTTGGAATTATCATGTTTGAATCCCATCCTAGAGTAATTAATGTTTTATTTTTTCTTCCAATCTTGAACCTACATCTACTTACCAATTTTTTAAAGAATTAAAATCAATTGTTTTTTTGTGATTTTTTTTTATAGATTCTCAATTCAATTCTTCAACACAATTTTTTTTAAATTAGAAGTTTGTAGTCCAACAATTTTCATCAAATAGCAGTTAGAGTCATCTGAAATTGTGAAATTGGAGTTTAGAAAAAAAACACCAACTTTGAATGTTCATATCTTTCAATCTATAGTCAAACTTCATGAAACTTTTTGTACATGATTTCAAACAAGTATTTAAGCACAAAGTTCTAAGGTTCAAATTTGGAAAAATGTTTATTTTTATTTTTTGGAGCAATTGCAACAAACATGGCAATTTTTGGTGGATTTTGGTAGGAAATTGACTTTGGGACTTCACGGGTTAATGCCTTCACAATTGGTCCTACATAGCCATAGCATTTTCTAAAAGTATTTTCCTAAACATAAAATGCATAAAAAAATACGGTGCAAAAAATTAGTCTGTCTAATTAATTATAAAATAATAGGGTTTTAAGAAATACATGGTGGTAGCTTTTATCTACAAATTGAGGTAAGTGAAAATACTATAAAACACATAAATAGTCCCCAATGAAATATCCCATTATTGAATATGATATCTCAACATATAGAGTGCCATCTTTTTAAAATAGAAAGATGGAATGTACTTGCTTTGAAGATGAGTTTCGACTTAATTTAGAGCCTATATTGACACATTACTTTGGGATTTCAAGTAAGAACTTTATCTTTTATATTATACATATCTATGACATAAGCATATACTTGATCACATTTTTAGGATCTCTAATTTTAAATATTTTATGAATTAATTTAGAGCCTACATTAACACATTATTTTGGGATTAAAAATAAGAACTTTATCTTTTACATTATACATATCTATGACAGAAACATATACTTATTCATAATTTTATATTTTGCATGAACTCATGTATATAAATATATTCTTATAGGATAATCACACTTGAAAGGCTTGGGCACTTTAGAGTTCATACAAATCGTTCCAATCATAAATATCATATATGAAACTTCTTTCCAAAGTATGAACACCAAGGAAAATTTATAAAGAGGTTGAAGGTACAATCTATCAATATATGTTCTAACCTTTAAGTTGCCACCACTATAAGAAACCAAAGTTTATTGACATCAAAAAGAACAAATTTTAGCTGACATTGAAAAAAAACCCCATGTTTTTATGTCAATAATGATGTCCAATATAACATCAATGGACATCACTATTGACATAAAAACATGGTTTTTTTTATGTCAACTCAGATGTCACCTAAAATCCATTCCTTTTGATGTCAATTCGTCACTTAAAACAAGGTTTTCTTATGGTGCACACGTGCTCAATCAAGTCATTTCTCAATGCAAAATGCCTATCCATATGCTCAATCTTTGCCATGCCACAAATGAATTGCCAATCCATCCCTCTTTGTACTTGTGAAACAATACTTGGGTCAAACAAAACCTCCAACCCTAAATCTCTTTCATCATCAATTACCATATTGTGCATAATGCAACAAGCTAACATTATGTCATTTATAGTATCCATATTCCATTGGTGACATAGATTTTTGACAATTTCAAAACAGGCTTGTAGAACACCAAAACAACATTCAACATCTTTGTAGGTGGCTTCTTGCATTGCTCCAAATGTGTCTTCTTCTTGTCTTAAGGTTCATGAATTGTTTGGACAAAGCAACTGAACTTGGGATAAATACCATCTATAAGCATGTAGTACCTAGGTAGGTGTGACCATTGACAATAAAAGATAAATCATGTCCCTCTCCCATCAAAATGTTTTTAATCATAGTAGACATGAAGGTCATTATTGCCTCGTGGCAAATCGAAAAATGTATGCCATATCCACAAGGATTGGTTGGCAATTGCCTCTAAGATAATACTCTTTGTACCATCCTTCTCTTGAAATTGCCCATGCCAAGCTATATGATAGTTTTTCCACACCCAATGTATACAATCTAGAGAAGCAAACATGCTTAGCCAACCCCTTGCTTCATCAATATGTACTTGATTGATAATATCAAATTGTGTGGGTTTTCTCAAGTATATGGATTGAAAACAAGCTCGCATTGACCTACAAAATCTCTTCATTGATTCTATTATTGTGCTCTCTCCAATATGGCAATACTCATTAGTGGCATCAATAGCAACCCCATATGCAAGCATATGCATAGCTGCTGTACATTTTTGCAACAGGGATAAACCCAAAGTACCTGCACAATTCTTCTTTTGAACAAAATATGGATCATGAGCACAAACAACATCTATAATTCTCACAAACAATTCTCTTCGCATATGGAAACCGTGTCTAAACATTTGTGCACTAAATACAGGGTTTTCAAAGAAATAATCATGATAGATGCGATGGTGACCTCTCTCAAAATTCCTATCAACATTGGGAGCTTTTCTAGGCCTACTACTACCAACCTTCACCCTATCTTCTTCATCAAAAATCCCTCCAATTTGAGATGAAAGTATGGCCCAAACTTATTCCTCATCCTTGTCATCTTCAAGTTCCACTTGTAAATTTTGTAGTAATTGTTGCCTCCATATATAGATCCATTGCGTTGCCCAATCAAAACTAAATCCATAAATTTGTAGCTCCACCAACAAGCCGCACTATCTTCACAAGGCGGCACTACCTTCACAAGGCTGCACTATCTTCTCAAGGCGGCATTGCCTGCTCAAGGCCACACTGACGGCCGCACTGTCCTCACCAAAGCTACACTATAGTCACCAAGACCGCACTCATTTCACCAAGTCACCAACTAATTTGCACTTGGTTCAATCTTGAGGAACATAGCTTCTCCATCATCCAAGCATGACCGGCAAGATATTATGAGTACAAAGGTGGCATTCCTTGTGACAAGGCGCCTTGGTGGCACTTGAAAAGTAATGCTCAATCCAATTTGAGTGAGTTGTTGGTGGGGATCAGTGGGTGGTCATGGTACAACCACATCTCATAGGACTCCATAGTCCTCACCACTTTTTGGTACAGTGGTCATTTGAAGGGCAACTAGTTCTTATGCTCTAAGAGCATTGCCACTAGTTATGGCACATGATCTCAGCAATGGTACTCCATCTTTGCTGTGATATAATAGCGGCCAATGGCTCTACACCAACAACCCATCACGTTAGAAATTCTACCATATCTCTCGTCAAATGCACATTTGCATGGCAAGGGACGGTGTTTGTAGAGGGCAGTGTTACATTCACATGATTTGAGTCAATGTAGACTATTCCCTTAATGGATGCCAACATAGAAGCTACGGAGGATGGTGGTGGGTGTGTGAAGAAAGGAAAGAACTCTTATGAAGCGGAAGAAAAGCACTTGTGTTTTTTGTTTTTGCACATTTCATAAGATCCAAAGCAAGGGAAAGGACAAAAGAGTGGAAATTTTTGGAGATGCATCAAGGAGCATTATAATGCAAACAAGCTAGAGGGTGGAAGCTTTTGACCAACAAGATCGTTGGAGAAAAAATGGTCAGTTATCAAACATAATGTAACTAAGTTTGTGGGCATTTATACAAATGTTTACAATTTGAGGGAGTCTAGAATAAGCTTGGAAGATGTTTTGTTGCATGCATTGGATCTCTACCAGTTGAAGTCGCCAAAAGGGATTGGTTTTGCTTATGTTCACACTTGGAAGATCTTGAAGGATGTTCCACGATGGAGAGAAATACAAGAATGGGCTAGAAGACAAGTAGAGGTTGGAGCCATGAAGCGCTCTGCCTCAAATTTATAGACCTTGACTCCTACACAAGGGCATGAGTAGGAGTGGGGCAAAGGCAATGATTGTCCATTGTAGAAGACAGAAGAGTATCTAGCACTTAAACAGCCTGGCGGCAACAAAGCAACAAAATAGGAGCACTAGAGAGAGAAGATGAAAGAGAGAGCATGGCATCATCAAGCAAAGGCAACCGAAGAGATGGTAGCCACCTCAAAGATGAAGTTACAAAGATACTCAGTAAAAATTCAAGATACTCGATAATAATTCATTTCAAACTAATGATTGTTTATTCTATTTCTAGACTATCTCTATAATTGTTAGAGCACGATTCTTGTGCTCTTTTTTGAACATTCTATCTTTGAATCTCCCACCCATTTTTCTATATTGCCAAATTTCAACAAGTGTTTTTGGATCTATATAGCTTCAAGGTTGCAAGAAATCATTAGTAGGGTGGAAAATGAAATTATTTATTTAGATTTTGTACTAAAATTGTTGAAGAATTCTTGTTAATCACTAGAATTTGCATTCCAACCACCAAAAGTAACAAAAATAGTTTTCCACATTGGGTAGCCTCAACCAAGATGTGGAGAGCACTCCCTTCTTTTTGAATCCAAAGTTTGGGATAAACATCTGGTATGAGCACTTGTCAGGAATAAACTCAAGGGGAGCATGAAATTTTTGAATTTTTGTAAGATGACACCCCAAGCACATTTTTTTTGCAGATATCTGCCTTTGACAAGTGGTAAAAATCTTGTGAACAAGTACAAGTAGACACACAAATGGTTTGTGTCTGACAAGAATATGGAGGCTGCATTTGAAGATCTATTGAAGAGGTAGAAGTATCTATTTCGATAATATTTTATTCAATGTAAATAAATGTGGATTTTTCATTCGGACCCATCCTTGTCTTATAGACTCACTTAATGGTTAGCTTTGGAACTTCTCCCTATCGAGGAAGGAAGAGAGATGCGTTGATGAGAAGGTGGAAAAAGAGAATCTTTTTCAATGATCAATATATCCAATTATTGTCTACTATAAGTCACCCTATAAGGGCTTCCCTTTCCATGTACTATCAAAGGCTAGTGAAGCCTACCAATCAGTGATGGAAATGAGCGTCTGGTTTTTTTGGAACTACCTTTTCTACTGGTGATCTAAGGACTTCATCGACCCTTGACAACAAATCGAAGCCTACTCTATAGCCATCACAAGAGTTGTTTGAAATAGGTACTTCTACCTTAATCTAACTTCTTCTTTTTGCACCATAGGGCTAAATTTCACTAATTGAAAATTAACCATTTACTAAATAAAAGTAGTCTTTTTTTGCTAAAAATTATCCATTTCTACTTAAAAGGTGGATGAAGTCACCAAATTTGGATGAAAAAGTGCATGAATATAATGGAAAAGTGTTTTTTGGTTCCAAAGATGGATGCTTATAGAAATATTGTGCTTCAACAAATTTTAAGTAATTGCCATCAAGATACTTTCTTGGAAAATGAAAAAAAGCTCTAATATAATCCACTTATAATACCAAGTTTAGTTTTTAAGATAGATTTTTCACCATTCCATTGCATTGTCAAAAAAACATTATAACTCATGATGTAGCTCTTCTTTCTAAATCCTTGAATTTGTGAAATGTACGTATTTGATGTCTAAGATGAATTATTAGACTTGGCATTATGTAGTCCATTTCCATATTGCATCCCCTATCTATTCTATATTCACATGTCCAACATTCATGGATTGATTAAATGTACTATTATAATTGTTGGGCAAGTTTGTTAGGAAATTAATTCTAAAAATAGTTTTCAAAATTTTAGGAAAGACATTTTTTCAAAAATAAAAATTTTGTATGGTGGAAAAAATTATAATTATAACATTTGTATGCAATATTTTGTAGATGATCCTGAAATAACGGAATAAATTATGAACTAGTTTATTAGGACTTTAATGATTTGCTAGTTTTATAACTTATGAGATTGTGAGATGATGAATGATTTGGGCATGATTGTCAAACTAATATTATTTTGATTGTTGAAATGATATTAGTTTGACAAAGTGCATATACATGGAATCTTGGCCTAACTTATCTAAGATTTTTAGATAGAAATGTTACAAGGATGTAGGTAAGGGATGACTATAGTCCATACTAGCATTTTTTGATATACTTAGTTTACATCTACTTCTTACACTTTGTAGAGAAGAAAGAGAAATAACTCCAACCATATTAGATTAATGTAAAGTAAGAGTCTATTCAAATCCCATATTAGAGGAGCCAACCCATTTTCAACCACTTAAGCAATTATAGACATGTGGAGTTCAAATTTCCTAAGTGCAGAAATTTTTCCTTATATAGAAGTAGAGTTTAGAAGGATTATATAATTTTCCAAAATTTTTTAACTCAAAATATAATAATTATTAATTTTTTAGCCAAATTGTACTATACAACCTATACTAATCATATAGGCTTTTTTATTTCCAACTATAGACTGGTTACAAACCAATAAGGACTTATTGCAATATTGTCAACCTTGTAACCAATCATCATGCGCCATAACTACTTCGGGAACCATACCAAAACTTCACAGAAAAGGAACAACCTATAGGCTGCAAATGGGGGGTGATCAGCAATGGATCAGCTCCTATAATTATTCAAAGAAAAGATAAGTGATACTAAGACTACATACCCTTGCTAAAGAAGAGGACTTTATATTACATACAAATAGAACTTGAAAAGAAAAGGTGAAGTTGAAAATTAATAGTAAGAAGTGGATGGAAAGATTTCATGAAGAGGGATTTTAGTGGGTCAATTGTAATTAAGTACTTTCAAGTCTTTTTTTTGTAGAGAAGAATGTATGTCTTTTTTTAATAGAAAAAATGAATTTGATATTAGGAGAAGGTGTATTAACCCCTATGAATTTTTGATAAGGAATATGGATTTAAAACTTTTTGAGCAAAATAAATTATGGTATGAGAAGAATTTAGACATTAGATTTTCATTTTTACAAGTTTTGTTTTTCTTCCTAACTCATGAACTCGTGGAGAATCTTGCACAATAATCATGAAGCAAGGAATGACCTTACTATTTGCACCATTAGAGAATAGGCAAAAATTATTTTTTCAACATACTTGGATATACTTCATCCTATGGTATGGACACTCAAAAGCCTAACTTTTTAAAACTAATGCATAGTTATTATTATTAGACTAACCAAATTTTTGTATTTTCTTATTGGCAAACTAAATACAAAGAGGTTTTATCACATAAACAAATGCAACATTTAGATACCTTATGCAAAAATTATGGAAGGTCCAATTTTTTTGGTAGATGTTTTAAAATTGTTTTTCTAGTATAAATACATATTGGTTTTGAAAATTTACCAAGAGTGATGATGACGATGAAAGATAGGGTTTGATTTTGGATGTTGACCCACCTAATAAGTCCCAAAGTAAGCTCTTGAAAACATTCATAATCCACCCGAGGGGTTGTAGGTCTAATCTACAAATGCAATGGATAAAAACAATGTTCAAAATCTTAATATTAAAGTAGATGCTGTATCGCCAGGCTCTCCGCTTCAGCTTAGGCTGGGAAATCGCCATGTGTATCTTACTTTTCTGCCTTGCGTGGTTTCGTGCCGTTTTTTTGCGCTTCCTGTGATTGAGTTTCAGATTGTGAGAGGAGTAGTTTGTTGAAGGCATTCGATTGTGCAATTATTCCGGCTTTCTGTTGTAGAATGTGAAATTGCGAGGACTTTTTCGAGGCCAAATTCCGAGGATTTTTGCGGGGATCGTTTTTCCGAAACTGGCAGTAACTTCTGATTGTTTGTGGAATTTTCAAATGGCGTTTTGCAATACGATTTCCAGGCTATGGTACAGCGTTTACAGTGTAGATTTGGGACCACTGGACCTTCAATTTGCCTATTGAGTTTGCACGTAATTTGATTTAGAAGTTTCTCAATTCTGGAGCAAACTCGGTGCATTCCGTATGAATTTTCTGTAATTTCATGTTTTTCTATCGATGATGATGTAGCTGGAGATTCCTGGGGAGAGAGAATTGCTGGTCAGAAATTCAATCTGCTTGTCACAGTCGAAAGTTTTGAGCAGTTTCTTTGGACTCGGTTGCCAAGTGCTAGAGAATTTCATTTTTCTGGAGAATTATAGTTGCCGGAAGTCCCCGTTGCTACTTGTGTCCCACTGTTTTTGCAGAGTTTTGCTTTAGGAATCTCAATCTGTAGTTCCCGTTGCTCAGCGCAACGGGGAAATTGAAGAGCTTCGTGCTGATTGGAGGAGTAATCTTCTCGAAGCAAAATAGTGTGTGTAAGTTTCTTTCCTCTCGGTCGCTATGAAATTAGGGCTTTGATTAGGGTTTGGGGGAGGTTGACTGTGTGAAAATGCAACACAATATTCTGATTAGAGTTTACATGAGCAACCTTCTTCACTGAAGCTGGCCACGAGAATCCATATTGCTGGTCATACTCAATTGCGACACGGCGCTCATATTCGCCAGTGATGGAAGAGGATGCTCTAGGGTTCGGACAACCAGAGGCTCAGGCACAAGAAGCTGGCCACCCAGCACTGAGGAAATTCGCCAATGTGTTACGCACCTTTGAGGACTGCACTAAAGAATTGACTGGCATTGAAGAGATATTGTTTGGAGAGAATCTAGGTTTCACAAGAAATGGATGGAGAGAGGAGCTTCACCTAGTGGCGGTGAATGCGCGAGAAAGACTGACTCAGTTGACGCAAGAGGTGCAGGCGAATCTGTCTCTACTATCACTAGGTGAGGATTTTCCTCCTGAGGACATTTCAGATTCGGATGGGAAGACCATGTCTTTACCTATTGTGGAGAGTGATGTCAAGGCCGATGAAAACTCGAGACGGGACAGCCAATCGCAGCGGTGGTGTCCTCACGTCTGTGAAGCTCACCCTGAAATGATGGATCCTGCGTTATGGAGGAAGCTGCCTGAGTATTTGGTGGAACTGATATTTGCACGTCTTCCCTTAAACAATGTTGTTCAGTTACAGAGCCTTTCTAAATACTGGAGATTTGCCGTAAGATTTTCGAAGCCGTTCCAGAAGACCTGCTCTGAGTTTGGTGCACAGCGGTTTGCACTTGTGACTTCCAATCAATGCCGTGATTGTAAGATTCACTTTTGTGACGTGAAGGAGAAGAAGTGGTCGCTCAAAACAATGGATGCCGTGTCGAATGGTTTTTGGGCGAGTCCCGTGATCGCTGCCGGAGGCTTGCTTTGTATTGTCGACCTGCATGAACTGAGCTATGGTTCTCTTTCGATTTCTATGTGCAATCCCTTGACTCACAAGTCCCGGGTTCTGCCCCCTCTCACACACTTCAACCGATGGTTTCCGAAGATGATGCAGCTATTGGTGGATGACTCAACATGCCACTACAAGCTTATCGTTGTGGGCTCCTCTCATCGAGCTCCAGACACGCTTCTGCTGGAGGTTTATGATTCTCAGGCAGAAGCCTGGGAGTTGAGTGATGTGAATCCCGCGCCTGGAAGGACATTCCGAGACAGTGCCACGTCAATTTGTGGCTATGATTTCAGTTACGATGGGCAGTATGAGGGCCCAGTTCGGTATGATACCAGGGAGAGGTCGCTGTATCGACTTATGTTTCCTTCCCATCCCAACATGGTGCAACCTCCGACCAAGAATGACATCGGAATGTACAACGGGGAGGTGTTTGCTGTTGTAGGAACTCTCAGGAACAAGGAAGTGCTGTTCAAACTTTCGGCAGACAACTTTGAGTGGGTGCCTCAAGAGGGGACTTCGCCTTCGTCCGGTGTTAACAACCTGGTTTCGTTCCCTCGGACCTACTACAAGCGAGTCTTGGTGGCTGGCAATCTGGTTCTTGTTGCTGCAGATAACAGGGAGAGGGCTGACCTGAATCATCATCAGATTCTGATGCTGAAGGATCTATCCACCACTAGTCCATGGATTCAGCTTCCCAAGTTGCTTCCCAAGATGGGGAAAGGGGAGAGATGTGATATGTGGGAGCTCAATCACGCGGTTATGATGGAGCTCAGATGGGACGCAACTCCTTAACGTGTTGTACTTCCCTACCTCATCCTGGAAATAGGTGAAGACGACTTTCTTCTCTTTCATCCGATTGACCTACTCTGGACTAATGTCTCCATGCGTTTAATATACGCGGATGAATTGAAAAAGTTTGTCAAATCGATCCTTACTAAGCTTCTTGGAATTGAGTTCTTTCATTCACCACTTGAGTACATATAGTTTCACAAGCGTTGGTGTTAATGAGAAGTCAGAAATGGTTATTTTGGAAGCCATCTTGATCACCCCGCACCAGCTTATTGAGATCGATCACTGGCTGGCGTTACACGGTCTTAACGATTTAGTGCTGAGGTTTCGGACTCGTTGAGGTGAAGACCACCATGGAAAGTATATCGACAGGACTGCACTGGAAAAGCTTCATCAGCTGATAGAAGAAGAGCTGGTCTCCCTTGAAAATGATTCGTCTTCGGGAGAAACTCCAGGGAGCCTTCAAGCATTGCTGGAGTAAGTCCAGCTCGGTGGTGGTGGTGGTCTCCGTTAAGCCCTGCCTTATGAATCACTTTGCAATTGCAGTTTGTCTTTGTTCGGCTGTCATTGCCCGACAAAAGATTATGCAGCTTGAACTTCTTTCCAAGCAATTCAACCGGAGCTTATCGTCAAGAAACTGCATTTCTACGGGCATGCGTGGAAGCTACTCCAAAAGCATTTGTAATTACCAACGAAGAAAATGGTTTGGGAGACATGTTGTTGGAGAAGATCATTTTGCAAGATTGAGTGCAGGTTCGGTGTGCATCATTTCTGCTCAAGCAAAACTGCTCAAGGAAAACTGCCGTTGTAGTGTTTAATCCGCTCCGGAGACATCTTCCACCGCATGCTCTCATGGACAAGTTCCAGCGGCGGATGTGCAGCTGGTGATGAATGACAAGACAAATGTCAATTGTGCAAGGGTGTCCATTGCAGATCTTGAGTTTTTAGTGCTAAAGGCTCTTCAAGATGAGCCTCAAATACACTAGATCTTTGGGGGATCACATTGGAAACTAAAAAATCTTTCTGAAAAATTGTGAAGTAGATGTTGAGATGTTGTAAATTGATTACGGTTAGACATGTTATTTCCTTTAACCTCATATTTTTATCATGACCACAACTTTAGATTTGACATGTAAAAAGAGAATTAACCCCCTCAATATCAAACATTGTAATCTTTCAATAAATATATGATGTTTTTGTGATTTTTTCTCCAAAGTGATCTTTAGTTCATCTAGATTAAGATTGTAATAAAGCTTCATCTTTTTTTTTATTATAATAGAACAAATTCTAGGAATCTTAGAAGGCCTTAAGCATTTAGGGGTTAGGGAATCTTGATGTACTTGAAGTAAAGAATTGGTGAAATTTATGCAAGTTCTCAATAATGTTATGATGTTATGGTTTCATGTTATACTTGGTATTGAATTTTATTCAAATAGAATTTATGTCAATAGTTCTAGTCACTACCATTCTTGTATCTACTAATCTACATCTTTCACAAAGAAACTATATGTAATTTCTTTTGAAATTAATGATGATCTTCTAATTGGTACATGAATATATTGATATTATAAAATAATACTATAGAAGATGTTGAGATAATCAAACTCATGGACTTTCATGGAATCTTGCATACATAATTTTTCATGTAAGGTAGAAGTTCTATTCCCAAATTGCCCCCTATAACCAATCTTGAAAATACCTAACATTTAGATTTCTAAAAATATATAGAACATGAATAAATCAAACAATCAGTAGAACTATTTATAAAATTCTCACTTTATATCTTTCTCTTAGTACCTTAGGAATTCATGAGTCTTTGTGCAACCATCAAAATTTGAATTTGTCAATATTAAAAAAACTTATAGAGGTGCAATATTCGATGCAATGTTCAAATCTCACACTTTTTTAATACTAAGTTTGCACTATTTAATCATTCAAAAGACAAGGCTTATCACTAAAGTAGTTAGCTATAAATGGTCCAATTATTTATTGAGTAAGTATATTTTTTGTTTCAAAAATAATCTTGAAAGTCATTCATTATCCAGAATCAAAACGCCTACATCATCTTTCCAAAAGTAATGGATATCTTTTACCCACTATCAAGTTAAAATAAGGTAATTATGCAATTCAATATTTTTGCATTTGGTCATATAAAATTGCATTTATTAATTTTATGGACAAATTTGTTTCATCACCTTAAAGGGGAGTGATTTGATTTAGTCTACCTTGCAGTAGATTCCAATCACCTACCATAAATAAAAATAAAATTATTTGGTCAACATGTGGAGCTCCATGGGTAGACTAAAAAAAAGAAGGGAGAAAGGAAGTCTAGAATGGGGAGTTAGGGTTTTAAAAGGGAATTGAATAGAAAATGAAACCCGAATTTTAAACCATTGCCAATTTTGAAAACCCTAACCCTCCCTCCCACGGTCCACACCTTTACAAATACATGGCATTATTTTATTTTATTTTCCTTCTTTTTTTAATTCCATTTTGAAGTGCTAGTTGACAAGACTTGTGCTTAGATTATTATAACTTTTAAACAACATCTAATAAAGTAGCAAGATATTAGAAAAAGCTCTTGGATTCTAATATCCTAAGACAAAGCACAAATGCAAAATTAGACATGATAATAGGTTTAATTTTCCTACCCTCTTTCCTTTGTTTATAAAATAAATTCTGTAAAAAAAAATTGTGTGTAGGGTTTAGTTATTATTATATACATGACTTATTAATTGCCTTATTATTACATATGTTGTTGTCGTATAGAGAGAGTTTGCTTTGGAAAATCATGAGGATTTTGACTGCGATTGAGAATAGTTTGCTATGGAGTTTAGTTGAACCTCCTAGTCTTGAGTCTTTGGTCTTCATTCTTCAATCTTCAAACTCCTCCCTGTTGGCCTATTTTGTAGTGGCTCTATAAGGGTCAGGGTCAAGGTAGATGATAAGAACCCACAATCTTAGACAGGTAAAACCGGACAACCAAACCACGAGTTGACCATCCAAAAATTGACTCCTAAACCTCAAATCCACGATGACCAACAATTGTGCCTTACCAATGGGAACGACATAAAAGTATGATCATCTAGATGATCAATTCCACCACAAACACAAAACGGAGTTATTATAGGATACCTATATAACCCGCTACAGTGTTTACAAAGCAAAAATGACAACAACAAGCCTCCAAATTAGACTAGGAATAACAAGCTACAAGCTACAAGCTACAACTAGAACTTTTGTTTTGGCTTTATAGTACCAAATTGCACAAGAAAAAATATTTTGGCTAAAAAATGGTAGAAAAATGTCCAGAAAAAATAGATGAAAATTATGAAATTGCCGAAAAAAATCAAATTAAAAAAAAATCTTGGATGAAATCGTTAGATTGTGAATGAAAATCAAATTATAGACATGTGATATGTGCTAACTGATATTTTCTATCCAATATGTGAATGAATGTTGAAGTTTAGAGTACCACTATAACATTTTATATCATCACTTTGGCACTTCTTAGAAAATGAAAAAAAAACCTTGGCCACAACACACAAATCTTCAATTTTTTTGCTTTCAAAGTTTCCTCCAACTCTTCTTCAACTCTTTAAACTTCAACTTCAAATACCGAACTTCAATTCCAAATACCAAACTTCAATTTCAAAGCACCAATTTTCAACTCCAAATCACCAATCTTCAACTTCAAATCACCAAACTTCAACTTCAAATCACCAATCTTCAACTCCAAATCACCAATCTTCAACTTCAAATCACCAAACTTCAACTTCAAATCACCAAACTTCAACTCTTACTTCATTGTTGAACTTTGAATTGGTATTGCTATTTTGTCTAGAGTCTAAATGAGATGCTTGATGACTTTTTGGAAATTCAATACAATTTTTTACTTTTTCTCCAAATTTCAACTCATTCTATAACTCTGTCCAACTTCTATGGCCATTCAAAGTTTTGACCTTGAAAAAAGAAGAGCAGTAGATCTTTTTTTATTTCGTTACTCACAACTTATTCATAAAAATTTCAAATACAATGAGTGATAGCTTTATGAAAAGCCAACACAATTTTCTATATTTTCTTTAAAATTCATTGCAAACAAAAAACTTGTTCGTCTTTTATAATTGATTAGAATCTCTACTTTTTTACATAGAAGGCAACAAACCTCCTTCACTCAAACTAGCACAATTTTTTATTCACAATTTCAAATCAAGCAAATGAAATCAATTTGAAAACTTCATACGAAGATAAACAACTTCTTCAAATTTCATTTCCAAAATCTCAAAATACAATATACCATGGTCTTTCAAACTTTCAGGCTTTATCAACAACAATGAGAAAGACGATCTTCAATACCTCCATTTCCCTCTACCTTATCTTCTACCTAAACCACATAAGTTAAGTAAGAGTTCAACCTACACCTTATTCTTTTAAGGTCTGTAGTCAATTTTTGAGGTAGGTGAAGTGAACTATAAATGGATTGGCTAAGTGGTCACGGTTAAAGTAAAACGGGGCATGCCATAGATCTAATGTATCGATGGATGCATATCAAATAGTTTATTGTCATCTTGTGAATTTTGTGGCAAATTCCGATGCCATTTGGTTTATTATAAAACATCTACATTTTTGTATATCTATTTATGCGTATGCGACATAATAGCTTACGAATGGAGTTGTATTTTTTTTATGTAAAACACAATGTAACTACATCCAATAACATAATGTAACCACAACTTTTGTAAATACTTCCATGGTACTCACTATAGAGACGAAGGAAATTGCCAGCAAACCTATGCAACAATACCATGAGTGTGGAAAAACTCAAAGCAATTTGAGGTGTACACACAAACTCCATTTCAGTGATTATAAATCCACTGGGTGTGTTGTTTGCACATGCAACTAACCCACCGAAGATTACTCTTGTGGGGAACGTGTGTAACGCTTGTGAGACATAGTCAAGGTGGAATCCACCGAACAGTTGAAGCTTAAAGGTGTGCACCTACACGCTTGTAAGGCTGCCCCATCAAATCATATGCAATGCGCATTTGAAATTCCTTACGGCTCACTGAAGTCATCACTCTACTAACAAATTTCCTTTAACTTCATATCTCTATGTAGGAAATCAGCACAACCAACGACACAACCTCCCTACATTTCCACTCTAATCCTCCATTGCAATCCAAACATCCAAAATAGTAAGCCAACAAGTGCAATTGATGCCCGTAGTGGACACTCAATTGTGATTTATATCGCAATTACGTCACAAGTAACTTGTGCCTCAGATGTGCTACAACCTTTGTTTAGCTTGAAGGTCATGCTCAATAGTCCTCACCTCAGATTTGTGTTTCTCCCTTTAAGGCAAGTGCACGATATGAGTTCCAACAAGAACCATCTCCACAAAACACTATCATTTTTTGACTCATTCAATGTGTATTAGAAATTAGACATTTTTTATTTACATGAATTTGATGATACAAAAACACAAAAACACTCCAAATATTGAACGAATAATTAAAAATCAGCATATGACTAATAGAGATAAAAATAGAGTTTTAATCAGGATATCACTCCATTTGCAAAAACATGAGAATGCGTTTAATGATAGTAACGATATAATTAGTACAATCTGCCTTAATTAATAGTTTGACTAACCCCTCTAACCATTATTGGTAATCACGACTCCTCTCAATAGGCTTAACCATACAATAATATTAATTGTCGTTTAAACCTTCAAAACATCTTTCAAATGTAACTTTACAATCCGGTTGAGATTCTTCATCTTGAGACTCAAAAAACCCCTTCAGTTCGACATAGTATAATTTAAATGAAAAAAAAAATATCAAATATGATGAAGCTTTCAAGTGAATCCCTCTCTTTATAGTTGCTTGTAATGGTAGAGAGAGGGCATCACCATGAAGCCACTTCAAATGACGTCATTTCTCTTACTATGATACAAATATTGAAATCCATTTAAATAATATAAATATACATATTTTTACACAATGTTTGCATTTGCAATAGAACACTGTCATATGAAAAATTGTATTGTATAGGTAGCCAATATACTATAATTTAAAACATTTTCAATATTGTATTTAGAATTAGGCATTGTAATGGTATATGCCATTTGCTTTCACATTTCCTTTGTTTTACTATACTCTTCTTGGTGTAGGTACCTCAACGTGACAATAGTAAAACCCTATACAACACAGACACAAAAGCGAGAGGTGAAGTGCGATGGAGCCAGATTTAAAGGGGATCCTTCAAAAATTGACGCTTTTGAAATGGTTGTGGTGGTAGAAAAGGTTTGCAATGGCTTTTGAACCTGCATGATCTTGAATTTCCACTTAGTTTTAGTAATTTTTATTGTTGACTAAAGGGTGTAGAGGGGTTTGGAGGGCACATCAAAAGAGAAATTTTTGTTATTTTAGAGCCCGGAAATGTTGAACCCATGATGGTAATGGGAAAGGTGTTATTAGCATTGGATCCAGATTTTGTTACATTTATATAACCTAAGCAAGACTTGCCATTGCAGTCCATCCATGGAAGGTGGACTGAAGATGTTTTTAACATATGGAGTTTTTATTTCTGTCATTGATTTTGAAACAATCCAACTTGACAAAAGACTTGTGGAACAGCTGATTTGCCAAGGGCTATAATCAAGCAAATCAACTAACATAGCTTGGTGATAAAATTATAAACAATATGACAGACATTTCTTGGCCAATGAATGACAAAGAATCTCTCCATATTGGATAGAAGTGCAATTATTCATCTTTAGAATTTTGTGTGGAAAGAGGAGGTCATCTATAGTTGTTTGACTTCCAATGAGTACTTTTGCATTTTTCTTAAGCCAATAATTCACACTGTACCAAAACAAATGATTTTCATAGTGACTTGCTCGGTGTTTAAAGATTAAACATGAGGCAATTACTATTTTTTGTACCATTGATGTTGTTTCGTACTAGACTAATAAATTATTTGGCTAAGGCCCCATGTTCAAGTGTATAGTATATTGGTGCTACCTTTGAGTTGATTTAGAGCATCTACAATGCTTCCAACTTCCAAGACAGTAATGGAAAAATAAAGGGTCAACACCAGAAAACACTCCCTAATGCAATTAGCATTGGTTCATCTTTTTCCCAAGCCTATCATTATCCTTCCCTAACCTAACAATTTGTTGAAATATGAAGGGCCCATGACTTGATTCACAATACAAAAATTTATTATTGTCATTCATTTTCCCACATTGTTATGTGTGCCAATCAATTCAACCTTCTCTTGTTTGTATGAAAAGTCTTTTTTTAAGATAGAATCTTTTCTTCTTTCCTTCTTTTTATAATGCTAAAATGTCCATTTCACTTTTGAATTATAGACTTTGCACTGGGTCAATTTTTCCAAAGAAAAAACTAGCATTGTGTGTACTCCACCATTTGTTGTTACATGAGTTGTTTCCCAAATCTATATTGTAGATGCACTTAACAAAAACTAGATATTGCACTAAAAACTTGATGCACTTAGAGTTTTTTTGTATACCAAGTTTTTTTGTGCATATTTTCACCTTGTAAACATATTATGCTACTATGGTATCTTCATAGACTAATGCTACTATCAATTACAATGTGGATTTGTTAGGTTATTGTGTACAATTTTTTTGGTCTATTGCGACATTTGCCTTGTAAAAACAATGACAAACTTTCCTTTTTTTATAAAATGCCAATCTCGTATGTAAAACTTAAGTAGGTATTTGAGGTAGCTATTTACAAGTACCATTATTTATGCAAGGTTCCAAATGTATTGTTCCTACTAAGCAATCTATGACCAATTGCAAGGGTTGACAATGCATTGCTTTGGTGTGAAAATTTATTACACATTCTTTGAACAACAAAAATTCAAACTCTAGTTGCAACATCTCTTACTACAATTTGTTAATATTTAAGCTTGTACAAAATTGTTGCAATGAAGTGATAAAGAAAATATGGAAACACTTATAGCAAAAATTTAAGGTATTACACCAATTTGTCCCAATAGTCCTTTAAACACAATTTACTATAGTTACACTATTATGAAGTAATGCAAGTTGACATATTATTTCAACTAACTTCCTAGAAGATGAAATTGATTATAATACTAATTTTTTAGGTAATATGAATTTATCCCTCACCAAAGTTGAAGGTTGTGAAACCAATAAGGTTCTAAGATGGCTCAAATGTGCCTATGGTGATCATTGAAGTATGTAAAGGCATGCCTATTGTACATGCCTTGACTTTTTTTGAAATGTGACTTAAGACATGAGTTATAGGCTTCCATTTATGGTCTTAAATGACCACCATACATATATTTGAAACATTTTAGAACCCCTATTGGTTTTACAACCTTCAACTTTATTAAGCTAACTATTGTGCATCCCAAATTGCACCTTGTCTATAATTGCCATCATCACTTTGTGTACTTTTTCAAATTCAAAATGTACCTATGTTGAAGAAACAATTATGAAACGTCTACCAAAAAAGCTTTGACCCTTCATGCATAATTTTGGCATGTGGTATTTGATAATTGCATTTTTTTTTGTGTGTTTTGACGTCCTTTCATTTGTCAACAAGAAAGTATGAAAATTTTACCATTGCATTAGGAAAGAAAGTGGTGCTATTGAATGCTCAAATCTCAAGAAAAATCAATGTACCTTATTTCAATTGTGTACATAATGGACTACCCAATTGATAAGTTACCTAAACCAAAGGGCTTTTAGACTAAGAAGTGGAGAAGATAATAATCATTTTCATTGGCTAACCTTGGATAGTACTTCATTCAATAGAACATTCACACCAAACAACCAACCACTTGGAGTTAGGAGCATGTCACCCACTTCCTCCAAAATTGAAGATGAGGTAGTGAACAAGCTTGAAATCACCTTGGAAAGTGATCCCAAACTTGTCAAGTGGACAAAAGGCTTTGTTTTCACTTGATATGTGGTAATTATAAAATAATGACATGTGGGTGTTAAAAGTACAATTTCATTGAATGTTCAATTCTTATTGTAAAACCATTCTCTGAATGGTCAAAAGCAATGATGACATGGCAGTTTCCCTCCACACCAAGATAGGGACAAACAATTCTCTTTACTATAGTAGAACCACCCATTGTCGACCACTTTAGGGATTCCACATATGTTCTTGGAGCAGTATAAGGCAATGTAAATTTTCATGACTTGATTAGTCCCACTTTTGAAAAGTAGGAAAAATGGATCTACACTTTGGTTGGAAATTTGTTCTGGCCTTAATTGCAACTATTTTCAACCCTACAGGTTGGGAATGGGTCCCTGGTCGACAATATATGGTTCTACCATACAACTGCCGTTTCAGGCCTTATTATAGTTTCTTACAATGACTTCCACTCTTGAGCTCTGATGTGTGTTGTTGTCTCGCAGACCCGCCTTGCTGCATTCCCAGCACTCCCTCTCGGGATCGTCGCATCGCGTCCTTCCTCGCTTCGCCATTTAGCCCCCACGCGTAGTGACCTCGCGACATGGACGCGAGAGACGCCATGGCGCCTATCCACCACTTGACCCGCGCCAAGTCCCGCCCGGAAGTGCAAGCCGTAGCTACTCAAGCCTGGCATTGACCTCTCCGGCTTCACGTCCCCCCTCGATACACCACCTTCCGCGGCTTGTTCCCTCCGATGCAGAAGCTCGTGAGCGCGGGTCTGGACACGGACGAGAATCTGGAACTCCTGTTCGGCGACGCCGAATCTGTATGGGACGTGCAGGCGGACGTGCGCATTCCCATGCTTATGGGAGTCCCCGAGGGCTCCCCGGCTCACGCGATCGGGCTTCGGGGCGTGGACGCCGTGAACCCGAATGCGCCTGCGAGTGTTGTGATCATGCGCCTGTTGCCGCAGTGGCGGAGGGAGGCGACGGCGGAGGAGAAAACGCAGGAGTGTGCCGTGTGCCAGGAAATGTTGGCGGCGACGGTGCAACCGTTGCAGGGGTGCAGGCAAGCGCTCTTTCTGTTCTTCCCTTGTAACGTCAATTTCGTTGAAGAGGCCAAAAATTATGACATATATGTGCATGAAGGTTTATATTGTATGTGAGATATGGATTTATGGTTCAGTCCGCACAAGCGCTCTTTCTTTTCTTCTCTTCTAACGTCAATGGCGTTAAATGGCGTTAAAGAGGCGCAATTCCAGCGCCAAAAATTGTGACATATATGTGCACAAAAGGTTTTAAATGTAGGCTAGATAATAGATTTATGTTTCGGACCGCGCGTTGTGAAAGGCGCGCCAAAGTATTGGAATACTGCCAAATTTAACGAAATTGACCCCATGAAGAGTGACATTGATCCAAGACTTGTTTCCAGTCCTTTGTGCGAAAATTTTGTCTCGAACTGGCTCCAAGAGTGAAATTGGTCCTGTACTTGGTTGTTTGAATCCTTTTAAGCAAACCAATTGTCGCAGGAGGACTGGATCCACATACGAAGAAGCAAATTGATACAATATTTGTTTTTCGCAGTCCTTTGCACAAACCAATTGTCTCGAGCTGACTAGCTCCACGGAGTCGAATTTGTTGTGTTGAGTCAATTGTGCGAACAATTTGTCTCAAACTAGCTCCACGAAGAATGGAATTGATCGAGTACTTGTTCGCAGTAGGTCGGTTCGCTCTTAACAGTAGCCAAAACTTTTTTGTCATGCAGTGTGATCGTCTGTTTGCAGTAGACCAATTAACGCGCTAACCTTTTCTTGAGACTTGCGTGCAGGCATGTGTTTCATGTGAGTTGTATTACGGAATGGTTGTCGAGGAAATCGACTTGCCCGTCTTGTCGAAAGGCTCTTCCACTGGTCGCTCCTCGTCCTCCCACAGCCAGCGAACTGGCAAAACTTGCGGAGGTGCAGAGGTTTCAGAGGATGATGGCAGACTTCATGTAAGACGGACGCTGCGGTCACTAAATGGCCGATGGATTACAGATAATCCTTCTATGTAGGACAGAAGTGTAGATGTTAAATATGAGTGTATAGGACAGAAGTGTAGATGGCCGATGGATTACAGAGAATCCTTTTATGTAGGACAGGAATGTTAAAAATGGGTGTATCTTTTTGAGAATATTTAAATACGGAATATTTCTTATTCCTATATTGCACATACGTTGACTTTGTGAGTGGTTTATCATCTATATATGGGATGTGTGTAGTGCGGGTTGGTAGTACAGTACTGTTATAACAAGAGACTCATTTTTCGAATTTTCTATTCTTGACACACCAGACTGATATTTTGAGTACAAATTGAGTTTTAAACTGAGTGCGGTTTGGTGAGAGAATTGAGGATAGATGTGAGGGGATCTGTGATGGAGAAGCCATGGGTTTACTGTAGCTCATAACATTGGCATGATAGCCTGCTTCAGCTTCTCCATCACAGACAAGAGCCATGTGCAAAAGGTCAGAATTAAGGTACTGGATTTCTCTCACAGAACCCCAAATCGAAATCAGATTACAAAGGTGGCGAGGATAAATGCTCTCTTCCCCAATTTCAAAATGTTATATGAATTAGATTCACTTCACTCATAACAGCCAATAAAGAAGCTTCAAACACTTTAGGGCCAATTAAGGAAGATTCACAGTACCCAAGATGCTCCTATTTCTAACTACTCTTTCATCACAGATCGCCACATCTTTTAAAGTCAAGAATGGAAAGCACCGGTACTAAGCCAACTATTATAGCCTTGTAGGCAAGCGTGGTTACTGCCCAGCACAGTGCAACTAAAGCGAAAAGAACAAACAATCCACATTACTCAAGAATTGCTAGAGAACGAACCATTCCCCAATTTCAAATGTCCCATATAATAGACCCATTTTGTCATTTCCAACTGCAACCAAACCTTGAGCCCTAACAGCCTTCAAAGGAGCTCCCAACACTTTGGGCCAATTTGCAAATTCAAGGACGAATCACAGTATCCAAGATGCTCCAATTTCCAACATCTTCTTTCTTCAGCACAGACCCTCAATCTTGAAGCCAAGAATGGAAAAGCTCAGCTCAACACTCAGTCTACTCTAATAGGCAAGTGTAGTTACTGTAAACCACAATGGAACTACAGTGAATAGGGTGAACACTACTCTAGAATGTTAAGTTGGGGCTGAGACCACAAAGCTGGAGGTAACTGACCAGGGTTACATGATACTATCAGTTGGTGGCCGGAGGTCGGCTGGAAGCGTCTGTGACGAGAGAGATTTGACGTCGTCCGTCTGCAGCATGGGTCGCTTGCCCGTTTCTTTCAACAAACCTTCCGCCAGATGCTGCTTGGTGGGTGTCAACATGACATAGTTGGGGTCTGCTCTCTCGTAACTGGAACCATTCACAAATTCACCACAACAAAATAAATGTCAAAGTCCATTCAACAAGTCTTCCACATAACAACTAAAATGAACTAAAGAACAAGTGCATCAACAATCTACATGACCTCAAAAAATGGACCAATAATTCCATAAAAACGGTAAGTGAGACCATCTCAAAATTTATTATCTTCATGTGCACGTAGACTTCTTTATTGTGTCAGTGTAGGCACCCAAAGCGCACATGATTGTCAATGTAACACTGTAGCAATCAATAGTGTATTTTAAAAAGGTTCAGTAAAGCACCAAGGGCCAGAGGGTGATTTTAAACCATTTTCAAGATTGTTGAACTCCTTATTATCACATTTGTAAGCAACTTCTTGTGATTTAGCAAATGTGAAAAGATTTTGAAATGAGTATGTTTGTTAACCCCTAAAAAGATGGCATCCACTAGGTGGATTATGAATGTTTTCAAGAGCTGAATGAAAATAGATGAAGTCCATCCAAGTATGTAGAAAAAGCAATTTTTTCTATTCTTCAGATGTGACTAATGTGATCACTCGGTGCTTCATGAAAAATTCTGAATAAGTTCATTTAGGGATGGGAAGAAAAGAAAAACTTGCAAAAATGAATAGATCATAATTTATTTTGCTTAAAATCTACATCCAGCTTCCTATCTGTGACTCTTAGGGGTAAGTTGGGGGGTTAAGTTAGAGAATAGAGGAAGTGATACTAGAGACGGTGACGTTAAAGTGATCTGCGTGCATTCCTTCACAATCATCATCCACTGATGAAAAGGTGGTTGATTGAGTACAAACCTGACATCTCCGAAATTCTCAACTCGGACACCAAATCCAAGATCCGTAAGTCCAACTTTATGGTCCCTAACAGCTGCACAGGAGAGTAAAAGAAAAAGTCATACGATATTCAAGCCATGTCCGAAACTTGAGTTCTTTTCAATTTTAGACTGAAGATCTTACTGAGAATTACCCCCACATTCATGAGCAATTTCTTCAAAGAGACGCATATAGCACTCTCTACCTCTACCTTAATAGGAACAAGGGGACGAAAAAAAGACCACTAAGGAGATAATATAGACTTAAATAAAGCAACATACGGTAATTCATTCAGGACGTACCTGCAAGTGACAGTGTCACAGATGGTTGCCACCACGACTTCACAATGACAGTTAAGCCTGAACTACGGGATCCCAGTTTAGCCTGTAATAAACATGCAACACATTGGTCCATCAATTTGTCATACCGTTCGCACATTCTGAGTGACTCCAGTCGGAAATAGATAATTTCTTCACAACTTAACAGAAAATTACAGGTGCTTACAGGCGAAACTGCAGAGATTTTCAACATAAAATTTTTGCCTAGAATTCGAAAATTGCAGTTCTCAATAGAAATTATACTTCTCCAGACAAGTCTTTGAAGACAAGAAAAAAGTTGAGACCAAGACATAACTATTTGGAACCCATGGGAAAAGATGGAAAAACATTAAGATGTAAATGAGGCTAATTGGCCTCCTCCGTTAGACCATATTGTGGGATGGTCAAAATGAACAAGAGACCACTAAGAAAAAGTATATGCATCCATGTCATATTATCATTTCTTGTCAAAATTCCTTCTCCATGGTTGTTTGGCCAAGGTGTAAAGCCCTTAAAGGGAACAATTCAACTTCTGACCAATCGCATAGCTAGATTTCTTAGAAAATGGTTGAAATATCTTGTTTGGACGAGATGTAAATCAGCCCTTAATGCATCATGGAATTCAAATTATGATAAGCTTTGACTTGGACCTACAATAAGCAGTTAAGACCTCACGATATGTCAAGGCAACATAGTGCTTGAATTTGTTCTCGATTTTTATAAATGAGGTGAACTAATGTAAATTATAAATTTCGGTTAACGAGCATAGGATATTTAGACCTCACCTTCACTTGTACATTCTTGTTTGCTTGCCAGGATCCAGCTACTTGCATCTTGGGAGGCACTGAGGCTAAGTTGACCTTGCCCGAGTCTGTCACTTCTCCTTTTAGCCTGCACATATGATCGGCTTGATGACTATCAATAAATGCAACTGGCTCTGTAAGGTGAAGGATACTAAAACCGCTAGTGACCTGATCCCATCTCTAACATCAACTCATCTATTCAATGATCTCGATTGGATTCATTAGCAAGTGGTGAAAGCATGACTTGGCTGAATGTCTGTTGTCATACACAGTGATAAAAACCTCCCACTTTTAATGATAGCAAAAGAAACTCAAACATAGAGAGTAAAGAGAGAACCATACGTGTGTTCAAACTCAAAACCCAGATCCACGTAATTGGTGATAGCCACTACTTCTTTAATTTCAAATGGATTCTTCACCTGTGAATACAAACAATGCAAACTGATTTTCAAAAGCCTAGAAAATTTCAAACCCTAGAAGCTCTATCAAGCTCCAAACCAGGAAACCAAAATAAGAGTAATCACAAGCCGCATAACGGGATAATAATACCAGCTGAGTATTAAGAATATACAATGATGAAAGAAGGGATGGGATAAGTTTAAAACTAACCCTTCTTTGAACAACCAAATGATGATAGTATGAGGCAATGAGCTGGTCAACCAAAGCAAAGAAAACTCCTGGGTTAGAATAAGAACATGAATAATTCATATACTGGAAAATTTTAAATATAACAGTTACCAAATCTGCTCCTTCACGACCCCTAGGCAATTCCCGACCAAGAATCAAATTTAATCACAACATAGAAAGAACGAAAGAAGAGACTAATACCAAGCCAGATATTGGAATATTAAAGAGCTTATGAGGATTAAACGAAATTCTCAGTAGAAGAAAATTGTTTCAAGAACTTAATGCCAACTTGATTAAATAATTCGCATCTCGAGTAAGTTGGTTAAAAGATGGCTAGAAGATAGGATACCTTTGAGTTGTCACAAAGCTCTACACAAAAATTGAATGATGGTTCCAATGGACTCTTGCCTCCTACACCATAGTCTATGGCATAGCTCCAGCTACCTTTCTCAAAGCTTTTCTGCCCTTTCAACACTCCCAGCACATGCAAGTCCTCAGTCAGATTCCAGCACTCAAGAGCACAGCATAGATTGTGCATGATGTTACATTAGAAAGGAAAAACGACAATGAATTATACAAAAATAAGTATGAGAAGTAGAATTGAAAGTGAATTGCCCATCTATCACCTACAGTTGCTTCAATAACTCTACAAAAGAAATACACAGGACCACATTGCATAGACCTCATAGGAAGTACCGCTAATCCCTACAATGTACAGGCTCCTGAGCCCCTACGTGCCCAAATGGACAAGCAAGGATGCTTCCATATCTATAGGAGTCGAGGAAATCATTTGGGAAGTTTAAAGGAAGTAGCAAAATGTACCAATTAAAGAAATAATACCCAGCATATTTTGAAGATATAGATATCTTTTGAAAGTTGCTAAAATTGACTATTGATTTCCAAAGTGAAATTCTATTTTTAGCTTGGACTCTCAGGGATTAAAAAAAGAAGCAGCCACACAACAAACAGTTTTGTCACTAATACATTCACCAAAATGTAAAGCTAAAATAGGTGCCACTATATGTTGCACTGAACTTGAAATATTGGAAGGTTGCAATTCATGGCAAAAATGTTACCCTGGATACTGCAATACATGCTACTATGTATTGAACATTCATTGGTGACCCGATGTGAACCAGGCTGAATGAAACCTTAATAGAATCACTTAGTGAAGTATAATACTATTTAGCCATTAGTCTCCCAGCAATGCCTTTTATACCATTGGGACACAGCCAATAAAGGATAGGGTGATGGAGTAATTCCTCACCTAAACCCTTGAATTGAACACCCGTAGTTACAGGCCCTACTCTTCCACAAGCCCAAGCACAAGTGGGTATCCATTGACTAGTTGGAGCTCCAGCCCCTACTCATCAAAGTCAACACTTCAATATGTTGCAGTTTGCAGTGCAATTTCAAGAGTGCATTAACTAAACGGCCCCATGCAGTAACAACATACCATGCGAAGCTTCAGGTCACAAGAGAAATTGACGTTAGCAGAGTTGACGTAAAGTGACGAAGTTAACTTTTCATATATTATCTACACTTTTTTTAGATAATATAAGCAGTTGTAAGCAATTATGAGGGCAAAACACAAACACAAATAGAATAGACATCTTTCCAAGCCAAGTTCCAGAAGAGAGTATTACACCGAAGTGGAGAGAGACTAGAACCCACTGTAAACTGTTGGGTGGCATAGCGTGCTCCCAATACGACATTGTCTCCAACTTTTCCCCTGAAATTACGATGAGAACAAATTCACTATTACATCTTCAATATTATAAAGAATTTGATCCGGAGACAAGTTATTATCAAACGCCAAGTAATCTCTGCAATACAGTCAGTCATCCATAAAAGACAAGAATATAAATAATTTCACATGAACCCCTAAATGCCCAAGCTAAAAATAGAGAATTACATTTTGGAAGTTAATAGTCAATTATGAAACCTTACAAAACATGTTATCATTTTTTTTTAAATGTAGGGCATGATTTCTTTTTTCTATTCAGCACATTTTATGAAGCTTCAAAATGATTTAGTACAGATGTGGAAGCAGTCACTTTCGGTCATTTGGGTAATTAGGGGTTAAGTCAATATACTCTGACTGAGACAGCAAACTCTCCACTACGTAGACAATAAAACGAAGAAATTTTCCCTGTCGGAGATGATGGATGTAAGCACGCAAGAAAGATGGAAGAACTTTGAGAGTTTCAATAAAAAAAATGTCTTACATATCGGTTGGATTGAGAGGTAATAGGGTCCACGCTCCAAGTCCTTTCTTTGTATCGAACGTACAAGCTCGTATTTTCATTGGACTACAACACAACCAGTATACGAAAATCAGTCCACAATAGCCAATACGTGTAAGAGTTTAACACTAAGCTCCGAAAAGTGTAAACATAAGTTTCGCAATGGTACCTGCCGACGCTGGACACTGTGATGTCTGCAAAGTTATTAGGATCCAATACTGTCCTGCAATACAAATTCCCAATACGTGTCAGAAAGTCAAGAATAGTGATACCACAACACAATAGAGCCTTAACAAATGCGACAACAACTTACCACAGAATGTTTAAAATAAAATTTAGTTGATCCCTTGACCGCTACCCAACAACATAAACAATTTTCCCACAGCTATACCAGTTTCGAAATAACTCGTGACTTGAGCAACATGCAGAATGGTCATCTTCAAACGACAAATGAGATGTCAAAAGAAAAAAATAAGAAAAAAACAGAGTTCTCCGCAAAACTGCACTGTTTTGAAAATTTTAAACAGCGAGGGGAAATCTCCCTATAGTCAAAATAATCATATATTATACGAGGTCTCACTATGATCACAATGATCACAATGATCACACAAGGTCTCCCCACATATCCCTACAAAGTCTCCCTCTGTGATCATACAGAGACCTCCCCATACGCTGTGGCAAAGATTATTTTTATGATGTCTAAAAGCTCCTGCTACAGTCTAGTTTCCTGTTAGATGATTAGCTGATTTCTAGGGTTTAGTGTTTCCAACTCACCGCTGCCACCGAAACACAGCCTCACCGTCAAAAGATTCGAGCGCATCTCCATGAGTAGGAGCTAGCACCTGCACGAAAGTAGGCTATCAATCTTTACTGATACAAAGAAAAGAAAATTCTATGTTGGCTCAGAAACTGCAGCTCATCTAAATTCAGGTAGAAAATACTGAAATAATCAGGACCTGATCCCGTGCCATACACAAACCCCTATTTTTAACAGTACCTTGTCTATTGATTGAACTTTTTAGCAAGTGGTTTAAGCATAACTTAACTAAAAATCTACGACCACTGATCTGAGAATGGAAACGGGGTTATTCTGTCGTTTATAAAGGTCTACAACCCTCCCGATTTGAATGTGTACACCGAATTCATACATAGTGGTAAAAATATGATCTCTACAGATCTGGCCCTTGTGCCCCGACAAAGAACTTTGAACTGCACTATACATCATACATAACATACTTGACGAGCTGCATCGATACCCCTGAAAGAGGACCCCTTGCTAAAGAGTTACGTATGTTAAAATGCTTGAAGGGACACAAACAGTATCCTCCACCATAGATGTGAAATCAAGCTCCTGTTGATTCAGAGACAGAGATGGAATGTCTTACCCGAGCAGTGACATCAACGCGTGGGTCATCAGCAGGTTGCAACACAAGATGGGCCAATATGTTCCGGGATTCATCGAAATACATGTTGAAGAGACGAGCCCGAGCCAACTTGCTGAACATCAGGTCATATGATGACTCTGTCATCCTGCATCCATCGAACCAACACTATCAACCATCACGCACCAGAATTTTCCCAAAACAGGAAATAATCTCATTCTCATTCAATCAAAATTTCAAAATGAAAAAACACAAGCACCAGCAGCAATGGACTAGGAGAATCCACTTCAAACATTCATCAAATTCCAACACCCTAAAAATTTAGACAGCGAGTACAATACGAAGATGCATACCACAAACATATAGACAACGAGTACAATATGAAGATGTCTACCACAGTTGAAACATCAAATCTTGTATTAGTATTAGGTCATTTGTCAAAAATACTCTAAACCCTCATAATTCTTGCACATTGCATCCAAATAGTGCATGTTTAGATGAATTTGACCTAATTCCAACACCCTAAATCCTAAATTCTTAGACAATGAGTGCATCTTTATTATGAGGATGTATACAGATCTGATTTCCCGTTGGTTTTAGGTCAAATGCCACCAAAACTTTGAACACTCATAGCTTTCGCATACAACGCCCAAATAATGCATGCTTACGTGCGTTGGTGCCCCCATTCATTGCTAAAAAGAATCCATAAATTTCCAAATAGTCTACATTAACAGTGATTATACTCAGAGCCATAAATTCAGATTCAGATCGAGCAGGAATCAGAAAAACAAATTTGCAACTCATGATCAGCTGAAGTGTCGCAACAGGATCAAAATTTCAAAATGGGATGGGGGTCGAGGTTTATGGAAGAATCGGAATTTTGTGAAGAATTTTGAAGTTACCGTGATCGCGTGGCGAAATGTGGGCGCTCCAGCAAAGGAGGCACCAGCACCACCGGCGGAGGCGGCTCCTTCTTGCTCACCCAGTTGCCCATCTCTGCTGCTGCCTAAACCCAACTCCAGAAAACTGAATCACTTGAGAAGCTCTCAGAATCTCTACCAGATTGTTGCACTGCGTCTGAATTGATTGCAACGCAGCAATTGATGCTGGAAAAAAGGTAAAAATACTTTGAAGAAAAGGTGAGGCGATAGGGGTGGTGCTCTTGAGTGATTTCTAGAGCACTGTTTGAGGTTTTGGAAGTTTTACCAGCAGAGGCGGTGAACTCTGTTCAATCGGAACCTCCACCTGTAGGTTGTACTGGTTTCCGCTATTCCACAAGTGGAATTACTTACAGCTGTCGGTTGCGACGCCTGGCCACGTGGTCTTCATGGTGTGCACCGAAACCTCCGTATCATCACGGTTTACAATATCACATTTTGATGTATTCTTAGAATGTGGACTACACTGATTTGTGCTATTATTAGTGAGGGGGAAATTAGCGTCACCTAGAAAATTGAGTGTCACCAAAAAAATTATTTTTGTGGGAATTGGTAAAGTGCAGTATTAATACTTCAATTTGCACCAAGTGAATAACAATGTACCACAATTTGGCAATCATTGCCATTAATGTCTCCCTTTGTCTATCAATGTCTCAAAAAACGAGAGCCATTGATTTTTTTTTTAAATTTACAACCCCCACACAATTCTTGATCTCCAAAAGAAACTCGAGAGATACAGATATAGATACGTATTACATATACATATTGGGATATGGATACTCGAATATGGATATTGGGATATATACAATAATACATATTGGGATATGGATACTCGAATATGGATATTGGGATACATACAATAATATATATTGGGATATGGTTACTAGGATACAAATACATATACATACTTGGAAAACACATTATCCCATATTCATTGCCAAGTTTTTCAAAGTTGCCAAGTTATAAGGAAGGAGAGGGGAGGGAGGGAGGGTATTGAAACAAATTTAATGTAAATGAATTAGGGAGGGGGTAAAATTAATTGAGCTCATTGTGACAATTTGTTACAATGACAATGAATAACTAGAGTCAACATATATAATTTGAAAGTGGAATCTAGTTATGACAAATAATATGCCTAACTACTAGAGAGACAATGAATGGCATTTTTCATAATGAGACTCTATTTTTACAATATATGATAACTTTGATGTTTGGATTTTGGCCAAATATATTCAATCAAGGATCTTTGAAAGAAGTCTTTTTTAATGTTCTATCATACTACATTTAATAATCCAAAGGAAATATTGCTTGGAAGAGTTTCATAATGCCAAGTTTGGCTTTGTGAGGTAGGTTTGTTACCATTTTATTGGATTGTAAAAAGAGATAGTTATAATTCACAATGCTTTTCTTATTATTATACCCTTAGATTTGCTAAAAATAAAGATATCAACAATTGTGATGATCTATTAGATTTGGCATATGTGCCATAATGCTCTTGAGCTTCCTTAGTCTCAAACACTAATTATATCTAGAATACTAAAGCTAATTTGTGTTATAGAATTTATCATGCTTCTAGTCATCAAATGAAATGTTGTCTAAACTCAAATGAGGTCTATTGAGGTTATGTGTGTAGATGAATGTGTATGATGAGACAACTTCTACATCTTTATAGCCTTATAAAATCTATGTAGTATATTAGAATATAGTTTTTTTCTCAAATAAATTTTAAATTATGATATAAAGATATGCATTAATATGATAATGTAGTCAAATGCAATAAAATTGAAGTAAAAGATGCAAGTATACAAAAAAAATTGACTAAATGGACCTTTAAGATGTTTAAGGCCATTAAAGGATTTGCATTTATCCTCTAATAATCTATGCAACCAATTTGATGCCTAACTTTAAACTACATTTTTAAGGTGTTAATTATTTTTCATTTTCTTCAATTTATAACTTTTAGAAAATTGAATTTTTTTTGAGTAATTATGTCAAAGACCTTTTCAACAACTTCTTCAAAAACAATCTACCACTCAAAAACAACATTACTTTTCCCCTAATAACAAATTGGATTGATTTTTAATTTGCTATTGTCTACTTTTTTTCTTACATCTTAATGAACACAAAGTTAATTATAATATAATTGAAGTCTTAAGAAATTACTATTAGAAAAAGTAATGATGTTTTTATTATTAAGGTTTTAACAAATTTATACAAACTAGTGTAAGATGAAAATTTTGCCAAGAATATGAACAATAACATGCTAAAAATATAAATTTTACATTTGGTTCAACCATCCAATTGAAATGCTTTGAAATTGATTAGAAAAAAAAATTTAGAATAATTCTTCAAAATTGATAGTATAGATTATTTCTAATCATGATGTATAATATAAACTTTTATAATGAGAACTTCAATTTATAAAATGCATATTTTATAACACATTTAAGTTTTGCATACCCCTCAAGCAAGCCCTTAGGCCATTAAAGAAGGACCAAATTTCTATTAAGGGACAAATAAAGGCTTGGACAATTCCTAATGTCTCAAAATTTATGTGGAATTTCTGAAATATTTTTTGGAGATAGAAAAATATATTTGATTTTTAGAAGTATAATATTTTGCTTCGGTGCCTCCAAACAAAAGTTATGTTGTTTAGAGTAAAAATAGTTAAATCAAAGTAGCAAAAATTTATAAAAAATTAAAATAATTTTTTATTGATTTGGTTGTGAAGCCACAATGTACCACAATTTGGCAATCATTGCCATTAATGCAATTTGGCAATTTGATTCAAAAACATTTATTTATTTCTATATTTAAAAGCTTTGATTCATTCCATTTGGATTGGTGATGTGCATATTACCAAGATATTTTTTTATGTCATCGAAAAAAAAGGATCATAGGCTTTAGACAACTTGTTAGAACAATCTCATATGAACGATTGATATATTTCAATTCCATCTTAGAACTATTAATAATTTTGTTTTTCATTCCATCTTCTTTTCACTTCTTAATAATTTCTTAAAGAATGTAAAATCAATTTTCTTTTTTATATTATTTTTTTCTTGGCCTTTAACTTAATTCCATCTCCAACATAATAAAATTGACAATTAAACTTTATAGTACAAATATTTGAAGTTAAAGAAGATTCAAAGTGTCATAACCTAATATGGTCTCAAAGTAATGCATGCATTTAGATGTTGTGTGCAAACCACATTGTGTGGTCTTGGATAAATTTTTACAATAGCTTGTAAATGCTACAATGATTAGGTGGGCCATACACCTTAAGAAAAGAAACATGGCCAAAATCTAAGCATGTCACAATACATGTAAATGGTTTATTTGCAGATGATATAGCACTTTACAGATTAACCCTTCAAAGTCAAGAAATTCAAATTTTGAATAATGAATGAACACAAATACATGTAAAGCTCACAAAAATGCATTTTTTCATTCATTGATTTTTTGAAAGATTTTTTAAAAATAATTTGTGGCCTCCTAACAATTGTTGTCAATTTTTTTTAATTTCAAATTGAACTTCAAGTTTTCTAAATTTGATTGTCTGTCATAATTAATAGATTCCTATTTTTTTTTCCTTTGAGGATGCAAAAGCAATGGATCAATTCTCCTCATGGGAGGAAACTAAAGCAATCAATGTGCATTACATGTAGGCCTCTTTAACTATGAAACCACATTGAAGATGCAAATTTTCCAATGAAATGACTTAAGATATCTCTATAGTGGACAAATTAACCCTTCACCGCCCAAGGGGACCAAAAGTGTCCTCACAAAGTTTCAAGTCAAATACAAAGTGTTGTAACTTTGCATCCAACGTCCAAATTCAATAAAACTTGTTGGAAAAGTTGAACTCTCTCTTTTGGTTTATGTGGTAAGATTTTCAGATCAATACAAGTTGTATAGATTTCTTAAAAGACAGTCAAAGTTCATAGGTTCAATTTGAGTCCACCAAACTGCATTTGATGGTTGAAACTTTGGGAGGTTGTATCTTCTTCATTCAATGTTTGTTTTCAATATAATTTGTTGGGTTATTTTCCCCTTAAATTCTAGTTATTGTGGTAAAATTTTCCTATAAATTCAAGTTGTTTTGAATGTTTGGGAGCAATTTGAAGTTCAAAATCCCGACATTTTTGGATTACAGTGAACTTTGGTGGCTTGTTTCTTCTCCATATAATATCCGTTTCTAATTTTAAAAAATTTGGATAAGCTGTGCATACTAGTCAAGTTTGTGTGGTTAAAATTTTAAATCAATCCAAAAAGTTATGAGGGACTAAGAAGCATTTTAGCAGAAGGAGGTTTGGCCTTAGATGTGTTTTCTGCAACTTTTCTTGCCTCCTTTTTGACATTTACAAGCCATTTTGCAAACACATGGAGTCAATTTATTGATATTTTTTTTCTTCAATGTACTTGTATGCTATTTTTGAATCACTTTGAAGTTTCAAGTTTTTTCATTTGAGTAGGTTTAGAAATCAAATTTCACCTCCAAGTGTATTGCTAGGAAAATTTCAGCATCTTTTTTCAACACTAAAACATTATAATCTTTCAATCTATACGGTCAAATGACTCCAAATTTGATTCACATCATCTACAACATGTTCACTACAAGATTGTAAGGTTAAGATTTTTATAACTTAGTGACATTTACATCTACATTGCTTCAAAAGCATTGATGATGTTTTGGAATCCAAAACGGCCTTAGGTAGTGAGGGGTGAACTAAAGAAGAAATTTTTTATCCATAGTTTTTATAGTAGGATAGGAACGGGGGGCATGTAGAGACCCCTAAAGCCAAAGTCATCCTTGTCAAAGGCCTCTTTTTCTTAGGAGTACATAGATTCCATTCCAACAACAACCAAAACATTACCACCTAGATCATGTGACCCTCTCTTTCATGACATTTCAAAATCTCTTCCTAACTTGCCACAATATTATTGACTCATGCACACTTTAGTTGTGACCAACTTGACGCAAATTCAAACTATTTGACCTTCACTTAAGGTAGAACTGCCCAATTCTGTCAATGATTCAATTCTGTGGTCTACAACTTTGTCCCAATTCCATCAGAAAAACATGCAAATCAGCTTTAGATTTTGACAAAAGTAGTTTATTAATGCTAATAAAATATAACATGTCAATTAATGATTGGTGAATCTTCAAGTGCTATTAGATACATTGAAAAGCAATATTGAGTTGTAAGAGGGCGTCTATAAATCCAATCTAGTGGTGGTTTTGCAATTTCACTTTAGAAATTCACAGAAATTACAATTTTTATTGGAAAATTATAATTCCACTTGAGTTTGACTCCTGAAACAAAAGCACACCTCTGAAAAATATGTGTCTTTCCTAGAGTTGGCCCAATATAGTGAGATTGCAAATCAGGGTGCTAATGGGTAGTTCTACCTTACTTTGGGAGTTCAAGCATATCGGATTCATGCAAAAGATAAGTTATGCGACAGCCATCCCAAGAGCCAGCCCCACGAGCATGATGTCTTGAGGAGCACAATTGGTGTGCCTGTCCCTTGGAATGTGGTGCATCAGTAAGGTAAAGATCAACATCAGAGGCCCAGGAGTCTTGTCATTTTCATACATCTCACACACTACAATGAAACCCATCTTTTGGATGATGTCTGGGAGGCCTACAGTTCTGTATATAATATGGAAAAAAGGACAATTTTTTCATCCATTTTTCACCTTCAGGAGTTGCTTGAACTGTACTTGCAACAAAACCCTTCTCGTTGGACGTTCTACATAAAAAAAATCCAGCTCCTTTTTGCACGTCCAATAGAGTTTTCTGATACTGAACCACCTTTGTTGGAGTTTTTTGATGATGGGAATCTAAAAGGATGGGTGCAATTGAATTGGTAGGACACACAATGAAACTACTCCCAAAATGAATGCCTTGCATCATGGCTTCCGAGAAACCTTATCAATTCATGAACTCCTCCCCATAGTCTTTGGAAACATATCATTCAAAGCATGTCCTACGAACCCCTTAGATAGATAAAAAGATAGGTGAAAACTCTGGTCTTCATAGAAGGCCGGTGTGAATAAAGTGTTTGTTCATATCGACAATGAACCACTGTCCAACGGATCAAGGGTTATTGATGCAAAACTACTCTTCCCTTCCAAGAATAGACATTTTAATTTCAAGTCACCAGTTTTAAAGTAACCAAAAATAAATAAAGTAAGTAAGTAAGAAGAATTGCATCGTATATGCAAAACCCTCTATAGGGACGCATCCCAATCGCCATTTGTATGAGCCTAATTTTCTTCAACGACATTTGTGGATTTTTTCTACATACGGCACTATCTAGTGGACATATCTAAACTGAAGAGGATATCCACTACTTCAACAATAAAATAAAAATTCAAGGGCCTTGAAAAGTTTGATTTTTTCCATCAGGATTCATAGCCGACATGCCTTCTCAAGAACTCATTCAAATCCTTACAAAGTGGGCACCTCTAAACTACCACTTTTTTTGCTATTGTGACTATTTCCTATTTCTTGTTGGCAAGTGAAAGGAGGTTTCAATGCACTAAAGAATGTAACATTTGGATATAATATGCAAAAGTTAAGAAAGAACCACTACTAGAAATGCACAATCAAAACAACAAAAATTCAACTAATTTATGTTATTTGAGATAATAGAATGACTATTTTGTAATTTTTTGTGAAAATCAATAGAATGGCAAATTCTTTCTAATGATTTGGATAGTGCAATAACCAAATCAACAAGTTTTGTTGAATTTGAAATCTTTTAAGAATATTTGAATTTTTTGGAATCTTTTTGGAATCTTTTTGGAATCTTTTTGAAATATTCGAGAATCTAAGTATAATGATTTAAAAAAAAATTAATTATGAAAAATTCAGTCTTTTTTCAATTCAGCAGACTTTGGAGTCCATTATGGCATAGTAAAATAAAAAATTTCAAAAAAATTAGAACTGCAAAAAGTTGTAAATTCAAGATACCTCTTACCTCCAAAAATCCGTTTGTGATTTCAATCCTCCAATCAAAAGTTATAGACAAAATTCAGAGAGGGATAGTTAGGAACATTTATTTTGACATTTTCAAACATCCTCTCTAATTTTTGTTCAAAACTTTTTATTGAAGACTCAAAATCACAAACGGATTTTTGAAAGTGAAATTTAGCTTGAATTTACAACTTTTCTTAGTTTCAAGTTTTTTGAAAAAATGTGTTCTACTGTGACTAAATGACCTCTAAAATCCGCTGAAAATACAAAACACATAAGAAAAAAATGAAAAAATGAAAAATATAAATTTTTAGTTCTTGTATGGTCACTTAAGCATTTGGGTGGTTTAATGGTTGGAACCTTGGACCTCCAAACATGAGGTTCAAGGTTTGAATCTCTTTGGAGGCACCTGCCCACATAGTGGGCTGCCTAGGTGGCCTTGTCCATGTGGTGGCTGCCTGGATAGAAATTTTTTTTATTTTGTATGGGCACCACCGAAAAAAAATTTAAAATTTAATTTAGTTTAGTTTTTGGATTTGTCCAAAACAACAAAAAAAAGAACAGATTTCAATTTGATTTTGTTCAAAACAACACTTCTAAAATGATTGGATCATTTAACAGATTTGAGTTGAAATTCTGTTGTTTAGGTCATGAATTTTCTAATAGTGAACAAAGATTGGTTCTAAAATTGTTTCTTCCATAGATACATAATTGATTTGGGAGATGTACACAAAGTGAAGATGGTGTTTTAAGATCAATGGTACATTTGGAAATGCCTACCCTAAATAGAAGGTACCTAGAAGAATATGGGTTGTCCCCTAGCATTAGAAGAGTTTTTGGGGGGTGGGAAGGTTGTTTCAAGGCCTCTTCCCCTGCAATTCCCCCTACAATTAAAGAATGCTAGGCTGTAAAAAAAATTTGAAAAAAAATAAAATGAAAAAAATTCTTGAAATGAAAAAAAGTAGATTTTTTTTGAGAATTTTTTTTAAAAAAATGACGTGGCAGTTGTTCTACTATGCCAAGCAGCAACTACTGTGAGTTCCAACAGGCTAAGAACCTTGGGGAACTCAGAGCCCTCTAGAATAGGAGAATTTCCTATAATGTTAGCAAAGTCATCTCATCTCACAAACTTCAAGATTCATTACCACCATGGGTAGCCAAATCCCCAAGGAAAAGTATTGATATTGGGCATTAAGCTATTTGCTTCATAAGTATTGCATTTCATAGGTTTCCCAACATAGGTTAGCTAAAGCCCCTTTGTTGCCTTATAAATCACTACCTCCCATTATGGCCATAACTATAGCTCTAATGCCTACAATAGAATCAATTACCCTAAATCCAAAAGTGTTGTACTATGTACTTCAACGGCATTCCAACAATGCTTTAACCATTAGGAATCTAATCAACTCAACCAAAAAAAACAATCAAAATTGTGTTGATACCAAGCTCACTCAAAACTTCCCCACCCATGCTAAGTTTGGTGGGTATTTAAAGCAAATTCTGGCATCCCTGATGTTTAGAAAACTATACCCACTCTATAGTAGGGATTGTTTTGACTTTTGGCCCAAGCCCTTGGCATCTTGGCAAGGTAAAGGGAGCCGGGGCGGGTGGGGAGGGGAGGATGCTCTAAGTTGGACCAATGCCCCCTCTCAAACAAATTTCACCATAAGTTAAAGACAAAGCTTAATTTAATGCAAACAGAAAGGACAAAACAATCAAACAATGGTCAACTTAGGTAGAATCCCAATTTCCTATGTAGCAATTGATCTTGCAACTAATGCTTTTGTAATGGAAATAGTATTTTTATTAAAGCATGTGAATCTCCAAAGCACTTATATATAAAGGCCCAAGAGTATAAAATCAAAATAAGGAATCATCTTTTAAATGGGCTAGGGAGGTTAGGCCACCTCATTCCTTCCTAGATATGTACATAGCTTTGCTTCAAGGTAAATGGAAACATATACAACCAATGAAAAATGCTATTGAATGGTAAGAAAATATTGAATTACATTGACAAATTGACCAAGAATGTAGCAAGCCTTTCCTCATTTTTGCAACCTTCCACAAATTTTAACGTTTTATAGTTGAACCTCTATACTTGTTACCTCAATAAGCATAAAAAAATCTCATATATGTTATAAAATTTCACCCGCCCTTCTAGATTCTTAAAAAGAAATGTTGTTAAATGTTATTAATTCTTCATAACATTTTTTGTAAACATACCTTGTTGTGTACTAGAATAGCTCAAGAGTTGATAAATTAAATAAATGTTATCTACTAATAGTCCAAAAGTTAAATGTATATTATTTGTTCCAGTTATAATGCTCTATGTGTTACAAATCTTCTACTCCCTACTTGTAAAGTACAAGGTAGTCTTCTCTTGAAGCAACTATTTAAGAGTTGATTGCCTTTTTGGAAAAGCTAAAATCCTTGAAACAATTCTCACTAAATTTTTATAGGAAGAAAAATGGAATTGGCACTTCTAACTCAAGTCATTTTATATTTTTTGGACCTTTGAGGAATTAATTACAAATTTTTGAAGTTGAAATCAATAGTGGTCACTAAAACAACTACTTCCTGAAATGTACACTATTGGTACATTGAAGAAAGGAAAGTGTACCTTTGTGTCATGATCACTTTTAGAGCATGGGTGCTTTTAGAGCAAACTACCTTAATATTATTAAAGCATCCCCACCAAATGAGTTCTGTATCCCTAAAAGTTTAGGGTCAAAACCTTAGATGGAGATGGGGCTACAAAAATTTGCACTCACTAGTTCCAACCCAAAATCTTTATCCCTATATTATTCAAATATCTCTAAAAATTGGGCCCAATTCTCTTTATTGGAGCTCATGTACAATACTTGTGAGGTCTCATCTATATAAAGTTAAGGTTGATTGATTTGAGACCTCTTTTATAGTACGAGTTTAGGGATAGAGAACACCCTGATAGGGATGCTCTTAATATTGAGGTTACCACTGTATCCCCACCCACAATTGCTACTAGATTTTGTTTCCCTTGCACTGCCAAAATGTCAATGAATCACATACAGTTACAAAACCTCGTATCTTATTACCAAGATTTTTTTATGAGGCAATTAAATGCCCAATTTCCTCAATAAAGAAATAGGTAGATTCAAGCCTATAGAAAAAAAAGGGGATAAATGTGTTAAAAAATACCAAATTGTAATGATGACTGTACACACTATTGCCACAATGTTTCTAAAACCTCATTTCTTCCATTTTGCAAAGCTAGCACATACATACAAAAATTGCATACAAAAATTACATACTCAAAATTGTATACTCAAAATTGACCTCCTTCAATTCAAACCCCCATAATGATATAGCCATGAACTTAAAACCTTCTTGAAAGAAAAGCCACATAACCATTTGTCAGTAAAAAAACAAAAAGACCCTGCTTACTGCCACTCCCGCTGATGCCCAGCCCATCGATTCCTCTGCCGGTCCGTGCAACTCCACCGTGATCTTCGGTAAAGATGTGGACGGAGTCAGAGTGTCAGACAATGGAGGCCCACTCAGCAAATGCGATCACAGCCCATGTTGCCGCTTCACTGGAACGGATCACAGAGCCCTGACAAGTCACCCTGACAGCAGCGAAGCGAAGGAGCCTGGGAAGCCCTCACGTGTACGACGAATGGGTCCCTCGGGAATTCAGAAGATGATGCTCTCGAAACAGGACTGAGAAGCATGATGAGTGGAACTCATCGATGAGTCAATGTGGCTCGATTTAGCAACCCAAATATTCGAGTGAGGAGTTTTAGCACATTGAAGCCCCGCAATTAGCAGCGTCTTTCGCAAATTAGGCGCAGTTTCTTTGTGGGACCACCGTGAAGACAGAACTCCCTCCATGAAAGTCACATGTCAGTTCCACTGGTGACATAGAAAGGGGAAGCTGGTGGAGATCGTGTTGCATCACATCGCGGGGTAGACACATTATTTTTGTCGATTGCATGGTTTGAGCTTGGTACCAACTTAGTTGGTTGCTAGGACGGACTGGTGTTGTTGTACCTAGCCTCTGGAATTGTTGAGGATAGAAGGCAGCAATGGCGTCGAGGAAGTCTGCAGCCTTGGTGCTCGCAGGTGGGTTAATCCTATGCGAGTTAGCTGTTGAGATATAATACTAGCTAGCGTATACACAATCTGGCCGAAATCGTTGTGTTAGCTAGCTGCTGGCTTGTAGGCTCGTGACCATCACAAGTAGGTTGCATTTGATTCGCGTTGCAATCGTTGGTTGCAGTTTGAATTGATGTTCCAAGATGGCCCGAAATTTGTGTGTGTGTGTGTGTGTGTTTGCGCTTATTGCTGCCTCGTGGTAAACGCAAGCAGGGTGCATGGGATTCGAACTCGTTGCATTCGTTGGAGTTTGAATGAATGTTCTAACGTTCTAAGATGGTCGAACTTTTTTATGTGTGTGAGTGCGTGTGTGTTTGCGCTTGTAGGTTGTTGCCTCGTGATCATCGCAATTAGGATACATATGATTCGAGTTCCGTTCGTTGCTCACAGTTTGAATGTTTGTAATTCGGTTCTTGGCAAGGACGCCTTACCACGATTTGCTGATGCTAGTACTAGTCTAGGAATCGTTGATAATTTCTGTTGCTTTGAACTGTTGACGATTGCGTTCGGTGTTTGCGTCTCGAGATTCTCGTACTAGAACAGAATGCTTGCGGATGTGCAGGGGCGGCCCGGGCCTTATCGAATCAGCATGGGTTTGCAGCAGCAATTGGCAGCGGAAGCGTCGTACAGCAACGTCTCCACAGTCCCAGCACATTCTCTCGCTACGGCTACAGCAGCAGCAGGAGCGCGGACGGACCCAAGAAGATCCTGGGCGTGTTCTTCGCGGCGCACGAGTACGCGAAGAACCCGGAGTTTCTGGGCTGCGCAGAGAACGCGCTAGGTATCCGCGAGTGGCTGGAATCCAAGGGCCACAAGTACGTCGTCACCTCTGACAAGGATGGCCCCAACAGCGGTAAAACATTCACACCATTTGTACTTCAGGAACTCGTCGGCTAGGGTAGAAACTCGGGATGGCACTATGGCAGCATTGCAAAAGTGCACCTGGATTTGTGTGAAAACTTCAGGAAATGTGGTGTTGAGCTCTGTTTTAATATGTTAATTCAACAATTGCAGCCTAGAGCTCCGTTTTGATGTGCGATTTCAGGAAGTGCAGTCTTGATCTCCATTCTGATGCAAAAGCCTACCTGAAATTGCGAGAAATTTCTGGAATTGTAGCGTTGAGCTCGGATTTTGTTATGAAAATTCGAGAATTGCAGACTTGAGCTTCATTTTTGATGTGCGATTTCAGGAATTGCAGTCTTGAGCTTCATTTCTGATGTAGGAATTGCATTGCGCAGAGCTAGACAAGGAACTGGTTGACACGCACATTCTCATCACCACACCTTTCCACCCCGCGTACGTGACCAAGGATCGCCTCGCGAAAGCGAAGAATCTCGAGCTTCTGGTGACAGCCGGTGTGGGGTCGGACCACATTGACTTGCACGCCGCGGCGGAGCGAGGCCTCACCGTATCGGAGGTCACAGGTAAAATTGTTGCTCCCCTGCTTGAGGGATACGATCCCAGCCATGGTCTTGTCGGAATCATTCACGTTATATGTGTCAAAGCTCGCGATTCTGTCCCCAAATTGAAGTACGAGACTCCTCCTGTTCTTTCACGTTAGAATTTCGTCCTAGCCCAAGAATCGAATGTGAAAGGACGCAATTAGGTTTTCCTTCGATGTATTGCTAGATGCACTTCTTTCTCTCTCGTTTCTATTTTGTGGGTGCCGCGATTCTGAGCCCAAATTCTCGATTGGAAGTACCAGACCCCTCGTAAAACGTTGTTCTCACTGTGCCTCCCAACATCGTGTTACCCAAATTGCTTCGATTCTCATTGCGAAAGTCGGGGAAATGCTCCTGACAATTGGTGTCTTGCAGGTAGCAACGTGACCTCCGTCGCTGAAGACGAGGTCCTCCGCATCCTCGTCCTCCTCCGCAACTTCGCTCCCGCCTGGAAGCAAGTGAACGCCGGCGACTGGAACGTGGCCGCCGTCGTCTACCACGCCTACGACTTGATCGACCGCACGGTCGGCACCGTGGGCGGCGGCCGCATCGGCCAGCATCTCATGCAACGCCTGAAAGGCTTCGGCCTCAAGGAGATGCTGTACTTCGACCGCCACGCTCTCCCCGACGCTCGGGAGAAGGAGCTCGGGTGCAGTCGCGAGCTCGACCTGGACACCATGATCGCCAAGTGCGACGTGGTGGTGGTGAACACGCCTCTGACGGACCAGACACGTGGGTTGTTCAATAGAGAGCGCATTGCGAAGATGCGACGGGGGGCGTATTTGGTGAACAATGCGCGGGGGGCAATTGCGGATATGGAGGCGGTGAGAGAGGCGTGCGAGAGTGGGCAGCTCGGGGGATATGGCGGGGATGTGTGGAATGACCAACCCGCGGGGAGGGAGCATCCGTGGCGGTACATGAAGAACAATGCCATGACGGCGCACATCTCCGGAACCACGCTCGACGCGCAGGTACGCGGCTCGATTCACTCTGTGGCACCCACGAGGCTGTAATGGAATGGATGTCGTTCCTTAAACCTTAAGTGTGCTCTGAAGTCCTTATTCTGGATAATGACGACGATGAAAGTCCGCATTCTGGATATTTATTCTGGATGCTTTTGTTTTCGCCCGCTTGCCACAATGGTTGTGTTCTTGTGCCAATATTCTTCATGAACAAAGCAAAAGAGATTAGGGAACATATTAAAATTTCAATGAGTTGATTGTGTGACATTATTGACTAGTTGTAGAAGTGTCCCTTTTAACTTGAAGTGAGCCCAAGCTTCTACCAAAAAATGCAAATTTTCTTGGCTTCCACGAGGATCATTTTTCTTATATTTTAGGATCTTCCACAATGCTTTGGAGACCTTGAGACCTGTGCTGCATGGTTTTATAATGTATGTGAAATCTACTCTGACTTTCCTTCTTCTTGTGTGCAGAAACGCTTTGTGGCAGGGACAAAGGACATGCTTGACCGGTGGTTCAAGCATGAGGCGTTTCCAGAGCAAAACTACATTGTACGAGAAGGTAAATTGGCTAGCCAGTATATCTGAGCTCCGCTCAGCTATGCAAAGCTCTTGCTATATTTTCGTCTCTTTGGTTTTGGAATAATCACTTTTGAAAGGCTTTGACTCGAAGTTTTAGTTCCAATTTTGAAAAATAGAAGAATGGAACTCAATAGTCAATGCTTCATTGGTGTGGTAATATGGATTGGAGCTTGATCAGGCTTGTAGATATCGGTGGCAAATATGTGTACTTCAATCTATAAAGAATAACATGTCTACTTTCAAGTATGGATCCATGAGTAATGCTTTTGTCATTGATCGGTCTATGGTTTTGTGTACTCTTGCAAAAGTGGAGGAGTTTGGGAGTCAAAGAAATCTTATTTCTTTGGTAGACTTGTCTTTTTTCCAAATGCAATACTTATTTGATTGAAGTTGGATTCACTTCATGCTCTATTTTGTTCAATCTTCTTCGTTTGGTTTCAAGTTGGATTAGGAAACTCTTCAAAACCTCATGAAGGTTTTGAATGTTGTATATTTGAACTTTGTAAGGGGGTAACTAAATTAATGGGATACATTTCACTTTGTTTTGCATGCAACTTTCAAGTTAAATGAAGTCATGATCAACTTCCAAACTCCATACTTCTATACCTCTAGTGCGAATTGATGCAAAAATTGAATCCACAAGGCTTCTAATCCAGAATGACGGAATGTACACCATTGATTACTAAATACACTTAACTTGTAGGAGGTCAATTAACTTCCCATGCCAAAACCTGGTATCATTTCCAGTCCATGTGCTAAAGCTGTTTACGTTTGGTACGCAGAACATGCCAATTTAACAAATTTGATCATCCAAGGGAAATTATAAATACATGAATTGCTGTTGGTAACAGGGGCAGGTATAGAGAGAGGATCAAGTCCCTCCCTGCCGTTTTAGTATCAACTGCTGCCTTTTAGATTGCAGGAAAGCCTCAGTCAGTGCCAAGAGTCACGTTAAGTTCTTTTCTTGTGAGTGCAGCACCCGCCGTCTGACAATGGATCATCTCCGTTTCTTCGGCTGTGCACAAGGAGTGCGTCGTATGATTGGCGGAGATGTTTGTCAATCCTAAAGCAGACGCAAGAGGATCGACAGTAGGTTGCGATTAAGAGAAAAACCCCACTCTTGCATAATCCAGACATACCTGCGAACGCTCGTTCAAGTGCGGACACTCTGGCTCACGTCCCTGAAACAGGGAAAGCTGCGGACAAGTAGCGCAGACAAGCAGGCTGCCCCAAGCAGTCAACTTCACACTTTATTATCTTGCAACTGGTCAGCGGAATTTTAAATCGGCCAACAATCCCATGATGCCCAAGTTGCCCCCCCTTCACAAGATCCATTGGTGGAATGGGGGCAAGTCAAACCTATCTGTTCTTGGGATGAATGAAGGTCAAGTGGATCAAACCACACCCTTGTAGCTCATAGACATTTGTTGTGAGTCACGCCCCTCCAGGTGTTGTTGTACGGGTTTCTTTTTTGGCGTTGGAATAATTTTCAATGTGTCCCGGACTCAATGCAATAGGTCTGGATTGAAGTGTTCTGGTGAGCGATCAATTTACAAGTGGCTCTTCCTTGACAGAGGTTCTGAGATTGAGTAGGTGGGTAGCTGCTCCCGGCAAATGGCAACCCGAGGGAGTTACCGCATCGTGTGGACTGGCAGCGTGCACAAATCTTCGCCCAAACAAAGGTGATAACACTGCTGGTGCCTACGAATGACTGAATCAATAAACTTGCGTTTCAATCAGAATTTCGCTTGTCGTTGGTCGAACGTCAATTGCTTGATAATTGGAACTAAGTAACCCGCCGCAGTGGTGTGCATTGCAATTCAGGTTTGAGGGTGAAACTTCTCACCATGCATGAACTTCGGAACTGGAGATCCTGTTGTGGGAATTCGTTTCTGCCAGGAGCTTGCTTAGACATCATGCAGCTTGACTACTCCACTCCCCATGGAAACACCCCTTCGAACCAGCATTTGCCTGAGATTTTCCCGAAACAGTCCCCTCCTTTGATCGAGTACAATCATTTGGATTCACCGTGAAATACTCGAGAATCAGCGCTGCTATGTGGAGACTTTTGATGGTTCAGGGAACCGACTTTTAACACAACTTTCTTGTCCGAGCTCGATATTACTTGATCAAGGTTCGAATTGTTTGTTTCTAAATGGAGGCCAAGAGAGGAAGCTCCAAGAGTTGTGTTTTGAGGTCTCCACACTGACTTCTTCACTCTGAAGTCTGTTCACTGAGTTGTCCTATTGGTGAGTGTGAAGTGCGTGTGAATTTGCCTGAAGTTACTGATCAATTGAATTCATTGTTGTCCCAATTGTTTTCGTCAGTTTTGCAGACCCGTCTCTTCAGTTATATTAGATGCAAACCCTGTCATAATTTCATCCAACACTTTCTCATCCACATCAATTTTCAATCATATATTTTCTTCATAAATCCTGATGGCATTTGCACATCTTTTCAATGAGTCTTAGAAGCTTGTCGAAATTTTTTTGGTGTTGTTGTATTGCAATAGGTTGTGGTCTAATTGTTTCTTTGTTTGGTAGAATATTGCGTGCTAAATATTGGCTATTGTCAAATAGTTCACATTAGTTCTGTATAGTGACAAATAAATGGATTTTATCCCTAAGTGTCCCAATTTTCATAAAATATTGTTGATCATGAACAAAGTGATTTGAGGTAGTGTTTTATTCACATCATTTCTCATTAATCCGAAGCTCTAATTGAATCTTCAAAAAGCATCCTTCTTTGTCGTCCATTTGGTGATATTGAAGCAATCAATATTTTTGTTCAAAGATACAAGCAAGCACATCCAAAATTTCAGAGAAGATTTGGACATTAATGAGTCAATAAAGTATTCAAATAAGCTTTGATTTGTAAACCCTCAATTAAATAAAAGACCTACCATTGACACAAAAGCCCCATTTAGTATATTGTCAAAATAAATAAATAATCAAATAAGTTGAAATGGCCTTCAAAATGCAAGTCCAAACTACAAAATGATACAAAGAATGGAATCTTTTTTAGTGTGGGCTACATGCTGATGGCCAGTAATTATATCTAGATCATAAAGTTTAAGATATACTAGATTTTTTTTCAATTTTTGTAGAAGCATGCATGTTTCAAAAACTTGGACATAGTAGTTTCCGCTATTCTATTCTAAAGTTGGATTATAGACCTTAAATGGTCCTATTTGGCATTTAATCCAACTTGGACAACAATATAAAATTCATTAAGCCTAGTTTCCAAAATCTAAAACTATTCTTCAACAAAATTAAATTTGGATGTGAATCCAAATGATTGTTGAAAAGAAAAGTTGTTTGTCATTTCTTATAAAATGTACATTTACTTTGTAAAGACTACATCATCAATCTTATCATATCATAATTTAATATTCTAACACTTTTCTAAAGTTTCATTGTAATTGACAAAGTTCATCATAAAGTGGTTTATCATGTGGTCAACAATTTCAAGCTAATTTTGAACATGTTCTCAACAATAAATACATCACTTGGTGCTAAATTAAGTTCCATATGGGTGATTGCAAGAAACACTTGTCTTTTTTGACTCAAAATGGCCTTATTTCTATAGTATTGTGACTTTTGGAATAAATTTTTTTAAAATACAATAAAATATGGATAATTTGTAAAGCATTCTTAATAGTATATGTGAGAAAATTCAAACCTAGAAGAATTTATCTTTAGAAGTTATGCACAACAAAAGATGTCTAGAAAAATGCAAGAAAAAAGATGCTTTTGAATTTGATTTTTAGAAAATAGTCAAAAAATTCAAAGAAAAAAATCTATTCTTCTAATCTTCTCTTTGGTCCCATGTAAATAAAAAATCATCATAAAAAATTTTCCCCTCTTTACAGTGCTTGCGCAAACAGTGTCCACTTTCAACCTATGTGCAGCCCTTGTACTAGGCTCTTTGCCAAAAATCTCATCAAATTTCTTTATAATGTTAGCCCACCTACAACATGGCAAAACCTTGGCTTCAAAATCGCATTTTTGGTCCCCAAATAGGATTCAGAACCCCAAAACAACCAAGGTAGTCATTCAATTGGGGCCATCCTAAAAATAGTAATTTTTTTAAATTGAAAAAATTATGAAATTTCTAGATCAACAACACACACTTTTCTTCCAAATTTCAGCTAAAATGAACTTAAACCGCAAAAGTTATGAAGAAAAACACCTATAAGGAAACCGAGGGGACACACAAAAAGGACAAGTGTTTCTTTCAATCACCTATATTTAAGATTCTCATTCAAAGTTACAATCCAATTTTCCACATACCACATGCTTATGAATTTTCAATGGTGTCTAGAAGCAAAAACAAGTCAAATACATCACTTGGTGCTAAATTAAGTTCTATATTCAAGTTTCTCATTCAAAGTTACAATCCATTTTTCCACATACCTCATGCTTATGAATTCTCAATGGTATCTAGAAGCAAAAACAAGCCAACAAAAGTCAAAAGAGCTCCGCTTTGGACTATGAAGGAGTTTGACCCCTAGTTCTCTATGTTTTGCTATTCTGAGAAAAAAAATCTAGATTCCTCCTACTTTACAATTAGCTATAATACCTTATTTTAGTTTGTCAATGTAATTGCAATGCATTGCAATGCATTTATCACAAATCCAAACTATGGATTCCCTTGTTCCTCTATACCAAACCTTCTTCAATCTAAGTTTTTCATAGAAATCTCTTTTATTTTGACACTTTGGCTCCAAAAAATCTTAAAGCCATCGTTGTGCTTTGGATTGGTCATTGCTTGAGATCCTTGAATGCTTTCTAGCATTGGCTGGTAATGATTCCAAAGTTGTAATAGGGATTCAATAATCCCCAAAACCAGGAGTGTCAAGTATCAAGGTTGCAAAAGTACCTTCATCACTAAAATTAGGGACCATTGTACCCATTCCACAAGCAACATGGGCACCAATTTTGGTTAGTAGGGTGACAATCTTCAATCCCCAAGCTACCATTGTAAGAAACCTCCTTGTGTGTTCCATTCCAAAATGGACCATACAACCTTCTTGGTTTGCAACCTCATGGCATCCATTGATACTTTCACACATGAGGTGAAGTTGCACTCTATCAAGGTTAGGCACCAATTGTGTCAAAAGCTTCCTCTTTCCAAATTCACAAAGATAAGCCAATTTGGGAATTTGTGACTTTTGCATCTCCAAAGAGAATGCCATCACATCATCAATCTTGGAACACACTTTAAGCAATAATTCCCCTTGCATGTTTTGAATGTCATGCTCTATGTTTTGTATTAGATGCATAACATCATCCAATTTTGACATTATCTCTTTGTGATGTTCAAGATTTTCCCTTCTCATATTGTTAAACTTCTCATCTAAATGCCCATATAAAAGTCTTTGAGGCAACCGCCAAAAGGAAGTGGTCTATAAACCACCCATTTCATGGCTCGAGTTGGAGTGATCATTTTGGGTCATAGTTCCCAAAGATTGGATTTTCTTGTGATAATCTTAGAGGTCATGTGATCACCTTTCCAAAAGATTTTTCCATGCCGAGTCTCCCAATAAAGTACTCACCCTGTCGTAGCCAACTTGCAAACCTTCATATGACTTCCAATTGTATGTAGCATCTACACCAATCTTTATGACCTCCACTTCTAAGTCTTTTACTTGAATACATTGGTTTTTGCAGTCCTTAGCATGAATTAACCTCTACACACACTTTGGGTGCAAAATGTATTAAGTAAGCTGAACTCTGGGACAACCCAATGTAGGGTCTTCTTGGAAATGTTTAATGTGCATGACAATTCTATTTTCAAAGAATTCCAACATTTTGTCTTGACATTGATGGAATCGTAAAAGGTTGTCAATGTCACCATGATGGAATTGAAGAATGACTTCAATGCCATCACTTATGAATTTGATAATGTCTTGAAACACCTTATAAGTATCTTGGGTATTTTTTTGCTTTGGAACTTTTGGAAAAAAGAAACCTACACACAATATATCAACAAATGAATAACATATTATTTCAAAGAGAAAAAAATGATTGAAAAATTCCATTCATTTGATTCATATCTTATTAATCCTCACATCTTATTGAAAATATAAAAGAATGAATTTGTTGTAGTATATTGTTATTGAAAATAAAGATTTTAACTTCTTAACTATTTGTGACCATGAATAACTATTCTAATTTACAACAAACTATAATTCAATTGCAATCAATGTTGTATGGTGATTAAATTATTGTGATGTAGAAAAATTCAGTTACAATAAATTTGTAAACAAAAAAAAATGGAAGTACTTGAAACTTCTAATTTATCCAAATAAATCAAAAACAATACTTGAAGTCGTGTAAAAAACCAAGGAATCAACATGGTTTTCATTTCATCTTTGCAAGCCAATCTTCTCACAACTTATTGGAAGCTTGTAGATTCATTATTGGTGAACCAACTCAATCTCTCATGTTTGTCATTCGGAAGTGCCAAACCCTATCCCTTAACCGTGACGATACATCTATGGCCATGATCACTTGTGAGGATGGTGCCATCAACGGTTGTGGAGTTTCCTTCCATAAAATCCTCATAAAACTTGAGTTTATTTAAAATTTGCTTACTAATTAATAAAAAAAATTATCATTTTCATTTCCCCAAGTTAAAGCATCCTTGCCAATGCCCCTGCAACAGTATTGGCTGGGCATGATATTATGGGTTTCGAATCAATTAGGGTTAGGGTTTAAGGCATTCACAGGGTTTTTGCTCCCAGCGGAGGACCTCAGGCAGCTCCTCGCAGTTGTGCGATTTTTGTTCTCCGTTGTGTTTGACGTTTGACGTTTTGTCTTTCCCGACGTTGACGATGGAGGGAGGCGACGGCGAGACAGGCGAGGAGGTGCAGGAGCGGCTCAGAACGATCGCAGAATTGCAATTAGCAGCCGAAGGAGGCCAAAGCGCGGCAGCAGCGAAATCGCACAAGGGCGATGACGAAGACGAAATCGACCTAGGGTTTGAGGAGATGGGACTGGACGCGCGACTTCTGCGAGCGCTCGCGAAGAAAGGATTATCGGATCCGACACCCGTCCAGGCGAAAGCTGTGCCTCTGATTCTGGAAGGTAAGGATGTAGTCGCACGGGCGAAGACAGGCTCTGGAAAAACTCTGTCGTATTTGTTACCCTTGGTGCACAAGCTTCTCGCTGAGGGAGTGTCGAAGAAGGGACCGAGTGCGATGGTGCTCGTGCCTACGCGGGAGCTTTGTCAGCAAGTATACGATGAGGCGACTTCGTTGGCGGAGTATTGCGGGGCGACTCTTCGGGTGGTGCAGCTAGCAACTACCATGACGACGGCGACTCTGAAAATGGCTCTGGCTAGGGTTCCTGACATTCTGGTAGCAACCCCTGCGCGAATTGCTGCTTGTGTAACTCAGAATGTTATACTACCCGCAGTTCTGCAGGAGTCTTTGTCCATGCTGGTGCTTGATGAAGCAGATTTATTGTTTTCATATGGTTACGAGGAGGACATTCGCAGCCTCGCTGTTCATATTCCTCGTCGTTGTCAATGTCTTCTAATGTCGGCTACCGCCTCTCCGGATGTCGACAAGTTAAAGAAACTTGTTCTTCATAATCCCGTAACTCTAACCCTAACTGAGGAGGTGGATGGCTCTGGCGATACCAGCGTTGTTCCGAAGTCTGTTCAACAATTCTCCATCAATTGCAAGAGCAAAGATAAGCTTCTGTACACGCTGGCGATTTTGAAATACGACTTGATTCAAAAGAAGGCCATCCTGTTTGTTAACACGATTGAGGCAGGGTTTCGGTTGAAGCTCTTCTTGGAGCAGTTTGGAATCAAGTCGGCTGTGCTGAACGGGGAGCTTCCGCAAAACTCGCGTCTGCATATTCTGCAGCAGTTCAATGTTGGTTTATTTGAGCACTTAATAGCTACTGACGATGGAAAGTCTCTACAACCCGTGAGCACAGGAGATGAGGGTGCCGAGGATGCGGGGGAGGCGAAGAAGAAACCGAAGAAAACTATTGGAGACGCCGAGTTTGGAGTAGTGAGGGGCATAGACTTTAAGAATGTGCGTACTGTGATAAATTACGACATGCCTGAAGGTGTTGCGGGGTACATACATCGTATTGGGCGAACAGGGCGAGCTGGAAACGCCGGCATTTCGATTTCTCTTGTGTCTCAAGAAGAGGAGGAGCTCTTGAAGCAAATCAAGGCAGAGGTGAGCGGAGAGGACGAAGGGAGCAAACCGATTGTGCCTTTCCCTTTGTTATCAACAACTGCTGTAGAGTCCTTACGTTACAGAGCCGAGGATGTAATGAGGGGTGTCACCAAAGTTGCGGTCCGGGAAGCCCGTGCCAAGGAATTGCGGGTCGAGATTTTGAACTCGGAGCGCTTGAAAGCTCATTTCGAGGACAATCCCACAGATTTGGAACTTTTGAAGCATGATAAGGTTTTGAGCAAGATAGCGCCAGCGGCTCATTTGAAAACGGTACCGGAGTATTTGCTAGATCCCACTACTGAAGCAGCAAGTCGGGCTATCAACCTAGCAAGAGCAGCCATGAACCTTGCGCAGACGAGCTTCGTCAAGAGGAGAAAGAACAAGCGAGTACGTGTTGCGGACCCGCCTACTTCTTTTACGAAGAGCACAAAGAGACTAAAGAGAGACGGCAGGAAGGGAGGCAAAAGTGAAGATGGGAAGAGTAGATCTCGTAATGCTAGCAAACACAAAAGGCGAAAGAGGTAGTGTCGCGGTTTGCCCAATAGAATTTATTCTTCTCTTCACTCTTGGAAGAGTGGTTTCTGAGTACTCAGGATCCTTAGATTTTGTTAGTTTAACTAGAACCTTGATTATTCTGTGTTCTTCCAAGAGACTTAAGGAGCTCGCTCTTCTCTGTAGTTCTCAATGCAGAGGTTCTACTATGAGAGAGATTTCTAGACTTGTGTAATATGTAGCGGAAATTGAATGACAGTTGAGGCGCGCGAATGATGTGTCCACTTTCCAGTAATGACCCACTCAAGGACCCCCGTGGATGCACTAGTCTTTGAAAATTCCTTTTCTGTTTCTGAAAAAATTGAAGTGGCATTTCATTTTTCATTTCAAAGGTAAGTTTTGTCATTACCGCCAGATGCATAACAGTGCTTTCTAAAAGTTGACTTCACTGTTACTTTGAGAGTTAGAGGCGAATGAAGCTTGCAGATAGCACCTGAAAGCGAGAGTTATCTGCCAGAAAGGACTGCGCCGCGGCGGCATTATTGTAACTTTTGACCACCTCATTAACGCAATGCTTAAAATGGGGGCAGGCGGGTTACTTGCCTCAGAGCAGAAAATGTCGAAGCTTCATGATTCAGTCCCTGCCAGGCTTGCAGGTGGGCGTGTGCCATCACCTTATTGGCTGTACTGATTCTGCCACTTTGTAGAACCTTCCGTTTCCCTCGAAAGTCCAATTTGAATCTTGAAGATTCAGATCCACTCCCAGCCATTTTTTGTGGACCCCTTTTTTATGCGTTGTTCCATTCTGACTTGCTGAGGCTCTGTAGGCAGTCCAGGCAGGCGTACCTGCCTGGTACACTCCGGGCGTCCTTTTTCATGCGTTTAGCATTTAATTTGGGTTACTACGTCGCACTATAGCACCGAATGATTCACACCTGAATTTTTTTAGGAAAACTCGAGACTGGATCCCGTCCTCAGCCAAAATTAACTGCTGGCTGCCCTGGTATTTGTGCCGGGCCGCTTCTGCAGCATGATTATTGAATTCTCAACTGTTTCTTCTCCTGATTATTCTGGTCTTCTAAACTTCAAGCTCCTGTAGTATACTTTTGCAGAGGCCGGTTCATAAACGGAAGGTGCTAACTTACTCCGACTAGTACTTCGATGACCGTCGTGAATGCCTTGCTTTAAAATCCGCAGGCATTTCGGCCAGGCTCAAGAGGTGCAGCTCGACCAGGCTCCCGAGATGAGGCTCGAGCAGTCTCAGGAGGTGAAGTTGGAGCCAAAGCGCTACAGGTGTGGACAACCGCCACATAGATCTTCACTCATCTTGCTGTCGATCTTGCGCAGGTTCAGCCTTAAGTTAGAGTGGCTCTCTACTAATTAACCTGCTACAATCTCCCAAAGTCCAGCTCAAACAGGCCAGTTGTATAACATGTGGAGACACTGCTTACTGTGTTTTCTGGCTGTGTCTGCAGCAATGCGTGTCTGGATGAGGAGGCAGAGCAAGCGCGAGCTGTGAACTGCGTTCGGTTGTTGCAAGAGAGCATCTTGAGTCCCCACGATGAAGAAGATGAGTATTATACGACGGGGCACTTATCCCTTCCCCCCCAATCCCCTTACTATTACTCCCTCGCCGTCGACTACACAGCGGCCAAAATGGTGATCGCCGTGATCAACAAGTGCAAGGTGTTCCAGTGTGTGTCGTCGTTTTTCAAGGACGAGAGCGAGGAGCTTCTGACCACTCTCGTCGGCTTGCACCAGATCCTGCAAAACGTTTCGAGCAGCCCGTGCATCGTCCGGTTCCACGAGACTCTGAAAGATATCCTTCTCTATACCACGAAAGCGTTCGCGTTTCTGGAGAAGCTGTGCTTCAAGGCGCTGCCACATGAATCCACTCATGGAGTGCAGAAGGCGGGCGTGAAAATGAACGAATTTGCTTGCCGGTTCTACGACATGACTGTCAGACTCAGCCACGATTTCAACAATGTATGTACTGTACACTCAAACCTCTTTGATTTTCGATTTCCTAACTTGCTCGCTATGAAAAAGTGTGAATGTGAGACTACAGACAATGATTGTGTGGCACAAGTGCAGGATGCATTTTCTAGAATGTCATTTTCGAGGGTTTAATAAAGAGATTTAAAAGTGTAAGCCTTTGAGATGAATGTCGGGCAGCTTGTATTCAGTTGTTCAATCTGGTGCGTTTCAAAAATTTCGCAAACTGATTGTGAGTCGCCGGCCTGCCGGTTCTTCAACCAGTTCGTCGGACTCTGGTGTAACAATGTACACTCAAACCTCATTAATTTTACCAATTGGCCGGGTTCCTAATATTTTCACCATGACATAGTTTGACTGTGAAGAGTCAGTATTGCAGGATATTCTACAATATATGTCATAACTGAGGTCATAGTTACTTAGAGGTTTCAGTGCAAGCCTGTTGGGATGCAACTTGTACGCGATTTTCACATTGTTGTGTCCCGAATTGTTGCTAAATTGATTGTGATTACTAGTGCCAAAGATAAGTTTGGTAATTGTGCAAGATACTCTAGAATGTCATTTCAGAGAAGGTCATAATAAAGAAGTATTCATATAAGTCTTTTTAGAATTCAATTTTAACACAAATATTAAATTTGAAGCGCCTTGAAAACTTGTTGCTAATTTGAGAGTTCCGATTTTGATCGATCCCTGCAGAACGAAGCTTCTGACTTGGTCTGCGGTTCTCCTCGCGAGGAGCGTCTATCATTCGGAGTCACCACCTACGTGGTCCCAGTGCACAACTTGCTCCAGCGCCTCCTCAAGAAGAAGCGAGTGCACATTCCACTCACAGACTTGGAGACCACCACCTCTGAGTACAACGTGGAGCTTTCGTACCCTCGCTCGTGGTTTTCCAGAGACGTGGCCATGAGCGCCAAGGTGGAGAGCAGCGACCGCGGCGTCTCCCAGACCTTGCACGCCGACCGTGTGAACGTTGAGAAGGGCAGTTGGGGCTGGGAATATGCGCAGGACACGGTTTTGATCACTTACGACGACTTCGTGGTGGCGAATGTTGCGTCCGTGACGGGGGGAATGCTGACCTACAACAAGCACTCGCGGCGGAGCTCAATCAAAGCGTTCAAGTCGCAGAGGTACCGCACGAGTATTCAGATCGTGGGGGCGAGTCGAATTGACCTGGATTTGCAGGACTTGTTCATCAAAGGGGTGAAGGAGAAAGAGCTTGTGTTTTATAAGTGTTTTGTCAACACTACTGGGCGTGAGGAGGTTCTGGGGATTTACAGGTTCCAGCCGAAGCAGATTAAGGCCGAGGGCTTGTTGCACATCGTTGGCAGGGGGAACCAACCTGGGCTTCGACACGTGCTCGTCTCCATCTTCGCCTCCCTTGGCTTCACTCCAGCCGCCTGATGAAGCTCCCTCTCATTGAAGTTTCCACCTGGAAGACAAATTGTTAAAATTTCAAGAGATTGGCACTTTCCAGTTGCTCCTCTGGAAATTCAGATCTACACCCTCCATAGTTCTTCAAGCTTTGAGGATTGGTATCGCAATGTCGGCAATCTAAAACATGCCAATTTAATGAGGCTAGCTGAAACATTCCCATAACCATGGCGGAACATATATTATTTCCCATAAACCATGCCATGTATTCACAGTGGATGTGAAAATTGATCAGAAATGGACGCCAGCTGCAGGATGACAGTCCATGTAACTAGCCTATCTTAGTAGTTGACCCTGAACTTTATTAACAGTGGCTCAATGAGATTCAGTTAGACTGAGCTGCTGACACCTGGAATCAATGTCAGAAGGGTCAAGCTGGGTGCGGATGGTTACCGGGATTCAAGTAACTGTATATTTTGCAGATTATTTTGCAGATTATGGATTACTGGTACTTGTCTATTCCCTTGAACCTTTGCTGCTGTCGGACCATAACATAGAAAGTTGGTGCAGCAGCTCGAGATGTTTATGAATTCTCAACTCTGCAAGGCCTTTAGATTTGTGACGAACCTTTTTTTCTCGGCTGCCCATACTTCGCCGAGGTATGCTGTAATTTTCTCACTAGCTCAGGCAAACTGGACAATGAATTCTAGCATTTTGAGTTGTAGAACTCTCATGGCATTTGAGTTCTCTACCTTTTTTGGTCCAGGGTGCAGTTCTTTCTGAGTGAATACAAAGTGAACGTCTCACTGTCGTCTCAATTTGCAGTTTGCGTGTTTGCTGCTGTGTAGGGGTATCCACCAGCAGACGCTTTTCTTCTCATTTTGAAAGTTGGGAGTGAGAAGTTCAGGAGCTTTAGCATCTAAAAGCGGCCTGTTCCGAGTGATTTTTGCTTGGTCAGATATATGGTTACCTTATATCATGACAGAGCAAGTTTTTGCTTATTGTTTTTTCCTGCAACTCCAGGTTCTGCTGTTAGTATCCGTGGTTACACCAATCTCCGAAGCATTTGAATACTCTTAACCCTAAAGAGTCTTATTCTATGTGTACAGACATAGTGAATGTACAATAAAACATTGCCCTGGCTACCGACCTCATTCTGAATCTTTTCACCTCGTTGGTTGGTCTATGGCGTGGAGTTAATATTTTTGTTTGGTTTTTTGAATTACCTGTGCATAAGCGAAATTTATTTGCGCAGCTAGACACCCATATCCGTGACTTTCAGCATTTTCAGACTTATTTTTGACCAAAAAAAACACAATAAGAAACTGTAAGCATGCATCATGTTAGGGTTGTTCCCATATTATATACTGGGGTTGTTTTGAACTGAATTGTAATATCTGGTTGTGATATGTGAAGGCCCCTTGCAAATGAAGTTTGTTATTCATTTTTTTTAATAGATTCTCATTTTCCCCATAAGTGATTGAAATGGGCGGGCGTTTCTACTCTGATGATTGTGCAGAGACAGGGCTTTTCATGCTGTACAAAATAATACTGAACTCTGCTTAAATATCAACACTAAAAACATTGGTAATTTGGTATTGTGGCTTGGCATAAGTTCCAGGTACTAAATAATAAGTTAAGCTTAATTTATACTCAGCTCTCATGAAATGAGAGTTCAGTAAGTACTTGTTGCAAGGCTGAAGTGAGAGAAGTATAAGTTCCTGGTACATGATCTATTGATCTGTAAGTCATATGGTTTAATGGGATTAGTCCTGACTCACACATGCTCACTCACGCCATTAGTTCAGAACAAAGCTAATAAGCCCTCTAACTTGTCCAAACATATGGAATTTTGAGGAAAAAAAACAAAAAAAAACAAAAAAACATAAAGTGGGTAACCCTTAAACTGCCACTTTTGCTTTTGTGCCTAGTTATTATTATTAGAATGGTCATATTTTCATATTTTTTTGTTGGATAGTGAAAGGACCCTAGGTTTCAACACATTGAAGAATGCAACATTTTGGATATTGTATGCAAAAAAAGTTACAAAGGGTCAAAATGTTGTTTTGGTAGAGGTTCTAAAATTGTTTCTTTATGGCTCTAACATGTCTAGTTTGAATTTGTATGGTTACAATTCAAAAAAATTTGATACAACTTATTAAAATGTTGACATTTTGTTCAATTTAGAGCAAATTCCAAGAATCTCAAAACAAGCCTTGGGCATTTAGGGGGTTAGGGTTATGTGGCACTAAGGCCAAAAAACCTCATATAGATGACTTGAGTATTTACTATAGAAACAAAAATTGCACCAATTGATCCAATAATCAGAGCATTTCACAAATACAATTGTCATGGGAGGCCTTGTCCTTTGAAAGTTAAAATTAGCAAAGTAGACAACCTTCTTTCTAATTTGAACAAAATATGATCCAATGATGTGCGAAGTGTCCACATTGTATTTCCAATCCTAACCTAAACTCCCGCCCTTCTCCTCTTTGCATCCATCCATCCCTCCAAATGATTGGACAGACTTCCAAAGAACCCCATTCATACTATTAGCAACGGGACAACATCTCCTTCACCACCAGGTACCAACTTATAATATCTTATTACTATAGCACAAGAGCCTCCCACAGTAGTATAAAGACACCTCAAAGTTCCAAACGCGGCATCTCCACTTCGATTGTATTTGCAAGAATCTCTTGCAATTTCTACTACTCGCAACTCAATCCAATAGACGACATGATGATCGATGGTGTAGTGGAGGGGGTGAATTTGGTGCTCTAATGATGCAAGACTTTCAATTTGAACTTCTTTCCAACGACTTAATTTGAGGTGCTTTTGAGAGGTTAGAGCTCAAGAACAGAGGTTGTAGATAAAGTGTTGAAATTGTTGCAAAACTTCGTTAGCAAGAGAGTCTATCAAAATGTTATATATCAAGTGTAGAACATGTGATTGTAGAATAATTGTATAACGAAGAAGTTGCGGGATCAATCCAAGTGGCAATGGCTATGTTTCTACATTAGGAGTACTGGTTAGGTGGTGTGATGGGGTGCATTGAGTAGGGGGTGAATTTAGTATTGTGTTTATTTTTTGTAGTAATTGTATGTTCATGGCTCTAGCTTTGATATTCATTGTAATCTCTAATAGTTTACTATGTGGATCTTTGATTTATTTTCTCTTTTTTAGAGCCAAATGATTAGGGACTATATATTATCCTATCGTTTTGTGAATTGCATGATTCAATTACCACTCAATCAAGCGGACCTTCAATTCGCAATAGCATTGAGTGATGGAATACTATCTTATTAACATTAAACACCGTTTGATGCATGTTTTCTCCTAATGCATGTTCTAGTATTTATGTTTTTATTTGTCTTTAGAAGGACGTGTGAAAGTGCGTGCAGGTGAGATTTTCAAGTACTTCTTGTAATGCCAAAAGTAAATTTGTAGATCCCATCCACATCATGAGATTTTTGCCATCCAACTTTGTATGGTACGGATAACCATTATCTTGTTCATCATCGCAACTCCTTACTTGAGGATGCATACTTTTGTAAGTGTGTTGAAAATGGTCATTGATAATTTACTTAACTTACAGATTGAGATTTTTTATGTGAATTCTAGGAGAATGGGTCAAATGATTTTGTGTCGATATTATTGAATTGTAGGTCTGGATGGTTGTAAAGCAATTTAATCATGCAATTGATAAGGCAATGTCCATATGCTTGGTAGAGGAGAGATTTTGCGTAAATTACACAAAGCATGATCAAGTTGTGGGTGAGTTGTACAAAAAAGTGAAGGAGATTTGCCCCTCTATTGAATGTTTTGACTACTCCCCAACCTGCCTTAGTACCTAAAATTACTCCTTCCAGAACCTCTTTACTGAACCATCCACCTATAGCTGGGTTTGAACCCTCTCCCAGAAATGTGCTTCCACAAGCTATTAACGCAACGGAATCTGCCTGCAATCAACTTGAAGGTTCCCAAGGGACAGGCCTACAAGTTAAAACAAAAGTATTATTGCCAGAATCACAATCCGTAGAAGAAACTCTTCCAAGAGATAATGCTCTAGAGGTGAAAAGAGCTTAGACTGTAGTTGAACCAGTACGTGTAGAAATGGGTATTGAATTTGTCTTAGTCTAGGCTGATCCTCGCCTTGTATCCAAAGAGCTTTTGGATATGTTCATTAGTCAGAGCCGAATTCCTGAATATGAACCGATTGAAATACTTGTTGGCACAATAACATGAGGTGATTTGTCGGTGGAGCAAGGCTTAGGTTGGATCCTTCTTAGCCCATTATCTGAAATTTATGTTGGAAATCTATCCCTTACTGGACAGCCCTTGGAAGCATCAGGTTCTGAACGTGTATCAAATTTTGAGTCTTATATGGGCTCATCGTAAAGTAATGAAGCGAAATTGGCTTCTGCAACCCTGGGTGTGTCTCCCATGGAGGTGCCTCGTCGGGTGAGTAGTGAACCTTACTTTTCTTTATAGATCTCATGTTACCATTTGAGTGCTCCTTTTGCACTTGTGGTTTTAATAATCTAATCTTAAACTACTAGCTACTCATAGACCCTGTTGATTTATATATTTTTGTACCTACGAGCGAATGATTGCAAGGTAGTTATATTGGTGAGGGTGGAATGATTTCAAGTGTTGTGTTGTTGAGGAAATAGCTTGTCAATGTACGGACAACATTGTCAATGTATGGATAAAAATATCAGTTGTCATTTGGATGTACAGGTTGGGAGTGTAACTGGACATGAGTACTCGGATGTGTTCTTAAAGGAAAAGGAGAATCTTAGTATTAAAGAGCTTGAGAAGACAAAAGTTGCTTATGAATTAGAGGTATTGATTTAAAAGTCTTACCTATGTGAATATACTGTTGTAAGAATTTAGCTTGTTGAAGGTGGTGTTCATAATCTTGATTTTATTCCACCTAATTACCTGCAATAAAGATTCGTTCTCCATCAAGAATACAAACCCATTTATTTCCTTAACTTTGTTTGTTTGTTGATAGGCACAAAGGATAAAAGTTGAGTATCACAAAGAAGCAAAGATTCTTCATAAGAAATACAAAGCTTTACTTGTAGAGCAACATCACTCTCTTACCAAGCACCAGTAAGAAATACACCTGAATATTTTGAAATTGGAGTAGAATTGGTAGTTGGTAAAGGCTCTTGAGCTTCAAAAAGAACTTGTTGACCGTACAAGTAGCAATTGTATCATTAAACTTGTAACATTATTGTGTTGGAAACCTTCACTTTGTCTTGCCTTCAAAGTTGAAGTTTCTTTGTCGTCCATGGGACCTTGTCTAGTTGTCTTTTTCTAAACTCCTGATGAAATAAAATTTCATAGTTATGAAATGGCCAAATGAATTGAACTTATTATGGAAATTATAATTCAGAGTGAACCAAATTTTACATCATCAAAAATTTAGAATCAGTGATTCAATGAACATTGCGTGTGTTGGTTAGGAAATAAACCAAAAAAAATTCATATGACCTCTACTCAAAAGTGCTACAGATTTCATTAGATTCAATTTGGACTTTTTCACCTTTGATGGGTTAACTGTACTCGAGGTTGAGCATTTGCATGATGAATGGGTCTATTGCAGTTGTTTTTTCAAGGCTAACTACCCAAACCGTTGTGCAACCTCTAGTAAACCAACAAGCTCTTCAACAAATTTTAGGAAGGTCTTGAACTATTGTGGTCCCAATACATACCGGTACTTTTTGGAGTACCACAAACAGTGTCGATGTAGGTTTTAGTATGGCTGGTGAATCTGAGTGTTTTGAAGTTCATGAGTTTTCATATATCCAACGCTCTAATGGCCTAGAGTTTCGTGCTTTGTGAAACCAAAGCTTTTGTCTGCATGCCAACCGTGTGTAGAAACCAAATTTTGAGGATGTTCATGTTACTACTGACAAGTTTTCTTGTTTTGGAAGGGAAAGTAGGCATTACCATGCAATCTCCAAGGATTTCCAGCACTAATGTTTCTATTGCTCCTATGCACCATTCTCTAAGATATGGAATGCCTTAGAATGAGCAACTATGGTTGTCAATGTCAGAAGCTATGGTGGCATTGCCAACGTTTGTGAATGGAATTGGATCAAGTAAATGTGGTGGATTCTTAGTTATTGCCAAATTCTCCTCGTCAATGGATATATTCAATTAATCTAGAAATCTACTGCATAGGGATATATCCTAGTTTGGGTGCTTCTACTTGTATCCCACTATCAATCCTAAAGTAGTTGTTTTTGTTTTTGTTTTTAAAAATTTATCGTGTTTATCACAAATTGTGAGGTCCATTGGAGTGGGTAAGGCACTATCAAAAAGCTTTCAGTGAAGAGGGGTGCATGGATTTGGTTTCTCATGAATTTAGTTGGAGAGAATTGAATTTCAACATATTTTCCATTTAAAAAGTTACAGAAATTGGAAACTTACCTATGGGGCATATAGAGTACCATTAGAAAGTTGTTGGCAAGGAGGGTGCATTAGCTTGGTATTTATATGATTTTTGACCTATGAAGCATACAATATTGACTTTCACATCAATTTTGTCCTCCAAAATTACAAAACAATAGGAAATAAAAATTTATTGATCAGATTTGGGCATGATTTTAGTCGCCAAGTTTGTAGTTTTGCAACAACAGGGTGTTATACATTGTTCATGTTGCAATAGAGCTAGGATTGTTATCTTAATGAAGGATTTTTTCATTCTCTCTTCGTAGGATTTAATGCCATTAGAAGTTCCCAAACTCAGATGGAATCTGTTCCTCCATAAATGAATATGGATGTAAATGGACAACCTCAACCATGTACTTCAACTGGAGTATTGGTACCCATGTCACCTTTGTTTCAAGATCCAATATTGGCTAAAGTAATAAGAATATGCCCTCTGTAGAAGCCAATTCTCGAAGTCCTTCGAAAACTATAAACTCAGCCGATGCAAGTTTACCCAACCCTCACTTATTTGAGCCTACTGCTAGAATGGAATATCAAATACAACATTCACAAGTGTCACCTCGAACAAATCCTGGAGTAGATTCTGCGCCTATTGTTAAAGGAATCCAATACAAATGACAAGTCAAGTTTGTTCTGGAGTACAGGAACCGGTAGCAAATGTCACAACCTTTGAAATACCACAGAATGTAATCCACCTATCAGATTCGGATGGTGAAACCGGATGCAAAGGAACTGAGTCTACACTGAGTCTCCACTAATCCATTTCCAAAGATGGCACATGAACGGAACGTTTTTGATTTGCCAAATGCAAAAAGTCAGGTATCTAATAGTGAATATTAGTTGTAGATGCCCTCCATATATCTTTGCATCCTTCTTTGGTTCTTCATTCATGGAGCACCTTTGATGTGCTTCTTTGACAAGGAGTGTCCTTGCAAAGCACAGATCTGCACAGCAATAATTCTAGATGAAAGGCTCCTGTTGTTGGATTAGTCTATTCAAGCTATACTGTAAATCAAATGTTGGCTTACAACAACCTTAGCTAACTTTCTGCACACTTTAGTTTATTAGTGGTGCATGAGGCTCTGTTTCTTACAAGGCTAGACCTTTAATAGAACTCTTTTAGAGACCTTTCTGAGTGTAAATACAAAAAAATTGTATTCCTGTCTAAATCATTTTTGTCTTGTTTTGACGTGACATTCTTGTATTGTAAGCTTAGTCCATTGATAAATGATCTCAACTATAGCAAACCCGTGATAATTGCTTCGGTTTAACGAAGGATGTAAAGGTTACTTGAATTGATTTATATTTAAACTTATTTATTTTTTGTTTAACTGGATTAGATATGTATAATCTATAAAGAATTATATTGTGTTCCCTTCCTAATAGTTTGACCTATAGAGTTTTGAATACTGCAGGTAATAATTAACAAATCTTCTAAAAGTGACTTCAAGACACAAACATATATTGAAAATTCATGTCTGTTCAGTTTTTGACAGGTCATATAGTTAATAATGGTCAATAGTGAGTGTCGTCAAATGTTCTTTTTCTATTCTAATCATTCAAAATCTGCATGTACTTGATACGTGATGAAGTCAATTCAACAAGGGAGTGCCAAAATTAAATTTTTATGTTAACTAGTGTGCTCTCTACCATTGCCACAACCGCAATAAAACTAAAACTAATTTTTTAATTTTTTAATTCATAAAAGTTTCAAAATTCAATATCTTTCACACTATAGGTCCAAATATCATGAAACAAAGCCCATGCACCCTTCTTTAGTAAGGGCTTTTCAACAATACTAAGAACCGGGGATGTATAGTTTTAGAGATCGCACCATAACAAAACAAAATAAAGAACCTAACTTTAAGGTATGGCATGGATTTTGAGAATAAAACAAAGAACCTAACTTTAAGATATGGCATGGATCTTGAGATTAAAGTAAACAAAGAACCTAACTTTAAGGTACGGCATGAATCTTGAAAATAAGGAGTGGATCTTGAAAAGTTCACGTCATTCGTCATCCTACACCTATCACATGATGGCATCAAAATCAAACAACCTAACTAAGGTATGGATTTTGTAAATAAGGAATGAATCTTGAGAAATCCACATCATCCGTCATCTTAGACCAATTATATTGATAGTTAGTCCTTCATAAAGGATAAGGTATGACATCACATTTTTGCAAGAAGATTCCCTTTCCCCTAAAAAAGAGTTCCTTGCATTCACTCATTGATCTAAATATGACAAAGCATTTGTTCAAACACAACTCTTGTTTTTTAAATGAACCAATAATATTTACCAAAAGAACGACCTCATCATAAGAGTATGAGAGACTTTGAGCTCTAGAGGTCCTTTTAGAAGAATATCCGAGAAGTACAAAGAGTTTGGAGAGTTGTTGTTCGACCAGATGAAGGGGTAGTGTTGGATGATTGGAAAATTGTAAGTTAGTAGATCATGTTTTAGGGGATCTAATCAAAGTTGTTATGTCGGGCGGGTTGGGGTCATTAGATGGGACGGGTGGACGAGCGGTCTATCGGAAAACTTTTTTAATTTAATGAATCAAATTTTTCCAAGTAAAAAAAATTTACCATGAGTTACCTTTGTTGCATGACGTGGCATTCCATGTTGGTGTCAATTAAGGCAAGGACACTAATCAGTTAGGGCACGGACACTATATAATTTTGGTCAGGGCATGGACATTATTTATTCAAGGCATGGACGCTAATCAGTCAAGGCAATAAGTCCAAGTCAATGTTTTTTTACCTCTATAGATAGTCAACTAAATGTTGACTACATTGGATGGGTGGCACCTCTACCAAACAGGCTAATCAAACAGATGGATGGGCGGTCTGTCCATCCACTATGATAACTCTAGCTCCAATCTGGCTCATCATTAGAAAAAGAATGAAATGGAATCTGAATGGCAATTTATCATTCTTGATTGAAGGCAAGGATCATGTATTAGTCTATTAGATTATCATTAGAAAGTTTTTTTTATAAGAAAAGTACCTAGACTTTATTTACATGGTGTTTGAACATATGGTATTATAACTATTATAGATTTTTGAATTATTTTTTGGCTCTTGCATTACCCTAAATTATACTAATTTATAGGTCTTTTAAACTATGCAATTGCCCGTCTTCTTCTTAGAAATTTGGTTAAAAAGCATTTTGTTAACAAAAATACATGCACTATGTTTCATGGTATTTAAAAATAAGGTCTTTTAGTTATGGATTTTTGGATGGTCTTTGGATCTTACATTACCCTAAATATTCCAAAAGTATAGATTTTCTAGATTTTCCCCCCCTCCCCCCCATTTATATGGCATTTGAATATAAAGTGTTAAAGATATGGATTTTTAATGCTTTTATGAATTAGAAAATTAGAATTTTATTTTTATTTTATTTTATTTTATTATATTGTAGCAATAATAGAAGGCACAACTATGAAGACAATATAGATTGAAAATAGATGTTGAATTTATAGAATTAGAACCTTGTATTAGTCTTAGAATATCAATTATAGCTAAAACTTCTTCACAAGATAGTGCAGAGTATCTCTTACTAATTAAGTTTCAAATAGTTTTTATATGCAATAATTCAAAATTTTTATCTAGTGCAAAAATGACTTTATTTCAATCAAAACTTGTGAATAAGGTCTCACTCAAATGCCAACAAGTGAATATGTATTGTATTGCTATAAATTTTGCTCTAAGAATGTTTTGGTGAACCTAGTATGGTAAATAGAAGTCCAAATTTATAACAATACAGAGGCCCAAAATGAAATTTTGGTACACAAATGCCAAAAAAGTCATATTGCTATTGTACTATTAATAAAGTTGAGGTACCAATGTCATATTTGCAATTCACGGTAAACATGCTCTGTACCAAAATATTGGCATGCTCGAGGGGTGATTGTGGGTATGAAAGTGGTGGGAGATGTATGCAAGAGTGGGTAGTTCGGGGATGTGGCACAGATGTGTGGAATGAGCTAGCAACCCACGGGTCAAGGAAGGAGCATCCATGGCGGTTTGTGAAAGAACAATGCCATAACGCCGCTCATCTTCGGCGACACACTAGCACACAACTCTGTCCATGCCATTCCATGCAACATGAGGAAATGGAAGGCGTTTCTGAAACACTTGCTGGGTCTGCTCTAAAGTCAATATTCTGGATATTGATGATGATGATCAAAGTGCCTTTGGGCAATGTTTTGTCCAATATTGGCAGCAAATTGAGTTACCATTTTGATGATCTATCCAATCAAATGATATTGGGCTTGAAGTGAAAAACCGCAAACTGCAGTTGTGACTTGAAGTCGAATCTCATGACTGAAGCCTAATTGTATGTAGATATAAAATAGAGTCTTGTGCTCCCGATTTGCCAAGTTAGAAGAATTTGCACAACTTCTCATTCAGACAAAGTAAGACTCAAATCTTGAAAGATAACTTTAATATGATATTACCAATTTGATGATGTATAATTGGGTGTTTTGTGAAAGTAGCTTCACATGTAGTCCCAGTAGTACCTAGATCATAAAAAAAATAACCATAATTTGTTGTTACCAATTTGATGGAGTTGAGGTAAATGATATATTCAAATAAAGATATAACTAAAGCTAAGATGTGCATGATTGAGGTGTTGTTCAAAGTCTGGATCCATTTTTTACCTTTAAATGCTCAATTCAATTTTAAAAATAATTTGGATAGATATTATTATAGATTATGAAGGAAGGTTGTCTATTAAAGATTTAAAATTTACTTGGCGGATGAATGAAAAGTAATTAGAACCAAGCTTTATTCTAAAGCATCTTGTTCATTATTACGAATATGGACTTCCTAATACTTTAGAAGTTAAGAATTATTTAGTGTGTGATCAAGTGCACAAATTTAATGATAGGATTTTGCTTTTACTTTTGTTTTTGTTCATTGCCATAAGCCCGCAACCAAATTGTTGCAGGATGTAATTTGACTAACTTGGACACCTAGGTCCTTTTTTAGATCTAGAATGTTCCTACGACAAATGATAGACCTTATTTGAACCTTAAAATTCTATGTCCTTGTTTTTCATCATAATGCATTTGAATTTTTTTCTCATTCAAACATGTACCTTATATTGCATGAGGCCTTGCTTGGGGTGCCAAAATGTGAAACAACATTGTGAAGAACATTTTAAAATTTGGTGCTCCATACACATTAGCAACATTCTCTATAATTGTGAGTGTAGGATCAAATCTTAGGCAATAAGACTCCTCTAATTAACCCCTAGAGGACCAACATGCGTTTTTGGCTACACACCAATTTTTAGCAAGTAAGTGTGATTGGAGATTTCCATATTTTTCACCCAAATTTTCATTTAAGAAGGGACAAGGAATATCTTTCATTTGCACTAAATTTCATGACATTTGGAATTATAAGTCAAAACTTATTGCCTAATATGTTTTCTTTTTTATAAATAGGCAATCTAGACAAATAAAAAAAATCAATTTTTACATAAACAAAAATTGAAAATTGTTTTTTAAGAGTTACATGGAAAGCTTTGAATCGTTAAATTTTGATCAATGAGTCAAAATTTATGAGTTTTTTTTTGTTTGTAGAATTGCAAGTAGTTGTGAACTCTCTACTTTAACATTGAAGTCCTTTATTTTACTCAATTTCCAATATTTTTGGAAAAAAATAAAACCATAGGATGTAAATTATTTATTACAACATTAAAATCAATAGATTGGCATTTTTCAATTCTATAATTAAATTCTTAACAATTTAGTATTTTGAATCATTTTCTACTACTATCTAATATTATTTTTTCATATATATTGTACAATTCAAAATGATTCAAAAAGTTTTAAGCATGTGGCCAAATTGTCGAGGAAAGAAAAGCTAAAAAAGACTGACCACCATTTTGGACATTTATTTTATAGGAAAGTGAGCTTGTGAAGTGCACCTATCTAGATTTTTACAAGGCCAATGAAATGATTTCAATAAATTTAAATGCTTACATCTTGCTATCCATGCAGTAAATTTTTTTGAAAATTTATTGCATGTTCTCAAATCAACATACTTCAAGATACTACGGTTACTTGTGTCTAAATTTTTTTTTCTCAAAAATTTGGTACTTGTATTTAAAATGATAATTTTTGAGCATTTTTAGTAAAAATGTAGTCATGGAACTTTAAAGGTTAATGCTTTCAACACACATTGAATCTAGATGCTCAAATTTTTTGAGCATTAGACTATTAGAGATGTCCAAAAAATAAAACAAAGAAAAATCTAATGCTGAATGCATTCAAGTTTACCCTATAACTTTCCATTTTGTGTACCAATTTTTTTTATAAACAAAGCAAAAGAGAATAGATAATATATTTAGAATTTCAATGAGTTGATTATAGGACATTATTGAATAGTTATAAAAGTGTCCCTTTTAACTTGAAAAAAATTTCACCAAAGAATGTTCTCCCCAAAGATGAAGTGATCTAACTTTCTTAGCTTCCACTAGGATCAATTTTCTTATATTTATGGATCTTCAATAGTACTTTCAAGACTTATTTTGTAGGGTTTTATAATGAATGTGAATTTTATTTTGACTTTGTTTCTTTTGTGCAAAAATGGTTTGTAGTAGGGACAAAGGACATGTTTAACAAATGATTCAAGTATGAGGCATTTCTAGAGTTGAATTATATTATGCAAGAATACAAACTGGCCACCTAATATACCTAAGCTTGACTTAGCTATACAAAGCTCCTACCATTTTTCTTTTCTTTGGTTTTGGAATAATCACTTCTAAAAAACTTTGATTCCTAATTTTGAAAAAGAGAAAAATAGAATTGCTTGGAAATTCGAGCTTCACTAGTACAATAATATGGATTGGAGCTTAATCACGCTTGTAGGTATTGGTGGCAAATATGTGTACTTCAATCTATAAAGAATAACATGTCTATTTTTAAATATGAATCCATGACCAATGCTTCAATCTATTGTCAATTAGTCTATGGATTTGTGCATTCTTGCAAAAGTGGAGGAGTTTGGGAGTCAAAAAAATCCTAGATGCAATACTTATTTGAATGAACTTGGATTTTGTTCATGCTCTATTTTACTCAATCTTCTTCATTTGGTTCTAAGTTGAATTAGAAAACTCTTCACTCTACCTCATGAAAGTTATGAAATTGAGTGTCATATATTTGAAATTTGCAAGGTAGTAACTAAATAAATGGGATAAATTTTACTTTGTTTTGTATAGAGCTTTCAACTTAGATGAAGTCAAGGTTGACAGGACAGTCGGACGTCCGGGACGTCCGGACGCGGACGCTGTGTCCGCAGTGTCCGCTGACATTTGCGGATGCCGTCCGCCCCGTCCGCCCGTCCACCCTGCCCGCTCGTTCGCCCCGCCCGTCTGCCTTCCAACGGCGGGAGGGACGTTGCGTTCGCTAGCGTCCATGCGGACGGACGTTCAGGTTACGGACGCCTTTTTCGGGCGGACATAGAGATTCGTCAACCCTGGATGAAGTCATGATCAACTTCCAACCTCTATACCTCTATACCTCCAATGTATAAATTGATGCAAAAATTGAATCTACAAGGCTTCTAGTTTAGAATGGTGGTAGAAACTTAAATTGATTATTAAATTATAAATTGATTATTAAATATACTTAACTTGCAAGAGGTCAATTATCTTTCCATATCAAAATTGGGTATCATTTCCAATTCATGTAATAAAGTTGTTTATGTTTTATGCATCAAAACATGCCAATTCAACAAATTTAATCATCCAAGGGAAATTATGAAAACACAATGAGTTGGTGTTGGTAATATAGGTAGATATAGAAAGAGGATCAAGTCCCTATTTGTTTTTTGGTATCCTCCTTTGCCTTTTTGATTGCAAGAAAGGCTTTAGTGGCAAGAATGATGTTGAGATCTTTTCTTTTCTTGTGAGTGCAACACTCGTTGTTTGACAATTGATCCTCTTGGTTTCCTTGACTATGTACATAGAATGTCTCACATGATTGGCAAAGATGTTTGCCAATCTATAAACCACTCACAAGAAATTGGCCATTCATGTCTAGGGTGGGTTCTTCATTGCAATTAGGCCGAAATGCCCAATTATGTGCTTTTGCCTCTATAATTGGGCATTATGGATTTTTCATCCAACATTACATTTTCATCTTAAACTATTCATTCTAGTTTGTTAATTTCCTATGATAGATTATGCTAGGCAACACTTCTTGTTGTCAAGCATTTTCCAAAAAAAAAGAGCTTCCAGCTTGTTGGGCTCCAACCACCTTCCTTGTTGGACCTTTTTTGTGCAAAATGCCCTCCTCCTCGGGCATTGCCCTATACTAATGCAGTCAAATAAAGATTGACAGCTACTTGCGAGTAAGAGAAAAGTCCCACTTCTATGTAATCCAAACAAACCTATGAATGCTCATTCAAATGCAAATGCCCCAAGCAATCAACTTCACACTTCATTATCCTACAAGTGGTCAGTGGAATTTGAAATTGACCAACAATTCTATGATGCTCAAGGGTCATTGCAAGAAACATCTATTGTTTTGTGTAGTGTTTTCTTGAAAACTGCATTTTTGCTACAAAGTACTATGCAATAGAACATCTCAGCTGTTGATTTGGAAAATCAATGGCAAATAGTACTCTTGGACTCCTTACAAGTATTGAAACAATACGCAACTATTGGGAAAAAAAGACAAATTGCCACAAAATAGAAACAATGAGGTATAATTTAATAATAAATAAAAAATTGTAAATTAAAAAATAAAAATAAAAATATACCATTTGAGAGGATTTGATGGTGATCAAAATTCAGCATAAAAATTAAAGTTGACATCATTTTCAATTTTCAAAAGTACTCGTGCAAGGGAGCCCTATTTGCCTAGGCCTAAAGGACCTAAAATAATATATTTTTAGAAGATCCTTTGTAGGCATATACCCATTTAATGTAGAAATAGACCACCAAAATTTCAATCCTAAATTATTCAATTTGGGTACTCCGAACATAGTGAAAACCCTTAAATCTCAAAGTGTGACAAATTAATAAAATTGAATTTTAAAGGATTTTTTTTATTTCTAAAAAAGAAGGGATTTGATTACCATCAAAGTAGATATCTCTAATAAAAAATTCAAATTCTTAGGACTTGGGATTTTAAATTTATATTGAAAGACAACAATATTACTCCAATTGTAATGGAAAATAAGACCGGTGTTTCTTGCAATGACCCTCAAGTTGCACTTTACAAGATTTATTGGTGGAATAGGGTGAAGTCAAACCTATCTATTCTCAAGATGAAATGAAGGTCAAGTGAAGGTCAAGTGGATCAAATGACAACTTAGTAACTCATAGCTATTTGTGATGAGTCCCTTTGTAACATTATTAACCAATTATAGGGGCCCTTTTGTTTCCACAAGAAGTAGAATCCCTTAGCATGGCAACTTCCTACTTTCCTAGCCAATCCATAACTCTCATGCAACTTCCCACTAATGCTGCAACTTCCTAATCAACCAATGATTCTCTACAAATTACAACTAAATTCACTCCTAGGCATATAGAGAAGGATTATTCCTCCTTCAAGGGGAATGGTTTAGGTTGGTTAATAATGTTACATCTAGGTGCTATTGTATGGATTCTTTTTTGGCATTAAAATAAACTTCAATGTGTATCCTCCCACCATGGAAGAAGATCCATTGGCTACCATCGTCTATCACAAGAATCGTTTAGTGAAGAGTACTTGAATTCACACTTTACAGTTTCTTAGGTATTGGCCCTCACCATGCCGAGGGCTTAAACTGTACAGTACAGTACAGCTAAAATCGCTTATTTTTTCACTCAACCAGCTCATTGTGAACCCCTGTGCGAAGATGCACACAACCAGGGTACAAGAATGCGAGATCCCTTGATGGGTGATGAACCATGTAACCTTCCAATGTGTACATTTTTCACACAGGAGGGTCAATGTGTTTGAGAACCAAGTATCAATTCTAATTTCAGCACCCGTTCTGGTGGATTTCCAGACCTGCATCTTGTGCACTGCCCTGTTTCGGCAAGCTCGTATCTTGTGAAGGTCAAGATTGCGACTCTATCCCTGCTCGTTTGGGATGTCTGTTTAGCCGTTTAGTGTAACTTGTTCTCGATACTGTTACTCCTTGGAGTGTTCTTCGAGAGGATTTATAGTAATTCTTACGAATTAAGAGGTTCAATGTTTTGAGCACACCACGAGCGCTGTTCACTTGTTGCATGTGTTCATGATAGCATGAAACAAGATTTAGATTCAAATTGCTCTTAGCTGACAACTTCGTCATGGAAACAGGAACTATGCAAGCGCCGGACGTCAGGCATTGGGAGCTATTCTTGAATGAAGAATACAGAACTCGCGAATGGAAGTTTGAGCAAGTGTATGCGCGTCATGTTGGCAGTCACTGCAATGAGGCTGACGCTTGTATCTTCGATGCCAACCAACTTCGCAGCAAGAACATGCACGGTTTCCTTTCCGTAGACAATCGTGGACTTCACTGATTTTTTTCAACTCTCTTGAAAGCTATGGGAAAAGTAATGCTTTCTTGTGGGAGAATTTTCGCCTAAGTCAGTTCAACTGAATGTAAATGTTGAGTTTCTTCACCCCAGTCGTTGATCGAGGATGCTTGTTGTTTAAAATTCGTCGTTTCCCTGTTTCAATGAAATAGGCCTGGATTGAAGTGTTCTGGTGACTTGGTGAGCGATCAATTGTACATATGAAGTGCTTCTTCCTGGACAGAGGTCCTGAGTTGAAAGAGATTGATGAACAAACAATGGCAAAGACACAGTCATCAATATGTTTGTTCGAAGACACAAGCAAGCCGATGCAAAATTTCAGAAAGGATGAGGACGCTAATGAATTAATCAAGAATTCAGGTTAGCTTTCATTTGTTGACTCTCATTTGAATAAAATTCAAGGCCTATCATTGACACAAAAGTCCCATTTATGGACTTAGTAACTATAAAGATAAATAAACAATTAAGTAAGCTGAAATGGCCTTTAATATGCAAGTCCATATGACAATGTGATGTAAAGATTGGAGTTTTTTATAGTTTGGTTACAGGTTGATGGCTGGTAATTATCCAAATCATAGAGTTCAAGATCTATTAGAATTTCATGAATTTTGTGTAGAGATATGTTTTAAAAACTTGGACATGATAGTACTTTATGCTATTCTATTCTAAAGTTTGATTATAAGCCTTAAATGGCCCTATTATGCATTTTATCCAACTTGGCCAACAATATAAACTGTTTATCAAGCCTAGTTTCCAAAATCTAAAATTATTCCTCAATAAAAACAAATTTGGATAGTCAACAAAAGTGGTATTTGAAAATAAAAGTTGTTGATTATTTGTTATAAAAATGTACACTTGGTGAAGACTACATTACCAATCTTGACACATCATAATGCATATCTAAGTACTCTTTATAAAGTTTCAATTGTTAATAGAATTCATCTTAAGGTGGTTCAACATTTGGTCTTCATTTGCAAGCTAATTTTGAAATATGGATTCATCAATAAATGCACCACAAGGTATTAAGTTAAGCTCTAAACTCAAGATTCTCATCTAGAGTTATAATCTCTTTTCCCACATGCTACATGCTTGTGAGTTTTCATTGGTGGAAGCAAAAGCAAGGACAAAATTTAAAAGAGCTTATTTTCAGACTCAAAAGAAGTTAGATCCGTAGCTTTCTATTTTTTTGGCTTATCTAAGAAAGAAACCTTGATTTCCTTCCACATTATGATCAACCAAAATATCTTATTTTAATTTGTCTATTTCATTGTGATCATGGTTGTCATAACAGGCGAGTTAGGATCATCGAACGAGACAGACAGACGGTCTGGATGGCTTTAATTTTGTAACTTGTGCAATTTTGCGGAATGACACGTCACCTTGGAATGCAAAATCCAAGGCCTTAACGATCTCGTCCGCGCCCAGCATGTTCCTTAATCTACATGGCATCCACGTGGCCTATTTTTTCGTTATTAGAAAGTCAACTATGTGTTGACTGTATTAGAGGGGCGGGACCTCTAACGGATGGGCGAACCGGACGTCCGTCCACTATGACAACCATGATTGTATACCAATTATGGATCCTAGTCCCTATACTCTTTGAGTCATTGTATACTAATTTCTTCACATTAGATTCAATGAGAGAGCTAGTTGAAAAGGAGATTTAGAAGAATACCAAGCAATAGTGTTAGTGGTTGGTGCCAAAGACCCTTTCAGCCACCAAGCTACTGCAGAGTCTTTCTGTACCCTGGGCGCATCTTGCAAAACTTTCTTTCTATGATGGGAAGAGGATGTGAAAAATAGGGTAACTTCTAGGATGGAAGCAACTGGAACCCGGGCAGCATATATAATTCCTGAATCATGTTATCAAGGAAACTCTATAATGAGCACTAGTGAATAATTTGATGTAGCAACAAGACGAAGAACTCCAGTCAAAGTCCACACGGGGCGATTGACTTAAGGGTCATATGAGATCGTGCAGACAAAGGAAAAGCACAAATCACTCCTCCAGTCAGTGGCTTTGTGTCCCGGAAGAAGCTTGGGACGAGCTGCTTGATCAAGTACATTCTCGGTCAACCCACGCTACAGAAACTTAATATCCACTGGATCTTAACTTCGCATCCGCACCCTTAAATTCCGATCTCTGGAATCTTGTATCATATATGTGCTTATTCGATTACTGCAGTCTGCACGTGAATCTGAATCAACGGCATGCCACCTCGTATGAAACATACTCTGTGAATAAGTCGTCAGGGGGGACGACGAGGACTAGTACGTGCGATCAGAATTCACACAATTCTCGCATTCAACAGTTGACTTAATTTGGGATCCACCCAAGTACGGCGGAATGAGTCAGATAAACCTCCTGATCGAGGGAGGTCGTATCTCGACGCGGTTTGGGATATATACACCTCCCCGAGGTACCACCGACCGCCGCATAATTTCCCCTGAGGTATCTTTTGAGGTACTTTGCAGGTGGAGATCAGTTAATTGAGCAGATTCAAGCAATTCTAACGACAAGCGATTCGAGGATACCTTTTGTTGGGAATCGGTAATCAACGCGCCTCAAGAAAAACACGCATGGAAGATGATGAGTCCTCGGGAAATACCCCAGTGGATCCCCTACCCCAGTGATGTATATAACTGCGTAAGACTTGCAGAAGCGTAACACTTCAGTACAAACGGCAAATGCTTCTCTAGATCAACAGTGCGTAGTCCACAAGTGCATGTGTACGTGACTCCAGCTAGCTCCTTCACTTAACTTCGATCAGCTCGATTTTCGATCACCGTAGTCCACAAGTGCATCTGAACGTGACTCCGATCCAACTAGCTCCTTTTACTTAACTTCGATCAGCTATGGCTGCATCTCCACCAGTGTACATGGTTGTGCTGGTCTTCGTGGTGCTGTTGTCTGGTGCGAGTGCTCGCCTGGACCCGAAGCACAAGACGCACAACGTGACGTTCTACGCGCACGAGGCGATCGAAACCGGGAAAGACGCGACGGCACGCATCGTAGCTGGGCCGGGTGGGAACGTGAGCGCGCTCCAGTTCGGCGCTCTGGTGGTGGTGGACGACCCGCTCACGGCGACGGCGGACCCCGCATCTACGGCGATTGGGAAGATGCAGGGCTTGTATGTGGTCGACGGCGGACAGAAGTATCGCGCGCAAGTGACGGTGATTATCGAGCAGCCTGGCGACTTGGTAGAGACCACCTACGAGGTACGTGAAGCCTAAAATTTAGCAAAAATGAATTTAAAATGGCCATTTTTTCAATGGTGTGCTTGAATTGAAATATTGCAATTTAATCCTCCATTAAATAGCAAAAATGGAGAATTTAAGAACAATCTCCTTTTGGGTCCAAAATGGAAATCTATTGAGTTTTGTCCCTAGTTTAACTTCCACCAATGAAAATTCACAAGCATGTATGTAGTGTGTGGAACTAGGGATTGTAGCTTAAGACCATAACCATGAGTTTAAATTTGAACTCAAAATGAAGTAGTGGACCATGATGCATTTATTGTTAGGATCATAGCTTAAACTTAGCTTGCAACTCCACACCACATGTAGACTACTTTACAATTAATTCCACTATGCATGTTAAATATTTGAATGAGTGTTTTTGTTAATTTTTTGTGACATTGATTTCTGATTTTGTTGTGATTTATATGCAGATTGTTGGTCAACGAGCATCATTCAATGTCTCCAACAATAGACAATTGGCAGTGTTGGCAGGGACCGGAAACTTCTTCGGCCAAAAGGGATATGCCATTGTCTCCACCGTGTCGCAAAAGCTTGTAGGGACCATGGGCGCACAATACAATGTTCAAAAATGGACTCTAGTCGTTGGAAAATAGAATGGAATTACAAATAGATCTAACTTCATATCCATCATAGCTTAGTAGCTTACAACATTCATCGATCAATTGATTTTCAATCATTCATTTTTTAGGTTCAAAAATTAGCACAAATAATAAAATAGTTTTTAGATGTCATTCTTTGCTCAATGAGCGGTACTTTATATTCTTATGTAATTTGGGTTCACAAAATGAACCAATTGTGGTAATTTGTATTTTTTGAATATATATATTTGTTTTCCAATATTACTTTTTGTATGTAAAACAATGTAATTCAATAATTGGCAAGAGCTCTTATATACATAGCCCACAATAATACTTGTTACAAAATGGTGGGCCTTTTCACAAACATTTAACATTGTGACAACATTCATTCAAAATTCTATAAAATTTTGAAGGTTTGAATAAGTAGAAAATTCTTTATTTAATTGTAACTTCATATATTAGTGACACAAAAGAAGAAATGTAATTCCAAAAAAAAATTATTTTGTGATTTTTATTTTCATATGTTTTAATCAATTCAAATTTATAATAGTAATGTAGAGTTTTCTAAATTGTTTAGATTACTATGATTACTTTACTAATTTGCCATGAGTATTAAAATATATGTTTGTATATTATACTTCATATTGACATGTATTGAAATATATGTATACTTCAAATTTTTATTGTCAACAATTTTAAGTGGAAACTTTTATTTCATTATTTGTAAAAATGATTGGGCCAATTCATGGTTGTCATAACAGGCGAGTTAGGGTCATCGGACCGGATGGCTTTAATTTTGTAACTTGTGCAATTTTGCGGAATGACACGTCACCTCGGAATGCGCCCTGACGATCTCGTCCGTGCCCAGCATGTTCCTTAATTCACATGGCATTCACGTGGCCTATTTTTCCGTTATCAGAAAGTCAACTATGTGTTGATTGTATCGGACGGGCGGGACCTCTAATGGACGGGCAAACCGGACGTCCATCCACTATGACAACCATGATTGTGATGCACTAAAATGCATTTATCACAAAGCCAAGCTATGGATCCCCTTGCTCCTATGTATCAAACCTTCCTCAATCGAAATTGTTCATAGAAGTCTCTTTTATTTTGACATTTGGGTTCCAAAAACTCTTGAAGCCACCATTGTGCTTTGGATTGGTCATCAATTGAGATTCTTGAATGTTTCTTGAAATCACTTGGCAATGCTTCCAAAAATGTAGTAGGAATTTGATATTCCAATAAACCAAGTGTGTCAAGAATCAAAGCTACAAAAGTGCCTCCATCACTAAAATCAAGGACCATTGCACCCATCCTACAAGCTACATGGGCCCTAATTTTGGTCAATAAGGTGGCAATCTTCAATCCCCAAGCTACCATCGCAAGAAACCTCCTTGTGTGTTTTGTTCCAAAATCCACCACACAACCTTCTTGATTTCAACCTCATGGAATCCATAGATACTTTCACATATGAGGTGAAGCAGGATTCTATCAAGGCCAAGCACCAATCATGTCAAAAGCCTCCTCTTCCCAAAGTCACAAAGTTAGGCCAATTTGGGAATTTGTGACTTTTGCATCTCCAAAGAGAATGCCATTACATCATCAATCTTGGAACACACTTCAAGCAATAATTCTCTTTGCATGTTTTGGATGCCATGCTTTAGATTTTGTATTAGATGTACAACATCATCCAATTTTGATATTGTTTCTTTGTGATGTTCACGGTTTTCCCTTCTCATGTCATCTAATTTTTCATCCAAAGGCCCATATAAAAGTCTTTGAAGTAGTTGCCAAAGGGGAGTGGTCCATTAACCACCTTTATCATGGCTTGAGTTGGAGTGATTATTTGGAGTCATAGTTCCTAAAGATTGGATTTCCTTGTGATAATCTTGTAGTTTACATGATCGCCTTTCCAAAAGCTTTTTCCATACGAAGTCTCCCAATAAAGTGCTCACCTTGTTTTGGCCAATGCTAAAACCTTCACATGACTTCCAATTGTGTGTAGCATCTACTCCCATCTTTATGACCTCCGGTTCTAATTCTTTCACTTGAACACATTGGTTTTTGCGGTCTTTAGTATGAACCAACCTTTGTACACATGTAGGGCGCATTATGTATTCAGTGAGGCGAACTCCAAGACAACCTAATGTGGAATTTTCTTGGAGGAGTTTGATGTGTATGACAATTGTAGTTTCAAGGAATTCTAGCATTTTGTCTTGACATTGATGGGATCGTAAAAGGATGTCAATGTCACCATGATGGAATTGAAGAATAACTTCAATCCGATCACTTATGAATCTGATAATGTCTTGAAACACCTCATAAGTATCTCAAACATTTTTGCTTTGAAGCTTTTGGAAGAAAGAAACCTACACAATATAACAAAAAATAAATAACATGTCATTTCAACGAGACAAAAGTGATCGTAAAATGGAAATCATTTGATTCCTATTTATTAATATTCACATCTAAAAATAGAATGAAGTCATTGTAGCATATTTTCATTGAAAACAAAAATTAAATTTCTTCAATTACTTGTGATTGTAAATAACTATTCTAATTAAAAAAATTATTGTGAGGTATAAAAATTCAATGACAATAATTTTGTAAGTTGATTAAGAGGAAGGAAGTGCTTTAAACCACTCTTTTAATTTATACAAATAAATAAAAAACAATACCTAAAGTCGTGTAAAAAATCCAGGAGTCAATATGGTTTGAATTCCATCTTTGCAAGTCAATCTTCTTCCAACATACTTAAAGCTAGTGGATTCATCATTGGCAGGCCAACTCAATCTTTCATGATTGTTTTTCAAAGTTGATGGTATCATAATGTTACTAACATCTTGCTTATAGCATATGTGTAGTTTCATCATCATGCCAAAAATGTCATCAAATTGCTTATCTATGTCTCTTTGACCTTCTACAAGCTTCAATATCAAACGTTTCATGTCTTCCATGGATATGATTCCATTGGCCGAAACCATCTCCAATTCATGATTCACAATTGTACATTGGTGCAAGAATTGTCCAATGATGTGGTGGCAAAACCAATGGGGATTGGTGGTGACAACCCCTTCTTTTTCATTGTAGATAATGTGCCCTCCATCATTCAAGGGTATAGCTACAAACACCCTCTTCCTTTTAACAAGCTCATGGTCCACATCATTCAACTCCTCCACCTCTTTGCACTTGCCTTCACAAAATTCTTCCCACTTCAACATCAATGGTTTTGATTTGTCCACATTCCACAATGCAACCAAATGTTGCACTTCCTCACATGCACGAATGGTCATTGGCAATCTCTCTAACAATTGCTTCATGTGTAATTTAATGAAACCAAACACTTCACGAGCATGAGTTACATTTCTCCCATCCACCTTGAATACATGCTTGTCTTCATCAAACTCAAGTACCTCTTGGAATTGAGATTCCAACTCCACAATCACATCATCAATGCGTGCTGCAAATGCATGATCATCTTTCCAATAGTCAAAATGCTTCATGACTATTGACACCTGTGGGCGATAGGAAAGAGATCACCTTATATTGGAAGTAGTGAATCGCAACCACCATTCAAGTTACAATTTTATGTTGGATGTACTTCTTTTCGAGATAGTTAATTGTTCCATGGGATTACACATGAGCAAAAACATTGATGAACTTTCATTAGTTGAGAGATTGGGCATCACCAACTCATGAAAAGAGTGATAGTCGATTTGACCGGCCATGTTCCAAATGGTAATGCCAATGCCATTGCATAGTACACTCTTTACTTCAATGCTGTGTGTACGTTTTAGTGGCATGTCCTTTATTGTCTTTTTTGGCACATGAGATGTTTTGAAAGCCGTTTGTAGTATTTTCTTGATCCTTAATCAGTTTGGAATTTCATCTTTTCCTTGAAATTCCTTAAGTTGTTGCATAGACATTCGCAATCTTGTCTTACCTGTGAAGAAGTAGACCAAGAACAAGGTTGGTTAGAATTGAAAATGAAATTCATACATTTTTTTTGATGAAATTCAATTACTACCTAAAGTCTTGAAGAAGCTTGATGATCATTGATCAATGTATTCCTAAAAAAATATTTGGGAAAGTAATTTATTGTCATTTTTTTTATATTACTTTCAAAAATAGGATTTCTTAATTTACTAATTAAAATATATTTTCTATATATTTTAGAATCAAATCCCTTATTGATTGCAAGACCATGTAATGAAAATTTCAAATGGAAATTTTTTCAATCCCCCGGGGTTGGAAAAGTTGCTTACATTAAGTAATATCATTCAATTGTTTATGTAAAATGAATGAACTCAATATATAATAAGAGTTGCTTCTTTGATGCATTTGAAACATGATTCAAAAAGGCTTAAAAGAATGTTCTACATGAAATAATAGTTCATATATATGTTTAGAATATGTATTAGATAGAATGATGGCAAGGATAGCGAAGAAACCATATTTGAGAATGAAATTTGATCCAAATTTGAAAAATGTTAATGATGTTAGAGTCTAGAATGAGAATGTTCTCATAAGCAAATCATATCTAATGCTTCTATCTATATTGGAAATCCTAGAAATAATAATTATTCAAAGAAACACTTCATAATGATATTTTAGAGATATTTTTTGGCTTTGAGGTGTGATCCTTGCCTATAAATTGAAACTTCATGTAGTTATATTCTCATATAATCAGAATAGAACAATTCAAAACTTTCTATACAGAATCAAATTTATTAACCATATAAACATTATTACTTCAATATAATATATTTCTATAATTCCCCTTAAGTGTAAGATTAGAAAAAACTTATAACCTTTAAAATACTTATTTAGATCCTATCAAACCTTTATTTAAGGAATAAAACAATCATTTTCACATGACACATGCATAATTTAACCCCTAAATGACTAGTTCCATATCCATATTGTTAAACTTTGATTTTGAGCTCAATGTAGCCTTTCCAATTATATAGAATAATTAAATTACAATGTAATGTTTTTGTAATACATTTGAGATTATATGCTATCTATCAATGTAAAATATTTCTACTAGTTTTTGTAATAAATTACAATTCTTATGTATTGAAGTATCAAGTAAAAATTAATTGGTATATACAACAAAATAAATTCGACGAATTTGAAATTTCTTGAATTTATTACAAAAATATCATGATAACAATTCCAAAAATTGTTTTCTATTTTTATATCCAAAATATCTTTAGTGATGATTTCAAGACAAAACACTATTGCCAAGCTAAATGTAACCTCTTTATAATTAATTGGTAAGATTTTAATAATTTTCATTTGTAAAATAACACTTTGATTCTCTATTAAACTATATTGTTTGGATTGATTTTAGAAAAATGAAAACATTGTAAATATTTTTAATGTAATGTGTATATCATTTTTAGAAAAGAAAATACAAATGAAATACATACTATACAATCATGCTTGGATATTAATACATAGAGCTTTTGGTTACAATGATGCATGGAATGTTTTGATTTTTCTAAAGCTTGAAATGGAATGGCAAAAAACCTTATTAGACTTAATTTTCTAAGTAAAAATCAAAACCCAAAATAGCATTGGAAAAATTTTGAGGCCTATAGAAGGCTACTAGTTTTTTTTATTTTTGGTACTTTTGCAATGTAATTACAAGAAAATAAAAATTTTAATAAAAATTAGGAAGAAAAATATTTTCTTTGAAAATAAAAAAAATATTTATAAAGTAGTAATTATGATATGGTGCTGATGTGTAACCAATAGTACCACATCAAATTCTAAATTTTTAAAAATGAAAAATGATTTTTTATTTTTTATTTTTTCCGTAATTGCACCATAATAGTGCAAAACTAGAAGCCTTTTGCAAGCCTCAAAATTTTCCTAATGATACTTTAATAAAAGTTACAAACATATTTGACCAAGACGCATCCACTTTAGAAATACCATGACCTTTAGGGGTTGATGGTCACCACTCATCTTATGGATACAATTTCAAAACACAAAATGTTTTGTTTTTATATTTTAGATATCTTTTGGATATCTAAAAATAAATATTTTAACTAGGTGTTTTAAAAATTAGAATTCTTGATGTGTAATTCATTTTTATGAAGCAAAGTACATAAAGTCTACAATATACTTATATACTTGTGCAATCAAAATTTTGTTGTTAGGAGTTAGTAATGAGATCTTTTAGTGCAAAAATAAAATTGTTTTGTATTCATCAATGTATTGTAAAATTTAGGCAATCAAAAAACATGCCATTATTTTAAACTATATTCATATTGCCAAAGTACAATGCTTTAAAGTTGATATGAAATTTTCAGTAAATATTACTTTTAATTTGATTGTACTGATCATTTGATTTTAGAGATTGAAAGAGAATGTAATTTCTATTGATAGAATCTCAATTTTTTATGCAAAAGATATATTTCTTTAGTCATCTATATTTGGTTTGAGACCTTTTGGATAATCAAAGGTTTAGAATTTATATATATATATTTTATATAATTTCAACATTCTCTTCTATTATAAACCTAACCAATCATATCGATTTAATGAAATATCCAAATGCAAAACATGAGTATATATAGCTTACCAGCAAATAGTTGTCCATACAAAATCACTCGCCCGGATTTTGGTTTAACGGTTGCTATGTTTTGTATAATATCCCATAACTTCATTTTCTTCCTTTTTGATAATGTGGAAGATATGTAGTACTCATCTCCCAAACTCCTACAGACCTATATCAATTAAATCAATGTCTTCAATACAATGATTCTCCAAGAGCAAATCCATCATTGCTCCAAGCATTTTGTAACCACCAACTGCTGTACACCCTAGAAAGTCAATTTTCTTCAAAGATTTATTGGTCTTAAGGGTTTTCAAGACAACCAAAACATTCTCAATCTCTTGTGTATCATGTAAAGATAAATCGTCCACTCACCCAAAACTCAATTCCAATAAAGACGTGTTGGTGCAAATAAGGTCATCTAAAGCTTTAATCCTTTCTTTCCCTCCAATCGATCCAAATAACCGAAGCTCAGTTAGGGTGGTATTGTATCGAAGATTATTGTTCTTAGGCATAAGTAGATCCAACAACACCTTCAGCTCCATGCTACTAGAAATCTCACGAAATAGGGCTTCAAGAGATTGGTTGGAACACAATGCATCAGCTATGCTTTTGAATCCTCTCGTGAAGGCCTTTTGGACCTTTGCTAAATCTTTACAGATTCAAAGTGATTTGAGGGATATGCTTGAAGCAAGCATGCTCAAACTGAGCATCTGATGTGAGAGGAGATAATTGCAATTCTTCAAGTATACTTGAAGAGCCTCGGAAGGGCTTCATGAGTTGCTCCATTCCCTCTCCATTCAACTTCACCCCATTCATTTGAAATGATTTAAAGATTCGAAGATTATGAGGCATAACAATATTGGCCATAAAATTTGCAACCAACTCTTTGTCCATCTCTTCTTTCAAACCACCAAAGTTCAGGCTAAGATCTTGAATAGCATCATTTTTTGGAGCATTCTTGAGACACACTTGGCAAATCGGACTGCAGAGCCATCCCAACACCAAAGGTAGAGTTTTCTAAAACCATTGCCAGATTGGTGGAGTGCGTGAGCAAATGCTTCCACGTGTGTGGAAGAACCATCCCCCGATAGTTCGATGCTCACTCCTTCATGGAATACAATTTCTGATGATGCAACTGCCTTCAGAAACTCACCATACCTTACTTCCACGCCGGTGCCATGGATCAATGTACATCCAAAGCGTCCAAAGTAAATTCTGACTTTCGAGTCTCCATAAAAATACAAACAGTCGCACATGCGACCATCTTCGGGCAAGGAAGAAAGAAAGCGTGCCAACTTAGACTCCTGTTGCCCATCCTGAGCAAACAAATGCTCCGCTGTCTCTCCGCTGCCAGGAAGGAAGGCAGGACTGCGAAACCAACGAAGGAAGAAATCCTTCCAAGTCCAGAAGCTAAACAGCGACACCAGGAAAGCGAACAGCTTCCTCGTGTTGGTCTCAACCCCGATGCAGCCTCAATGTAAAATCTCACAGGCAAATAGAAATTGTGATGATCAGAAGACGTCGAGACTTGCAACCGACTAAGCTTCGGTCCTCCAAACCCCGACGACTCTTCTCTCTTCTGGACAATCCAAAGACCTCACCAACAGACTTCCCAAGTTACACAAAACGTTGTCACCAGACTTCAATCGTCTCCACATTTAAAGACCACCCTACATCTAACGCAACAAGCCATCATGCATGTGCTTGCAACAGGTCGTGTGCACTGCGTACTAACTACTAAGTACTTCATCCAGCCAAAGCATGAGGAGGGAAAGGGGATAAGACAACGATTGTTCTCAGACTGTACTCTAAAGCATCAGCCGCATCCTAAGGACATGAAGTGAATCCTCAAGCAGGATGTAACTAGTCACCATCGATGTGGCAGCCAAGCTTGCTAAGCCGTGCAAGAATCACTAATCCCTCATGGTTCTATCAGGAGCAGGTCCCCTTGTCTCATTACGAGCAGTACTATGCAGCAAACTTTAACTGTACCAGAAATGAGCGTCGGACAGAGAAGCAAAGCACTCGAGAGGATTAGCACTGTCGACCAGAAATGGCAAGAGTGCTCTCTAACGTTGCCTGTGCGCGACACACGGCTCTGTGGACTCTTGAAAACACTCGTCTTCTAAGTTAGCCACAGACTCTCGGTGGAGGTCGGGTACCTCAAAGTCGCGGCTGTGGAACGCTGGTCCCAGCTACGTACTGTATATCGATGCCAACTGGCATGGCATGGCATGGCCAGGCCTGGAGGCTCACAAGTGGACCAAATTTGCAGACAATTTGCAGAAAATTTGCACACACCGACAGCTGAGATCGATGCATCCCGACTTTTCCCTCCCCGTACTTTATCGTACCTGCAAGTGGCGCAGTAAGCTTACGTCCAGGCAAGCAAGGCCACACACACAGTGATCGAGGTTTGCCGTGGGCTCCAGACGTCGAACTCAACTGAAGAGTCGGTCTCAGCAACAATTGGCAGGAGCTACGAATTTTGTAAAGTAAGGTCAAATATCACCTGTCCACGTGACCCGGCATGGAGTTGGATCAGACATCCCACACAGACTCACGGTAATAAGGTAACTAAGCAGTGCTAAAAGCGATAATCACTCAAACGAAGAAGATATTTACAACCATGGAATAGAACTTGCAATCTATGGATGGAGTTTCAGTAATTCATTCTAAACAACGTACATCCATCCAAAGTAGAGCAATATAGTCACAAAATTTGGTAGCAAATTGGCTATTTCATCCCATGAAGATCAAGAATCTTTTGCTCAAGATTCCTTGGGAAAAAAATCATCCCTTTTCAGCACAAAAATGCTAAAAAAAACACCTTGGCACGGATCCTTTTTTAAACCCACCTCTAGCTCCCAAAGGACTGAGGGGGTTTCTTAGGGAGACATTGTCAAAAACTGTGAGTTTTGGGTATATTATTCAAAAATGAAAATTGATTTCTTTTTTTGAAATTTCAACGATACGAAATTGAAGTAAATTATTTTACCAAAGTGTGGAGAAAATTTCAGCCCATTTGACTGCACAGATTGAAAGATTATGACAATTGAAGTGAGATTTTTTATTTCATTCCTGCAAAATAGGGTCAGCAAACTTCAGGCCCCTTGGAGTAAAATTTTTGCTCTACATGAAAATGATTATTTTGACCATTCATAAGTATATGATGTTAGGTTTACTCACCAAAAAACTTAGAAGTAACTGAGATGTCTAGCTTATACTAAAATCACCGTGCAATGTACAGAAGTTAAGTGAATTGGCAATGCACTTGTCATTTTTTGATGATTTCTTGTGCAATGAGGAAATTTTTTGTTTCACATCCAAATGGTGAATATTTAAAGACAAAAATTTGGAATATGTGAAAAAAATTTCAAGAATTTTGACTTCACAAATTACAAGATAATAGGACCTGCAGGTAGAAGAAAATGTTTTTTTCTTGAAACCACCCTTACGTAGCTAACAAAGTTTGATTTCTCCTAGGATAGTAGGATGTGATTTGAAGACAAAAATTTGATTTTTTGGGACAATTGTATGCCATATTTTATTAGTTATATACATGCCAAATTTCAAAAGTTGATGAGCTTTTTTGCAAAATATTCTTCAAATATTCCCAAATTTGTTTGAGCTGTCCTAAAAGTTTAAGGCAAAATAACTTTTGATCTGGGCACTCGATAAAAAAAATTAGTTTTCACTAAGGAGGTATATATTTACATATTGTGTCTAAACTCCATGAACATCCAACCAAAAATGACTTCATAGGAACCTACCCGAGATTTCTTGCATACGTTGAACAATTACTTAGTCCTTAGGGGCTAGAAATTATTGCCTAAACTAGACGCCTACCATTCATGAAAGTCTAAGGTGGGTTCTAAAAACACGTATTTTCACCACTTTGAAAATTTATAGTTTATTCATATGGTATCCAAAAAATGCATTCTAAGCAAATCTATTCCCTCATTTTTGTAACTCTTTTTGGTTGAAATGTAGATATTGTATTTTGGATGGTGTTATAGGTAGTAGGTATCGGATAGGATAGAGCCACATAGTGGGTACCCAAAACAAACTACCTTCACATTGTTTTGGATACACACTACAGTGCATGGCCATGAATTGGTCAAGGGTTAGGTAGGAGGTCCATAATTCACTCATTTAACCCTTTATATATTAAGAATTCATGATTTTAAGTTGTTGACTTTGATTGATCATTGAAGTCTATAATAGTTTGATGAGGTTCTTATGCACTAAAGTAAATTTAGAGCCTTTTGCCATTGTAGACTTAAACTTCAATTTCCAACCTCACCAAATCACAAATTTGTGACATTATAAGATTGCTAAATTTTCAAATGGTACTACACTAAAATACAAAGAAGTTGATGCAAGGGAGCTTGAAGTTTAAATATCAAAAATTTAATAGAGTTTAATATATAGCCAATATTGTCTACATGATACAGAATGTGTAGTATATGATGTGGAATGGTTGATGTGTGCAGATTAACCCATGAGCTATATACAATACCAATTCTTAATGCCAATAACAAAATAATTTGTACAATATATGATGGACATAATTCAATTTCATCCAAGTTATAAATTTTATGGCCTCACTTTCATCCAAATTAACACTTACTGAGGTTAATTCATTGAAGAAGGGAATATAATTTTTATAAATTTTCTTAACAATTAACACTTACTAATACCAACTAAATATTGATATTAGATGTATGATATTCAATTTTAGAGGTGAAAATTTTAAACTATTTAAAAGATAAACAAAATATTTAATCCCTTGAGTTCTTTAACTATGTTTTAACCGAAAATGCCCCCAAACTACCATTTCTAGGACAAGTATCAATTTTTTTTTATATCTTTTTTTGACACATGTAACTATAGGATTTTGTAGTAGAATGGTTTGAGAAGATGAAGGAAAAATTTCAAAGAATTACCCAATGTGGATTGGCAGATATTAGCATTTTAATTTACAAAAAACATTTTTTTGGCCCTACAAAAACCAAGGCAATTGCACTTCATAAGCTCACTTTTCTATGAAAAAATGTCTAAAATGGTGGAGCTTATTTTGGTCCTTTTTTCTAGACAACTTGGCCACATGCTTGAAAATTTTCAAATCATTTAGAATTGTACAACAAATATGAAAAAAATAGTAAGTAGACAATAGTAGAGAATGATTCAAAATACTAAATTGTTAAGAATTTAATTATGAAATTGAAAAATGCCAGTACCAATAGTTCCAATGTTGTAATAAACAACATATATCCTATGATTTTATTTTTTTCCCAAAATATTGAAAATTGAGTTACATAAAGGACTTCAAAGTTTATTTTAGAGTAGAGAATCTATAACTACCCACAAACAAAAAATCTTCATAATTTTTGACTCATTGATCAAAATGGAATGATCAAAGCTTCTACGTGTATGTAACTCTAGAAAAACAATTTCAAAGTTTTATATTAGAAAAAAGTGAATTTTTTTATCTACCCGGACTACTCTCTTACAAAAAAAAATAACATTTCAAGCCATAATTTTTTACTATTGTATTCAAATGTCATGAAATTTTGCTCATATGATAAATAAACATGCTACCCACCTTCTATCAAAGATTGGGCCAAATATATGCTAATAAGAAATCACAACAACATGTCCAAAATCACTATGTTGCCTAAATTGATAGATTGGTCCTTTAGTAGTTAAAGCAAAATGCATAAGGAACAACTTCAAAGCCTTCTCTTATATACTAAAGACATTTAATTAAAGCCATAAAAGAAGAATAAATTTGTCACATTATACTCTTATTAGGATTGTTTTACACTTAGAGACCATGCCAATTCCCCTTGAGGCCGATTGTACAAAATTTTAGCCTCTTTTGGATTTGAAGCCATCCTCAACTACTCATTAGAGTGAGATTATAATGGGGGTCAATTCTCCCATATGTAAAGGCCTTGTAACCAAGAATCTGGACCAATTAAAAAAAACTAGAAAAGAGAGTAAAAGAGAGGAGCTAAAATTTTCAAGGCCACTTTATACTTTGAAGTTGATTGCACAAAATTCTATGGATCTGATTTGTTGAATTAATAATATTTTACAAAAAACAATTTTTGAATTGAAATCTAACGTTGTCCTATAGGTGAAGAATTGGCCTTTTATTTTTGGTGTACCCAATTTAGTGAGCTTGGGCCATGTCAAATCATGTCTTTTTTTAGTAAAAAATTCATTCCACGAAATTGGCCTAGCCTCTAGGTGTAAAGGAATTGGGATTGATTTCAGTGTTTAGTTCAATTACAAGTGAGGATTTTTGGCCTCTAGTAGAGTAAATTGGTCCAACCTCTAAATGTGAAGCAACCCTTATTTGTAATAGCTTTATAGGATGTCAATCTGTTATACTTTAGTAGTTGAGTATAATTCTCCTACCTTATTCAAGTTTCCAAAACACACCTATAAATGCTTTGGAATTTTTTTTCAATTGCCAAAAAGATCCATCAACAAAAAAAATTTAATTCATTAATAAGATGAACTATATCCAAATGCCAATTTGGATGCTTTCAAGACATGATCATTGTACACATCATGTATGGGCTTTTTACACTTACGTATAGAAATCTAAGAAGATATATTTACAATATCAATCACCTCAAACTTCCATGTGTGCAAAAATCAATTATCACAATAAAAATTATATAGAAATAGCTATATGATATTGACTCAAGTCTTATTTCAAATGCAAATACCCTTAAATGCAATGATATCACATAACAATGTTGACCAATTAGAGAAGGGTCCCTTTTAACTTTACTAGAGCATAAAAACAAATGGCATAATTCCCTTAGCTAGCTCATTTAAAGAATGATTCTTTACTTTGAGCCTAAATTTGAAGATTTTCAATAGTATTATATGAATCTATACACAATATTCAATGTAGTAAAGATCTTTCATGATTGAAAAAAATTTATTAGGAAAATGAAAGTTGAAATTTTTTCAAATTACTCTCAAGGAAAATTTAGAAAAACAAAAAAATTAATGTTGTAAATGCCAAACTACAAAAAATGTCATTTACTAAAATAATTATAAGAAGTGATTGGTAGTGACAATCTCTTTTGAGGTGATAGTCAAAAGTTGAGTGCATAAGAAGGAAGTAACTTTGGGTGTCAAAATGGCAAGTGTCCAAAAAGCATCTGTAGACCATAGGTGTCCAATGGATAACTGTTGATGTCCCAAGGGTTGACTCCATTACTAAAGGATGACTTTAGGTGGGCAAATGTTAATGAAGCACATGCAAATGGCCAAGGGGCAACTTTAATTTGAGTATCTAACCAATGACCAATTGAAGGTATCTAAAGGGCAATTTGCAATTTCCAAAGGGCAACAAAAGGCATGCAAGGCAATTGTGTGTCCAATGGACTACTATAGCTGTACAAGGGGCGATTATGGGTGTTTAAAGGGCGAGTGCAAATAGGCCATGGGGCCAATGTAGGTAGATCAAAGAAATTAGAGGTAAACAAATCATGATTTTAAGTAGCCAAAGTTGTCAAAGGCAAAAAAGTCACAAGGATATGGATGAATGCATGTAGGCGTGCATGTAAAGAGATGATTGTAGAAAGAACAAAAAGCTGAATTTCATTAAAAAGAGAAAATACACTAAAATGAAAAAAGATGTTTTTACATGAATCTTCACCTTTTATTTCAATTTTATCTCCTAAAGACCTATTGTCCCCTCTAAGACAATATGGATTTGGGGCAAGCTCTTATGGTCTTAGTTTTCATCATGATTTTTTTTAAAATTTTGGTAAGATAGGAAAATACATTAGTTTTATACAATTATAATTTCAATTTAGCTATTGCTTGAAAGTAAGAGTTTTGCCACTCTAATTTCAAATCAACAATCATCAAGTAACACTAGAAAAATTCCATAAAGCCCATATAAAATTTTCAAAATTTTACTTCTTATAGAAAATAGTCTAATCTATATAATTAATGGACAATCTTGTTTTGGGGGCAATCTAAGCATCTTCAAAAAAAAACCTTATGAAATTCAATTTTGAATGAAATTTTCACAATTTTTCACAATTTTTTTGAAAGTTGTGAAGTTTCATTGCTAAAACAATCTCATCATTGAAATTATTGTATTTTCATTTTTTCTTGAAGCTATTAACAATATAGTTTTTTTGTTCAATCTTAGACCTACTTCTATTCAAATATTTTTTAAACAATGAAAATCAACTATATTTCTTCTAAAATATATGAATCCAAACATTGACACAAAGCCTTATTTTTAAACTTTGAAACTAAATAATTAAGTTGAAATAGACTTTGACAAGCAATAATATGTAACATGCCCTATTTAGATATGGAATCATCATCTCCTTAGCATGTCCCATAAAGCTCGATTTTGGAGTTAAAGCATGATAATTGGATACTTTCTCAAGGAAAAGTGTATTTTGTATGTCTTGGTGACCCAAAGGAATTTGAGAAGGGGTCTAGCAAATTCTATGGAAAGTACTATAAAAAAAAGGGTGGTCTCACCTCTCCCCCAATACAAGAAATGGTGTTTTAGGTTGCATCGTACAATGTAGACAAATCAAAACAACCTTTCTTGAAATGGGAAGAATGTGCACCTTGAAGGCATATACAAGGAAGAGGAAGGAATTGAATCATGTGGACCATGAACTTGCATAGAGAAGCAAATTTGTAGTTAGTATACCTTTAAATGATGGAGGGCACATCATGTACAATGAAAATGAATTGTCACCACCATTCTCCATTGGTTTTTGTCACCACATCATTGGACAATTCCTACACCAATGTGCACTTGTGAGATTTACAATTAGGAGATGGTTTCAGCCAATGGTATCATATCTAGGGATTATGTGGCATATCCTTTGTTGGCCCTTTTGGCACATAAAACATATTGAATGGGATTCCTACTTTTTTGTGGTTTAAAATTATTTCTTTTCTTTGAAACTCTTTTAATTGCTTCATAGGCATTCACAATCTTGTCTTATCTATGAAGCACTAGACTTTGAACTAGCTAGTTTAGGTTTGAAAATAAAATTCATACATTTTGTAGGTGACATTGATGGTGTTTAGTTACTATCTAAAGCCTTAAAAAGTTTTGGTGACTCAAACATTTCCAAAATATTATTTAGCAAGGTAGATTAGAGTCTAATATTTTACACTTTCAACTAAAGGATTTTTTAGTTCACTTGTTTAAATGTATTTTCTTAAAGATTTTAGAATCAAAATCCTTATTGATCGCAAAACCATGAACTTAGAATTTCCAACAAAAGTTCTTTTCAAACCTTGAGTTTGAAAAAGTCACAAACATTTGTTATCATTCAAACTTTTATGTAAAAATGAATGGACTCTACTACTAGCTAAAGTTCTTTCTATGATGCATTCAAAATATGATTTGAAGGCAAAAAAAAATGTTCCATATGAAATAATAGTTTATATTCATGTATTAAAGGTAAGGTTATTAGCAAGTAAATAAAAATTACAAATGACTTTGATATGAATTTGAAAAATGTCAATACTAGAGCCTAGCAATGAGAATGTTCTACTAAACAAATCACATCTAATACTATCATTTGTGCTTTATATTGATATTTTCAAATTTCAAAAAAACACTTTATATTGATATTTTAGCTAAGAGAGGTGATTCTTGTCCCTTAATCAAAACTCCTTGAAATTGTCATTTCTTTAATCAAAATGGAACAATAATTCAAGAACTATTTGAATAATTGCTTTTTGTTTTTATACCCAAAATACCCTTAGTGATGACCTTGCTTTCAATGAAAAATACCACCATTAAGCTAAATTTAGCTTCCATATAATTGATTAGTAGAATTTCAATAATTCTCATGTGTGATATAATGCTTATTTTGAATGAATTTATTGTTTAGAATGTTTTTAAGAAATTAAAAATATTATAAAATTTTGAAATGTAAAATGTATATAAATTACACCAACTAGAATATATAATAGAATAATTTGATATTTTGACTAAAAATGAAGGTTAGAATAAAATACATTCAATATTTTATAAATTGAACTTGAAAATCATTTTTGAAGAAGGAAATATAAATTAAAAAAACATACAATATTGTATTTGGATTCTAATTCACATAGATTTTGGTTGCAATGACATTGAATGTTTTGATTTTTCAAAGCTTTGAAATGGAGAACCAAAAAAAGCCTTATTAGGTTTCATTTTAATTTAAAGTTAAAATCAAAACCAAAAATGGATATTTTGAGCAAGGTTGACGAATTTCAACGTCCGCCCCAAAATAGCGTCCGTTTTCCGAACGTCCGGACGCACGGATGCTAGCGGACGCAGCGTCCCGACCGCCATTGGAAAGTGGACGGGCAGGGCGGACGGCCCGACTGCCCGAGGCGGACGCCCAGATCGTGCGGACCAGATCAGTCCGCGCGTCGATCGGACGGCCGTAATCAGGCGGACGGACGGGCGGACAGGCGGACGGGGGACAGGTGGACGCTGCGTCCGCGTCCGGACATCCTGTCAACCCTGATTTTGAGAGTTACAAGCATATTTGACCAAAGCGCATCTATTTTGAAATACAATGACTTTTAGATGTTGATGATGACCACTTATTATTAGAAAACAATTTTTGTGAATTAAAAATCTTTATTTCAATATTTGAATCTCTTTTGAGTATTTGAAATAGAATATTTGGATAATATGTGTTTTGAAATTGAAATTTTTGATGCCTATTATTTTTTATGAAGAAAATAATACAAAAACTTACAATATACCAGAATACCAATAGTCAAAGTTTTTTTGTTAGGAATTTAAGAAGATATTTTCTAGATTAAATATGAAATTGTTTTGTATTGATCAATATATTATGAAATTTTAGGCAACCAAAAAACATGCCAAAATAATAAACCATATTTTATATATATTATCAATGTACAATTCTTCAAAGTTGATATGAAATTTTTTATTACATTTAACTTGATAGATAATTTTGATTTATGGGAATAATGGAAAAAATAATTTCTATTGATTGAATCTCAATTTTTTGGTATGAAAGACATATTTTATTGTTCATCTAGATTTGGTTTGAAATCCTTTGGATCATCAAAGGTATGGAATTAATATATAATCTATATGTTTTTACTTTTCACTTCTATCTTTAACCTAACCAAAAATATCAATAAAGAGATATCTACAAGCAAAATTTGAATATTGATATGTATAACTTAACAACAAATGGTTCCTATACAAAAATATTCATTAAGATGGATTTACAATTGCCATGCTTTATACAATATTTGACAATTTGATTTTCTTCTTTGTTGAAAATGTGGAAGATATAAGGATTTTCAAATAGTTAGTCCATTTGTATTCCAAGCACTTTAAGACCACCAACTGCTATACACCCCAAAAATTCAATTCCCTTGAAAGATTTGCTCGTCTTCAAGACTTCCAAGACATTCTCAACTTGTTGTATATCATGCAAAGATAAATCATCAACATAAATCAAACCAATTTTAGCAAGGGCATGTTGGTGACTGTGAATTAGGTCAATTAAGGCTACAATCTTCTTTTTCCCTTTAATTGATCTTCATAAAGTGGACTCTATGAGGGTGGTATTGAATTAGAGACAATTTTTGCTCTTCAGCATTAGCAGATCCAACAACAAAATTAACTTTGTAATATAAGAAATATCACAAGTTAAGGCTTCAAAAGACTAGTTGGAATACAAAGTGGGTACTATATTGTTGTATCTTCTTGGGAAGGCTTTCTTGACCCCACGTGTTGAAAAATTGAAGGTCACAGGTGTTTTGAGAGATGTGCTTTAAAGCAGGGAGTGCTAGCATGTGAGTACAAAATTTGTGAGCCTATGAGTTTGAAAGTTTAAATTATAGTCACCTTCTATTAATATAGGTATGCATGTTATAGACTCTTTATATGTTATAGGTATGTATGTTGTAAACACCTTCAAATGGTGTAAATACATATCTACAACTAGCTTCAAAGCTTGTAGGCTCTTGTCTCTATACTCACGTACTAGCATCATCCATTATGCTTCAAGCAAGCACACTACTTATCATATTAACATTCAATAGTTTATTGTTTTGTAATCCTTCTTGCCAACAAGATGATGTGGAATATTCTATGTAATTAGTTCCTCCCTCCAATGAAATGATGTGAAATATTTTACATCCTATCAATAGCTATGATGGCATGTGGTATTATGCAAGAAAATGGTGAGTATATTTTGCCACCATACTTGTTTTGCCACCATATTGGTATAGTAGCTAACTTTTATTTTTTATGATATGCTCGGGATGAACTTCATAGTATGATGAGGACTCAAGAGAAAAAAGGCAACCTCTTTTAAAGGCTATTGAATGTTATGTGTACATTCAAGTTGAGCATCTAATGTTATTTAGATAATAAAATTTAAGTTCTTTAAATACACTAGGAGGGGCTTGGAAGGGCTTAATGAGCTACTCCATTCCCTCTCCATCCAACTTCTACACCTGTTAGGAATGATTCGAACATTCAAAGATTGTAGGGCACAATAATAACCACTACAAACTTTGTAGCCATTTCTTTGTCCATCTCCTCTTTTAAACCATTTAAGATAACTTTGCCTATGACAATCCAAAAGGGAGTCAAACCCTTACAAGCAAAATTGTACTAATGGTGTACATTCTAATTCTTGAATTGTGCATCACTATAAATTTTTTGCCTACAATAGGTTGGTTGGCATTTGGACTGTCATAGACTAGTTTACCGTAAATGGAGGCAGAGATCTTGAATAGCCTCATTTTGGAGAAGCACACTCACTACACACTTCACTAAACCCACACACGTAAGGCCATTGTGGATAAAATGGGAGCAAGTTCATTGTGTCAGTGGGCAAATTATACTAGTGATATACATTTCAAAATTTGAATGTACATCACCATTACAATTTTGTCTACAATGGGCTTATTCCCATTTGGTCTGGAAAGGGGTAATTTATCTTAGGTGGAGTCATGGTACAAAGCTTGCATTCCTCCAACTTGATGAAGAAATTCTTGTGGAAGAAGATTAGAGGATAATCAATAGTACTTCTTCCAACTTGGTGGAGAATCTTGTACTCATCCTAGATAAAATGAGTAAATTGTCGTGCAACTTGCTTAACTTACAATTCATGTCATGACTCCCCCTAATAATCAAAGTTTGGACTCCACATTTATGAAGACATTGGTGAAGGGGTAAGGGCCTACTTGGATATTTTTCTCTTTCTTTGGATTAGGAAACCTACAAAAATCTAAACAAGGGATTGAACTTAGATCCTACTATTCATATATAAGACTCTTTGGTCCTACAAAAATCTAAACAAAGAATTGAGTTTAGATCCTACTATCCATATGTAAGACTCTTTCGTGGTCTTTACTAGGAGTAAAAAATAACTCTAGATTGTCTAAGTATGCATTTTTTGAACACCATCACTACAAGAGAAAGGGATGATTTACGTGAGTTTTTAAGTATAGTCCTAAACATAAGATTTTAAGTAATGACTTCTAAGGAGATTTTTAGGAGAATTTTATTAGGAACACATGTGTTTTTAAAGTCTTGGAATAAAGTGTACTCATAATTAATCCTAGACTCTTATAAATAGAGGTTGTATTGTACAATGAAGGTGAAAATTTATAGGGGTCAATTTAAAAAACATGCTACAATAAGGTCTACTTCTTTTAGAAGTATCTTGGTGGTTAGTAATTGTCTATTTCTTATACTCAAAAGTATTTGAAAATTCCTTTGTTGTCTCAATATTCAAGAAGTAGCTAGCTAGTACTCTCTCACTAAAAGTGCAATAAAGGTTCAATCAAACTTCCTCACATGTAGCTTTTGGGAATGCAAAATCTTCTCCCTTTGGAACCATGGCCAATAATGTAAGAGTAGGATTTGGAAAATTAATTAAATTAAGATGATTTAAAGTTTAGTAATTTAATACAATAAGGTTAGAGGAATTAATTCTTATCACTTAAAATGCTATTTTCCATTAATTTGTTTTATCAAAATTAAAAAATTTCTTTCCATACATTTTTATACTAGATTGCACATTGAAATAACACATCAAAATGTACTAAGCACAAAATGGCAAAGAATGTTCTTTAACTCTTTGCACTAAAAATGTTATTGTAGTCTAGAATGGATTTTTGTGAAACATAATAATGAAACTTTAGGGGGTAGACAACTATTTTATCACATTGTATTACCTTCTTATGTGAGCTTGTATGTTAATTCCTAAATGAATTAAACCTATTATGTAAATAATTTAGGGGCACCCCCTTCTAATTCATCTTGAAAGAAAAGATGTCCAATGACACACCAATACAATACTGCATTCATTTGAACTTATACGTGGTTGTAATTTCTTGCATGGGATTAGGTTTTTTAACAATGAATGTTATTTGTGAAGAGTTTTCAACATAAATAAAACAAGTAATTAGACAATGGATAAAAATATTCCTCCCTTGCAAAGAGTTGTTTTCAATCCCATGTTCCTCTCTTCGCCAATCTTAAACATCATTCATTCATATTTCTCAATTGAGAGATTGCCTTTAGAACATCTAAGGGAGCCAACCCATTTCTAACCAACCCATTTCTAACCAGGGACCCATTCCAATCAACAAGAGATTAATGAGGGCAAAATTTCCAATGCAATTGTGGTGCTTTAAGATTGGTGCAGGCTTTGTTTATTTTATAAGTAACCTATGGTTGGAAATAGGAAGGCCTACATGACAAGAATGTGGGAAATAGAATCTTCAACGAATGATATTCTATCTAATCAATGTATGTTGCGTATAAAAATACAACTGAAGCATGGAACCAGAAGTGGAAATGTCAAAACAATACTCCAACTTCTAGCATCCAGGTGGCATGAAAGCAACGGTACTTAAAGCTACTTAGAGGTACAATGACCACACCATTAGCTAGGTACGCACCGATTAGTTTTCTGGATCCCACTTAACATGCCAGGGCCAACTTTCAACAGGTGCAAAGTAACTTTCACGAGCTAGACTTGAAAGAAATCGATTCTAAGTGAAGATGCAGAATTTAGACGTCATTGATGACACTATTCGTTGGAATCGGCTATTCACACCGTCGGTCTACCTCATACGCTCCGTGAAACTCTGCTGAACAAAGAGAGAAACTGTAAGGTTTAGCGGGCTCAATTTCAGCAAATATAGCGAGCGAGAGATGAAAATCATAGAAGGAAAATCAGATGGAAAATACATGAATAAAAGTGATGTAAGAATTCAAGTATGGAAATTAAAAAATGAAATGATATAAAATTCAGAAACGAAAATGTAAAAATCCAGAAATGACAACCGATTATATGAAAGAAGATTCGAAATGTGTTGAAATGAATTGACGAAGCAGTTTGAGAACCTACTGAGGCGACTGGACAGCATCGGATTGATACCTTCGCTGATGACCGGGCATCGATTAATTCGATGCGGGTGGGTCTGCATTTTGGTGGAAGTGTCCATCGTCAAATGGATCACTGTTCGATTTGTAAATCTCATTGAAGTTCGCCAGAGCAATTCCATTTCTGCCATGGGTTAGGACACCAAAGGGTTTATTACGACTAGTATCTCACTAGAATCAAATCCATCACATGCTAACTTCGCTCGACCTTTGCAAGTACAGACATCCAGTTCAATGTTATTCAATGAAAGTTGTACTCCAAACGCTACCTGCCCAGCATACACATAAATTAGTACATAATTGTCAATGACTCATTGCAGTGTTGAATACACCTCGTAATTAACGAAATGATATGATGCTCCAGAATTTCACGAATCTAAGAAATGAGAAATCAGTGATGGTATGATCGAGATGGTACCTGGACGTCACTAACCATTATTCTTGAATAGCATACCACGCCACAAGTTCCACCCAGTGATGTCCGGGGGCAAACCCTGCCCCAAACTGCTGTCACCGAGACGCTAAGTCAATTGAGCTCCGGCAAATATGCAACAACGCCCGCACCTGCCCTCGTCAGCAGCGCAAATCTCCACTTGGAAGACCATTCCAATCCGGACTACATGAGGATCGTTTGCTGATTGAGAGCTCGATAATGGAAGAGCTCCCGATGCACGAAGTCCGCATCCAGGAACAGCCCAGCAAATTCCAACAGCCGGTACACGTCCGTGAAGCTAGTCAAGAAGCAAAGCGATGCGCACAGCACCGAGAATTGGCTGGTTTGCACGGTGTCGGAGCCCCACTTGTGACGCGCCAGGTCCACGTCTCTGGAGACGCCATAAACCTTTCCCCCCGCCTTGCTCTCTCGGCTGCCTACTCTCTTGTGCTTGCCCGGCCGCTGGCAAGCTCGAAGCTGCATCGTCTCTTCGTCCTCAGCCTCCAGACTGAAAGTGCCTTGGATGACAGAAGTGGCCAGCGAGATGCTGTTCCGATCCGCCAGTCGCTGCACCAGCACCGGATCCAACAAGAGCCCGTCGGAACCTGCAATGTTGAACGTGAACGTGGAACTTCGGTCGTTCTGGCACAACGGGCCATAGATGAGAACCACGTGCGGGTGACCGGGAGTGGAGTGCCTCAACTTCCTCAGAGACGAGATCAGCCAATTGATGAGGGCTCGCAGACGGAAATTGATGCGGGTCAGCCCAATTTCGTCCGCCAGATCCAAACCTCGGCAAACGATGGCGCCCGGGGGGTAACCGAGCGTCGACTCTGGATTGGAAAGCAAGCGAGATGGGCGAGGGGAACAAGGCGCGGACACGGATGAAGGGATGGCTGGAAGGGAGCCCACGAGAAACTCTTGGCGCACCTCGTGTTTGCTGAAGGGCGGCGTCCGGTTGGAGGGACTGTCGAAGCCCGTCGGCAAAGTCAACATGAGCGGCGATTTCTTTCCAAAATCCCGCGACAGAAAGCTGTCTTTGTCCGCAACGTGGATCTGATCCTCCCAGCCTTCCGGCTGCTTTGGAATCTGAAGGTACCGCAATCCAGTCATGGGCTCTTTGGACCTTCCGAACCTGGGCCCGGCCACATCCAGCTTCCCCTGACCATCGTTCTGTCCGGGCGAGTGAGCGCTAGTACTGCGCGGTTGCTCCGCAGAGAAGTATTTCCTGTGAGACGTCCTGGAGCTCGGTTTCCACACTGGAACAATCTCAATCTCCAACGTTTTGTCTAGTTCCGTGGAGGACGAGGGGGACGCCTGCATCTTTCCCCAGCTCTGTTTTAATACATCGACTTTGTGCCACTCATCTTTGTTCATGGATTCCATCTCCGAATCAAGGGCTGCTGCCCCCCCAAGTGCACCAACCGCTTTCGGTTGCTGACCATGGAGTGGAGGATTCAGGTCTGAGCCACCAGAACTGAACCGTTCGTCAAATTGCGCATTCAGTGCCTCGTTCTCGCGAAGCAAGGCGGGTCCGGAGCGCAATTTCGGATCGGAGGACCAGTCCCAGCTGCCAGCAGCCGACGAGAACGAATTACTGGAGCTACGGTCAGAGAAGGCAGACCGAGCCGATCCCATGGTCCCCGTTCCAGCGCCAGCCGTGGAAACAATCCGAACCATGCCGATCGCACGAGCCCGCGAGGAATGGCCCAAGCCTCGAATGACGGATTTCTTGATGACCAAGCAACCAAAGCCCGTAGGATCCGACCCAAACACCTTATAGAACGATCCCACAATGAAGTCCGGATGGAACAGATTCAGCCCCAGAGTGTCCATAGCCTTGGCCCCAAGGCCCGACACATCCAGCAAAACATGCCACCCCTTTTGGTTTGCTTCGCGCACCCACTGCAGCGAGTTCTTCGCCCCCGAGCCACACGACATGACGGGATACGCCATCATGCCCTGGGTGCCCATGGGCATCGACTGGTTCGGGGAGAAATCGCCTGCATCACTCCCTGTGCCCGGCATCCCAGCTTGACGCTGTGGCGCACTACTACTGTGAAAAGGGCCCCACCCTTTGGACTTCCCCGCCTTCGTCTTCGGCGACAGCTTCTTCTTCACGTCAGCCTTGTTGAGCTTTAAACCCGGCCAGGTCAAATTGGCTGTCATGACAGTGGCACCCTTGGATTTGGCACACTCTGCGAGCGCATCCTGGCTCTCGTCCCGGTGATCGTAGCCCAGGAGCAGCTTGGAAGAGAGGTGGAATGGATAGGATTCTCCCAAAAGCTTGAAAGCGGACAGCTTGTTGGCCGTGAACACAATGGCATACTCGTTCTCATCAATGTTCATGTAGCGCAGCACCCGCCGTCTGACCATCATCTCGGTTTCCTCGGCTGTGTACAAGGCATGCGTCGCAAGATTGGCGGAGATGTATGCCAATCCTAAGGCAGATGCAAGAGGATCGGCAGCTTGTTGCGAGTAAGAGAAAAGCCCCACCCCCATGTAATCCAGACATACCTGCGAACGCTCGTTCAAATGTGGATACTCTTGCTCACGAATGTGGTCCACCACTAAAGTATCCAGATACAAAGGATATGACCTCAGAAATTCTTGAAACGCTTGACCTTGGTTGGGCAAAGACTCTCGTTCATAGTAACACACCTCCTCCATTTCTCGCACTCCCCCCATCCCCTGCTCTCATTCCGAATGTCTCACACTATGCTATGCCCCCAAGGACCTGAAATCATCAAACGCCTCACCGTCACTATACTTCCGATACTATGCACACCAATCTACATCAGACACACGAAATGGTGTCAGAAACAATATGCATTGGGGTTGGCATACATCTCCGCCAATTTTGCAACGCATGCCTCATCGGGAGTCAGGACCCCAGCCTCTACTCCAGGCTAGTGAAAAATCTTGAAACATAAGGATCTACTTAGCTGCAGAATTTCTCAGAACCTAAAGAGAAATTAGATATTGTTACCTGCAGTAGCCCCACTTGTCATACCATGCACCGATTTATCAGCCAGGGCAAAACCCTGCCCGACAATGAAATGCTCGACCCGTTGTCACCAATGAACTCACTAGACAGAGACACTTATCGTCCAGTCCAGCACACTCTCATCTTCTCTTCTTCAACCTCTGCGATCTGCATTTGATGCATTGTCAAATTTCAAAGTAACAAAATATTCCCAAGGCAGGGAACACAACTATATGATTCATGATCGAATGTCATTCTATAGTCTAAACAGACATTCAAAAATCCGAAACGGATCCTCAGAATAATACTAAGACACATTCCCTCGAATAATGCTTCCGTAAATGATTCACCATCGTTTTCCATATTCTCAGCTGCAAACAATCGTAACACTCACAAAACATAGGACTCGTGCGCGATGTGTTTAAAATAAACCGTTTGATTATTAATTCTCTAACATCACCGCAAGAGGGAGAAACGATGCCAGATAATTACACAACTCTCCCAGTCAATCAATTATTCTCCTGCTCCACGCTATCTTCCCAGGTCAGGGCAGTACGGGGAGTAAAATCAATATCATCTGCAGAGAATTGTCATACTGAGTATCTCACCTACTGAGTGAAGATGTTCCATCAACACAGACTCACTCATATAGCCTATTTCTAGATCAATCGAAACTGCATACAGAATCAAAGGATCACACCAACAAGTGCAAACCAGAGCGACTAGTGATATCAAATATGCCCGTATCCTAGAAAACAAAGGCCTGGATTCACCACGAGACGATGGCCAGGTCCCCCCAAAATTACGAAAACAAGAGGCGAAGTCTGTGATAGTGGATTGCAAGAGTAGAACCGTCGTCTCTGGCGTGGTTGCCTATTCAGCTGCATATCCGCTCACGAAAAGGATTTTTTACTTGGTGAATTTCTCAATTACTACACCGTTTATTTCCATTACAACGAGACGCACTAACTGTCTTATATCGCATTCCTACTCAAAATATTTTTATTTTTATTCTTGCAATAATACTGGAAGAAGTAGGGAGTGTCTAAACTCTAGTAGAAAGGTACGATATAAAACAATCAGTGCGTCCGGCAGAAATTTAATTAAACTTAACAAAGTGGCTGGATGCTCGCGATTCCGAGACCGCCGAATGATAAATGGATACAACTCCCAAAAAAACCAATGAGCTCAACCGACTCTCGTTAAACCCTAACAAGAACTTTCAAATCTCTCACATAAATTCGAATTGATCACTCGGATCTAAAGCCAAAAAAAATCACTCAAACGCAATCCACACATTGCTGGCAAGATTCATACAAGGATGAAGAGTAGAACACTCACAGCACGCGAGATCACTTTCAATTGAGCGAGACCAAAGAAAAGAAACGCCCAGATGAAGATCGAAATTAATCCAAGATCTCACCCTCGAGTGACGAAACAGACGCAATCGCACATATATCAGGTCAGGCCATGGCCGGATTCACCACGAGACGATGCAAAAACAGCAATTAACTTAGCAGGCGAGCCAGCTGCTATGCAGAATTTGCGCACGCCGATCGAACGGACACCCGTAGAATTTCTGTATAATCTCAATCGAACAGAGTGAGGGACACTGACGGGCATCCCGAATTCATATCCAGACTTCGTGTTGGTCGTCTCCGACGCCCCTCCCTCCCCCGAAACCCTAATTTTCCGCAAGAATCTCACCTTGCTTGCGGTTTCTTCCGAGTGAGGTTGAGAGACTTTGATGGCCCACTCACAATATGGCTCCCAATGTCAACGCAGGAAAAGCTTCTCAATCACTTTGGGGCGAGACGGTTTCACACTGCCTCCGTCGGAAGGGGCAGTGGGATGCGTTCCCACCGCACCCAATCCTTCCTTCATCGTTAAAGAGCCTCGGCGGCTGATTCGGCCCAGTTCAAGCAGAATGCGTCGCAGGGACTCAGGGAGGACTGTTGCCGATTCTGCCTACCGAATCGGTAGCTCGGGTCCATTCCCGTGTTCCCACTGCGTTCCCATTGAGTTCCCTCAACGAGAATGCGCGTAACCAGCGTATTTATATGGTTTGAGCAATTCAACTCTCCGAGTCATACTTTTTGAATGTCAGAGTCATACTTTTTCATATCCAATTTATTTTGCTTGGCCAAGGAGGATTGACCTGTGCCCTGTGCGGTTTTCATCGTCAAATTAAAAGTTAAAGTTAAAGTTAAAGTTTTTTTTATTAAAAAAATAACTCCAAAATTCATAATGTTTACATTGCAGGTCTAAACATCACAAAACAAAGCCTATGCACCCCTACTCTCAAAGAGCTTTTCGACAATACCAAGAACATGACCAAAGGACGTATGATTTTAGAAATCTCAACATAACAAACAAAACAAAATAAACAAACTAATTTAATGTATGGATAAATAATGAGCTTACATATATTATTATGCCAAGGTTTTTCATCATGTAGGTGGCATGTTTATAACCTAACTAGTAGCCATCTACTACGATGCTGCTTTACTTGGATTTCAAGTAATCAAGGCATTTTGCTTTATTTTGGATAAAATGCAAAATGATGTCACAAATTCCATTAATGAAAAAAAAATTCTATTAATCCCTAAATACCTTACAGCCTCAAATATCGACTCTTAAAATTGAATTTGAGCCAAAATGGATCTAGATTTCATTTGAATTGCCAAAAATAAAGTTCTAAGGGATAGGATATTGTTGGGTGATGAAAGAAAGTAATCTTGATGGGCATCATTGTTGTACTTGAATGTTGTCATAGAGAGAGAATTTGACTTGGAAAAACATGTAGTTTCTAGTTGCAATTAGAATTGGTTTAAAACATGAAGAATTAGTCCAAGACATGAAGAATCCCATAATCAAATAGAAGAGAAACTCCAACAATATACGTGAAAGACAGCATCTCCATACAAATATAATACATGTGAATAATACATGTATTGGTATACATACTTGTATAATATTTGAAGTCATATAAATACCTGTAGAATTCTCCAAGTTGTATAAATATTTGTATAAATATTCATATAAATACTTGTATAAATACTTGTGTAAGTACTTGTATAATGCATCAAGTCATATAAATATCGTATATGTTCCGTAAAAGATAGTATAATTCAAGTATTCTACCAGAATTTATAAAGAAGTTGAATGAGTTGAGAATATAACTTTTGAAATGCTTCAAAGAAGTATCCAACATTCAAGTGAGTGCAATGATCACTTCAAAACTTCAAATAAAGAGTGTGATATCTTTTTAGAAAGCTAACACAGATATCTACAACCTCTTCAAAATTCAAGTAAAAAAAAAGAAAATTCATTCTTCATTTTTTATGACTTTTCAAATCAAAGGCAACTTAATACTACTCAACTTCCAAACCTATATCACTCACTATATAATTTTAAACTGAGAGTATGATATATTTTTGGAAAAATGACATCAATATCTACAATCTCTATAAATTTCAAAATAAAATATTATCCATGTTTTATAATGTGCTGAAGTTGATACTTTCAATTTCAGCAGTAATTCTACATCCTCATATTTTTAGCATCAAATCTTCTACTATACAACTTCAAATGAAATGTGTAATAACTTTTTTAAAATCTAAAAAAAAATTCTACAATCCTTTTAAAACTCAACTGAAACAAAAGTATTGTTCATAACTTATAGGCAATCAAAGTTCTCTTCCTTCAATTCAAAGGCAGCTCATCATTACTTTGCTTCCAAGTGCATAACTTTCACTCTACAACTCCAAATTAAGTGTATAATAGTTTTTAGAAGGTTAACACAAGTATCTATAATCATTTTAAGACTCAACTAAAACAAAGGTATTGTCCATAACTTGTAGGCTCTCAAAGATTTTGCTCTCAAAGATTTTGCTCTCAAAGATTTTGCCCTCAAACTCTATAGTAAATAAATCCCTTTTACTCCCTTAAATATAACTTTCATATAGAAACTGCTCGGGGGGGGGGGGGCACTCCCTTGTGAATTTTGAATACACGTGCGATAATGGCCTAATTAAATGGGCTCATTTACCTTGGAAATTTGATTATATGACATGGTATTTTTTGAAGTAAATGTAAAATTTGCTAATCAAGTGTATTGTAATAAAGCTTATAATTTTTTGGAACGACTATTTCAAGAGGGGTATTTTATTTATACCGAATTTTTTTCCTTACTCCCCAATGGGTGAAGAAACCTTTTGCATTCAAAACCTTAGAGTAGTTTTGAAATTTATACCTGTGAAGAAAATTTATACCTTGGTGACTCTACCTTAGAGTAGTTTTGAAATTCCATTCATACTCAAAAGGAATGCAACCATGATATTACAAAGTGAGTGTGTTGAGTTCTACAAGTTAGTTTAGAGTAAAAGCTGCGTATTTAAAACACGCGGAGTACTATTCAGTCTTCTACAAGTTGCAAACACAAAATCTGCGTATGGAAAAAACGCTGAGTACTATTCAGTCTTCTGAAGTTTCAGTAATCTACAGACCTCAAAATTGATACCTGTAGGAACAAAAAAAAACTAGCAACATCAAACAATGCGTGCACGCTCCCATTACCAAAACACCCTCATCTCGACATACCCTGAGTTACACAAATCAACAAACAAACATCGGTCAGCAAACACAAAAAACCTCCAAAATCGAAACAGAAGCTCCAACAATACAACAGTAGCAAACTAGACACCATTGATTCCTATTTCAGGGTTTAGCACAAAAACTCAGAAACGATTGAGACTGAAGGTACTTGGTAGAGGATATAGAAGCTAACTGGAATCATGACAAGAGCTAACTGGAATCGGAAAAAAAGCTCAAGGGCACTCACCCGAAGTCATGCGCTCCAAGTGAAGCACTCCAGGGAATCACAAACTTCGGAAAGGTCTTCGATCAACACACAAGCAAGCTTCTCGTGGTCCACAAACGCGGTGCTGAAAGCAGCGAAGTTGCGTTGCCACCGCATGCGTACAAACTCAACCTTGTAAATCTAATTTGGATCCTCAAACTGATACTCCGTAAGAGCGAGTCGTAGAGCTTGATAATGCGGCCAGGATTGAACAAAGCTTCGACTATCCTTACAAATCTGTGCGCTTGACCAAAGGAAGCACAAATCAAAAAACCTGGGCGCATCCTGGTATCCCTCATCCCAGCATGATTCAACATGCAAGCGCTATACGATGAGGGAGAAGAGAGCAATCAAGGCAACGTAATCCATTGCTGCGAGGGAGGAGAAGAGAGGCGAAAACGAGGAGGACGACACAATCTAGTTTGAAAAACAAGCACGGCACTGGAACACCATTACACCAAGGAGCAGGGTTTTAAATACCTCTAGATCGCGCAAGGAATGACGGCGCCCCATGAAGCTGATTGATGACGATGGATGATTTGTCTTAACTGGCCCTCCTCACGCTAAGATCCTAAATTGATTGTTCGCAGGTGCCTCCAGTCGAAGATGCCTCGCACCGTACGTGAGGAGTGAAATACATACATACTAACTTACTATTTTTGATCAGTAACAAATTCTTTTAAAGAATCGGCATCCACTTCATCTAGGGTATATATTTTTGTGGTTGTTGAATAACTAAGGCTCACTGTTGAGATTATTGCATCGACATCAATCCACAAACAGTCACTCTCTATGTATCTGTACTTGTGACGGCCCACATGCGGCTGGAACCAATGTAAGTAAACCATGGCAATTGGAGAGAGTGTGCCTCTGTTTCCATTTTGAACGGCCCGCTTCATGAGATCAATCGGATGCCTGCAAATGCCCCACTTGCTACCCACCTTCACTCTAATTTTTTGCACCCTCCCTATGTAAAACATGCTGTTTGTTAATCCAGTATTCACAGCAACTGCCTTACCTTTGCCTCGCTTTTGTGCTGCTCTGGTCGTGGATCCAGCACCACGCATATCCTTAAAATAAACTCCAATGTCAGAACCTAAACCCAACAACATTGATGAAGTGGACGATGAAGCAGCAAGGTAATCATCAGCATTATTGAAATAGATAGAGTTCTTCATCCGTGTTAGCCTATCTTTTGATAGGTAAGGGTTGCCATTCAATTGGCTCACAAATGTTGACTTGTATATAGAATGACCCTCATATGTAACAATTGGAACCACTTTAACAAATGATTCATTGCTAGATATTTGGACCTCCTGCTCACTCAAAACCTCTCTTACAACTTGCCTAGTCTCTTCTTCCAACACAGGCAGGAAAGGCAAATCCTCACGTTCAAGATCATCTTCAAGAACAACATTTGGGTTAGAATTGCTCCCTGTTTCGCCGTCACAGTCTAGCATGTTCTGAAGTCTCATGCGCTCACATTCGGCGTCACCATCCAATCCCGGCTGTGGAGTTACTGGAGGTTGGTAAGCCAAATGAGTGGGATCTTGTTTCTCCAGTAGCCAAGGTGAGTTGAACCACAATTTTTTGGCGGTAGAGGCATGAATATTGGGCGCCATGTTCAAAACTCGAAGCATTGCTTGAGCTTCTTTGAAGCCTTCTTTTAAAGCAGTCTCTATTTCTGCGTCAGTGCTCAGTAGAGTGTAATCCCCCAAATCAACCACGGATTCACTCTCTTGCAAGGGGTGAAGACTAGCCCAAATGTTTTCCACCTTATTGTGAACTCTCCCAAACTTCAGACCATTCTCACCGTACTCCACACTCGACAGACGGTTTAAAGTGTTCGCAGTATTCACAAGGTCATGGAAATCATAGCTCCGTTCCATTCCATTCATGCCACCAATTTTTGAGAAAAAAATTTCACAACTGTTGCTGCCGGTAAGGTGCAAAGGAACTAGCAGATGTGGATACATGTCACGGAAATGCTTCACAAGGAGCACAACAAAGTGACAAGAAATCTGGACATCAAGGAAGCACTGTTGGCTCACAAAGCTTTCAGATTGACTAAATCTCACTGAATTGTTACCCACAGCATGATTTCCGTGTGCAAACCATAATTTCCACAATCTAAAGAAAAAAAAAACTTTTGCTGCAAGAACAATTCTACATCGGAGATCAAGCTTTTGGGATGCAAAGATGTCAATATAATCACCGCAGATTTGGAGGTACATCTCTGTGCCGAGGGTGCGCTCCCGGTGTGCCTTAGGGGAATTCCTCATGGCTGCCAAACAGTCTTGTGTCTTTCTCTAGCACATTCGTTGAGTAGACGCCCAATTCTGCTTGTCTTTACGCTGAACATCCTCAAGCTTCAACCCATGCTCATCAAATCTGTATTTATTATAAATCATGCCCAAGTGCGTATGGAATGCTCCATCTTCTCCCAGCTGCAAAGTTTTCACAGGTGAGTCAAACGGATTGATAAGCTTTTTCCCATTGTGTATCCAATCTTGGTCGTGCAGCCCACTACACTTGCCTTCTTCGTCAACCACGGCAGAAAGTAACCAGCCCTCCCAGTTGACCCTGAATCGCGCCCCGCTGACACTCTTGTAATCACCAAGCATCAACTGCCGCCGCCTACTGTCTCCATCACTTGCGTGGCCGATGATTGGTCCCACCTTGTCTTGGCACTCTTTTCTCCATAGGTCTTTGATTCTCTGCCACTATTGCCTCACCCACGATGCATCAAAGCAATTGCAAGTACAAGTGACACACAGAACAAGTCGCGGCAAACTTAAGTGTAGGGGATTTACCATAATTATTCTAGCAAATGCTCCCACACGATTGGAACGAAAACCATCAACAATATTATCATATCTTGCATCTCCTATGCCTACAAACAGCTTGTAATCTGTGACACAAACATGTTCAATTTTTGTGCCACAAAGCCGACTAGTGTATCCATCCGATGATCCCAAGCAACCCTGCCCTTAACCTTGGTTTCATCTTTAGCCAAGATAACTGGAACTGGACCAACAACTCCATGAGCTTGCTTTGCTTGTTCGTAAATCTGAGCAACACTTCGAAAGATGTCCACATGCTCTCCAACAACAAACTAGACACCTTTCTGGTTGACCCGTTTAGTAGTACTAAAAGTTGGACCAGCAAAGTTCAAGGAAAACAATTCATACATACGCCTACCTCCATACATTTTCATCACTTGTGAGAAAGCTACAGAATTTGTAGACCAATGGATTCCTTGTTTCTTTCGATTTAGATTAGTAGCTACATCCTTTAGAAAATCCCACAATGCAGGTTTCCCTCCCATAGCACTAGTCCTGTGGGCAGCTATAATGTCTAGACAAAACTTGTGTACATTATGCTGATCAGATGATTGTTTCGCAGATTCTTTTAGTGCAGGACGACTGACTTTTAACTGGGCAATTCTGGCCTTTGCACCCCAATGCCTGAACTGCTCTTTTCTATGTTTTTTGGCCAGTAACCGTGAATGTGCACTTAGTTCTAAAACAGACAGATAACCAACTCGCCTACCTGTAGCAGTACTCCTAGACCCCCTCTTTTCTAGCGCACGTTCTTCACGAACCACACGTAACCTAAAATCAGATTCGTCAACAATGCTTTCACACATGTCACATGTGAAGCTAAAAAATCCAGTATTAGATGAGGAAAAACGTCTACACGACCTATGCCTAAAAGAACCCTTCACAAGAACAAGATCAAATCCTACTCTGAAAGAACCCTCTAAGTAAGGTTCGAGGTACCAGTTTTTCCCAGAGTGGAAGTCAAACAGCAAAGGATCAATGGGATATGACTTTCCTGCATACACACAACGTGGTCCCCTCAAACTCCAACAACCATGTGCAGAAATAGAAGTGTTATTGTATGAATGACTCTCACCATAGGATGCTTAAAGAAGCTGTGCAATCCCAATTGAGTTGAGTGGCTGCCAGATGATGAAGGTCGGCTTGGGCGGCCTCTTTTGCCAGTGGACAAAGCAGAACCCTCCTTATGCTGATCAGAATTCTCAAGATTTTTGCAATGCACCACTCCATGTACATAATTCATTAGATTAGCCTCCAGATTGCGTTTAGGGGGGCACAGTTGGAGCACTTCATTCGGGCAAATCAGGCATTTAACCTTGAACCAAAACGCCCTTATGATAGGGTCTTCGGGATCACCTATCAGCTGAAATGTCGGCTTACTTTCGTCGAGGGACTGATTGACAATGCCCAGGGTTTCAATGCCCTCCTCAATCATGCGCTTGTGATCAACACCAATGAGTTCAACTGCGTTGCTTCTTAAGCTCCTAGCTTGTGGATGGTTCTCTTCCTTCATTCCTTTTTGTCTGCAGTAATTCCGGATGTGTCCTGCACTCATCAAGTGACTCTTCCGAAAATTACAGAACAAGTTGGATATAGTGTTCTTGTCATGCTTGCCACTACTGCCACCTACCAAACTTCGGCACTCTCCACAATATAGCTTGACCACTGCTACTCCATTTTGATCCCATGAACGCAAAGACCAGTTGTGATCTTCCATGGCCTGTACCTTTAAGTCTCGACGAAGTTTTCCTTCTCCTCTTCGGTACAACTCCAGCAATTCCTTTGAGAGGAGGACGGACTTCAATTCTTTGGCATGTGTGCATGATTGATCCTCGGACGTCGTCGGCTTAGCAGTAAAAGCAGGAACCGGCACTTGCAAATCTGTAGATTCAGGCTGGTTGGAGCCAAGGATAGTATCTGCAGCTGTTCCCACAGATTCTCCCCCATTGTCTATTCGGGGACGCTTGCTAGGGCCGAGCTCCAAGTCTTCATCGGTTGCTGGAATAAGGTACACGGAATCTCAAATGGAATTCAAGGCTTCGAAATCCACGTCAATCCTGCACGATTCTTCAGCATCCGAGAACTGAAATACGCCAAGATGCTTGAATATATTCAGGGCTTCAAGCCTTGTTCTCAAAGTTTGCAATGAAGTGTCTTCATCAGTATCCATGGGGCTCAACAACTTCGGTGGATCACCTTCACACTTTTGGAAGTAAATCTTGATCCTCATCGAGATGGAAGGTACTCCCAGCTGCCACAAGTTTCAAGCACAACCGATTAAAATTCATGCGATGCTCAAATCCCGACGTTCAAGCATCCGTGGTGAACTCCAAGCAATTGTGCGGCCAGGCTAACTGGAAGCCTTCGCAAATCCTAATAGCATTCAGATAGGAAACATTCACCGTAACCGCAACCTCTAAAATGTAAACAATTGCAAGTGAACCCTAATCAAAAGTTTTGCACCGCTTACCTCTAACGCACAGAACCCCCAAACCGCAAGAAGAAAAACCTAATCAAACCACCGTAAATCACACCAACGACTCAACAAACACACATCAATCCAGTCTACGAGTCTCCTGAACAAAACCGCGCGCTCGCTCTCCGAACCAGAGGTTCAAACAACGATTTTCCGCCTTTTCCTCCTAGGTCGAAACCCTCGTTGTTCCGTTGTGAAAGAAAAAAGCACATTGGATGCGTGTTGCCGTTCGATACCCGCTAAACTTGCCCTGCCAGGTTGTCGCCCTTAAAAAATGAATACTTTGTTTTCCCTCCAAAATTTAATTTCTATCATCTCAAATACCTTTATGGAAAGCTGTACAATAATGGCTCAATTTTCAGCACGCGAAATCTACAAGGATGTTAGCATCACGGACATATTTTTTGTGCATGAGGAAAATTAGTAGAAAGATATAGCAAGTGGAATCATCATTTTTGGACTCTTCTACAATGAGTTATGAATTTTTGAAGTTGGAAATATAGGTGTTCCTAAAATGGTGCCCTAAAGTGACACCCTATAATGTCTGCAGTAAATACATGACACTATTGCATGGGGAAGCTATTATGTCCCTATCAGTGAAGATTACTAGAGCTCCATTATTGGCACTACTTCATTTTAGAGCATTCTACCATACATTCTACACCTAAAAGGTGCCACTACCCATTTCTCATGGTATTTTATATGTACTGGTAAGGTAAATCTTCTATATTATGTTCAATGCTATGTTACTTATAATGTAGTTTTACAATTTAGAGCTATGTATTTTACATGTATATTTTTTACAAATTTTACATAGAATGAATATATGAGACCCTATTTTTTATCGCATGTAGTTCCTACTATTTTCGCCAGTGCCCCCCCCGAGAAAAATTGCAAATCAAGCAAATGATAAGGTTTTGGAATCACAAGAAGAAGAAGAACATGCTCTCAAAACTTAATTACAAAAACTACAAAACTCAACATGCTATGTTTTTTCAAACTTATGACTCTCTTAAGCAAACTATGAGGAAAAAGAAGAAGACTCCTCCACCTCATCTTTTACCTCATCTTCCATTCCTCCACCTAAATAAGTAAATTTTTTCAAACAAGTCACATGGATCACATTTCATCTATTGGCTAACTCTTTTCTAGTCCATAATCCTATCCACATCCTTATGTAGAATTAAAATCAATTAAAAAAACGATAAAACAAACTTCACCTTTCATTTTAATAACTTCTAATATATAAAGTAAGTTTCAAAATATCTTTCTAAATGAAAATAAAAAAACTATGATCAAATGAATGTCTAACAGAGGTAAAAAAAAATAGAGTATCAAGAGAAATATTATTCCAATTGACACTTGATACTCTAAAAAAATCCTTCAATTTGACATATAATTATACATTTTTACATAGTAAAAACATTCACAATGCGACAACCTAAAGATCAGTGCACTATTAAGGGTACAAGAAAAAAATAGCTTTTTAAGGGATTTCCGATTTAGAGCCTCACTTAGACTATTAATGATGGGTGGTATAAGATTGTTGTATGAGACTTTGTGGCTTCAGTTGGCTTGGGATGTTGTTGTTCTACGCATAGGGATTCTGAGGTGGCCTTATTTTAGCGTTTATACTACTAGGCTTCATCTGACTTATAAATGATCCTTACTTTGCTTTTAATTCATAACAACCTTGAGGTATGTAGTGGACCAAATTCAATGCTTCTCAAACCACAAGGTCTTTGTCAAGTGTAATTGAATTTTGGAAGCTACAATTTTACCCCATTACCTATTAAAATTTGGGAATCATAGGCCTTTTCTTCCGACAAAAGTGACATGCCAAAGTGCTAAACAATACAAAAATTCTTTCATTTAGAAATGACAATGCAACTTTAACCCCTTAGGGCCAGAGAAGGCAAAGAATGCTTTGCTTGTTTTGGAAATAGCTTTTAGGACTAAGGGGCAGATTCGGATTACAGAATGATCAAAAGAGAATATGTAGAGTTTAGAGTCTATTTTGCAGAGACGGTGTTCGATCAAAGATCTGAGCTACAATTTGTCAAACTCAAAATCATTCATTGGCAGAGGTATCAATAAAGTAGAAATTTGAAGCCCAAAACACCAATTAAGGCATGACGTCACCAGGAGTTTTAGGATCTAACACTAGTTGTTCCTTTGCATTTAGGTTTTGGCACCAACTTAGGCACAAGCAAGCGGTCGTTGCTTGTTCAGGCACAAGTACATCCTACTTCACTAGGTTGTTGGGTTTAGGAGTACAAAGTTCTCATTGCACAACAATGCCTTTGTTAACTTTACAACTTGTTCTGAACTTCAATACAATAGAATAATCACAAAATCAGCGAGCCGTAGAGTTCCGCTTCGATTTGGTAGTGGAGGTCAATTTCCAAAGCGTCACCTGAGTCTTGTTATGGCGCAATCACGATCTACTTTTGCGGGGACAACCATTACTATGAATGGAGGAAATGGCAATTGCAGTTGGAGTGCCACCCTCTTCATAAGAATTGGAGAGGATTGGAGAGCACTAAGTACTGTGAGGTTTGAAATTTGGATGAATTTGTTGCTCTCGCTAGAGATTTTGTTGCCCAAGCTTTGCCATGTACTCAACAACGGAGAAGCAGGGTTATAAAAACCGATATATGGCTCCTACTATGTTCCCCGACTATTTAGAGGACGAAGCTAACATGCTTGACAATTGGATGGTACATGACAAGAGGAGTGAATTCAAAAGAGTGAGCGTTCTAAACTGTTTGAGTGAAACGCATCTATTGAATTTGCCTTTGTCTTCCAAGAATAGGCCTCTTTTCGAGAATCCCATGCCAAGAGAGTGGCGGTATTTGTTTTACAGGCACATTGCAGAGGTGCTAGGATTCACCAAGAGAATAGATTTTCCAAGAGTCATGAGTGAAGTTTCACATTGGATTTGGCCCGATTTAGAAAATGTCATCCCAACTGTCATTGAAGGAGATTAGCCGAGCCGCTGTAAAGAAACGCTTGTTGGAACACAACCCAAAGACCCAATTGAAAGTCAAATGTCAAACAAAATGCCATCAACCTTGACTAAATCCCAACAACATATTGTTGGCCAAAATTCACTAAGCATCAGACAGGACAGGGGGGGCCTACCCCTGACAATGCCACTAGCGGCAATGGTGGCCACATCTGACAAGCATGTGGGCGAAAATGTCAAGCCCCTTAGAGTATATCAATAGGGCAAGAGAACACGGGGTAAGAAAAAGGTGCCAACAAAGCCGCCAAGTCCAATTAAGAAGAATTTTCAGGTCATCAAGGATGTGGAAATTGGCAAAGCACACGATCATGCAAAGATTGATCTGCCAAATTTGGCAAAGGGAGGTGGTGGAGGTGGCAGCTCAAACAATGATCAAGGTGGGAGAGGTCATGAAAGGGATCGTAATGGAAGAGGACCAAGACGTGGAAGAAGAAGAGGTGGTTGAGGAAGGGGACGAGGACAATCCAAAGACGCAAGCAACTTGCGAGATTTAGTTGTACCTCCAGAGTATGTGAGCACACTGGAGGGGTGGAGAAAACCACCAATTTTGTTGCATGTTGATCGTTCACCTCGTATTTTGAGGCCTTGCCTTGAAGTAGGGAGTTGGGTGGTTTGAAATATTTTGGAAGATGATGCAAACCAATCTTCTCAAGCGATGGTGCTCAGGGAGTTTTTGTAGTGGGCTATAAGTCCACAAGGTTCTCAATTACATGGAGTAGTGAGACTTTTGCCAGAGGTAGCCAATTGGATTGGGGAAGACGTAGGCGATGATGTTACAGTAGATTGTAAAGAGGCAGAACACTATAGATGTAGTTTCACACCAAAAATTGAAGGTTCAAAAGATTCACGAGATTAGTACATGAGTTGTAGCAATCACTCCTCATCAGACAATGACATAGTTGGGCAGCAAGTGAGATTACCAGAGGACGTTTTTCAATACAATCTAGGCCAATATGAGGACCCTTCTGTGATTGGAGAGGTAACTCGGAAGTTTATTCATAAAATCACAAGAGAGCCAATTTACATGGTTTTCTTTGAAGGCTTCTTAGGACATCACCTTGTTGCCACACATGAATGTTACTTGATAGGCGAGGGGTTAGTAGAGCCACAACCAACAATGCCAATAGCTCCTAACGAGGAAGACATTAACAATTTTCTAATGCAGCTAGCACAAAGTACACCTGCAAATGCTGGACTAGGACAATACAAAGTCTTTGAAGGTGTCAACATTGCTAATCTTACTCCCGATAAGAAATTTGTTCCAACATTGCATTGTGACTACCCGAAATATTTTGAATTGAATGACATCAACTTGGAGAGGGTGTCGGAAGAAGAGTCAACGGAAGTTGATTGGATTCCACAACATGGCGACTATGTAGGCTCTTCTGATTCAAGTAACTCTGATTAGGTAGTTCCAGAAGATTTTAGTGTTTTACCAGAGATTGAGAGTGTGTCACTTGAATCTCTACCATTTGCTTTTAGATATGATGACTCTAATTGGTAAGAAACGGCAACTCAACTAGAGGGGAGTTGGAATAACTTTAGTAGGCCCACTCTAGGTGCAATCACATGCAACCTTAGAAGACCAATGGCCCTACATGAGCCATTCGAATCTTTTTGGCCAAATAAAACTTTGATAGACATTTGTAATCAAACTAATCTACATACCAAGTAAGTAACTAGAAAGGTCATGAAGGGAGGGTTGAATAGGGGAAAAATTGGGTTGACATATGTCTTATGAGCTCAAAGGATTCCTTGGGATCCTTTTGTATATGGGCCTCAAAAAATTGCTTGAGATTAGGTCTTATTGGGAAAAAAGAGCTTTGTTTGGCTGTTGTATCATCAAGTCAATCTTCACTCAAGACAGATTCGAGGCAATTCTATAGTGTATTGACCTAATAAATAATGATAACTTGATTCCAAAAGGTAGCCTTGGTTACAATAAATTAGGTAAGGTTCAATGGCTAGTAGAAGAATTTGTAAAAACTAGTCAAAATCTTTACAATTGTGAAAGGCATATTACAATAGATGAGATAATGATAAAGTACAACGGTCACTTTTGTGATTTCCTCCAATATATGCCCAAGAAGCCAATATAGTTTGGTATTAAAATTTGTTGTGCACGCTAATTCTTAGTCTAGGTATATTTGGAGTCTCCAAGTGTATTTGGGGGCTAGGGGAGAGAAAGTAGAGGTTCGTCAAGGGGAGCGAGTTGCCTTAGAGCTCACCAAGAGCCTTAGCCACCAAGGTCACGTGATTGTTACCGATAACTTCTTTACTTCACCCCAATTACTAGATATACTATTCAGTAGAGTTTTGGGGGGTACCAGTACTATGAAGCGGGGTCGCGTAGGCATGCTTACTATTTTGGAGTATGCTATGGACAATGAATTGACAAGAGGCACCATTCTGACAAAGATGCATTGCTCAAAGCAAATGGCAGTTATAGTTTGGTAAGATGCACAACCAGTCTTTCTAATCAATACATCAGTGGATCCTATAGCCTTTCAATGGCTTAGCTGTAAACGTTGGATAGGTAACAAGCAAGAGGATTTTTATACTAACCTGATATTCATTGAATATCAAAAAAACATGAGAGGTGTTGATATTATTGATCAATATAGAGTATAGTATTTAGTCCAGTTCCACACCAAAAAATGGTGGCATAGGCTTCTCATTTTCATCTTAGATTCTTCTATAGAAAATTCTTACATTCTATATGGAGAACATGTCCAACAAGTAGGGTTAGTGAAGCCAATAGAGAGAGTTCAATACCATTACTGTATTGTTTGTTGGTTATGTGATCACTAAATGAAGCCAAGTTGAATATGCAGAGAGTTTAACATTCAAAACAAGGATATCCATTATCCTATAGGGAAAGGCATGAAATGGCAATATAAGTGTAAAATTTGTGGAAAGGTTGTGAATCGGTATTGTCTAGGGTGCGATGGTGCTTATATGCGTGATGGTGATTGCTACTACAAGGTCCACATAGAAGTTCGATATGCTATCAAGGTACTGAGATGAACTAGGGTTGTTTGGAATGTGTAGGCAAACCTCAAAGGTTGAGTGAATCAACTGCAATTCTACTCTCCCCAGTGTTGTAGTTGTCCTCATTGTTGTTGTTGAAGTGTGAGTTCTATCCCAACATTGACATAGACTATCCAGTGGATGGCCAATATAGTCCAGAGTTGCTTACATATCTAGCATGGCTTGCTAGGAACTAGATGGTACATGCAGTCGCTTGTGTAGTTTACGTCTGAGGCCATTTTGAATTGTGGTCTAAACTACTGAGAGTAGATCCACCTTAAATTTTGAACTAAAAACGTTGTAATTTTTACCAAGGTTGTTGGTTTTGTAGAATGCTTATTTTTTCTTTGTAAGGTAGTCCGAGTATGACATTTGGCCATGACATTGTTTCCCTACTTGAATTAGATAAAATTTTGTAGTTACTTAACATATAATGCTGTGAATCTCCATTCTTGTCTTTGCGCACAGAATTTCCACCAAAGCCTTGGTTTGTTTTCACTATGGCGGGAACATCAGGCTTCCATCAGGTTTGGATACACTACACGATGGATTTTTGCTAGCAATTGGCTGAGAAAGAAGGCTATGAGGGCGCCCAACCCGCTCAAGCTTCAGCTTTGCCCCCACTCCACCTGAGCGTTTGTAGATTTTACATATTGTACACTTGTAATCAAGCTTATATTACTCAAGTGCCTTTGCAAAAATTCATACGTGCACATCACCAGTCATCAAAGTACTTGACCAGTTGGATTTCCAAACAAACAAAATCTCATTTTTTTAAAATATCTATGTTTTTATAGTTTTTTTGGTTGAATTCTAGATCATAAACACCCATGCTTTTCCTCCATTGTTGTTTTCAAATGGTAAGACCTCTTGCCAAAATTCTTCGTTCAAGCACTTTATCATCTAATGTACTCCTGAATCACACAATTTCAAATTTTCATTGTTCACCCTTCACTTGTAGGAGCCATTTGCATAACTTGTACGACCCTACAATACAAGACAACGGCAACTTACCCTATATTGATGCAGTACCAATGCTATCACCACCGAGGCCAAAATTTTCCCTATTCTTGTTTAGTTTTTGTATTTGACATCGGTACGATTGGATTTTGCCTTTGCCACCTTCATTGTCCACTAAAAAACCAATTTGAGTTTGCAGTTTCCTGACACAATGAAAGTAGGTGACCCTAAGGGGTTAACCATTATAATCTTCTAACTCCAATGGTCAACCCTTCCCAATATCTTAGTACGCCTTTGGGGTCAATCCCTTTCTGATATTCAACAATGAAATTATGTGGATTTGATTTTAGCATAGGCAGTAGCAAATTGATTAGAAAGAGGTCATGCATGGCTCGAAATTCGTGAGCATATTAGGGGTGCTCAAGGGTTAAAGCCTTGTTGTTCTTAATCCCTAAATATCCAACTGACATGTGCTATTTTATATGGTTGATCTAAAATTTTAGGCTCATTTTAGTGTAGGCAATTAAATTCTTTGGCTATTTAAAAAAATTTGAAGAATTTTGAAGGTTAACTATTGAGAACTTTTATTTTTCATTGAAAAAGGTAAATTTTTGGTTTTTGAGAGGTCTCCAAAGCCATATATGTTCATTCATGGAAGAGAAAGCTTGCTAATTTTACTTCATTTCTCAACTTTGAGCAAAGATTGCCAATTTCACTTGATTTGAGTTCAAAAACTTGTACTTAACTATTTGCTTTGATAATGGTCCCAATGAAAAAAGTAAAATATTTTCATGATTTTTAATCATCATTGAAAATTTAAGCCTACAAGTGTTGGTTTGGAGTTATTTGCAATTTATACTTATAAAAAAATTTGCATTTCAACAATTGCAAGGTAGATTGTGTAATGGATTTGATAGCTTTTCATGTGAAATTAAGTTTTGTGAAAGTACATTTTAGTGTATTAACACAATTTGTAGTTGTTCATGTCACATTCAATCCCCCAAAATATTTATATGCAAATTTTTGAAACATTGTAAAAAAGGGCATCATACTAAAAATAAAAAATGTACATTTTATTTGTTGTAATCTCACAATTTCTACGCAATTTTGAAGTCAAAATTAGCAAACATACTAATGAGCAAGCTTTTTAAACATCTATATGGTTAGATTTTGAAAAAAACCAATTTGCTTCATTGGGGATAACTATAAGCGGATAAGCCCATGCTCTTTTTTTTGGTCAAAATGCACTTGACAAGGCTCAAGCATTTAGGGTTTGAAGCATGCTTGCTTGATGAGGCTTTTTTTTGTATCTAGGTCTATTTGCTAGAATTCCAAGGCTCTAAACCCCATTCAACTCTATGACCTCAGCTATGAGATTGGTATTGCTTTGAACTCTACTCCTATTAGGCATTAGAACTCAACTACTATAAATTTTTTTGAACTCTATTGCTATTGTCTACTCTTATTTCTATTGCTATTGGTCAAGGCAAGCAAAGAAAATTAGAGATTTTTGTAACAATAGAATTGAAGTTTTGTTTGTCATACTCCAATTTTTTGTTGTTAGATTTTAGTATTCTAGGTGAATTGAAAGCATTAATATTGTCATGTTGTGGTTCAAAAAGTTTTGAGAAATGGTACCACCCATGTCTTGAGGATTTAAGGCTATTGCACAACGTCCTCTCAAGATAGCTAGCTTAGCCTTATATTTCAAACACATTACAAAGGAAACCTTGCAAAACAAGTCCTATTGGAAGACTCCCATTGCTAAAAAGATTATGGCAAATGAGAAATGTCTATTCCAAGGAAGAAAAATTTGGTTGGGTGTAAAGGCATGGATGTCATTAATTGTGACCATTGTTGGTGGTAGTTGAAATATTTTCAATTGAGTTCTTCCAAAAGATAAAAGCATTCATCAAGGAAGAATGTGTATCTAGCCTTTGTTCCATTGAGGGAGAGGATGTTTTTTTACTGCTACTCTTACAATTAGTGTGTTGTATTTTAATTAACATCAACAACATGTATAAAGAGCAAACTCATCCAACAACACTCCAATCCTTATATTAAATTGTAGCACAATGCTCATATATAAAGAATTCATTAGTGTTCATTCAAAAAATATATATGAGTTAAAAGATGGAGGATTGTTAACTCATTTTTAGCTAAATTTTTTATAATTTAAAAAAATAATATTTCATAAATTTATTTTGAGAATATTCTACAAATATGCTAATTGGATATAGCTTCTTTCTAAAATACCTTGTTTTATCACATGGGTTCTCTAAATTACAAAGGAGTGTCATCATTAAGTACTCAATTCGGGCACCAAATCTTCACAAAGGCAATATATGATATTGATTTGTATACACTTATAGTGGAATGTTGAGACATTGTGTGAAAAATGGAAGCAAAGATCATTTCAAAAGTGTGTGATTACAAACCACATTGAAAAGGAAGTTGATGAGAACGTGAAACATACTATACCATTTTCAAAGAAGAGAATCTATTTAATTGATACTCATGAACCTAATTGAGAGGGTTGGGATGTTTTGCAAATACCACATGAAGAAACAACTAGGAACTATTTCTTAAAACTATCTTATTGATGTTGAGATTTAGACACTTCCCCTCTCTACTTTTTAGGTTGTGCCAATGTGCTAAAGGAGGATAGCATTAATAGATTGAGGTTGCAATGCTTTGGAAAATATGATGTGTGTTGATCCCAATTAGGTGGATGATGTCACCCAAATCTTCTTTGAATGCACAAGTTCTCACCTTGTAAATTTAAATTCAAAGTGCCTTGCATCAAACTTGAATGTGGCACAAAAAGGTGCTAAGCATGAATATGTACTTGTAGGGGACATTTTCAAGGTTCCATAGCCTTTCTAAAGCAATGTAATTGTTATTCATTGCAATCAAGAAGTGAAAGCACATAGTGAAGAATCTTCTAAGATTAGAGTACATCTTTGTATGACATATAAGTTGTGTACACTTTTGTTCACTGTCATTGTAGTGAATGTGACATGCCCAACAACCTAGACTTATAAACCTAAGAATTATAGAATTGTGTTATACATTTGCATTTATTTGTATAGATAAAATTTACAAAAACTTTTTTCAAAATTTTGTGTATGTCTATCGTAAGTACATGTGCGGAATTTTGAACAAATTAATTAATTATTATGAAAAAAATTGACCTCCAAGATTTTAGTGACACATCACTCCCTTTGATTTTCATTTATAATAATAAGTTTAGCAAACTTAGCTCTAGTTGGGTTCATGAGGAACTACCTTATATACTCAAATTACATTGTTCTATCACAATGATAACTAATATCAATTTGGTAACAATAGTTATTCTTCTTACCTCATGCATTCAATGCTTTGAAAGTACATCAAGAAATATTTTCACTCAACCCTTATAACAATATTAAGAGTGTTTTTATTCACATTAAATATAACTTTTATAATATTTTAAATATTTTCACTAAAAGAGCATTACAAGAGTACATAAAATAGGCATAACAAGTTATCAGTTTGAACAATGAACAATCAAAACACTACTAGATATTCCAATACTAGTACTAGATATTCCAATTCTAAATATTCCAATACAAGGTAAAGAAAAATAGAGTCTACTTCAAAATTATAGCCATTGACAAAATATTGGTATAATGATTTTATATTATCTACTAAGCTATTGCATATGTAAATGTTTTGAGTTTCTTTGATAGTATAGGGAAGTTTCTTTGTGGTACAAAGACATGTGGAAAAATACTAGAATCATTTTTTACTAGTGCTTGCATTTCAAATTTGGATAAATTAGACTAAAGCTTAAAAAATAATATACCCTCATTATAACATTATTGTTAAAATGAACTAAACATATATAAACTCTAAATTTCAAATTCCAATACTTTGAATTTAGTTCACTCTAGTATTGACAAGTCGTTCAACAATATGTATTTCAAAATTTGAATTTTCTTTCAATATGAGTTTATTTTTTCATCCATTTTATGAATTTTGGGTTCATTTATTTCTTTATATCAAGGCACCTATAACCTAGCTTTAGTTGCTTTGGTTTTGGTACATCAGTGAAGTGGTCATGAGTTCAAATCTAAGTGTTGGTAGAGTGCTTGCCACTATAGTCCCCCTAACTATAGTGGTGGGTGCAATAATTATCTTTGTTGTTATATGGGGCACCTAATTTCTTAGGGCAAGGAACATGTTGATTCTTTATTACAGAGTCTACCTCTTAACCAAGGCATTAAAGATGGAATTTGCCATCTAAATCCATGAAGCTTAGATAATTGAGCCATTTTCAAAAGTAACACTTTATTCATAGTGGTCTTTCAAATTAGTGTTATTCTTTTAATTTCTTTTTGTATTGAACTAGGTTTTTATAAGAAATTTAATAGAATATGGTGCAATTATCTTTCATTGTTTAATACCTCATATTAATAAATTTAAAGAAAAAACGATATTACCTTGCAATTTTTTTCATTACACTCTTTGTTTCATCAATTTTTCAAAACACATTTAAATTATTTAATAATTTCAAGAGCCACATATTTTTTTTTTCAAATTTAACATTTGTAACTCTACAAGACAACTTTTTGACAGATGTGAATAGCATTACAAAGATTTATTTATTTATTTCAAATTGGACCTTATTGATAATCTTTAGTCATGATTTGTAATAAAATACATAATCTCTTTCCATGAAAATATCTAGAAAATGAATTAGAAACACATTTTATAGCACACATAAGTTTGGTCAAACTAGTATTCTAGAGTAGGGTATAAAGTTTCAAGTGTGGCCTGAGTCAGAGTTCGTCAGAGCCGGCTTTGGGAGTCTGTTCCTAATATGTACCAGGAACCAACATTTTGGACTTAGGGGTTCTGTTGTACAAGCGTAACAAGCCAACTGCCAAATCCAATCCAGCCAGAGCACAGAATTTGAAATGGCGATTTCGAAGCTGTCACTCTCTGAGGGGCAGACCCTCCCATCTGCCCGTAGCCCCTCTCTCAAGCATCTTCCCTCTTTCTTCCTCCACTGCCCCTGCCCGACCCCAAACAGTACTCTCTGCTCTCGTCTCTCTCGCCAGAGTTGGCATTGCTGAAGCGTGCCAAGCTCTATCGATCCCCCCGCCATGGCCACCTCTGTTTTGTGGCTCTTGTCTCTGTTTTAGGTCTTCATTTCCGTCTTCATCTTATCAGGATCGTCTTGCTGCGATTTTTCCGGGAGTTTTTCGTGTTCTTTTCGGTTGTTTTGGTGTTTTTGGAGGTATTGTGTGCGGTTTATTGTGGCCTGAAGTGATGGCTCTTGTTTGTATGTTATCTGGATGTGGTGATTGAGAGATTGAGAGATTGAGAGATCGAGCGATTGAGTGATTTAATTATAAGAGAACTGGAGCTAGCGGCGTCCTTTATTGTAATTTCTGTTTTGGTAAATATTTGAGGTTGTGAGTGTGGACTGTACTCTGTTTTGAATGTTGTGCTGATTGAGAGGTGTGGGATTGTGTGATTTATTTGTTAGAGAGGTGTTGGTAAAGCCGATTTTTATTGGATTTTTTTTTTTTTTTCGTTTTTTTTGTGGAGTTATCGGTTCTAGTTGAGTCGATTGGAGTGGTTAATTTTGGTTCTGGGAAGTAGTACCGGGATAGGTTTGTTGTTGATCGTGTTGAAGTGTTTGGAGGGAATGCAAGCGAATTCGTGGAGAGCTGGAAAATGGATTGAGAAGGGGCAATTGTGAAGGGAGAAAGGGGCAGGTGATTGGTTAGAATGGAGAGGATGGACAGGCCGCCTAGGCCTCCTCATCGCATGTCGAAGCGTGTATTGGTGAAATGGGAGAAGTTGGTGGAGAAAGCGCTGGTAACATCGAGCTACAATCGGGAAGGGAGAGGCCGTGGCAGCAATTCTAGACAGAGGGGAGAGAGGGCTCCTCAGTCTCTTGCTCAACAGGCGAATATCGATGCTGTCCTGCAAGCTGCGGACGAAATTGGACATGACAACCTTCAAGTGGGTCGTATTTGTACGTTTATCTTGAACGTTACTTTCTTGTGCTGATTGCATGTTTTCTCCAATATCTGTCTCGGAAATATCCCAATGTGCTGCGATCAGTGTAACTTAGTCCCAGTGTAAGGGACCAAATCAATTGCCCTTGGAGAGAATTGGCCAACACGGGGCTCTCGATTCTTGTTGTGAGATGTTGTCAAGGAAAAGACCAACTCTACAATGGTCTTGTTTCTAGCGGCTGTCAGATGCCCGACGTTCGTGAAATACCAAAGAGAAAGACCAGAAAGAAGAAACCGGTTCAAAATTTTCTATGAGTTAGACCCTATGTTAGTTCATGTACTACTTACTGATTAGTTACGATTTAGCGGCCTCATGTTAACTTCATGATAAATTCCCTGGATACATCAGACTGCTGACCGTGACTGAAGGACTTATGTATGGACATGGTTGTGAGGATTGGTTGTGGTTTAATCTAGATTACACCCTCGTCTGATAGCCAATGATGTCTGTGATGAGTCTTTTGTGCTTTTCTTGATGTGGAATGCAATTCAAGATCTTCTGAGTATCATTCACGGAGATAGTATTTAAAAGTACCACTTATGCTTTCCTTCCTAGTCACTGAGACATATTTATATATCCAATTGTGATCAATTCTCTGGCGTTTCCTTCCATACACAGCCCTTTTTAATATTGATAACCTCGATGCAATCTGAGCTTGACAACGACCTGTGGGTTTGGGTAGTGACTGAGCATGCGTACAGGTTGACTCAACAGTTGGATCCAAAAAGTGAGGGAAGAGGTGTTTTGCAGTTCAAAACTGGTTTGAAGTCCATTATCAAGGTTTGCATACTGTCTTCTTCAGAATCTCCAAAACTTTATAAGTAATGCAGAATTGAATCATCGGGACTTGCGTCCGTGGGAATTCATTTGACCATCGCACACCATGAGTTGCACTTCATTACGGTCTTGGAGTTTGCTTGGCCTTTTTTTGTAGTTTCTGAAAACCTTACCCTTGAATAAGTTGATTTCCATTTTCTTCATGTCCCCAATTTTTGGTCCTTAAGCTATTAGATCTGTACGATATTAATATCTCATTCGAAGATGATGGGCCATTCAAAATGCAGCAAAAGCAACAGGCAAGGCAAGGAGAGGTAGTTGACCGAAGTCAAGACATCAGGATAATTCAGATCTATTATAAGCATTACAGGGAAAGGCACCGCATTGATCAACTTGAGGAAGAAGCTAGGAATCGGAGACCAATGCTTTCAACGGATCTGGTGCCCGAAAGGTGACTTACTGTCTTTTGTATGACCTTTAGTAAACGCTCTATAGGTTCGGCTTGTCAGTGAGGTGTACACTGCATTTGTGCAGATAATTAACCACTTTTTTGGGTTTATTATCGTGGCCTCTTTACCACTTCACCTTTCCCGTTGTTCTCTCCCTCTAATTTGTTTCAAGAGTTCTGAATTTGATGTCGAAAAAATTGTTACTGTATGTAGCGAAAATTTCGCGTGGAGTTCCGAAATATGAGCGTCCCCGTCCTTCTCCCCTGAATAGTTGTTGTCATGTTATGGGTGCCTTTGGAACAATATACTTGGCATCTGGACAGAGAAATTTGTGGAAATTGTTGAACGAGCTTTAGCTGTGAAGGCTTGATACTTGTTGATCGGAACATCCTGGCTGCATTTCTCCTGCATTAATAGTAGATTTTAGATGTTGCATTCTTGTCGGATCCCTCTACATTGAATAGTTAAGTTTCAAAGGATCTCACTTGTAGTGTTTGCAACGTGCTTGGCCGAACGTTTCCAAGCTCGCTCTTTTAATTGTATGGACTCGTCATTTATCTCCTGCATACAATTGATGTGTGCAGCCAGGATCAGAGTTTTGAAAAATTAAGAAGAGTATATGAAATTTCAACGATATTGAATGATGTCGTTGATGCGTTACTGAAAGAGGCTGAACCGGAAGATGCATCTAGACTTCAGGATACTGATGTAAGTTATTTACAACTTGCGTTTGTTAGTTTGAGGATACTGGTTTGGTTTTGATTTTTACGATCGATAGTTAATTGGGAAGTAAGGAGTAGTGGCTATTGATGGTGTTATCTGACTGTTTGCAGGAAAAGAGGGTGTTGGAGGAGGATGCCAAGAAGCTTAAGGGGTTCAAAGCTTACAATATCCTACCAATGAAGACCCCACTGGGTGCTCCTAGTGTACTCAATCCATTCGACTTCTTCCCCGAGGTAAGGTCGACGGGTCTATATGCTCGTATTTGCTAGTGGTGTTGGCGCTACGAGTTAAAATTTTCTAAGTTTATTTTTATTATCTAATTTTGAACATTGACTTATGTATTAGGATGGGTTGTTCTCTACGCTGGATGGTTTGAAGTGTAGGGGTGTGGAACTTGGTTTTCTTTGCTTCAGAGTGTAGAATTTGGTTGTCGTCTTAACTGCTTGTTCTCAGGGACTTGACTTGCTTTCTCTCGACTGTCTTCAGGTGGTTGGGGCCACTCAAGTTCTGATATATACTAGAGACCTACCTAGGTTCCCATCTGATTACGAAGTACCAGAGGACAGGGTCGTGGATATCTTCGATTTCCTGCACTATGCATTTGGCTTCCAGGTAAATTGTACGAATGCCATTCTCTGCAAATTATTGAATGTGGTAGGTGTACACTTGCAATTTGGTTGCTGGCAGAAGCTTGCCTTAACTTGCAATTCCTGCCGTAATATTATCGTCTTGTCCGCTTCTATAATTGTCTCCTGGAAACATATTGTGAAGATATATTGAATCCTCTTTGTTGCAGAAAGACAATGTGGCCAATCAGCGGGAACATATCATCTTGCTTTTGTCCAGTGCTCAGTCACGTCTGGGCACCCTCGACCAGGGTAGAGATAGTGAGAGCAACAAGGTACTTTTTTTCCTGCGAACTTGTTTGGTCGCTTTTACTGGTGACGCTTTTACTGCTTGATGGCAGATATTATACATATGAAACAGAAGGTTGAAGTTGTGGAATTTTGACATGTTCTTATCACTCTTTCAAGGGCTCTACAGTACGTAGTTTCAAAGCCGGTTTGGCGGTTTTCAACGTTCTAACATCGTGTTTTATTTCTGAACCCTTGTTCAAAGACCACACTGAACCCAGATAAAGCTGTCAGTAATGTACATGAACGGATCTTGGAAAACTATGTACGATGGTGCCATTTTTTAAGAAGAGAACCTCAAAACAAAAGGTGAGATTCTGCTAGTTCTACTTGTTTGGTTGACTGGCTTGTGAACTAAATGGAGCAGTGATATTGTATAGCATATGATTGGTTGTGAAAGTAAGTCTTTTACATTATAATTATGGAATTAATAAAATTGCAAGATTTCTCTCGACTTGATTAATCAAATATGGTCTTCATGTGCACATAGCGCTGCATTTCAGAGTGCGATGAATAAGTCATTGGGTAATGGACAAGAAGTATTGATGTTGTCAAAGTATCATGTATACGAAGAAATTTATTTTCAATGACTTCTTCACGATTTGCTCTTCTGAATTATATTACACTAGCAACTTTCTTGAACACGTGCACCGTTAAGAGTTATGAATGTTGAAATCCAAAACCTCTAGTAGGTTCATAGAAAGTTTTGGTGAATTTTGTCTAAACTATCCGCTCCATGAATGAAATCGGATGCTGCAGGGCTTTCACACAACAAAGGAGACTTATCTTAGCAGCTCTCTATCTCTTAGTATGGGGCGAGGCTGCAAATCTTCGTTTTATGCCGGAGTGTCTTTGTTACATCTTTCATAATGTAAGTAACAAATTAAGGAACGATAGTTGGGAATTGCAATCATCCTTTCGCTTTTAAACGCTTGGTCTAGGTGTTGATTTTATCATATGATTGGGGTTTAGAATTTATCTTTAATCATCCAGTGGAATCTATCTACATTCTCTTTCTAGAGATTTACGTGGCAGTTTGTAGTTTTTTTTTCCTGAAGCTATAGTGGTTTGTGATTTTTTTGAACAGCTGGCGGATGAGTGTATCGACTTGCTAGGCAGAACTTATGTTGAAAGATCAAAGACAGTGAAGGCAAACGAAGACGGTTCCATAGAATTCTCGTTTTTGGAGCAGATTATCACCCCTGTGTATGATGCTGTGGCTGCGGTAAAGTACTCGTACTCTCCGTAGACGGATGTCATTTGCTGGTTGGTACTCAAGGTCTTTGGGCCTCGTAACTGACGAGTATCCTGTAGGAAATAATTGTGAGGATCGTTTAATAGGGGATGCTGCCTTATTGGTCCTCTGATATAAGAGTTTGCTCTTCCGTCAGATTCCACAGTCGTGTTCGGGGATCCTGTTTCTCTGAACCATACTGCGGCTGATGACCATTTTATCACTTTGTTGAATGGGCTTGGGTATTCTATTCTGAATTTAGTCCAACTATGAGTTGGATTTAACATGGACAGAGATATCATCAACTTTGGCAAATTTGAATTTTTTTTCATTTTTTTCATATTCATTTGTCTGAAGTTTACTTATTTTAATTCGTTATAGATAGTTTAGCTGTACTTTTTAAAGACTGCCACAGATCGAGGTATTACATGCTCATATGAAACCAGTATTGATAGTCTCTGGTGTATACATCGGAGTTGCAGGAGGCAGAATCTAGCCAGGGTGGGAAGGTGCCACATTCGCACTGGCGGAATTATGACGATTTCAACGAATATTTCTGGTAATGCACCACTTATTCCTGATTTGTCGTATTTTTACAATGGTATCTACGTGAGCTTTTTTCTTGAAGTATCATTACGTCCAAATCTTTTAACCTTTCTATGGTCTGTTATGTTTACAATTGATATGATAGTTGCATGAGCAATATATGATGCTGGGTGTGAGTAGAAAGGGATCTATCTGGCGTGATTTTTCTGAGATTTGAATTTGTTTATGACCCATTCGAAGTCATGAGAGATGTTTGGTTTGAATCACCATTGCGATTTAAGTTTTCCAGGACAAGCATGATAATGGGGTTTTCATTGGGTGAGTACAGGCAGCCTAATTGCTTTGTAGAACTCGGATGGCCATGGCAAACTAATGCTGGATTTTTCAAGCTCCCCAAAATGAAGGATCCTATGAAGGTTGGGTTGCAAGTTGACAGTGGAGTTTTCCTCCCACTTTCTAAGATACCTCGTTTGATTTGATTGTACTCCATGTTCACCTCGTTATATGTTGCCTTCTCCACCCTTACTCACCTGTTAACTTGGCGTCACTTTCTACTATTATTATGTATACGAATTCCTTTCACATCTGATGTTGAATAAGTCTTAGATTACTGAATACCTTCAAATGCGCCTTTAGGTTCCTCTTCCTCAAACCGAGGCAAATCTACCGGAGGCCGCTGGCCGTAGACGCAAACTCAAAGTTGGAAAAGTGCACTTTGTGGAGCATCGGTCGGGATTTCATATCTACCACAGCTTTCACCGACTTTGGATATTTTTCATATGCATGCTTCAGGTTTGTTTAATGGTTTATTATAACCCAGAAACTGATGGCATACAAGGCTTCAGAGACGTACTCTGTTTTTCCTTATGGCTAGAATCAAGGAATGCGGTTCAAAGTTTGAAGTCTTTCGATCACTTGGATCATGATATCAGCGCTTCAGCCTCAGGCATTCACAGCAGCTCAATTATGACATTTGGCCTTGTTTGTGTCCGATGTTTCAGGGGTTGACTGTATGGGCTTTCTGCAGCAAGAATGGAAATTTGAATCTGCATGTGCGGACTATCAAGAGGATTATGAGCGTTGGTCCCACATTTGTCATATTGAAATTTATACAATGTGAGTTCGAGCTGCTTCTGTTCCTCTGATGTTGTTGTTGGAGTTTCTTGAACACCATGCTTGCAAGTATCGGGCAAGTAATGGAAGTATTACTTGTCGACAAGAATTCAAGGCATATTCATCAACGCATTAGTCAAACTTTTAGTGAATGCAGAGATAGTAAGTACACGAGCAAGCAAATGGGAGCCTGCTGATCTTCCCAGACAGTATTTTTCTGAAAGATAAGCAGTACGTCTAGATCGGAGATAGAATATAACACAGTCACTGGTCTGCTCTTTTAAGATACGAAACATCTCCAGAAGTGAGTACTTAAACCATTTTAAATGTGAGGTATCCATATTTGAGCGTGTCTAAATGGCTTCTTCATTGTGCGACGAAATGACTTTTTCTTTGTGTAGTCTTTAATTCCGCCGGTTTCTTATTACTTTTTAATACTTTAGACTGCTTGTGGCAAGGCTTTGATAACAAGTTGGTAGCGAACGTGTTTATAAACTCGCTTGTTAGTATATCAAGGAAACCTGTTCTTTGTTTTCAGTGATGGATATTTTCAGAGAATGATGCTTATTTACCAGGTCTTTGCTATGCAGCGGTGTTTGATGTAGTGTTTATGTGGGGGGCGTTCAAAGCCACTCGTCCTCAGACTGTTGCAAGAATGCTTCTTCGGTTCCTATGGTTCACATGTCTATCGGCTGCTGTCTTGTTTCTCTATATGTGAGTTACTCTCAATGTATATTTGGCTTTAGTGCGCTGCCTGTTACATAAGTTTTAAATAATATTATAAGGGTATTATAGCGTTAGTGGAACTAATGGTGCATGTGAATCATTGGGGGCCGATACACTTTGGATGCTTTTTCGATGGCCATTCGTTGACGCTACATGTGGTTCGAAGAGAAACTAGTAAATCGTCATTTATTAGGGTGGCGATTTAGGTGCCGGGCAAGCGAAGTCATTTTTGCTTCAACTGATTGCTTTGAATGTCGTGATTTTTGGCTAGTTCCCACTTGAGTGCGATTGCTTTTATATATCAGGTATTTTCGGACGTAGAGTCTTAGGATGTCTGGAGGTTCTCAATTGCTCTAGTTTGTACCTATTCTGCTCTTGGTACCAATTCGTCAGTGTTACTGCAGAAAAACCCTTGAGGAGGATGCAAGAAACGATGGCTCTGGTTCATGGTTTCGCATATATTACATTCTGATATCAAGCTATGCTGGGGCAAATGTCGTATTTGTCTTCCTTTTACGCATACCTTTCCTTCAACGACAGGGTGCTAAGTGCTCAAATGTTTATCTCTTCCAGTTCGTTAAGTGGTTGTATCAGGTACAAATGTCACTCTTGTCCTTGACATGCATTTGAGTGTCCCATTTTGTGAAGTGACCAATCTTTTGCTTGAGCTGTTTGCTTAAGATCGCATTTACCTGGCATTGCATGTAACAACACCTTGTTTAGTTCTTAATCCGGGTATGCACTGGAGTAGATTATGAAACGTACCCACCTGTCTTCATTATATTCCTCCCGTCCCCTAATACTAGACAATTTGGAAAAGATAAAAATATCACGGAATCTATGAGGAATCTAGAAAACGCCCAAGTAGGACCTGATTTGGGTTTGAATCAGCTTTCCAATGAGCTCTTTGCCATGATAAATTGGAATGGGTTGAAATTTTGCACTTTGGCTAATTGGTAGTGTCTCCTCTGTCCGTGCGGTTGGATTTTCGAAGCTCTTGGTTTGGTCAATTGGGAAACATTGCATGTAGTTTGGGAAAAGAATTTCTGAGAAAAGTGGCAAGTAATTCGGGATAGAGGGAGAATATCACATGGCCCTAGACGTTACTCCAAGTTATGAATCAGCTATTCTTGAGTTTGTTCATGAATCTAAGTATGTTTTTAAGCACAGGAGCGATACTATGTGGGACGCAGCATGTACGAGAGAACACGGAATTATATCAAGTGAGTTGAACCTTTTTAATCTCCTGTCTCTTTCTGTAGTGTGCTGGCTAAACGTAGGCCGAGTGAATATCTTAAGAAATAGTAGCGATATCTTCTATAACATCATTGTAGGACAAGAACAAATATTGCCCTTATCCTTGCCATTGAAGGTGGATTCGATTAAAACCTGCCTATTAATTACTAAAATTCGTCGAGTAACAGGTACTCAATATTCTGGATTGTTATATTGGCTTGCAAATTTGCGTTCACCATGCATTTTCAGGTGAACACCAATCTTACCCTGAACTTCAGAATGGCCTTCCTCTTTATGCATCTATCAGTAAAGGAATAGATCTTCAACAGATGACAGGCTGCACGCAAATTGGAAGACCTCGAAATTTTGACAGCTATATACGTTAATATCCAACAGTGAATGAATCCTCTGCTGTACATTGCGAATTCTGAATTTCGATATTGTAAAATGGGTGTAGTATCTCCATGAGGACTTGAATGGTGTATCACGGCTGTTTAGTGTCTAACAGGTATTCTCTGTGACAGATAATGCCACTGGTTGACCCTACGAGACTGATTATAGGATTCAACGACATTAAGTATAAGTGGCCAGACTTCGTTTCAGACAGTGAGTGGGCATCCTCTACAGCTCTTTGCATTTTGATTGCTCATCTGCTCAATGATTCTTTATCCGCTCGGTCCTTGTGTGCACCACATTGAAGTTCTCACTTTGAGATCACTTTGATAAATCACGTTGTTAATGTATCTACTAACTAATGTGAACTATTTGCAATCAACGTTCAGGTAATCACAACGCTCTCACAATTGTTTCACTCTGGGCACCTGTTGTCATGGTACCTGCTCTCTTCCAACTGACTTTTCTTAATTTTTATTTTGTGTATGCTTGACTGAACATGGATCAATTGTATGTCTAGCTCTCATGTTTGTACTCGGCCCGAGTATTTGTATTTGGTTTATTGGTACACTCTAATGCTAGTATTTTTGTATATAGTTTTGAAGTAAGGGTTGGTCTTCAATATCCCGTCTCTTTTCCTTGGTTGTGATTGGTGGTCTGCATAATACTGAATGATTGCGAAGTTTCAGTTGCATGTCAGCTTCAAGAATCTATTACCAGTGCTTTCATAATTTTAAATTTAATTTCTGCAGATCTACTTCTTGGATACGCAAGTTTGGTATACTGTAATATCAGCTTTTCTTGGAGGCATCGAAGGCGCACGGGATAAGCTAGGAGAGGTCAGTCCTTGACGCTTAAGGATCAATGCCTCTCGTGCAATGATTCCTGCCACTTAAGTGGTTCAACACTGAGTGCAACGCATGAAATTTCCATTTTTTATGTAGTGGCAGTGACTTAGAGAGCTTTGGTTTGTCGATAAGCTGCAAAATTCTGTGGGCCGTTTTATCTGGAGCTGTAGATGATTAGAAATTCGGGAAAAACCACCAAATATCTGTACTATCATGGATTTTTGTGAGGACTAAATTGATGCTGTGAGCCTGTGTTGTATCCTGGGCTTTAATTGATCAGATTCGAACTTTGGAGATGTTGCGAAAGAGATTTCCAAACTATCCTGCAGCATATGTGAAACATATGCAACCACCTATTAATAGGTCCGCGTTTTGTCGACACCATGCATCTTTTCCTATTATATGCATTTAGGAAGCCTTCTTGATAACTGTTTTTGCACCAACAGATTCACGGAGATCCGAATGTGTGCTTTTTTCTCACCCTTTGTATGTCTAGATTTTTCTCTATGGCCTGCCATACAGTCGTGTAGTCATACACCAGTCCTTGTTCATTGGTACTTGTTTTCCTGTGAACCTCAGATAATAATGATTTACCTAGAAACTAATGCTAGGCAGATCATGTACTAGACAATATCATCTGATAAGTTGATGAAATTTTCCTACAGGTTAAGCTCTGCCTCACCAAGTCACCATAGTGCATTGAGAATGAAAAAGGTGTTCACATCTTCCTGGCATGCGATGGTTGATGAATTTTTTTCGTTTTTATCCTTCCCTTGAGTTGTAATTTATATTTGTTTTTATTTCATTGCATCATTTGTAATCTTGCTGATGCATTCTTGATGTTGTTGCATGTCAGGTCCCTGATAGTGTCTGAGTTGATCTATTTTAATAGACCTGTTTATTTTACGGCAGTTCTTCTGTCTTCTGTTTCTGTATTCATTTAAATTTTGAGATCCAAATGAATAACTTAGTATGCTCTGCAAATTTTCTAGTTTGGTGGTTTATTCATAGAGTTCCCAAGTGTTGAATTAGTTGTATTTTATTTCTGTCGAGGATCTAGTCCTGCACAACCTCAATCTGTGGTCCCAATTTGCAGACCAAGCCAAGGAAGCTGGATGCAATTAGGTTCCAACCGATCTGGAATCATGTTATCAAGTCCCTTCGTGAGGAAGACCTTATTAATAACAGGTGCTCTCGGAGTTTTGTGATTTGCTTTCATTTTAAATTCTGCTTGCTCTGTTTGTAGTTGAAACTTCCTGAACAATTGTAGTTCAGACTTGAATGAAGTTCCGTTTTCATCACTTGCCCCAACTGCACCCTATGATTCGATTTTCTGACTCTTGACTCGACTGTGGTTTCTGTGACAGAGAGAAAGTTTTACTGAAGATGCCTCCCAATTTAATGTTTCATTCAAATGGAGCACCAAACGATCTCATTCATTGGCCATTGTTTTTGCTTGCTAACAAGGTTTGAATTTTCATACACTTTGAAAACATATATATTCTATGATTGTATATTTCTAATCAGAGGCTCAGAATTGACCCACCTCGTACATTCTTCATAATTTTGCAGTATTATCTTCTGCTGATTGGATTTTGGGTATTGTGGTAGGTGCATATTGCAGTTGAACTTGCCGTTGAGCACAAGACGCATCAAGATGGACTTTGGGAGAAAGTGCGGCGCGATGAATATATGGCTTACGCTGTTCAGGAGACTTTTGAGACATTGGAACCATTGTTTGTGTCAGTTTTGAATCCTGATGGGGCTAGATGGTGAGTTGTATATTTTCTTGAATCTTCTGTATGAGAAATTGCACGTACTTGTAAATTTTCGTAATATGAATGTGGAGGTCATGTTTACAAGCATGAAAGTTTTCTAAACTATCGTAGGCATGGGTCTATACTGATGTTTGAGAAACAGATCATGTTGTATTTGTTTTGTGCGGATCGGATCTAAACTCTCTCTGAATAGTTGTGCTAATACCTATGGGATGAAAAGGTTCTGATAAGCGATCTTGCATTGGCATATTTAACAGGGTCAATGAGATTTTCGAAAAACTCAGATATTCACTTGGGACTGCGGATCTCCGGGACAACTTTAATTTGAACAAACTAAGGGATGTATTGGAGAAGCTCAGAGACCTGACAGAGCACCTGGTAAGGTCCCATAATAAATCGAATGACAGAAGTTTATACTTTCAATGGGTTGTCCTATCTTTTCATCGTGTAGGGCTTTTCTCTCCAGGTCATTTATGCATTGGTATCTTGTTGGTTAATTGTGAGCTCTGGTGTGGTTTTTACGCAGGGAAACGAAGATGTAGATGAACGTCGAGGCAAAGCAACAAGATGTTTTTTCCAGCTGTACGATGTTGTCATGCGTGACTTCCTCTCCTTCAAGACCAGGTTAATTCGTCTTTATATTTCCTTCATCGTTGAGATCACGGTCAAGCTCTTCTGGATCTGTGAAAGCAAGAGATGTGTTGATGCGGTAGTATGTTTTCGCACATTTGGCCGAAGCTGTTGCTATGGGGACTGTAACTGATAGATAAATTTCAAGCACGTGAAGGGAATAGAACCTCTCCGAAGTGATGCTTTAATGTGGAGTATCGATACATCGGTAAATTCTTGATAGCAATTTTCTACAATGGAAAGCAATTAGTAGTTAAAAATTGTGCTTTTGAAGAGGTTGGAGCTTGGGCGCATTTCTCTATCTGGACGCCGTCGATAGGAGAACTGGAGCTTACCTAGGATTTAAGGCACATTTTCTGTCAATGGCACAGTGCACCGCAGTAATATTAAAGGACATACCTTGGAAGACTTATGACAAACGAGTGGTAGTAGGTGCTATTATATCAGTACTTAGCATACTTCGGTGTCACATTCTTATTTCCCAGTTGAAGTTCTCAGTTGCTTAAGAACACTGGATGGCCTGATTTAATGTTTTAACTTTAATTACTTGTCGATGATGTAAGGTCCTTGATGCTAATTGAAGTCCAATACTGCAGGGAGGAATTCCTAGAGACGCCAGGGTTTCAAGAGGCTGTACAAAATGGGCTTCTTTTTACAGAATTGAATTGGCCTAATAAAGCTGGGGTAAGTGTCCTTGTATTTGATTTATGTAATCAGTGATTGCTAGTGAGTTTTAAATTTTGAGTTTTAAAAAAAAATATATATATTTTATTTTTAATACAGTTTTGTGTGCTTTATTTCCAAATTTTAGTTTACGTGATCTCATTTCAAACCATAATTTATCTGGAGATTCACTGTTGTTTGTAAAGAGTTCTTGTTTGTTGTACCCCTCCATCAGGAAGTTCTGAAGCTTGTAATCTACGGACCTTTGCTATATATTGTCTAGTTTACGTGTCTCACGTTGTAATCATTGCAACCTGTGAGACCCCTGGTGAAATCTACATTGGTTGTTTCTTGGTTCTAATAGGCATTTATACTTGTGAATGACTCTATCCTTGACTTTGATGCAGCAAAAGCAAGCTAAACGTCTCAATAACCTACTTACAGTTCAAAAAATCAAGGACCAGGAGGGTAAGACAAAGACCCTCAATACAGAGACCATTCCACACAATTTGGAGGCTCGTCGCCGATTGCAATTCTTTACAAACTCCTTGTTCATGCACATGCCAGAAGCACCTCCCATCCGCAAAATGTTTTCGTTTTGGTGAGTTTTTGCTTACGTTCTGAATGATGACAATAAAATACAGTATGTGCATATGTTCTAACTAGAATAAACTACCGTCCATGAATGTCACTAATGCCATGGTTCCTGCATTTTTGAACTCCTTTTTTTTTGTAAATAGTTTATCCTCCTACATTATTTTCCCGGCTGATTAACTCCTGATGTTGTATTTTGTCTACATTGTCTTCTTGGCATTTTGGTTCCAAGTTTTACTGGATGCTCTGCTCTAATGTGGAGAACTCGTACATCAATTTGTGTTTTCTGTAGTGTGTTCACCCCTTATTATGAGGAGGACGTCATGTACGATATGGAAAAACTCTCCCAAGAGAATGAAGATGGTATTACCATTCTGTTCTATCTACAGAAAATCTATCCTGGTGGGTAATCTATCCCTGATAATGAGAATATTCTTTTCTAATTATTTTGACTCTATCCTTGTAAATCATCGAGCGTATGCTTTTGTCTTTAAGGTTCTTATCTTTCCAAATCATTTTCAAAGTTTAATTGTTCTTCGTTGCATCGGAGCTCTGATTTTTGGGTGGACTTTTGGATGTGGTTGCATTCATTTTGTGGCAGATGAATGGCAAAATTTCTTAGAGAGGATCGGGCTGATTGAGAAAACTGTTATGAAAGAAATTAACAATCGAAAGTCTGAAAGACATGAGAAGGTGAAACTTGATTTGCGACTTTGGGCCTCGTATCGAGGTCAAACTCTCGCTAGAACAGGTATGGCTTGGTTAGCATATGAGATCACTTAGTTGATTAGTGTTATGCCATGTATTGAGCTCAAAATTGCGTTACCATTTACCGGTTGTTTCGAATTCTTCTGTAAATCATCATTTGCGTTTGTATTATTGGAACTATGTCTTGTAGATCGAGTAAAAATGTAACTAGTGGTCTCATAATTGATTTTATCGGATTTTATTGTTTGATGAGCTTTGATCGCCTTATTTTCTGCTGTTCACAACGATGAAACCAATGTCCCGGACAATATACTGTGCAGTTCGAGGGATGATGTATTACAAGGCGGCTTTAATAATACAGGGAATGCAAGAAGGTGCATCTGGTGGAGGTAGGAGCTTTCTGATCTCAATTATGCTGCAGAGACATAGGTTGCTTACTTTGCCCAAGAGGTATTGCTCAAGAATCAGATTTTCATCTCGGGGTCCTTGCCTCACTACAATGTTCAGCTTGATTTACTGAATGGGCGATAATTTTTCTTGATGTTCGTACTTTGTTCTGTGCAAGCAGATCTTGAGGAGGGAATTCCCCCGTCTTTGGTTGAAGCACAAGGATCGATTAACCGTAGTGCTGAGGCCCAGGCTGAACTGAAGTTCACATACGTTGTTACTTGTCAAATTTATGGTGAACAGAAAAGAAAAGGAAAAGTTCAAGCTGCAGATATCTTGTATCTTATGCAAAAGTAAGCATTTGCGAATTGCTATGCGCTAGATGCTGTAAACCTAAATTGCTTTATTACTAAGATTCCATGAATTCTCTGCAACTACAACGAATATTTGCAATTGATTGTCTACTGCGCTTTTAGATTTATTTCGCATTGTTATTTCGACATGAATAGAATTGCATATCCTGTCTAGGCTTTTGTTTGTGTGCATGTATTTTAAATTGAATTTTTTAGACAAGTCCGGTACCGATTTTTCAATTAGAACCACCATGCATCTAGGAACTTTATAGCACTACCCTGTACGGTCCACCTGAGTACTCGTTTATGTTTCTAAAAATAAAATATTTTTATTCTTGACATTGGGTTGCCATGTGCTATTGCTCGTCCTTACATGCATACTGTATTAAACTTGCTATAATTTTTCAGGCATGATTCATTGCGGATTGCCTATATAGATGTGGTGGAAAGTAGTAGAAAGGGCAGGAAGCCCTCTTACTACTCGAAACTCTGCAAAGTGGATAGATCTGATCCTTCCCCGAAAGACCAGGTTCGGTTCTATTTGAAATCCTTCACAACAGAAGCTTCAACGTCTTCTAAGTTCTGCTCTGGAGGTTGCTGGCTCGTTTCTATGGATTGTCATAAATTGCTGGTTTTCGTGATGGGATATAATGACGAGTGTACTTTCTTTCTTTTCCATAATGCCGTCATTGAGATTCTGATTTGTTAGATCCTGAGGGAAGCCATTTTATTTCTCTATTCCATTTTTTGCGCATGTTTTAAAGATTTAATGACTATACCAGTAATTCAAATGCAGGAAGTGTACTCAATTAAACTTCCTGGCAGTATAAAGCTTGGAGAAGGTAAACCTGAAAATCAGAATCATGCTATAATCTTCACACGTGGAGATTGTATCCAAACGATTGATATGAACCAGGTTTGACTTTGCACCTCAACTTTTAAGAGCCCTGAGTTTTTGTTCAAAAGAATAAATGTGCGCTCATAAGTAAATTCCTCCACCTCGTTTATTTTCCACCTTATCCATTCTTCGTATTATGACCACTTAGAGGTTAAGCGAAGGACTTCAGTAAGATTTCCTCCAATGTATGTAGTAGGATTAATTTTAAAGGTATCAAACCTTTTTCTTGAACTGAGTATGAGGATCTAAATTATTTGATAGACGGCGCTAACTATAACAAGACGTCCTTGTTGACTGTTGTGCAATAGTTTGACATTTTGTCGTCCCGTCACATCAGCGGCACTCAGAATTTATGTGCGGCCAGAAAATTGCCACTGGGCTTGATGGCTTAAAAAGTCAAAGTTGCAAGAATCGATCACTGTAACCTGTATTATTTGACAGCGTGCATGGGTATTCGCTTGTATCATGTTTGCATCAATTTGGTTTGAAAATTTAGTGTTTTCTTTGTGTATCAGGATAACTTCATGGAAGAAGCCTTCAAGATGCGAAATCTGCTAGAGGAATTTAGCCAGACGCATCATGGCTTGCACAAGCCTACCATTCTAGGCGTTCGTGAGCATGTATTTACTGGAAGGTTTGTATCCTCTAATGCTAATTTGTAATGTATGAATATTTGATGTTTTGGTGAGCAGTGATGGTGGTGAATGTGTTGCAAAGTATAAGTTCCTCATTTTTGTGACGATGCTTGAGTAGTGACATATTTGCGTAGGATTTAATGATTAATAGTTTCAACAATCATCATTTTGTAATGTCGAGGATTTTGCGTGCTTATACCAACTCTTGTGGTTCTTTCAGTGTATCTTCGCTGGCATGGTTCATGTCAATGCAAGAGAGTAGCTTTGTCACACTCGGTCAACGAGTGCTTGCGAGACCTCTCAAGTAAGTTTTTTGCATTTGAAAATTTCGAACTACTTAATTGATGTGTGGGTGGATTGACGAATGATTTTCACATACAATCTGTACTTTACCAAATGCTGTCCTGGGTTGTTATTACAAAGCATCGCCCGTATATTGCAGTCCTGGTATGGTTGATTGCTAATTCGAAGGTTGTTCTGGTCATTCGATTATTTGTTGACTTCGGGAATCCCATCCTCTGTACCAATTGGTGCTCATTGGGACCCTCTTCTACAATTCTCTTTTACTTACGTGTTAAAAATCAGCGTTAGAACTGGTGAGCTTCATGTCATATCGTTCGACTCCATGGTCTTGGTGCGTCTGTACAGGGTGAGAATGCATTACGGTCATCCAGACGTGTTCGATAGGGTATTTCACATAACGAGAGGCGGCATCAGCAAAGCATCTCGTGTTATCAATCTAAGTGAAGATATTTTTGCAGGTTCTTTGACTTCAAATTTATGCCAGATTGATTTTTGAGATGATGCTTCCCATGGTATCAAATAATGTTTGATCAGTTTTCTGACTTATGATAATTTGAATCGTTGCCACTGTTCCCTTTATCGAAGTTTGCTTCGATAGTTTTGAGCTATTTGGATTTGCTCTAAACATACACATCATTTAGTAAATCTGAGGTATGGAACCGGTGAATTGCTGCAGGTTTCAATACTACACTTAGGCTCGGAAATGTTACGCATCATGAGTACATTCAGGTGTGTTCCTGTTAGGAGGGCTAACTACCTCTAAGATTCTGGTGCAGTCAGTATTATTTTAGACTATCTACACAATATAGTGAATACACGTGTAATCTCCTGCCCGTATTTTAGGTTGCTCTCTTATTGCTCGACCGCTCACGTGTTTATTAATTATTGCTTTGCGCCTCAGTGTATTTCAGTATTGCTATCGCTATGTATTTCAGTATTTATCCACTCATATCTCTGCCTGACCAAAGCAATGTTAGGGCCGTTTGAGTCATCTAAGTCCATTTGAATGACTGTTTGTTCTGCAATGCCATTTTTGGTGCAGGTTGGAAAGGGACGAGACGTTGGGTTGAACCAAATTGCTCTGTTTGAAGCCAAGGTGGCCAGTGGCAATGGTGAACAGACGCTCAGTCGAGATGTGTACAGATTGGGCCAGCTTCTTGATTTTCCTCGAATGCTTTCATTTTTCTTCACATCAATTGGTTTCTATGTAACTACCATGGTACGTTCATTGCAGAACTCTAGTTGAACTTCTATCTATCTTTTGACTTCTTGTGGCTCATATAGTCCAAATTTTCGGTATCCCCAAGGTTTGCTGAATTCCTCACTGTCCATTCGCTGATTTTTACTATTTGTGGTTGACCTGTATTTCATCATCCAAAATATATATATCGTTCACCCAATGAATGAGGTAACATGAGCTCTTTGTTATGCGTTGATTGTGGAGATTTTGCTGATTTTTTCGTCAATGGATTAGTTTGTCCGGTTCATGTAGCATGGGAGAAATAACCCTTTGGATGTTTATTGACAGATGACTGTTTTGACACTATACGTCTTTCTGTACGGCAAAGCTTATCTAGTAAGTGACTTCTTCTATTTTATTTTGAGCTTCTCTATATTGGCAAATCTTAACACACTGTTTGCGGAAGTATGTTCTTGTCGTGATTCTTACCCGTGCCGTGTCATGGAATGCCAACTGACCACGGCAGTATTTCCTTAAGATTAGGAAGTTGATATTTGTTTTTGCCTTGCGTGATCAAGTGATGCTAATGATTGAGATAATACTGTTACAGGCTCTTTCAGGTGTGGATGCAGCTTTGAAAAGGAACAGTAAAATTTTGCAAAATCCATCTCTGGAAGCTGCGCTCAATACTCAATTTCTATTCCAAATCGGTATCTTCACAGCAGTACCCATGATTGTGACTCTTATACTGGAGCAAGGCATTTTGAAGGTGTGTTTCAGTCCTTGTGACGCTGATGTTGTCTATACTTTGATATCCGAGAACTGCAGTCTTCTGGATAAACCATATCTGCAATTCACAGAAGTCAGTGCTGATTCTTTAGTGGTTGATGACTTCGGGTGGACGGATTCAGGCTATCATCAGCTTCTGTACAATGCAGCTGCAATTGGCATCTGTTTTCTTTACCTTCTCGTTGGGAACACGAACTCATTACTTTGGGCGTACAATCCTTCACGGAGGTGCCAAGGTACCCGATTCCTGTCCCTCCTATAGAAGCTGTCCTTAATCCATTTTTTTAATCCATTTTTTTTAATCCATTTACTTATGTTTCCTGCAGGTGAGTTTTTTTCAGTTTTCTTTTCAGTGATTAGACCTAATCAGCTTTTTGATCACCTTCGTCTGATCTATCTATAGCCCGCATACTCATCGTGAGCTGTGAAATTTTTCAGTATCGACCGACTGGGAGAGGTTTTGTTGTGACACATATTCATTTTGCTGAGAACTACCGTTCGTACTCTCGAAGTCATTTTACAAAAGCGTAAGATCTTTTTACATTCAATATATATGTTGCTAATGATCAAATATATTTCTCACTTTTGCGGTACTTTCGAATCGCAGTGCTTCCTCTCAAGTACGCGATCCAGAGATTTCTCACCGTGCCAGAGATTCCTCAAAATGTTCTCTGATTTCTAGTAATTTGTGTACATTTGGTCATCTTTCTGTGCAGATTGGAGATTATCATGCTTTTAATCATCTACTTGGCATATGGAGCTCAAAATCGGACGTCAGTCACTTTTATATTGCTTACCTTCAGTTCTTGGTTCCTGGCCTTATCTTGGCTGTTCGCACCCTATATCTTTAATCCTTCTGGTTTTGAGTGGCAAAAGTAAGTACATTTTTCCTTTTGATGTGCATAATTAGGATGTTTTGTCTGAACTCTCGACTGAAGTGCTCAGGTTGAAAGTCATTGGAAATTGATACAAAAGTCAAAACCATGAATCTAAAGATTGACACTCATCAAAATGGGGCTGCAGGACCGTTGAGGATTTTGACGACTGGACGAATTGGATGTTTTACAAAGGAGGAGTTGGTGTTAAGATTGAGAACAGCTGGGAAGCTTGGTGGTTTGATGAACAAGTAAGTTCTGACGTGTTGATCATAAGTTAAATTCCTCGATTATGATAGAACTTCCTTTCAAGTTTCTTGTTGCTCTAAACAACTCTTTTTGATGTTGACTTTTGTCGCTCATAATGTGTTCATAATATTGACAGGATCACATCCGTTCACCAAGAGGAAGATTTTGGGAGACTTTTTTGTCATTGCGTTTCTTCTTGTTCCAATATGGTGTAGTTTACTCGCTGTCCGTTACAAGGGGGAGTAGCAGTATCTTGGTGAGCACTCAATTCCGCCACTTGTGATGAACCTCATGGTTCCCTTGTAGGGTATGAATTCTGGGAAGTATCAAGAAATTGTTAACTGCTTTTGGATTTATTTAAAATACATTTGCTGTGTATGCGAATAACATAACTCTGCTCTTTTCTATTAGTTGGACACTATCTCGCATATTCATTTTTGGTGTTCTACGGGAGATCTCACTATTTTCATTCAAATAGTGGCAGATGACATTTTGATGCCTTTGAAATAGGCCGAAAGGATTTTGAACATATTTTTCCGTTTCAGGTGTATGCTTACTCTTGGTTCGTGTTGCTTGGATTAGTGATCATTTTCAAGGTGAGAATATTCCTGGTTTTCTGACTCTCAACTAATATTCTCTAATATAATTGGAGGCGTTGCTGCGGACTCTCAATTTAGTTATTAGATCTGTCCGATGTAACTATTTGTACATTGGATTATCAATCAAAAACATTCATGGAAATTGATGGAATATTCTATCCACTTTTAAGCTGTTCTGTCTCTTATTTTCGTTTCCAGATTTTCACCGTCAGCCAAAAGGCATCTGCAAATTTTCAGCTTGCTGTTCGATTGTTCCAAGGACTACTATTTGTTTGCCTCATTGCCGGTGTGGTTGTGGCTATCGTCCTCTCTCCTCTCACCGTTGGTGATGTCTTCGCTCTTGCGTTGGCGTTGATTCCCACAGGCTGGGGTCTACTTTCGGTAAGTGACACTTTTGTCTTAATGCAAGCTGAAGTTGTTTTTTGGTTGAACACTGACGATTCTTGTTTCCTTTGAATTGGATTTCGAGTTAAAAGTATCTTGTGGTGGTTCTTGTTGTTTAATTTTGGATTCTTTCTGTAATATTACTTCAACGTCCCAGAAACCTGTTTTCGGTTCGTTTTGCTTTGAGTTTTTACGAGGCAGGTGGACATTCTGGCAGTAAATCTGCACGAGGTGCAGAATCAGTCCAAATCTTCAGGACAACTTTTGTTGTATTTCTGTCATTTGTTTCACTTGCGAATTTGATTGGGATATGACACATTGCTTCTGTTCTCCTTGCAGATTGCCATTGCATTCCGGCCACTAATGGAGCGCATGCGATTTTGGAAGTCAGTTCGTGAAATAGCCCGTGTCTATGATGCATGCATGGGTATGATCATATTTATACCCATCGCATTCTTGTCTTGGTTTCCCTTCGTTTCCACTTTCCAGACACGTCTCGTCTTCAACCAGGCCTTTAGTCGTGGTCTTGAGATCTCCCTCATCTTGAGTGGAAATCGTCCGAACCGTAATGCCTAGACTATTGACCCAACTTTCGAGAAGTACTCTCCTGGGTCCTTCAAATTTTTGGTGGATAGTGTTCTATCCAATATTAATCTGTTGATTCATCCTGCTGGACAGCAATGAAGATGGAAATTGAAGCAGAGTGATCCCAACAATTTTTGAGAAATACCCTCACTAGGCCAGTTTTTACCTTTCATTATTGTATCATATTCTTATAATCATAAATACTTTGATCTAGTTTTTTTCGCAATTTGTATGTTGGGATTACAGTATAGATGATTTCTTATTGAACTGCATGCCATGATTATTTTGAATTAGTTTTGTCTACTTAGGCTTTTAATTACTCTCTTGCCTGAGTTTCTTTTGTTGGGACCAGCTCTCTTCATTCTGAGAAGGTAAGTTCACTTCACTTTTCCAACAATCCTCATCTTGTCTAGCCTTTAGCTAAACAGATGTGGAGAAATCTGAAAGGGATGAGATCCGTAGCAAAAACATGTAAGACAAGCATACATTCACATGTTCCACATCTTGTTGTATTGAGGTGGAAGCTGGAAACTAAGTTGTTGGCTAAGCAAGTCGATTCTTGACCCCTAAATGCTGGAGGCATCAAATTCTGCATGTTGAGAAAGAAACTATATATCTTACAATAACTTCTTGATCATGTAGTCAAAAGTTATGAAAATTGTGGGGGTTTAAAGCTACTCTTTGATTACAAGTTGTGTGAAAATTTTAAAGAAAATAAATAAATATTTTATATCTACTGAGCTACTCAAAACTGCTATGTTGCCAAAAAAAATTGCAGTTTGATCTTTTAGGGGTTAATATTGGTTCAAATATTCTGTGTTGTCAAAAAATAATGCTTATATAATTGTAGTGACTCTTTGCAAATTTAACCCACACATGACAAGACAAACTGATGTTTTTCAGCCAATGAATGACAGAATCTCTTCATTTTTCGATCTTTCACTAAATCTACTTGGGAAATTTAAGATGAAAAAATTGATTTCATTTACCTACAAAATAGTACTGGCATGTGATATCACATGGGTTAAACACAGTTTCACAATCCACAAGCAGATTATAGAGTACAAAGGATTCATGAAACAAAGATCAAAAGAAGGAGGCTCATAGAGGTCCAGCCTCAGTTTCCATGATACAGAGAGAGACCACCATATGATCATATTGTGACCGTAAGGGAGCCAACCCATTTCCGATGACTTAAGCAATTATGTGTATCTGGAACACAGGTGTCTTTGAGTGGAGAAATTTTCCCATGTATAGAAACAGAGTTTAGAAGGATTCCATATTTACTCAGAATTTTATTTCTCAAAGTATAACTACTATGAAATTTATAAGTTGAAGATTCTATTCGACCTACTCTTGTCATGTAGGTATTCCTATTTCCAACCACAGGTTGGTTGCATAATCAACCAAGATTACAACCAATCATAAAGTGCCACAATTGCATTGAAAACTGTGCCATAATTAATCATTGCTTTTCAATTGCTAATTGGACAGAGAATAGTCTATATAATGAAAATAGGTCCCTAGTTGGAAATGGGTCGGTTCCCTTATGTCTCCATATGAAGTTTCATCATAACGTTTTCCTAGCATAAAGGAGATAACCCATTTCCACCTAGCATCTTATTTCTCATAGCTTAGGCTGCTACATTTTGGATCAACTGTATTGTAGGTGACAACTCACGTATGCAAGAACAACATAAATGTCTTGCAGGTGTATATTGAAAGCATAAATGATCAAAGCATATATATTGAAAGTCACAATGATCAGCTACATCAATTTTGTAATCAACTTTTGGTTGGAAATTGGTTTTCCTATAGATTGAGAATTAGACATTATTACAAAGGTTATTGCACCCAAAAAGCTCTCTACAATGGAAATTGTCCATTTGTTTAAAAAAAACAAAAAAACTCATCACAACTCTAAATTGATTTCTTAAAAATTACACTCCAAGAAGGCCAATGCAAATTGCATTAACTTCCATTTGTTCATTTTTGTACAAAATTCCAGCTAGCATTCTGAATCTAACTTAGATGTAGTTGTCTTTTAAAATAGTATTGTCAACCTTAATCCCTAAGTGCCCAAGTCCATTAAATCTTTTCAGCCCCCTTAGAGGGTTGCATGTTCTTCTAGGTTCCTAGACTTTGGGAACTATCCTATTGTAGTTGCCTAATGTGGCATAGCAATTGCCATATCATTTTTTTTAAATTAAAAAATTTGAAGCTTTTATTATTTAAAAAAAATTAAAAATTTTCAAAAGAAATAAATTTTGATAGCAATCATTCCCAAATTATTGGGGAACAGTGTTGGGAATAAGCCCAAGATGGCCCTCCAAGCCTTCAAAAAATATGTAATGCTTTCCAAGTATGTTTTGACTATGAAAAAAGAGCATGGGCTTATAGTTAACTCCAAAGAAGCAAATTGTTTTCTTTTTCAAATCTAACTGTAAAGATGTCTAAAGAGATTTTTAATTTGTACATTCACCAATTTTGAATGCAAAATTGCATAGGAGTTGTGAGATTATAACAAGATAAATGTACATTTTTTATTTTTAATGTATTGTTCTTCCTACAATGTTTTAGAAATTTGCACATAAAGTTCTTTTGGAAGTGGAGGTGACATGAACAACTACAAATTGTGTTAGCACTTTTAAATGCACTTTCAACAAACTTATTTTTACATGAAAAGCTATCAAATTCATTTTACACAATCCACCTTGCAATTGTTGAAATGCAATTTTTTGTGATAAGTATCAATCACAAATACCACCAAATTGACTCTTGCATGTTTAAATTTTCAATGGTGAAAATCATGAAAACACTCAATTACACTTTGCATTGGGGCCAATTTCAAAGCAAGTGGATATGTACAAGTGTTTTTTTTATCTCAAATCAAATCAAATTAGCAAACTTTGCTAAAAGTTTAGAATTGAAGTAAAATTAGCACGTTTTACTCTTCCACTAATGGACATATATGGCTTTGAAGACCTCTCAAAAATCAAATGTTTACCTTTTCTAGTGAAAAATGAAAGTTTTTAATAGTCAACCCTAAAAATTGCCCAAATTTATTTTAAACAGGCAAACAAATTTAACTACCAATACTAAAATGAGCCTAAAATTTCATATCAACTATACGGGTTGGTTGGGCATTTAGGGATTAAGTGTCACCATATATGTTTCAATTCCATCTTAGAGCTGTCAAATATCAACAATTTAGTTTATCATCCTATCTCATACATACTTCAACTAAATCATTTTTTAAAGAATTAAATTATAGGAATTATTTTTTCTTACAAACTCTCAATTCAATTATTCAACACAAAAAATGTTAATTCATGATCTATAGTACAAAAACTTTAAGTTGAAAGAATTTAGAGCCTTATAATCTAGTTAGTTTAGGAACAATAAAATTCTTTTTCTTCAATTTAAATGCTCATATCTTGTGAATGATTGATAATAGTCAAAGTTTCTAAAAGTTCTCCTAAACATTCTCATACTTGTCCCCTATAAGATCCTATACTTAGTTGGATATGTAAAAAAAACAAATGTTTAAAATTTTGTTGTTTGTATTGAAATGACAATTTTGAGTGTGTTTTTAGAGTAAAATGACATTAGGAATTTAGAGGTTAAAATTTAAACCTTTCAAAATTAGGATAATCTTCTTAAATTTGCACATATTTTAAAAGAATGAACATTCAAAAATGATTAGAGGATTGTTTATATAGCCATTTTGCACTATAATTGATGTCTACTTTCAAAAAATAACAACCATGAAGTTAATATCTTGTTAATTGAACTACAAGTATTGTATGGACCTTTCAATAAAATTATTTTAATAATATAATGAATTATAGATGTGCAATAGAACATTATATATGTATTGAAAACTTCAAAGAAACATTGGATAGACAACTCTTGTTGGTTTTGAAAAAATTTAGAATTTGTTAACTCTTTTATAATCAAGTTTGGTCACAAATACAAATTTGAAACTCCTATATGGCTACATTGTTTTAATAATTGACACTATAATATATATATATATATATATATATATGAATGAACACTCTTTTGATTGTTGTACAACCTTTGATTTCTGGTTGATTTTTGTTGGAGACAAATAAGATTTATTTTATTGATTGTAAATGAAATTTATGAGGTGGTGTTTTACAAAAGGAAACAAAGGAAAATTTTCATATCATTTTCCATGTATATTAGAGTTAATCATAAAATGAATCCTATTTTGTATAGTAGAAGGGAGATCAAAAGAAGGTTTAACAAGAATTAGTACGAAAGAAACATATCACCAAACTCCATCAAACCAAATTTGGGTGTTTCAAGGATTTTGGTGTTGTGTTTTTCTCAAACTTTGGCTTTTGGTCACATTGCACACACTTTATGATTATCTCTAAAATAAGGCAAACTCCATAGTATATACAAACTTAAGACTCAACTCAATTAGTGTTCTTTTAAACAACCAAGTTATAGCTTGATTATTTTGTGCCATAAAAGAACAATGAATCAAATCAATGAATACTATGATCTTCTTCATGATCATAGACTATCACTAACTTAGCTAAAAGTATACTTGCACTTGGTCTTAAGGGTGATGTTTGTTGTATAAATTCTATGAGTGATCTAGAAGTAAGTCTAAATTTATTCCTAAGATCCTTAGTTTTAACACTCTTTAACACCAAGTGCAAACATGTCCTTAGTTCAAGTTGTATGTATAAAAAAGACTCATTACAATTGAAGATAGCCAAACCAAACTCTACAAACTTCCCTAGCTTGTATATTGTACCAGTTTGCATATTATGCATGATTTGGTAAATAATGATCAAGTTCCCAATACTACTTAATGCAAAATGCAAAATACCTCAAACATTGTTGAATCAATTGAACAATAGATGAAGTGATCACCAAAATATTTCACATGGAATAAATGCATTTATTTTGACACAAGAGGAAATTTTTTATTCCAATGAAAAGAAATGAATATATTCTCATAAACTATAAATACAAAGATTCAAAAGCTACACTTTTATCTACTTGAGTATAATTCCAACTTCTTTTTTCAAACCTACTTCACATTATCTAGAATCCAAGGATGCTTTATGACTTTTGATGCATTCAAATGCTCGTTGACATTATATCCGAGAATTTTTTGGAATGAGATCTTTTGTGAGATCTTTTGAACCCTTTGAGATGTGTCACTCTACATCGTTTATAGAAGATGTCATAAGCTACAAGCACTACAATACTTACACATGCTTCAAAACAAATCCACATTACAACAAAGCATGAATGACCAACTATCCAATTGTAGAACATGGAAGATTGCTAAAAAAAACTTGGAGGAAGCCCTTGACTGTAAGAATCCATGTCCAACTTGTTTCGTGCAATTCCAATGAAAAATAAGAAAGATATGCGAGTTTGAGCAAGATAATCAAAATCTATACATGTGCTGTCCCAAACATGCAAAAATATAGATTTGGTGTTTCAAGGCCATTTGGGTGATTTTTTAGTGTTAGAATAGAAAGATCACTTATAGTTTAAGCTATCCCAAAACTTCAAAATTGTCAAAAAATGACCAAATTTAAGAAAGTTATGGCATTTTGAAATTTTGCCTTAGGGTTTGTTTTTAGAGGTGTTTTTGGTGGTTGTTGCTGATGTTTTGCAAGCGTTGATAGCTTGGAAAAATGGAAGAGATAAAGACCAGTTGAATTTTAGGAGTTACCGGGATATTTATTAGATAAATTACTAAAGTAATTTGTAGAAGTTACATGAATAATTACTAAAGTAATTTTGAAGTTATAAGAATATTTACTGAGGTGATTTTAGAAATTATTGGACTAAATACAAAAGTTACTCCAATAACTATCCTAGAATAACCATAATAAATTAATAGATTAATTTTGAAAGTTATCAAGAAAGTTATTGGAGTAACTTTTGTATTTATTCCAATAATTTCTAAAATTATTTGAAAAAATACTCTTATAATTTCAAAATTACTTCAGTAATTATCCATGTAACTTCTATAAATTACTTTAATAATATATCTAATAAATATCCTGGTAACTCCTAAAATTCAACTAGTCTTTATCTCTCTTGTTTTTCCAAGCTATCAACGCTTGCAAAACATCAGCAACAACCACCAAAAACACCTCTAAAAACAAACTCCAAGGCAAAATTTCAAAACACCATAACTTTCTCAAATTTTGGCATTTTTTGACAATTTTGAAGTTTTGGGATAGCTTAAACTATAAGTGATCTTTCTAACACTAAAATAATCACCCAAATGGCACTGAAACACCAAATCTATATTTTTGCATGTTTGGAATAGTACATGTATGGGTTTTGATTATCTCGCTTAAACTCCCATATCTTTCTCATTTTTCATTGGAATTGCCCAAAACAAGTTGGATATGGATTTTTACAGTCAAAGGCTTTCTCAAAGTTCTTTTTAGAAACCCTACATGCTCTCCAAGACCTTCCAACTCCAAATCAGCACCTTCAATTCCAAAGCTTCAAGATTTGAATTTGCTAGCGCTTCCACACATCATCGCCAATGTCATCAACACAAATACAACAAACCAAACCTCTCCAACTACTCTAGTGCTATAACATCAGCAAATACTTCATATTCTTCAAATAATAAGCTTCCTAAATACTCAAGGTTGTTTCTATTTTGTCTCAATTGGATTAGTCTTGCAAAATCACACAAATTGAGGAATAACACTAGTAAAGATTGGTATAACAACCAACCATCATTACATTACATGCTCTAACTTCTTTCAATTCAAAAACTACAACATATACAAGACTTTGAGAAAATGAATGAACAAAAAGATGACCTAGGTTACAACCACCCCAATAGTGCTCTAAAATATCTTTGTTTACACCTCAAATAGTATAAGAACACAAGTTTAACACCCTAATGGTCAATACATGGCTATTTTGGCTATACCATGTTTACAATTAACCCCTTCAAATCCCTACAGAGCCTACTGGCTATCCGTCATCAAATAACATGATAAAGACGCTTGACCATGAATTCTTAACAAACAAGTTATGTTCCTTTATGATCTCTTTGTACATTTCCTTAACCATATTGTCGTCAAAAAGAAAAAAACATGCTAACAATATGTATATACATACCTCTCCTATTGAAAATTTCTACTAAGTAAGCAATGAGCACTATTAGGCTTAATTTGCCTCTCCTAAATCAATCAAAACATGCCACTACAACAAAACACTCTAGCATTGAGATCACATTTTTTGTTTTTATAGCTTAAGATTTATTGTTTTGTTTTGCGTTTAGTAATATTTAGTAGTGCTCCATATAATACTAAAAATGGAGATAGTGTGTGCCACCTTTAGAATATTCAAAAGAATATATCCCACAATGGGTCTAACATATGAACAATTGATGGTACTATAAAATGTGCTCCCCTTCATTGTTCGTCTATTTGCTACATTCTCATTCATAATGGTTTGTAATCTCCTATCCTAGTGTATCTCTCTTTAACATGTGAAGATGTGTGGTCTCAATCTATTCCAAATACTAAAATGCAATGTTGCAATTTGATCTAATGCATCTTGTCCTTTGATTCCAAACAGCATAATCAACCAATGATGTAAAACCAATACTAAAATTTGCTTTTTGGTTAGACAAAACATGTGACAATGTTGGCAGTGAATTGAAATAGGAATCGGTGATGCCGAACTCATTATTACAATCTTATAATGATAATGGCAACAAGAAGAACACGATACACACTCCATTTGAAGAAGACTAATTAGACCTAGAATATAGGGCTAAGTCTTGTATCAAAATAATGTGCATTGTTGATATAGGTAAATACACCCATTTATTATTGAATTGTACTTTTCCAAGAAAATTTTATCCACATACTAATGCAATAGTGAGTGTATCACCAAATGAAATACCACATGACTCTGGAAATGAAACTTGAATATGTTGCTAGAAGTTTTCATTTTGTAAAGAGCCATGCCATAATAAATGTCTAAAAAAGTGATTCAATATCTTATGTGGAAAGTTAGTAGGAGGATCCAAACACTTTGTGAAGTAGTTTTTTTTCTGTGTCTCATGACATCTTATCAATGGCTCTCCAATAGTACATTTGGATGCTAATAAATGTGATTCAAATTTTTGAAAATTTTCAGTAAAAGTTGAAAGTTCTGCATAAATGATAGAACCTTCTTACACTTGATTTCCATATCCAGTGATGATCTTGGGCAAATTATTTATGAATAAAGAATGTTGAGATTTGTTAGTTGCATTTGAATTATCTCGATGTTGAGTAACCAAATGAAAATTATCTAATAAAACACAACTTTGTGGAAATGCTTCTCAAAACCATTGACAATTATCACAAGATTTACCCAAATACATAATAGGATTAATATTTCATATTTGCATGGAATATTGCAACTTCAATTCTTTTGGCAAAGTCTATATGTTCTTCATTAGTTGTAGAACTAGTCCACTAGTGAGCAATAATTTGATGTTCATTTATAACAACAAACAATTCATCTAAGGATGCAAATTTTTAACCTTTTGTAGGATCATCAATTTGAATTCTAGTAGGTACATCATGATGATCATCCATTGCCAAATGTGAACCTATTATACCACCTTCAAACTATTGAAAGAACTTTTTCTTTACTTGTTATGACTTCAAATATGGATGTTTCAATTTGCCTTGAGGGACTTGATGTTCCATTGAATCCATTACAATGTTGGAAAAACATCTCGAAAAACATAGGAAAATTTGGAAAAGTCTCTTTTAATGTAATGTAAGAGTGGCTCCATACTACCTCGTTGTAATAATCAATGTGTCTTTTCTATGCCAAGGACTGCAACATAAAGTAATATATTTAATCTTTTTTTACCACAACTATAAAATCTTAAATTCTTGCACGACTTACTATCAAATCATATATTGATTAAACTAATAAATAGTCCAAACAGTTGTATAAAATCTTTGAATAGAACATTGTAAAAGTGCTTCATAAAGAATGATGATGTTTTCTAAAACAACATCTTCATCCATGATATAAAATATTGCACTATGTAGACAAGATTTTAAATTTAAAATAGCAAATTTAGATTATTAGGAGCCATTAGGGGCCCCTTATTAGATAAAAGTAGAAAAAACTTTAAAAATAAAGTTAATTTATATGTTATAGTATGAATAGGATTTAATTAATTAATTAATTAAAAGTAAAAATTGAAAATAGTAAAAATAAAAATTAGAAAGACACACCCTTTGGGAGGGGGTGCCAAGAAAACTATAAATAGATATTAAAAACAATAAAAAAATTGGCATTCATTATATGATCCATGTAAGTATTCTTAATATATATTTGAGTTTTAATACTTGTCTTGTATAATTTATATGTTTGAAAATAGGAGATTATTTCCTTGTGAGTGTGTTGTACTGTTGATTGTATCATTTTCAAAATTTATGGATTTGCATACTGTAAAAATTTGGGCTATGGTAATCCTGATTGATTTGGGAAATCTGATTCACAAATCCTTTGTGGAAGTTAGAGAAGTGCGAGGACAAGAGATGAAATCGAAATTGAAACGTTGATTTGTGAAATGGAGTGCTAGTGTTGGAATTCTTGAATGTTCTAATTGTGGAGTAGGGGCGTAGAACAACGAGAAGACATAACAGAAGATTCAAAATTTCAAAATTTTTGATCCGATTCATGTAATTCGTTGAGCATGATCATCCGATCATTCCCTGTCTGCAATCATCAAGTTTGAGAAATCTAAAATTGAATTGATCCTTCAAGAATTGACTTGGGAGGCGTAGACAGAAACTTGTAGTCGATGGAAAATGAAAATTTCAATTCTTTGTGAAATTCCAACAATTTGAGTGCCTTTGAGTTGTGTTGATTGATATGAACTTGTCTTGAAGACAAGAATGAGAAATTGGAGACAATTGGTGCGAATTTGGGTGGAAATTTGGTCATAGTGAGCAGTACCTTCGTGAAAATTCGATCCCAATTACGATATTCATCAGGTCGCTGGCTTTGGTATCATCTAGAAACCCCAACAAGCTATAAATTCGCGAGGAATCTGAGGAACGTTGAGAATTCCAACCCTAGAAGACAGGAGAATCAGTCAAGCTGCAGCATAATGGAGTTGTTCAACAATTGCGGAAATCAGTTCAAAATTGGAACGTACATGTGAGTCTTGGAGGAGGAAGTGATCAGGAGCCTAGAGTCGATTAAAGAAATCGGTGTGGAAATTAGGGGTTCGGTGCCAAGCTGGTTCCTTACGGCATCAAATTTCTCAAAATTTCAAATCATTTAGATTGCTGATGAAAATGGGTGTATTACATTGATCGAGGAAGCAAGAATTCAACATAAATTTCAAAAATTGCATCAAAATTTTGATTGGAAGAGATGCTGTAGCAATCTGTAGATGCACAGGCTTCGACAAAATTAAGAATTCAATTACCGCCATGAATCTCAATGGGTATGTCTGAAGAGTGGATTAAATGTCCATATGCAAAGTAAAAAGAAAACATTCAAGTAAATCTGAAAAATTGACCAAAACTTTCAAAATCAGAACCTTAATCGAAAGGTGCAAGTCACTAGCTTTGAAGTTGCAGCCTGTTAGAGGAAATTAGGGTTTGGGACTATGGAGAGGAGGTAGCACTGTGATAGAGTGCACCATGCGGTTATAGGGTCTGCAATCCATGTGGTTTGGACAAATTGCCAATTGACTTATTGCCCTAAAAGTTGTAGAAAAGCTTAAGGAAAAGACAAAACTTTGGTAAAATACCTAAACTTCCATTCTTTGTATTAACTGGACAAATTGCCCTACACAAACAGACATAGACATTTTGCATTAGGATTTGTTCATGGCGAGCACTTACTGGATCAATTGTCGTAAATATAAAAAGGTTTAATTAAAGAATTACGTGTATTATTTTCAAAAGTATTATCTTGTATGATTAGGTTTAGTGCATGCATTACATAAGACAAATTGCCCAATTTGACTTATTGCCTAGACTCATTGCCCACCTTTAGGACACTATATAGGATTGTGACATCATTTATTGTGTCTGCATACATCTGTAAAGGACTGTCAACAAAATTTAAATCCCTGGGAATAATAGTGAAAAACCTAACTTTACAAACTAAACAACTTATACATATACATATATACATATTTCCCTAAATCTAATATACATGTGACTTTAGCCATAGAACAATAAACAATTTGACCATTCCCCTAGAAATTTGGAACCCCTATACTTAGTCCTAGGTTTTTGGTAAACTAGACAAAACCTAGACTACATACTACAATACTACACCCATTTTTGGTTGCACAAATGCAAGCCATGGATGTGAAACAACAATCATATTGCAAGTCATGAACATGCATTGATGCCACATTTGACTACTTTTGGACTATTCAATGAATTTTGGACAATACATCCACTAGAAGAAACCTATATCTAAATTGACAGATTTTTCTAGACATCTAATGTAACATGCCATGTTTTTATATCAACAATTACGTCCACCGTAATATGAAAACGTTATAGTGGATGTAATTGTTGACATAAAAACACAACTTGTTACATTAGATGTCCAAAAAAATCCGCCAACTTAGATGCAAGAAATCGAAAAAACACAAGTTCTTTCTAGTGATCATGGGATCTCCTGATGACAATATTAGGGGATTTTATGATGTTTGTAAAAATCTCTCAATATTTATAGTATAGACCTCCAAATGTTTTGTATTTATCTCCAAATGTTTTATATAGATCTCTTAATGGTCAATTTTTTTTCTCTTGATGACCATTATTAATTCAAGACTTTTAAAAGTTCAAAAGTAGTTATTAGTTAATTGTGACATCTTGGTAAAGAAAATTCTTTGAATCTCAAATAACCTTGTTTTTGGCAAGTCAGATACTTTTGTAATCATATAGAAATGCCCAATTGCTATTTTAGATGCCAAATACTCAAAAATTTCAATAAATAATTGCCTAAGCTCAACTGCATACTTCAATTTGGTGTTAGTGGATAAGTCCATAAAAGAATGTATTTATAATCATCTTGTTTGAATTGATTCAAAATAGCCTTGATCCATGTTGATTGTAATGCATTTAATGTACCAAAAGTTTTGTCACATCCACCACATTTTATAGTAGTAGGATATTCAAGCAAAGAAGAATATTATAGAGGCAATATTGGAGATTTAGATTGCAACTCTGAAGGAATAATAAGCTCTTGATAAAGTCTCAATGACTTGAAGATTATCTCCAAATTTTTTGAGATTCTATACATCTTGAAATCTACATTACAAAAGAATTTTATTTCAAATTTGAACAATGATCATCGACTATTTTTCAATAATCCGAATATAAAAAAAGTTTTGAATCCAAAAAATTGATCTCTATATAATCAAATGTATCAACCTTTTATGGTGCCCTTTACAAAATGTTCTATGATCACATGTGTTTAAGCTCCTATTCTAGGGGGGCAATGTTGGTGTATTTTTTGAATTTTTATAGGGCTATCTTCACCTAAATTTCTAAATTTGTCTTATTTCATGTATCTTATCATTTATTTTAAAAAAAATTGTACTAATTTTGGATATCCTACATTCATTAAAAATACAAAAATTCTACATGTTTCTTACAAGTACTTGATAAGATCACAATGGATTTTTTTTGTACTAGATGTGTTCCTTACAAATCATGAGACTACATCCTAAACAAGAAAGGGTACATTTGGAAACTGTAGTCAAATACATACTACTTTCAAATAGCAATTGGATTAAAAGAAAACCACTTTCAATCACCAACTAAATTTTAACATAATTACTTTCAAACACCAATGGAGTTCAAACATAATCCAACATCAAACTCTAAGTGGATTCAAATTTTAATTACTATGATTCACAAAGACTTATCACCATATAGAAACAATACATATGCAACACCATCAGTGCAGAGTTTCAACTAAAAACAATGGAAAAAAATACAATGCATGTGTTTATAAACACAAATGAATGCATAACATTTACAAAGGCATCAAAAATTGAAGGCTGCAAACAGAAAAGTCCAATGTTTCAATATGAAAATGGAATAGCTAAAGTATCTGCAATATGATACAAAGATGTTAGACATTCAAGAACACTAAAAAAAATGGCAACCTAGGAAAATAGTCATGGTGAAAACGAAACATGTAATGTAACTTGCACAATCCATAAATCACCAACACAATAAGAAATAATGAAAAATATGAAATTAAAATGAAGAATGAAACCACTTAGAGGTTTAAGCATGGATTTTAAGGCCAGCATTACTTCATTGCAGTATAGATTTTACCCAGATCTAATCTCTAAGACTTCATGAAGATGTCCATGCTTTGTGTTATAAAAATTTGCAACACAAACTTGGTCTTTCTCCACGTTGACATCTCCACTGCAGGAACCTTGAAGTCGAAAGATGCAAGGTGCAATGTGCATATTGAACTGCCAAACTTGCAACAACATGGCTGCACTTTGATATAACTGCTAAAGTAGGCAGTGCACATTATTTTGTTCACGTGTCAACACTCAAAACAAATCCACTCACAATGGGACTCAACATTGAACTCTACAACAAACTAAAGTAAGGCGTGATTAAGGACAACTTCACTGGCTGATCCCATCAACTCCATGATAATGTAAACCCCAGAAAAATCACTATGACTTGCAAATCAGGAGCTAGTGGAGGCACAAATCAAAGGAAAAAGATTACTACACATCTGCAACAAATAATAGTCAAACAATTAGTCACTAGGAAGGTATGAAGTTCAGCACCCAACATGCAAGCCTCCACAGAAGAGAAACACCATGCTAACAAGAGTGAAAACAACAACATTGCAAATTGGTGCATAAGATTTCAGAATTTTGAGTCTCACAAACTTGGGTGCTGCACGCTCCAGCACTGCAGTTAACAAAAATTCAGGGTTTAGTAAGCTAGCATCCAAGCGCACAAATTAGGAAGTGAGAAGATGCAATTTTAAATTTATTCATGGAAAGAAAAAGCAGCACATATACAATAGCAAAACCTTCAAAATCCCAGAATTCCTTTGCAGAAGTCTATGTCGCTTCCAAATCTTTACATTATCCCAGCAAATCTGCCTTTCTACAAAATGTCAATTCACTAAAATCATAGGTTAGTAGGTTTAGGGGCCACTAGTTAGTTCCTTTGGTGAGGGCAACTTGAGGGTTTAGGGATGATATAATTTTTGTTTCTCCAAATGACTACACCAAATACTTCAAAATTTGCTATGAAAAAAATCACTACCTTACATGGATTTCTAGATTACAAGTACTATATGCAAAAAAATAAAGTATGGTTCCTAGACATCGAAGATGAGGGGTTTAGGTGTTGAAAACTAATGGATACAATAATGGGTTTAGTTTACTAAAAATATGAAAACTTGACACTCGTAATGTTGATTTAAATCTTCCAGTAGTAGTCAAGAAGTAAAAAGATACAAAATATTTGGAAAAATTGATGACACTTGAAGTTCCAAAACTTGTATGAGAGTTTAAAAAAAATGAGGATGGTACTTAGAAACCAAGCCAATGCTCTTTATAGGATTCAAAAGCATACTACCAAAAAAAAAAGCAATGGTGTAGATACCCAAACATGGTTAGCATAAAAAAGAAAGGCTATTGTTTATGAATGAAACATTCCAAAATGGAGTGCCCCCCCCCCCCCCCCCCCCCCGGACATTTCTACAATTGGAACAACTAATATACTTAATATGCTCTACATGAAAATCAAGGATATTTGAATTCACTTACAGTCTTCATGCATCAAACAAGTTGAGGAAGTGTAGGTGGTAGCAAAAGTACAAAGATAGGAATCTTGTTTCAAAAAAATGCAAATCAAAGACATATCAATACTCATCTAAAATTCTAAGTGCTTCAATACTTAAAATACTCTTTTTAATATTTAAATGACAGAAGTTTGACTATTAAATCTAATCAGCTTCTAAAATCACCATCATTCAAGAATCAAAGTCCTTTAACTTCCATGAGTGCACACATGGTTGAACACTCTCAACTTACTTGCTAAATACATCACCAAGTATCCTAACCCAATAAAAGCCCCTGCATGTGCATGTCCACAAAAAACCATAAGAAAAAAAATTAAAAGCCCTTATATTAGCACATGCACAGATGATTGAGTATGATCTCGAAACTGATTGTAATCTTTACAAGGTTTAGCTTAGAGAGCATTGAACAATCAAGGTCACAATTTTGGTGCCAATGTGATGAAATTGATGTTAGTAGTACAACCAAAATTTATTCCATTACACTAAGATGCAAATGAAGATCCAAAGCCTCTAGAAATTTACTAACCTTAAACCTTACATCAAACAAGTATAATGAATAAGTCAACAACAAAGTAAGAAGGTGGATTTCAAGCATCAAAATTGGCTCATGAAAAAAATGAGGATGGTATTCAAAATACAAGTAAAGTAGGGATATTTTGAGGTGGCTTGGCTACAGGGTTGACAGGACGTCCGGACGCGGACGTTGTGTCCACAGCGTCCACTGACATTCGCGTCCTGGCGGACGCAGCGTCCGCCTGTCCCCCATCCGCCCGTCCATCCGCTCGATTACGGTCGTCCGATCGACGCGCGGACTGATCTGGTCCGCACGATCTGGGCGTCCGCCTCAGGCCATCCGCCCCGTCCGTCCGCTTTCCGACGGCGGTCGGGACGCTGCGTCCGCCAGCGTCCGGACATCCGGAAAACGGACGCTATTATGGGGCGGACGTTAACATTTGTCAACCCTGCTTGGCTAGAAGTCCAACCTCTAAACTAAAGCAAAACCATTATGTATGATGAGTTTTACAAGATCACAAATGGCTTGCCAAAAATTTTGATTTACAAAATATTGAATTACAAGAGGAAATTTTAAAAACAACTTCAACAAGGTTTGGGATTGCTAATTTGCACTTCCACAAAAATACATGTTGTGTATGAAGAACTAGGGCTAGTATGGTTCAAACTATAGCTAAGTCAAAATACAAATTCAAAATAGTGGGCTCTTTAAGAAACAAACCTTGTGAAACCAAGCTTCACAAACTCCGCAATGAATTTGCTAAATTTGCAACCCTTTTCTTCAAACACTTCCTACAAGAAGCTTTAAAATGGATTGTGGGTAATGTAAGTATAATATAAAATTTGCTAGATATTAGTTCATACATTGCCAATAGATGGAATAAAAGCTAGGGTGGGTCCATTTTACAGTCAAGGTACATGTATTCACTTAATTTTTCAAAATGAAAATTGATTGTCTAATTGTTTTCTTACAATAGCTAAGAATCTAGGGTTTGTTTAAGTTTAGTAATGATCGCATTTTGGAACCTTGTGTACTACTTTTTGCATATTACAGTGCTTGTTTTGGCCAATCCATATTATTTTTCAGACTATAGTTATGTGGATTTTGCAAGACCTATGATCAAGAATAGGTGCCTGCAGCAAAATTCTTTGAACATTCATAAGTAATTTATCAATGTTTAAAAAAATATGAAACCACTTGCTTAGATTTTGCATTAGTTTTCTTCACGTGAAAAATAAGGAAAAATACTTTTAGGCTTTTCAAAGCCATCAGAAAGGCTGACCACCACCCCTTGAAGGGGCGCTTTAAGAGCACACTACCTTAACTTGTTGTAAAAACTTAAGGATAAGAACAAACAAAAGATGGGATTGCATCAAATCAACTTAGTTGACTTCTTTGGGAGTTGTCCCAATGAAGACGCTCATGAAAAAGAGGAGTAGACATAGCCATTGCAAACTTGGGCAAAGAAGTAGAGATTGCATCTTGAACTAGTACCTCTACCTTAGAATTTTCAAGCTCTCCACTTCTACATAGAATTTTTTAATCAAGTAACTCCTAGCTAGAGCCTATAATTCCAGCAATTAGAACCCTTCCAACACTTTTCTACACTAAATATTATAAATGATCTCATCTATATGCAGCAATAGTTACTCCTCATTGTCAAATTTTATCACTTCAAAGCTTTTGTACTACTTTGTCTTATCTAAGAGTAAGATCACATAGCCAATGGGTGCCTTCCTCAACCCACCATACCAATTAGGCTAGAAATCAATGCTATAGTCATCTCGAGAATTGACTATAATTGTCCCTATTTTGATTCTCATATTGCTAGAAATCATCTTCACAAAGTCCGATTTGCAATACAAACTATTTGTTGAAGCTCATTGTTGTGCTTCTTGTGACATTGCCACAATAAGATCCTTCTATCTTCTTACAACCATTGATCAACAACCATCTACTCGAAACCACAATCTTTGCTTCAATCAAGGATTGATCTACAACTACAATCCTAGTTGAAATACCCATCTCCTCTAAAACTACACAATGTGCATTTCATTGAACATTGAACACATCACTTCCAAGCCTATGTTTGACCAAATTTAGTGAAGGACTATTTTTGCATTTTACATTTCTTACATGACCACTACCAACCTACCCACATATTCATTGATAGTCTTTTGTTCCATATACCTCATTCTCATACATACTAAACATCCTACTTCCAAACATATCTATCCTCTCAACTATCACACACTTCACCCTTTACCTTACAAAAAGTTTGCACACATGCTAATATCAAAGACAATGATGTCACATACACCCACACCACTTCAAGTAACCTCAAAGAACACCATCTCTTCAAAAAAGAGTACAAATATGCACACCCTAACCCCCTTTCTCACCTACACAAAGACAAATTCAAAATGAACACCATACAAAGGCCCTATACATTTCTTACAATCATACCTTAACAAGCAAAAATGGAACATATTACACTAGCAAATTCATTTCTCAACATTGGCAAATGAACAAACAAACAAAACATTGACTCCACACTTTCAAACAAATATTAAACTAATATACAAATCTCTAATGCACAAATAAACATCTCTTCAAATTCCAACATGGCTAATAAATGGGATAAGCTTGCAAATATTTATTTTGGTTGATACAATACCCTATCTTTTGCCCACATTGCAACTTAACCAACACCTGACACTTGGCTTCATGGATTACTTTGTTCTATCCACATCCACATCAAAATTCCACAAATCTAACGACACAACAAAGTTACTCAAGTGCTACATAAACTCTTACTTTCACATACATGTTTCCTTCTCATGAATGCAGGCTTCTTTAAAGTCAAACACCCTGATCAAACAGGCCTTTCCCTTGCATATGTCCACCAACTACTCGTTGCATTTGTGATGCCAAACTATGCACTGACATCCTGAATCTACAAACTAATCGTTTCCAAAAAACAAATTCCCAAAACTCCTTCCAAACAACATACCATACAATTCATTTCATTGAAGTCATCTACTGTAATGCCCGAATGCCCGATTCTCAACTGACTCAATCACATTAAAACTCAACAAATACCAATCATTACTCAATAACACCATCCACTGCGGATGGGACACTAAACCACTCGTAGTCATTACAGTCAGCATAGTTTGTATACAAACTGAAAACAAACTTGCAGTCACCATCCACAAGAGGAAAAAACGTGTGTAGTACTCATGATGGTCACCAACATTGACCAAGGAAAGCTTTGAGAACTCTTAACATATTTCACTAAAAGAAAGAACTACAACTCCGGGTGGACTACACGACACTAAAGTTGTCCAAAAAATTCTCACTATGTCACCAGCATCAATGTGCATGCGATGTGAACGTCCTTCAAGGACAGCCCACATAAGTCTTGGATTCAATCTAGATCAATTGCCAATTAGACCTCGATCAGGCAGCTTCTGTAGTTCAGAAGAAAAGAATGAGGAATAAGTTCAGAATGGCGAGCCTTACGCTTAAAGTATTGTGTGGCCTAGGTCACGCTGTAGACTTCCCATGGAACAAGCAGGTGTGGGAAACATGAAGATGTGTTCCAAGAGAAACACGTGGGCCACCCATCTTCGGTGCGCATTCTAAGGGATCCCTTGATGCTGCAAAAAGTAGTGTGTCTAGGACGCTCCAGCTGAATCTAATTCAGCTTGTCTTGCATCGGCCGCATTCCACCGCTTTGTATAAACATCCCATTCGTATCGACATCTCTCTCGAACCTAAAAGAGTCACAATAGATTGTCAACATAGTTTTCAATTTGCAACTTCAAGAGTCCAACTTAGAGTGAAGTGAGCCCACAGTTGATATAAAGGAGGAGAGCTTACCCCTTCCCATGGTGCCCTTCCTCCAGTTGCTTCACCCTGCGAACAAAGAATGACTTAGATGCTTCACAACTCACAAGCATATCGCGGACTAGTGTGAAACAAACTCTCCACCAATGCGGAAGCTTCAAGAAAGACTCGGTATCAACAACCTAAGCTGAGCCACCAAAGCCAGCATCCACATAAGGTAAGGTACCCATTCCAACTGTTTTGAGTGGTTTCCATTTCTAGAATGAAATGTTTTCAGTGGCCTTTGTCTCCATTTTTGAGAGGTTCCAATGCACTAAAATATGTATTAATTGGATATTACATGCATAAGCTAAAAATTGTTGGAGTTTGAAGTAGTAGAGTCTCAATCACAAACCAAGACTACCGTTGAACCTTACTGCATCTACGAGAGACATCACTGGCTGTGAAAAGGAAAGCATCTCTGGCTGTGATTAAACAAACACGCATCTCATTTCTTAAAGGTTCCGTGTTTGGATGGTACTTGCATTGTGTACAGGTGACTTTTCAACACACAGGAATGGGTTCCCCGTCTTCATGAATAATTTGATAAATGACGGAAGAACCACAAATCCTACACCAAAATCAGAATTTGCAGAAGATGGAAACACGGATGAAAAGCTGAGCGTTGAATTCCTCAGGTTGCATTTTCCAACATTGAGATTGAGGGACAGTATTCAAGCTTGAAGCCAATAAATACGGAATGTATAGAGTGACCTACCTGATTTCCGAGTGACGGAACACCAACGTGTATAATCCATTGTTCATCCACTACTCCAATTTTCTCATACGCAGGCTGCATGAAAAGGGTATGACGAGCTTAACAAATAATCAGCCAGAATAGATTCACTGATCACAATTCCAACACAACTAGCTGGCTGAACAACACGGACTTCTGAAAAAGTAAAGCTCAGAAACAAAATTACCTCGACACAACGGCGCATGCTGAAATCCAGGCCCCAGCCATGTACCAAGTCATTCTGTAGCCAAGGACGAGCTTGACAAGTTAGACGAAAACATATGCAACCCTCACTATTCAGTCTCAATTACAGTAAATCAAATATATTCATCAAAATCAAAACAACGCACCTGTATTATATACCAGATGCAACGCCAAGCTTTTCGAGAAAACACTGGAGCCATAATCTCAACAAACCTGCAATTTTAACAAGCAGTAAATACCCAACAAATTATACGGCGTGACTCCTACTTACCAGAGCACAAAAGGAAGCAAAAATATATACAAAAAACAAATACGCATGGCAGTTCCTTACCCTGCACAAGGTGGTTTGTGCGGATCTGGGCACCAACCAGGATGTTCCACGGCTTCCCTGCAATTTACACGACAGTTTATCTTGAGGGCCAATGAAAGATCTGCTTATACTTCGGTAGAAAGACACTAGACTCATTAATAGTAATAAGACAATATTTTCCATGTTTGATACCCTATTGTAATAACTGAATGGAAAATAACAAAACTAACTGAAGTAGAAAAGAATGAATCTGCTGATCCATCTGCGAAACATGGTGTTTCTATTAGGGTTACGTATAATTCTACACTGGAATCATCGGCGGCACAAATAAGACTATCCACTTAAATTTTGATAAAAGGATAACATGATTTGACGTCACCCAAATCATATCACACATACTTGTGAACTTCGACGTCGCCCCGATGTTTTGTCATCGCCCAAGTTGTACCACGACTGCCATCCAGGGATGGCTGTGAAACCTCAAGACCGTGCTTCTTGACGAGTGCAATGTATCTGCAATGCCACTTGTTACGATCGAAATATCAATAGATCAAAGCCATTTTCACTATTCTCCTTAGGAGGGTAAAAATCTGGTCTATGGATTTGACTGAGAAGATACTGGAACAATCTATGACAGAGTTGACTCTACCTCTCAGCATTGAAATGCCTCAAATCAAGATCCTCATCCCAAATGAAGATGTACTCGTAAGGCTCCACAAAGTCGGGGTGCAAAAAACGCTTGGCAAACCACCTGCACCAGCTCTCAAATTCAGAAATCCCAATCTCGAGAACAGACGACCCAAATCAGAAGCGACTAAGAGGTCAAATGCCCAGGATATAAGAGCAAGCCACTACACAAAGGTCAAAATCAAGCATACATACGAGAAGATTTACATTAACGCATGTATAACTTACTAGGCCTGATTAAAAATGCAAGGAAACATACCACTTGGCTTGCTTGCGAGCAGCTATATGAATAGCGTTTCGGGACCATTCAAAATCGTCCCATTCAGACACTTTTCCATCATAGTGAAAGAGCAATATTTGCCATTCCTTTGAAAACTGCAGAGCCAGATTGAAAAAGAGAGTTGTAAATTCTCTAATTTGTCTTGTGACATAGTACTGTAGCGTTAATCTACGTGTTTCATCGAGTTCTATCCACCTCAATAAAGAGTGAAAAAAACACATCAGGAGTGCAATTACGGTTACGCTATTAAACAGACAGCTATATGTCATCAACTTATTATAGTCACAATTCTGATTGACGAAGAGGGGCGAGATCTGTCAAGACATAATCCGCACTGAAGACGAGACCTGACAACTGATTCAAAATTCTCTCCAAAAATTTGTCAGACCGTAACAAAAAAATTCTCAAGTACTTTCACACGATGAAATGGCAGCCAAACCATATTGACCCCAAATATTAATCTGGTAAACTTGCTAAAGAGTTCCAATGACTCACTTTCTGGACTGCCGCGTTAATAGCTCCCTTCTGACCAACACCGACAGTGAATGTCAAAAGGTACTTCGGCCTTTCTGGTAGATCCTGCAAAGAATAGTTTTGGTATCAAACAGTCATCTCTGCAGGAAATTTTTCATCTGTGTCATCTCCATCTGCCACTCCGTCGAAATATTTCAGCAAATACCATATGTGACGGTAAGGCCTACAACGTAAGCCGAACATGCAGAAATGTATCACATGATTATATATTACGTCACGAGATGCTCGTCCTGTCTAGCACAAATAAACCTCATCCCTAGTTTTCACCTCTTCAGGTTTTCCCCATAGCCTACGAGGAAAGAGATCGGATTCAACGTGGATGATGCCAGGTGGAAGGGACTCCGTTCCCTGGGGTCTATCCCTACTGCATGCAGTCGCTTCCGCTTCCATTTCCTGTCATCCAAATTTGTCGTAACAGGAAATAAGATTATGCAAGAGTGTGAGCGCAGTGATTTGCAGGCTGCAACCCCGAGCGGTTACTGCTTATTATATGAACAACTTCACATTGAGCTTCATTGAAAAAATAGAGTGAATTATTCTCAAAATTGGAAAAACAGATCCTTGTTAATGTAGTACTAAAAGAGACCAGAATGGCTTCAATCATGTAAAATGAACGGTGGCACAATCAGCAAACACGTGCTCTACGAAGCAAGCACGACCAAATGTTACATTTGAAAAGTTACATCCAAACACAGCCATCAAAAGAACAAGAGCGACAGGCTTCGGAAAAATAAGATATTTTACCTTGGGAGCAGCAGGTCGATAATCGAAGTACTGTGGTAGCTGAGTTTGAATTGACGTAGTACTAATATTTGTAGAAATTCCGTACTGCACAACGTCTTCTTAGCGTTAACACGATCATCACGTTCCGACAATGCGCTCAAATTATAGGTATCAAGGGCAGTCATTACAAATGAGAAAAAAAGCAACTGTAACAGCTCAATCAGCACACACACACACACACCTCTTGTGAAAAAAGCCGAGGGCAGTCATAAATAATTCATCAAGTACTAAAATTGACGGAAGTCAGGCTACTCGAAACTTTACCGATATATAAAACATACTGAGAAATGCACCAATCAGTCCACCTGTTACAGCAACTATAATGAACTTCATCATTTCCCTGGGTTTGGAGGGAGCCACAGCTATACCTCCACTGAAACCAAACACACAGCGAGAATCAAAGACTATTAGGTAGACAAAACAGAAATTCCCGGTTAATTTTGGGACAGCACATCAACTATCAATGCAGGTGATAAAACATCCTTGAGTAGAGTTGGCTTGCATCCTTTCCACTAGAGACACTAAAATCAAAGACAGAAAGACAAAATAAATAAATAAAATAAAGTGAGAACTTGTGTAGCCCCAAGATAATGAAAAATTTAAATTTTTTGTGATAGATTTGGCAACTTTAGAATCATGTGGCAGGTATTCCAGGACTGCAACTTTAGAACCAGATGAACCATGATTCATAAAATAGGAGGTTTGCTTTCAGCATATCAACAGAAGTGCCCCAATGCCTTAAACAAAGTAAATCTCACTGAATACCCTGATTCACTATTGAAACACTACTACACTAGGCCTGCGTGTCAAAAGCACTCTCACCTCTTCATACTGACAAACGCCAACGAGATCGCTGTTCCAAAGCCTCAAGTCCAGTTTCCTCCCGAGCAAACGCACGCAGTAGCGTCAAGATCACCAACCACCTGCATCACAAACATGAGCTCTATGACTGCTCTGTCCAGCACTTGCTTAAAAAGTCACGACCTAATGCAACACACTACATAACTCTTGCATTCTTGGAATTCACTCAAATGTCCTACTTTCAGCACTCTCAACAACAAATTGCTGAGCTCCGGAAGAAAGGCGAGAAAAAAATTATCAAAATTTTGGGTGCATTGTCGCGTCTTCGCTTAAAATCCAGCAATGCACGTGCTTTGGGGTCTAGCAGTAGCACCATCAGAGCTCACACATCATAGAGACGCGCCTACATTGCAAGATTCAAGAACTAACAAACCCTATCACCAGTGCGTTGTAGTTCCAAAGAAGCTCACAATTGAACAAGCGCTCTTAGCGTGCACGAAACCACAGACCACACGTCCAAGCTTACGATTGGTACGCAACTCGAAAGCTCACTTAGTGATCGAACCAAACCACCTTTCACTAACCCTAAACTCATCAACGAACTCGCTCAAGTCACATCCTTGCTCACCGCCTATTAACGTAAGCTCAAGCTTCTGATCGGCATTCATCAATCTCTACAGACCCCAAACCAAGCGATTGAGTGCGTCTTCCTTCACAATAATCACGCTGCGGATTCCAGAAACCGGAGAAGCAAGGTCAAGACGAGTGTAAACAGACAGGGCGAAGGAGCGTCCAGCTACTAATGAGCTCAAATCACTCATTCTTGCCAAACCCGGTCACAGAAAACACGGATGATTGCTCATCATCACACACTGACTGACCCACCACCAATCCAACGTGCTCAAACCCTAAAACCCAAAACTCGCCATTACACGCTCGAAAAGGACGTACGAAACCCGGAGCCGCAGCTTAAAATACTGTAACTCATGACAAATTGACATCGCGTAGAACAACAACCAGAACCAACCTGACCTTATTAGCACAAATTGTGCGAAGCACCTACCAAAGTCCTTTCTCCTACCTCGTGATGATCGTGAGACTACTACTGACTTCCGTCTTCGCCTCAAGTACATTTGTCCAGATTCAGAAGCGCGCAATCGAGGAGCAAAAGCTTCTACAAATATAAGTTACTTGCAGAAATTCGTTCCTGCATGAAATTCGATTTCGTTTCTGGAAATTTGAAAAAATGTCAACTTTATAGCGAGCTTTTTCAGGTCTTGAAAATGATTGCAAAGTCGCGGTGCTGATGTTGTGCCGTGTGGATGGTCAAATTGAGCTCGTGATTGTCAATAATGGGCGGCTAATCATCTGGCAGAATGCGAAGAGACGAAGTGGAATGGGGCGATCTAAGTAAGCTTACTTCAGTTAGGGTAGAGCACGCGCTTTAGAGCCCGAAGTTCGAGTGCCGGGACTCCGGGAAGCTGCAAAACCTTTAAACTGAGGTCGCATTCTAGCATTTAGTCTTTATTGAAATGGCGGGTTGGAGTTCAAATTTCTTCACATTGTCGGATAAATGTTAAAAGTCTGTTTCATACTTAGCGGTTGATTCATTTTGTGTTTTTCAATCTTGTGTTTGTGATTAATTTGGAATTTTGTCTTGTACAAATGAAATCAAATTTCCAATATTTAATGATGAGCACTTATAATTTATTTACATCTAAAATTGTTCAAGTAAACATCAAAGTGTGATTCTTATTGCAAAACTATAAAAAATTACAGAGAGAAGTTTTTAATATTATTACTGTACAAAATGTAATAAACCAACATAAGAATCTCTATGGATTAAATATAGTCATAAATCAAATTTTTTTTTTCTTTGGTTCAAACTGCAAGAAATAATTTAAAATCAATGAACATTACAATATATATTGGAATCTATTATAATCAAATATGATTTTCTAAAAACAACTATATTTTTGATACTATTATAATTATTTACGAATAAAATGCTATTATATAATTAATTTAATCTCTAAAGATCATACTGCATTTTTGGCTCTATAGAAATTTTGGGCAGGCCATTGTGACCAGAAATTTTTATACTTTAGGCTGAAATTTTAATAGAAGGTGTTGACGAGGAATATCTTTCATATGCAACAAATTTCATAACATTTGGAAATAGGAGTCAAAAATTATAGCCTAATATGTTACTTCTTTTTTTGTAATTGGGCAGTTGGGGCAAATTAGAAAAAATCACTTTTTTCAAAAACCAAAATTTAAAATTGTTTATTTAAGCATTTCAACCATTGGGATTGACATTTTTCAATTCCATATTTTAATTATTAATAATTTAATATTTTGAATCATTCTCTACTACTACCTACTTATTATTTTTTTCCTATATGTTGTACTATTCCAAATGATCTGAAAATTTTCAAGCATTTGGCCAACTTGTTTAGGAAAAATAATCCAAAAGAAGCACCACCATTTGGGTCATTTTTTCATAGAAAATTGAGCTTGTGAAGTGTAGCTGCCTAGTTTTTTGCAAAGTTAAAAAAATGGATTTGGTGAATTTGAATGTTTATATCTTACAATTCATACGGTGGAATTTTTTGAAAATTTTACCACATGTTTTCAAGTCATCGTACTACAAGATCCTACAATTATATGTGTCAAAAATTGTTTTTTCTAAAAATTTAGTAGTTGTACTAGAAATGGCAGTTTTGGAGCATTTTTGGTAAATACATAGTCATGGAATTTTAGGAGTTAACTTGTATAAATAAAATAATATCCTAAAAGTTATTCTAAGTGTTCCAATTTATAAAATTTCTATCATGTAAAACTAATTCAAAAATTCCATTAGAAGTAATGTTTTTAAAATCTAAATTTAAAGAAAAAAAAAAATCAAAGTCATAAATTTTATAAAATGAAAAAATTTAAAGAAGAAAATAAACAAATAATTGTCGATTATTAGTTAGACAACATTTGTATCTCACTAACTAAAACAATTAACAAAAAAATAATAGAAAAATATTGAAACTAATAGGCACAAGGTTTATAGCTTGTATCTCTTTGCTTTGGGGGAGTGCATATAACAATCATGTGTTTTTTCTTTAACCCCTAAAGGACCAGACTACGTTTTTTGGCTGTATAGAAATTTTGGGCAGGCCATTGTGACCAGAAATTTTCATATTTTAGGCTTTCTTTTAAGAAAAGGTGTGGACAAGGAATATCTTTCATATGCAACAAATTTCATGACATTTGGAAGTAGGAGTCAAAAGTTATAGCCTAATATGTTACTTTTTTTCATAACTGGGCAGTTTGGGCAGATTAGAAAAAATCACTTTTTTCATAAACCAAAATTTGAAATTGGTTTTCTAGACTTATGTATACAAAGAAAGCTTTGAATCATTCCATTTTGATCAACAAATCAAAAGTTATGACAATTTTTTGTTTGCGGGCAATTATAGACTTCCTACACTAAAATAAACTTTGAAATCCTTTATCTTACCCAATTTTCAATATTTTTGAAGTAAAATAAAATCATAGGATGTAAATTTTTTATTATAACATTTCAACCATTGGAATTGACATTTTTCAATTCCATATTTTAATTATTAATAATTTAATATTTTGAATCATTCTCTCCTACTATCTATTTTTACTATTTTTTTTCCTATATGTTGTACTATTTCAAATGATCTGAAAATTTTCAAGCATTTGGCCAACTTGTCTAGGAAAAAGAATCCAAAGAAGCACTACCATTTTTGGTCATTTTTTCATAGAAAAGTGATCTTGTAAAGTGCAACTGCCCAAATTTTCACAAGGTTGAAAAAATGGATTTGGTGAATTTGAATGCTTATATCTTACAATCCATACAGTGGAATTTTTGGAAATTTTTATTATATGTTTTCAAGTCATCATACTACAAGATCCTATGGTTATATGTGTCAAAAATTATTTTTTTTCCAAAAATTTAATAGTTGTACTAGAAATGGCAGTTTTGGAGCGTTTTGGTGAATACATAGTCATGGAATTTTAGGGGTTCAGGTTATGAATTAAAGATGATTCCTCTTAACCCCTAAAAGACCAAGCTACGTTTTTTTGGCAAGATAGCAATTTGGGGTAGTTGACTACAAATGGAGATTTTATTATTTTTTGCTGAAATTTTCACACAACATAGGGATGAGGTTTTTCTTTAAGATTCAACAATTTTCATAATTTTTGACTACATGGTTAAAAATTTATTATATGATATGTAGTTTTTTTCGCTAGGCAGGTAGTCTAGGTAGATTAAAAAAATCATTTTTTTCAAAAAGATAAATTTGAAATTAGTTTTCTAGATTTATATATACTTGAAAAGCTTTGAATCATTTTGTTTTAGTCAATGAGTTAGAAGTTATGAGGAGTTTTAGTTTGCGGGCAATTATGAATTCTCTAGTCTAAAATAAACTCTCAAATTGTTTATTTAACTCAATTTTTAATATTTTTGAAAAAAAATAAAACTATAGATGTAGATTGCTTATTACAACATTGAAACATTAAGCTAATTGGCATTTTTCAATTTAATAACTACATTATTAACAATTTAGTATTTTGATTCATTCTCGTTTCTTTTTATTTACTAATTTTTTCCTATATGTTGTTTAATTCCAAATGATCTAGAATTTTTCATGCATATAGCCAACTTGGCTTGAAGAATGAATCCAAAGAAATGCAACCATTTTGGACATTTTTTCATACTAAATAGGACCTTGTGAATTGTAATTGCTCAGTTTTTTGTAGGGCCAAAAAATTGAGTCTTTTTGTCAATTCAAATGTTAATATCTTACAATTTATACAGAGAAAATTTCTGAAATTTTAATTTTTTCACTTATTTTCAAATCAGCTTATAGATTGAATGTGTCCAAAAACGTCAATATTTAATGAGATATTTTAATCTTTGCTTGAAGGTAGATGAACAAATTAATTCTAGTAATTGAAATAAAAAAATTCAATTGCTTTTGGTTATAAAAGATTTGTTGTACAAAGAAAAAGTACTCAAAATAAAACAAGTAAAACAAAAAGAAAAAAAATGAAAAAAAATGATTTTTATTTTTTTAAATATTTGTCATTTATTATATCTATATTGTTTCTTTCAATTCCATTTTAGGACTATTAATGATGTAGTTTTTTGGTCAATCTCAAATCCACTTCTATTTAAGAACTTTTTAATAATGGAAATGAGGTATATTTTATTTGAATTCTTTTCTAGGATTTCAATTTAATTCTTCAACTTTAAAAATTTTAACCCCTAAAGTAACAAACTATGTTTTTTGGCAATATAGCAATTTTAGGCAAAGCACTACAAACAAAAAAAAAATTCTTTGAAATTTTTGCACAACATGTGCCTAAAGAATAGCTTTAAGGCCCAACAATTTTCATAACTTTCGACTACATGGTTAAAAAGTTATCATACAATATGTAATTTTCATTGTTCAACAAGTATATTGGGCAACTCAAAAAAATTCTTCAAAAATCACTTTCTTAAGAAATAAAAATTTGAAATTAGTTTCTCAGATTTATATATACAAGTGAAGCTTTGAATCATTCCATTTTCATTTTAAATGAGATGAAAGTTATGAAGAGTCTTATTTTGCGGGCAATTCTCAATTTTTTACTCTAAAATAAACTTTTGAAGTCCTTTATTTAATTCAATTTTCAATATTCTTTGAAAAAAATAAAATCACAGGATGTAGATTGTTCATTACAATTATAAACATTGAAATTGACGTTTTTCAATTCCATAACTAAATTCTTAACAATTTAGTATTTTAAATCATTCTCTACTTTTTTTTACTTACAATTTTTTTTCCTATGTGTTGTACAATTGCAAGTGATATGAATTTTTTTCAAACATGTAGCCCTTTTGCCTTGAAGAATGAATTCAAAGAGGCACCATCATTTGGGACATTTTTTCATATAAATGTAACCATGTGAAGCATAGCTACCAAGTTTTTTTATAGGGCCAAGAAAAAGATTTTTGTCAATTCAAACATTCATATCTTGCAATGGATACAATGGAAATTTCTAAATTTTTCCTACATCTTCTAAAACCAACATACTACAAGATTCTATTGTTAGATATGCAAAAAAATTATTTCTAAAGTTTTTGAACTTTGTAGTAGAAATAGAAATTTTGAGTAGAATTTGCTTTAAAAAGGCCTTGGTGCTTTAGGGGTTATAAGGATTGTGTTTTGATCTTAATTTTTACAAATTATAAGAAAAACTAAAACTTTGTGTAGCTACACATAACTACCAAAGATTGTGTTGCAAGGATGAGATATAGATTTATTTTTAAAAGCAAATTGACCAAACTAATGAAGGAAGAGACATTCCAAACACAAAAAATAATACACTAAAAAAATCCCTTCAATATTAGCAATGCTCACAACCAAACTTAAGTTTCATATTTTAATTTATGTAAGCCCTTTCTAATATAAATATTATTGATGGAATAAATCAAGAATTTCACGACTAAGATTAATATATGTTGATTCCTTTTGATGATTTAGTTGTGTACATATTTCTACTCAAAATGTATTTTAAAGAAGAAAGAGAAGAAAAATCATATTTCCTACAGTAGAAGAAATCTAGGGCCTCCAGAAGACTACGAGTTATTAGCCCTTGTGAACGCCTAAATTGCTATGGAAACACAAATCCGACATGGTTGAGAAAGTGCCACATCAAATATTTTTTTTTGTTCAGTAAAAGAAAATTTAGACTTTTTTTTGCATTTCAGGACTAAACTTTTCTTTTTTTTATAATTTTATTTTTGTAATTGTTGACCTAATAGCATCCAATAGTATCAGGAACAATTTTGGGAACAAAATTGAAACAGTCCTTTGGAGGCCTCAAATCTCCCCTAATGTTAGAAATTTATTTAGCACACCGTCAACTCAAACCTCCAATATAAAATTTGATCCCTATTGTCAGCTTTAAAAAAAATACACATCTTTTCACATCTTATAGTATGTACATGTGTTAATGTATACATTCAATGCTTGATTTCATTGCAAATCAATTTGATATTGTATGGATGCAATTTGTGTTGGCAGGCATGAATTGCTCTATTGAATTTTTACATGAACTTTAATTTATGAGGTGTCATGAAAAAAATGGTGAAATCGTATTTTTTTCCTTATTGACACTTTCTAACTTTTGAATCTCTTGATTTATTCTTCCAATACTTAATTTGATCAAAATTAAGTATTCCAAAAAATTATCAAATACATTCATGTCTATAGGGTGGAAATGTAAAAGCAAGTTGGAATCTTCGGTGAGGCATATGAAATTAGTCTAATAGATACTAAATTTAACTAACTACATGTTAGATTTGTTCAAAAGCAATGGTGATTGATTTGAACATGATTTTAAAATAAAAAAATAAAAAAATACTAATATTCTAAAGAACAAGATACTCCTTTAAATTATGAAATGCACAAAATTTACTCATTTATCCAAATATAGGGTTAATCCTTGGAATCTAGGTGATCACTATGTGATCATTGGATAGTTGGAAAACATAGTAGCAACATATCCAATTGGAAATGGAATATAAACCATGAGGTTTAGGTGTGACAAATTTGTATGTACTATCAATATGCACTATCATATCCTAATTTGCATTTATATATCTTTTAAGATACATAAATGTATATAAGTATTTGCAAGGGCATTTGCCTTGTATATGGATGTTGTTATGAAAAATAAATTGGCAAATAATATAAAACAAATGTAACCATGAGAATTATTTTGAATTTAGTGAATTTTCAAGGATGAAGAAGATATAGAGGAGACACATGATTGGATTTTATCACAAAATATGATAAAAAAGAAAAAAAGAAAAAAAAGAAGACACATTCTAAACTCCAATAATTACATAATTTTCAAGACAGTGTAGTATTTCAATGCCAAATATTGTTTTTTATTAAAAAAAAATAGATCCATAGTATTTATTACAAACTTCTATACATGTCTTTGATTTCTCATATTTTAATCTTGATTCTATACCACATATATACAAATGTTCTAAGTTGTATAATTCTTTATAAAGCACCTATATTCTAAACAAATATTAATTCCAAAATCACTAAAAATTATACAAGGCACTAGAACACATGTATGATGTGCCATTTTTCAATTGCCAAGTGCATGCACTATTGAAAAAATAGTTCCGACACGCTTGTAGCTGTGACACTTCTAAAATCTTGTTTCCACTTTTGAAATATTCTTCATCCAAACATTAATCTTCAAGATGCACAATCCAATGATTACAAACATCTTGTAGTAGATGTATCTTTGGAATGTATACAATTCAATGTAGTTAAATGAATTGAACTATTTGATTTATGAACAATAGTACATCCACATTTTAAACAAAAGGTAAAAATGTGGTCACTTCTTACAATAGCATCCTAGATACTCCAATATGTTGTAATGTAAATTCAATTTTAGTTTTTCAATGAGCAATAACTGCATTTTCTTCATCCAAGATCTCACAATAAGGTAAATTTCCTAAGTTGAGAATATAGGGTAGCCTATGCATATTACTAGACTCACCTTGAATGAACACCTCTAAAGTACAAAAAGTCTCACCTCTCATCAGTTGCTTTCAAATAATTGTGGTGGTTTTGATGAATCATGGAAGTACTCATTGAAGCTCTTTTTTAGATGTAACACTAGATGATTCAATACTTTATTAGTAAATTATTATACATACCTATTTCTCTTAAAGTTATAATTTTTTACTAACAAAGATAGCTCAAGCAATAACCATGCTATAAAACTATTATAAAGTAAAAAATTAAATAAACGTTTCTCAATGAAAAGATATATCATAAAATAATTGTCTTTTAGAAGCAACACAAAATAGAATGAAGAATGCAGTTACCATGTTCTTTATGGCTCAACACTCATAACTTTAATTTATTACTTAATTCAAGATGTGTTAACCTATAAATGCTCAACCATATATTGGATGGATTGTTGATGAATATTTTGAGAAGTGGAACTAATCCAACTTAGTCATTGAGGCAACTGACTTCAAAGAAAATCATGGAATATATAAATGGGAAGAAGAAAGAATGTTCTACATGAATCATTGATATCCATATTTGGAGTTACAAATATTTGTAATGATATTTTTTTAATGATTTTAACATCTGTAGTTCAAGCACTTGGTGGTTAAATCTTGCAAAACAAGGGCAAAGAACAGAAGAAAAGGGATTTAGTATTATGCTTGCTTTGAATGAATATTTAGCAAACATACTCAGCAGAGTCGAGAAATGACTCGATTACAGTGTACAGCACAGTACCATTTCAAAAATCAACAGAAACATCTTAGAAAATTCACTGGCCTGTAATAGAGATTCAACTGATAAAATTCAGTGGCCCAAAGTGATTCAACAAGCCATTCTCCATCTCACTCCAAAGTTTCATTCGTCCCTGCCACCAACTTCACAAGTTGCACGCAAAATTGCACCAAACGATCAAACAATATTGAATCTCAAAAATGAACATCGCATGCCCTTCGATCTCCACGAAGCAAATGGAAAGGATGCATGAAGAACAACATTCTGCACCACCTACCTACGAAAAATTAAGATAGCTTCAATCCACATGGTGATTGCTAAAAAATTCAATGGTTGAAATGGTCAGGTTCCATGCTCAACTCAAAAAATCAGATTTGCCCAATGTACATGTTACACCAACAAGTTAAATTCACCTACGCTGCAACCAGATATCGTGGAAGCCAGATACTCCTAAACCCTATATTCTAAAATGGAAATGGCACAACAGGTTCAGTTTGTCCAAGCAGTACCTGCCCTTTGCCACTGATGGATCAGGGTCACTCTCTAAGGGCTCCCGGATGTTGTAGTTTGATGAATTTCGGCATTCGACTTGTAAAAATTACAGTGACTGCCGAAATTGAGTACGAGATAGCTTAGTCTACCTTCAACCATTCATATTTTATAATCTATTGCATTTAATGCCAAATCAGTTGATGGCTCATGTATACATTCAAGTAAATGATGTGGCTACCAAATTACTAGTCCAGCAATGCAAAATAATTTGAGAAAGATATAGATCAAAGTAAATTAGCTCTAAAACTTAGGTTATGCTCACACTTGGATTATGCAATGAATGCTATAAATCTAACATGCACATGTGGTTTTGTGGGTGTGATTTTTTGGATGGGCATGTTCTTGGCCGTCACATTTATAATTGTGTTCCTATTCAGTGCACATCATGTATGCAAATTGAGCAAAATGGTTTCATTAAGGTCTTCCTCTGTTGTTGATAGAAAGTAGATAGAAGAAACTACTTTAGAAAAGTTGAAGAGGGCGGAAAGCACCAGAAATGTTGTTAGAGACTTACAAGTATCCCAAAGTTGGGTTACACAATTTCATAAGCAACATTTGAGTGAGTTGAATGATGTTTATCATAGTTTGGGTGGTAGGCCACAAGTGTACAGTGCATTGATTGCAGGGCTTGTGTGAGAGAAATCATTGTAGGTGGTTTAGAAACTGCACATAAAGTTGGAAATTACCTGAGAGAAGAGCTTCATGTTGGTATGAGTGATAGTATTGTGAGGAGAGTGTTACGAAAAGTAGGCTTGAAATGTAAAGTGAAGCAGAAGAAACCAAAGCTCACACCTTGTCAGATTAAAGGACGATTAGAATTTGCTAGACATCATTGCCATTGGACTGATGATGATTGGGATTGTGTACTATTTTTTGATGAAACAAAAATCAACCGATTTTGCTCTAATGGTCGTAGTTGGTGTTGGTTTTGTAATGGTACAAGAAACTGTCAAGATTAGAGGTGGAGGACTCATGATGTGGGGTTGCATGACTCCAAGTGGCCTTGGTATGATGTGTAGGATTGAGGGAAGAATGGATTGGTACATGTATAGAGAAATTTTAGAGCAAGAATTGATTCATACATTGCATGTATACAATTTCGATCTTACCAATTTGATTTTTCAACAGGATAATGACCCGAAGCATACATCTAAGAGTGTGCAACATTGATTGAATTTGCAAGAATTCACTCTTTTGAAGTGGTTGACGCAATCTCCAAACTTAAATCCAATCAAACACTTGTGGGCAACTTTAGAATGTCAACTAAACCAATATGAGAGACTTCCCAAACAAATGTTAGAATTGTGGGAGTGTGTTGAAGATTGTTGGGCTTCAATTACTCCCAATGAGCGTAAGAACTTGTATAGAAGCATGCTTAAGCACATTGCAACTGTTACAGTTGCTAAGGGTAGGTGGACAAATTTTTAACTCTATCCCAACTAATGTGAACAATACTAAGTTTTGGATTGAACTTTCCTTTCTTTTGTACATGCATATTTGTGTGCAATAGACCTCAATCCCCATGGAAGTATGACTGATTGCAATGATAATCCTGTGCATTTTATGGTTTCATTTTTGGTGCATCCAATTTTCCTACATTGTTTGTTGAATTTCAATATGCTGTGTTTATACTCAGTTTTGGCAATCACTGTATATTTCAAGAGAGATTATGCACAAATGCCCTACAGGGATAAGGCTGTAGAATGTGAGCATCTCCTGCGCACCAATATTAGAGGCCACCTACTAGAGCTTCCAAAGACGGGGCCATGTCCAAGCTCTCCTCTGAGAAGGGGGCAGTACTAGTGATTTGAGCATTCGGTGTTCGCTTGCGGAGAGCGGAATCCCTTGCAACAAAGCGTCTGCCATCCTTCCCACATCTCGCTGCTTGGCCCTTCCCCGATAAAACGTCATTCCAGCTATCACTCCAATCACTGCCACCTGATCCATTCCAATCAACCTACTTCAGTTCCAGTGCGAGCTGAGGTAGAGGATACTAATTCTGTCAATTTAACATATATAGTTGTGGAGAGAATTTCGAGCCAAATCCTTTGAGATCAAATATTTACCACTATGTAAAAATTCCTTATACGGTTGCATTTGTCCTTGATTTGGAGGATCAAGAAAGAGTCTGGCTCAACTTACAGGACCTAACCACAGAATCGCCGTTTGAGCATCAAAAGCCGGAGAGTAGAGAATCGATTCGCCGTACTCCGTGGTGAGTTTTTCGTAAATTTCCTTGTCGCTGCGGCCAGCTCGTATATCGTCTCGAATGACCTGCACACCACCAGTAGCAACAATTGAGCGACTGAAGCGCAAGAGAGTAGTGGATAAGAAGAAAGTTAGAAACGGGATGAAGGTCTACCTTGCGAAGGCGTACGGCAATATCGGCGGCCGATTCCTCGATGGACTGGTGGCCGCACTCGAGGCAACGCACGTTGTGAGAGATGTGGCGGGCGCGGGCTTCAACCTGCGCAGTTCGTACGCGATCTTCCACAGAAGTGGATTCGCCATCTGCCATTGCTGATGGCTACTCACTCTGCAAGAATACGAGGGCGGTCGTTTTGCATGCTGGGAGTTAGTGGCTCCGTCCAAACCCTAACAACTCCCTGAAGAATCAACAAATGCGATTGAATCGAGGTATGGAGAAGAAACAAGCATCTCCACCAATCTATCCAAGACGATATATCTTTGGTCAAGAACCTGAGGTTCACCTATTGATGTAATCTCAAACTCCTGATCGGCATTTGTCAGTCTCCGCGCATCCCGGACCAAACGTTTGTGTGCACGTTCCTATACAATAGTCACATGGTGCATCCCAGAAACTGAAAAAAAGCAAGGTCAAGAAGAGTGCGAGCAGCCCCAGAGCAGGGGCGAAGGAGCAGCCAGCTATGTTACTACCGCCCTCAAAACTCGGCCACAGATGACACAGGTGATTGCTCATCATCACACTAATTCACTGACCCACCACCAATTCGACGAGCTCGGAACCCTAAAACCCGAAACTCGCAATCACACACAAGAACTGAAAAGAACGACGGAACGTAAAGAATTGCCAAGTCAGAGGATTCCTCTGCGTTGTAATTGTAAAGAGCGCCTTGTTTCCAAGAATATTGAGATTTTCGAATGGGCAGGTGCCTCACGGTCTTATCCCGCGCAATGACAGTAGTCACACCTTCTCAGAAAAGCAAAAATTCTTCAAGATTGAGAAGTTGGTGAGAGAAAGGAGTCAATGGGCCAGTGTTGTGCATGAAGAAGAAGGTGTGACACTCCTTCTTGATGGGTGAAGCATTAGGAATGGAAACCAAAGAATGGAAACCAGAGAATGGCTTTCCATGCTTGAGCCATGACGATAGTCTCTAGAGCCACGACAACGATGGCGAAGTCAAAAATGACGATGAAATCAGCAAAGTAGGGGTGAAAATGCTCATTGCAAGATCAAAATTTAATCATTAAATCTTTCAGAAGCTCATTTCTTCAACTCCGGAGGCAGTGAATGAGCCAGTTTTCGTTAACAGAGAATGGGAGTTCCACAAGATATGTTGGCCACCGGGGAAGCGCCATGTCTCAATTCTCTATTAATCGAACTAAGAGTGGAGAAGGTGTGACTTCCCTTAATGCTACATGAAAATTACAAGAAAATTCTCATGGAATTTAGGTAGACTACCCCAATTCCATCCACTTTCCTATTCGGTCCCCTACTTTTGGTCCCCATTTGGTCTTAAAAAATATTCAAATCCGTTTTAGATTCTAATAAAATCAATGCACTAACCCCTAAAGGACTAGACTCTGTTTTTTGGCTAAATAGAAATTTTGGACAAGTGTGTATGCTAGAGATTTCCATATTTTTGGCCCAAATATTAATAGAAGGTGGAGACAAGGAATATTGTTTATATGCACTAAATTTCATGACATTTGAAAATAGGAGTCAAAAGTTATAGCCTAATATGTTACTTTTTTATTTATTTTTATAATTGGGTAGTTTGGGCACATAAAAAAGATACTTTTTTTCCCAAAAGAAAATTTGAAACTGATTTTCTAGAGTTATATTTACATAAAAAGCTTTGAATCATTCCATTTTGATTAATAAGTCGAAAGTTATGAGGAAGTTTTTTATTGCGGCCAATTATGGATTCCATACTCTAAAATAAACTTTGAAATCCTTTATCATATCCAATTTTTAATATTTTTGGAAATAAAATAAAATCATATGATGTAAATTGATTATTACAACATTTATCCATTGGAGTTGGCATTTTTCAATTCCATAATTAAATTATGAATAATTTATAATTTTGGATCATTCTCTATTATTATCTATTTACTATTTTTTTCCTATATGTTGTGCAATTCCAAATGATGTGAATATTTTCAAGCATGTGGTTAACTTGTCTAGGAAAAATAAACCAAAGAAGTACCACTATTTTGGTCATTTTTTCATAGAAAAGTGAGCTTATGAAGTGCAGTTACCCTATTTTTTGTGGGGCCCAAAAAATGATTCTATTGAATTTGAATGCTTATATCTCACAATCCACATGGTCAAAATTTCTGAAATTCTTACCATATATTTAAAAGTCAACATACTACAAGATCCTACAATTACATATATAAAAAAAAGTTTTTTTTCCAAAAATTTGGTATTTGTACTAAAAATGGCAATTTTTGAGCATTTTTTTAGTGAAAACATAGTTCTAGAGCATTAGTGGTTAATGCAAATGGGGTATTGTATCAATCCACTATTGATAAGTATTTAAGTGCCAATAAATATATGGAAAGGTGGTTGTATATTGTTTATGAGATGTTTATAATTTCACTCTATAGGTGATTTAAGGCAGACCACTTCAGAAATTCATAGAAATTATAATTATAATTGAAAAATTATTATTCTATTTAGGTTGATCCATAAAACAAGTGCAAGCCTCTAGAAAAATGTACACTTTTTGGAATTGGCCCTAAGATATTCAGATTCCAAATCAAGGTGGTAATAGGCTTGTCTTCTTTAAGGAAAATTCTCATGATTATTCTTTGTATTGTATAAAGAATAAAGAATAGTAACACAAGATTTTGGGCACAAGGCTCTTCTATCCCATCATGCATTAGGCTCCACCTTACATCCCTGTTGTCCAAAAATCTTCTTTGTCATTCCTTATCTTATACAAAACTTGGAAGGCACAAATCACAACCTCAAACAAAGGTGGTCTTCTATGTGGAGTCAAAATCAGCAAACAAATTTTAAATTTTTGTAAAATCCAAATTGCTTTTGTGAGTTGACTTTTATGATGTTCACACTTCTATATGAGTAGAAAGAAACTAGATTTTTGGAGTAGCTTTGCTTTGTTGTCAAATTGAAAGCAACCCAAAAATTCAAGTTCAAGTTAAATTGGATTTTTTGAAGTCAAAAACTTGCTTCCCCACTTTTAATAGTTGTCTTGCTAAAATTTTATGAGCCAATTATTTTAATTTTGCTCTTTGCAAATTCTACAATTCTAGTTAACCATTTGTCTTTTCTACAAAGTTTAAACAATTTTAGAATATAGAAGTCCACCCTAACTCACAACAAAATTGGCAATGCACAATGCTACAAATCGTATAAAGCATTTATCAAAATTTATTTTCCTACCTCTTGAGGCTAGGCTAATTGGTAAAAATACTCTTATTTTGTAGAAAAATATAGTTGTATGTAAATTTGCTTTGTAACAAGATAATTCAATGTAATTGAAACAAAGAAGGGCAACGTTAAGGTATGGATTGAGAAAAATCCAATTTCATTTTTAGAAATTAGAAATTTGAGATGGACATTTTGGGCATGTATAATCAAAATGGTGATGCTGTGCAGAGTGTATAAGAATGCCCATAGTATAAGAATTGCATATGATTGCATTTGATATGACTTGTTTGCACATATAACAAGGAAGGGGAACTATAGATTTTATTACACAATTGCATTGTACAATACCAAGGTGAAAGCCATACAATCCTACTTCAAACTTTGTATTGTTATCGAAAATACAAAAACTAAAATCATCATGTAAAGTTGGAACATTGTTTATAATATATAAAACGCACTTCAAATAGTAACTTATGTTTATCAAAATAAGAAATAGTTTGATTTCTTTTATAGTTCTTGAATATTACAATTTCAAGACATTTTTCAAAAGGCAAACTTGTTTTTAATCTAAAATTAATAATATAAATGATTAGTAGAAAAAATAGAAGTCTTCTTTTAAATCATGTGGCAAAAAAATCAAGAAGTTTGTAGTTTATTTGATAGAAATAATAAATTTTGAAGATTTAAAATCAAAATAGAATATATTCTAATTTTTCCCCTATATTAGTCATGTGCTTGAATACCATTCACTTAAAAATTTATAACACTACCACTATTGATGCCTTATCACAACATCATAAACTAAAGTGAAAATAGAAAAAGAGATGCAAGAAAAGACTAAATTGACATCCAAAAGAGACAAGGGATATGTTTTTACAAGAAACACCTCAATTGTTTGTCTCAAAATGGCCTATTTCAAATAGTACTATGTAAATAAATTATGGATAATTTGTAAAGCATTCAAAATAATATTTTTGTAAAATTGCAGATGTAGAAAATTTTATATCTAAAAGTTATGCAAAAAGAGAAAAATAAAAAATACTTGAAAAATTGATACTTTGATGTTTGATTTTTAAAAAATGATTAAAAATTTCAAAAAATTAAAATTAAAATTGTCCATTTTCTTAACTTGAAGGTCCTCTTTCTCAACCATTTGCATTTTGGGGAAAAAAAGTATGTTCTTTGCACTTGTGCAAAAGTACTACATTTTGAGTACACTTGGAAGGTAGAAATTTTACTATTTCTAAAAATTTTCTTAATAAGCTTGTGTAATTTTAGTAGAAGTCTTCATATTCACCAATTTTGACCTTCAAATTTTGAATATAGTACAAAATTCTACTGAAATATATAAATAAAAAATATGAAAGTTTTTTTAAAGTGAACAGAATTATTTAACATTTGCAACTACCATATATACCTTCATTTCAAATTTCATATAAAACTAACACACAAGACAAAAGTTATGAGCAATTAACCACCCACCAAGGCAAATTAAAAAGACCAAAAAAAGGATTAGTGTTTCTTGTAATCACCCCAAGAATTCATTATTGGAATATATTGTTTCAAATTTTGTAGTTTCAATAGATCATGAATGAATGATGTCTTTAGTTGCTATAATATTGGGTGTATCCTAATTTTAATTAGGAGTTTTGATAAAATTTTGTCAACTAGGAGAACAAACATTTGGTATAAATTTACCAACTTATTCTAGGAAGAAAAAATTGTAAATGATTTTGTAGTGTTTCAAATGAAGTAGTTTATAAGACTACATAATTAGATAATAAAAATAAAACTTGTATGCATGTAACCATTATACATTGAAATTGAATGCAATTGACATTTCTTCCCAAAGATAAAAAAAACTTGTTGTTTTATTGCCATTTTTATTTATGTTTTCATAGACTTGGTTGCATCAATCATTAGATCTCTTGTATCTTATAAAGTTATTTTTAACATTCTTACAATATTCTATGGGTCTACAAGAAATAAGCTCTTGGGAAATTTCAGTATAAAAACTTGATATCTTACAAAGGCCTTATTAGGCATGTAGAATCAAGTTTTGGTAATGAAATTTGATGCCTCCAAAAAAAGTTGTCTTCTAATTTATGTTCTTTTTGTAGTATTTGTTCAACATAAATGGCCTATGAAAGCAATCGTATTCCTAAATGTTGTATTAGCTATATACATGCATATTCCGTTCATTACATTCAATTTGCTTTTCATTTCATAGGATGATTGACACATTGGTAATTAATTAATGAACTCAATGAACAAACTAGCTATCTAATGCTATTATTATAATAGGATTGCATGCTCTTTTAAATTATGAAGAGTGCATGCTATATGATTCATGTTCTTTATAAGAATTTTTTCTATAAAATCTTAATTAAATTTCAAATGTAAAACTAATAATATAATTTTGAATCTTTTAACCATCTTACAAGAGTCTTGGTGAGGATGTTAAAAATCATGATTTTGTGATTATGAAACTGACTTTTATTATTATTGTTATATAAAAATATTATTAAAAAAATCCATACTATATATCACCATAATTAATCTAATGAAAAATGGAAGGTCCTTTTAGAAATCTAATATTATACCTAGTTGAACTCCCTCCAAACTTTTCATTCATTGTAGTCTACTATGCCTAAGGTTACTCTTTTTCTTTTGAAAAGCCCTATTCAAATTTACTAATCTCATCAATAATATTGATATATTTTGTTAGAAATTTAAAATTTTATTGGTAAATTTATAAAATAATAAAATAAAATAAAATGACTTAAAAAACTTTAAGACCTAAAGTTTTTTATGGATATAATGCTAGCTCAATTTACTTCTTTCTTTTTTGGCTTTGGAAGTTTGATGTTGCATACAAAGTACCTATTTTTTCTATAAATGCCCCATCTAATCAATTGTTAAATTATAAGATCAATTTTTATATCTTGCATCAATAAACAAGCTCAAATAAATAATAATCATTGAAAAGATTTGAATAGATTATTCATAAATTTCAATAATTTTTTTTCATACGAAAACCTTCTAATCCTCAGATTTTCATTTTTTAGTGATTTTTTAATGAACTTTGTTAATGTTGCACAATTGCTTTTAAATATGTAGAAAAAATTAAGCAATTACAAATCCTCTTCATTGTAAAATAGTATATAATATGTTTTTTCAAAATCTATAAAAAATTTGCATTTAAGTTGTAAGTGACAATCATTATATACTAGTAACTACAATAATTCATTTTAATTTACAGTAAGTCTATCAAAATCATATCATTTTTTCATATAAATGCAAAAAATTAAAAATGTAACTGAGTGATTTTAGGAATAAAAAAATAAACAAACCAATAAAATGAAATGCATCAAAATTACTTTGTTTAAAAATTAAATTATATTTGATTAGAAATTACCAAATTTTTAAAAATATTAAAATTAGTTTAATTTTAAAGATCTCCACTGAAAAGATGCGTACATGTTTGTGCTTGCCACCCTTTCTTGCCACCTTTGCCCAAAAATTTCTGAACCATTGAGTTTTTTTAGAAAAAAATGAATTCCCACTCCCATGCCAACTATTTGATTTTCAGAAAAAATATTTGTGTTTAAATCCCTGCCATCAATCTTAAACTCTACCCCTTCCAATGCTGTTGATCTAAAAATATAAAAAAATAATTTGCTCTGTTGATCTGAACCTTATAGTGTTGTTGGATCCGATATACAAATATGAATACAAAAGACGGTAATAGATATAGTAGATAGATACAAATGTGATATGGAAGATGGATATACCAATACTATAATATCCTATATTGATTGTATATACAATCACAAAGTTGAAATTACAAATAGAGAGGTTGGTAGATTTGACAACAAGTTTAGGTTTGGTAATTGGGGGGGGTGCTTGAAAATTTTAAAAATATTTAAATAGGATATTTGAATGCACAATGAGGCACTTGTAGCCTATACTTCATTATGCGTTCAAAAGACAAGTTCTAACTATCAATGATGTACATATTTTGGATTCAATTTGTTAAATGACATATATGAACAATATTACTTTGTTACATGTATTATACAATATTCATTTTTCAATAATCTACTTGATAAAATTGATACAATCAATTAAAATTACAAAGACATACAAAAGTAATTCTTTGTAAGAAATCTAATATCAAGAATCTCCATCATGCATTTAATGTGCACATTTTTTAATTCATATATTATAAATATGCCTAAGAAATATCAATATCATTCCTTGGATCAAAGTCTGTCAATGCATGTTGTATAGAAGGAGGAATTAAACTAAATCTTTTTGTTGATGGATGATAATAAAACCTGTTGAAATAAATATACATGCATCACTTTAGAAAAATCATAATAAAATAACTATTACGTTTATATATATATATATACAAATACGTGTATATTTGCAAGCTAAAAGTCAAATAAGGTAAAGGTCAAGGAATGAATTCAATCTCTAGTTATCAAGGTTGACAAAAAATAACTTAAAAAATGGAGATTTATTTTTCAAAAAATGTTCTTTAAAATGAAAAATAATAATATTTTTAGTTTTTGACAAATTAAAACACAATTGGCTAAAAATGTTGATCTTGATAGTTAAATGCAACATTATAAGTTTTAAACAAACAAACCTTATATTATGGATATTTATTTCAATAACATACACAAAAAACATATATATAACTTATTATCTAAATTAGAATGATAAATATATATTCACTTTACATTATCTTTTACATTACCTATGACCATGTTCATTTTTGTGTTCTTGCCATCCTTGTTGTAAATATGATGCTTTTATATTATCAACATCTTCTTTTATTTTCAATTCATTTAAATCCATGGACAATGATTCACTCTAAAATATGGATGATACAAATAAATTGTAAGTTAATGCAAAGACTATTTATTTTTTGGTTTAGAATAATTATTTTATATTTATATTTTTAATTTATTTTATCAAATCAAGAAATTGTTATCAACCTATTTTATCTTTTGTAAAATAATAAAAAATTATTTTTCTTCCATTTTGGTTTGAAAGGTTCTATTTTGTGATCAATATTACAATGTTGAATGACTTTAAAAACAGAAAACAAGAGTTTTGAATTTTTTTTAATTATTCTTAAATGTATTGCTTTAAATTTGTTAAATATTTTTAATAGTAATAATTAATTGACTCATTGAAAACAAAGTCAAGAAGACCATTACACATCTTCAAGAAACTCACTTAATTATTATTTAATCACTACATTTATTGAATTGACAAACACTTACTTCACTTGTATGTGAATAACTTGGCGTGCTTTTTTGTGCAACTCCTCCTCTAATAGCATTGCAATTGCCTTCATAAAATTTATCATTGGATTCATCATTGTCATTGTGATCATTGCATTCGTGAATAGTACACAGATTTTGTGCTATTCTTTCAGTTGGTGAACATGATCGATTATGTAAAGGTGTCCAAGATGTAGGATATCGTCGGGGTTGAAGACAAGAGTTTACCATCAAATAATTACTTCTACAATGGTTGATGGATGATCCAATGTTCAACAAACAATCACAACAATTGTAACTTTCATTGTGCTCACAACAAGAATTGCAAGCTATGTTATCTCTGTTATATATTTTAGATTTATTTATTGCCTCACGTTGCATATATTTGCAAGGTATGCAATCACTTTTGGTAGAATTATATGAACCTTTGATAGTATGTTGTAGACACTCACATGGCTCACATTCATTTTTATTAGACTTGCAACAATCTTTGGCACTACACAATTGTATTTCATCACAATGTATTTCTTTAGAATCACAAATATCATCATGATCAATTTCACGTATTTGGCTTTTCTTTTTTGGCCTACTATTTTGGCTAAAAATTTGCTTGAGCTTACAATATTTTGGATAAGATTTTTTCTTATCACATTTTTCAATACAACAATCTTCAGATTCACTACTAGTATTGTAATGCAAAAGATCATATTGTTTTTGTTTCATAACTTTTGACAGTTTATTTTTTTTTTCATCTTCAAAACTTGAAGAAGACTCACTTTTTGGTATCTTGTCTTTAGAAGAACATGTAGTTTTCAATTTTTTCTTTAGTTTTGAAAATTTTGGAAATTTTGGTAATTTTGGTGTAGAACTAGGATAAGGTTGAAATTTATTCATTGTTTGAGAGGTATTCATATTTTTGCCACTACAACCTAGTATTCAAGAATAATAAGTCATGTTGATGATTTACAATACTAAAATAAGAACAAGATATAAAGAAGTTATTATTATAGTATAATATTCAAATCTTATAAACGTTTGTTTATCATGATTTCATAAAATTTCAAGATAATTTTATACAAAAGCACTACCTCCATTTTCAATGAACAATTGAACAATTCCTCCTCCACCACTTTTGTCACATAAAGTATTATCTTGTGGTACAGGTAATCGAACATGACGATGATCATCAACATTTTCATATTTTGGTTCCAAAGCCAATTTGTGTCTTGAATCATATCTTAACTCATGTCTTGGTTCAAATTTTAGTTGTGGTTGTACTTCAGAAACCTAGTAGAAAAAAAATAAAAACTTGTTTTAAAATATGGCATCTAAATTAAATACATAAAATTTGAAATGAAACAATTCTCATTCCACATTTATTTGATGATGAATATTTTTGGTACAATTAAGAAAGTAGTAGGATGCTATATGAATTTCTCATATATACTTACAAAAAATTTAATTTGTAGATAATTATAATTCACTATACTTGAATTTCAAATAATATTTATACATAAAGAATAATTAAATATGTTATTTGTGGTTTCAATTTTTTTGTACCTCTTTTATTCTATGATATTTATTAGGATCAAATTCATGTTTTATTTTGTAAGATCTTTTATAATATTTTTTTTCTATATGATCATCATCAGAGTCTGAAAAATCATCTTTATTAGTATATCTTTGATGGGGTTTTTTGGACTTATATTCTATAATTGGCTTTTTATGATGGTCTTTAGAATTTTGATCTTCAATATTTTCTTCATATACATTAGGTTCTAATTCTTCAACACAATTTTCAATATTTACACTATCTGGACAATAATATTCATAATTGTCTCCATAATATGGATGTCTATCATAGTCTTCTTCATCTGCTTCCATCTAACATAAAGGATCATTTTTCAATTTACAAATTAAAACATACAAATATTTTTTTAAATTATTCTAACTATTCAAACTAAAATTTAATATAATTTAAGGAAATACATAATTTTAAAATAATATATAATATATAAAATAATAATTAAAAAAAAATTCAAATGAAGTTTAGAAATGATTTTCAATTAGGGTGGATTTTAAGAAGTTCAATTTTAGAGAAGATTAAGATAATGATATGATTATATTGAATATCTATTAACTAATTATAAATATAATTTAATACCTTTACAAAATGCTTTGAAGAAATATTTTCTTTAGCAATATCAACTGATCTTCCAATTGCCCCCATCCATTCTGTCATTTCTTCCTACAAGTATTCAAATTATTAAATTTTGATGTCTTATTTTCTTTTATTAAATTGACAGTCACATAAAAATAAAAAACATTATCAACAAATTATTTTTATCAAATTCATACATCATATTAAAAAAATTCATTTATTAATAACTTTTTTATTGGTATTTATGTTATTTTGAAATGCTACAATATTAGTAATGTCAAAAATCATGAATCCCTTAAGGACTTAGGGGTCCCAATGTGTCTTCTTCAAATTTTCAAATGGCAAATTCCTAGTAGATTGAAATAAATCTCAAAATTTTGTAAACCAGGGACTTATAAAGTAATAAGTTGACATACTTGTTACATTCTCTAATTTTCAAAATTTAAATGTGGGAATTATTTAAGAATTTATTTAGGAAATGTAGTCTAATAGAAAAAGTGAGCAAATTTAATTTTTTTACAATGGAAAAAATTGTAGGAATGGAAAAAAATATTTCTTTTTTGGTGTTTATAATCTTTACTTTCCATAAACAAAATAGGTTTGGAGAAAAAATTCTAAAATTTTTGGAAATGTTTCAAACAATATGCTAATGATATCAATTGTTAAATTTCAAAAAATGATACATGTAAATTTTGTTTAATATTTTATAGGATCCAATTTGGTTAGTTTTGGTTTTCAACTCCTTTTGTTTGAAAATGTCTATAAATTTGAGAGAGTGTGTTATTTCTCAAATTTTTAAATAAAAAAATACTAGATTTTCTTTAGATTCTAATATAAAAAAATTTGGAGGGAAAAAAAGCATTATTCATCTTTTTATAATTTTTCTTCTCCAAAAGTTGCGTTTTTTGCCTAAGGAGTTGATCATCCAAAATTGTTATCATCTAAAAATCTAACAATCAATATTTTTCAAAATTAATTCCATGCATACTAGACAAAGTATTCTTCATATTTTTATGGTTAAAATTAAGAATTTCAAGGACATCCATGTGCAAAAAAAATATCAAAGTGGAGCAATTCATTGAAAACCTCCATTGTGAAAACAGTAATAGGCCTTGAAGGGTTAAATGAGTATGTAACTAAAATATATATTTAAATATATAGTATGATGATAAATACCACATGTGGTGCTACTAGATTGATGCTTTTAATACCAGGTATCATTATTTCAAATTCAAGTCCTTGTACCATCTGAGCCCTACAAGAATTCATCCCAACATTATTCCCTATCGTATATTAATATATAGCAACCATTAAGACAAAAATAAATATGATGTTGGTATTAGTATTTTAATAATTAATAGCATAATTTAAATAGAAATAGATATATGATAATAATTAATCAAATTATATAATTGCATCTAATGTCTCACGCGAATACTTGCTTCAAGTAGACTTGTTACAAAATGTACATGTTGTCCTGTAATTTGTTGGCTCTGTTATAAAATAAAGAGTTTTACATAAATATGTGTACATGTAATTTTTTTCTGTATAAATAATATCATTTCATATATTTGAAAGTGTACAAAAATTCTACTATATTATTTTTAAATACAATAGATTTTACCTTAAATATAAAAAACTTTCCTACGATAACAATTATATAACATTTGTCATTCTTGACCATTGTTCCAACTTTCTTTTTAGTCAATAGTCCAAATTTGAGTACTTTTGGATCCTGATTATAAAATCAAATCCATTTTATAACGTATAATTTAGTACGAATTTCTTACAACATTGGTGACAATAGAGAATATTTTAGTAACTTATAGATTTATGCTATTCTTGATTTAATTCATTTGAAATCTATAAATCTTTTAAAATTAAATTGAAAAAATTCAAAAGTTATAATGATTAAGTTAAATGGGATTCTATAAAGGTAAGAAAAATATTAGTTTTAAGATCCTTATATTAAAATAAATTGGTATTATCCTACCAATCCAACTATTGTAGGATTTGCAGAAGATATACAATCTTCAGCACGTAGATTACCTCCCACACACTACATTGCCATAAAAAAACATTTGAAGTAGAGTTTGAATGAAAGTTTAATTCTCCTTAAATAAAATTTAAATTTAAATTCTTTGATGAAATTGTAACTAAAAATCATTTTTTTAAATGATTTTGATTCAATAATTGCATACTAGGACAATAAATGTATCTAATATAATATGTTCTAACCTCTTTCAAACATCAATATACCTCCAAAACATGTGCAAGACACCTTTTCTCTTCTCTATTTTGTGTAACCAATTGCCATTGCTCTGTACTGCATAAAAATCATATAGCTATAAACGCTTGTATACATATATTTACATAAATAATATCTTTCTAATTCTAAAATTTGAAATTAATTTTGAATTCATCAATTTAACTCTAATTAAGCCTTCTTGAAACTTTACAGTCTATTAAAGAACATATCAAATTTTATAGGACTATTTCTTAAATTATATTTATTCAAATTTTGACCTAAACCACATAATCACTAATGGTGATCGAAGCATGTCATCAGATTGATATCCAACATTGCGATTTTGCCAAGCAAAAAATGGTTTGGACTACAAAAAGACAATTTATAATTATTCTAAAATACAAATTGATAATTCAATGCACTATAATATTAATTATATATATATATACTAATCCTTTCAAAATAAAATCACATATTCAATATTTGTTAAAAAGTATAATTTAAGAATTACAAGCAATTTTGATCATATTTCTTAAATTTATAAAGATGTGATATTTTAAAAATATATATTTTATATTGGATTGAATATAAATAAATGAAATCAGACATTAATTGACCAAATACATTGACAACACGATCACTATGTTGTAGTCGGAAGAGGTGGCTCAAAAAATCCACCTCAAGTATACAAGTCTTCCATTCACCCATCTACATTACCACCATAATGTTTGGTTGTTTTTTAATTTTTGCAAAAATCTTTTAGTATTAGTTTCATATATGTACACATATGATTTTAATTTAAAATAAATTTTATTTAAAAATTTAAAATTTTCATAATTATTGATTAATTTTGTAATAAGCAATTATCATTCTTTCCATTCAAATCATCCAAAATGAAATTGAAGTATATAACATTTATTTTTTGAAATTGAAAAAATTGAAGAATTTTCAAATAACATATTATAAAATTTGAAATTTATAGAATGAATCATAATTTTTTATATATAAAGATCAGAAACATACCTTTTTCCCAATGTTGAACCATCTACCTCTTTGTGGTTGTCCATTAGGACTTAGATTATTATAAGAAACATGAAATGAAAATAGTTGGGTGTAGTTTAATTGAATATTAGACTCTGCCATATTATATGAGGTTAAAGGCTCCAATAAAGTGCCTTCTTGTAGTTCATCTAAACCCTAAAAAGTAGAACCACTTGCATTTAACTTCATGAATTTTGCATTTATTTATAATGAAATTATTTAAAATGAATCAACATGTAACAACATTGATCTTGATTAGGATTTTAGTTGATATTAGATAGATAATCAATTTTCAAAATGAAATATGTTCATAAAAAATCAAGAAAATATGGATCATGTTTAAAAGTGAAAGTGAATTTTGAATATTTTTTCTCATTCAACTTACAAGATCATTATCTATGTCAACACCAAATTGTTGGCTTTGAGGTAAACCATTAAAAATTTGATTTTGTTGAAAATCGTCTATTGCATTTGGTTGTAAAGGAAGAATTTGAGGAGCACCAAGTGACTATTATGATACAAATTGAGATATGATTCAATTTTTTTAAACAAGCATTTAAAATTACATACTATTAATACATGGAAAAATATGAATTCAAAAATTTTCATTCATAAAAATAATTAATCATATAATAAAAGTAAAAAAATCGTTATATAATTCAATCAAATTAATAACTATTTTTTAATTTAAATATTTCAAATTGACTTTTCATTTCAAATTTGAAATAATCAAAATATGATCATGTTTTATATGCTATTCAATATTATTATATATAATGCTATTGTGTATATTTATAATGTACTAGGTTTTAAATGTAGGAAAGGCACCTACTGGTCGTCGAGGTCCCAATGGAAGAGGTGAAGGTCTAATTGGCATTTGAGGCCTCATCCCTTGCATCATTGGTTGGCCTACAAATCCTTGCGATTGTTGTAGATTATCAAATGGTGGTCTTATACCAACACCTTGTTGCATATTGTTTTGTATCGTGGAAGATTGAGGTTGATTCATTCCTTGTATCATTGGAAGCCTCATTGGCCCTCTAAAGTTTTGTGAATTGTCTTGCAACATAGAAGGCCTTGTTATCACTCCTAATTGTTGAAAATTGCTTTGCATCAATGGAGGCCCTAGTGGAGGCCTTATTGATCCAATTGGTTGTTGTAAATTGCCTTGTATCACTGAAGGCCTCATTCCTCCTCCTCCTATGTGTTGTGGTCTAAGAATTTCTTGCATCGTTGGAGGATTAACTAATCCTATTGGTCGATGTAGATTACTTTGCATTATTGAAGGTTTCATTGCCCCTTCCAACTGTTGTGGTTGATTTATTCTTTGCATCCTTGGAGGATTTACTAATCCTATTGATTGTTGTGGATTACCTTGCATCCTTGGAGGATTTACTAATCCTATTGATTGTTGTAGATTACCTTGCATCATTGAAGGTTTCATCATCCCTCCCAATTGTTGTGGTTGATTTATTCCTTGCATCATTGGAGGTCTCATTGGCCCTCTAAGTTGTTGAGGATTGCCTTGTAGTGGAGGTCTTATAGGCCCACTTGGTTGTTGAGGATTGCCTTGCAATGGAAGAAATCTTATTTGACTTGCTCTTGGTTGTTGAAGATTGCCTTGAACCATTGGTGGTCTGACTAGTCCTAGTTGTGACGAATAATCTATTCCTTGTATCACTAGTGGCCTCATTGGTGCCACTTGTTGTGAAGGTCTTATCATCCCACCAGATTGTTGCAAATTTGATTGTATCATTGGAGGTCTAATTAAACCACTTGGTTGTTGAGGATTCATAATTCAATACCGCTTAATATTTAATTTTGCATAATGTATTTTTTTAGGTTGTTGTATTGTTCAAATTGCCATAAAACATGTGTGAATAAGAAACTAATCAAAATATATAATTTTTCATATTATAAATTACTTGCCAACTAGTCTTTATGATCAATTCATTTCCATATTTTTTTATAATTCCTTTTTGTCTATTTGCACTTAGCATGTTTCAAAAATATACTTTTTAATCAATTAAATTACATACTTCCAATGATGTTATAGAATACTTAGTTATAGACACACTATAAATTGTTTTGAAAATATGCACTTTTATTGTAAATTCAAATTAATTAGTAGAATTTATATATTAAATTGGCCTAATCTCATAACAATCAATACACTTCAATTCATTTATGCCACAATGTGTCAAATAATTAATATTAGACTAGATTTCTATATATTTCATTTTTCAAAATCATTCTCTGAGGATTTTTGTTCAAAGTGCAATTTCTTGAAAATCATCATAATCATAAAAATGCAAGCAATTGGGAGATAAAAAGAGGTGTGAAATTCATCTTAAATGTTGGATGTTTGATTTTTAGCATCAAATATAGAATATACATGATAACTTGTCTCAAAAACATTTAGACCTATCTCAATGTTCTAAATTCTAATTCACAAAATTGAATAAAAACATACAACTTTTGGTGAGATCCTTTAGGTTAAAATGGTTTAGACTTTAGATGATTTTTTTCTTTTCTTTATTACAACCTTACACTTTACAACTCTCAAGATTGGAAAAAGTTAGGAATAAATGACATCATGGAGTCATTTATATTACCCTTTCACATTTATTTGGGCTTTAAATAGTCACCTATACTACCAAAGATGGCTAAAATTTTCCAAGAGCAATGAATGAGTGGAGTTGAAGAATTTCAATTGATATATAAATTTATTGAAATTGATGACATTTCAAATTATTTTAAAAATTCTCTAAAATGACAACTATTGAAAAAAATTTGGAAATCTATTAAATTTTTATCAAATTGAAGATTAGATCCTCTTAAATTATTTCATAAATATCAATATCAAGATCTTAAATCTTAAGATCAATTTAAGGAGATTTGAACTATTCATCATAGAAGAGAATATATTGTATCTTTTAAAAATTGAAAATATTCTTGGAAGTGATGTTAGGAAAGTAGTCATAGCATAGGTTTAACAAAGATAGAAGTACTGATAAACTTTTAATAACAAATTCAAATGATGAAGTATGGAGATGAAGTTTTATAATCTTTCATTCAATGATTTTGTTGTATTTTCATTTTGTATGTCATCTAGAACATTTCTAGTTTGAATTTGTATGATTACAATTTTTTTTAAATTAACTAGGGTTCTACTTGTCTATTCTCCATACTTTACTAGTAATGTCCAATTGAAAGTTTTAGGGCCTTATTTGGTATTGGAAGACCTTGGTGATGGGAATTTTCATACAGATATTAAAGCTTGGAAAGCAATAGATATTTGATAGAATCATTTTTCATTGATACTCTTAATTCTTTGCTATGATTATACTCTATAGAATTTTTTTAATGAAATAAACATATGTTGTTCAATACTATAATACAAACCTAGAGAGATTTCAATTTTTTGAGCATCAATTGAATTGGAATGATTTGAATTGTTTCACTTTTATTTTGCATAGCGGCATATTCAACTCTTATAATTTTTGGAATCCAAATTCCAATCCAAAGTTTTATAGCCTTTGTTTTAGAGAAATAATTTCATTCCAAAAGGTTTCTATTGGTTCCTTCAAAAAACTTTTCAACTCCCTCAATTAAAAAAAGATTGAATTCTATATGATTGCAAAATAGAACCTTTCAACTCTCATATATTTTCCTTTTCAACTTCCAAATTCTTTTTGCCTCCTATTTTGAAATTAATTTCCCTTCAAAAATACTTTTTTGACTCCTAAAATTGAAAAGACATTGAATTTTCTTTGGGCTTCAATTTAAATTGTATAACTACAAATTTTCATTGTTTGTATCGTGGCTTCGTTCTACCCTTTTTTAACGATGCTTCCAATAAACCCCATGGTCACAAACAAAATATACACTATATTTGTCAATACAAAAATCCCACAAAGGTCACTCTAAGGATTGAGAAAATTAGTTCTAAACTAGTTTCGATCAATAAGTTTTAACAAAAAAAAGAAAATTTCCTTCAAAAAAATAGTCAATATCCTTTGAATGCAGCCAACTGGTGAAAAATCGTGCATAAAAAATACACTATCGGATCCACCGAGATGGCTCTGATCTTGGCAATTTCAAATCCACGGTCGCAGGGAAGGGGCTGACCGCGCGCGCCCTGTTACCGCGGTCGCAATCATGCAGCATCTCAGCCGTTGGTTTGGCGGGATCAAGATCTTGGCAGCTCTTCTGTTGCTCCGTCCGCCATAGCTACAATTCCAAGCGCGTCTTTTAGTTGAGAGCTTCATACCGCGATCTCTATTGAATTTTATTCCCATCGCTTGCAGAATTAGGGTTTGACAATCTAGTGATTAAATGCAGACACCATCAGACAATGCATATATGGGAAGTATTGCCGGCGTGAATCTGAATCTCTCAGACTGATTGATTTGGGGTTGCATTTAATTAAGAGATTGCGCAATTTTAACCCCGAAAAGTCCAAGTTGAGTCCCATGTTTTTTTAGCAGTTTTGAGTAGGTTAGAAGGTCCTGTGATGACATTCTTTTGTTCAGTTTTCTACATTTTTTTTTCTCTACTCATGCAATATTCCATGGATGTAGTATTCGGTCCCAATAATTTGAGTTTTATTTTGTGCGATGTGATCAATCAAGTAGGTCATTTTACAACCATGGTGTCTCAGGGGTTAATTGAGGTTTTTCAGTGTGGAATGAGAGGATTTGGTAATGTCTTTAGCGCCGGATTCGGACGCAGAGGGAGAATAGAAAGAAGCGTAGCAATTTTGGTTTGAAAACATTTTTTAGGGTTGTGACTGTGACAGAGTGGAGTAAATTGAATTCATCAGGAGCATGTGGTGTCTCGATTGGTGTGAGCAGAAGCTGAAATGTCGCGGGCGACTCGGCATCTTGAGAGGTTGCTCAAAGCGCTGCAAGTGAGGTTTTATAAACCCTAATCTCGGTGTCCTTGTTGTGAATTCCGTAGTGACCAACTGACCATAGTTCCGTGAGGAAAGGGTGACTTGAGAGGATTAGGGTATTTTTCACTCGAGCAGGTCAATTGAATAGTAATCAAGCTTTCGTTGCAAACTTGCAATCTTTGCTTAGCAAGTTGGGAGGTGGAGATGGTGTGTTTTTATAATTTTTATCATGTGCTTGAGCTACACTTGTGCAACCACCACAATTTGATAGCAATCTTGATTTCAAATCTATGAATTCCAAATTCATGTTTCGTTTTGGATAAAATAAGCAGACAAAGTCGCCAAGGAATTTTCCCGAATGGTAATCATGAATTAACACTGAGAATATTGACCCTACTATCACCTCACTACTTGATAGAAGAAAATTTTATAATCAGAATCAAGATCTGTAACAATATTCATACTTCCTCCTTACAAATCATTCGGTGACACTACATGACATTCATGATAAGATTTATTTTTCCGATCCTTTTTTATCCCAACACGTATTGATTTGCTTGCCACTAAAACCACCTTGTTCTCTTATTACTGAAGATGAATGGTTACGGAATTGGCTAATGGAGTTGGCAATGCCCTTGGAATTTAATAACATTTTAAATTGTCTTGGCCTATGGCTTCACAACCACATTCAACGGATATTTCATTAAAATGGCGGTATTCCACATTAAAATGGCGGTATTCCACAAACTTGGCACGTTTAGGTTCAGAACGTGCGGTCTGAACATTCAACGGATATTTCATTAAAATGGCGGTATTCCACAAACTTGGCACGTTTAGGTTCAGAACGTGCGGTCTGAACTGTATACCTATCCTAGATTTCAGGGTTTCAGGGTCTGAAATCTATACCAGTCTTAGAAAATTAATGGAAAAATGGCGGAAAGACGGCGCCATTTTAACGAAATATATGTTATCCCTTGCAACCTTCCCTAAAAGAGGGTGATGAGCTAGACATATTACTAGAGAAGAAAAAAACTTGAATGTTTGTGAACAACTAAAGAGTCGGGTTTTCAAAAGCTAATGATTCAGGATTTTGAGAGATTTAACTTCATTAAGTTGATTAAATGTGCAGTCTGACTCAACGTCAACACTTGGAAAGTGTGGCACTCGAGAAGAACTCATTCCACCTTCATTTGATTCTACACGAGCTGTGGTAAGTAATCTACATTCGAGTTAGCATGCCAAATCTAAGTTCCATGCAACACAGTATTCTAGTATGAAAGTTTCAAGCAGAATAATTATGAAACCAATTATTCCTTACACAATGTTTCCAACAAAAATATTTTGTTCAAGAACTCTCGAACATCATAAAGACAATCTTCTTCATGTTTCATGAAGAGATCTTCCTATAGTACTAATTTAGAACTTTTAGGCCATCGCACATAACACTGGTCAGTCAAATCACAACTTATGATTGAAGAATCTATTCACTATTATTGAACATGAGAAATTGCAATGATAAGTTTCCTAGTCCTAGAATGACAATATTCAAGCAGACTTGACTGTGTATAAGCTTGTGTGCGCTAGAAGTTCACTCTTAATAATTCTTCTAAAATTTCTCGTATATCTAGTTAATAATGGACACGGGTGCAGGGGTCTGATGATCCTCTGGGGAAGGAGACGCCAGTGAGCTCCCGAATTTCCTTTCTCTCCTGCTCCGAGTCTGATGAAACGTCCACACCATCTGGCGACAATGGCACAAGTGAGATTTATTTCCATCCTATCATGTTTACATCGTATTTGGTAACTCAAATTTAGAGCTCGGTTGTGGAAAATACTACATGCTCAACAACACAACAACGTAAATGGCATAGGTATACTTTCCCCATAATTTAGCTTCAGATTTGAATTTATCGAGCATAATCTCAATGACGATATTACAACCTTGGGTGATCGAATGGTGAAGAAAAGCTTAGAAAAACTTTATGTCAAAATTGAAACCAAAGTGAAGAGTGGTTCCGGCTAATGACTCAACTCTTCTTCGCAAATGGTTGCTTGCTTGAAGAGTATGAATCTTCAGTGAGAGTTTGGCTTGTGAAAGTTTGTTCATGGGCTGTCATCGTTTTCTCAGAGTATTATCGAGAGGAGACGGCACGGTTGGTGCAGCAGCTGGGGGACAGCCGCGTGCAAGTGGCAACCCTTGAAGCACAAATCGAGTTTCTCACGAACAAAGTGGAAGAGCAGGAGACGGTAGACTCTCTCTATATTCAAAGGTCTGCTCAGAATCTCACAGCTATTCATAATCTAAAGAGTACGGATTGCAATCGCAGTTAGTCTTGGACTAGGTAACAAGAAAGTACGTAAAACCTTGCTATGAGAAGTTTGCCATGTCGAGCCACTGCAGAGGCGAGGTATGTTATTTCCATGACGAAGGTTTGATTTCACATTACTGGATATAACTTCTCTGGTTGAATCTTCATCAAGCTTGCTCAATCAAGGGTTTAGGAAGAAATCCACCAGGACGTTAAAAGAAATGTAAGGTGTTGAGATATAAGCATGCTCTTCATATCCAATGATCGGTTGCCACCTTAGGGACTTCAGCTCCAGTTGAGCTCATGGATTGGATTATTCTTGACGAAGAATCAACCAAGGACGCTCACGTGGGAGCATTATTAGACAAAATCCAAAGTCATTCTGACTACTCAATCAAGAATGTTTACATCCTTATTTTTTGGTTGATCAGAAGACTAGAAAAGAGCAAAAGGATTCACGGGTTATAATCACCTATTGACTAGAAAATGGGACAGAAACAAGGTTCTTGTGAAGACCAGACTCAGCAATATGTTAGTAGCAAGAGTCTGTATACTCGATTACTGTGACGAATGATGTTAACTCTCTTTAGTTAATATTTTCTTGTGATCCCATTGCAGGTTGGAGGAAGAAGTGTTGCGTTTGGAAGACATAGTAGAGAAGGAGATGAGCAAACTGTCACGGCGCCAAACCCAGGTCTGAGCATGTGTGCAAATTCTTAAAATTAGATGGTAGGCTATACCACAGTAGCCATTAATGAAGCACATACCCAATACACCGAAAATTGTAATTAGCGTGGGTACTGCCAATTGCAAAGAAGTTTCTTTCCATAACAGAAGCATATACATATGTGGAAAAAGCCTTGAAGATTTTGCTACCCAAAATATGCTTGTGATCTAGTAATTTCGAATCCGTTGTAATGACAATATTTATGTTGTCATTCCATGCGTGAGCGTATGCACCAGTGAAACCTTTACCAGTTAATGCACTCTCATCTCAGTAGCTTGCATATCAGCACAAAAGTGCAATATCACCACATTTGAATCTCGAAATTTACCAAGTTTACTAATGTCATTTGATGTAGGTTGAGCAAGATGTGCCTTTGGTTGAGGAGCAACTAAAAACAATTAAGGACCTTTTGCATGACTTCGACGTCTCTGAGACAGTGTAAGCACTAAAATAGCAGTCTGTGATGACCATATTTGTTACAATGGCAAGTTTCAGAGTGCCCAAAACTGCCATGATTATGTGCCTAGAACTCAAAAAATTACGACTGTTGTATATCTGAATTTCCTCTACACAGGTATGGAGTACCGGCCTGGAGATCGAGTTATGACAAACTCATTTTGGTCTGAAGATTATAGTTCGTATTTGGTTTCATTGATGTAATTTCACAAAATAGGATCACTTGGAAAGGGAACAGCTTGAGACATTCATTCTAAATATCTCTTCAATACTCTCTTTTAGAAATATGAGGGTTCAGTTGCAACTAAAAACTCAATAGAGTGCTAAAAATTCTAATTTTCAACATTTGAAGGTCACATTTTGGCTCACGACAATCGGCACTGCAATTTGCCAAAATAACGAATGAGGTTGATACAGTTTTGTTATCAGTGACATGTTTCAGCTTACTGGTAAATATTTTAGAGGTCTGTGCTGTTATGTGGAGTAGGTACATGGAGCTTAAGTCCATTCCAGAGCAGAGACGGACTGCAAGGGAACATATCCTGGTTCTGGCATATGAGAAATACCAACGTGACCACAAAGAGATTCAGGAACTACGGATGTCTCGAGATAACTCCAGGTCTGTGCTATTGAACTATCTCATCTGGTATATCAAGTTGTATCGCCGTAGAGAATCTCCAAGGCGAGAAACCCGTACCATTGCAATAAACTGGCATATATACTAGCGTATTAGCAAGCTACAGAAAAACTCTAGACCTAACGTATGCAATCTTAATATAAGTTAATTTGCTAATATTAGTACATATCTGACTAAGATTTTCACCATAGTATTGTGGCAAATATCATTTGATAATTCACTGGTATATGGGCCAACATATAGCAGTAATATAGGATTCCCCACCATACACATGGAGAAGATGGATTCCTAGATGAAAAGATACATGCTTCAGCTTTCTTTCCTTGGTATTTGATATTATTCCGTAGGCACAAGGGATTTACAGTAATGAGAGTTGTTGATATGAAGCAAAAGGGGCCCATCCCATCTGGGAATTGCACATTTGGAACAGGGAAAGTACCTTGGAATTTGAGATGAAATTCCATTTGTTATTCATTATGATACAGAGAGCAACTGTTTTATAGCAAGCCTTTTGGTGTTTTTCTGGTGTGGTCTGGCAGAATATTCTAGGTTTCAGCAAATCCAGACCTAATCATGGGAGTGGGTGTTCTTTGTAACGGTTGTTGTTCAAGCGCTTATCATGAATGACATCAATGGGTTCAAGACAGTGAGAGCTATGGATCATTAGGCATGCATAGCTGAACCAACCCAATGCAGGGAGGCCTTGACACGAGCAAATGATGAAGTGCAGAGGCTTACGTGGGAGCTGCAAAGAGTGGCAGCTAATCATGCCACTGACCGCCGCGAATCTGAGCTGGACTTCAATTCTCATACTGCACGCATTGAACGCCTGGAGGCAGAGCTTCGTGACTCTCTTGTGCAGATTGAGGTCTTGAGTGCAAAAGGGGCTTTATTTGATGAGGTATATTGAAAAATCTGTCCATCATCCACATCTATCATGCATTCCTGGCTACCCAGCATCTGTGATGAAAAGGTCAAATTTGTTAAAATGCAGCATTCCAGTGCAGACAGTTCTTAAAACTAGGACTAATAAAAAGAGGAGTAGCATTGGCCCTAGGATCACTGGAATGAAGATTCAATCTATTGGGCTAGTCAATTCCCAATTAGTTCCCATGTGTCAAAAAGTCACATAATTATCAAGATTTAAGTGTTTGTGCAAGTAAAGTATTTTTTACTCACATAGTACAATCATTTGAAACCAAAATTCTACTGGAATTGTACAATAGTGAATACACAAATCTAAGACTCTTGGGAAACAAGTGGTTATGGATTTCTTCTAAAGAGCTGTTCTCATGAGCAGCTGACATAGTCAGCATCAGATCATTGTTCTTTTTGTCTTCAAACTCTCATGACTCTGACTCTCAGTATATGGATGATAGGTACAAGGAAAATTGGAGACTCTAGAAGCCAGGAACATTGATGCTGAGAACCAGAACGCAATCATGGCAGCCACTCTGCAAGTGGCCGTACAAGAAAAGGAGAGCATACAAGATTCGATGAAAGAGAGAGACCATACCCTTGATCTCTTGAGCATGGATAAGGTCAGTTTCTAGGAGATCTTGTCGGTACAGGTGACTCACTTGGTTGTCAATGTGACGAGCACAAAAGACACTGTATAGTAGGTGTATTAATTTTTTTTAAATGTCAAATTTAAGGTATAGATAATATTATAATCTTACCCCCATTTTCCAGAAGCAATCAACATTTGATAAAACTTATAATAGAAAACGAAATTATAAAGTCTCAATATTTTTAATTTATTTATTTCAATTTGAGTCCACCATAACTTGAAATTCCGCACCACACAAACTTCACAAATACTCGTGAATGAACTGTTGCTTCACTAACATATCCTCGATATTAGCAGATATATCTGAGCAAAGAGGTCCACTGTCAGGCAGAGCAATTGAAAAAATTAGAGGCCGAGCTTGAACGACAGCATGAAAAACTGCGGGAAGTAAAGCGTGCACGCCAAGAGCTTTACAACAAAGTTCTCTCAGATAACAAGGATTCTCAAGCTGCTAATGAACAGCGCCTTCAGGTTGGCCTTCATGATTGAGGACGTGATAGCTCTTGGAGAGCATGACATTGATATATCTCCGTTGTTGAGTTAAGCATCAATATTGGACCTTATTGCTTGCTAGACATGCAGGATTCTGTAGAGAATGATGTGTCAAACTAGCTTGGTCTTTGATGGACATTAGCTGAAGTTGTTGAAAGTGCTCCCTTGCATTAAACCTTATAAAAATTGAAGTAAAATTAAGAGTAAAGAAGGACATACAGATCAAACAAAAAAGGTTATCCTGGACATGGACAAAATTGGGTGTCCTTAAATGTAAGGTACATTCATGACTCGAACACGTTTCTCAGGCTGAAATTTTGCGGATTCAGGAGCGAACGAACCAGGACATTGAAAAAATTCGAAAAGAGGCCATAGCTGTTGCTGATGAAAAAGTTCGGTATGTGGTCTTCTACTTTCAAACCTTCTTCCTTGAAAGCAATCGAAAGGGGACATTATAACATCAAGCACACTGAAAGTTGCATGAAACTATGATCAACTTCAAACTTCTGTATCTTTTATTTTATTCATGTTTAAATTGATTGAAAATTTGAGTCGAAAGCTGTGCAATTGGTCTGGATGATAGGATGCACTCCATTGATTATTAATTGTACCTATAAGGGTCCAAGGAAAAACACAATGTGAATCTTTGAGTTGAACTTGAAGGATATCTCTATTACTATCAATATTTTACTGAACTTTATGGTCATATTTTTTAAAATGGTGGATTTGAGAGCTCCAAAGATATGACATTGAAGTGCTCAAAACTCTGAGAAGTAGTACTTCTAAGTGTCCTAGAGCTTTGAAAACTAGGACTTCTGAAGTGATCAGCCTTGGTTTCAAGGTTGCTAATTGAAACCTTGAGCTCTAAAATATAGGAAAATTATAGATTTGAGGTTCAGTTGGGCGACTCAAAACTGATCTTGTTCCTCAAAACTCAGGCATTACCAGCCCCGTCGTTTTCATGAAATTCCACTATCTTAACAAATATAGGATTATGTCTGTTTGATGCCAACAATGTTTCTCTGATGTGTCCATGTGGACTTCACAAACAGGACATTCCGTGAAATGAGAGATGAAGCAATGGCAACCGCTGAGATGTGTCGTGCTGAATTGCGAGATAGTAAAGGAGCATACGATGAGCTTCTTTTAAAGTAATTTCTGTGTTGGCCTTCAATGGGAAAATCGAAATCCTTTCTTATATTATATTCATATTTCACTGAGTATCGGATTGAACAGCCTGGGATTACGTAACGACTCTGGAGAGTAACCCCTTTAAGGGCCTAAATTGGATGCCATGTCTTGTTCAATACTTTTGAGTAGGTCATGCAGGGAGTTGTTTTTGTTCTGTTTTAACTACATTTTTTACCAACTCAAGCAGTGCTTGTCCTTGTTTCTGGTGGTATAAATCTGGCCTCCATCCCAATTACATTTTATCAATCAAATTGGTCCTCTAAAAACCATGTAATTCCTTGTTCCGCTGGGGTTTAAGGTAAGCCTGATCTGAAATATGTGCAATACGTAATGAATGCAGGTTCCGAGAGCTTCAGAGAGTAACTGACTTGAAAGAAGCAGAAACTCGCAACGATCTGAAAGTAGCCAACTTTGAATTGGACCGACAGAAAGTTGTCCTGGAAGAGACTAAAAATGCCCTTGATCAGACCAGACTGGAGAATGAGACCTGGATTGCCAAAGTTAAGGTTAGTGAATGCTAATACAATCAATTACCACGACAAATTCATGCTGTCCTTTATTGTGGAAAATTTCAGAGTTTTGATAATGTGACATTCACTTGCTTAAAACTTTGAAAACAAGGTACCTTCAAATGCCTGGAGCCTTGAAAACTACTGCTTTCAAGTGTTCTTGTATGCTTGAGGTGGACGACAAAACCTTCAGCCCAAAATTCTACCTTAAGTATAGATGAGTTTTAGTTGGAATCCGATTTTCAGATGAGTAATTCAATTTGGCTCCAGTTTTCAATAAGGCAACTTAAATATGCTTCAGTTCCTCAAAACTCAGCCTTTACTATGCCTGCCAACTTCGTGAAACTCCGCCATTTTAACGAATACGGAGTTGTTTGGCTTCATATATGATGTCACACACTTATCAATGAACCGGTATTTTGGAATTTTAGGTCCTGAAAGAGAAGGTAAATGGAGAAAAAAGCCGATCCATTGAGGAGCTAAAGAATGAGTTGGAGAAGCCAGTAAGTGAGCTGAAGGAAGAATTGCGGGTTACTCGAGCCCAGATTGAGGCCTATCAGAAGGAGAAGAATGCTAAACTCGAGACTTATGAGGGCGAAAAGGATGCCCAATTCAAGGCGTATAAGAATGAGAGGAACTCACAGATTGGGATATCCGAGAGAGAGAAGTCCAGGTGTGTCCCAATCTTGAGAGCCGAAACTTTGGAGGACAATGAAAGCAAGTTGAAGGGAAGCTTGCTGGAAAATAAGCAGCTTGAAGATAAACTCAGGTAAACATGTAGGGTTAGCTGCTAAATTGTGCTTTCAGCTAGCTACATTACATACTCATTAGAAGAACGCTGTGCAGATAATTTGGTGTCTGCTTTCTTTCAGTTCCCAAGTAGTTGACCATGCATGAGTTAAGAAGTCACACACTTATCGAGATTCAAAATCTCTGTCTGATCTTTTTATTGCATGGTACATCTTTAATCAAGCAAACCAAGGCTCTGCGCAGAGCTCCACAGTGAACACAAAAACTGAGAGTCTTGGGGACCAAATGACAATGGAATCTCTTCTAATATGTAGAACTTGAATGCTCTTAAAACAGCTCTATGCTCAATCCAAGCAGAGATAACACCTGCCAATGGAATGGAATGACTGATACATTTACGTTCTTTCTAGAGAAGGTGACCTTTCAGAGACAAACCAGAAAATATGAAGCTTTTCAGTCATCTTCTGCTGTAAGATGACTGAAAGGGAAGACTAATCGGTATATTAACTTGAAGTAAAGTTAGCAAAAGTGGAGAGTCTTAAACTAGCAGATATAGGCTTGAGGAGTCTTTACGTTCTTAGAAATCATACGTCCAAGCCTAGATCTGATTGCTAAGTTCCTGAAATCTTTATCTTCAAGCTGTTTTCTACATTATAAATACTTATTACTTGGGATTGTTGGGATGTGCTAATTCCTATGTTGACCACAATTCAGGTCTGTCACTGAAGAGAAAGATAGTATGTCAATCCGGTTGCAATCGGTACAAGAAGACATCAGAAAACTGCTTCGTGCGCGGGGCTCAGTGGAACAGCTCCAAAGTTTGCTCAAAGAGAAAGGAGTGTCTGTAGGAAGTGGGAGTAGATTGAAACCAATCTACACTTCCACCAAAAATAGTTTGAAAGTCAAGAAGGGCTCAATTTCACCCCAGATCGGCAACTTGGATCAGAGCACCACTCCCACTGGATTCAGGTTTACTCACTTACCCATTCTCATGCTTGTCTCAAAGGAGCTTGTTGGGTCTTCAATTTTCCATAAAAGAAAATATGAACCCCAATAGGATAGGATGTTGCAAAATTTTCAAAACTTTCCTTCCAATAGGCCACTCTGCTTGTGCCACCAGTTCAATTGAGCCTGTTTGTGCCAGTATGTAGCAGTAATGCAATTTCAAATTAATAAATGTACACTGCTATACACTATGTGGAGGCACAAATAGGCTCAACTGAATTCCAACTGAATTCCAAATAGGATGGCTTCCCTTCTCTGCTGCTTTTGTCAGTACAAGGCCTCTTTTATATTAAAAGAATAATCCAATTCTATAGATACTTGGAAAAGAAAGGACTCACAGGGTGAAGTTTTAGTCTTCAATCCGTAAGGGACACAAGTTTTCAAAATACACTAAATAATCAGTCAGAGGAGCTTGATGTGACCTTCAAGGGTTACTTTAATCCACATCACATTTTGGGGCCATGAGCACGTAGGGGTTAAGTTATAGCACAATGATTGAGTTGAATTGACAGTGCCCAAAGCAGCTTTGCTGTGTGATCCTTCATAAGTAAGTTAGAAGACAATGAGGTAGCCTGTCCATATTCTGCCTGAGTGTAATATACTCTAAGAACTGCCCCTAAGGGAGCAAACCCATTTCTGGACACTTAAGCAATTTCGCATATCTTGGAGCACTGTTTCTTAGTAGAGAAATTTTCCCAATGTACAGAAATAGAGTTTAGAAGGATTCCATATTTTTTCAGAATTTTATTACTACAAATTTTTTTCGTTGAAGATTCTGTTTCACACATTCTTGTCATGTAGGGTTATAGGCCTTCCTATTTCCAACCATAGGTTACTTATAAAATAAATAAAGCCTGCAACCAATCGTAATGCACCACAACTGCATTGGAAATTGTGCCCTCATTAATATTGTGTTGATTGGAAAGAGTGCAGTCTATTGGTCAAGAACAAGTCCATAGTCAAATGGTCAACTCCCTTACTACTAACCAGAAATTGTTATTGCAAGAATGAAGAATAGTATACTAATGAATTGGTGCCAATTTGGGATTTACTATTGCACAATTTTATGAGTGGTTTGGGTCTATGTTTGATTTGGAAGTAGAAAAAATTGCAATGTAAATAATGTGGAGTTATGAGTGGCGGGACATTTTGTGCCATTCAAAGCAATTTAGTTACATGCATGCACCATATTGTTTCACTTGAAGATCTACACAACTTTATTTTGGGATTCCATTTGCACCATTTGCCATCCTAAGCAATTATTTGACATTTAATGATACTAACACCTATAGCTTACAATAGCACCCTATTGTTGTGAACTTTAGAAAATCATATCCAATTCAATTTTAAGTCTAAAAGGAATGAATCAAATTGTGATGGATGTGTCTCCCTCTCTTCTTTCCTTGGAAACTTGCTTCAATAAGCACAGAAGAGATTCTAAGTCAATACGGGCGGGGTGATTGACCCCTCGCTCGGCCCTGCAGGCAAACTCTGTTTTGGGCACATGATTTTTTTTGCAGATTTTGAATTCATATTTGCAATCAGAGACCCCAAACTAGACTATGGAAGATAAGAATATACCCTAGAACCGCCCAAAATAGGGGGCTTTTTTTTACATGCACTCCTGGTAAGGCCGAGCCAGGGGGGTCAATCCACCCAGATCGTCAATACCATATGCTCTTAAATGGGCGATTTCTGCCCCCTCCTACCTTGACAAGTTTAGGCATTTCAGTTGATAACAAGTTATCATACTCCACACATGGTCAGCACATGTAATTTGCGTGTGATAATTTTGTTGCAGACAATAACAGAACACATGGAGCCACTGCTAAGGTGCCACCAGCTTAGCTTGTATCATGCTCTCCACACTATCTGAAAGCCTATGAAAAGACAGTGGATGCCTTCAATAGGTGAGGTTAGTTTTCAACTGAATTCATAATTGACAACTATGGGTTTACAAAAACACCCTAGCTAACTTACATTATCTAAGTTATCTGCATTTCAAGTTTTTATTCTGTTGAAATTTTTGTACCGAATGGATACCAATAACACTTGATGAGCTTGTAATGAATGAGAAGTAGACCTCCAGACCCTTTGGGGGTCATGGAAATCAAGTATTTGTTTGTTATGTCACACCAATTGATAGTCCTGTTATGTGTAAGGTAGGAGGTTCTAAAAGCCCACAGGCTTTAAGAGCGCTCACCTCCTCAAATGTACACTATAAGGACATGTTTGTTTTTTTAGCCTTCAGCAATGTATAGACAATGTACATTTTAGGTGGTAGACGCTTATAGAACCCTATGCCATTTCAACTTCAAAATTTCATAACAAATTTTACAAAGCTTTAAAAAATATGAAACAACTTGGGTTGGACTATACCAATTCCACTCATCTTTCAAGAAAAAACTACTGAAAAATATTTCAAAAAGTTTAACCTCTCCAAAAATCAGTTCCAACTCTTAAATGATTCATTTATGAACCTCCTACCTTACTTGTATTGTGAACAGATAGTGATTCACAGTACTCATTATGAATTAATTCATTGATTAATTTAGAATGTAATTAATTTTTATTTTAGAATCCCCTTCAACCATATTTATATTTTCTAAATCAACTCATATGGACAAACAATATAAATTAATGGCTCATATATTTCATATTTATATTTTTTGTATATATTTATATCATATTTATATTTATATCCATATTCATATCTCTTATTTTACAAGATCAATGGTGTTAAAAGTGGGGAGTGAAATCATTTTCTTATAATCAATGGCTCTCATTTTTTTTCCAGTGAAAGGGTGTGTGTTAATTTTAAACCAGGTGCATTGCATCTTTTCACTGGATAGTCCCACATAATCAAAACTCTGCACACCAAGCAAGGAACAATGAATGAATGCCTTCAGTTGTATCTTTTAAAAGGGGGGCTTATCCAGTATGATGTGGTTTTGTATGCAGCTCCAGCTCCATTTGATCAAGATTGGAATCCCAAAGTTTGACCAAGTTTGTCCATCCAAATACAAGCAAGAAACTCTCGCATGATAGAAAATCAGCATATTTCTGGGCAAATTTGATTGGTTATAGTGTTTTTGTGGATTGCCAAATTTTGAAGTTGAATTATACACGGCACCTCAAACCACCACCTCCAATCATGTACAGACTAAGTAGTACCAATTTCCAAATCAAAGAGCTTCACATGTTTAGCATTTCACATTTTATAATTGTCTATGTTGGAAATAGGCATCACAGGATTTTTGGAGGATTGAGAGGGTTGTTTCAGTCATTGCACTACATCAGGCACCTAGAGCAGCAAGTTTCCCAAGTCTGAAAACCTTAGGGAACTTGCAACCCTCCAAAGTAGTTGAAAATCTTCTAATGTGTATTCAACTTAGTTGGTTAAATATGTAACCATATTTATGTATTTGTTGATGATTCATGCTTTTACAAAGTTCTACCACATGCAAATTTTTGTGTGATTGTAAAAAGTGAGATGGTTTTTGCAATGTTTAGGAAAATTGCATAAGTGAAGAGACAACTATACTCAACTTTAGGAGAGTCTCCATGTAAGTTATCTCTTGAAGGATGTTGAAAACATTTGCTCTTGGAAAGCTTGAGTTGGGGGGGGATCAGATAGAATGATGCTTTGTTTCATTCTAATGTAATATATCAACCTTGTACTTACTCCATTCAAAGACATGTTGAATGTAGATCACTTGGGCATTACCACAATGTACATAGAAAAGTTACAATTGAACTTCATTAGCATTCAAAAAATAGTCCTCCCTCTCTTATGCTTTCCAATAGGAAGCTACTTTTTCCTTTGTCCACCTATAATATCTCTTTTATCTTTCAAAATGAATTGACCAAAACACATGTAGAAGATTGTTTTGTTTGTTGTTCTTTGCAAAAAATATTTGTAAATCCAATAAGTTTTAACCTTTTAAGGACAAAGAATAGTTCAAATTTTTTTAATTGTAGAGATGAACTATAAAATGAAACTTAGAATAATAATTTAATGATGACTTTCAAACAAAAGTTGTAATATATGATCCATACATTGTATCCATATAGTGGGACGTGCTATTACACCAACCAATAATTTTCAAAAAAAATTTGAAACCCAAACGAAAAAAATTCTCTTAAAATATATTATAGACTGAAAATGTTTAACTTTCACAAGTATTATTTTGGAGAATTGTTAGAAGAGGCAAAGTTTTGGGAGATTTAACCTACAATGAAGTCCATTCATTACTGTAGATTGCTTTTGTAGAAAACTGTCATTGTTATATTTTAATAGCAAGATTTTAAAATATATAGGTGAGTTTGACAAAAGAAATCCAAATAATATGAAACTAATTCTCCAATTGAAAATAAAAATGAAAAACAGTGTTAAAATTCAGAAGGTGATCATTCAATTTTCACACCCAAACATCTTTTGCTACAACCTTCAAATCAGATTCCATGTGCCAGCAAAAAAAATAAAGATATTAATTAATTAATCAATTAATTTTTTTAACAACTGAGGCAGAGCCTCATTGCATTAAGACGAAAAAATTACAACTTCCAAACCAAAAGGCCGGACAATTAGAAGAAACCCAAAACAAAAATTGAACCAAGCCGAAAATAATAACCAAGCCGATATTATTTAATTTTTAGATTATAATTTGATAATTTTCATATGATAAATGATTTTTTTTCTTCTAGTGATACCTTTTCATAATTTTGGGCAGAAAAATCAAAATATCTTGAAGAAATTTATATTAATTATAATATATATAATAGTAATTTTATATTTTTATCAAACTAATTTTAAAATTGAAATATTTGTATTTAATAAATATTAAATACAAATGAAGATCCAATATTGTGTGATTTGATACCAGTACATGAAGCTTACAATTGCAATAATTCATAGATTTTTTGGAATCCTTCAAACTATCATGCATTAGAAACTAAAATTGCTATACTTTATTTTATTGATTTAGTCATACAATGTTGAATATAAGATAATTTTCATCTTCCATTTTAATTGCATGCTCTCAACCTCATGGCATTGTATGTATTTGAATTTATAAAGTAGTTCTTCTTATCTTTTATTCAAAAATATTTAGAACCTTAACTAGCTCAGTAATTGAATTCTTCATCTTTGACGACCTAACTTCAAAATAAAATCTTAATGCTTTCCAAACAATGTTTCCTTATAGACATTTAAAAGTAAACTATGATTAACATCTAAAGTTTAAAGGCTTTTTTTCATCAAAAAACAATAATTTTAAGCTTTACCTTCTTAGATTTCAAAGACATTTGCATTTAAGTGAAAAAAATGATATTTTTCAACCCTACTAGATTAAATTGTATGACTTTTGATTACTCAACTTAAATTTTTGGCACTATACAACTTGAGTTTAAGAAATTCAAGTTACAATTGTTTGTCTAAAGTTAGTAACTACAATTGCCTTCAAAACAAAAAGCTCCTTAACTTTCACATCACTAATCCAAATGGAATTAATGAAAGCTTAATTATATTATTTCAATTTTATTTTATTTATTTGGTTGCCTTCAACTATTTTTTGAATTTGATGGTACAACATTTGCTTCTAAGCATTGATTGAAATAAAAAAAATAGTATACTTTGAAAGCTAATATATTCTTTCATCTTCAAATTTATTTTTCAAAAAATCATTCCAAAAATTAAGATCAGAAAAACCTGCCCAAACTTTCAAGTGTCCTCCAAGGAAACTTGGTGTGCAAATACCAATTTCAGTCATTTTCAATCCTCCACCACAAATTGAATTTTGAAAATCAAGTCCACTTCTATTTTGAGAATCAAGGTGTCATACTTGTTTTGCTTAAGACTTTAGGGTTACATTTTTTACCATGAGAAGGACTTCCATTTTTGCACATTCAAGTGTTAATATGGAGACACCTGCTCCTCCTGTACCAACTAAGGAGGCTCAAACTCTGACTGACATGGCATCAAAAGTGATCATGACTTGGAGGTACATTTTGCTTTCTTCAATGTACCAACTATGCACATTTCAGGAGGTGGTTGCTAATGATGACCACAAATGATTACTTTGTTCCAACTTAAAAAAATTGTAACTAATTCCACAAAGGTTCAAAAAATATGAAACAACTTGGGTTAAATGTCAATTGCACTTGTCTTTCAAGGGAAATTTACTGCAATTTTTTTCAAGATGTTTAGCCTCCCCAAAATTCAGTTCCAGCCTTTAGATGGTTAATTTATGGACCTCCTACCTTAGACTATGGGGGGTGGGTTGTATTCCATGCTTGTACTAAGGTACAATCCAAATCACACCCTATCTAAAACTGCCATCATCACTATGTGTACATCTCCAAAATGAATATGTATGTATATTGAAAAAATGATATGATTACATAACATCTACTAATTGTATTTTTTATTACCCTTCATAACTTTTGCATATTGTATCCAAATGTGAGTTTCTTTGGTGCTCTGGAATCTCCTTTCAGTCATTTACTAACAAGCAAATATGAAAATTTGACCATGAATTATTCTCAGTAACAAAGAGTGGCAGTTTCCAATCTTGCCCAAACAAATCAAGTCCTCTGCATGTCTATAGTGTATATTATGCAGTCCAGACAACAATACAAAACAAAATAACTTACATCAGTCATCACTTGACAGACTCTCCCCACCGCACCATACTTGAATGCTTTGCATTCCCCTAAGGGAGCCGACCCATTTCCAACCACTTAAGCAATTATGGGGTATGTGGAGTGTGGATTTCCTGAGTGCAGAAATTTTCCTTGATGTAGAAATAGAGTTTGGAAGAAAAATTTAAATTTTTAAAATTTTTTTAACTCAGAATATAATTATCATAAAAAAAATTAGCTAAACTATATTATATGACTTGTACTGGTCATATAGACTTTTCTATTTCCAACCATTTTACAGATAGAGATCAATCCATAAGTTGGAAATGAGGAGTAGTGATAAATAAATGAAAAGGCTCCTAAACACATCCATCACCTTCAATTCACCTGGGAATCACAATGACCACCTGAAATCAAAACACAATTCCCACCAACATCTCAAAAAATAAAGATCCTAAGTTACCCTTACACAATGACATGATGGACATTTGGCATGTTTTGTTTTTGTTTTATAAATTATAGTCAATTTTTTGATAGTTGGTTACAATTGAAAAACATTGGTTGCATTTTGGGAAGGAAATTTTCATTTTTTGGTCTAAATAGTCAAATTATTTACTGGATTTTCTCAAGAGCAATAGTCAAATTCACCTATTGTAAGTATTATCTAATTTTGATATAGATATCACCAAATATTGCCCAAGTAACACATGACTACTGAAGAAACAATTGGCTACTTCTCCAAAATGATTAAAAAACAATCATTAATTGCACTTACAAACTAGAAACCAGAAAGCAAGGGCAACGATAGCTCTATACATACCTCCTTGGAAACTTACACCTCTTTGCTCTACTAATTGGAATTATACACTACACTAAGTTTCTCTTTTGAAAGAATGCCCTTAAAATTAATTTTTAGTTTTTTATATTAAAATTTACCTTTTTAAAATTTGATATTTTTTCATATATTAATATAGATATAGATATATAAATTTTACTTAAAATTTCATTTATATGATTTTTTTAAGTAATTTATTTTAAAAACATAGTAATTACAAAAGTGCTTAAATTTTAGTAGGAAGTTTGTAGCAAAATTATAGATGATCATTTTGATAATCATCATGGTGCACTTAGTGTATTTTTTGAGCTCACACCAAGAGAAATTTGATAGAAAAGTTTAAGAGTAATGTATTTGAAGCTCTCAAGATGCTACCTTCAAAGCATCACAAAAGATTATAATTTTAATAATTTTACAAAATAAAAGAACAAAAATTCAAAGTAGATTATATAAACTACATTATTTGAATAAAGCTTCAAGACATTCAAAATCAAGAACTATGTGAAATTTAGATTTGATCCTAAAGCTAAGCCCTTAGGTAAGTTTGTTTTTTAGGATGAATTACATTGTCGTTGTTGTAGTCCTTAATAATGTTTGTATGTACACAAGGCAAAGACGGAATAATTCAAAATTTGACAGTTTGGGCTTCCATGTAACTTAGAGGGTCTTTAGTCCTTAATTCCTAAATGATTTTGACTATATTTCAACCAAAACCACTCCCAAACTACCATTTCTAGTATAGGTACCAAATTTTTAGAAAAAAACATTTTTGGGCATATATAACTATATGATCTTGTAGTACACTAGTTTGAAAAGATGTGCAAAAAATTTCAAAAATTTCCATTGTGTAGATTGCAAGATATTAGCGTTTGAAGTGACAAAAAAAAAAAATTTGGCCTCGAAAAATAACGGGTAGTTGCACTTCATAAGGTCACATTTGTATGAAAAAATGTCCAATATGGTGGTTACTCTTTGAATTAATTCTTTAAGTCAAGTTGGCTACATGATTGAAAATTTTCAATTCATTTGGAATTGTACAATACATAAGAAAAAAAAAAGTAGAGAGAAGTAGAGAATCATTCAAAATACTAAATTTTTAATTATTTATTTATGGAATTGAAAAATGCCAATTCCAATGGTTGTAATGTTATAATAAAAAAATCCACACCTTTTTGTTTCCTTCAAAAATATTGAAAATTGAGTAAAATATAAGACTTTGAAGTTTGTCTTTGAATAGAGATTCAATAATGATCCACAAACTCCTACAAACTCCCGCAAACAAAAACTCCTCATACTTTTGACTCATTGATCAAAATGGAATGTTTAAAAGCTTTCCAAATATACTTAAATCTAGACAACCAATTTCAAATTTTAATTTCTTAAAAAGTGATTTTTAAAGAAGTTTTTTTTGTTGCCTAGGTTGTCTGATAAATAGTGAAAAGTACATATTATCTTATACATTTTTAACCATATAGTCAAAAGTTATGAAAAATGTTGAGCCTTAAAGCTACTCCTCTAGCACATGCCAAGTTAAAATTTCAGCAAAAAATAAATAAAAACTCCATTCATAGTGAGCTATCCTAAATTGCTATGTTGCCAAAAAACGTAGTTTGGGCATTTAGGGTTTGACAATGTATAGCATTCCAACAATATTTTATAACTTTTGAATGGTGTATAATTTGAACTTGAAATTTGTATCATTGGTAGTACATCACAAAATACTTTGAATACAAATGAAAAAGAAATTCAAATTTAGACATTAAACAACTACTTCAAAAGCAAGATAAAAGTCACAAATTAGAGATGTCTTAGCAAATCATAGTTACCAAAGTAAAATTTGTCCATTGACACTCTAAATGTTGCCCAATGTAAAGTAGGGCTTTGGGGAGGGCTATTGGGTGCCATATTGTACTACAAAAAAATAATTTGGCTAAGAAATGGCAAAAAAATATGAAATTTTTTGCCATGAAACTTCAAATTGCCAAAAAAATTGGATGAAATCACTAGATTATGGATGAAAAAAGAATTATGGACATGTGATATGTACTAATGTGATATTTTCTATTCAATATATGGATGAATGTTGAAATTTGGAGCATCACTATAAAATTTTATATCGCCACTTTGGCACCCCATACGAAATGAAAAAAAATCCCGACATGGAGTGTTAATGGGCAAATTTTGCTTTGATAACTATGATTTGCCAAGACCTCTATAATTTGTGACTTTTACCTTGCTTTCAAAGGGATTGTCCAATATCTAAATTTGAATTTTTTTTTGGTCCCTACTCAAAGTGCTTGTAGATGCTTTTAGTGATACAAATTTCAAGTTCACATTATACACTATTCAAAAGTTGAAAAGTACCATTGGAGTGCCATATACCATTTAGGACTAAGGATGCTCTAATGCAAGGCAAGTGCTGCCATTCAAGGGCACCTGAAGTTGCTCCAAATTTTGCTGAGAAGAGTCTTTGGTAGTGCACCCAACACTGGCTGCAGTAATTCAAAAGTTGGAGCGTTTTACACGCACAATAAGGGGTGAGTCGGTCATGTCAGGCGGGTTCCGATTTCCGATCCTGTCCGATTTGATTCGTAGCCCCATAACTTAACTTAATCTCGTCTCTGCAGGAGTGCCCGGTACGAACCCATCCAACGTAGTAGTACGGTACAAAAATTCAAAACCAGTTTCCTGTAAGTTAGGAAGCCCATAGTGGATCACTTGACTTAAGGGAGCCGACCCATTTCCAACCACTTAAGCAATTACACATATTTGGAGCAGAGGTTCCGTGAGTGGAGAAATTTTTCCATGTATAGAAACAGGGTTTAGATGGACTCCTTATTTTTTCGGAATTTTATTTCTCAAAACATAGTTTCTATTAATTTTTCAGTTGAAGATTTTGTTCAACCTATTCTTATCATAAATATCTTCCTATTTCCAACCATAGGTTGGTTTCAAAATCAACTAAGATTGCGGCTAATCGTAATGTGCCACAATTGCATTGAGAATTATGCCATAAAGAATCTCTAGACCCAAATTTATTGCATTTGGATACAAGAGAAAAAAAAAAATTGGATCTAGGACTAGGGACCCAAATTGGGTTGTTTACCTTTTGCCTTCATTCTTGTATAACATTATTCAACAAGAGTTTTTTTTGTCTCCTTTTACTAAAATGGTAGTTGCATAGTATGTTTTGATGTCAAACTAAGGTAGAAGATTCAATGAACAAGTGATGGGGGAAAAAGAACCAACATCATGTAACCAAAGAAAATATAATTTTTTTCCCTTGGTAATCAATAAATCAATAGCTTTCTTTGTTTGAAATCCAAAGACACTTTGCTAATGTTGTTGAATAGTGTTATGTGTAGCACCAACTTTGAACTTTAACATTCCCCAATTTAATAAAAATAATTTATACATAAAAATTATAATAATGTTGTTGGAAATTTTAATCGAGGCCCCCTAGTTCAAGCACTTGTCTTGAATTTGTCTCCATGATTAAGAGTCTTAAAATACAAGCACCAATTAGAGATTTCATATCAAGTTTCCCAAATCACTTCTATTTAAAAAATACAAATTTTTAGTTCTAAAATGCAACAATCGCCAAGAAACATTTGGTGAATGACTTTCAAGATTACTTAGAAATGAAGAATGCACCTATTCATCTAGAAATTTGATCATCTTTGACTAACCACCTCACTGATAGGACTCATCCTTCCAAGTTTTATCCTATAAGGATGCTAAGGAAAGATGAATACACCAATGTATCCAAGAATCTAAAGAGCTTTGGCTAACTACTTTGGTTATGTGACCACATTCTTCCAAGATTAATCCTTGGAAATGCTGAAGAAAGCAATAAATACCTAATGAATGACTTTCAAAGAAACTTTAGAAATATCATGAATTTGATATTTTTAGCTGACAATCTTAATCGGTGATAGGGCTGCTTCCTTTTAGGAATACATAGTGCCATGGGACTTGGGGCGCAGTGTGAAACGCTCCTTCGGTCTCAGCATCAACACTAACTTACTTACACCACCACCCCGCTACAGGAGAGTTTCCAAAGTGTGAAACTAACTTACATTTTTGGTTTTGCACCGAAAACTGCAGTTTTTTTCAAAGCGACTGTTTCGCAAAGAGGTGGGTGGGTTGGTCAGTAGTCAACCTCACAAGTGTCCGTGCTCTCTCTCTCTCTCTCTCTCTCTCTCTCACACACAGGTCTCCGGTCTCCCCATAAAAAGAACGTTGGTCCGTGTCATTCCTTTTTTATATTTGTTCGGTGGATTTTTCATGGTTTCCACTGTAATTTAAAGTTTTCCTGTTCCCGCTTGCTTCGGCTTTGTACTGTTCCCAACAGTGCATTCCTTCCACTTTGAATCCCAGTTTCCCAGTTTCCAGCTTCCTTTGTGTGGCCTTTGTCCTCTTCCCCCAACGAACCTCCTCTCCTTTCGAGCCTTGGGTGTTTGCTTGGGATCGCCGTTTGTTTGAATGCATCTTTTGAATCGAAGGAAGCTGTAACGGTTGCTTTCCTCTTCCTCCTCGCTCCTCCTTCTTCTCGGCATTGACCTTCACCTGTGTACTTGGAGGCCTGTTTCCAACGCATGGCAGGTTTGAATCTGGAGTGGTAGCAATGGCTTGCTGAACATTAGTCCCCTTCGGATGTGTGATCCGTTTTGCATCACCTCCGGAAACTGCACCGGGGTCCTCCTCTTCTGTTGGCGTCCTTGTGGCTATGTAGCATTGTGAGGTGAAGATTTTTGAAAATAGCAAAGAATAGGGTTTTGGAAAGGACAATGGGGGCGGCTACAGAGCTTCACCGGTGTGTTGTTATCGAAGTGGATCCAGAGCAGATGGGGATAACGAACTTGGTTTTGTGGAGCTCATGAGCGTCGATCCAGGTGCTTCACTCGGTTGGACCGATCACTACATTCTTCTTCAGGTGAGGGAGTGGAAACGTTTTTGGAAATTTGGGCCGCATTGGAAGTGGCTCCGTTAGATAGTACTACTAGAGAGAGCTTGATCGCATTAGCGAATCTTTTGTTGGTCGGCAGTGACGTTTCCTTAAGTTACGGATCTCACTAGACACTCCTGCATTTGGATGGCTTTTGGGAACGGGGAAACATCTTCTGTGATCAGGGGCATTGGAGAAACAGATGCAAATCGTTTATAAAGAATACTCCAAACTTCGAATGATAGTTTAGACTTTTAACGGCTAGTTCATTTTTTTCCGGGTGGGTATGCTTACGAGCATCGTGATTGATGTGTAGCGTAATTCACGAGGAAGTATGTGTGTGAATCATTGAACTAGGTCATCGGTCCATAGAATGGTGTATTCATTCTTGATTTGTGCACGAAGATATGAAAATTATGGATTTGGCAATGTTGTTCTTATAAAGCCTCTTCTGCACTTCTGTATAGGAAATCTGTTGCTGACGTTTCAAATTGACCCAGGTGTGGAATACATGAAACCAGAGCAAAATGTGGCGTGCTTTGCATCAGGTGAAATTTCAATGGATTTAAAAGCTGCATTGACGGGTTACACACTGAAATAACAACAGCTGTGTGTGTTGTTTGGCTATAAGTAGTTCGATTGCAATTGAGCTGTAGGAATAATTTAGAAATTCAGTTGAATGTTGCGTGTCTACAAGTGTTTTCTCATTATTTTCCATCTCCTGGAATTCAGATCCTCAATAGTTGGTGACTCCACTGGATAACAGACTGGGTCCAAGTGAAAGAATCTTTCTTTAAAAGCGTAGTCAAGATGGGGATATGTTTCCCGAAGGCGGCTCGACCGAAATACAAGGATGAGCCTTTGAACCCCAAGCCCTCCGCGGTTGTGCCAACGTCGTCTTCTCCAATTTATTGCGATCCGAATCCGGAAGATTCTGCTCCTCCTGATGCTGCGTACTCGGAAGCTGAAAGTAATCTCCCTAGAGTGCAGTTGATCGGAGACATGCTGTGTCCCTTCACGCTACGTGTGCAAATTGCGCTGCAATTTAAGGTATGCCGTCTTTGAATTTCAAAATTATAAAACGTAATGCCAAGTTTGGTGTTCAATCACTGTCTCACTGGTCATTTAGAAGAGGATTATAATCCTTGTCCTCACTCTGAGCTCTTAAATCAACTAAAAGGCACAGGTCGGAACATTACTTGCCCTTATGTCCAGTAATGCCTGAGTTTTAAAGAAATCTTGACTCTCGTGTTAATTAGCCATAGAAATTCTTCTCAATGTCCTAAACCCTTGATCAATCATAAAGTACAAATTTGGATATTCAAAGATTGAATGCAATGACTAGGCTTAATGTCTCATAACCTTCCCCAGCCTCATGGTTCTTTTAGGTTCTTTTCAATTATAACAAGGGTGACGTCCCGAGCGTTATTAACCCTTTTTTCATTACTGTGATGTGCCCAGGGTATCCTCGTGGATCCCACCTGGTTGACTCCTGCAGATTTGGTGAACCCCAAGTTAGTAAACGCTAGTCCAAACGGCAAGTACCCCGTTTTACACTACGGCAACCACAAACTGAGCGGCTCGACCGATGCCATGCTGGATTACATTGAGGAGACGTTCCAAGACCCGACGTTGATCCCTTCTCCAGTGGAAGATGACGTCATGGAGTGGGTGTCGTTCATTCGCGATGAGCTCACTCCCATTGTGGGCCAGCTCTTGTACGACGGCAGTCCTCTCGTGCAGCAGGAGCTCCAACCGATGCTGGAGACCACGTTTTCTAAACTAGACAGTGGCATATGGGAACACGGCAAGCAGGGCCGCTTCTTCTTCGGCAACCTGTTCACACTCGTAGATGTCTATCTGATTCCCATCCTTCTCCTCGTCGACGTCGCCAAGTTCTTCCGAGGTATTGAAATTGGGACCGTCCACTCCCATTTGCTGGCTTACAGTCGAGCCATGCATTCTTTTCCGAATTACTCCCCCGTGAGGGTGAACACGGATTTGCTGAAAGGAGCTGTGGCCAAGACGTTGGTGGAGAGGGCGCCGTCTCCTTTGATTGTCATGACGGTGTTGCAACACAGGAGCATTTTGTGGCACTTGGAGAGGCTGGTCAATCTTGCGGATGGGCTGCCGGTGGACAAAGTGGCCATTGAAGACTCGGGGAGAAGGGGAGTGGCGGGGAAGCAGATGCAGCTGCTTTGGAAAATGTATGGACGGCTGTTGGAACTCATGCAAGAACATGCACAAATGGAGGAACGAGTCATTTTTCCTGCAATAGACTCCACAGAGGAAGGTATGAATTCGGAAAATAGTGAGATTCCATCCTTAGATCGCAAATAGTCTTTCGCTTGTGTTTATATAGCAAGTCTTTCATTAACCTCTAATTTCTCAAATGGCCAAAAGTGGCCAGGCCTATATCTTTAGGAAGGTAACGAAATGTACCAATGGAAAGAAGACATCATTTTTATCAACAGAACTATGCGATTTCAAAGTGGAATTAGCAGCTGTGTGTGTGGGGTAATAGTCTCTGTTTTTTTTCTGAGTCGATTGGAGCTGCTTCCATATGTTGCTGATTTGAAGGGCTTAACTTATGGATTGAATCTTCCAGGAATGAGCGAACAAGCACTTGCAGATCATGCCCGGGATCTGCCTGTAATGAATGGCATTCGTGAGGACATCAAGGGAGTCATGGCATTGGAGCAGGGTTGCTCTGACCATCTAGAAGGCCTTCATGCTCTTGCAATCCGTCTTCACTCTCTTCAAGTAAGGATCTGGTCATAACAAGCTTCCTCTCTGATTACCTACACCATAGTGTGCAATTAACACGGGTCAAAACTTCTCGGCTACAAGTGTACAGTGGGTTGAAAATCTTCAAATCGTCTGAGAGTGCTTCAGATTTGTGAACTTTTTTGAAAATTGACCTGAATGTTGATAGTATCACCCTTAGTAATTGTAGTCTTTAGGAGTCAATGTACCTTGCGTGAGTTTATTATGTACTCGTTCTTTAATAGCGTTCTCATACTCATGTGATTCTCCCAGGAAAATAGTGTGGAACACTACCATGAGGAAGAGAGGGATCTCTTGCCTCAGCTGAATGCAGCTGGTCTGGGGAACAAGAAGCAGGACGAGCTGGTGATTCAAAGCATCGCAGTGATGGAGGAGACTCATGGTAGATTGCTGCCGTTTCTTCTTCAAGGATTGGAGGCTCATGAAATCAGCCAGTACATTGGGCTCCTGCAAAGCTCCTTTGAGGGAGGGAAGAGCCGAGCCTACACGAGGATGTCCTTTTGTTTGAAGAACGCAGACGAAGAATTCAAGGAAGTGTGCAGAGTGGCCCAAGCAAAGATGATTGAGCTTGCAAACCCTTCCAGCAACAAGGCCGCTGGGTAACAATTGGAAATGGGCTACTTCTCACTTCGCCTTTGCTGTACTATGTAAAGAGTTGGGTTGACTTCGAGGTTTGGATGGATATCAACTGTACGATCTGACACAATCAAGCTCCTTGTACCTCGGCACAGTTTTGATTTAACGCTGTTTTTCAGCTGGTGGTAATCAGTGATTTTTCTTCATCCCTCCCCCCCATGGTGCTTTTTGTACGTCTTTTCAAAAATATCTTTTTTTTGACCTTAGGTCCTACCGAGTGTTGTAATGTGACGGATTTTGAGAACCTCCGTCACCTCTAGTGTACTAATAGGTCCAGGTAAAGGTAGCGTGACTCTGCAACCTAGTGAAATTATTATTGATGGCTCTCAAATGGGCCAGCCTTATCAGTATGTAGTGTATTTTCCCGGTTGCTTGTCTAAATGTGGGTAAAGAAAAAACTCTTGTGAGTATCTGATAAATGGCAACCATTGTTGGTGAGATGCTGAGTTTACTGTGTTGTGGAGGATTCTCTGCCTCGAATCCAGGCACTGAAGATAATTGCGCTCTGCTGTCAGTTACCTGAAGAGAGCCCGCGCTTGTAATGCATCCGGTGACAGTCTCGCAAAATTCTGAAAAGATATGTTGGGGCTTTCAGACGAGATATTCTTTAAGTGCTCTCTGAGTTTCATGTGGGGTTTTCCTCTAAGCACAGGCTTTGTACAGAAGTTTTCCTTCTAAGCACATAAGTTATTCAGTGATGAGTTTAGAATCTCATACCCATTATGATGTCGTTTAAAGGCGCGTCTTCCAGTGATTTTGGGAAGATGCACTGGACTGTGGAAAGTCCTTTGGATTCAAGGACGGAGCCCGTGACCTTGCAGTCAAACCTATTCTCCATTTTTCTATGCTCGCTATGCATGGGTGATTTTTTATTTTTATTTTTATTTTTCAGAGATGAATCATGTCTGATGTATGTCATAAGAATTGCAGATTTGTTTGTGAAAATTTCGAATGTCCATGAAGGACAAGTGAAGAAAATTCATATTGAATGCAAAACATGTTAAAAAAAGATTTTAAAATGTCGGATTATTTTGGATTTGAAGTAAATCATTCCGATTAGAAGTAAATTGTAGCATAGAACAATATTTTGTGTCAAAGTATCGATGTATGTTGGTCAGTGTATCACTTTTGTAGAAATTGCCCCATATAATTTCTAAAAACATCTGTAATATGAATTAAATTAAATTAAAGGAGCAATGATGTGGATAAAGCATCAATAAAATTGCTTAGAAAAGAGTGTATGAAATTCACCATGGTCTAGATTTTACTCCAATTTGAAATTTTGAAAAACCTAAAAAATTCAATATTTTTTCAAAAAGAAATTGCAATATTTTATTGCAATTTCAACTTTGGGCCTTTATCTCTGAAGTGTTGATTTTTCTAATTTTAGAATGGCACGGTAAATTGAATTGCACCATGATGTTCTTCACTAAATGTACAAATACAAAGAAAATTTAAGATTTTCTTAAAGCATATTTTGTATTCAATTTGATATTTTTTTCACTTTTATATTCAAAAAAGAATATCGAATTTTCAACAAAAAAAAATTTAAAATTCCTGCAATAAATAAGAAGACATATCACATGTGATTGCATCTCTAAAAAAAATAAACATAAATAATTCCATTCATACATAGTTGCAAAATGCGAGCATACAGAGACAGGGAGTCGGAAACTTTGAAGTTTGAAAGCGTTGTCATAGACTTCGAAGTTTTCAGGGTTACAGGTACAGTACGCCCTGTAAATACAGAATCTGGAAATTCCTCTCAAAGATATGACTCTGTTTCGAAATTGTGTCCTTGTTGTCTGCAAAGATCATTGCTGTCTGGAAACCGTGAGCATCATCACGCTACCAAAGTACCAATTTGTGGACGCCAGTAGCACGCCACTGCTTGTACTGTACTGTGCTTTTCCGTGCTTCAGTTTGCCCTGCCACAATAATATGAACTCGGTCATCAATGACAATTTGTTGTGAACTGTCGAAAGTTTTATTAAAGCTCCAAAAAATTAATTAATTTTTTCACAGAAATTTCTCGAATTGGCAGACTCAACCAATTGAAATTATCTGAAAAGTGCAAAAAACACCCTGATCGTCAGGGTGGTCTAGATTCTAGAACCTTACCAGTTACCACCTGGTGTCTTCTTGATCGATTCTGACAGCCAAAGTGTTAATTGTTGCCGGGGGTCGGCACTTGGCAGTGAGTGCGCTGAAGAGTATCCGAATTATCAGTTACCATGATGGTCAGTCAGAGTTGACATTGGCGACATAACAACAGGTCTTTAATATCATCTTCTAATATCCGATCCTCTATTCTTTCACCAAGCTGCAGGGAACTCAAGTAGCAATCCAAAAATCCCAGAGTCCCAGAGCCTGCAATCCAATCACTCTCACACACACACACACACACACACACGCGTCGACATTCGAAGTACTGAATAACAACAGAACAACGTTCGTATTCAAGAGGACCAGAAATTGGTAGTCACAGTCTCTTTTAGAGATGAATCTTTTACGACAATTGGTTCCAGTTTCAGCTCACTTAATTCACTAGTCACTCAAGCCACGAATCTGATCGCCATTGCAGAGGAAAGTGAGGCACGGGAATTTGTAAATAAAAATCTCTTCTGTGATAACAGAGGAATATTTGAATTTCCCGTGTGATAGTAGTGGAATACTCGTATGTACAAATCCCCTGCGGACTTACTTTCCCCCTTGAGAGTCAAAAGAATGTTGCCAAATCCTGTGAGGTTGAAGAAGGAAGGTGACTTTATTTGGTCCCTACGGCATCGAGCTATTGCAGTCAATTCTTCGTGGCCCAAAACGCTCTGGTGGATATTGGTTGTCATTCTTGTTGAGTTGGACTGAAGGAAATTTCACTCATCAATTCTATCGCTACGCACAAGCAAAATGAGTTTGGAATTGCTGCTTTGGGTTATATACAGATTCACCTGGAAACAAAACCCTTGTGGAAAGGTCATAATCAATTAGAATCTCACTATCGCTCTTTGTTATGTTACAAAAGTTATGTCTGAAGAGGACCTGGAACATGAAGATCCGATGTTGACGCCACCTGCTTATGTACAAATGTGCAAAATAAGGAATTCAACATGTAATATTTCACAGAACTTTATAGAAAACACAATCAATTGTCACAATGTCTATGACATTCTTCCCTAAAATCCAGGGTTCGTAGATGACAAATTTGGTGATCAGACTGCAAAAAATATGAATTCGATGCGGGCAAATTTGATATCTCACCAGAATCAGTGAAGAATATTGCATCTGTTGGTCAATAAATAATTGAAATTGAAACAGAATGTAATCCCTCTAAAATGCACTCGAAATTGCTATTGAAAGCATAAGCAAAACATGAGTGTCCTATGCGGCCTCTTGGTCCTTGAGGGATTCAAGATGTCTGGTGCGTTCATGTCCCGTTGCAGTAACGGACATTCAATTGACTCTGCTACATCTGCTTGAATTTTTTTTGGAAATAAAAATAAACTAATGAGACACTCTCAATCAGTCGCTACTGCACCCAAAGTTGACGTCCTTCCTGCGCGAGGTCTCGTATCAGACACAGGTTCCTCTGCAATCCAGTCCACCACAATTACATCAGCAACGCAATCAAACCGCGAGCCAAGCAGCCAATACAGGATTTTGAAGATCATGCTCCGGAGTCTCCATGGTTGAAAGAGGAGGATTGGAACTCCCAATGCTACCATTTCTTAATTGCATTTACAACCTGCAAGCTGTAGAATTAGATTGAAGTCCATGTTCTTCCAAATTTCATTGGTTGCTTTGTACTCAACGAAGACAACCCATAGTGCATTGGTTCACATTTGTTGCTATTTGAGACAATACTAAATTGAGTATTGTAAGTGATGTGCTACAATTTGTTGTAGTGGACACACATCACACAAAGATTGTGATATGCACCCAACAACAAGCCATAGAATACACCTCATGCAATACTCAATTTACATTGTAGCCAACTCTGTTTCTCTGGAGTAAATATGACTGACATTTGGTTGCATTTGGTTAGTTTGGAAAGTACTATTGGGAGTAATATGAGTATGTTGGCCGTGCAACAAATTACAGACGACAGTACAAAAGTTTTTAACTTTCATCCTTCACAGAATTTTAGATCAATTCAATACAATGTGGTTCACACTATATTCATACTAGCTTAAATATAGTGATTATTACCCATCCTTGCCATGATGAAATTTTTACACCAATTAGATCACATTCATTCAATTTTAGTTTTGGGTGCGGCAAATCTGACATGCCAATTCAATTTTGGCACTTCCTTGATGAACGTCTGTAGCACGAGTAAGTTACAAGGGCATGAAGCAACTGACTGAGGATTCCGTGCACTTACCCTTGACAACTAGTTCCGGCAGCGCACACCACGTTGCACGCCCCGCAGTTGTTGCCGTCACTAGTGAAGTCGATCCGCGAGCAACCGCGCTCGTCAACCTCCACGCCATAGCAGTAGCTGAAGCCCTCCTTGCAAACCGCATGGCAGATCTCGCCTCCGCACACTGGCACGGCGTTCGGAAACGAGGGGCAAACGAGCCCGCACCCGCCGCAGTTCAGTTCGTTGTACACCACGATCGACTCGCACCCGTCGGCCAGCACGCCGTTACAGTCGTCGGTGCCCGTGTAGCACCAGACCAAGCCGCACTTGCCTGCGCTGCACTTGAACACGCCGTTCGGGAACTGATCCTCCCTGCACAATTAACGGACCCGCGAGGGGTATAACGAGCATTCGGTAAGCAAAATTAATATGTAGAGAGAGACTCCGCAACACAAAACCTGTATCAGCTTCAAAAGATAGCAAATGAGAAGACTAAAAATTACAGTTACGCTACGAGAGACTCTGTGCTAGCACTGTGCGGCTGGCTTGGCTTTTCAAGTATGGTCCTACTCAAACTTCCTTACTATGTAGCTTTTGCCAATGCAAAGCCTTAGACCTCTACTTTGCTACAGAGCTGTAAATGCGTAATTCCAAACAGAACAGCAATGCAAAGGCCGGGTCCCCTAGATCTCCTTCGGTCCAGAGCCAATAAATGCGCACTTCAGAATGGTCCTTTCCTTCGGTCCAGAGGCAACAATTGTTTATTATTTTCCAAACATTACGTCAATGCAAAGCCCCCTGTAGATCTTTTTTGGTCCAGAGCCACTAAACGTGTAATTCTAAACATAACATCAATTTTATTATATTGGCGCGGATATCTCCAGCACAAAAATTGCGGCGCAAACCTGCAAAAAGCTCTCTGAAAAACTAGGTCTAGTGTAAATTTGACCAAGTTCAAAGTCGCATAGATACGTGCCCACGTCATGAATATCAGTCAATGTACAGTAACAAACTTGACATTACGTTTATTTATGAATGACCGTTTTTGATTGCTCTGAGCAAACCAATTTATCACGCACGACCTCTACCTTCATTTCCGTTCCATCTATCTTTTTGTGTGATTATACAGTAGATTCATCCCTTCGAACTCTGATTTTTGTACCATGAAAATCTTCGTCACGAAAATAAGAATTGTGAAGGACAAAATAATTGTGATGAGAAAAATGAATCAGAAGAAATGGGTTGTTGCCCACCTGCAAGCGGAGCCACATTGGCCACAGTTGGCAGGGTCAGACCCCGCGACGAAGGTTTCGCAGCCGTCGGTCATATTGTTGTTGCAGTCCTTCCAGCCGGAGTTGCATCGTGCGCTGCAGCGGCCGTTGACGCAAGTCGGGATGGCGTTCGCGCGCGCGGGGCATTCGGTGCCGCACTTGCCGCAGTTGACCAGGGACGTTTGGAGCTGCGAAGAGGTGGTCTCGCAGCCGTTGCTGCTCTGGCCGTCGCAGTCGTGGAAGTTTTTGGTGCAGCGATAGTTGCAGCGGCCGTTGCTGCATATGGGCGTGCTGTTAGGGCGCTTGGGGCACTTCACGCCGCAGCAGCCGCAATTCTTCATGTCCGTCTTCGTGGATGTCAGGCAAGGCTTTCGGGGGTTCTTGCCGCAGGTTTTGAACCCGGAAGGACAGCCGGCGTCAACATTACCTGACCATCCAAACATTCACGCACAGGATTGAAACAAAAATCATGTAATAAAATCCTCCATATCTTGTGCCACGACAATAAGGATGAAGCGCAAGGGAACAGCAATAAATTAAGGTACGTAAGAGTTGACGTACGTCACGAAAACAACAGATGGGCTCAGAGCATCCTACAATGAGACCAGCTAGAAACCACATCGATCTATTGGGAATTAAGTCTAAAGAATACAGAATTGTGTGATCGTTGCCATTAGTATTCTGAAATAAACTGCATTAGCAATAACTTGTTTCAGCGCGTTCTGTACCTACCTCGTCAGAAGTTCTGGGTCAATCCAAGCAACTATACCCATTTGCAAATACTACTACTGTGACTCCCCGTAACATTCCTTAATGATCTTACAGATTACAGATTTCAAGCGCATTCTTAAGGAAGAATGGAAACCAACAGAACTAATGTTACCCAAAACAAGGTCGAATATATGCAACCTAGAAATGCAAAGACGGTAACTATATTTGAACACCCATTCATTGTGACAATGCAATGAAATACGCAAGAAATTCTCACCAGTTTGCAGAAAACAGATTACAACCAAGACGGAGATTGCAACAGATGTTGCCGAATGCCAGTTGAGCCCCATTCTGTGCCGATCTCTTCAATTAATTCCTGCCCAACGGTGCGCAGGATAATTGCAGATTTGTAAGTCAAGCATGCATACACTACTGATGAAGTTTGAAGATCTTTACATTTTACACACCAATAATTATCTGTGGAGCATTCACTGAAGTTGATGGAACGGTGAATGTCCTGCATCGTACACGGCACTGTAGGTTGCGTGGGAGATTGAATTCAATTTGGGGTGATAGCAAAAGTCTGCTAGTGTGTCGCCTCTTTCGGGCGCTGATTTAGAGGAAGAGGAAATCGTCAGTGCCGAGCTTCTGAAGATACTCAACAGTGTTGGGGAAATTGTGGGAGTTTCTCAAACTGATTTCCTCCTTCTACGAAAATGGACCGGTGTTTTTCCAGATAGATAGATAAGAACTCCGGTCTTCATAGAAGGCCGGCGTGAATGAAGTGTCTGTTTGTAATGACAATGAATCAATGTCCAACGGATCAAGGGTTTATTGATGCAAAATTACTTTTCCCTTTTGAAAATAGACACTTTAGTTTCAAGTAATCATTTTAAAAGTAACCAACGTAAAAAGGTAGAGGGGTATGCATTGTATGTGCAATGAAAAGTAATGTTAAAACAATATATTACTCTATTAGGAGTGGTTGGTTGTTTTCTATTTTCCTTTGGTGTAAGATGATAGATGCAACATATTATATGGCAATTGTGTTGATTGTTTTAAAAGTATGTTTTTCCAATGGTAACCGGTTGCTTCATCTCAATCACAAAAAGTATTGGTTTATTTCTTACAATATCAATTTCTCACCGGCCAATCAGTCTTCTAAACTAAGATTGGCACCAATTGAATTGCTAAATTTCTTATGATGTAGTACAAAAAACAATTCCAAACTAAAAGTAATAATTAATATTGCATCTTTGGTAAGAATTGAACTTGGTATAGCCCTTTACCATTTCAAGGCTAAGGATCCTCCCAACTCATCCAAGATAGAGTTGAGAATAGTAATGAAAAGTTTTCATGAAATCAAAAGAATTTAGGAATTGAATCAAAGTTTTCACCTTATTCAAATGGTTCTTTTTGTTGCATATATTGGGTATATAAAGAAAATGTTTATAGCATATATGGTTTTGGACATTAGAACACAACTTGCAACTAATCTATCTAACCCTTGAAGGAAAAACAAATCATTATTTGAAAATGACCTATTCAACTCATCATAATTTGAAAATTATAATTCAATTGAGGCCATATTCATATCAACAAAATCAATGAAGAATATTGTATGTGTAGCTTTAAATTTAACCTCTTGGTTTGATTTTCAAGAGGCTAGAGGTTCAAATTGAGATTCAAATATGTTGTCATAACATGAATTGAATGCATTACAAAAGTCATAAATCAAAGCAATTGAATTATACAAACATTTTCAACATACATTGAACCCTATTACTCCAAATCCTTAAAACTATCTAAGTTGTTGATCCACCCATCCTCCCATTCAATACCCTATCCTATTGAAGGCTAATATCCAAATATTGCCCTCCCCTTGCTAGGATATTAGCCAGTGAATATTATTCCTAGGTGGTTGAAATCCACCAAGTGTTGAAAAGAGGTAGGAAAAATATACTTCAATTTAAGGGGCATTGCTTGATTTCCAACCATACCAATTTCCTTCCAATTTTTCATCCTTTGTTTTCAAATGCAACCAGCTTTTCCCCCACTTCCACTAACTAACTTTGAACTAGTTGTTGTTTTTTCTTGATCATTGTCACTTACTCTACAACAACTTACAATCTAATTACAACAAGTTCAAATATATCTAACTTCCTATGGTAACTTTTGGAGGTTTATGTTTTGTAACTTCATCAAAATAGTGTAAATTTGACAATTCAAAATATTGCAGGGTATTTTTTTGGAATATCATTAAACCATTATCTTCAAGTCAATGATTTTGTTTTTGTTTTCATAGTGGAAGCCCAACATGTACCTCAGACATGCAATTAGATTAGAAAAAGTGTCCATTTTGATCATTCATTCATCACTCATTCACAATATCACCTAAAAATAATAAACTTCAACCCAATATTGACAAATCTCATATTTCTTGTAGACAATTTTGGCTATTTCATTCAATTCTTTTTTCTTTTTTCCTAAAACAATTTATAGAAGCCAACTTAAGAATCAAGTAAGGTTTGGGCCATTAAGTTATTTGCCAACAAAAAATTCACTACTTGAAGCCAAGTGTAAAAGTTGTGACTATCAAGCACCGAATTCTCCAAGTGCACTTGGAGGCCATTGTTGACTTTTGGACATACTAGCTGAACTATAGGAGGTAAAGTCAACCCCTTTGGTATTTCAGTAATTCCGTGAAATTAGTCAACATGGTTTGGTTTGTACAATGTGAAGTCATGAATCATAAGAGCATCCTTAGTCCTAAATGGTATATGACACTTCAATGGTGGATCTAACTTTTGAATGGTCTATAATTTGAACTTGAAATTTGTATCATTGAAAGTGCATCTAAATGTACTTTGATTAGTGACAAAAATATTTTAGAATTAGACATTGGACAACGACTTCAAAAGCAAGGTAAAAGTCACAAATTACAAGGTCTTGACAAATCATGGTTACCAAAGCAAAATTTGTCCCTTTAATATTATAAAGTAGTCTACTCTAAAAGTTCCCATGCTCTAAAAGCAATTATGACACAAAGGTACATTTAGCTTTCTTCAATGTACCAAAAATGTACATTTGAGGAGGTGGTCACTTATAATGACCACTACATTTCAACTCCAAGAACTCATAATGAAATCCACAAAGGTCCAAAAAATATGAAATGACTTGGGTTAGATGCCAATTCCATTTACTAAAAACTGTTTTAAAGAGTTTAGCTTTCCCAACAAAGGGATCAACTCTTAAAAGGTTGCTTCAAGAGCAGACTATCCTAGTGTATTGGCTCAAGTAAGGTGAAAATCGACTCAAATTGAGTTTCCTGTCATGTGCAAAATCATCTAACATCAGAGGATTTTTGGCCCCCTTGGAGGGCTATGAGATCCCTTGGTTGCCACCATTGGGGGAACAGCCTTGTAGCAACTTGCAACTTCTACCTAACGTAGCATGGTGACTACCGCATCACCAAAAAATAATTTTTTTTAAAATGAAATAATTTTTCTTCCAAAAAAACAAAATCTAATAGCGGCTATTCCCAATCTGCTAGAAGAACAATGCCAAAGGAACAGGCTTGAAATGGCCCTCTAGCCTCTCCAAATCTCTTCTAATGCAATGCAAATAATCTTCAAAGCAAATGTTTTATTGCATTCTAGTTGAAGTTTTCCAAATGATGCAATTATTCTTTGCAATGAAATTACGTTTCATTTATGTAAAAAAAATGCTACAATCAACTCATAGAGAGAGAAGTAGGTCCTTGTTTTGTAAGGGGAAGCATGTGCTTACAACAAGTTCCTTTTTTTCTTTTCCTTTTTTGACACAAATGAAAAAGATTTCACTTTGTATAAACCAAAATACAAAACACCAGCCACAGGTGGCCTAGTGAGAGACAAAGCAAGATAGACAACAATCAAGGATAGGGAACAAGCAAGAGTACAAGACCAACCTAATGCTTACATTACATTTCAACAACATTGATACAGAGTCCCATTCATAAGTAATTTTTGGTTTAAAGTACTAATGCAAACAATGATTGGATTTAACCCAGAAGTAACTTGGTGGATGTTTTTTGGCTGATGAATGATAAATAATCTCTTTATGCAAGACAAAATTGCAACTATTCATCTTCCAAATTTTATAGGAAAAAGAAAAGTCTTCTATTGTAGCTTGATTTCCAATGAGTGCTTTTTCATTTTTTTGATTAAAAAATGCCTACAGTTTTAAAACAGATAATTTCCACAATGACCAAACCATTGCTCAAGGGTTAAATTAACAACATCCCGTATTGTTTTGAGTGACATTCAAATATAAAAAAGTGGATCAAAGGGTGATAATGAGATGTTGGGAATTCATGGGCAAAAACTCCACTCCGTAGAGTGGAGACTCCAATTGCAAAAAAAAAAAAATGATTACACCAAATAACCTAATGCAAATCCAAATTGCCCCAAGCCCAGTGGCAACTTGCAATTCTTGGATAACTTGTACCATATTGCATTCTAATGTTAGTAGTGCAAATTATAAAAAGTTGGCATAATGACAATTTTGTTGTGGAATTGGGGTTGAAAGGGTTGGAATTGGGTTAAATAGTCACCATAATTGAGAACTCTAGTGAACATCTTTAGGCATTTGGTTTTATACATGGCACCAAGTTCATTATTCTATGAGCTTGAAGGACACTTTTGGATTATTATTACAATTGTGTAGGGAGATCAACATCATAAATCAGACAAATTGACAAGAATAGTTGTTTCTAGGGGGAACAATGAGAAGCTATATTTTTTTTGCTTTGACCACCTATAATGTGTCACTTTATTCTACAATGTATGGTTCAAAAGTTATTGTATGATACGTCATTTTTAGCAAAGTGTGGACAACTCAAAAGAATTATTTAAAATCACTTATTTTAAATTAAAATTTTAAATTCGTTTTATATATATATATATATGAAAAAAGATTTAAATTATTCCATTTTAATCAATGTGGTAAAGTTTTAGTTTGTAGATAGTTATGGAATCTCTACTCTAAGATAAACTTCAAAGTCTTTTTTATTTAACTCAATTTTCAATATTTTGAACAAAAATAAAAACATTAGACTTAGATTGTTTATTACAACATTGCAACCATTGGGATTGGCATTTTTCAATTCCATAATTAAACTCTTAACAATTTAGTGTTTTGAATCATTCTCTACTTCTTTCTACTCATTATTTTTTCTTATATGTTGTAAAATTCCAAATAATCAAAATTTTCAAGCATGTAGCCAACTTGCCTTGAAGAATGAATCCAAAGAATGACCACCATTTTGGACATATTTTCATATCAATGGGACCTTATGAATGGCAATTGCCCAATTTTTTTTGTAGGGCCCAAAAAATGAATTTTATCAATTCAAATGCTAATATCTTGCAATCTTTATGGTGAAAAATTCTGAAATTTTTTCCACATTTTTTCAAGCCATTTTGCTACAAGATCATATAGTTTAATGTGGAGAGAAAGAGAGAGAGTTTTTATCAGTTTCTTTAACCTCTTAGGAACTCAAGCTCGTCTTGGACGACATGGCGCCAAACAAAAGTCCAAGGCCCGATGGTTTAATCACAGAATTTACCAGGAAAAGTATTTGATTGGTGAAGACTTTACTTCCATGATCCTTCATTCCATCTCCTAGGGTTTTCTTCCTAAAGGTATGAATAAGGGTACAAGCACTCTACTACACAAACGAGGACCTAGAGAGGAGATTAGCAAGTAGCGACTGATTAGTCTTCTCAACGTTGCTTACAAAATCTTGGCTAAGGCACTTCAAAAGCACCTACAACCCATTTTGGCACAAGTGATCAGCCCCAATCAAATTGCATTTATTCCTACCCATTACATCCTCGACAATATTCTTTTCCTATAGGAAACCATTGCTTGGGCCAAGGAACCCAATCAAGAAGCTATTTTATTGAAGCTTGATTTTCATAAGGCTTATAATACAATACATCTTCCTTTCTTATTCAAAGTTCTCAAAGCTATGGGAATTCCTTCTACCCTTGTGGAGCTTATTAAGATGCTATTCATAGATATAGAAGCCTTTGTATGCATTAACGGAGTTGACACCGAAGCCTTCCCAGTGCTTAGGGGAGTTAGAAAAGGTTGCCCCTTGGCTCCCTACTTATTTCTTTTCGTTGGAGAAGCCCTCAATGTCGCTACCAAACATTTGCTATACGAAGGAGAACTCTTAGGTGCCATTCTTCCCTCAGTAGTAGTAGAACAACTCATTAGCCGATACGTAGATGATGTCAACTTCATGATAAAGGGAAAAGAGCAATATTTTCAAAGGTTATCCCTCCTAATTAAATGATATGGTACGGCGTCAGGCCTCTAGATTAACTAGCCAAAGAATCAAGCCTATTGGCTAGCTCTTGGCCCAACTCTTGTATGGCTATCCAACATTGAGTGTCTTTGGACAACTGAATACCAATTATCCAAACTATTAGGCTCTCTTTTTGGTATTGACCCAAAAACTACCGATGTTGATGACATTTTAGCATCAAAGATTCAAAAAAAGCTTGGGTACTAGACTACCATTCATCTCTCTTTGGCAAGTTGCGCAATTATTGTCAACTCTATATTAATCAATACATTGTGGTATTTTATTTCTATATAAGGAGGCTTGTTATTGATTTCTATATAAAGAGGCTTGTTATTTCTATATAAGGAGGCTTGTTATACCTAAAATTTGCGCCTCGTTGAGGGATTTCCTTTAGTCTGGTTTTGCTCACCGTAGCCATATTTGAGTTAGTTGGTCAGATTGTTGTGCATCAAGACAAGTTGGTGGACTCAACCTAGTTGACCTTGAAGAAGCCCTTTATGTTCTTCTAGTTAAGTGGATTCTCAGAGCCATGCTTCCTAGTTCGTCAAACCTATAATTTATTCTTCAACATAGGCTCCTTCAATGCAAGCCTCAAATTCAAGGTATTTGGCTAGCTCTATCACAGTAGTCCTTGTATCACAAATTCCATGTGTGCAAAGGCTCCTATGCATAGGAAAAGATTATCCGTATATGGAGACGACTCAACAAACATGTTGTAGCTCAACCTCCAAAAAAACTATCATGAAGTTCTTACCACTCCTCTTTGGTGGACTATGCACTTTCTTGGAGGGATTCATTAATTTTCGATGAATAGAATAGCTATATTTATGTCTCAAGATATGTGTCAAATCCAAAATATTTGGGATGCGACACAACAGTCCTTCATTTTTTGGAACATGGCAAAAAATCTATTTGGATTGTTAGAATCCAAGGTTCTCGCATATATGAGATTGATATCTTCAAATCCAAGAGCGTGGCTTTACTTACTTGATGGATATTAGTACGTCACATGCCTTCACGAGTCTACAAGGGTATTTACAAACAAGGATGACCAACTCCCCACTTTGGCCTTTACTACCTCTACAAAATTCAAGCCTAGACTGGTTGTTGGTAGTCACATCACTGAATTACCTGCAAGCCATCAATGCTTCACAGTGGGTTCCATATCCTCAACTTTGAAGGTTTGCCCACTTCCAACTCCGCTAGCTCTCCAAATCCTTACCATTCGAATTCTCCAACCGAAATCTAGTCCCTCGATGTATGTGGGAATTATTGCGGATTTGTTCTTTGATCCTAGTAGATAGTCACGGGGAGATTCCATCCCATTTCATGCTTATACCACTAAAATTGGCCGGTCACTTCTAACTAATCATTTAACTCTTATCAAACCTATTTGCAAAAAGTGGCATGGCGATATGGTGGTAGGATATCGGCCAAAATGAAGTGAAGTGTGGCATAAATCTTGTCTACAAAAAGATGTGGGATTTCTTAGGTTAGTTTATCATTGTGTGGTGGTCGTTCATTGCTAGCAAAAGATAGCCAACCCTAACATTACTACCATCTGCTTGAGCTATCAAAATGGCATGGACAAGACGATCCTTCACAAATTTCATCATTGTCCTAAAACTTGTTATACATGGAACTTTGGTCTCTCGGTCCTTTATCTAGCCTTGAAGATCCCCCCCAGACGTTGGACAATGGCCTACGTTCACATGACAATAATGTATCTTAGGTTTTAAGTTGCCAAGACGTTTGCAAAAAGGGACCACAATGAGGTTCCTTTTTAGGGGCTCAATTATTTAGACCGCATGGTTAAATAAAAATGCCATCTACTTCAATAATACCATTTGGTTGGATCAAAAGTTGAAGCAAGTCATGTGGGAAGCCTTTATCAACCACGCTCGAGTTACTTGGTGTAAATCCACCAAACTTTGTGCACTTTACCCCAACAAAGCCGGCTCCTTCCTCAAGCAGTTTAATAATATTTGGCTTCAAATTGATTTCTTTGGAGAGGGGAATCATTTACAAATGCAATGGAAATTTGCTCTGCCATAGGTGGGCAACTTTGCCTAAGCAATCTTGTTCTTTTTGTTGGTTGCTTAGTGCGTGAGCTCTGAGGTTAATTAGCCTTGGTTGTTCTCTTAGTGGCTAATAGGGCTTGCTTGGTTTGCTTGGCTGTTAGTTACTCTGTAGTGTTTATTTCTCCTTTATTGTTGAAAATCTAAAAAAGATTCCGCCAAGGACATGCATGGTCCTCTAGTTCTTTGTATTGTTTTCCCTTTCAATGGAAATTGTCCACTTGTTTAAAAAATTAATTATATATATATATATATATATATATTCTTTTTTTTTTTCTTTATGTTTTAGACTTGAATTCTTAGTTTCACTTCTAAGTCTTTACAAATGTCTACTGCTAATTCATTCGTTTTACACAAATATAGAGGAAAAAATTTTGTATTACTATATATAGCTCTTTATCTTCTTACTTATTGTGGGATTTTTCTGTGAATATAGACCGCTAAAGTATATCTGTCACATGTTGAAATTCCCCCAAATACAAAACAAGTTATTCACACTTAAGGTACCCAATGAATGCTCCTTCTATATGAACAACTGGATTATGGGTGTTGAGCCCCTGTACATTCCAAGAATACTTTTCAATAGCCTTGTTTTATGAGTGATTAATTTATGAGTATTGAGACCCTGTACATTCTAAGGATACTCTTCAATAGTATGTCAGAGATCCATTTGTTATCATTTGTAAATTTGTTGTTAATACTATTATATTGATAGTTAGTTGGGACTTGTGCCTTTACTATTTGATTAAAGCCATTCATCAAGCCAATTGGTTGCCAAATGCATATTTGCACTAAATTTGGCCTCCTTATCCTGCTTTAGCTTTTGGACTTCTTTTGAAAATACCCATGAATTAAGTTACTAAGCTTTCTAAACTTCAGTCTACAAAACTCAAGGCTAGGAGTAAGTTGCAGTCTTTCACGTTCAAAAATTGAAGATTTAAACTTTGTATTAGGGTTCACTTACGATGGTGTTTGGTTCCTAGAACAGCAACTAATAGGTACTGATGATTTCCTTATTGCAAAACTAATATGACTCTTTAATTTTTGCTTGTATGATTTGGCTATAATTACATGATTGTTGAAATGTTTTTCTCTTGTGAATATCGATAACAAGTAGTGGTAAATCTAAAGACACCTCATACACATTGTTTGGCAATTTAATAGTGTACTAGGATGCATGGGTACAGGTGAGGAATTACCACTTCTCGGAAAGGTTCTTTCATACAATCTCTTATTCTATACTATATGTGGGTGAAGATCCAATTTGTCAAAGCAACACCATGTGTACTAATCTCTTTGGATTGAGTTTACATGTCTTCTTTTCTTTTCAAATCAAATTGATAATTGTTGTGCATTTGAGTTCCCTCTAGAATTTGGGTTGTTGATATTTCGACCTTAGAGTATACAACTGGTTGCACCCAGTTAACTCCATCGATGAGATTTTTCAAAAAAAAAAATTGGCTTTAAAAACTCATTTTTGTAATTACCATTTTTTATGGCACTCATGTTACTTATGATTTATACTAATAATGATTAGGATTTGTGTTCATTTGGGATTTATTACTTGTCCTATTTGGTATTTCATTAGAATTCTTTGTTATTTTGCAAGGGATTTATAATGATGAACTTGTGGGATTTCATCCTATAGATTGATTATCTATTTCTCTCTTTATATTATTGATTTTGTGCAAATACAATATTGAATAGCATCCACAAAACATGAGTAAGAATTTGAAGAAGAATTAGAATCTACCTTGACTCTTTCAAGGAAGTTTCGAAAAAACAATTTTTTAAAATATTTATTTATTTATTTTCAAAATTTTGGTATTCATACTAGAAATAACAATTTTAGAGCATTTTTGGTGAAAACATAGTCAAAAACCTTTAGGGGTTAAAGTCAATTTTGTCACTAATTGTACATTGACAATCTTTGCTATAACTAAAGAAAGGTCTTGGAATGATATTATAATGGGCTATATATTTTTATGGGCTTTAGATCAAAGGGGAAGAGACTTGCATCAACAAAAGCTTTGTTGAAGACATTTGAAAAAGTAAGGTAGCAACACCTAAAAGAAACATATTCCATTCTTTGACACATAAAAAATTGTCTTAAATGAACACTTCCTAGACTCAAAATCAACACAACTTTTCAAATCCAACCAATGAGAGGTGGAGAGATTTTTAAATCAACCAATGAATGTTGAGACATTTTTGTACTTCAAAGGTGTCCATTCAAGGTGAGTCTAGTATAGTATGAAGTATAGGCTACCTTGGTTTTCAACTTGAAAAATTTATAAAATATTGTAAGAGTATTGGATAATTACAAAACTACTTGGGGTTGCATTTCTCTTGTTTTGCTAGTAAGTACTCTTATGAATTCTTTTTTTGGCATTTGACCTTTGATATAGTGGAACAAGAAAAAATGATGCTTTTAGTTGATTCTATCTTCCCTTACTTCAAAAGCAAATCTAATGCTACAAAGAGAGAGACACATCTTTTCATAATATAGCTACTTGTTTTTTTCCACAACTTATAAATAATAAGTGCAGTATGCATAAAGTAATCTATTTTTTCTATTTTCTCGTTTTGAGGATTATATTAAGGAGCCTATTTCAATGATATAACATTTTTAACCAATATTAGAGGCCGTCCCTTTTGTTCCCCAAAAAATCAAGCATGGAAACTTCCCAACCAACCAATAATTCTCTTGCAACTTTTCACTCAACCAATGGTACTAGCGTTGCAACTTTTTAGCTAGTGAATCAATGATTCCCTTGAGATTATAACCCAATTCTCTCCTCTGCATCCAACGAGGCATTCAATTATTCCTCCTCCAAGATGGAATGGTTTAGACAAGTTAACAATGTATGGAGTTATTCGTCAAGATTGAATTAATCCTTAAAGAATGAGTTGGTCATTATAGAAATCATCTTGTTTTGGTGTTGTGTGAATAGTTGAATTAAAAAAATGCAAAAGCATTCATTGGAAGTCAAAGTACTACAAAAAAAAATGTGCCCTTTTAACATAAAATTTGGGAGATGAATAGTTGCAGTTTTGTCCTGCACGGAGAGATTCTTTGTCATTCATTGACAAAAAAAACGGCCGTGACATTGTTTATTTAAGAGTGAAGGTACTGAGTTTGCTGTAGAAATGCTGAAAAATTCACATTGGCTGGGGCTGGTTTGGGTGTTCTCTGTGGAAAAATAACTTCACTGTACCTTGCACTGGAATATACTGACCATAGTGTAGTCGCAGTACTATTTGGTTCTCTTCTAAATAATGACCTTGACAAGTTGGACATTTTCTTAGATGCAGGTACAGTCTCAAGAATATGTCCAGTTTTTTAAAAATCATATTGGAGAAGTAACTTAGAGAGTTGTTTCTTCAATAATCACTAGTGCCCCCGTCATTGCCATGGGTAATATAAAAATAAAAGTAATTTTTTTAGTTTTTTTAATTCATAAAAAATTTGAAATTCAATAACTTTCACACTATATGTCCAAACACCACAAAACAAAGCCCATGCACCCCTCCTCAACTTTCTAACATTACTAGGAACATGATTGGAAGACGCACAGTCACGGAGATCTCAATGTAACAAACAAAACAAACAACCTAGTTTAAGGTATGGATGGATGGATATGGATGTGATACTTAGGTGATACTTAACCCCTAAAGTTCTTTGATTATGTTTTTGCCAAAAATGCTTCACAACTGCCATTTCTTATACAAGTTTCAAATTTAAAAATAAAAATAAAAAAACATTTTTGGACACATATAACCGTAGGATCTTGTAGTAAACTAGTTTGAAAAGATGTGATAAAAATCTCAGAAATTTCCATTGTGTAGATTGCAAGATATTAGCATATGAAGTGACGAAAATCACTTTTTTGTCTCTGCGAAAAACCGAAAGCTGAACTTCACAAGGTCACATTTGTATGAAAAAAATGTTCAAAATGATTGCAACTCTTTGGATTTATTCTTCAAGGCAAGCTGGTTACATGCTTGAAAATTTTCAAATCATTTGGAATTGTATGACATTTAGGAAAAAAATAGTAAATAGAAAGATGTAGAGAATGGTTCAAAATACAAAATTATTAACAATTTATTTATGGAATTCAAAAATGACAATCCCAAGGGTTGTAATGTTGTATTAAACAATCTTCACCTAATGTTTTTATTTTTTTTCCAAAAATATTGAAAATTGAATTCAATAAAGGACTTCAAAAGTTGATTTTGGGGTAGAGAATCCATAACTAACCACCAACTAAAATACCTCATAACTTTTGATTCATTGATCAAAATGGAATGATTCAAAGCTTCTAATGTATATATAAATCTAGAGAACCAATTTCAAATTTAGATTTTTGAAAAAAATGATTTTTTCAGATTTGCTTGGATTGCCCGAATTAAAAAACAAACTACATATTAGGCTACAATTTTTTACTCATATTTCCAATTGTCTTGAAATTTAGTGCACATCAAAGATAATGCTCATCCACACCTTCTATCAAAATTTGGGCCCAAAACATAGAAATCTCTAGTCACACACACTTGCCCAAATTTTCTATGTTGCCAAAAAACACAGTTTGATCTTTTAGGGGTTAACTTATATCAAAACTTGGTGATTTCTTAGTAAAATTTGTCTATTGGTCTTTGAATATAGTAACGATCTAGCTACTTTGATTGAAAAAAATGAAAATTATTTCTTTAACAAAAAGTAGCCAACATCTTTTGGATATATCCATTTAGTAATAAATCGAGCATAAAAAAATTTGGAATGTGTCACAACATCTGTCTTTTTTTTGCTTTTGCATGGGTCTCCAATTGAGGATAATAATTATGGCAAATTATACATAATATTTATATGTGATTTTGTTCGTTAGATACAAGTTTTTGTTGGACTCTAGTTGAATGATTCTATTTTTTCTTTAACCTTGGAGCACTTCGACTTCCAATTTCTAGACGACAAAATTTTTTTAATTCAGTTTTCTTTCTCAATACTGCATGGATAAAAGTCATCTAATTTGTGGAGATACTTTATCAAATTGTTGGCCTATCCAATGGTTGAATTTGGTATTTCCAAAGTTCATATTTGTCTAAAATTACAAATTTAGAATTGCATTAAGCCAAAAACTGCATGGACTTTAGTTCAAAATTGGATGTGCAAAAATGAGGTCTGAGATTTAAAGAACACAATTTTTTTGAAAAATCACCATATCAAGAGAACCTCATTTCAAATCCATTCCAACAAGTTTTACTCAAAAAATGATGATATTTTGCTTGTACTTGAAATTAAAATTAATTTTGAAAATTCCCTTTCAAAATTTATAAAAGGATATTACTGATAGCACTAGTAAATCTAACTTCAAGGATGGAATCTAAAACTCAAAATCTACAATTTTTATTTTTATTTTTATTCCAAAATATTCTTCCAAATAGCACTTTATAACAATTTTTCCTAAATTGTCAATTTTGGAAATGGATCTAGATGTTTAAGGGTTAAAATATTATAGATTTTTTGCTAATAAAATCCCACATTTTGTTTGAAGACAATAATATTTAGCTCACAAAATAATGATAACTTAATCACAAAGCTCTTCTACTACAATACAAAAGAGGTAAAACTTACTCTTCTATTCTCTTACAAAAGATCAACACACATTTTGGACAAAAATTGTCAAAAAATACCATTTGTTTAGGGCAGTGAAAGACATATACATTTGAAAAAAATTCAACCACAAAAATTTGAATTAGATTACTATGGGAATGCATGAAAAAATTGAAAAACATTCACTTGCATAGATTTATAGATTGTCACATTTGAAGTTAGATGAAAAATAAAATTGACTTTGGCTGACAAGATCGACAAACTAAAACTCCTCCAAAATCCAGATTTTTGAACAACACATTCCTTTTACAACTCCATCCTATATCAAGTTAATTACATACCTTCCAAAATTTGGAAGAGAATGAAGAACTTTGCTCATGCTACTTAATGCCACTAGACTTCACTATAAAACCTTGGTCAACAAAACTATTGATCCAGGCATCCAATGAAAAAAAAAAAATTTTGTCTAGAAGGTGCACATTTACACCTTGTGACAAAAATTTTAAAATATTAATTCATAATAGAAAATATTTTTAAAAGCCTATCCAAATTCCAATTGATCATTCAACATCCTTTTGTTCTTTGAGGATTAATTAGAAGATTCAAAGGTAAATTCAAAGAGATATATTCCACACCAGGCAATGACATATATTCACCATGTATCCTTGTAGGTAAGACCTTTTTATTTTTTCACACAAGGTAACTATACCTAAAATTGCAGAAATAAGCAATTTAGCATGGTTCCTACTATTATATTAATTTTTTTGTGGTGGTAGTCAAAAGGGGATTCTACATTCTTTTAGAATACATTTTTTGACACTATTGGAATAAACTACAAATTTTGAAAGTGCTGAAAATAAGTATTTCTAAAACCAATCATAGACTCTCATGAATAGTGGAAGTACATTTTAGGTGAGAATCTAGATTGTGCGGTTTTAAAAAGTAGTTGAATTCATGAGTAGTTACCCTATGTAAAAGAAACCTTGAAGGATGATATTAAGTAATATGGAAAAAATTGCTTATCATTGTATATACCATATCCCATTGGCAAAGTTGGCAAAAAAATATTTAAAAAAATATATCCAATTTTTTTTTTGAGTATTGTTTCTTCCAAAAAAACATTATATGAGAGAAATGAATCTTTTTATTTTTATGCATTTGTCAAATCAATTTTTCCAACTTTTATTAATTATACAATAGGAAATATTGGACCAAGAATGTTGAACTTAGAATGTTGAACTTGACAACATGATTAAATAGTAAGCAAGTTGCAACTATATGAAGGTGAACTAACTACATTGAAAGCAAATTGTAGATTACCAGGATTTAAGTTGTACTTTTATTAGAAGTGATAATATGTGAACCTAGGATTATGAGCACATGAGCCCTAAGAGTCTACACACCTATATTATAGAAACCTTCCATGATCATAGGAAATCTATGTTATAGATACCTATATTATAGGTGTTTACAACATAAATACCTTTAATGGTTGTAGGATATCTACTTCTACTTAAAGCTTAAGCCTCATATGCTCACATTTTTATGCTCACATTCTAGCATCGTTGCTTTTGCACCTCTCCAACTATATACCATTATATCAATCATTCATCTGTATATATGGATGCTAAAATAGTTACTTAAGTGCTCAAGGACCAAATCCATTGTAAAATGGTCAAACATCATGTTTGAACTAAATTCGCATTTTAAATTGTGTTAAAATATCAAATTTATACTTACTATAAGTGATTGTTGATTGTCTATCACTATAAAAAATTTCAATGCATTTTGTGAAAAATTGTTGTTGTTTTCATTTTGGCAGCAAAGAATGAATATAAACTATTAAATATTGCATAAATAATCTTATTAATTTGAATTCTCTCAAGGAATACAAGTAGAAATTAATGAATATTGATGTGAAAATTAATTAATTTCAAAATGCCCTTCCCAAAGTCCTTCAAGTCAAATGCTACTATCAAGCTAAATTTATCTTATATATATTTTATGTAAATTTTGATACTTTTAACTTGTAAAAAATGAAATTTCTTTGGCTGTCAATCTTTTCAAAAAATTTGATGAAAATTCAAATTATTATGATTTTCGAAAGTGGAAAATGAAAATGAAATTATGTTCATTATAATATATATATTAGAATAATTAGAATTTATTTATTGTAATTGAAGGTTAGAATGAGAAACGTGGTTTTGTAATTAAAATTCAAAGATCATTTAAAATGAAGAAATTGTAAATGAAATATATATAATATTAAGTAATTTGGATTTTAGTACATAAAGCTTGCAATTTAGTGCAAAAATTCTTTCAATTTCTGGATTTTTCCAACTTGATTTTTCACTAAAAATTAAATACTAGGATGGTTGTTTTGAAAGTTATAATTAAGGTTGATCTATGAGGTCATCAAACTTAAACTTTGAATTAGCATTAGTTTCACTAGTGAAAAAATTGTCTTGGAACACCAAGCTCAACCACTATAGTTTGATGCTCATGACACCCTTTTCTATTATTGTTTTTATACTTTTAGAAAACAAGATGAATATTAAATTTAATGATTTTGAATGATGTGCTTGAATAATAAAACAAAATAATAATAATTAGAAACCATTTTTCTAATACAATCATTATTAAGGTTTCCTACAATCTCAATTCAAAATATGCTTCTTGCACTTCATATTGGTCATCTTTACATCATTCAAAGTAGAATATAATGAACTTAGGGAAAAAGAATGTGAATCTTTTGCTCATGTGAGATACTAAGATCCTTTATGTTTTGAAATTTTTAATCCCTAGAGGTTCATGACTACATTTTCACCAAAAATGCTCAAAAATTGTCATTTTTAGTACAAGTATCAAATTTTTGAAAAAAACACTTTTTTGACCATGTTACCATAGGATCTTGTAGTGTGCTGACTTGAAAATATGTGGTAAAAATTTCAAAAATTTTCACTGCAAAGATTGCAAGATATAATTGCATTCAAATTCACTAAAATCATTTTTAAGGCCTTGCAAAAAAGAGGGCAACTACACTTCACAAGCGCACTTTTCTATGAAAAAATGTCCAAAATGGTGGTGCTTCTTTGGATTCTTCTTTGTAAACAAGTTGGTCACATGCTTAAAATTTTAATATCATTTGGAATTGTACAATATATAGGAAAAAATAGTAAGTAGACAATAGTAGAGATGATTCAAAATAATAAATTGTAAAGAATTTAATTATGAAATTAAAAAATGACAAACTCAAAGAATGCGATGCTATAATAAACAATCTACTTCCAATGATTTTATTTTTTTCCAAAAATATTTTCAAATTGAGTAAGATATAGGACTTCAAGGTTTATTTTAGAATAGAGAATCCATAACTACCTGGCCTGCAAACAAAAAAATTCTCATAACTTTTGATTTATTGATGAAAATGGAATGATTCAAAGCTTAAATATATATATATATATATATATATAACTCTCAAAAACCAATTTCAAATTTTTTTTTATGAAAAAAGTGATTTAAATTTTTTTGCCAAGGCTGCCCATTTACAAAAAAAAGTAGTACATTAGGCCATAAATTTTGACTCATATTTCCAAATGTCATGAAATTTAGTGCATATAAAAAATATTCATTGTCTCCACCTTCTATTCAAATTTGGGCTAAAAATATAGAAATCTTAGTCACACATTTGCAAGGTCCCAAAATTGCTAGGTAGCCAAAAAATGCATGTTGGTCCTTCAGAGGTTAATCTACAATTATTTGTCATATCAAGAGCAATGATCATTATAGTAATAATATAACTTTTCAAGAACTAGATGGAATGATTCATTGTTGGCCCTTTAGTCATTGCACATATTTAAACTAACATAATTTATAACTTTTTTGCAATAAGGCAACAAATTGGAGAATTTCTCACATATGTTTCAATCAATTTATTTTTAAGGATAGAAAAGAGACTTTGTAGTTGATCAAAGCAAAAACAAATAGATTAGTGTTGTTGTTCCTAAAAGGATCTTTTTTTGTTCATTTTAGTGAATTCTAATGTGGTGATAATTTTCTATACCTTTGCAATGATAATCCAATAGTTTTCTCCAAGCTTGTATAATAATGAATGAACTTGATTCTATGTTTGAAAAATGTAACTATAGTAGTGTTCATTGAATTCAAAATATGGTCAAATTTCCATTCAATTCCAACCTTCTCAACCTTTAATTCTACATTGAAGTTGAATTGAACCTTTTAAAGTTTACATTACATTAGAATGCAATAGGTCTCATTAGACCAAAACCAAGGGTCACAATTGGGTTGGTTTGTCTACCTACATTATGAGTTTGACTATGCATTATAATAATTGTTACCATCATTTTTGACAATCTTAAATTGGTTTATTTTTAGTGCTTTAGTTGTTGAACATCTCATCTTAAATCAAGTATGTAAGGTAATTTGCTCTTAAAGTAACCATTAAAGAGTTGATTGCCTTTGGGGGAAGCTAAACTCCTTGAAACAATTTTCAGCAAATTTTCAAAGAAAGAAAAATGGAAATGGCATCTAATCTAAGTTGTTTCATATTTTTGAATCTTTGTGGAGTTAGTTACAAATTTTTGAAGTTGAAATGCAATGGTCATTAGAAGCGCTGACCTCTTGAAATGTACATTGCTAGTATAATGGACATGCATACTTCAATGGTACAAACTTTATTTTGATCTACAAAACCTGCAACTATATGCAAATGCTTTTTCATTAATAGCAACCATAAAATCCTAAATAGAAGTAAATGTCAATGAAAAATTCAAAATTCAAAAGTCATACTAAGGTGGGCACTTCCCCAAACCACCAATTTTTGCTAGTGTATCTAGATACTATTATTATCCTATTCAAATTTTCATACTTTCTCATTGGCAAGTGAAAAGAGGTTCCAATACACCAAAGAATGCTACATTTGGATACAATATGCAAAAGTCACAAAGGTCAAAGTATTCTTTAGTAGAGATTTTGAAATTGATTCTTCCATTTATCATAAGTACATATTAATTTTGGAGATGCACATAGAATGATGATGGCATTTTTTGGGTCAGAGGCACATTCGGAGATGCCCATCTCAAATCCTTGAAATCAACTGCTATTGCAATTGATAATTTCTTGGGATAGCCAAGCCTCCCTACAAAGGTACAAGAATCTTAGACTACCGTACCCATGTGGTCTTATCAACAAGCTACAATAGTTATCCACAGATTTGACAACTTTGAAGGTCAGGCCAATTTGTTGTGTAACTTAAGAGGCCTGAAATCCTCACTTGTGATTGGACAAAAGGCTGAAATTTGTGCAATCAGCCTTAAGGAGAGTGACCTGGCCTTAGGTGCAAAGAGTCCCTTATAAAGTGTGACAGACTGGCTTGTTGCTGTTGGTCCCAGTGCAAAATGTTTGATTTGATGACTCCAGAGTATTTAAAATAAATAAATCTGAGTTGGACTGTCAATTTCATAGATGCAAATAAAATCACACATGAGTTGAGGTGTGGTGTGGACGGATTTCAGTTAAGTTATTTGTGCAACATTTAAATGATGTGAGTATGTGAGAGACAATTGAATTCGATATTTTTTGGACAAATATATGTCAAATGGGGAAGATAGGATGTGACTCAATGGAACCAAATACCTGCAGTAGGGTTGGGGATGTCTTCATATGATTATGCTTCATGTGCATTTTCTAGGGAACCAAATCCTAGATAGGATGAGGTATATATGATTTTTGAGCCTCAATTTCATTACCTCATTTTTGGAAGAAAGCAAAAAAAATTATTATGTTTTGGATCTTCCAAGATATAATATATAATTTATTTTTTCTATTATTTTTTATTGGCATTGATGAAATAGGTTTAATTCATTACAATCAACGACATGCAATCTCATTGTTTTTCATTTGAATGGATTCCTTGGAAATCCCATTGTGAGCATACATATTATAAGAGAGAAGTCACAAAGAAGATCCAATATAGGGGTATGGAAAAATGACTCAATTGTTGAAATTTCAATATGACTTAGAATTCAATCATGTTTGTGAACCATTTGGCAAAAATGTATTTTGTCCTCAATTAATTATCATTCAGTCAATTCATCCATTCATCCTCTATCCACAAATCTCTTATTTAGTACAAAGCATATCCAATGTTGTGGTAGTTTAGACATAAGTTAAGGTACACAAGGTAGAAAGATCTATTTCAATATATGTTGTTTTTGCTATGTAGGCAAATGGAAATCATTAAGATTCAAAAGAAGAAAATGTTGTAGAGAGTAATTTTTATATAGAATGTTTTTGTAATTTTTCATAGTCAAGACTTTAACAAACCTCAAAGTGTTCAATAGGGGCATGTTTAAAGCACCTTGAGAAAGACCCAAAATCATTTACAAACATAAAACACCATTTGTAAAGTAAAAGCTATTTAAAACAGATGGTTTAAGATCATGTTGGTGAAACTGCAATAAATGCCTATTTGACAGAAGTAGGAGGGATGGAATTAGGTACTTCTAACTTAGATCCATTACTAATCAACTTATTTTTTAGTTAAAAAATACCCATTTCCATTGTTGTTTCAAAGGGGGACTATTCTTGTCTATTTGGATTTCTAATGTGGTTTTTTTAATTCCTTTCATTTGCAATTGTAATCCAAAATTGTCCCTCAAACTTGTGGAACAATGAACAAATTAATCTTTTGCCATGTGTAGAAACAATGGTGTTTATTGAAGATATAGAATATTTTGAATATTTTGAGCACTTGAAATAATATTTTAGTTCAATTTTGTATGTTTTTTTCAACTACATTGTTTCTAAATAAATATTTGAACTTTCAAATTCTAATCATTTAAAGTTTGAGGGGTAGTTGTCAAGATTTCTAAAATTGTGAAAATGTGTTATAAAATGCAACTTAGAAAAGAAAATTTGAAGATGATTCTCAAACAATAGTTGTAAAAATATCATCTATAAATCATAACCATGTGGTTAGATCAACTAGTAAACAAACTAATATTTTTCAACAAAATTTAATGTCAAAAATTAAAAAGCCCTTCTAAAATTGATTGTAGATTGAATATTTGTGATTTTTACAAGAAGTTTTTTTCCTTTAAGTTCAAAATGTTAGGTTCTAATAATAGTCATTTTTTGAAGATTTTTCTTTTCCTTTTTATTCAAGTTGTTTCTGAAAAGTCATTTTTCGAATTGAAAAATTTACTTTTTGAAACTACATATACATGTTGCCTTTGAATTATAGAGTATTTGCAAAGCAAAGTCTTCACAATTTATATTGTATAAATATTGAAGAACTAACACAACAATCTTCCCCAAACTTGATGGATGAAAAATGTATTTTTGTATGCTTGTGATGTGTTTGTGTTCATCTATAGTTTGAAATTAAAACATCTAGTTATAAAAGGTTAAAAACAAATATATAATTACAATGAATTGCAACAATGATCCATTATCAATATTTTGGGTGTAATTGGATAGTTATGAAAGTCTACATTTGCCTCAATTGCTTGGTTGAAAAAATAACATTTTTGACCATTTTCAAAAATCAATATGATTTTTGGGCAACTTTCTATGACCAAATTTTGATCAAAATTTTAAAAACTTTTATTTTAATTTGCAACAACATTTGAATCAACAATCGTCAATAGATTATTGCCTAGGTAGGCCCTAACTCATAGCAAAAGTAGACCAGAGGTTGCAAATTAAACAATTTTGTAGCTAGGAATTTATATCATTTAAAAAATTTCTATAAACTTTTAGAAACATCAAAGACAACTATATCTAAAAGATGAAAAATATAAAATCTCTTGTAGAATAAATCTACTCTTACAAGAAAAGTTTTTGTTCATTCTATTATGACTGTTAGGAAAAAATTGTAACAAGTTTTGTTTTTTTAAGCAATCATATCATTTCTTAAATCTAAAAAATGTGCAAAAATTTTAGTTGATTAATAACAATATTTCCACCATTGGAATAGCATGCTTCAATTCCATGTTAGCAATTTTGTTTATCAAGGATTTACTTTTTCTGTGTCATCTTGAATATCTTTCCACAAATTGATTACTTTAAAATACGACGTATTTACTTTTTTGTTGTTGGAATTTTTTCCCATAGGTCTTCAATTCAATTTCCCAACATACTATCAAATTACTCAAGTTGCAAAAGATACAACTTTTTCCATCAAAATTTTCGAAATTGAAACTTCACTTTTGGGAAGGTTTGGGTTGTGGGAGGAGGTTCTATATCCTTTCATCCCATTCATTCATCCTCCCAATCGGATGAGACCGCGTAACAGTAGCCTCCAAACACGCCCATCGACGGCCCCACGTCCTTGATGCCTGTGCCCATCCGGCGGCCACCACCCGAACGCCCGGCCCCCCGGGAACACCGACGGGAACGGAATATAACTGGGAACGAAACCAGCTAGAACGTGTTCTCTCCGGCTTGCTTGCGGGCAAAGGGGAATGCGGAGGAGAGCGCGGCGGTGGCCATTGTGCGGAGCGGAGAGGGAGGGTGCAGGGCTGACGCAGGAAGGGAATTTTGCGATGCACTCTTGCATCCATCGCTCCAGGTATGCTTCCATTGATCTGGCTTACTCTTCGCGCTTTCGATTGGTATGCGGAATGTGGAAAGAGATGGTCAATTGGGGTAACAAGACCATTTCGAATCTTTTTGCAAAACCCTCCGGAAGCTTGCAATCCGTGACTCGAGAGCTTCGAGAATAGGAACGAGACTTAAAGTATTCGTGCCTCGATGTATTCGTCGCTTGTTGCCGTTGAAAGGTTAGGCCGAGGGTATGTCGGTGAACGGGTGAAGAAGGTTTGATTTGTTCGCAGATGAGCGTTGTTGTTGTTGTTTTTAAGGGCCTTGAATGGCGTCGGGCGCCGGTGTCTTGTTGGAATCGCGTGATGGAAAGAGATGAGATCGGCTTGTGCAAGTTGGCGGAGATGGTGGCGAATTGGGGTTTCGAGTGATTTGCGGAGATGATTTGATGTACGATGCGATCGGTGTGTAATTTTGAGCTCTTTACTTTGGCTTTCGCGGTATGAATCGTTATCTGGAGGTTCTTTCTTGTTAATTTGGTTCGATAGGAGGTCTAGGTTTTTGGTTTTCACTATTTCTCTCTTATTTTATTTCACTTTTTAGTTTCAGCTACGTTTGGCTTATTTCTGGTTCTGAACTATCGTTTGTGAGCAAATTAATTACCGTACCTTGGTTTGGGAATATTCGTGGATTCTACGGTCGTCGTTTCTTGGTTCTAAGTTCTCGCGATAGTGTGTATTGCGTTTTCGTCCTCATTGTTCTCTATGAGCATGGTAAACTTATTGTTGTTTTATTTCACCTCTTGCACTTGCTTCTGAAGTGCAGTGGTACTCACAAGAACTTCAATTTTTGGGGCTAGTGCAACTCAGGATACAGCACTCTTAGAATGTACAACTTGGGTACATTCTATCTATAGAACATACACTGGGTGCCTTCTGAGCAGCAGTCTACGCAGGGTTATTTCTCTTCTTGGTCTACATTTGGCATGTCCATTGTTCTGGTTACCTAATGTTTGATCTGTATCGCTTGTGGCTACTTCTTTGTCTCTTATATGGAGAGTATTTTTATCACTGGCAGTCATTTGTCTCCCATTATTTTTTATGTTTTAAATGATTGTTTTCTATTGTTGCCCTGTGCCGCATTTGTGATAAAAACGCGGCTTGTCACATTTTTGCTTGTTCTAAGGTTACTTGTTCTTTATATATCTTTAGATGATGAGTTGCTGGCTATGTGCAGCAGGTTAAGACTTGAAGGGTACAAGATGGGGCTGGATGGATGCCTATATACTCTGAAGTCGTGGAATTAGTAGGAAGGGCGACTGTCTCCAACCCTGGGTGGAAGTCAATTGCCTATCCACTTTGGTGAGCAGAAGTGAAGTCCCAAACTTTGGATCCGGCTGAGTTAACTCTCTGATATACTCTTCGTTGGCGATTGGAGCGGGTAGAAGAGCATATCATTGTACTAGCCGGTCGCAGTTTCGGCAACTACAATGGCGTCCTATTCACGATCTCGGACTCCATCGAGGCAGCCACCAGGAATGGACGGTGCTGCGATCGCCCGAGCTCAACAACAGCATCGGGCGAATGTGATGCAGCAGCAGCAACAACTTCGAGCACCACCTCCAGTGCAACCCGTTTCATGCCCAGTAGCCATTCTTTGGGATATTGAGAACTGCCCTGTGCCCGGGGAGGTGAATGCCGAGGATGTTGCAGGCAACATTAGGATTGCTCTGAGGGAGCACCCACATGTTGGAGCTGTGACGATGTTTTCTGCATACGGTGATTTTAATCACTTCCCTAGGAAGGTTCGAGAAGGATGCCAGAGAACGGGTGTCAATTTGATTGATGTGCCAAATGGGAAGAAGGATGCTGCGGACAAGGCTATCTTGGTGGACATGTTTCTGTTTGCACTTGATAACCCTCCTCCTTCCACCATTTTCCTTATTACAGGGGATGTGGACTTCGCTCCTGCCTTGCACAAGCTTGGCCAGCGGGCATACGTTGTGGTTCTAGTGATTCCGGATAAAGTGGACGTCTCGTCTGCTTTAAGGGGTGCTGGTCGCTTTGTCTACGATTGGCCCTGTCTGTGTCGTGGGGAAGGATTACGTGACCCTCAGAGACAAGGCCGGGCTCTTAATAATCTGTATCCTGTGGACGACCGGAACGCGGGTCCGGTACCCAATAACATGTATGCAGTCGAAGATCGCATACCTGTTAGCCAGTTTCAGGATGTTTACTCTGATTATAACATGCCCTGGACAGCTGAGGAATCAGACCCTCGCGGTGATGAGGATGTGTACGGAGAAGAAATTCTGCCTTGGGGACAGCGGCCCAACATTTATAGTGTGCAACCCGTCGATTACGGGCACCAGCAATATGTGATGCCGGGGCAGGTGCAACCCCAGGGACCCAGGATGGGTTCGGGCCACAGTGGCTATCGCTCTTCGCATCCTGCTCAGCCTGGACAACTGAGGAATCAAGCGCCTGGTGGATTCATGAACAGATCGAGCATACCTACTTCTGAAGGCGGTCATGTCATGTCTTCTCAACCCCATCCAGGAATGCAAGCAGCTGAGTCGGAGGAGCCGACAAGCCCCGGAGGAAGTTCACCTCTGTGGGTTCAGCCAGGGGATCTGATAGGGTTGAAAGGACAACTTGTGCGACTTCTAAACCAACACGGAGGGAAGATGATGCTCTCGAAAGTGCCTGCCGAATACAATAAGTTGTTTGGACGACCTCTTTATCTGGCTGAGTATAACGCTCAGAGGTTAGTGCATCTCATTGACAAGATGAAGGATACGTTGGTTATTAAAGGAGATGGTACGTCGAAGACTTTGCATCTGGCGAAAAAGGAACAAGGCCGTGTGACCAACAAGTACAAGCCTTCTGGCAATCGGGCTTCTGCTCCTAAGGGCGACAAAGACAAGTAAGCATCCCTTATCTCTTGTTCGATTTCTGTCCTCTTTTTGCCATCCTGGAGTACGAAAGTATCGCGATGTACGTTGTTTGTAGCCGGAGGCTGTTCGTTTGTATCGACTCCCAGGGTTATCTTGTGCTCCTGTTATTGGTTTAAAATTCTCTCAAGATTCTTTAGGACAGAGTATTGTGTGTAGGTATATGTTCTTACTTTCTAAGTTGATGGTATTATTAGGGATACAAGTGAGGATTCCGAGCCTGAAGGGACCCTGCCATCAAGTAAGGAACTTGAGAAGGAGACAACGAAGATGGAGTTTACGACGGATCTTCTGAGCAAAAGTAGTTTGCTCGAGGTGGAAAATGATACTGACAAGGAGACATTTGCTGCAAGAGATACTGTAAGCAAGAGGCATCTGCTCGATATGGACATGGATGCAGAAGAGACAATTTTAGTCCAAACTTCTGTATCTTCTGACTGGGATTCTTCACCTGTGGTCATCAAGAATAACATCGATGCTGCGAAAGTTGAGACTGTTGTTGATGTTGAAGAGGTAGGCACAACGTGGTATCATGGTGTTTCAGAATAATGTCACTGTATCATGCTGTATCAGAATATTATTATGTGTCAGAAAACGTTGCTGTCAGTTGGGGTGCCAGCAACTTGGGTTTTGCATCACAGGTTAGTATAGATTCTGAATACCTAATGTGTGCAAGATCGTTCGGTGAAATCTTTTGCGTTTCTAATTTCTATTACCAATTGTGGGCTATGGCATTGGACAGGAGGACATAAAGGTGGAAGACTTCATCGAGGATGTTAAGTTGGCAAACTTGTTAGTATTTAAGCGACAGCTGCAGGAGCTGCTGGTGGTTTATTCATTTCAGATTCCTTTGAAGGACTTCGCTAAGGTTTACCAGCAGCGCTATGCTCGGGCCCTTGACCTATCATCATTCGGAGTGGACCATTTGAACTCACTTTTTGGAATGGTGATTATTGTCTTTGTACTTTCTCACCAAATGGGTCTTTTTGGTTCCTCTTTTTGTTAGCATGCTGATTCCAAGATGAGAACGGCTATTAAATGTACTAGACTATCTCTTGCCGACTGCGTTGTTAATCTAGTACCGATACGTTTGTTTTAGGCTGTGCGGAGTGTTGGATTTGAGAAGTTAGACCTATTTAGTTGCTGGTTTGACTTCTTTGACTATTTATTGGCTTACAACTACATTGTTTATGCTCTTGGCAGGTTAAGGACGTGGCTGTCGTCAAGGAGAAAATGGATTCTGGATTGATGACCTTCGTCTTAACAGCTGTGTAAGGTTACGAGGAATTGGGACGGCAGCAGACGCTTTTGGATGATTTTTATGAAATGCATGCTATTCTGAGGAAGTTCCTTTTCAGCACAAAACTACCTTCAGTGCGTAGGTGATAAAGCAGAAACTGAGGGCATGAAAAAAAATGGGAATTTAAGCGAAATTTCTCGTCTCATATAGTTTGGAAGTCTCATGAAGCTCGAACCTGATTACTCGAAAGCACAAGGTTCGTGTTCTACCTGTTGCCTGGAGGACCTGTTATGTGGAGCTCCAGAAACGAGAGTGCTTTTTCTTTGAAGACGAATGAGGTGGGGAAAGATCCACTTTGTTTATATTTACAGGCTTACGACTGATGTTCAGAGGACCGCTATGGAGAACTGACTCAGCATGATTTCTCATGTAATCTTTGTCAAATGATTAGTCTAGTACAGAAGGTATTGCCAGTCCTTTTTTAGAGGACATGATCATCTACCTAGGTGTGCAATATTTTTTTTCTAAATCGACCACTTTTGCAAAGATCTATTAGGTTAGGAAATACTTTGTAGTTACCTAGGAGTGCATAGAGGGCTGGAGACAGTTTGAGAATCTCTCCTTGTCTTTCTTAGCGATCACTTATGACAATTATTTAGTGAGGGATTAGGAATGTTTTATTTGAAAGGCCCCTTGACTTCCTGAGCTAGTGGATGGCTATGCCGTAGTTTGTAGTTTCTAGGCTGAAATTGGAACCATAACGCCGTGTTTTGAGGCCTTCGTTCCAATTCTATTTCTTTGTTCAATTCCGAAGTCCAAATGCAGCTCCATGGGCACTGCTGCAATTTCGGTATCGTACGCCATTTTTAAGGCTTTTCGATTTCTTGCTGTTCCTTTCGGTGGCGTTTGACTGGTATCCTTCTCCAAAGCGGTTTTGAACCTGGTGGTAGGATTACGAATGGATCTCACTGGTGAGGTATGGCTCTTTCTACTGTCGAGCGGTTTCCCCTTCTTATTTTTGGCAAGTCTGGAGTGCTTATTTCCCGTTGCGTTCGTTAATTTGTTAATTTTGAAATGAAGTTTTTTTTCTAAAGTCGTTAGTTGGATTCTTTTGAAAACGATTTTTAAAGGTCGTCTATTGGGTGCTGAATATTGAAATGCTTGGGTTGTTTGAACAGGAAACTAGGATGGTTTAGTGATCAGTTGCAGGAATACGCTGTCTATGGTGGATTTAAGGAGAGCACTGCTTCCTGAACGCTGTAGTATGGTATCCTGTTGACCTGAGATGGTGAACATTCCATTGATCTAGGGTGTGCATGTATGTGCATTGCTCCATAGTTGGCTGCTGCGTCTTTATTGCAAGAGGCAAGCAGTTTCGTCTTACAGATCATGGAGGTTTGTTTGTGGGTATCGCTATTCGCCAAGCTCTCGGCGGTTCTTCTCTGTCCTCCGTTGACTGCTTCTATTTGTTTGATGAGCTTGCATCTATTACATTCGTGGGTGTTTGCTTTGTTGAAGCTTGTTGCAATGCTCGGTTTGCTGCCCGGAAATGATGCCTTGCAACCCAAGACTTCTACTTGTTTTTCAGGAACTGGGATAGTAAGTGGTTTCAACATTGTATCGTTACGTCTTTCCTCCACAGAAGAGCAGTACTACGCTGTTCTCTAATGCTTCGGAAGCGATGAGCAAAACTTTGTTTTGAGGCAATGGGTTTGACGGAATACCGTTCCAGTTTTTCAGAACTTTACTGTCTTTTGCCACATTCTAAGTGTCCAAGTAGGTAGAGAGGCTTTAGTTATGTGAATGGTGTTGGCAGTCTGCCTCCAAGAGATTGTTTCCTAACTGAAAACATTATAAACTGTTGAGCGGTTCAGTAACTGTCATGTCAGTAACCATTCAAATTTTTCATTGTATGCGCTCCTACAGACTGAGCATTTACCTGCTGTTATTAGTTTCAGTGGGTTTCAACGTGAAAAAGCAGTTCAGTCATTTTAAACCAGAAGAAAAATGGAATTCTGAAGTGAAGCACTGATTTTGAAATTTTAGGAGCTCTGAGTTATTAGCTTTGAATTATCAAAGTCGGAGGCTGATACTTTTACTCATAGGTGGGTAAAGAAAAATTCAGAATAGATGGTTCAAGGAAGCTGAATGAAGCAAAAAATAGTCTAGCATGCCTATTAGGTCTCTGTTTATCCACACTTTTGTACACTTCAAGTTTATTCATTATTCATCTGCTATTCATCGTACTTTGAACCCAGAACTGGGTATACATTCATCAATTTCCGTTTCGACATATTGTGTAAACAATTTCAAATTATTGTTTGTCACTTTTTCATCAATAGATTCAAATGTAGGTGTTACATTTGGGGTTTATTGATTATAAATGTACATGTCCTTATCTTGCAAGGATGTGGAGGTTGAAAAGTGGTTGATGGATGATTTTTGAAATTAGTATATAATTGAAGAAAGCCCTTATTGGTGCAAAAATTAGATCATTTTTGAGTGACTTCTTTTGTTATAGGCTAACTTTCTTCAAGGGTGAACCCCATCAGTGTGACTACTTGGGGGAAGGAGTTGTATTTGTTTGCACAAGTGTATAGAGCATATACTATTATATTATAGCCTATAGCCACCATGTTTCTATAATTGCCATTCTACTTTGGCCCCATTATCACTACAAAATTCATCTAAATCCATTTACCTTTTTAATGAAATCAATGCATTAATTCCAACTTGGGTAATGTGCCAATCTTGGATTGTTGAATATTTAAGTGCTAATAGATACACTCTGTTGTAGTTACAGGTTGTTAATATGACATTAATGACTCTACTCTATAGGCAATTATGTGACTTTAGGGTAGACCACTTCAAAAATATCCACTCTTCTTAAAGTTGTAACTAAGATATTCTAGATTACTAATCAAGGTGGTAATAAGCCCGTCTACTTTACACTATGCATTAGAATCGTCAATGACAACTTCAATAGCCCCTAATGCATTTGTGTAGATCAAACTTGCAAAAGACACTGTTTGTGCTCTGTGCACTAAATTTATGTAGACATGAAAATATATATGGCTAATAACAAAAATGCAAACTACAATTAGTGGAATTATCTTATTAGTATCAAAATGAAAAAGTAGTTGGAAAGATATGATTAAGAATTGTTCAACCTAGCTCCTATGATCATATTGGTCAAATACTAAATAATTTTGTTAAAAAAAAATATGGATTCTAATGCTCCAATGGATGTAGCATTTGGATAAGAAATGCAAAAGTTATAAAGTATTAAAGCAAAGTCAAAATTTCATAAAACTACCACTAGATTAGATGATAAGTTGATATACTATGTCCTATGCATAGGTCTTATTAGAGATAAAAAGATGACAGTTCTTTTCCACTAAGGGGAAGTTACATGAAAATATTACTTGTTGAAAAATGATCAAATTTGAAACTGGAATTAAGGATCTTGAATTGGTTGAAAAAAATTATGGAATAAAACCAACAAAGTACGATAAATTATATAGCATAATGTTTTTTACATTTGTGCACCATGGGAAAAAGTAAGGTTTTGCACTCAAACTTTTTGATTTAGTGTATCAAATACAAAGAGACAAATGACTTAAATATTATTTAACGTAATGATAAGAGAACATTTTTAATGATAAAATTAAAAGACTACTTTTCGATGATGTTTAATAATTTAAATAACTTTTCATTCATCCTAAATAATGTGTGCTACTTAAAACCAAAATTTCTTCACGTGTCTAAGTTGATGAAGATGAGATACTTAATATATTTTATTCAATGATACAAGCAAATTATACAAATGTTCAAGATTTTACAAAAATGTTTTTGCATAATATGCATAATGACTAGAAACTTTAGGTGACTCAATTGCAAAGACATCATTTGTGCTTGGGCTATATCCTTACCAAAATATTTACAACTCTTAATTGATGGCAATATAGTTTCTAGAAACTAGCCAATACACTTAACCTTGGAGATATGTCCACTTCTCTAGTCCAAACTAGATTCCTATTACGTAATTGGTTAGTTTTGTGATTCTTAATTTTTCCTAGCTAATTTGGGAATTTGGATTCAAAATATGAATTCAAAAATTTTCATCTATAATAAACAAGCAGCTACACTACAAGTAGATTTCTTCTATTTGTATTAGCTACCTATCTTCTAACAATTTGCTTCTATCTATGCCAAGTCTCTTCTGTTTTGATCCAAATCTAATATTGAGCTTTAGCATTTTATAAGGGAGTCAAGCTAATGACTTCTTTCTTGATAGATTTTTGCTACAAAGTTATTTGATTTGGGTGTTGGCTACCTCTACACTAAAGAAAAGAGTATACAAGTGAATAAAATTGCCAAAATCATTTTCAAGAAATGTAGAGTTTGCCAAATTTTGAATGAAGCTTATTAATTTTAGATAATATTATGGATGGATGAAAGTATATCATATATATATGTGAATGTAATTGAATGATTTGTATGACTTGCCTTGCATTCTAGGGTGCATGTTGGGCCACTATCAAAGAAATAATGAAAAAAGATTGAGCTAAGTATATAAGTTGGTTCTCGTAGCCATAAAACCAGTAACAAAATTAATAAGGTATGTGTAGTTGTGCACCTATAATCAAGATTGCCCTTAAATGCAACAAGTATATTTGATAAGCATAACTTTTTACTAAATATTGATTGCACATGATGTATCAAAACATGAAAATCTACTAAAGACTACTAATGATTTCTAGTATTTATAAAAATTTATAATTTATTCATACAAAGTCCAAATAATACATATTAAAGTCTATTGGAATCTTCCTTCAATTGTCAATATATAAAATGTAAAAAAACATTTATATTTGATAATAGGAACTATACTCAAATGCAATTAGTATTGATTCTAGGTGTACATACCTTATTCCTACTAGTGTTGTTGACATACACTAGAAGAAACCCGTGTCTAAGTTGACGGATTTTTCTAGACATCTAATATAACATGCCGTGTTTTTATATCAACAATTACATTCACTATAACACATAATTGTTGACATAAAAACATAGCTTATGACATTAGATGTTTAGAAAAATCCGTCAACTTGGACATGCTAAAATCTAAAAAAAAAAACATACTCCTTCTAGTGATAGTCTTCTATTGGCTTTGTAGAGAGCTTAGGACCAAGCAAAAATTTGACATCTTCCTCCAAATTGTCTATGACAATGGACCTTCTTTTTAAGTGTTGGTTGTCAAAAAATTCACCTTCCCAATATTTTGGTTGTCGGATTCATATATTCCAAAACAATTGATTTCATTTAAATTTTCAATTACAAAATAAAAGCCTATAAAATATTCTAACCTAGAATAAAATATCTAAATATGTAGTTACACCAATTTCTCACTTTATAGTCTGTAAGTGAGAATCTAGCAAATATCTATCAACACAAATCATTAAAGAGATGAGTGAAAACAATTCGTGATTCATGGCCCATAGTACACACAACATCCCAACATCAATATCCTTTTCAATGTTCCTAGTCCAGAGAGGGGTTTATGGAATTTTTTTTCTTCCATTTCATTATATTTCTTAATAAACTTAATTCAAATTTTTCTTAAAGTTTTTGGTGAGCATAAGTGTGGATTCTAAGTAGAACCGTCTCCACCAACCCACCATGCTCTTCCATGTCCAGTACAATAGATTGCAGGAGTCAATGTCCATCCATGTAACATTCTTCACGAACTATTTGGGTGAGTTTCAAAACTGATTGTTCAAAGGACGTGCAATCGCATCATCTTACACAGATTTCTTTCTCCACCCAGAGATGAAAATGAGCAATTCAAATCTTCAGCCCTTGCATAAATTTACGTTGAATATGTTGGAGTAAGCCAAACAGTAAGCAGATGCCCACGTAGAAATCCAAACTAGTCTATGATTGCTTACAACAACTATTAACTTATTGGAAGATGATTGCAAGGATCATTTCAACGAGGAACACTTCTTGCTGAGTGCAAAGTACTGGGACTGAACTACTAAAACTAATAAAAGCTAAGTCGAGTGCTCACCGGGATTGAAGATTGCAATCTTTTTTCTTCACATGTTTGCAAGTCTCAGCTAGGTTCATCAGAAACCTCACATCATATACGCGAAGACTCTAGTCAGCTCTGAAAGAGAAAATCTTGAAATCAAATCACTGTGCACTTACCGAAGTATGAAGAACCTCTTTCCCGAGACCTTTTGTGCTCACGACCAGCTCCGATTTTCTGACCTTAATGACACTGTACGTGAAATCATTCACCACCTTTGCACTGGCCACCACAGCAGCCTCATTACCCACTTTGAGAGACTCGCTGCAGCTTCGACAAAGGATTCGCAAACCTTTTGGAAGTGAGCTCATTTGTGATATCGAAAGGTAACGGCAGTTCCGGCAGTTCCGGCAGCCCTGGCTTCAGTTCAGCGTGTCAATCTCGTACCCGAACGCTTCTTTGAAGATAGAATCCAAAGTAAACCTCATGAACAAGTCCTGGAATGGTAACGCTCGATCATTGCAATCATAAATTTTTTGTTAGATTTGTGGCTAGGGAACAGTTTTCAGAAAATCGTTGGACCCGGGAGTGCACACCTGCACTCATTAATGCGAAATTGAAGCACATAAATACAGTGTGAAAAACTTCACATGGAAATTAAACGAGAGACGGATGTGAAGAGAAACTGGCCCTAGCGTGCTTGAATTTTCTGGAGGTGCCTACATTGGATGATTTTCTATTCATCGAGCTAGGTACCTTCCCACTTTCCCAACCACTTGGACCACATTCGGATGCAGGTCCCAAGTAATGGTTCGATCTGGAGCAGCTGAGCCGGAGAGCGTCAAAGGCCGGTCCTGCTGCGGAGGAAGCCGGGGTGATGCCGGGACACTCACAATCTCCACTGAAATTCCAAATTGCTCTGGAGGATTATCACATTGGCCAAGTTTGGAATGTAATTGTTTGCGAATTATTACTAGATTCTGATCCACCAAAAAATGCAAAAGTCAGAAAACTCTATGCTGAGATCCCAAAGTCATAAGGGGTGATTGCAAGAAACACTAAACAATTTTGACTCAAAAATGGCTGTTTTTCAGCATTGTACTACCTGTACTCCCAGTCCTACAAGTACTGTGCAATTACTTGACCGGGCAAACCTAAACTGACTGATTGACTGACATTCTAACTGATTGATTGGATAACTAACTAGGTGAATGGGAGTGAATATCTTTTTTGACAGTGGTCCTGACAAATTTAACATTTGCTGCAAATTATTGAGTATTAAGAAGTTGTAGTCACCGCTTCAAAGGACTCCATCAAATGCTTGGACCAGAAAAATAGATGAAAACAAGCAATTTCATTTGGTCATTTCTAGTAATTAGAAAAAAAATTCATGTTTCTAATATTTTTTTTCGTCCCATGTGAATAAAAAATTCATCACAAATTTTTTTTCCTTCTTCATAGTGCTTGTGCAAACAATGTCCTTTTTCAACCCATGTGCAACCCTTACACTAGGTCCTTTGCCAAAAATCTCATCAAATATCTTTAGAATGTTAGCCCACCTACAACAAGTCAAAACCTTAGCTTGAGAATCAAATTTTTGGTCCCCAAATAGGATTGAGAAACCCCAAAACAATCAAAGTAGACACCTAATCAAGGCCACCTTAAAAATAGTAAATTATTATTTTTTAAATTGAAAAAAATACTAAATGTCTAAATCTACAACATGTACATTTTCACCAAATTTAAGTTAAAACGGACTTAAACCATAAAAGTTATGAGGGAAAAACACCTCCTTGGAGATTGAAGGGAAACCCAAAAGGACAAGTGTTTCTTGCAATCACCCTAAGGTAAGATCAGATTAAAGCCAGTTTCAGAACCCTCTAAGTGCTTGATCATATATGAAGGTGGTCCAATATCCCTTTTAACCTCTCCTAGCTATGAAGTGAACCTTCTCAAAGATGAAATTGAAAGACTGCTTTGAGATAATATTTCTTTCAAAAAATGTACTCTGCATTCATCCAAGGAACTGCATGGTGTATCAAAAAAACCCTTCTCTTATAACCAATGTGATGATTCAAAAGAGACATATTTCATAGAATCTAATGTTAGTTTGAACATGGATTTTATACGAAAATAAGCAAAGGTTCTAAAAACTAATTTGGGCTTTAATTGAGTAAATAATCCACATGCATCTATTGTCTTTTAGGTAATTCTTTTGGGTTGCTCACCTAAAGTAGGAAGTTGTAAAACGGTGCGGGCATTAAGAATGGACCCTATAAATGGCTATGAAATGGACATGAGTTCGTTCTGAAATTGACCAATATAGTCATTGAATGAACCAAGGAAAAAAAACATTATTAATTGCAAGAGCCAATCATTCTCTTTGTTTTCCCCATTTTTATTTAGAATTACAAGTGAACCGTTCATGAAAGACCTAGGGTCACAAATAGGGACCTACGACTCAACTCGTTTAAAAATTCATAAGTAATTCAAAAATATTTGGAAAAATACGAAACCACTTGGGTTAAATTCCTCATCAATTTCTCTTAGTCTGAAAAATGAGCTTAAAATATTACTGTCCGAAAAAATACATGGAAAAGGCGGACCAGCCCTTAGATGCACCATTTCTGAGCCTCCTACCTTAGTGTAGTAATTTTTGGGCGTCCCGATCTAACGAGCCACGATCGCACTGACATCGTTTCGACTTTCGAGAGTCCTCAGGCACGTAGTCCTGTAATTACTGTAACTGTAATGTCATGTACATTCCATAATTTCCTTCATATTGTATATTCTCGAAGTCAAACGATCGTGGAATCTATCAATCGCTCACGGACAGTAACACGCCAACATGACAGCTGCTAGTCATCTTGTGTGGTCTGCGTCGCAGGGACTGCATCAATTGCGCGTCCTGACTGTTGAGTATAATAAACTAAACAAAATCACAAAGCAATAAACAACATCAAAGTATACTCAAAGAACTTAGTGTCTTCATAATAAGTTGGTGGTATATACAAGGGGAGAAGGGAGAGAGACAATGAATAGTTCCCTTCTCCCATTGGACAAGAATGATTCCCTAAGCCACGTGTCACTCACCATTATGGTGAGCGTTCACACTACATATCTTAACACTCCTCCTCGCTCAACATAATAATGGTAAAATAAAATTTTAATAAGTACTAATCAATGAAGGCTATAAAATCAAATAAAAACCAATCCCTGTCGCCAAGTCGTGGATTTGGTCGGCTGGTTTCATACGTCAGTGGTCAACCGACTGGTCCGCGGTTCGATCCTCGTCGGCTGCGTTGACTGGTTCGAGAGACTCACGGCTTGGCATACTAGTGAGGCAGGAATAACAGTCGACCCGCTATCCCACCCCTGAGCTGTAATGTGACAAGATGCTGTACACCCCAAGATGGTTAACAAGCTCCAGCATTCAACACCAAACCGTGGTTCTCACCACGACCCCACCTTTTTCTTATTCGAAAATTCCCGTAAGTTTTTACGGTTGTTGCCTCATTAAAACCTTATCTGGGAAAACCTTGGTTATATTCAAGGATAAAACCACAAATGAAGGAAAAAGAGTACAACTCCTTTATCAATCCATTCTCATAGTAAAACCCAGTGGGAAAAATCCATGGAAGGATATAAAAAGGATCAATAAATTTCATAATAGAAATCTATTGGATTTCTTGTTCTAAAACATTAAGTCGCCGCATGCCAATGCCGTGAATAAGTCGGCGATGAACACATAACGGAAGAGCTTTGGTGAAGAGATCAGCAAGGTTATCTGCTGATGTAACTTTCTTGATTTCAAATGCTTTATTTGTAATCAAGTCATGAGTAAAACTGAAATACTTTGGGTCAATATGTTTTGTTCGGTCACCCTTAACAAAACCCACTTGCATTTGTGCAACACAAGCGCTATTGTCTTCATATAAGATAGTTGGAGAATCATCATGTGGTAATCCACAATTTGTTTGAATAAATCTGTCAATTGATCTTAGCCAAATGCATTCTCGAGATGCTTCGTGCAAAGCAACAATCTCTGCATGATTGGATGATGTTGCAGTAATTGTCTGCTTTACCGATTTCCAAGATATTGTAGCTCCATGTCGTAAGAATACATAACCCGTTTGGGATTTGGATGTTGCAGGATCAGATCTATATCCAGCATCAGCATAACCAATTAATTTTGGATCCACTGATCGGCTATAATGTAGTCCCAAATCTTCAGTTCCTTTCAAATAGCGGAAAAGATGTTTGATGCCATTCCAATGTCGTAGTGTGGGCCGAGAGCTATGTCTTGCAAGGACACTAACTGCAAATGAAATATCAGGTCTTGTAGATGTAGCCAAATATAAAAGTGCTCCGACCGCTGCGAGGTATGGATATTGTTCACTCAATGTCTCCTCCTCCTCCTCGCAAGGACGATAAGGGTCATCATCTTTAACACTGCGACCAACCATGGGTGTAGATAATGGATGGGCATCGTTCATGTTGAATCTTTTTAGGATCCGATTGATATAAGTTGTTTGTGAAAGAAAAATACTGCCATCTTTTAAGTGAAGAACTTGTAAACCAATGCAAAATGTGGTTTTGCCAAGTAACTTCATCTCAAATTCACGAACAAGAAGTTGAGTAGCCGCAATACAGACAGAGTTGGTGCCCACAAGATTCAAGTCGTCAACGTAGACAACAATAATCACAAATCCAGATTTATCTCTTTTAATAAAGAGACATGGAAGTAATGCATCATTTATAAAGTGATGCTCGATAAGAAATTGTTGTAGTCGTTGATACCACATACGGCCAGATTGTTTTAGGCCATATAATGCGTGTTGTAATTTAATGCCACGATGTTTGCCTGGAGCAAGTGGAGTTGAATTTGTAGTTTCAAGACCAAGCGGCACTTTCATATAAATATTGGTATTTAAAGAACCATATAAATAAGTTGTTACGACATCCATAAGTTGCATCTCAAGAAGGATATGAACAGTCATTCCAAGAAGATATCTAAAAGTAATGGAATCCATAACAGGCGAATATGTGATATCATAGTCGACGCCAAATTTCTGTGTAAAACCTTGAGCAACCAAACGAACTTTATAACGAATAATATGACCTTTGTCATTACGTTTGCGTACAAATACCAGTTTGTACCCAAGAGGTCGAGAAGTCAGGTTCTCCTCAATAGGTCCAAAGACCTGTCTTTTCTTCAAAGAAGCATACTCCTCCTCAATAGCAGCTTTCCACTTTGGCCAATCAGATCGACGCATCGCCTCTTCAATAGTATGTGGTTCAGGATCATCTTTCTCGCAAGAAAGATTTTCTACAATCATGCAAATAAATGAGTCATCGATATCAGTTTTTGTTCTATCCCATACATCTCCTGTAGTGTAATAAATCACAGATAATTCTGTGTTCAACTTGGACTTTTCTTGCTTATGAGCAAGAACATTGCCTTGAGAAGTAGATGGGCGGTCATTTGTAAGTGAACCCGTAAAATTGGTTGTGGTTGTTGTAGGCATAGAAGGATGAATATCATCTGTAAAAGCTTTACGTTTGCGTGGCTGCTTGTCCGGTCCTCGAGTTCGTTTGCCCAATGATTGGGGAGTTGAAGTGATAGGATCTGGAAGAGAAACTCGAGCAGGTAGATTACGAGCTTCATTCAAAGGATTTTTAGTAATCCGTGGTGCATTAGTGAAACCATCAGGTGTTTGATCGGCAATCTTTTGTAAATGCAAAATTTTTGAAACTTCAGTTTCAGCCAAAGACGTTCTTGGGTCAGGATTTGATGTAAATGTTTGAGAAGCTTGAAATGTAAGACCAACAGAAATCTTTGGAGTAGATGCTCCTCCTTTCAAAGATGGAAAAACGTCTTCTTCAAACCGACAATTAGCAAAACGAGCACGGAGGAGCGTACCAGTTGATGGAGTAATATATCGAATAATACTGGGAGAGTCGAATCCAACATAAATACCTTCCTGTCGATGAGCACCAATAGTATGGTGTTGAGGTTCCGGGACCGGAACCCATACCCGACAACCAAATACACGTAGATGAGATACGTTAGGAACGCGGCCCGACAATAGTTCTTGTGAAGACGCAATATCCACAGATGAAGGACGAAGTCTAATCAATGTTGCAGCATGGAGAACTGCATGTCCCCACATAGATGGAGGCAAACTCGCATGAAGAAGTAGTGGTCTCGTGATGAGCTGGATCCGTTTGATAAAAGATTCAGCTAATCCATTTTGAGCATGTTCATATGGAACAGAATAGGTTAACTCAATTCCTATGGCAGTGCAGTAATCTTCAAAAGATTTTGAACGGAACTCTTGGGCATTATCCATTCGTAATGTTTTGATTGGATAATCAGGAAAATGAGCCTTGAAGTGGATGAGCATAGAAAGTAAATTGGCAAAGGCCAAGTTTCTTGTTGATAGTAAAGAAACATGTGATTGTCTGCCTGATGCATCAGCTAGAACCAAAAAGTATCGAAATGGGCCAGACATAGGTGATATTGGTCCACAAATATCGCCTTGTAGTCTAGATAACATTGGTGGCAATTCATGGGGAAGCTTCCATGAAAATGGTCTGGCAATAAATTTGCCTTGTACACACGCATGACATATTGTCATAGAATTGACATCTGTTGGCTGTAAGTTATGGCCAGCAATACATGGAATAATTTTACGAAATAAGGTTGATCCTGGATGGCCCAATCTTCCATGCCAAAGAGAAGTTTTATTATCTTTAGAAGATAAAGCAAAGCTAGATACAGTACGTGGTCGGATTGGAATCCGATACAAGCCACTTGCCGCAGCAAAGGCTGTTTCCACGATTTTATTATTTTGTACAAAAACCAGAGCTTCACGCCTATCTATAGTTCTAGTCGAAAGGTGTAGACCGTTGGTGCGCACATCTCGATAGCTGATCAGGCTCCGAGGCGCAGAGGGAGAATACATAGCACGCATGCATGTAATGGTGGTGCCCTCAGGCAATACCACCTTTGCAGATCCCTCCTGGAAACAAAACACGTTTGATCCAGCCATAGTCATTAAATGTCTGGTTTGCCAAGTTGAAAGATTATTTTCATCAAAAAAATTCTTATCTCGCAAAATACTGTGTGTAGTTGCAGAGTCCAGAAGTGCATGAGAAGACTCACCAATGGAGGTGTCTTCAGTGACAAATGCTTCTGGATCTTCAGTCCCAAAGGGATCCATAGACGCATCCATGGTGTGAGATTCTCGAGCTTCAGTTCTAAGCTTCTTGTTCTCCTGGAACAGCTTAACAAAATAGTCCGCCGTCCGGCAAACGTTGGCTAGATGGCCAACTCGACCACATTTGTGGCAAGAATGCGTCTCTGATGGACGCTTACCATGGTTTGTTGTAGAAGAAGTGGTATTCTTCTTCTGGGTATTACGGTTGTCACGACTATAGCTACCGGACTGTTTAGGACGAGGTTTAGGACGATATTTTTGTCCCTTAGGTTTTACATTGAAAACCTTGACAGCATGGGACTCTGGAATCGTAGTTCCAGTAGGACGGGCCTCTGCATTGCGTAAGAGGATCTCATTTTGCTTTTCAACAAGAAGTAATAGAGACATGAGATCTGAGTGATTATCAAATTTCATGTTTCTGTACTGCTGAGCAAGTACAGCAGAAACGGGTGGAAATGTTGAAAGAGTTTTCTCAATCATTTCTGCCTCGGTGATGGTCTGACCACACAACCGTAGTTGTGACACTATGCGGTACAACTCATTATTGAAAGCAACAAATGTTGGAAAATCCAACACTCGTAAATGTGTCCAATCATGTAAAGCTCTAGGTAAGAAGATGGTCTTTTGGTGATCAAAACGAGCTTTGAGCTTTTTCCAAAGCTCATCAGGTTTATCTATTTCTAAATATTGATGCTGCAACGAGGGGACAATGTGATGACGAAGCAGCAATAAAGTCTTCCAGGAAGTAGCGGGAGAAACGGAAGCACTTACAGTAGTATCTGTATCAAATGAAATAGAGTCCGATAAATTCTCTGCAAATACATACGCTTTCGCAGTTTTCGCCCATAATAAATAGTTGCTTCCATCCGCTGCCAACTGTGGAAATAAAAGCGGCTGAAGTCGCGGTGCCTCAATAACAGTAGCGGATACCGGAATAGTGGTAGAAGTAGCAACTAAGGAAGTCGAAGTAGTCATGATGTAGAAGAAGGAAGAAAAATATAGCTTCGGGAAGAAATTAGGGTTTAAAAAAAATAGGTTTGAATAGAAAATTAGGGTTTGAAATGAAATAAAAGATAAAGAAAAAGATGAAGTTGAAGATAAAGAAAAATAAAATAAAATAAATAAAAGGATGAAATAAAGATAAAGTAAAAGGTAAAAGTAAAGGTAAAGTAAAAAGTAAGATAAAAGTAAAAGATAAAGATAAAGATATAAGATAAAGATAAAAATAAAAATAAAAATAAAAATAAAATATATTTTATGAAAATATAAAATTAGAAATGAAAAGTCAATTAAAATAAAGAGAAAATTAAAATTAAAATTAAAATTAGTTGGAAGCAAGGGTTTGAAGAGAAAACTTCGAAAACTCAAGGTGTGAAGAGAAAAACTAGAAGTGAAGAAAGAAGGCCAAAGGATGCGTACATAATGAAGAAGGAGTGAACAAACAAGAAGGGAAGGAGAAAAAAAATTGAAAAAACAGAAGGGCAACGAAGATGGAGCTTGAAGCAGAAAGGGAGGAGAAAGGGAGCCGGCAGGGAGCTTGGAGCCAGCAGGGAGCAGAAAGGGAGCCGGCAGGGAGCTTGGAGCCGGCAGGGAGCAGAAAGGGAGCCGGCAGGGAGCCGGCAGGGAGCTTGCGGGAGGGAGCTGGTAGGCAGGGCCAGGCCGGGAGGGAGCTGGCGGGAGGGAGAAGGCCGCAGGGACAGAGTGGAGGCAAACTGGAGGGGCTTCAAAGCTCCTCCAAAAAACAAAATTCTAAATCGGAAGAGAGAGGAAAAAAAAATAGAAAACCGAAATTGTGAGAACGTTCGAACTATAGCATGAGAGCGTGCTGATAACATGTTGAGTATAATAAACTAAACAAAATCACAAAGCAATAAACAACATCAAAGTATACTCAAAGAACTTAGTGTCTTCATAATAAGTTGGTGGTATATACAAGGGGAGAAAGGAGAGAGACAATGAATAGTTCCCTTCTCCCATTGGACAAGAATGATTCCCTAAGCCACGTGTCACTCACCATTATGGTGAGCGTTCACACTACATATCTTAACACTGACTTGGAGGTAATGGCATTAGTTAAATTGGGTCCAGCAAAGGGAAAATTTAACTTACAAAATGGGTAGCACTTGCAGTCCTGCTACAATAGTGTTGTTGACATATTCTTCAGTTAGCTTCCCCTGCAGAGCCCCAATGCTTGTTCATTGTGTAGGGCCTGGCTTGCTTGGACTAGATCAATTGCGCGTCCTTAACTCCTTATTGACTGGCTGGGAGAAAATGCCATCTTTATTGTCAGTAGTACGTTTCTGAACTTGGTCGAGATTGTCTGCAAATTTGGTACCTTTGCATCCGTCCAATTCCGTTGACGCAGTCTTGTCCGTGCTGGCTTCCTCATACTATAATGTATTTGGATGAAAGGATAACCACGACGGTACTGTAGGGTGCGCGCTCCAAGGGTTCTCCACTGGCACAGCTCTGCACACATTACCACGGTGCCGATTGTGGCCGGCAATGAGTGCGCAGGACTCGCGATCATTCGCCAAGAAAGAGGGAGTTGTCACCCACTTGGCTGCAATAAACAATTCCATTCACAGGTCTGTATAAGCTTGTTCATACTGTAATAGCAAGATGTAGGAGTGCTCTAGATACAAGATCTCAAGTTTGCAAGATAAACCAGTCTCCAGACTTCCACCGTAATATCACCTAGAATACCACCAGCAATTACTCGGTTCGGTGGAGCCAGTGTCCTGTATAGCGAACGAGCGGGTTCCCACCGCTGCGACTACCTTGAAGAGTCCACAGAGCTCCACTTACACATGCCTTCTTGGAGAGCCCAAGTAGCAGAGCGTTTAGCTAGCAGTTTGTCTCGGCAGCCCGCTCGGCAGTTTCTGGCCGACAGGCGTGACCCTCGCGAGTGCTCTTCTGATCTGTGCACAAAGCTCTGCTGTTGTGTAGAGTTGTTGCTCTTCTTTAGACGAGAGCAAGTGGCCTCAAGAGAGATCTTTTGACAGGATCCACGAGGGACGAAGATTTCTTGCACGGGTAGGCGAGCTTGGTTCCCCCCATCAGAGTGACCATAGCGTCCCTTGCTGGAGGGTTCGCTTCATTTGCCTCCCATGGGTCTGATTCTGTAGAGCGCAGCTAGAGTAGTTTCAGCTAGTATGCATCCCTCTCCTTTACTTTGGTTGCATGAAGCATGAACTTGAAGTGCACACAGTGCACTTCATGTAGGTGGCGAGCACATGATGACTAGCTTGTTGCTGAGACTTAGAAGTGCTCTGCTGTTAGAGATGAAGGGAGGCTGGTGACGAACTGACGACGTTGTGTAGGTATTTTGAGCAGAGGTCCTTCTGTTGCGACTCAGGGAGAAGGGTCGTGAGCGTTAAGCCTCGGAGGACATAAGCTTCCATATATGTTTGCAGGCCTCGACCTCTTCTGACCATCGCAGCTTCGGTTTGTGCATTGTCGGTGCATCGAGGTCACTTAAGATGAGAAGGGTGCTGTCTTTCCTGGTGTGGCTGTTTAGCTTCTGGACTTGGAAAGAATTTTTCCTTGGTTGGCGTCGGGGCCGTGCCCATCCGAGCGGAGAGACTGCGGAGCATTTGCCTTCCCATGAAGGGCAACCGGAATCGAGGTTGGCACGTTTTTTCTCTTCCTTACCCGAAGATGAACGTCAGTGTGGCTTTTTGCGTTTTGGTCAAGACTCGGATGTTCAAATCAAATTTGGAGACTTTCAATTGTCATTAATCCATGGCATTGGTGTGGAAGCAAGTTATGGAGAGTTTCTGGAAGCAGTTGCTTCATCAAAAATTGTATTCCGTGAAAAAGTGACCATCATATTATGGGGGGACAGTTCTTGCAAACACGTGGAAGCATTTGCTGATGCACTCCGTCAATGTGGCCATGGTTTCAAAAAATTATTGTTTTGGAGTCGGGATGGCTCCGGAATCCGATTTGCCAAGTGTATTTCCAATGTGCTTCTTGGAAACAATGATGTTCAACATCTTCACCTTGACATCTGGAGACTAAAGGAGGAGATTGGCAAAGAGTTGGGTGAGGAGTTTATGGCTATCATTGCTAAGTCTCGTAGTCTCCAAATCCTCAAATCATTCACAATGGAGATGACAGAGATAAATGTTGAGGGAATGGAGCAGTTACTGAAGGTCTTCCAAAGCCCTCTTTGTGCACTTGAAAACTTGGAATTTGATGGAATATCATCAAATGCTCAACTTGAGCATATCAGTGGCATGCTTGCCTCAAGTACATCCCTCAAAAGACTCTCTATCAATAATTGTTCACTTAAGGCCAAGAAGGCCTTCACGAAAGGATGCGTGAATATAGCAACTGCATTGTGTTCCAACCGATCTCTTAAAGCCCTAACTTTTAAAATTTCTAACAATTTGGAGTTGAAGGCATTGTTGGATCCGTTTACGCCCAAGACCAACAATTTCCAATGCAATACCACCCTTACCAAGCTCAATTTACAAGGATGTATCGGAGGGAAAGAAGGGATTGAAACCTTAACTCACATGATTTGCACCAATTCAACCTTATTAGAATTGAGTTTGGCTAGCATGGATGATTTATCTTCATATGATGTAGAAGGCATTGAGAATGTTTTGACCATCTTAGAAGCCCTCAAGACCAACAAATCTTTGAAGAAAATTGATATGCAAGGGTGCAAGGCTGTTGGTGGTTATAAAGTGCTTGGAGCTATGATGGACTTGCTCTTGGAGAATCATTGCATTCAAAACATCAATTTAGACGGTACAAGCTTGGAGGACACTAGAGATGCACCCTATGTGCACTTGGCATTATCAAAGAGAAAGAAAGTGAAATTGTGGGGTATTGTACAAGACATGGCAAATGTGAAACCCACATCTGGACGAGTGTTTTTGTGTGGAAATCCACATGCTGGTAAGTCAAACTTACAAATATTTCCTAGTTATACATTCAAGTTTTGTATGTAAGAGTTTTATGATTGATTTTAATTAACTACTTTTTAAAATAAAATTAGATACTAAAAGTATACTAGCTTTCATATGTTTTTGTACATTTCAAAATCTACTATAACTAAAAGAGAAATTAGATTTTTACTTAACAAATTTTAGACATGCTAGTTTAGAAGTCACATATATTTGTATGTAAAATAGTTAGGCTTTTGGAATTCCTCCAAGAATCTCCCAACAAATTATGAAACATTGTACATAAGCATAGTATATTGTTTTCAAAATTTTCATGAATTCCTTGATGTTTTTGACTATATTCTAAAAAACTCTAAGTATTTAGGATTATATGTCAATCAGCTAAATTTAAAAATTCATGAATTTCTTATTATAAAATTCTGAAAAGGACTGTTATTCTACTTATTAAAGAAAATAGAATTATGTTCAAAAGTATATATTTTTGTTATAAAATTTGAATTCAATTTATAAAATAACTACATTTTCTTGAAAATTTTGAAAAAATCATTTTATATAAGTGTTATTTGCACTACAACACATTCAAACCTTATTGAAAATTCTAATTCCTCAATTATTTAGAGCAATTTTTGTCAGTGTAGTAAACATTTTAAAAAGTATTATATGTGGGGTGTACAAATTAAATATCTACATTTGCTAATGAATGCAACAATTGACATTTGTTTAACTATGGAAGTCTTCAAGAGCTTTTGACGATTTTGACTACTTTTAATGAATAATTTTGTGTTTAATTTTTGCATTACAATAAAAAAGATAGTCTTTTGCTTCAATGGAAACCACACAATATTGGGATGATTGTGTGATAAAATTTATCTTTTTCAATTTCTTTGAGATTATTATCAACGGGGATTAGGCTTTTTCATGATAAATAAGAATAATAATATATAAGAATTTAAGATCAAATTTGAAACAATGTTTATTAAAATAAAAATCAATTTCAATGCATTTTACTTGAACAATTCACAAAAATTCAAATTAGACTTTTTGCTCTTTATATTTTTGTGTATTGAAGATTTTGTCACACTTTAATTGGACTCGTCTTCAAGTAGTAAAATATTCATCTTCTCAATTATGTTGCATTTTGTTTGTAAACCTTTCTTCATAAAAAAAACACCTTAGGCAATGAGTATCGTTAAATTTCAAACACTTGCTCCAAAGTAATCCAATGCAATATGTTTAAAGGAATTTATTTTATATAACTTTATCCTAGTAGTTGTTGTCCCCAAATAGATATTGCCCACTAAATGGTTGTTGTAATCATTGTAGATTTAATCCCTAATGAACCAAGTAGTATTTTTTTTTGTCAACATAGTCTTTTAAAACATCCATTTATGAACAAAATATTCAATTTCTTTTTGAGATTTTTACACAAGATATGACTCAAGAGTACCTTTAAGGCACAACATTTTCCATATCTTTTCACTATACAATTAAGAAGTTATTGTACAATATGCAAATTTTTTTGGAGTTTGTGAAGCATGGGTAGCTCAAAAAATCATTATTTAAAACAATAAAAATTTGAAATTGGTATTTTACATCTGATATATACTTAAGAAGCTTTGAACCATTCATTCTAATTAATGAGATGGAAGTTAAGGGTAATTTTGGTTTTCAGGCAATCATGGAATTTCCACTTTAAAATATATTTTCAAGTCTTATTTAACTGAATATTGAATATTTTGGAAAATAAAATAAAATTATAGGATGTAAATTGTTTATTATTACAACTTACATTACAACTATGGGGATTGACATTTTCGAATTCAATATTAAATTCTTAACAATTTACTATTTGAAATCATTCTCTACTTCTTTCTACTTACAATTTTTTCAATCATGAATCTAGAATACTTTTAATTGAAATTGTTTATATGTCTTCCCAATGCAACTTATTTCTTCAACAATATTATGAAAATTTGCAAGTTATAGAATTTACATATTTTTGGAAAAAACTTTGAAAGATGAAACCTAACTATTGGGAAAAAGTTGAAAATACTTCTTCTTGAAATCCAAGCATCATGATTTTGCAATTAATGAGGTTCCTTATTCTAAGAGTTTAGGAGGATCTACTTTAACAAGGGAACTAAAAGATCCTATAATTGAATATCTTTAAAATTGAAGATAAATGAAGATTTTAGCCTTACTTTGGAGACTAATATTTTAAAGAAATTTTAGGCCTCTAAACATGAAAGAACTTTAGAGGTTAAGCATCAATCCTATTCTACAAACAAATGTTTGATTTATATGATTCATATAGTGTTACAAAAATCATAACCTATTCCAGTTTCAATTATTTGGGGGCAATTGAAAAGTCTTATATTAAGCCAATAATATATGTTTAATTGATTGCATTTGAATATGTGTAGAAAGCATTTAAATGATTCTATCTTGATTAATGAAGTGATAATTTCAAAGATTTTTGTTTTGAACAAATAAATCATGTCACGTTACAAAATATATCAAGCAAAACTATGTTCTTTGGATACACATTTCTATGGAGATGTTTATGTATAAACAAAAACCATAAGATACGAGTTGCATAGTAAAACATCCTCATGCTCCACATCATTGATGTATTTTTAGTTTCATATCACAACTATTGACAAATTTAGTTGTCTTCTCATTAGTGATATATTCCATTCAATAGCTCCTTCAAAAAATGAGTACATCTATACTATTTCTTTATGTTAAATCTTTTTATGCACCTTGCAAACATATTCAGGTATGTTATGGTAACAACACTAGTTGCCAAGTTCACTTATTTGTAAATGAATCAAAGTTTGAAATATAAAACTTGAACTTTGCAAAGATTTCGTTAGAAAAAACCTCCATATGATGTTTCAACTTCATTATCTTGTGACAAAGGGGTAGTTTTATTATTGAAATTGTAGAGTATATATTCTAATTAAAGATTAAAGTCATCTTCACTATAGTTTACAATCAATAGAAATGACTTAAAACAAAGGATTTAAGAGTGCTTTGACAAATCATGTGCTGATTAACTTTTGGTCATCACAATAATTTAAAACTTCAAGAAGTTAATTAGATATCCTCAATATCATATGAGTGATGGATGTGACAAATGTATGAATTTTGTGTTCAAACCTAAGCTATTGAGATATAATTTGGCTTTCGTACAGGTAAAACAAGATTGCGAATGTCCATGAAGGAATTGGAGGAATTTCAAGGCAAAGATGAAATTCAAAAACGTTCAAGAATTCGAGAAAAAATAAAGAACACTTTCAAAACTTCAAATGCCCCCAAAGTGGTGACAAAGGACCTTCAACTTGAACGTACACATGGCATTGAAGTTGATAGTGTGCAATGTGATGACATTGGCATCACCATTTGGGACATGGCTGGTCAAACGGACTATCATTCTTTCCATGAGTTGGTGATGCCAAATCTATCAGCGGATGGAAGTTGTTCAATGTTTTTGCTCATGTGCAATCCCATGGAACAATCTAATCTCTCTAGCGGACGTAGGCTTCCAAGTATAAAAGTTGAACTTGAGTTTTGGTTGCGATTCATTGCATCCAATACAAGGCGATCGCTTTCATTTCGTCCGCATGTGTCTATAGTCATGACACACTTTGACTATTGGAAGGATGATCATGCATTTGCAAAACGCATTGATGATGTGGTTTTGGAGTTGAAAACTCAATTCCAAGAGATCCTCGACTTTGATGAAGACAAGTCCAAATTCAAGGTGGATGGTAGAGATGTATCACATGCACGTAGTGTGTTTGATTTCATCAAAACACACTTGAAGAGATTGTTGGAGAGGTTACCCAAGACCATACAAGCATGTGAAGAAGTGCAACGTTTGGTGGCATCTTGGAACACAGACAAATCAAAACCAATGTTGTTGAAGTGGGATGAGTTTTGTGAAGGCATATGCAAGGAAGTGGAAGAGTTGAATGATGTAGACAAAGAGCTTGCTAAAGGGCGGAAGGAGTTTGTAGCTACAGCCTTGAATGATGGAGGGCACATCATCTACAATGAGCAAGAAGGAGTTGTCATTACAAATCCCCATTGGTTTTGTCACAACATCATTGGACAATTCCTACGCCAATGTGCAATTGAGGGTCCTAGATTGGACATAGTTTCTTTAAATGGGATCATGTCAATTGAGGACGTGAGGCATGTTGTTTTAGGTCTTATTGAAGGCCAAGGGGACGTGGAGAAGCAAGTTGATGACATCTTAGGCATGATGATGAAACTACATATATGCTATGAACAAGATGCCAATCACATTATGATTCCATCAACTTTAAGAAACAAGCTCAATCATTTGAGTTGGTCCAAACATGATGAAGTAACAAGCTTCACATATGTTGGAAGGAGGTTGGCTTGTAAGGATAGAACCAAAACAATGATGACTCCAAGCTTCTTCACACGTCTTCAGGTGAATTCTCGGGGGTGTCACTTAGAGTATCCATTAGAAACCACGTGCAAACAAAACTTTGAACCCCCTATATAATTTTTGAATTTTAAATTAAAAAAATGATTAGAGTTAAATACTTTGAAAGTTTATATTTTCAATTATTGATATTTTTATTTGTTAATAATAATTAGTTACAAATTTTTGAAGTAAAAAAATTCATTGTAGAACTGAAAAATAACTTTCACACACCTATATTATATAAGATAAAATTGTCTAAAAAATGAACAAAAAATTTCTAAAAATAACTCTCTATTGAAAGCTCATTTTGAGTTGATTATTGTTTCAATGGTCATCTAAATGTGTTCTCTATAATTATTTAAGTTGAAAAACATGCAATTTTAATTCATTTCCAACCTCTTTTAGAAATCATTTCATTTTTTTATTTGATTTGGAAATTTTGGCAATGGAAATCTATAGTCATTATTAAACAAAGCTCAAAATTTTAGGTTGAAATTATAGTTTTATTAGAAACCAGTTGTTTGTACGTAGTTTGTTATAGTAGAACTAAATGCACCCTCTAAGGGTGAATTTTGAATTCCTATCATATTTTGATGTTTCTAATTCCATAGTTTTTTATGTTTCCATGTTTGAAAATGAAGTGTTATTGATGTAAAATACTAAGTATACCATCCTATTACAATAATAATCAAGCTAATATTAAAAAATTTGCACATTTTTGGATGGCTTCAATATAATAGCTTTTTGTCATTGATTTAGTATAAAGAATAGTTGCATCTATTATTTATATCTATTGATTTCAAAGCAAATCATGAAGTATATGAATTGGAATCGTTGATTTGTACATTGACCACAATTTCTATTGTTGACATTTCATTTGTTGATATGTTGTGTAGGTTTCCTTCTTCAAAATGCTCCAAAGCAAGAATGCTCAAGACACATATGAGGTATTTCAAGATGTTATCAAATTCATTAGTGAAGGAATTGAAGCCATTCTTCAATTCCATCATGGTGATATTGACATCTTTTTACGATCCCATCAAAGTCAAGACAAGGTGATGGTATTCCTTGAAAACGGGATACTCATGCACATCAAACATCATCAAAAAGATTCCACCTTGGGTTGTCCTGGAGTTCTTCTAGAAGATTACATTTTGCGACCTGCATGTGTGGTAAAGTTGCTTCCTCCTATAGACCGCAAAAATCAATTTGTTCACATGAAAGATTTGGAAGTGGAGGTTATAAAAAATGGTGTAGATGCTATGTACAATTGGAAATCATGTGAAAACTTGGGTACAGGGTTCAACAAGGTGAAGACATTAGTAGGAGGTGAGGCTTGGAAAAAACTTCTTGAAAGGAGGTCACTTCATCTTCGAGAGTTTTATAAGGAAATCCAGTCTTTGAATCTTTTGAATCAAAATGATCCATCCAAGTGCAATGAAAAGATTGCTTTATCAACTACTTCACTATGGCAAATGCCTCAAAGATTCTTTCGTGGACCTTGGGATGCCAAAATAGACCACTTGGATGCCAAAATAAACCACCTAATACAAGAAAATCGTGAACAACACAAAGAGACAATGTCAAAACTGGATGATGTGGTAGAGTTGATTCAAGGTTTGGAACGTGATATTAAGATCATGCAAGGGGAATTATTGGGTGAGGTGTGTTCAAAGATTAATGATTTGATGGCATTCTCTATAGAGATGCAAAAATCAAAAATTCCAAAGCTAGCTTATCTTTGTGAGATTGGAAAGAAAGAGCTTTTGACAAGATGGGTGCCTGATTTCAACAAAATCCAACTTCACCTCATGTGTGAAAGTAGACACAAATTCCATGAGGTTGCAAGCCAAGAAGGTTGTGTGGTCAATTTTGGAACGGACCACACCAAGAAGTTTCTTGGCATGTTAGTTTTGGGGTTGAAGATAGTCACCATATTGACGAAGATTGGTGCACATGTTGCTTGTGGGATGGGTGCAATGATCCCTGATTTTAGTGATGGTATTGGTATTACAGCCTTGATTCTTGACACTTCTGGGATTTTAGATTATCAGATTCCTTTGGCAACTTTGGAATCCTTGCCAAATGATTTGAAAAACCAATCGAGGATGCTGATTGATGACAATTCAAAGGTTGAAGCACAAAGGTGGTTGAAAGAGTTTTTAGAGCCACTATGTCAAAATAAGAGAGAGTTTTATACTAAATTTAAATTGAATAAGGTTAGATATAGAGGATTGAGTGGATCCATAGCTTGGATTTGTGATGATTGCATTTCAAGGCATCAAAATGAAATTGATGAATTGAATTGAAGTGCTAATTAGGGAAGAAACAAACATTAAATTAGAATATGTTGTGGATCATGATGTAATTACCAAGCGAATGTAGCTTATGATTTTAAATGTCAAACATTTGTTGTTTTCCTAATAGTGTTTGAGTTGATTGTAACTATTTGTAGAAGATTAATGTTAGTTTGCATAACAAATAAATGGAACTTCTCTTTTGATGGAATCAAATACATTTTATTTTGATAAACTCTATAGGAGGTTCCACAAATTTTGCAACCATCTTTTATAGACAATAAAACTTTTGGTATAAAGTTGAACTACTAGATTCAAAAGCATTCTTACTCTTGGAGAGTAGATTTAAACATTTAAATGTTTAATGGCAGATTATAGAATGATATCCCTTGTTTTGCAAATTTGCTTTAAAATTGTGCTATCAAGTCATTTTTGGGTTTGCAAATGTTTGCATGTGATGAAATGTGGTGTGCTGAGCACTTTATAAATTCTATAGTTGCTATGAGTTTAAAGATATTACTAGTTATCATTGCATTCACTACATTTATTTAGATATACTTTTTCACATATGTTTCATGTATGTTTTATGCAAGTTGCAATTTGCATTCCAAAACAAATTCACTAAAATAAATTTGCATGTCCAAGTGAAATTGAAGGACTATACATTTTTAATATGAAATTTATTGGTTATGTTTACATTAGAATAGTAGGAAAATACTTTTAAAGAGTATGCAAGTTATGTATATTTGAAAAGAGGTTCAACTTTAAAAAAACTACACATAAAACTATAAATAGTTGATCTTCAATAATTGAAGTTTATAGAATGCAACATTTGATTCGAGAATATAGACACAAGCTTCAATTATGTTTCAACATAATAATGGGATTTGAATAATGCTCTTCCATTTTGTTGGCAAAGTGATGTAGACTCTAATCTAGATGTTCTATAGATTATAGAAGAATAGATTGAACTAATTGCTTTTAAAACTTAATTGAAATAAAGTCTTCTTAGCAGAGATCCATTTTGCAATGTCAACTTTGCATTTTGATGAATTCATTTGACAATTTCTTCTCTTTTTAGGAAAAGTGATTTAAAGTCTAAATAAGAAATTGAAAATGCCTTTCAAGATTGTGGTGATGAATCTCAAGCTATAATGTCTTTAAGGGATGATATAACCTTGATTCTCTCAATTTAATTGATTTATCATTGGAATCGTTTACTATAGAGGTGAAAAATATTAAACATTACTAGACTAAACAAGCTAGAAAAGGTCAAAAGGATATGAGAGGTGAAGGAATAAAAATGGAAGAAATGAGAATTGATCGTCAATTGGAATAACAATGTCTTTTAATGAAATGTTCGAAATGGGAAGTTTGGTTTGGAAAATTAGATGGAATATTTTTGTTAGGCTGATTAGCACTAAAAAAATTTGGCCCTAAATTGGTGCTACATAGGTACTAAGTTACTTTGGTAATACATCATAGTTGTGGGCTACATTTGATAGAAAAAAAATTCTAATACAACCTGCCAAACAATTTGAATAATAATTTTTTGAAGAATATAGGAAGAAATTTTATATTCTTGATATATAAAATCTTATATTTCAAAAATAAATTAACATTTAGCACAGAAGTGTCCACCTTGTCCTTGAGTTACACTAATATAATAAAAATGATCTTTAGCTTGAAACACAATAATGGGTATTTCACTTTTGGCAAGAAAAATGAACATATAAGCAAGTGCACACTACAATATACCCAATTCTCTTATGCAATTAAAGTGCATGCATTGCTCAATTTGAACTTAGTAATTAAGCATCATAATCTATACTTAAATATATACTTCTTTTTACTACAACTAATTTGTAGCTTAATAGAAATATTAAAAATAGTTCCTCCTTTATAATTTGAACAACATGCTCATTTAACTACCAAGAAACAAAACATATCATTTCTCAACCCTAGTCTACCAAGGTTTTGAAAATCATAGTTAAATATAAATACGCAAAAAAATCCTAGAATCAAAGGAACAGAAGTATACAATTGTCATGATTCTTAAGACTTACTGATATATTATAATTTTTGAAAATGATCTCATTTGCAATAAAAGAGATTTCAAAACACACCCTTGGAGTGAATTGTGACAAAGACCTTGTTATCTCTTAGAATTGACATCATGCACTTATAGTCTAAGACTTTTTGAAAGGCTATCATTAGTAAAAATTTGATCCTTGGGAAGACCCCTAAGCTTTCAATTTTTGGCACCCCACATTGAAAGTACATGAAAAATAAAAAAACATTTATTTCTAATTTTTTTTATCTAAATATTTTTTTGTAGAAAAAATATTAATATCCGATGTATTCATGGTTGTCATAACGGGCGAGTTAGGGTCATCGGACGGGACGGACGGTCGAGCAAATCGGACCGGACAGCTTTAATTTTGTAACCTGACGATCTCGTCTGCACCTAGCATGTTCCTTAATCCACATGGCATCCACGAGGCGTATTTTTCCGTTATCAGAAAGTCAACTATGTGTTGACTGTATCAGACAGGCGGGACCTCTAACGGACGGGCGAACCGGACGTCCGTCCGCTATGACAACCATGGATGTATTGCTCGTGTGGCGCTAGTAGTGCACATGAGATTTCAAATTTCAAGAAAATATAAAATTAAAAAGATTTTTTTGTCTATTATTGCACCAAGGAGTGCAAAACTCGCAGCCTTCTTGTGGTCTGAAGTGTTTCCTATGCACTTGTTTTTATTCTTTAGGGGGCTTGTTAGGGCATAAAGATGAACATGCTTTATATTATTTCCAAAATAGATTGGCATTATTTTTGTGTGCTTGGTGTTAGAGTCTTTTTTGTGGTAATAAATTTGCAAAGTAGATTTCGTGATGCACTTCACCCTAATATTAATAGAGATTTGAAAAGATAATCTTGATGGAACAAAATATCTTGAGTATTAACCTTTAATGGACATACAATGTTCTTGTTTGGTCAAATTTCATTTATTTTCATGAATGAAATACGCCTTTGAAATATTTATTACTTTTCTCATATACCAATTGAACCTAAATTTAGTTTTGTAGTTTCAGGTTTAAAATTGAATATGTTAAAATGATTGTACCTAATATTTTTAAGTAATTTTTGTATAAAAATTATAATATTTACCAAAATGCTTAAAATAGTCGGAAATTTTTAGCAAAATTTGAGATGATAGAGATTAAGAACTTGGTATAGTTAGTGTACTCCTTGAGTTCAAACATACAAAGAGAAATTCAATACAAAAGTTCAAAAGTGTTATATTTTAAGCCTTTAAATGCTATTGTCAAAGTAACACAAAAATCACAATTCTAAGTTATACTTTTGCATCTTTTCTTTTGATACATCCTCTGTTCTCACCAAATCCTACACATAGGACAAACCAAATCTACATTCTACTATATTCTCACCATCACACTCTATTACATTAGAAACAATGATATAAGAAATTTATAATAAAAAGCTCAAGATTCGAGTATAAAAGGATTTTGCGCAAAATAGTGAAACTAGATTGCCTTAACAATTAAGTTGTCTTAAGTCTTGCCACTTGTCCACATACATGGAGGCACATGCAACTCTTTAACTCATGCTTGGAGGTGCCTATGCCTCTCTTAACTTTGTGATTTTTGATGAAAATTATTGCATCCTTGTACAGGAATAGTAAATATTTAATATTATCAAGGACCATTAGTTTCATCTTTGGCCCATTCAGCATGATTGACCTACCTCAGCATGACCGCATCCAACAGCTTTGGTTATCTCCATCAAACCATCACCAATGCAAGAGCACGAACACAAGTTTGATATGGAAGAGCTTGTTGAATGACATTTTTCCATATCAAAGAAACCAAAGCAGTTAGCTACTCTACAACAGAGAAGGAAAAATGGAAATTCCTTCCGAGGAATCATCTGTCCGTCTTCTCTTTGATATTTTCTTTCCGGACCCTGCTGAGGTGGGTTCTAATCAAGTACAGTACAGCAGTTTTCAAGAAAAACTTTATTCATAAACATGTGTTACTCTCTACCATCTTGTAGTAACTTACATGGTGGTCCCAAGTTTTTAGTTTTGGGGTGTTGGAACTGGATGCATAATTTGAGTTAAGATCAAGCTCTACCAAGAGGGAGGTTGTGGCAATAGAAGATCACTTGTATTACTCTTTTTAATTTATTTCAGGAATCAAGCATCAGCTGTGGTGATGAAGTTGTGTGGTGCATACACTACGAATGTGCAGCATGCCATGCCATTCTGCCATTCTTTGAGGCGGGGGTAGAAACGTTGCCCACCCTGGTTTGAATTCATGAAACTTTCTTGTGAAGAGGGGTCCGATTGCTGTTGCACACAATTTCATTTCTGAGTCAAGTTCAGACATGTTTGGGCATAATGGCCAAGAATTCCACTGCCACAACTGTTTGCTGAAAACAAACGGTAATTGGCGGATATTATTGATAAGGTAGCATGATGTAATTGTGACGCAAACCTAATTGTGCTACAGAATATGGTGGTACCAAGATTGTAGATTCTGCCCCTATAAGGTTGTGAGATTAGAGCAGCAAACCTACAAGTGTCTATAGTACTTGTAGTTACCTTAGGAAGTCTAAACTAACCCTAAACTTCTTAAGGCAGGCGGGCAGTACCTGTGCAAGCAACTCTTAAGTCACAGCTCATCATGAAGTCCTGCCATTTTGGAGGATTCATTGTCTGATCACTAAATATTTGTGGGCTACTTTGGAAGGTGGGTGTGAAGAAGGAACTAGAGTTGGTGAAGGTGGACATCATATTCTCTCAAGATCGAAGGAAGCCCATCTTTCTGTCCAAAGAGATCAGTCTCCCTCCAGCATCCAAATGTTCGATCTTTGGTGTGCTTGCTCATGAATCTCTAGTAAGTTAGGTGCTCACAACCAGCTCTCCGTCCTTGTTCCGGCAGCCTTTTGGACAGATTCCCCATTTAGAAGATGATGACATCTCAATCTTTGGTAAGAAATCTCCGCACCCACTCTGCACCAAATACCACAAAGTCTGCCAAATATTGGTGTTAGTTGAGATCGAATCTTTTTGTAACCTAATCGATGATCTCACATAACTCTCTGAGGTTGGTTTGTTTGGTGTGGACCAAAAGGGACATTGCATTTCATCAACCTAAACTGCAATTATAATTATAGTGAAGTGCAAAAGCTTGAGTAGGTTCATATATTCAATGCTCACTGCCACTAAAAACCCAAGTCTTGCCGAATAAAAAAACAATCTGAAGTAAAAAGTTACAGAGACTCTCATATTGTTGTAAAGTATAGAGTCTCTTTCAACATAGCTGCTTCACTTAGGTTGTTTGTCATCAATGAGCAAGTTTCAGCCACTTCTGTCATGAGACTTCTTGTCCTTGCTATGCAAGACAACATTGCATTGATTTTCGACTTGTTCAACAGCATCACGATGCAAATGAATGAACTTGGTCAAACATCCAACTTTGAGGCCAATGTTGATGATTCTGACTCTTAGATGTAACCACAGGGAGTGCAATCACAAGCTCCTAGCGCTTCAGACTCAAATGCCCACAAAGGACCTTCAATTCCATCCCTTTTTTCATGGAGCCCATCATCCAAAAAGCACACTTGAGCAGAGTACGTAATCACTTTTGCCAGGGCAAACAACCTTAGATTGAGTATGATAGGTTGGCACTTCGCACAATGTGAGAGCTCAGTTAAACAATGAATGGATTCGGTCAAACATCCAACTCTGAGGCCAATGCTGTTGATTCTGAAGGAGGTTCTAACTCTCAAATGTGACCATGGGGAGTGCAATTTACAAACTCCTGGCAGACACAAATGCCCACTAAAAGACCTTCAAATCCGTCCCTTTGTTCATAGAGAGAAGCTTCACCCTCAACTTTGTCTTTGCAAGGCACATTCTTTGTTGTTGCAGGTTACTTCAAATTTCACATCCATGTGATCTAAACCTTTTTCACCCCAAATGTTCGACCAAGTGCATGTGTGTGAAACTCATCTGCCTTGTAACTTGGGTCAGCCCTAATTTGAGTCCCTGTTTTCTTTTGGAATTTATGGTTGGTACCTGAAGATTCAATAGGAAGGATATTATGGTTGATACGCCAAGTTTATGGAGCTTATCATCCAATAAGCTCAAGCAGAGTAATCACCTTTGCTGGGGAAAATAACCTTCGTTTGAGTACACTGGCATGGCACTCTGCAATGTGATAAGCTCCCTTGGGTTGGCATTGAGCTGGGAGCTTAGCCTCTACAGAACATGTGTCCATGAAGAGGCACTTGTACAATTCATGGCTTGCGACAATATTCAATCCAGGCCTACTTGATTGTAGACACAACAAGCTCGACATTTAAGGCAAAAAGCATTCATAACGATATATATGTTGTGAGGAAACTCCACATGTTTCGAGTAAACTAGGGCGAAATTTCTTGCAGAGACAAGCAGCAATCAACAGGAGAGCATTTCCATAGCTTCATGGAGGCCCTCAAAATCAAGGAGCCCAAACATATTAAGGATTGATTCTCCGTGCAATTGATCGTGCTCCTATTGTTTTGATCTGATCTAGACGCTCACTACACACCTTCATGAATCCCCAGAAAGCATGAATGATAGCTCAAGTTAATTTTGAACTCTAAGATAGTCGACCCATTTTCAAGCACTTAAGCAACTACACTTATCTAGAGTGCAGGTTTCTTGAGTGGGAAATATTTCCCATGTGCAGAAATAGAGTTTGGAAGGATTCCATAATTTTTCAAAATTTCAATTCTCAAAGTATAATTACTAAGAATTTTTTAGTTGAAGATTTTGTTTGACCTATACTAGTCATAAAGGTCTTCTTATTTCCAACCACAAGCTAGTTGCAAAATTGATCAAGGATAGGTTGTAATATTGAGAGTCTTGCAGCCAATCATAATGCACCACAATTGTGCTAGGAATAGCACCATATCTACTCATTTCTATCTATACGAAAAGAGGAAAGCCTATATAACCAAAATGGGGAGCATGATTAGAAATGGGTTGGCCATTATAGTTTGTGTTGTGGCTGTGATTGCAACAGAAGCATCAAAGTTAAGAACATTAACATTCATCCATCCCTAATTACTAGTACATTAAAAGTTACAATAATCCATCTCTAGTTTATTTTGAACTCAAATTTTTCCATTCAACACATGTCTTTTTGAAACATTTTCACCTTTGGAATTGATATTATTCAAATTTATGTTAAATTATTAAAAACATTAGCAATTTAGTTTTTTCCTGCATCTTATACTTCTATATGCTCAAGGAACTTCTTAAGGATGGAAATTGTGCCATTTGGTATATTTTTGTTTTATAAAGCATTTAATTCCAAGAATGCATATTGTCTCTATGGAGGAACTTGAAACTCAATAATGTTGATCTACAAAATGGATGCATGATATTTGATTATCCTATATATGTAAAAATAGTTTCAAATTTGTTTTTCATTTTGAAATTGTGCATCAAAGGTCTTCAAGGTTAAGACCTATATAATGAAGAGAATATTAAACTAAGACTTCAGAATTATGTGTAAAACTGCACAATGACAATGAGCCCAAAAGAGGCAAATACATCCTTGTGATTAACACATGCTTGACCCCCTCCAATAAAAAATCCACTACCATCAAATCTAATAGGGGAAAAAATTAAACACTCCCTCCCTCTATAACCTCCTTCATTTTTTGATTAAATTTCTTCTTAGAAAATCTAAGTTATCTATTTGAAAGCATAAAAATTTGGACCCCCCTTCTCTCCATCAATCTTGATCTAGATATTTATAGGAATGTGTTTTTGAAATATATATACAAATATAGATTATGGATTACAAACATAGAATGTAGATTACAAAATACATTTGGCAATCCCATATATCCCATATCAAATGCAATCAAAACTACTTTTTGGAAAATAAAAATATAGAGTGGATGTAGAAGTGGTGATATTTTAACAAGTACAGTTCATGAATTGCACTTACTAATTTAAAGGAATTTTTTTTTTGAGTTCATTGTGACAATTTATCACAATAACAATGAGTTCAAAAGAGGCAATAATTTCCTTTTTCATTTTTAATACTTATAGTGAATAGTCTGCATGAAAATGTCAAATAAAATGGTGTAAAAGAGTTTAATGAATTTTTTCAATTTCTTTTGTTATTATCATTTTGTAATAAAAGATGAAAATAAATAGATAAATATAACAACTACAAGATTAGCTAAATATTATTTTTTCCAAAACAACACTTCAAACTTCCATTTCTAATGCAAAGAGATCCATTGAAAAAAACTATTTTGTTTTGCTTATTTAACCATAGGATCTTGTGTTTCTTTTGTATGAGAATGTTTAGAAAAATTTTAAAAACTTTATGCGAATAGATTGTAAGATATTAGTATTCAAAATAAAAAGAATTTTTTTTGCACCAGCCATATTAGGTTTTAAGACTTGGAATCCTCTTAACTTAAATTTATTACCCTACAAATTTTCAAAGTCTAAATACTGATGATTTAGAAATGAATTAAAAATCTAGTAAATTTTTAATAAGCCAATCAATTTTCATTCACTCAAAATTGTTGAATAAAAATAGATTGAAGATAAAAGGAAAAATAAAATCCAAAATAGTTCTAATTTGGAGATGAAACATATCAATCTTAATAGTGAGATTGAATTGGCATTGAAAATACACCTTTTGACTTTTTTGCTTTGAAAAATTGTGAAAATTGAATTCAAAAACCAATTCAATTTGTTCCTTTTTCAAAAAGTTGCCTCAACTACTTGCTAAACAAGACTCTTTTTAATTTTTACATCAATAATCCAAATGGATTGAATCAAGGATTTTCATATCATAAAAATAAATTTCTTCTTTAATGAAAAGAAATTTAAATATTTTGCTTTTAGATTTTTTTTAATTGGTCAAGCCCAAATCTTTTGTGCTAATATAGATATTCATTTTTCTTAAAAGATTCAAAATTAAAAAACAATGTTTCTAAAAAGCTTGTAGAATCTTTTGCCTTCAAAAAAAGTTTCCAAAAATCATAGTAGAATTTGACATCACAAAAAGCCTACCTAAAATCCTTAAATTTTCATTCTTGGATTTTGATCTTTCTATAGGTGGATTTAAATTTCTCCATCAATTTCTTCTCAGGATAAAAAGAATATTTTAGGATAGTATCAAACAATTTCCATGAAAATAATGATTTCATCATACAAATCTAAACATCCTTCTTTATGATCTTTAATTCAAATTTCTTACAAAGTACAATTGTTCCAAGGTGCTTTCATTACTTTGTTTTATAGTCTTTGCTACAAAATGTTGAAGTTTTTTAGATTGAGATATGTGATATTTTGGTAGCTAGGAGATGGCATGCAAAATTAGTAGTGCAATTTATAATTCACTATGAATATGATATGTTTTGTATTGGCGCTTACAACATTGTAGAAAGCATTATCACTTATAATAGTAGCAAACAAATTTGATTGATAACCATTATCCTATATCGGAAAGCTCTCCTTTTTTAATCACATAAAAAACAAATTGCAACTATTAATAATCAAAGTTCAAGATCAAAGTTGAATTAGTAGAATTTCTAAATATGTACTAAAAATTCAATTTTTTTTAATTGAACATTATACAAGAAAGTATTTTTGCTAGTGTCTTCCAACTATCCTTGCTCCAACTCCCAAGGTGAGGTTTAATGGGACACTTATGCTCAATAGATACCTAATTCCAACATCTAATCCCCTATTTTAGTGGGCAACAAGATCTTTGAGATTCCATCCTAATATCTAATTCCTACTTCCTTCAATATCTAAACACTTTCATCTTCCTCTTTGCAATTTGTGTTAGAGATAGGGAGAGTTCTAATTTGAGTGTGAATGAATTATGCTTCTCTTTCATTTTTCCCACCTATCCTAGCTTGCAACTTTCCTATCCCTACTTAAATGGACCCAAGGCCCAATTTTGAGACCAAATTTTGCCAAAGAGTCCTACCTCAAAGTACAATGAGTTGCTTGGGCTAAGTTGCCAGGTAAGCTTTCTTAAACCTTGGTATTTTACCAAACTTTTTTGGATTTCTTTTTCAAGGACCCACCTATCAAAAATAAAAATTGAGTTTAGAATCTAGGGTTTAGGATTTCTAATGTAACTTTTGCTTGAAGGGTCATTAGTCTCATTACTCATAGCTAAGGAAGTCTTCTGCAAAAGTCAAATATAGATTTCTATTTAATGCTTTTGTGTTTTGATCTTTGAATATTTTTGTGAGGTTTAAGATATATAATTTGGGTATTTTAAAATAATATTTTTAAGTCAACAAGGTTATACAATAGATTCTAAAGTATGTATTTCATGCATTTCATTATTTATATGTTGTTTGTTTAAATGTAATGATTTCTTCAATAACTACTTGACTCTTTTTTTGTCACCACCTTCTATTAATAGTTTACATAGGTTGGAAAAAGAAATTGAATAGGGCTTACATTTAAAATATAAAAACTAGAATAAGAAGCTTGAAAACTTGGTTTGCCAAAGTAAATAGACTTGTTTCAAAATGGAGGGAATAGAAGTAATATGGAAGTATAGATATAATATTAGAAATGAAGATTTAAATTATTCAATGTTTTATAAAATTTGATACTATATACATTACAATTGTTGGCTTAAGACATGTCCAATTCTATACACTAAAATACTTGTTTAGGATGTTTGGTAACTAATAGAAATGTCTCAGCAAATTTTGAAATGCAAAAAGTAAGTATTGTAGGAGATTTGCCTAGCTTTGACTAATGTGACTAATGCCCTTTCTAGGCCTTAATAATATTAGGCACAATTGAGGAAATTTGCCACAACTCTTAAGTGAGGGTTTGAAATCTTTTGAAAATTGTGGTACATTTTCTATATAAATAAGACACTTCAATGCTAATTTATGTAAGCATTGGACACTTTTAGCATTTTTACAATTTTTGGAGTGTTTCAACTTCCAACTCCAAAATTAATAAAAGTTGGTATTGAGAAGTCAAATTTGATGTGGTAGGATGCTTGTCTAGAATATCTAGTAACTAATGGGAATGTTTTGGAAAAGTTTGGAATCTCAAAGATAAGTATTATGGGAGATTTACCCAACTGTGACTAATATGAGTATTGCCCCTTTTGGGGCATTAGTCACGTTAGTGACAATTGAGGAAATTGCCACAATTCTTGAATGGGGGTTTAAAATCTTCTAAAAAATTTTGTACATTTTTTATACTATATTAAACATCTAAATGCTAATTTATGTAGGCATTAGATACTTTTAGGATTTCTTACAATTTCTAAAATGTTTCATCTCCCAACTCAAAAATTAATAAAAATGAGCATTGACATATCTAATTTTATATATTAGGATGCTTGTCTAGTATATCTAGGACCTAATCACATTTAAAAAAAAATTTGGAATGCAAAAGGTAAGTATTGTGGTAGATTTGTTCAATTGTGACTAATGCCCCTTAGTCACATTAGTCACAATATACTAAATCTTTCACAATTGATGAGTGGATGTGTTAAAATTCCTAAAATGTATACATTTTTTTTTATAATACGTAATACATCTAATTACAAATTTGTGTGATTGTAGGTCACTTTTAGATTTTTCAAAGTGTAAATTAAAAAAATTAGGATTTTGGAGGAAAACATCTTAGAGTGAAGGCTTTGGAGAAGATTTTTATCCTTGCACAACCTATGAAGGACGTGGCTATCTACGACAACCTTTCCTTGCGATACTGACTCTGAAAGACCTAGCAACTATTGCTATTGAAGTCCTTTGCCGGCCATCTTTCTCCAAGCCACATGAGATTTTACATCTTCGCCTTGTCACAAGATTCTGACTTTGCCACTCTCCCCTTGTAAATTCCATGTGCTGGGCTAAAATCCAAGAATGGTAGGAGATGCTCTAAACGTATGTCGCTTCTTCTATGGGACTGCTGGTTACCAATGAGGCACACCAGGAGGTCACCACCGGTACTTCCATGGCCAGAAGGAACCTTGTTGCATTCAAATTGTTGTTTCTCTTGTTCAGATGATCGCCCAATTTTGAACATTGCATGATCATACTTCAAACCTCACACCTACCAATTGTGGCGCACTTCCATGAATCACTCCGCTTGCGAGAAATTCAGAAGCACTCTCTTCAGAGGTACTAACGTTTTGCGGCGCAAATTCATGCTTTCCTCAAGATCAACCTCAAATTGCATGAAATCGAATCGATGGAAATTTGATCAAAACATTCAAGTTAGAGTAGGCGGATCGAAGGGATGATTCAATCGGTGCAATTACATTGTGCCGATTATACCCCTAACTCATGCTAATTGGCAGTCTCTGTGAAAATCCATAGAAAGCGCCGCAACATTGTGACCGCCCATGGGTGGTGAGGGGTTAAAGGACTGACTGGCGAATGTGGAAATCATCCCTTCGGATACCATGGGACTCATTGGCTTACAAAATGCAAAAGCACTCATTGCAAGTCAACCTCCTGTGCAAGACCTCCCTTTTTTACAACAAAATTTGGAGGACAAAGAGTTGCACTTGTGTCTCACGTGATTCTCTGTCATTCATTGGACACAGAACATCCGCTGCATCGTTTACACATTAATCTACTCTCAAACAAAGTTGCAGTGATTCCAAGGTAGAAACACCCAACCAGTGTCCATGGCAAAATTGCTCGTTTGGGGACTGCGCGTTGGGTTCGAAGCCCAAGATTTCTCAGGCTCCTTCAGCTGATCTCCTCCAGAGCTCCTGGCTGGCTGATCCCCGGGCCCGAATCATCTTCTCGTCCTCGTGGTCTTGATTACTGCTGATTTCTTCCTTGTTGAACTCGAATGGCCTGCTGCTTTTGTTCGGGGTTGGATTTTGGATCGTCCTGACGTTTTCATTCGCTGTGGGGTCTCGTTGTCTCTGCCGGGATCTCTGCAAGGGCCTTCGGAATGGATATTCGAGTCTTCAGCTCCTGGTTTTTGACTCTCCTTCTTGCCGTTCTTTGCCGATCTTCGTGTCCCTAGATTCTCGTGTTTCTCCACGACTCGCCTCTTGCTGAATCCTAGGCAGCTGGATCGGGAATCTCTTCCATCAACTGCCGGGAACCAACATATACTTCGGGTGCTCCGTCGCTCCTCCTTGCTGCTGGGACGAACCGCCTGGCTACAAACTCGAGTTGCATCCTTCGCCACCAACCAGACTTGCAATGTTTTCTCGATCCATCGCACCCAAAATTCCAGATCTGGACTCATGGCATACTCCCATTCAGCCCTTCATCGTACTCACTCATTTTCCACCCTTACTACTGTTCCCCAGATTTCTTTCCCACTGCTTTGTGGAAGAACTAAGAAAGGTACACACCCAAATGTGCCACTGACCTTAAACCGCCATCTGTATTATGCATACATCTCCAAAGTCAGTTGTGTACCTACGTGGAAGAAATGCTTTTAGGACCAATGAAACTTTGATCCTTAATAATTTTTGCATACAATATCCAAATGCCACGTTCTCTAGTGTGTTGAAACCCCCTTTCACTTGCGAACAAGAACATTAGAAGAAGTTTGAGGGCTCCGGAAGCTTGTGAGTTATCAAGCTGGGAAAAGGACCAGTGCAACGTCCGAACTCGACTACAGATGTGGTCGAGACCCTGCCACGTCATTGTCACACACCCCAATTTTTTTTATTTTTTTTAAAAAAAAATTCTGACAACGGGCCGTTCCCCTCACTACGGGGAACAGCTGTAGGGGAATGAGCCCAAAATGGGCTTCTAGTGCCCTCAAATTTCTTCTAATGCATATGAAAATTTGACCATTCTAACAATAGAAAATAGGCTTAGTAGAAAAAAGTGGTGGTTTTGGGAGTACCTACCTTAATCAACAAATTTATTAAGACATTTTTTCATCTAATTTCACCCAAAACCTAAAACTTCCAAGATTCTTTTTTACACCAAAACACACACACATAGGAAAGAAAGAAGAGAGCTTCAAAACCTAATCTCCCTTTCTAAGAGCCATTTGTTTAACAATTCATCCATTAAAACTTCATACCTACTCTAATTTATTGAAAAAAAACACAAAATTGTAGAAAATTGTACAAATTTATTGTAAAATGTGTTACATTATTGTAAACCTCCCTATTTATTGTAAATCTCCCTATTTTATTGTTTTTCTCACTATTTTAAAATGCCTTTCTAATGATTTTAACTCTTCTAATTAGTTTTATATTTTTGTATTTGTATTTTTCATTTTTCATTCATTTTTATGCAATTTTCTTCATGTAGTGTTTTGTTTTCAATTTCTTCGCATTTAACCATCATTTTGCCTAATTTAATTAAATACATGTTTTTTATTTAATGTCATTTTGATTCAAAATTCCTAATTTTTCTTTAAAATTCCCTCATATTTTTGCATAATTGCAATTCCTTAAGTGCACACCATTGTTACAAAATGTCCATTTATGCGTATTGGAAAATCTATTAGTTCATGATTACTAATGTGCTTTGTGCCATTGCCATGGTCAAAATGAAAGTAAAAGTATTTAAGAAAAAATTTAATTCATAAAAACTTTGAAATTCAATAATTTACATGCTATAGGATTGGAATGCCACAAAACCAAGCCTATGTACCCCTCCTCACCGAGCTCTTTGACGATACCAAACATACTAATAGGAGACAAACAATTTAAGAGATCTCAACGTAACAAACAAAACAAAACAACCTAATTTAATAGGAGGATTGCTTAAATCCATCTAATTTGTAATTTCTAACTTGCAATTTCACTTAAATTGTCAAAAAAAATTTAATTTTAATTTGTGAGTCAATGTAGTAGCTCACAAGCTTGCATCATAGTTGTAGGCTACATTTAGTAGGAAAGAATTCTAAAAAAGAATACCAAAGAATTTGAATCCTTATTTTTTGAAGAATATTGCAAGATATCCTATAACCTACATATACTGAACTTTATTTTTTTGAAAATAAATAAATATTTTGCAGGAAAGTGCCCACCTTGCCTTCCAATTATTATATAATACAATTGTACAATGGCTCTAAGATTGAAACACAACAACAACAATCTAATTTCGATAGGATAAAAGAACACATAAACAAATGTACACTAAAATATATAAAATCCTCACATGCACTCAAGGTGTATGCATTGTTCAATGTGACTTAAGTAATTTAACATCATTAATTGCACTAGAATATCCACCCCTTTTGCTACAACTAATTTATAACTTAAATAGAAAAACTCAAGACAATTCTAATTTTATAATTTGTACAACATACACATTAAAATAACAAAAAATTAAATATATCATTTCTCAACCCTTATAATCTAAAGTTTGGACATCAAAGTCAAATATAAATCTACAAAAATATTCTAGAATTAGAGGAACACAAATATACAATTGTTGTGATTCTAAAGACTTACAAGAATATTATAAATTTTGCTATAAAAGAAATCTCACCCCCTTGTAGTGCTTTGTGACAAAGACCTCGTTATCTATTAGGATTGACATGGTGCAATGTAGTCCAAGAGTTTGTGAAAAGGGCTTCACTTGCTCTTGTTCTTTGGAGCTTGTGAGGGCACAAAGATGAATATACCTTTAATTCATGCTAATCTTAAGAATATATTGGACTTATCTTTGTATATGTGGTGTTAGAGTGTTTTTATAGTTAATTTGCAAATTAATAGTTCTAATGTACTTCATCCTAGTCTTAATAAAGATTTGGAAGGAAAATCTTGTTGGGACAAAATATCTCAAAGATTAAATTTTAAAAAGGCAATCCATATTAATGATCAATCCAACTTCATTAGTTTTCTATAGTTAAACATACCTTTTAAATATTTGGTACTTTTTTCATGTAGTAATATATCTACAATTTAATTTGATCTTTTCATAATTGAAAATATTAAAATTAATTTACTTGATTTTTTAGAATAATTTTAGAATACAATTGATGTTAATCACCAAAATGCTTAAAATACTATAGTATATCTAGAAAAAATTGGAAATGGTAGTAATCAACTCCTTAATCCACTGAAGACTGTGGTTGATTTTAGAGGTAGACAATATGTTTTCTAGTCCCAAGTTGTACATGGAAAAAAATCCCAAACTGTGATGCATTTAAAGATTTGACCATACCAATGGAATTGATTTGAATGCTCGTAGCTCTATAGTAAATGGATGACAAATTTTGCATTGATTTCCATACTACTTTCCATATTCTTGGCCAATATTTTATTTGTTTTTTCAACCCCAAAATCACATGCCAGTACAAATTGTCCTAATTCTTGTCCCAATGCATTCAATTCCCAACCTCCACATCCATCCCCTTTTGTCTAAATCCAAATTCATTCTAAAGCTCTTGCTACCAATGAAAAAGTGTCAATTTCAACCAAAAAGTGTGGCCGGTCCTTACTGGGTTAAACTCACACTAAAAAAAATTCAATAGAAAAGTTTAAAAGTGTTGTGTTTCAAGCTTTCAAAATGTTATTGACAAAATGACACAAAAATTATGATTTTAACAATTTCAGAATGAAATAGGAAGGAATAAAAAGAAGACTATTGGGACAAAATTTCCTTAGTCAAACTCCATGACATTTGAAGTCAAGAAATTCAAGTTTGATCCTAAAACTATATTCCTTACAGGGAATTGTCTTTAAGGAACACTTTGTTGCAATCTAAATTCTAAATAGGAGGTGTTAGGCATGGCATTGCTTGCTTAGCATTTTTGTAGGTTTGTTACCAAAGTTTGGTAACATTTTTCAATATTGGTAGAAATCAAGATTATTTAGTGGTATACAATTCTAATTTATACCCTTGCTTCTTTAAAATCACCTTCTCTACAAACACATCCTTTATTCTCTCACTAAGTCCTAAATATACATTTTACTACTTTATTACTATCACATTAGAACAATTACATGAAAAATATATAATAAAAAGTTTAAAAAAGAGTAAAAGGATTCTATACAAAAATAGTGAAATTAGGTTGCCTTATTCATAGCTTATCTACGTGGATGCACATATGACTCTCCAACTTTGTGATTTTTGATGAAAATTATTGTATCTTTATAGTAATAGTAAATACTTATATAGTCTAAGAAGTTGAGGAATTAGTGAAAGGCAATCCAATTTCACTATTTAGTATAGATCATTTTCTTCCTTCAATTTTGAGTCCCTAAGTACATCCTTAATGTCATTTTCACATGCAAAACTGATTAAACTATCACCACTTTACAAAACAACACTCAAGGTAAACTAGCCCAATTCCATTCACTTTCCAACTCCATCACCTTATCCTTGAAAATCATCCAAATTTGTTCATTATCTGACAAAATCAATGCACTAGTGCCAACAAGGGATAAGTGGATAAGGTGTCAATCCTTTATTGGTGAGTACTTAAGTGCCATTAGATTCATGGAAAGGAGATTATAGTTTGTTTATAAGACATTCCTGGCTCCACTTTATAGGTGGTTTTGTAATTTCAGGGTAAACTACTTCAAAAATTCACAAAAATTATAATTTTCATGAGAATATATAATTCCGCTTGGGTTTGATTCATGAAACAAGTGCACACCTCTGGATAAAAAAAAATGTGCCCCTCCTGGAGTTACCCCAAGATATTCAGATTGCAAATCAAAGTGATAATAGGCTTGTCTACCGTGATCATACACAATTTGTCTCAGTGCCTAGTCTCAGTGCCAATATACTGTCGAGGCTCAGATGCGAACTTTGGTAAATCTTTTTAATTTTCAGCATGACCTCATCCAAGAGCTTTCGGTATCTCCATCAGCCCGTCAACAATTGGACAGGAGCACATTTCCAAAGGGAAAGAGCTTGTTGACATTCTTCGATAAATCGAGGAAACCAAAGCCTCGATCGAACCGAGAAGGGAAAACGGAAACCTTCGGAGGAACCTTACTTACTCTTCGATATTTTTCTCCTCTTTAGACCCAGCTGAGGTGGTTCCAGTGGAGTACCTCAGCTAGTTCGCAAGAAAGCTTTCAGAAGGGGTGTAACTCACAACCGGCGTAGTACATGATGATCCGAAGTTGCAGCTTTTGGTTGTTGGAAGCCTATGATTTGAGTTTTACAGGTCAAGCTCTGCCAGGAGGGAGGTTGTTGTATAGAGGATCACTTGTATTACTCCTTTTTATATACTTCAGGAACCAAGCATCAGCTACGGTGATGAAGTTTGTATGGCGCAGACACTCCGAATGTGCAGCGTGCCATTTTGCCGCTCTTCGAGACGGAGGTACCAACGTTACCCACCCTGGTTCTAATTCATGAAACACTCTTGTGAAGAGGGGTCCGATTGCTGTTGCACTGAATTTCATTTCTGAGTCGTGTCCAGATTTGTTTGGGCTTAATGGCAAAGAATTCCACTGCCACAACTGTTTGCTGAAACAAAGGGTAATTGGCGGATGTTATTGATACCTAAGGTAGTAGTATCCAATCGTGACGCAAACGTAATTGTGCTACAAAATGTGGTGGCACCAAGATCTTAGAATCTAACTCAATAAGTTGTGAGATTAGGTCAGCAAACCTGCAAGTGTCTGTAATACTTGTAATTACCTTAGGAAGTCTTGACAGGTAATTTCTGTGCAAACAACCCTCCAGATGAAGCCCTGCAGTTTTGGAGGATGCAGTGGATTACTAGTATTTGTGGGCTGCCTTGGAAGGTGGTGGACGTGAAGACGGAGCTCGAGTTGGACAGGTGAAGGTGGACATCATATTCTCTCAAGATCGAAGGAAAGCCCGTCTTCCTGTCCAAACAGACCAGTCTCCCTCCAGCATCCAAATGAATGATCGATCTCATGCATGTGTGCTTGCTCCTGAATCCCAATTAGGTGCTCACAACAAGCTCTCCATCCTTGTTCTTGCAGCCATTTGGACAGATTCCCTATTTATAAGATGACGACAAATCACTCTTTGGTAAGATTTCTGTACACCCTCTCTGCACTAAAAGACCACAAAAAGCTGTGAAGTTTGAAGTATTGGCGTTAGTTGAGATCTGATCTCTTTGTGACCTAATCGATGATCTCACACAACTCTCTAAAGTTTGTTTGCTTGCTCTAAAACATTGCATTGCATGAACTTAATATGCAATTGCAGTGAAGTGAAAAAGCTTGAGTAGGTTCATATGTATTCAGTGCTCGTTGCCATTAGACCTTGTTCACCCAAAATGTTCGCCGAAGTGCCTTGTAGCTTGAGTCAGCCCTACTTCAAGTCCAACTTGCCTTCGATATTTATGGCTATAACTGAAGATTCAATAGGAATGACATCCTGGTTGATAACTTACGCCAAGTTTATGGAGCCCATCATCCAAAAAGCACAAGCAAAGTACGTAATCACCTTTTGCAGGGCAAACAACCTTCGTTGGAGGCAGGACGTTAAATCCTCCATTGGAAGTGGGCCCTGCAGGATAATTATGCGATTCACCAGGGGTAAAAGTACAAAAAAAGTCCCCTATATTGTGCTCTGTCTAGGGTAAGATGTAGACCTCCCCTGTCTAATTTGGGGTCTCTGATTGGAAATATGAATTCAGAATTTGCAAAAATTTGCAGCAAATAAAAAATTCCTGCGTCTTCCCTGAAGGTAAATTTGGCCAGCAGGGCCCACTTTGAATGGAGGATTTAGTGTCCTTCTCGTTGGAGTATGTTGGCACTCTGCACAAAGTGATAAGCTCCCTTGGGTTGGCATTGACTGGGAGCTTAGCCTCTACAGAACATGTGTCCATGAAGAGGCACTTGTACAATTTGTAGCTCGCCAAACAATTCAATGCAGGCCCATTTGATCTTAGAAACAACAGGCTCCGCATTTTAAGGCAAAAAGCATTCACAACAAATATATGTTGTGAAGCAACTCCACATGTATCCAGGGAAGTGGGGCAAAGTTTCTGGCAGAGACAAGTAGCAATCAACAGGGAAGCATTTCCAAAGCTGAAGGGGGCTTCATAGAAGCCCCAAAACCAATTCAAGGAGCCCTATTGTACCTTGTAAAGGAGTGGCCCTCCGCGCAATTGATTGTGCTCCTACTACCGTGTTTCAAATGATCGGGACACTTTTCCTTTTCCCTTTTGGTTTGTTGCACTGCTGTGGAAGCCATTGCGTGGCCTGAGCTTTCTGGTGAGTTACTAATTGCTTGTAATGTTCATTTTGATAACTTGGAGGTAAATGATCCAACACATTGACACCTTTTGAAACATAAATCAATGCTTGTCCTAGATTTTAAACAGTTATGTTCATAAATACATGTCACAATTTTTGGAGCTAGAACATAATCCTCACTCAGATTTTTAGCACAATTATTCATTTAATTAGCATCAAGAGGGACAGTAAGTTTGAACCTCGAGATGTACATAGCACTAATATTTTCAGCACTACTGACTTAGAGGAAACAATTTAAATGTTGCATGTGTTTAGTGTGGTCTATGACTTTATTCTCACCTTCAAAGCTTCAACGGTCACAAAGAAATTTCACTTTTAGAAAAGTGAAACAAATCAATGTGACCAAATCATCAAAATAACTGAATTTTTTAGTAGTATCTTCATCACTCAACCCGTGTGTTCGTACACGTTTGTGCAAAGCATTGATACATAGCAATAGGTGAAAGTTGCCTACATTTTTAGGCTTTAAGAAGAAAGTCACATCATTGACCAAAATTTTTTTTTGCATTTGGAGACTAATTTTTTTTTATTTATGAAAAATAAAATTCTGACAATGGGCCGTTCCCCTCGCTGCAGGGAACAACTGTGAGGGAATAGGCCCGAAACAAGCTTCTGGACCCCCGAAAACTCTTCTAATGCTATTAAGGGTTAAGGCAAAGATCTTTGCCATGAAGAAAGGTTAAAAGTTTTTTTTAATTTTGTAATGCAGTATTGTCACAAATACTAGGAATGGACAAGTCAAGCTCTACCAAAATATATTAGACATATTAATAGATATTGCTATATATTATATGGTCACCTGTATTTGATTATTTTACAAATAGCTCTAAATTGATGGATAATTGATGGATAATCTTGACAAGTATTGCTCATCCTTCATGAAAATATATAGGATTAGTTCGAACTTGTGTGGAACACTGGCATGTAGCAATTAAAAATGCTCTCATGCACAAAACATGAAAGTTCAATTATATGCACTTTGATCCAAATGGAACAATAAGTAGAAACAAATTATTTACTTGTTTATAACCAAATAATATGGTGGTGGTACAAATTTTGTAAAAACTACTACTAATTTCAATCTCTAATAAGACAAATCAATTTCACTTGATTCCATAGTAGATAACACCATGCAGTCATAAAAATTGCTCATGTGCATAACACAATATAAAAGTTACACAAATATAATTCAATTATGATCACTTTGTTCTATACATGATATATATTTTTTTAAATTTTGCAATTTTATATCCCATGTATGAATTTAAGTATATGACCTCTTTGTCATTTATGAAACTTTTTATGTTCAATTCATATGAGCAAATGATCAAGCTACATTGATTTATTCTATTAATGAAGACACAAGATCAATATCACCATTCCAATTAGTGTCACCACAATATTTTTGGGTAGAAATTGATACAACACCATTATAATAGTTGAATGTGCGTTAATTTAACCCCTAAAGATTGGAGACTATATTTTCACCAAAAATGCTCCAAAATTGCCATTTCTAATACAAGCACCAAATTTTAGATGAAAAACGTTTTTGGACACATGAAGCCATAAGATCATGTAGTACACTAGTTTGGAAAGATGTGTAAAAAAATTTCAAAATTTTCCACCATGTAGATTGCAGATATGAGTGTTTGAAGTCACGAAAATCACTTTTTTGACCTTGTGAAAATAAGGGCAGCTGCACTTCATAAGGTCACATTTGTATGAAAAAATGTCCCAAATGGTGGTTACTCTTTGGATTCATTCTTCAAATCAAGTTGGCTACATGCTTGAAAAAATTTAGATCATTTGGAATTCCACAATATGTAGGAAAAAACTAGTAAGTAGAAAGAAGTAGATAATCGTTCAAAACACTAAATTGTTAAGAATTTAATTATAAAATTGAAAAATTCAAATACCAATGGCGATATTGTATTATTAAACAATCTAAATAATATGTTTTTATTTTTTTCAAAAAATATTAAAATTGACTTGAATAAAAGACTTCAAAGTTTATTTTCAAGTAGGAAATTCATAATTAACCGCAAACTAGAACACCTCATAACTTTCATCTCATAAATCAAAATGGAATGATTCAAAGCTTTTTACATATATATATAAATCTAGGAAATCAATTTCAAATTTTTATTTTAAAAAAAAGTGATTTTTAAAGAATTTTAGGGCTACCCATCGAGCATTGAAAATTACATATCATGCGATAACTTCTGAACCATATCGTCAAAAGTTATGAAAATTGTTGGGCCTTAAAGCTACTCCTTGGGCATAGGTTGTGTGAAAATTTCAGCAAAAATAAATAAAAACTGCATTTGTAGTGAGCTACCCCAAATTACTAAGTTGCCAGAAAATGCAGTTTTGACCTTTGGAGGTTAACATTACAAAAAATTTCAGGCCCTGAAAAGGCTTCAAGTTTTGAATTGCCCACAACTACCCCGATTCAATTAGAGAGGAATTCCACAGTTTTTTCTATTTTTTAATGAAACTTGATGATGTGGCACTACTTGTGCCATGTCAACACCACATCACATTTTCATACTTCTTTAATATTTTTTTTCAAAAAAAAATATTTTTTTATTTTCCTATAATTGCACTATGGGGCGCCAAAAACTAAATCCTTAATGGCCCTCTATAAGGCTCAGATTTTTTCTAATGTATAGTTTGACTTTGATGTGCACTAATGTGATAAATCAAAGTTATTTTTTGTAGTAAAAATTTCTTTGATACCTTGGTTATAAAATATTTTAATGACAAAAATTCCTTCCATATATAGGTTGAAACGCACCTTAGAGGTAAAAGTTCTATTGTGCATAAGAATATGGAGTAATTGCTATTTTTAAAACTATACCATATATATAAGATTTAATTATTCTTGTGGTTCATTAAACATTAGAGGATTTTTAAGCTCAAGGAGGGCCACTTCAAGTAGGTGTGTTGGGAACTACCCTCTCCTACAGTTTTAGGGATCAATTGTTCTCGATAAATTTTTTTTTAAATACTTTTGAAATGCAAGAAAAAACCCAAAAAAAGATTTCATTTTTATTTTTTATTTTTTTAGACGTGGTAGTCGCTATGCCATGTTAGCAAGCTGCCACGGCCCCTTATGGGGCTGTCTTCACAATGTGAGAACTCACAGCCCTCCCGAAGGTGAAAAAATCCTCTAATAGTCATTTGATATATTTTACTTCATTTTTTACACAAATTTCAAAATTGAATGAGCTCATCCACAACTTCCAACATTCATATATATATCTTTCTTACACCTACAAAGTTTTAATTGGTAGAAATATTGAAATATTCAAGGTTGGAAATTAGTTTATGATGTTTAGATGCATTAAATACTCTAACTTGTAGAAAATTAGTATTTAAACTTGATAGGGTATTTTCAGCATTTGTTCTTCATATAATAAGTTGTTCAAGATAATTTAATCCTTTCTTTACATGGGTGATTGCAAGAAACACTTGTCCTATTTTGAATCACACGTTGCATGTTGAAGTGACCTTTTGCCATAATTATTGCAAAAATGATTGAATAAACATGAAATTTGAGAGCAAGATTCCTATATTAGTGACGGAGGTACTCAAATTATTTCAATTTTTTCTAAATTAGTTTAGTTGGTAAAAGAGATTTTTCATAATATGTCACACTTGCAATTTTGGGATTTTTTGGTACTATCAAGTACCTTTTTCATGAAGAGTGACATTAAAAAAATCGATAGTCTAGGTCTTCAAATAGAAATACATACTCTCTAGAGAGAATTTTCACAAAGCATGTTCCAAATGTCTTTGGGAAGGCTTCAAATAGAGAAGCAATTATCACAAATTTATGAACAATTAGAGAAGTTTTCTAGCGGCTCCCTTTGATGCTAGAAAGTGCTCTGAGTTGTCAACAATGATCACTTTTTATTAATTTTTCACCCACCTTTACTATTTTTCAAAAATGAAAATGTAGAAACCTTGTGTTCTGTTGAAAATAGAAGACTCTGGCTGCCGGTAATACTCAAGGGTATACATAAGGACTCTTTAGTATTTGTAAAATGGCCCACTAACAATGTTTCATCTTCCATTTTTCTCATAATTAGTACTCCAACGTAATCGTAGGACTTATAGTACTAATACCACAAAAACTAGAAATGCAACAAATTTGACAAGTGTTTTTTGCAAGCACCTACATCCATTCTCCTACCAAAAGATATACCACAATTCATATTTATCCTATTAGTGAGGGCATAAAATTAGTGTCACTTGCAAAATAATTGTTACATGAAAATACTATTTTGTATTTTTTTGTAAAGTAATACATATGAACATTGAAGGCTACCTATTGATTGATAACTTTTTATATTTTGCAATCTCTCTAGAGAACTCAAAAGTCATTGATTCTATATATGAATTGAAGATTTCCAAATTATCCCTTTAAGAATCTATGTCAAATGAAACATAACCATTTTGCATACCAACATCTAAAGTAAATAATTGGTAATGTAGAAATGAAACTAAGTTCAACTACCACAAATATTACGTTTGATATTTTCATTTGATGAATTTACATAAGGTGGACCAACGAGGAGATCAAACTTGGTTAAACCAATGAGAGAAATCACGCCATGGCCCATGACCCCATAGCACACAACATCCCAACTTCAACCTCCATCTAACCTACCACACTCTTTGATATAGAATTGATTGTAGGAGTCAAATATGAATTCAAAATTTCCAAATTTCATCATGGGTGGCAAATAAGTAAAAAAGTTTCAGTGATTTTTCCAAGGATGAACTGTAGGGGGAATGAGGGGGTGAATTCACCTTGGCCTAAATCTTTGTAGTACATCATACTCCGTTCTAGATTGCAGGAGTTTGACTCAAAGTTCACCCATGTAAGTTAACATTCTTCACGAACTATTTTCAAGAGTCCTCAAGCATGTCGTCCTATAAATATTCTCGATCATATGCTCTGGATCGAAGTCCAAACGATCGAGCACGCCAGCACGCCTGTGGTCTAGTGATCCCAGAACTAGTTAATAAAATTTAGTGCAATATGCTACCTGGTTTAGGGAATTTAGTGCAATTTGCTCCCTTCAAAACAAACAAGCATCAACTTTGGCTGTCTTTTGAGTGTGAGTGACATTAAAAAAAATTAGAAAAGAAAGGATTTTGCAAGTTATAATGGATGGTTGGGGGTAAAAAAACCCAAAACTAACTACAGAGATGCTAATTCCAATGTGGAGGAAATAACAAATTGGCTATCAAATTCTATTGGTTGTTGAAATCTTGGCTAAAATCTAAATTTTTCAAGGATTTTTTCCTGTAGTGATTTACCTACTAGAAATTTTTAGTAGCAATGGAGCGAAATATAGCCAGTTTTGTGAACGTTGTTGTGGTCTGCCTTGCAAGGACTGCGTCAAATGCACATCTTGACTTGGAGGTAAATAATGGCAATATTTAAACTTAACTTATATTGGGTCAAGCAAAGGAAAAATCATTTAACTTATAAAATCGGTAGCACCAATAGTCCTGCACCCCTTGCCAATGTTGTTGAAAGATTCTTCAGTCATTGTAGCTCCCCGTAGCCTGCAGAGCTACAGACCTTGTTCATTATCAATACCGTAAGATAGGCTGGTTGTTTGTTCTGATTTGTTTTGTTACGTTGAAATCTCCTGGACCATGTGTCCCTAGGTCGCATTCTTGATATTGTTGGAAAGCTCTTGGCAAGGAGGTGTGCACGGGCTTTGTTTCATAGAGTTCAAACCTACAACGTGAAAGTTATTGAATTTTGAAGTTTTCATGAACTAAATAAAATTACTTTATTGATTTTTAATTGTGGCAACGGCACGGGTCACACTAAGTTAGTCTATCTTAAGTTATGGCTTGGCTTGCCTGGAGCCCTGGACTGGATCAACTGTGCGTCCTCAGGCCGGCCGGGACGAAATGACGTATTTACTGTCGGCAATACATCTCTGGACTTGGTCCGCAAATTTGGTGCCTTTGCATCCGTCCAATTTCTTTGACGCAGTCTTGTCCGCCATTCAATAATATATTTGGATGAAAGGATAACCATGACGGTACTGTAGGTTGCGTCCTCCAAAGGGTCCCCACTTGCACAGCTCTGCACACATTACCACGATGCCGACTGTGACTAGCAATGAGTGCGCAGGATTGGCCAAGCAAGGAGTTGTCATCTACTTGGCTGCATTGCTGCAATAAACAATTCCATTCACAGGGCTGTATAAGCTCACTTGTGTTGCAATAGCAAGATGTAGGAGACGGAATTCTACATACCTGGTCTCAAGTTTGCAAGGCAAACCAGTCTCAGATTTCCACCATCAAATGTTACCTGGAATACCACCAGGAATTACTCGGTTTTGTTCGGTTCTGTACAGGGAAGGAGCGGGTTTCCTGCCGCTGTGACTTCCTTCGAGAGTCCACAAAGCTCCAATAATACACGTCAGTCTTGGAGAGCCCAAGTAGTAGAGCGTTTTGCAATTTCTCTTGGCCATTTTCTGGTCGAAAGGCGTGACTTTCGAGAGTGCTTTGCTTATCTATCTGTTCATAGAGCTTTGGTACCGTGTAGAGTTGTTGCTCTTCTTCAGATGACAGCAAGTGGTTTCAAGAGAGAGGATCCACGAAGGACGAAGATTTCTTGCACGGCTAGGCGAGCCCTGCTTCCTCCGTCGACCGCAGCAACCCTTGCTGGAGGGTAAGAGGGTTCCCTCCAATGGGTTTGCTTCTGTAGAGCGCATCAGGAGTAGTTGCAGTATTCATCCTCTCCGTTTCTTTGGTTGCATGAAGCATGGACTTGAAGTGCACTCAATGCACTCCACCTACGTTGCAAGCACATGATGACTAGATTGTTGCTAAGACATAGAAGTGCCCTTTTGGTAGAGATGAAGGGAGGCTGGTGACGACGTTGTGTAGGTATTTTGAGCAGAACGTAGGAGAGGCCTTCCGTTCCGAGGCAGGGAGACGGGTCGTGAGCGTCAGGTTGCAGAGGAGATAGGCTTCCATATATGTTTGTGAGCCTCGACCTCTTCTGACCATCGCAGCTTCTGTTCGTTGGTGAGATTGTAGATTGGCGGTGCATCGAGGTGAATTAAGATGACAAGGGCTTTGTCTTTCCTGGTGTGGCTGTTTAGCTTCTAGACTTGGAAAGAATTTTTCCTTCGTTGGCTTCGGGGCCATGGCCATCCAAGAGGAGAGACTAGGGAGCATTTGCCTTTCAAGGAAGGGCAACTGGAATCGGAGTTGGCACGTTTTCTCTCTCCCATACCTGAAGGTGAACGCTAGTGCAATTGGTTGGATATTGATGGAGACTCCGAAGTCAGAATTCAAGCTGGAAGCTCTTGGATTACATTAATCCATGGCACTAGCATGAAAGCAAGTTATCGAGAGTTTCTCGACACAGTTGCTTCATCAAAAATTATATTCCGTGAAAAAGTGGTCATCTTCTTGATTGGGGACAGTTCTTGCAAACACGTGAAAGCATTTGTTGATGCACTCCGTCGAACTGGCCATGGTTTCAAAAGATTATTCTTTATGTGTCATGATGGTTCCGCAATCCAATTTGCCAATTGTATCTCTAGTGTGCTTGTTGGAAGCAATGATGTTCAACATCTTGGCCTCGACATCTGGAGTCTAGAGGAGGAGATGGGCAAAGAGCTGGTTGAAGAGTTTGTGGCTATCATTGCTAAGCCTTGCAATCTCCAAATCCTCAAATCATTTGAAATCGATGTCACAAAGATAAATATTGAGGGAATGGAGCAGTTAATGAAGCTCTTGCAAAGCCCTTCTAGTACACTTGAAAACCTGGACCTTTATCGTATATCATCAAATGCTCAACTTGAACATATTAGTAGCATGCTTGTTTCAAGCACATCCCACAAAAGACTTTCCATCGATATTTATTATTCTAATTCCGAGAAGGCCTTCACAAGAGGATGTGCAAGTATAGCAATTGCATTGTGTTCCAACCAATCTCTTGAATCCCTAACTTTTAGAATTTCTAATAGTTTGGAGATGAAGGCATTGTTAGATCCTTTCATGCCTAAGATCAACAATTTTCAATGCAATACCACCCTTACCAAGCTCATTATACAAGGATGTATCGGAGGGAAAGAAAGGATTGAAACCTTAGTTCACATGATTTGCACCAATTCAACCTTGCTAGAATTGAGTTTGGCTAACATGGATGATTTATCTTCATATGAAATAAAAAGTATTGAAAATGTTTTGACGATCTTAGAAGCCCTCAAGACCAACAAATCTTTGAAGAGAATTGATATGCAAGGGTGCAAAGCTATTGGTGGTTATAAAGTGCTTGGAGCTATGATGGACTTGCTCTTGGAGAATCATTGCATTCAAGACATCAATTTGTACAATACTAGTTTGATGAAGTTAAGAGATGCAAACTATGTGTCTTCTGCATTATCAAATAGAAAGAAAGTGAAATTGTGGGGTATTGTACAAGGCATGGCAAATGTGAAACCCACATCTAGGCGAGTATTTTTGTGTGGAAATCCATATGTTGATAAGTCAAGCTTATAAATATTTCCTAGTTATACATTCAATTTTTGCATGCAAGTATTTTATGATTGATCTTAATTAACTACTTTTCAAAATAAAACTAGATACTAAAAGTATACTAGCTTTCATATGTTTTTGTACATTTCAAAATCTACTATAATTAAAAGAGAAATTAGATTTTTATTCAACAAATTTTAGACATGCTAGTTTAGAAGTCACATATATTTGTGTGTAAAATAGTTAGGCTTTTGGAATTCCCCTCAAGAATCTCCCAACAAATTATGAAACATTGTACATAAGCATTATATATTGTTTTCAAAATTTTCATGAATTCCTTGATGTTTTTGACTATATTCTAAAAACTCTAAGTATTTAGGATTATGTGTCAATCAACTAAATTTAAAAATTCATGAATTTCTTATTATAAAATTCCTTATTATAAAATTTTAATTCAATTTATAAAATAACTAAATTTTCTTTGAAAATTTTGAAAAAGTCATTTTATATAAGTGTGTTATTTGCACTACAATATATCCAAACTTTATTGAAAATTCTAATTTCTGAATACTTTAAAACAATTTTTGTAAGTATACAAAATATTTTGAGAAATATGTGTGGGGTGTACAAATAAAATATTGGAATTTTCTGATGAATGTAGCAATTGACTTTTGTTTAACTGTGGAAGTCTTCAAGAGCCTTCAATGATTTCGACTAATTTTAATGAACAATTTTTTGTTTAATTTTTGCATTAAAATAAAAAGATAGTCTTTAGCTTCAATGAAAACCACACAATATATAGATGATTGTGTGATAAAACGTATCTTTTCTAATTTCTTTGAGATTATCATCAAAAGAAATGAAATTTCTATAGAATGAATAAAAATGATAATATATAAGAATTTAAGATCAAACTTGAAATAATGTTTATTAAAATAAAAAATCAACTTCAATGCATTTTACTTGAACAATTCACAAAAATTCAAAATAGACTTTTTGCTTTTCAATTTGGAAGATTTTATCTTATTTTAATTAGACCCTAACTTCTTCAACTAGTAAAATATTCAACTCTTCAATTATGTTGCATTTTGTTTTTAACCCCTAAGCACTCAAGTGATCATTTTTTAGTCATTGCTCGACTTTGGGCAAAAATTTTGGGCAGAATTTCTTTTTCTTTTGGTAAAAGATTGGGTTGCCTATCAGTATTTACATTCAAAACTAAGATTGCTACAGTCCATCAAAAATTATAAGAGAAATGGCACAAAGAATTTAGATTTGCCTAATGTTGAAAAATATACTATTTCGGGAAAGTATTGGTGTTCTCATTACTAGATCTTATGCATTTTTTTCATAAATCGATAAAAACTACAATTTTGACCAATAAAAAAATTCAAATGCTAAAAAGAAAAATTGTATTTTTGGTGAAGTTTTGAAGTTTTGAAGTTTTCTCTTCAAAATTCATTTGAAGGGAATTTAAAAGTATTTTTATAATTTCAACTGTATGGATACTTTCTATTTTTTATACTTCACATCATCTTTGTTGATATAAACTTTAAAAAAGTTATAGAACTTATATTTTATAACACATTTGCGTTTTGTTCCAACCCTTTAGGCTTTTAGGGGTTAAAGCTTTCTTCATTAAAAAAATGTAGACAATAGTATTTTTAAATTTCAAACACTTGTTCAAAAGCTATCCATTGCAATATGTTTAAGAGAAATTTATTTTATTTCACTTTATCCTAGTAGAGGTTGTCCCTAAATAAATAGTGCCCACTAAATAGTGATTGTTGTAATCATTGTAGATTTAACCCCTAACAAACCAAATAGCATTTTTTTTGTGAAAATGGTATTTTAAGACATCAATTTATGAACAAAACATTCAATTTGTTTTTTTAAATTTTCACACAACATGTGGTTTAAGAATACCTTGAAGACACAACATTTTCTATATCTTTTCAATACATGGTTAAGGAGTTATTGGACAATATGCAAATTTTTTTAGAATTTGTGAATCATGGGTAGCTTAAAAATCAATATTTAAGAAAATAAAAATTTGAAATTGATATTCTAGATTTGATAAATACTTAAGAAGCTTTGAATCATTCATGAGATGAAAGTTATGAGTAATTTTAGATTGGGGGCAATAAAAGAAACTCTACTTTAGAATATATTTCCAAGACTTTATTTAATTGAATATTGAATATTTTGGAAAAATAAAATAAAATTATAGGATGTAAATTGTTTATTATTACAACTTACATTACAACTATGGGGATTGACATTTTTCAATTCCAATACTAAAATCTTAACAATTTACTAATTGAAATCATTCTCCACTTCTTTCTATTTACAATTTTTTTAATCATGAATCTAGGATATTTTTTTATTGAAATTGTTTATATGTATTTCTAATGCAATTATTTCTTCAACAATATTATAGAAAGTTGCAAGTTATAGAATGAGGGTTGTTATTATGTAAATATAGGAATGTGAGCCTATGAGTCTAGAATACCATACATCTATGTTACAAGTGTGTATACTATAGAAACCATTTATGATTATAGTATATATATATATATATATACTATAATCATAAATGGTTTCTATAGTATACACCTTCTATAGTATATGGTATCTATAATATAGGTACCTATATTATAAGCTCAATGCTCACAAGCTCGCATTTTTGGGCTCACATACTAGCACCATTGGTTGTAGAATCTACAAATTTTTGGGTAAAAGTTTGAAAGATGAACCCAACCACTAATAATAATTGAAAAAAATTCTTCTAGAAATCCAAGCATCAAGATTTTTTGAATAATGAAGTTCCTTATTCTAAAAATTCAAGAGGATCTACTTTAACAAAGGAACTAAAGGATCCTATAATTTAATATCTTAAATATTAAATATAGATGAAGATTTTAGCCTTACTTTGGAAACTAGTATTTAAAAAAGTTTTAGGCCTCTAAACATGAAAGAACTTTAGCAGTTAAGTATTAATCATATTCTACACACAAATATTTGATTTATATGATTCAAGTAAGTGTCACAAAAATTACAACTTTTTCTAGTCTCAATTATTTGCTAGTAATTGAAAAGTTTTATATTAAGCCAATGATATATGTTTGATTTATTGAATTTGAATATGTGTAGAAATAATTTACATGATTCCATTTTGATTACCCTCTAAAGTCCCAAGGCCTTTTTTTTGTCCAGAACTGCTCAAAATTGCCATTTTTATTGTATTCACCCAAGAAAACAAAAAGAAACATTTATTTAGAATCTAATTATAGTATATTGTACTTCACTTGACTTAGCTCATGTGGTAAAAATTTCATGAAGTTTGACTGCATAGATTGAAAGATATTAGCATTCAAAGCTGAAAAAGAAAATTTTTTTGAACACTAGCTTGCAATTTCAAATGACTTTGACCACCATTTGTGGAATTTTTTTATATTACAAACTTTGAATGAAAATAATTTTATGTTGAAGAATTGAGTTGAAAATCTAAGAAATTTTTTCTAAAAAGAACACACACTTGATTTTCTTTCTTTAAGAAATTATTAAGTCGAAGTAGGTCGAAGATTGAAAAAAAACTAAATTGTTAATAGCTCCAATATGGGATTGAAAGACAATAATCTTAATAGTGAGATTTTTTGAGCAAGAAAATACAACATTTTAACAAAAATTGTGAAAAATTGTGAAAATTGCATTTAGAAATGAATCCTACAAGTTATTTTTTCAAGAAGATGCTTAAATTACCCCACCCACCCACCCCAAAAGATTGTCCTTAACTTTCTCATTATTAGTCCAAAGACAACAAAGAAAATCTTCACATTTAGACAAAGATATAGTCTATTTTTTGGGAAAAAATTAGAATTTATTTTGATTTTTTGCAATTTTTTGGTGCTACCCACCGAGTTCACTTCTAGGTTTTTTGTCGTATAACTTTTGCTTTGGGGCACTAGTTGAAATAAAAAAATATATATTCCCACATAGCTAATCATTTTTTTTATCTTATAAATTTTTTCTTAAAAAACACCAAAAATTGAGGTCACAAGAGCTTGCCCCAAATTTGATTTGTCTCTCCAAGAGGACAATGGGACTTTAGGGTTAATGAGGTGATAGTCTCAAAGATTTTTGTTTTGAGCAAATGAATCACATGACATTAAAAATATATACCAAGCAAAATTCTGTTTTTTGGATATACATATCAATTAAGATGTTTATGTACAAACAAAAACCACAAGATACGAGTTACATACCCTAAACCCTCATGCCCCGCATCATTGATGTATTTTTAGTTTCATATCAATAAATTTAAATGCCTTCTCAGTAGTGATATATTCCATTTAATAACTCATTCAAAAAATGAGCACATCTATACTATTTCTTTATGTTAAATCTTTTTATGCACCTTGCAGACATGCTCCAAGTATGTTATAAGAACAACACTAGTTGTTAAGTCCACTTATTTGTAAGTGAATCAAGGTTTGAAATATAAAACTTCAACTTTGCAAAGATTTCATTAGAAAAAACCTCCATATGATGTTTCAGCTTCATTCTCTTGCAACAAAAGAATAGTTTTATTGTTAAAGTTGTAGAGTATATGTTCTAATTAATGATTAAAGTCATCTTCATTATAATTTACAATCAATAGAAATGACTCAAAACAAAGGATTTAAGAGTGCTTTGACATATCATGTGTTGATTAACATTTGGTCATTACAATAATTTAAAACTTCAAGAAGTTAATTAGATATCTTCAATATCATATGAGTGATGGATGTGGCAAATGTATGAATTTTGTGTTCAAATCTAAGCTATTCAGACATAATTTGGCTTTTGTGGAGGATTAACATCATTGCGAATGTCAATGAAGGAATTGAAGGAATTTCAAGGGAAAGATGAAATTCAAAAACGTTCAAGATTTCGAGAAAAAATAAAGAACACTTTCAAAACTTCAAATGCCCCCAAAGTGGTGACAAAGGACCTTCAACTTGAACGTACACATGGCATTGAAGTTGATAGTGTGCAATGTAATGACATTGGCATCACCATTTGGGACATGGCTGGTCAAACCAACTATCATTCTTTCCATGAGTTGGTGATGCCAAATCTATCAGAGGATGGAAGTTGTTCAATGTTTTTGCTCATGTGCAATCCCATGGAACAATCTAATCTTTCTAACGGACGTAGGCTTCCAAGTATAAAAGTTGAACTTGAGTTTTGGTTGCGATTCATTGCATCCAATACAAGGCAATCACTTTCATTTCATCCGCATGTGTCTATAGTCATGACACATTTTGACTATTGGAAGGATGATCATGCATTTGCAAAACGCATTGATGATGTGGTTTTGGAGTTGAAAACTCAATTTCAAGAGATCCTCAACTTTGATGAAGACAAGTTTGTATTCAAGGTGGATGGTAGAGTTGTATCACATGCTTGTGGTGTATTTGAATTCATCAAAACGCACTTGAAGAGATTGTTGGAGAGGTTGCCCAAACCATACAAGCATGTGAAGAAGTGCAACGTTTGGTGGCATCTTGGAACACAGACAAATCAAAACCACCGTTGTTGAAGTGGGATGAGTTTTGTGAAGGCATGTGCAAGGAAGTGGAAGAATTGAATGATGTGGATGAGGAGCTTGCTAAAAAGTGGAAGGAGTTTGTGGCTATAGCCTTAAATGATGGAGGACACATCATTTACAATGAGCAAGAAGGAGTTGTCATTACAAATCCCCATTGGTTTTGTCACAACATCATTAGACAATTCCTACACCAATGCTCAATCGAGGGTCCTAGATTGGATATGGTTTCTTCAAATGGGATCATATCAATTGAATATGTGAGGTGTGTTGTATTAGATCTTGTTGAAGGTGAAGGGGACATGGAGAAACAATTTGATGACATCTTGGGCATGATGATCAAACTATGTATATGCTATGAGCAAGATGCTCATCACATTATAATTCCATCAACCTTAAGAAACAAACTCAATTATTTGAGTTGGTCCAAACATGATGAAACAACAAGCTTCACATATGTTGGAAGGAGGTTGGCTTGCAAGGATGGAACCAAAACAATGATGACTCCAAGCTTCTTCACACGTCTTCAGGTGAATTTTGAATTCCTATGATATTTTAATGTTTCTTGTTCAATAGGTTTTTGTGTTTACATGTTTGAAAATGAATCGTTATTGATGTAAAATACTAAACATACCATCCTATTACAATAATAATCTAGCTAATATTCATAAATTTGCACATTTTTGGATGGCTTCCAATGTAATATCTTTCTGTCATTGATTTAGTATAAAAAATAGTTGCATCTATTATTTATATCTATTGATTTAAAAGCAAATCATGAAGTGCATGAATTAAAATTGTTGGATTGTAAATTGACCTCAATTTTTATTATTTACATTTCATTTGTTGACATGTTGTGTAGGTTTCATTCTTCAAAATGCTTCAAAGCAAGAATATTCGAGATGCATATGAGGTACTTCAAGATGTTATTAAATTCATAAGTGAAGGAATTGAAGCCATTCTTCAATTCAATCATGGTGATATCAACATCCTTTTACAATCCCATCAAAGTCAAGACAAGGTGTTGGAATTCCTTGAAAATCGAATACTCATGCATATCAAACATCATCAAAGAGATCCCACCTTGGGTTGTTTTGGAGTTCTTTTAGAGGATTACATTTTGCGTCTTGCATGTGTGGAAAAGTTACTTTCTCCTATAGACTACAAAAATCAATTTGTTCACATGAAAGATTTGGAAGTAGAGGTTATCAAAAATAGTATACTTGCTACATATACTTGAAATCATGTGAAAACTTGGATGTGGGGTTTAACAAGGTGAAGACATTAGTAGGAGGCTTGACTTGGAAATTTTTTTTGGAAAAGAAGTCACTTCATCTTAAAGAGTATTGCAAGGAAATCCAGTCTTTGAATACTTTGGTTCAAAATGATCCATCCAAGTGCAATGAAAAGATTGCTTTATCAACTACTTCACTTCAGCAAATGCCTCAAAGATTCCTTTATGGACTATGGGATGCCAAAATAGACCACTTTATACAAGAAAATCATGCACATCATATAGAGACAATGTCAAAATTTGTTGATGTAGTGCAATTGATTCAAGGTTTGGAACATGATATTAAAATCATGCAAGGGGAATTATTGGATGAGGTGTATTCAAGGATTAATGATTTGATGGCATTTTTTGTAGAGATACAAAAATCACAAATTCCAAAGCTAGCTTATCTTTGTGAAATTGGAAAGAAAGAGCTCTTGACAAGATGGGTGCTTGATCCCAACAAAATCCAACTTCACCTCATGTGTGAAAGTAGACACAAATTCCATGAGGTTGTAAGCCAAGAAGGTTGTAGGGTCAATTTTGGAACGGAATACACCGAGAAGTTTCTTGGCATGTTATTTTGGGGATTAAAGATAGCCACCATATTGATGAAGATTCGTGCACATGTTGCTTGTGGGATGGGTGCAATGGTCCCCGATTTTAGTGATGGTATTGGTTTTATAGCCTTGATTCTTGACACTCCCAAGTTTTTAGATTATTAGATTCCTTTAGCAACTTTGGAATCCTTGCCAAATGATTTGAGAAACCAATCCAAGATGTTGATTGATGACAATTCAAAGGTTGAAGCACAAAGGTGGTTGAAAGAATTTTTAGAGCTACTATATCAAAATAAGAGAGAGTTTTATGCTAAATTTAAATTGAAGAAGGTTAGATATAGAGGATTGAGTGGATCCATAGCTTGGATTTGTGATGACTGCATTTCAAGGCATCAAAATGAAATTGATGAATTGAAGTGCTAATTAGGGAAGATCTAGACATTAAATTAGAATATGATGTGGATTATGATGTAGACATTACAAAGTAAGTGTAGCTTATGATTTTAATTGACAAACATGTTTTGTTTTTCTAATAGCTTTTGAGTTATTTTGTTATTATATGAAGGATAGTCTAATTTTTATATTTCATCTATTTTTTATATTTATGCAAGGTTATTAAAGTCACATAGGTTTAACCTCTAAAGTCCTTGAGAGACAAAATGGATTTTGGATTGGCTCATATAGTTTCAAAATTTGTTTTGATTTCCTAAGATTTCTTGTCAAGTTAGAAAGATACACCATCTTTTTGGAAATGTAATTTTTATTTCACTTGATATTTGATTGCCTAAGATTGAATTTTATAGCACAAAAAGACCAAATTTAGTTCGGTAGGCATTACCCTCAGTCAAAAGCCTAAAATTAAAAGTTTAAAATAGTTTATTTCTTGTAGATTGTATTAATAACTACATTGAAAGAATTGATTTATTCCATTTAGATTTGTTACGTGAAACTTATGGACAATCTTATTTTGGAGGGAATCAAAGCATCTTTTGGAATAAATAACTTGCTATGATTCTTTTTTTTAACTACATTTTCACAATTTTTCAGAAAAAATTAGTTTCAAAAGGTTAAGATCTCTTGCTGAAAAAATCTCATTGTTGAAGTTAGTGTGTTCCATTCCATCTTTGAGCTCTTAAAGGTTTTGTTTCTCTATTTTGAATCTATTTTTATTCAACAATTTTTTAATGAGTGAAATTGAAGTGTGGTTTAAAAAATAATTCTAGACTCTCAATTCTATTTTTTAGATGAAAAATTGGAAACTCAAAATTAGCCATGAAAAAACTTTATGTTAAGAAGATTAAAAGCCAAAAAATTTAGTCCAAAATGCTTGTTTTCTTCACTTTAAATGCAAATATTTCATAATGTAATAATCAAAGTTTCTGAAATTTTTCCATACATGCTTACATTAGTCTAGCGCAAGATCCTATGGCTAGATATGCAAAAAGTAAAATTTAAGGTTTTTTGCTCTTTGAAATAGAAATGGTAGTTTTCAATATTTTTGTTGGGAAAAAGACCTAGTGACTTTAGGGGTGTAAAAATAATATTAATGACTAAAATATTGAAAATAGTGTTAAATTTTTAGTTGAAATGGAGATGATAGCACTTGAAGAAAATGAGAGGTTTTGCAATTACAATGTGCAACTCGCTTTGTAGTTGTATAGGATGTTTGCAACTAATTGACAATCTAAAGCCCATAGTTGCAATGGACAAGTTGCATTAGTTGTTGTCTAGTTGCAGATTTTTTTTGTCATCCAACAATATGTGAAGAACCTCATTCTTGTGTGCAACTGGTTTGCAGCTTGTAGATTTGTAGATTTTAAAATTTTATATAGACTTTCATTCAAGATTTCAAAATTATATATTTACTTTCATTCAAGATTTTAAAATTTTAGAACTACCTTTTTCTAGATTTTAGAATTTCAAATCTATTTATTTTAGATTTAAAAAATTCAATTTCATAGATTTTAAAATTTCTTGAATTTTAATTATTTTTTTATTTTTACAACCTATAGAAATTTCAACCTCTATCAAAAAAATTCATTGTACAAGATTACAATAATTTACGAGTCTCATATGCCCAATCTAATGGTACTCTTTACAATTGATATGGGACAATTGATATAAGACAATTGGAAATGAATTTTGAAAGCAATTAGGAAACAACTATGGTCATTTTCTAATTGCATGATAGTTGTATAGGACACTAATTGTTTCTTAGTCGTTTTTTGCAACTAAGAAACAACTATGGTCATTTTTTTAATTGCATGATAGTTGTATAGGACACTAGTTGTTTTCTAGTTGTTTTTTGCAACTATGGAATGATTACTTTGCAACTAAAACAATGTATGAATGTTATAAAACAATGACATAAAACAATTACATTAGATTTGGTGCTAATAGAGAGGTAATTAGTTGCATGATAATTACATAGGACACTAGTTGTATAGTAGTCGTATGTGTCGGACATGTTTTTCTTCTAGTGTAGTGATCAACATTGTGGTGTAGTTGGTGTACTCCTTGAGCTTAGACACATAAAGAGAAATTAAGTAAAAAAGTTCAAAAGTGTTGTATTTTAAGCTATTGTCAAAGTGGCACAAGAATAAGGATTTCAAAATTTTTTAAATTGTAAAAGGGAATAAAAGATAGATTATTGGAACTACATTTTCTTATTCAAACTTCAAGATATTGAAAATCAAGAACTATGTAAAATTCAAGTTTGATCCTAAAACTATATTCCCTAGCCAGGGCATGTCTTTTACAGGTTGTTGCATTCTAAGTTCTTGTTAAGAAGTGTCAAACATTGCATTGCTTCCTTGGCCTTTTTATTTAAGTTTGTTACTAAATTTTGGGAAGTTTTATTTTCAATATTTATAGTTATTTGTAGATTAGTTATACAATTCTATTTTTTGCACCCATGACTCTTGAAAACCACCTTCTCTTATGAATGCATCCCATATTCCATTACCAAATCCTACATATTCAACATAACCGAATCCACATTTCACTATACTCTCACTATCACTAACACGCTTTGTTAGGTCACTGTCTCATGCAACACTAAGCTTAAACTGTCACAACTTTACAGCATCCTTCACAATTTGAGGGCCTAGTCTCTTATTAATTTATATTATAATGACGCCCAGCTAAGAATATTGGCAAATCATTTAATTTTCAGCATGACCTCAGCATGACGTCATTCAACAGCTTTCGGTATCCCCCATTAGACCGTCACTATTGCAACAACTGGACAGGGACACATGTCCGAAGGGAAAGAGCTTGTTGACATTCTTCGATAAATCGAGGAAACCAAAGCCTCGATCGAACCGAGAAGGGAAAACGGAAACCTTCGGAGGAACCGTACTCTTCAATATTTTCCTTCTAGAACCAACTGAGCTGGTTCCAATCGAGTACATGAGTTCGCAACAAAACTTCGTAAAGGTGTGTTGCTCACTACCATCTTGGTGACATGGTGATCCCCCAAGTTTTAGTTTTAGTTTTTGGGTGTTGATTTGAGTTCAGATCAAGCTCTGCCAGGAGGGAGGTTGTCAGTGTATAGAAGATCACTTGTATTACTCCTCTTTATTTATTTCAGGAACCAAGCATCAGCTATGGTGATGAAGTTGTATGGCGCAGACACTACGAATGTGCAGCGTGCCATTCTGCCGCTCTTCGAGGCGGAGGTACAAACGTTACCCACCCTGGTTCTATATCATGAAACACTCTTGTGATTATGGGTCCGATTGCTGTTGCACACAATTTCATTTCTGAGTCGTGTCCAGATTGTTTGGGCCTAATGGAAAAGAATTCCACTGCCACAACTGTTTGCTGAAACAAAGGGTAATTGGCGGATGTTATTGATAAGGTAGTACTGTCTAATTGAGACGCAAACGTAATTGTGTGCTACAAAATGTGGTGGCACCATGATTTTCGAGTCTAACCCAATGAGGTTGTGAGATTAGGTCAGCTAACCTGCAAGTGTCTGACTGTAGTACTTTTGATTACCTTAGGAAGTCTAAACTAACCCTAAAATTTTTAAGGCAGGCTGGCAGGCAGTACTTGTGTAAACAACTCTGTAGTCGCAGCTGATCATGAAGTCCTGCCATTTTGGAGGATGCAGAGTCCGATTTCTAATATTTGTGGACTGCCTTGGAAGGTGGACGTGAAGAAGGAACTAGAGTTGGTGAAGGTGGACATCATATTCTCTCAAGATCAAAGGAAGCCCAGCTTTTTGTCCAGACAGGTCAGTTTCCCTCCAGCATCCAAATGATCGATCTCAGGCGTGCTGTCTCTCGAATCACACTTAGTTGCTCACAACAAGCTCTGCATCCTTGTTTCTGCAGCCATTTGGACAGATTCCCTATTTAGAAGATGACGACATCTCACTCTTTGGTAAGAATGCTCCCCACCCACTCTGCACTAAAACACCACAAAAACCTGTGAAGTTTGCCACGTATTCGTGATGGTTGGTTCTTTTGGTGACGTCATCGAAGAACTCACACGATTCTTTGACGTTCGTATGTCTCCTCTGGAGCAAAACGGACATTGCATTGCATCAACTTAATTTGCAATTATAGTGAAGTAAGAAAGCTTGTGTGGGTTCATGTATTCAGTGTTCTTTGCCACTAAAAACTTAGGCCTTGCTCTAAAGAAAACCTCACGAAGTAATTAGTTACAGAGCCTCTCATACTGTTGCAAGCATAGAGTCTCTTTCAATGTAGCTACTTGGTTTGTTGTGTGTCATTTTGTCATCAGTAAGTTTCAGCGCAGCCACTTCCATCCTTGCTATGGGGTACATTGGCATTGTTGAACTGCTCTTCCAATGTTAGAAAGTGTCACCCGTGTCAAGCATGTGGGTACCCGTTTTCAACATTGAAAACTCATCTCCTCTGAGCAGAAAGATGGGTTTTAAAAGTACCCACTGGCCCTAGAAGCAGGCATAACTAAAACCCTAAGACCCTTTGCTTTCCTTGAATTGAAGGCTCCTTTCGCTGGACAACATTTTGAATGCAAGCTTGTCAATGTATTCTAGGCCATGGTAACACAAATATATTCTTCTTGTAGTGATACTGTAGAAGGACCCCTCGGCCTTTCCATTCAAGGGTGTTCCAAGGATGTGCACATTTTTATGATATTATGAAAGACCTCATAAATTTTGAAAGATTTTCACACTTGTTTCTGTAATTTCAATCAGAGTCACGAGCCATAGCTCGCTACATCGTGGAGAAGTATGGGTTGCAAGCGCTCCTAGGCAGTAACTTGCAAGAGCGGGCGACTGTGAACCAGTGGGTGGAATGCGAGGCGCACAACTTGTACCCCGTGGCACAGCCGTTGGTCCGTGAGATTCTGATGGCCCGCGGATTCCAGCGCCCTGTGAACAAAGAGCTCGTGACAACGGGTGTGGTGAAACTCCGAGAGGTTCTGGGGGTATACGAGGCGCATTTGGCCAAGCAGGGGAAGGGAAGGTTTCTGGTAGGTGAAGAATATAGTCTGGCGGATGCGTGCCATGCGCCCTACTTGAGGTGGGTGGGGGAATTGATACCCGAGGTGATGCGCGATTTGCCGCTTGTTGCTGCGTGGAGGGATGCCGTTACCTCCCGTTCGGCATTTCGGAAGTGTCTGCAGTTGGACTGGGATAGCGCCCCGACCTTGCACTAGACTAGTCACATGCGTATAATTTTGGATAGAAGTAAAGTGTTTGCTGTTCTTTGCCATTTCGAATTGAATCAGAAGTCAAACTCTTTCATTTCATCGAAGGTAACAAACATCACCTTAATGCATTCGCTTAAGGATTTGATCATGGTTTCTAGTATTGAATCGGAAAAGAATTTGTTGGGTGATTGTTGGAATTCTAGATTCAATTTCTTAGAATGCATTTTTTGGACTCCATAAGAATAAACTTAGAATACAAATACGTGTACCTATGTATGAAGACTGTACAAGACTCTAGAATGGAAAGTTTTGCAAACAGGTTACAATGAGCTGTTGTTACCTTATGGCTTACACCAGTCTCAGTTTTTCAAGCTTTTGTGCTGTTGAATGCTACAGTTTTGTTGCTTCGAGTTGTGCCAAAGTAAGTAGAAATTGACTTCAATGTAATGTTCAAACATGGTTTGCTAGCAGGCTTTTAGTGTACTTTACATTAGCCTTGGTGATCTTCTCTACAACTTGTGCACATTGTAAGACTAAAGTGAATTCAGTTCAAATCATCCTCCGCTTCATTGTGACTTCATGGCAAATTCTTCAAGTTGCAGCATCGTTGCATTGAATCAGGGTGTGAGTGGAAATCTGGAGTCCATTTCAGGAAGGCAACATTGCATGAAAAGAAATGATCATACATGGCTTGAAGTTCTCATTCATGGGGGAAAAAATTTAATGTTTTGTACATTGCATTGTTTTGCCATCGGTACCGAATGATTATGGGATTGCATTTCTTTGTAGGATAAGAACTTATTGCTCTTGCTATTGTTTGAAGTGGTCCTTAACTCCTCGAGGACAAAGAGGAGATAATGTGTCTTCTTCAAATTTTCAATGGTAAATTCTTGGTAGGGTGAAATAAATCTCAATGTTTTGTAAACTACAGACTTGTATTGTAGAGTAACAAGTTGACATACTTGTTGTGTTCTTCAATTTTCAAAATTTCAATTTGAGAAGTATTTAAAAATTTATTTACGAAAATAGTCTAATAGAAAAAGGGAGCAAACATAATTTTCTTACAATGAAAGGAATACTAAGAATGGAAAAAAAACATATTTCCTTGGATATTTCTAGTCTTTACTTTCTACAAATAAAATGGGTTTGAAGAAAGATTGTTGGCTTTCTATGCATCTTGTTTGAAAATGTGTATACATTTGAGAGAGTTTCTTAAATCTCATTTAAAAAAAAGAATAAGATACAAAATTAGCCTTACTCTAGCTATAATTCATTTATCTTATTTCAAAATCTATTCAACATGTTCTTATAATAAACAAAAAATTTAATGGAAGATTTAGAAGATAATTTCAAAAAAAAATTCAGCTTAAAATAGAATTCAATGATTATATGTATAGTACACACTAAAAACATATATTTGGTAAGAATCCACTTAATGCAAAAAGTTTTTTCCATTTGTTTTTTCCATAAACTATCTCAAATCATCCTTCATTTAACCCCTAAATTCTCAAGGCCTTTTTTGATCTTTCTAAAGTTTGCTCAAAATTAAATAAAACAATAAGTTAAATAAGTTATGATAGTTTTATCAAAGAAATGAAAATTATAACTATATGAATTTAGATAGACATGTTATGAAGTACATACTAGGTTCAAAAAAGAAGAAAAGAATATCTCTTATGCATTGAAAGATTATAATGTTTGATATAGAAGGTATTAAAATTATAAAAGTCATATGAAGTCTTTTAATCCACTTTTATACACGTCAAATCTAAAATTGAGCTTATGAAAAAAAAATGAGGCTAAAGGATATAACATGCATAACCATAGTTGATTTATAACTTCTCAAAATCTACTCCACAATTTTTTCAATGAATTCCAATGTGATTTTCCCTCAAAAACTAGTGTATTTCAGTCTCATCTCTATAAACTTATTACACAAAAAAATTCAAGATTCACATCGGATATCCTTGTACAAAGTCTTCAATAAAAAAATCATGGATATTTTTTTAATTAGATTTTTCATGCTTGAAATAGACTTTAATGGTTATTCAACTAATAAAATCTTATTCAAAATAGTGGTTTGGTAAGATTTTATACAACTTCAAAGTTTAATCAATACCAACTTTAAAGTTTATAGTACCTTGGACATTTAAGGGTAAAATAATGCTCAAATCTTTGTTGTTATTTTAAATATTTAGAGATTCAATCATATAAGATTTCTTATTTAACTTATTAAAGTACATCTTTCTCAAATTTCAAAATAAAAAACTTCAACAATTGCATAATTATGATACTTTCATCTTAAAAATTAGTTTTTAAGAAATTCTTTACTTATGGTGAAGTTTTATCTTTCAAACTTGTTACTAAAGAATGCCTATATCTCTTGCAACTTGTAATAAAACTATTATGTTGAAAAATAAGTTGAAAATAGACATGAAATACTTCAACAAAGTAAGGTAGATTGTTAATGAATTTGATAGCTTTTTATGTGAATTAATTTTTCTGAAAATTCATTTTGGTGTGCTAACACAATTTGTAGTTCTTTATGTCACCTCCAATTCAAAAGAAAATTATGTGAAAATTTATGAAACATTGTGGAGAAGGGCAACATACTTAAAATAGAAAATATGCATTTTGCTTGTTATAATCTTACAACTTCTATGCAATTTGCACTCAAAATTGGTGTATACTCTAATAAGTAAGCTCTTTAAACATCTATATGGTTAGACTTTGAAAAAATAAATTTGCTTCATTGGAGATTTGGGGTTAACTATATTAAGTCCATGCTCTTTTTTCATAGTCAAAACACACTTAAAAAGGCTTGGGCATTTAGGGGTTAAATGCTACTCTTTTATTACATGATTTGTTGAAACATCTAAATTTGAATGACATGAAATCACATGTATTCTAGAAAGAGTGAAAATTTCAAATTTTTTGGTGAGAATCATGAATTTTTTAAAAGTTTGCTAATAGTTCACATTCAATACAAAATCTAAGACTAAAAAATATAAAATTTTCACCATAATTAGATGTGTTGTGTAATAAAAAAAATTACAGTGTAAATCAAATTTTATGTCATTCTATAAACCAAAACTCTATGATTGTGGTAATAACAATAAGTTCCAAATGAATGTTATTAGTATAAATTTTAAATTATTGTAAAAATCAAATGGCAAGCATGTCAATTGAAAGCTTTGATGTTCTTGCTCTATAACTATCTTTTTTTTTACTTGATGAAGCTGTAGGGCTAAATTGTATAATTTCAAAATAAATCTTTACTTCTTGAAAAATTAAAATAAATGTTTTTTTGCCAAAATATTTCCATTTCTATTTGAAACATATTTGATATTATCAATTTTGAATGAAAAAGTGCATTAATGTAATTGAAAAGTATTTTTTGGTCCAAAAATGGATGAATGTAGAAATAGAGTGCTCCACCAAATATAAGAAATCGCCATCTTAGTATTTTCTCAAAAAGTATAAAAAGGTTGCTCTATTCATACCTTAATCCCTAAGTGCCTCACTCATGTTCACTGAAATGCAAATCCTTCTCAATTCATTCTAATCAATCCATTATCCAAACTTCATTCCAATCAATCCACATAAATTAACTTTGTTGATTGGTAGTGGAGACATGCCCAGAACTAGAGGGAAAAGGACACGTCCTTTGACCTTACCATTGAGAAGATTACAATAATCAAATAAGAAAATCTTTCAAATTGGAGAGGCCATATTTGAGTCCCTAGGGTGCTTAGGATTTAAGTTAGGTTTTTTGTTTTGTTCGTTATGTTGAAATCCTTTAAACCATGCATCCCTCAATTGTATTTTTGGTATCATTAAGAAAGCCCTTTGCAAAGAGGGGTGCAAAGACTTTGTTCTATTCAAACCTATGGTATGAAAGTTATGAAGTTTTGAAGAATTTATGAATTAAAAAAATTAGAAAATTACTTTTATTTTGGTTGTGTCAACTCCACAAGGCACACTAGTCCATACCTTCAATTACACATTGTTTTGCTTATTACAGTGAGATCTCCTACATTATGTGTCTTCTGGTAGTGTTCTTGATACCGTTGGAAAGCCCACTATGAGGAAGGGTGCAAGAGCTTTGTTTCATGGCGTTTGGACCTATAATGTGAAAAATGTTGAATTTTGAAGTTTTTATGAATTAAGAAATTAGAAAATTAACTGTACTTTTACTTTAGTGTGGCAACGGCACAGGGCACACACTACAGTGGTTAAACTGAAGATTCAATCTCCCTTTCTCAAGGATCCAACCACATTCAAGGTCACATTCCCGTACGTTCAGGGAATGTCGAACAGCAGCCGCAAAGGGAACGTGACATGGCCCACTGACGCGGCCATGCATGGAAGCGACGGTGATGGGGCGGCATGGGGCCATGCCATGCCATGCCCATGGGGTCATTCATGGCATGGCATTCGAGGGCGCCTCTTTCTTCTTCGTCTTCCGCAGCGCCGCCCCTCTCCCCATACGAACGACAACGACTCTCGTGGACTTCCTATCGTTACGCGCGCGATTGGTATTCACCTCGCATTCTTCCCCTTCCATGGATCACGCCTCGCGCTGCCCTCTTTCTCCTCGCTCCAACGAACAATTCCTCGCCCCCTCGCGCGCCCTGTAGCGCCCGTTCCACATTCATTTGCATCGCTCACAGCCTCTCCCGCGGACGTTGCATGCGTGGCCATTAGGGAATTCGGCGCCGTTCCGGACTGACGCGGGGGATTGGCGGACCCGGAGTTAGCCATTGCGCCTCGAGGGATCGAGCCTGTGTGTGTCACTTGCGATCTGTAAACGAGGAGGCATTGGCTTGTGAGTAGAGTTACCTTCGGCTTCAAATTTTTGGGAGGGAATTTTGACCTGCATTGCGAAAGGGAAACCCTAGGGTGGGAATTGACGTGATTAGGAACTGGCTGTGATGGTGAAGAGGGAGTGGTTGGGGGCGATTGTGGTATGAGAGACAGAGGTGGATAAACACGCGGAACTGGGAGGAGACGGTTGTGAGGATGGTGGCCACCGCCAAATACCATCGCCCGGGACCGACGGTGCCCATGGACGTGAGTCACATGAAAGAGCGGAAGGTGGATGGAGGCGCCTCTGCTGGCAATGCCGGCGGTCTGAATGAGCCTCTCGGAGGCTTCATATTCGTTTGCAACAATGACACCATGCGCGAAGACTTGGAGCGTCACTTGTTCGGTATACTCTCTTCTCCTTCAATCAATGTTTCTGCCTCCCGACTCCGACTTGGTCATGTTACAGTTTTCCCATCGCTTTAGGTGACGTTAGGTTTTCAGGGCAATCGGAGCAGGGATTACGAATGTCACCTTTTTTTGAACATTGGGGACATCTGTCTATTGGAATTTGAATAGGATTTGCGCATCTGTTGTTGGAGTCTCACACGAGGCGTGTCGAATTATTAGGGAGCCGAACATGTTCGATTGTATAGTGGAGCGGTCCTAACTGACTGCGCCTTCCTTTATTTGTAAATCTTGCTCCCTCGTCTACGGTTTGGCACAGACCTGTTAACGTGCCGGGTTAGGAGGATTTGGTGGCATTGGTAATGGAGAGAGGTCAATTCCTGCTATCTTCTGAAGCAGTTGGTAAGACCTTTTCAGGAAGTCTGGGATTAGGGACTGGATTATGCAACACGGTCTTAACGCAGTGATGGCAATGACGTCGTAGAAGAATTCCGGCGGAGAGATGAGATGGCGAGAGATGAGAATGCACGCGGTATTGCAGAATCGTTTTGTTCATTAGAAAGGTTGATTTTCGGGATGAGGTAGTGTTGTTGCTCTCACGGAATTCTGCCGTAGGCATGCTATTGAGGAGACTGGTATTGTGTAGCCATCGGTCATGTGGAGAAGGAAATAGCTTCTGTTGCAGTAGCAGGGTGACACACTGTCATTGCGATTTGCAACTACTGATGCGTTTCTCTCAACGTTTAAGACAGACACTTCAAGTCTGACGACGCCATTACACGTTTAGTCTATGCTTACGAGGATTATACCTCAATGGACATGAAGGGAGATTCGTTTGGTTTGTTCAATTATACCTCTGAACGATGTTTTCGATGTATGAGAAGGACCTATGGCCTTGGAGTCTGATCTCGGTGGTGTCCAGAGTGTTCTGGATAGAATGTCGTGATCACTGCAGCATATTTGGTATTCTAGTGTTCCTACTGCGTCTAGGAAATGGATTTATAATTAGCGTTGTGAGTGAGTCGGAGTTTGACGAAACCATGATTCACTCACTCAGAATCGGGTAGTGAGGTTGTCCCGTGAAGATAGCTCTGTGGAGATTCGTTATTGGAAGCTGGTGTGAGGAAAAGATTTGCGGTTCCTTGGACAGTTGAACGGGGAGAGTATGTAGGCTGAGTATGGTACTCTGTTTCCAGAATTTCAATGATTTCCCGTGGCGTAGCCTTGTCTGATACAACGTCTGCTCAATTACCTTTGTCCTGAATAATTTGCAGAAACTAGTATCTCTGGGTTGGCGTTTCAAGGTAGGCGCCTCTACCAGGAGCCTGCTCGACCAGTAGACAGGTCACACATTGTCGGGAATCGCAGAATTGTGTCAACAATTTTGTGCACTTTGCGTTGCTTGAGGAGGAGTGTTTCTGGTCGTAGGTACTATTACTGCAGCCTCTGCTTTACTGTCGGTTCTCGGCGACGTAGATATGTCAGTAGTTAGGGTGGTCATTGTCAGTGCAGTAGACGAGAAAGCAACGCTGTATTACGTCATTAAGATTTGAGGCTGCTTCTCAACCAATCCTTACCTTTTTCAGGGCTCCCTCAAAGGTATCAAGATTCCGTGAGGGCAATTCAGCCGGGCCTTCCACTGTTTCTCTACAACTACACCACAAGATCTATGCATGGCGTCTACGAGGTAAATGCATGACTTTCACGTGAGGTGCACAACATAAATACAATTGACCTACTTCAATTGTTCGCTGCTAACTGGATTTTTAGCCTGTACGGATGGCTGCTGCTTTGGGACATTTTGTCTGCTTTGCTAAACTTGTTCTTTCAGGCGACGAGTGATGGTGGCTTCAATATTGAACCCGAGGCCTGGGAACTGAGAGAAACAAGAAGGAACGGACGACCAGTGTCTCGTTTTCCTGCCCAGGCATGTTTCCTCTTCCTCCACATCGTTTCCGTGTCTGCTGCAAAAAACTAATTCTACTTAATACTTCGGTTTTCACTAATTTTGGAGGTAATCGGTTATTAGTACTCATTTGCTGACACTACCAACCAATCACTTACTGTGTCTTGACACAATATGTTCGAGTCGAACAATTCGAACACATCGGTCATTCATTCGGGCAAGCATCGCTAAATTGTACTTATCCAAATTGCGACGTTTCCGCATTGAACCTTAAAAATACGAAGTCTCGTCATGTTCGTTCTGTGTGTTTCGGTGTCGTAAAAATGCATTCGTTTAAATCTCCATAATTTGGTTGTGCAGGTTCGAGTGCGTCTGAGGGAGGAAAGACCCCCATTGGAGGAAGCAGCGTTTCGTTCCAAAGTTCATCGCTACGATGGTCCTAAGTTTAGGTTAGAGCTTACAGTGCCTGAGGTGAGCTGAATCTTGCCAACAAGCTCGTAATGGACTGTCCACTGGGTCTTGTGGTCCATCTCTCTGTTTCAAAATGCTCATTTTTCTTGGTCGTGACTACCGTGGTTTTTAGTAATTAAGTTGAATTAGGCCACTTTTCTCTCACCTTAGGTCTTGATCGAATGGTGCACGGGTCGAAATGGAGGTAGATAGGAGATGAATGTGATAGACCACTGTTTGAGACTTTTCACAGCTTATCGGCACTGTCAAGTGCGAGCATGTTGATTGAAATCCAGAGTCGAGTGTTCAGGCTGCTCACGTGTAGAAGATTGAAGAATCTTTGTGTGTGGGGCTTGTGTCTGAGTATCGGTGATGCGTAACTTTCAGGCAGAAGAGTTATTGAAGCTTTTTGGCACTTCTAGCGCACCGAAAACGCAGAAGAGTGCGGACGACCCAGAAGGCGAGTGGGAGAGAGTGAAGGTGAAGAGCAAGGGGAGTGGGACTCGCGTTCATCGTCCGCAGACTACAAAGAGATCGAATTCTCCGACCTCTTCGTCAGGGAGAAGAAGATTGGGGCTTCCTCTGAACGGGTCGAGTGCGAATAGCAATGCGTCACAGTCCAGCGGCCACTATTCTTCGAACGGCGACTTCGGACGAGGCAGGGAGGCCAGGGCTGATACGGCGCAGCGATGGCGGTTGGACCCAGACTCCTGGATCGGGTCATCGAGTGCGGGATTGTCAACATCGAGTTGGGCGTCGCACGATGAGGAAAGGTTGAAGAAGGGTACGAAGGAGAACGGCGTAGCGTATGGTGAGGCCAATGGTGTAGTTAGAGCAGGTGAGTATCTCGACCCTCGCAACGCCACCACTGTGAAGAGCGATGAGCACACGAATGGGTTGTGTGAAACCGGGAGTGAGAGGGGTTCTAGGTCAGATTCAGATGAGCTAAATACGGAGTGTAGTGGATTGAGGAGTAGTGTGGAAGGGGACTCGCAAGTAGGGTCCCAGTCTCCGACTCGTGCCGGGTTTAGTTCGTATAGTGCAGCGTTGAAAGCGGGAATGCCAGCGGATGTAGGTAGTGTCGATAGTGTTGATAGGACTGAGTGTGTTGAAAGCGGTCAGGACGGCGTCAGTAGCGTTGGATCCATTGTTAATGTTGGTGTCCCGTCGAGTGCGAACGCAGATTTTGTTGGAGACGTTAGTAAAGTAGGGAGTGGTAAACACACTGAGGCGGTAGGGAGTAGAAGGTCATCGACCAATTCAGAGGCGTCTGGCAGTGGCGCGCAAGCGGTTTTGGGATCTCACAACACAGGCGACCTAGTGTGGCTCGAGAGGAAAGTGGGCAAATCCTCGACGTGTTGGGACGGCGAGGCGAAGAAGGCAGATAGCCGATCGGCGTGGAGCGACACGAAATCGTGTGTGCCTGCCACGACGGCAGTGCCAGAGGGAGGAAACAGGGCACCTCGTACAGATGGCGGAAGCGTTGGTGGGGGGGTGATCGAAGGTGGGCGTCCCTTGGCGAGGGTTCCTTCGGGAGACGGCAGTAGCAATGGTAAGAAGAGCCCTCCCGGTGGCCCAGTCGCTGACGAGGACGACTGCACGGGGAGCTCCAGTAGCCAAGGTCGTCCCATTGCTGGAGTCGGTGCGGGCAGTGTGGACCCCGAAAGTGCTGGTAAGAAGGTCCCTTGGCAAGGGAGTGATGGGGTCCTTCGACGATTGCTGGAGCCTTCGTCGGGTTCGGTTGCTGGAACTCCAATGCCTCCTGCGTCATCTGGACAGCAGACGCAGACTCAGGTGGATGTCTCGACGAGTGTGGCCGAGTCTAAGAGCAGCACGAAAACGAGGTCGCAGGCACAGGAAGCCCGAGAGAATGCCGATCACATGGTTCCGGCAGTTAGCTTAGTGCAGGAGAGAGTTCGGCCGTCGGAAGCGAGGTCCAGCATGGCCTCCAGTGCTTCTCAGACGAAGGGTGAAGAGGAGGGCCGAGTGTCTATGTCGACGAGGTCTGCAAACGATGTTGGAAGGGATCAGCAGTCTAAGGTCGCGAAAGAGAGGGACGAAAAATCACATTTTCAGAGGACGCAATCGCCTTCAGCTGCTGAAGCTCCGTCCATTCTCCAGCAGCGTCCGAGTGATCCTACGTCGATTCCCGCGACGATATCTCCGCCTCCACTGCAGCCTTCTCAACAGTCATTTCGTCCTGGTGAGTGACGTGACAATGTCAGTCCTGGTGATGGTGTTTGCGGATGCTGTTGAGGTGGTTGTTTGTGTTTCCGGTGTGGTAGAAGCTGAAGGTCCGCAATTTGGTCTGCCGAAGTCAGTGACACGGGAGTGTCTGTTCTTAGTGTAGCGGGATTGCATTCGTCCTGCGCCTGAGTTCAGTGCGGCCTGTACGCCTTGTCCGTTGCTTTTTCTCCTTGTGTCCGTGGAAGGCGACAGTTGTATGAGAGACTTGGAGCTTGGTTTTGGCTGCGAGATTAATTTCCGTGAGTACGAGAGGAGGTTCAGGTGACGCAATCTGTGGGGATCCTGTCGGAGCTAAACCAATGTTTTTGAATAGGTGGTTTCGGTGAATCCGGTGGCAAGGACGTCATCATTGTTTTAGCGTGGGTAGCCGTTTGTGTGCATTTGCTTGTGATGCGTGTGTTTTGATTGTACATATCATTGGAATTCGTGTTCTGGGCAGGGAATTGGGGGAGCGTTTTCGGATGACTTTCGTATGTCAATTCTTGTTTTATTTAGAAACTGAAAGTGAGTGACATGTGTTGCAGATGTGTTGCATCCTGAGATGGCGTATCGAGCTATCCCTCGTGGATTGCGAGAGGGAGAATATGGAGTCCAGAACGGAGTCGTCCAAGGTGGGTGGGGCGTCCCTTCGTCCGTGCCAGCGATGGCGCCGGGGTATCTTTTCGACGTGAATGGCATGTTTCCAATTCCCCCGCAGCAATTTTTGGTGAACGCCGAGGAGCTGCACTCGGAAATCCTGGATTTTGCTCACACAGCCAGCCCGTCGTCGGAAGCCCGGAGTTGTGCGGAGGCTGCCATCGATTGTGTGAGGGATGCCGTGAAGCGACTGTGGCCGATTGCTGACGTGGAGGTAGGCACCGGCAGTGTGGAGCGAGAGTGAATGCCTTGCCCCTTTTTCGTGTGGTGTATGCGTCGAGCAGGTTCTGACTGGTGTGTTTCTTTTTTCGGGGTCAGGTGTTCGGTTCGTATGCCACTGGTCTGTGCCTATCCCAGAGCGATGTGGACGTGGTGGTAGTGGATGCGCCCCCTCCTTTGGAAACCGCTGAAACTGCGGGTCTTACGGGAACCCGTTTGCTTGCGCCATCTATTCGTTTGTTGGGTGCAGCGTTGCGCGGCTACGAGTGGTGCAAGAGCATTGCCACGATCGACAGCGCCACTATGCCTGTGATCAAGCTGCACTGCAGGCCTTCTGTTAGTTGTTTGTCTGCGTTTTCTCCGGTGGTGAAGATCGATATCACGATCGGTGGGAGGAAGATGAGGCGTGAAGGAGCTGTCGGTGCAGTGCAGAACAGCGAAGTTCTTGAAAGCGTGCGACAGGTGAGTTCGAATTACGAACTGGCGAGCCAGTTCCACAACGGTGCTGCAGCCCGTGAGTACGTGATCAAGCGCCTGCACCAGCACCCTGCTTTGGCGCCCCTGGTACTTGGATCCTCTTTGTTGTGCAGTTTGGGAAGTTGGTGCTATTGTTTGTGGTAGTGCGGATATGATGCGCTCGAATGTTTGTTGGGGTGGAGGGTTACGTGGTGGAGAGGGTCGGTTTTGTGGGTCGTCGTGCTATGTTGAGTTGATGTTGAGGGTTGTGGTTGACAACGTTGTCGACCTGTGAACAGGTTCTGCTTCTGAAGTCTTATCTGCACTCGAAAGGGCTGAAGGATGTTTACACTGGAGGCCTTGGATCGTTTTCTCTGACGATTATGCTCGTATTTTATCTGGAGGTACGTCCCGCAACCCGTGTGTTTGTGAATGCGCCGGCGGTGTTTCTTTGGGACGATTTGCATGACGTATTTGGGTCACGTTTCGTGATATCCTAGCGTCCTCAGTTGATCTTTACTGCATGTGGATTTAATTGGTGTACATCTTTGCTGCTTTCGGCGTTGGTCCCGGTCTTGGCGGTGTGCATGTTGTTGTGTGGAGCAGGGGTTTGATCTGATGATTTGTCGAGGACGATGAATTTGATTTGGTGAGTTTTTTTGTGATGGTGACAGAGGGTGCCCATTACTTGTGGCACACCCACAGAAGCGAGAGCGCCGAGTGCTGCGGCTACGAATGCTTGCACGAGCTCAACATCATCCGCTGAGCCGACGCATATGTCTTCCACCCTAGCTGGTACAGAGTCCTTGGGTTTTTGTGAGGCAGAGTCGTCTTTCTCTCCTGCAAGCGACGCCGTCTCGTCATCAGATAGGAGGTCAACATTGACGTCCATTTCTGAAGCCCCTTCAGAACCCGGTGGGTGGATTGCAGTTGTCGTCCCCCGATTGACAACTCGTGAAGTGTTGGGGTGTGGACATGGTGCTTCGCGTGTGCGATGTTGAATGAGGTGGTGGTGGACGAGATGATGTATATGTTTAGGCAGTGTCCGTTTTGCAGCTCTAACAGGATGATTGGATGACGAACAGGATCCAGCGTTGGTGTTCATGGTCCGGTCGCTTTGAACGGTTCGAAGAGTGGAGGTTGCAATCAATGGACAGGAGGAATCGTGGAGCAGTTGCTGACTTCCATGCATACAGTTTCTTCTCCGAATCTCGGGACCCTTTTGATTGGGTTCCTGTACGTGTTTGGTTGGGCGATCGATTTCACCCAAGTGCGTCTCGTGACGAAGGTACGTAGTTGGATCGTTTTTTCAGTTCACGAAGTGGTCGACTTTGTGTTGGATGGGTGACTTACAGATGACATTGACACCGAATGGTGTCCGGCAGTGTGTGGGTGAAGAATTCCATCGACTGCGTATGTTTTGGGTTAGGTTTTCGGATGACAACGACGTTCCCACGATTCGTTGGTTTAGAATTTCATTTGAGTGACTGTTTGTTTTGTGTGCTGGTGTGTGTTATGTCAGGGTGTCGGCGGCAGCGGCGGTTTGTTTTACATTGACAAGGCATCAGGTCCAGTCGCTTTGACAATCGATGACCCGCTTCGTCCTGGTGCCAATATTGGAGCTGGATCGTTCAACATGCATCGAGTTCAGGTTCGTGGCATTGGTACCTTGTGATGGCAGCGACTTGAGATGATGGGAGTTGAGATTTGGGCTTCTTGAGCTGATGCTGCAATCCACGTGATCTGGATTGTTTGAATACTTCTCGATTGCCAAAGGGGCAGGCAGGGTTACCCGAGTTCTTATTCCGTAATTGTTTCGTGCGTCATCCTGTGCCACCTCTGGAATAGTTTTGGTGTGGAGGCTTGCAAGATAAGAGGGATTGAGGTTGGTGCGTTTTGTGATGTTGTGCTTTGCAGGGTGCAATGCAGGAGATGTTTTGCATTTTGACGCGACTCGCACCGTTGTCAAGTCTTGAGAGCGTTGGAATGGGTCCAGGAAGGAGGCGTGCCTTACCGCTGCTGGACCAACTATTTTCGAATGGGAATGCGTCCCTTGCGCCGCTGTAGTTTTGGCGCATCACGTGCCCGTGTATCCGCGTGCTTGCGATGCTTTTCGAAGAAGTGACGTCGATGCCGAGTTGTGGAGGCAACATGGTTCGGAAATTCCTTGGCACGAGTGTGTCGTTTAGGATCTTCCCGTGCGAGTGTGCGTCATTGGGCTGAAAGACATTGTCCCACACAGCTATTTCTTAATATGGATTAATCGTCGGAAGCGTTTTGGAGCCTTTAGATATTTTCAGCGCTGTGGTGCGGAGATGTGGATATACGGGGGACGAAGTGGACTTTTCTGGTCGAACCAACTACAGTTGATGACTGGCGACGACAGCAGCGATGGTGGTGGCTTCCGCTATGGGATTGCATTTCAGGGTACCTGAAGCGATGTTACTTTTTGTGTATTATTGGGTCGCCTTGAGAACAATGCAGCTCTTCAGCTTACGCACGACTAATCCAAGCAAGAGACTTGAAGGTTTGCAGTTGAATGAGAGCCTTCACCAAAAACTGGAAAAGAATATAGAACTCGGCAGGTGGGAGCAGAGAAGAGGCCGTCACATCCCGAGAGCCGGTGAGCATAGACTCCTGGAACGAGATTTTTTTGCACTTGGTGCTCCTCCTCGAGTTGGACAGGAGGAATTTTTGTTGATTCGTTGATTCAAATCGAGTAGGTTATTGGTGGGAGTAGGAATAAGGATATTCGATTAATGAATTTGAAGTCTGGCAACAAACAGTTTCCACCACCATTTTTGGGCTTTCTGGAGTTGGTACTGGCTGGAGCGCCTTGCAATTTTTAGGGTTATTAATTGGGAATTCGGAGGTTTGGAATACGGAGGATATCGGGCACTGTCTGAAGGAGAGCTGTATATGACCGAGATCTCGATGTAAAATATGATTTACCTGATGGGTCTGATAATGCCGAGATGGTTGACCTTAAAAAGTTTCTATAAAAATTTTCCACCGCGGCTGTGATGGTGGCCGACTTTGTGGAGCCGTTTCTGAGCATTTCCTATTTGGAAATGTAATGCGGCGGATTGGCGTTAGGAGGATTGAATTCTGGCGCTGGTTCATCTGGTCGGAAAAGCCAGACTGAGTTTCGCTGTGCCAATTTTTTGATACATGAACTTTTGGTGGTCATGCTCATGTCTTATTATTTGGATCATAGTGGTGTGTGAAGACCGATTTGAGTCTTTATTAGGAATTCTTTCTAGTACTATTTTCTTAGGGAGGGTGGCTGGGCTGTGGTAGCAAATAGATGGGTCTTGGATCCTGTTGATGTATGTTTGTGGACGGATGCACATTTGATGCTCAGAATTTAAACTGGAAGTGCAACATTGAATGATTGGAGTTTATAGAATTCCAGTGGCCCGAGAATTGTTGTGTGTCCGGGAGTTCGTTGTTTCTTTGGTTGGATGTTATCTTGATGTTTTGGACAGCGCTAGTAGAGAGATGTGGATGTGTTTTGGAAATAATATCCCAACACACATCAAATCAAAACAGTTGTGTCTTAACCCTAGACCCCAAGGGGACAAAAAGTGTCCTCACATAGTTTTAAGTTTGATTCAAAGTACTGTAACTTTTGCATCCCATGTCCAAATTCAATAAAAACTTGTTGGAAAATTTGCGCCTTTTCTTCTAGTTTGTGTGGTAAAATTTTCAGATCAATTTAAGAGGTACTGATTTTCTGGAAGCCAATTGAAGTTCACAGGTTCAATTTGATTCACCAAAGTGCACTTCATGGCTGCAACTTTGGGGGCTTGTATCTCCTTCATCCAATGTTTGATTTCATTAAAATTTATTGGGTAATATTTCCCTTGAAGTTTAGTTATTGTGGTAAAATTTTCATGTCAATCCAAGTTGTTCTGAATGTTTGGGAGCAATTCGAAATTCAAAATTCAAAATCTTGCCATTTATGGATTACAATGAACTTCGGCTGCTAGTATCTTCTTCATACAATGTCTGTTTCCAATAAATTTTTTTGGAAAAGTTGCACATACTAATCTAGTTTGTGTGGACAAAACTACTTATCAATCCAAAAAGTAATGAATTACTGAAAAGCATATTAGTAGGAGGTTGAGCCCTAGATGTGTTTTTTGCAACTTTTCTTGCCTATTTTTTGATATTTGCAAGCCATTTTGCAAACACATTGAGTCAAATGAATGATATTTTTCTTCACCAATGTGTTTGCTGGTTTTGAATCACTTTGTAGTTTGAAGTTTTTTCATATGATTAGGTTTAGAAATCAAATTTCGCCTCTAAATGTGTTTTTAGGAAAATTTCAGCATTCTTTTTCAACATTAAAACATTATAATCTCGCAATTTATGCGATCAAATGACTTCAAATTTGATATACATCATTAATAACATGTACACTACAAGATTGCACAGTTAAGATCTCTATAGCTTAGTGACATTTAGATCTATATTACTTCAAAAGCAATGATGTTTTTGAACCCAAAACGGCCTTGGGCCTTCTAGGGTTAAAGATTCTTATTGTTGGTGATGATGTGGAGGGAAGGCCCACTTTCGTATGTGTCTGCCCAAATTTTGTGTGTTTTTTAAGTGACTGTCATTTACAGCATGTTGCCTAAAATCCAGGAGCGGCACTACCATTAGAGTAGATTTTGAGTTGCAGTAAGTCACCTAAAATCTTGGATGTTTGAAACATTCTTAAGCTTCAAAGTGGCAAGGTAGAAGCTAGGTTTTGCCTACCTCATCAACCTTTCTATGTACTATACAGAGGTAAAATGCTAGGGTTTATCCCCATGCTTACTTTTCTTTGATGCTAGGGTTTTATAAACATCCAATTGAGAATATAATTGCAATTAATTGTAATATTTTTCTAAAATCAATCTTTGTAGATTCTTGCTTCAATTTTTAAATTATTTATAAGGCATCCCAAAATGCATTTGAAAAAGAAACTAGAATCCATTTGTTATCACCATTAAGATTTAGTAAAAACTTTGTCAATTCAATAAAAAGATCTATTCTACAAATTTTATTTGGATGATTTGAAGAATTACAATTTGAATCCTTTAACATCTAAATCTTCTTTTAGAAGGATTGCTTAATTCATATGGAGTATTCTTTATTTCAATTTCATCAAATTCATTGTTGAAAAAGGTTAGTTTTTAGAGATTAAAGAATTGAGTAGGATGGATGAAAAATCATTAGTTCAAAACATTGCCAAGAAGCACTTTGTGCATCTTTAAGAATATGGAGTACCTATATGTAGATAGTCTGATAGGTGGTAAATTTTGGTTCTATTTTGTACAAATCGGAGAGTAATTTGCAGTTTATTGCAAGCAGTTGGTTAGTTGGGAGTGCTATTTGGTTGTTTTAGAGCATTGAATGGTGTCCAATTTGGAGTAAATTTGGGTCAATTAGTGTGGTTTGAAGTCCAAGTCGGAAGTTTGGTCATGGTTGGTTGGTGGTCTGCTAGCCTATTAGGATGCTATTTAATGAGTCCGAGTTGGCAAGTCGGGGAGTGTGAGAGGTCTAAGTAGGAATGTCAGTTGCTCTAGTTGAAGCTGCCGAGTTGGTTGAGCAGTTGAGCGTCGTCTTCCCTAGTTCCTATTTGGGTCGTTTTGGCGGTTATTTCTTTTTACCGTCTGTTGAATGAATTCCAGTGCGTGTCCCAGTCAGTGTAGGCTGCGTATTTGTTTGCTTGTGTGTGTTTGTGTCTATGTGTGTGATTTCCCAATTGAGAAGTGTGTTGTGGATCCAAGGTTGGATCGGTTTGTGTGTGTGTGTCCTAGTTGGAAGTGTGTTTCGGCCAGTGTATGGCAGTGGGAAAGTGTGCAGAGTTATGCAGGAGTTCGATGGAGACTTTGCCAAGTTGAGTGAAGGCTTGGAGGAGTGTGATTTAAGTTAGAATGCAGTGGATATGTGATAGTCCAAGTTGGTGCGGAGATTTATATTAGTCGAATTTGGATGAGTAGTTGTGTTGAATTGATGGATCCTATTCGGAGAAATCTATGCAGAAGTGTTAAATCTGTAGTTGAGTGATTGGAGTGCTGTAGAGATTAAAACCAAATTGTAATACTTGGAGGAAATGGAATGAACTTAATAGAATATATTTTTAGTTGATGAGCAACTGGGAAAGGATTATGAATATTAAGGCTGTTTTGTTAGTTGAATGATAAGATCCTATTTGGGAAGTTGAAGAGCCCAAGTGTAGCAAAGCAGTTTAGTGTAATACTTTCAAAGTGTAGTGGTGATTTTGTTCGCCAATTTGGCATGATGAATATAATGGAATTGATTTATAAGTTGTCTTCCTGTGTGTGTTGGATGTCATTGTAGTAATTTTATAAGATCCAAATTGTAGATCAGTCAGATGGCTTGTGTGGCTGTATGCACTGGATGATTAAAGTAAATGAATTACATATTCAATTCGGAATTTGAAGAATTTTTGAGACCAAGTTATGGGATTGATAGTGGATGAAGTAAACCAGTTTAGGAAGTTGTAAAGAGTGTTGCTATAGTAAACCAAATCGGAAGCAGAGAAAGACGGGACAAAGTAAAATTTGATAGCCGATTAGGAGACAAGTTCTTTCCTGGTTGGTGGATGCTGTTGAAGAATATTCAAGTGCTAAATAAAAGAATCAAGAACTGAGTTGAAGATAAAGATAAAAAGGATGAAAGAAGAATTCATATAGAAAAAAATAATTAATTGGGAGAATTTCTTACCTTTGTGGCCATTAAGAGTGGAGTGCCAAATTGTGTAATTAGATCTCATGTGAGGAAAACATAGATATAGTTGGTTTAAGGAACTTTATTTTTCTCAAAATACTATGTTGCAATGACTCATTAGGAATTAATTTCGATTCATTTAGTGACAATCCTATTTAAATAGCCTCCTCCGGAACGAACTATACTAGTTGGGTAAATCCAAATTAGGTTCCAACATCCTTCTACACTATAAAAAAAACCATGTTTTAGGTGATAGATTTTAGGTGATGTCAAATGTAACAATCCATGTTTTTATGTCAACAATGAAGTCCAATGTAACATCTTGATATTATGTTGAATGTTATAGTTCACTAGATATAAAAACATAGATGGTGACATTTGACGTCACCTAAAATCTATCACCTAAAACATGGGTTTTTTTTATAGCAAGTTTAGAATGTTTAGAGATGAAACATACAAAATTTGTTTAATAACCATTATAGCATGTTCAAGCAAGCTCTCATTCTTTTTAAACATATGAAAACTAAGAGCAACTAAAGTAGCATGAAATCTAAGAATATTCTTTGAATAATATATACAAAAGTTATAAGACAACAAAATTTGAAATTGGTAAATTTCTTGATATCTTTCTATAACTCCTATATTCACACTCTGGTTGTTATACAATAATTATATATTTGATTCTTTGGATTGTTTAATGCTACAAGGATGCTAATTGAGGTCAAAAAATGGTTGATGGATGACTTTCAAGATTACTAGAGAAATTAAAAATCCACCTATTGGTTCAAAAAACAACTTGTTCTTGGCATGCTATCATTTATTATTCAAAATCAGATGATCCTACCTTATATATCTAAAATGCACTCAAAGTGATGGAAAAAAAAATCTTGATAAAATTGTAGATGGTAATTATGATATTTTGGACAAGAAGATGACAAATTAAATGAAATCATCATTCTTATAAAGATTCTTAACTTGGAAAGGATGAGACCTGTGACCAAGGTATTTTGCCAAAAGTGATATCATTTTTGGAATTACAAGAGCATTCTTCATTTCTATAGTAATCATGGAGTCATCTTTTGCCCACTTTTGGGCTTGAGTGTCCTTTCAAGGTTAAACATTGAACAACAATTGTAATTCAAACCTTATAATTCAACAAGAACATATGGAATATAAATGTATAATTATAAATCTATGTTAGTTTTATCAAAATAAAATGATATATTTATACTTGATTGAAGAAAACAAATCTAATTTGAAATGCTTTGAGGTAACTCTAACTTGTTTATAAAACCATCCCATCTTGCTTTATTAGATGCTCATCTAAAATGTAGGTCCTCAAAGCATTAGAGCCTAGACTTAACCCCTAAAGGTTGGAGACTATGTTTTCACCAAAAACACTCGAAAACTGTCATTTCTAATACAAGCACCAAATTTTAGATGAAAAACATCTTTGGACACATGTAATTGTTGAATCTTGTTGTAAATTAGTTTGAAAAGATGTGGAAATTTTTTTAGAATTTTCCACTATGTAGATTGCAAGATATTAAAGTTTGAAGTGACAAAAATCATTATTTTTGAACCTATGGAAATACGGGCAATTGCACTTCACAAGGTCACATTTGTATGAAAAAATGTCCAAAGTGGTAGTTAACCTTCGGATTCATTCTTCAAGAAAAGTTGAATACATGCTTGAAATTTTTTAGATCATTTGGAATTGTACAACATACAGGAAAAAAAATAGTAAGTTGAAAGAAGCACAAAGTGATTCAAAACACTAAATCGTGAAGAATTTAATTATAAAATTGGAAATGCCAATCTCAACATTAGTGATGTAGTAATAAACAATTTACATTATATGTTTTTATTTTTTTCAAAAAATATTAAAAATTGAATTAAATAAAGGACTCCAAAGTTTATTTTCAAGTACGGAACCCATAACTACCTACAAACTAGAACACCTCATAACTTTCATCTTGTAAATCAAAATGGAATGATTCAAAGCTTTCCTCAAATATATAAATCTAAAAAATAAATTTCAAATTTTTATTTTTGAAAAAAATAAATTTTTAATAAATTTTTGGGTTGCCTGTCAAACATTGAAAACTACATATCATACAATAAATTTTGAACCATGTACTCAAAAGTTATGAAAATTGTTGGGCCTTAAAGCTACTCTTTGGGCACATGTTGCGTAAAAATTTCAAAATTTCAAAATAAAAACTCCATTCATAGTGAGCTGTCCAAAATTGCTATGTTGCCAAAAAAATGCAATTTTGACCTTTAAGGGTTAATTTGGGGTGTCTCTATTTTATTGTTGAGTGAAATATTTATTATATTTTATTTATTTTAAAGAATTTTATACTATATTCCAAAATAATTACTACATTCAACATGGGATCATGACTATATTAGTGGTCTATAAACTGCCATCTAAACAAGTATAGACATCCATATAACTCAATAGTTGAAGAATATTTATCAATCAATCCTCCTCTTAAATTAAGCTATTTGTTTTGTTTTGTTACGTTGAGATCTCCTGAATCATGTGTTTCTTGTTTCTAGGTTTAATATTGTCGAAAAGCCCTTGGTGAGGAAGGGTGCACAGGCTTGGTTTTGTGGCATTCTAACCTAGGGTGTAAAAGTTATTGAATTTTGAAGTTTTTATGAAATAAAAAAATTAGAAAATTATTATTTGTTTGTTTTGACTGTAGCAACGGTACAAGACACATTAGTGGATATGAAGTACATACATTTGAATGTTGTTGAATCTACAAGTTCATGAATGGATTTCTATAAAGAAGTTATTTAATTTATTTAAAATCCCATCCTCAAAGCTCATAAATTTGCATTGAAAGGATCTTCTTTGTCATCCAAGTCCTTGTAGCATGGCTAGGTGCACAATCTCCAAACAACTCTTTATTCATGATGGGCATTGAATCATCATATACACATTCTAATAATTGCTATTACAACTATTACTATTATGACTAAAATAAGATTTATCACTCTTAAAAGTATTAATAAGATTTTGGACTCCTCATTCAACTACCACCACCACCACCACCACCACCACCTCCTCCACCACCACCTCCACCGCCGCCATCACCGCCGCCACCACCACCACCACCACCACATCCTCCTCCTCCATCTCCACCACCACCATTCCCACCACCACCATCCCCACCACCACCACCACCATCTCCACCTCCTTCATCACCACATCCGCCACCATCACCACCTCCACCATTACCACCTCCACCATTACCACCTCCACCATCACCTCTACCACCCCTACCATCAAGAAATCCTAGTTTACCCTTATTGAAGCTAATATATCCGCCTTCAAATCCAGCAACATCATCAATTTTGATGCCACCACCGAAAATGTCATAAAGTAGCTCAAGCATTTCAAGAGACCACTCAGATTGTGGGAGTGTTTTCAACTTGTCACGATATATTTTGGCATCTATGTTGTTTGTAGAGGGGCTTTCTTTGAATTCCCGCAATAAGGTTGAAAGTGCCATGCTGTTGTTGCTATCCATACTCACTACACCTACAATAATAGAAAATAAGAAATAAGTGTCATATCTATGATTTCAAAAGTAAGCAAACCCGACAAGTTATCAAATACATATCAAATACATCACTTGTATAATAGTTTTAGAAACTATTGTTTCCAAATCTTAAAAAGACTACTCAAATTCATGAAATTAAGAGTATTGGGCTAAATGCTTATATTGCATTTTTCGAGTAGAACAGAAAATGATTTGAAATTTTTTAATGAATTCTAGGCAAAGATAGTGCTTCTTTCTTCTCCCAAGAGCCACTAAACAAATCATGATAAATGAATTCTAGTACAAAAATAATATGTAAAAAAATGAGTGTAGCTTGCATTGATTTGAGTAAATTTGAGTACCAAAGTTTCAAGCAAAGACGATGGAACTGCTTACCCCAAATGCCGTATTTGTCTGCTCGAGAGTTTTTTACTTTCATCTTCTTCGTCTCTTTTGCTTTTATGTCTGTAGTCTCTTCTTCATACCAACTTTGAACGACTAGAGCTGTTACAATGGCCATCAACATGACCATTGTCACATTTTCCTCCGGAGAAACCTGAAAAAAATCATTAAATGGAGTAAAGTATGAAATGTGTAGGGTCATCTATGAGAGACTACATCACAAAACCAATGTCTAAAAAGCAAAGGTGTTAAACTCTCATAAATGACCACAACTGAAAAATTAATGCAATGTCTTTTAGATTGGTAATTGTTATCTCATCGGTTCCATTGTCATCAATTTGGCTACTCAAATGCAAGTTAATTCAAAGAGTGAGATACATTGATTGTTCTATATTGCATTCTGTATTGCATTTTTCTACTAGAACCAAAGTTTCTTAATATTTTAGAAAAGAAGAACATCATTTACAGTAAAAGAACATGCTCTCTACCAAACTCATTTTGAACAAGGGGTTCGGATTTCAATAGAGCACCTCCACTGCAATGGCTTTCCAGTTGAATAACGCAGTTGCCTTCCCAGTTGGAAATTCCGGGGTTTTTCGAATGACAGTTACATATCCTGATTCAAAGTCTTGCTGCTTCCCAGGAGAGACCTCATATTGCAAGTGCCTACCTGTGCGTAATTCCACCTGACAAAAACCCAAAACTCAAATTACTTCAATGATGGTATCATATACTTGCACATCTAAACTATATATGGTATTATCAGACCAGGCAACTGAAGGCAAAGGTACCAAGAAACTCATCTATAACAATCAAGGGATTAACTAAAAGTAGGAAGATCCTATTTGTGTCATGTGACAATTTGTGCTATTTTTTGATCCCTAAGAATCAATAGAGTACATTTGAAATTTTGAAATGTACACTAAACATACATAGTGGCACAAATAGGATGGCTTCATAACTGTGACACAAATGGAGTCTCCTACCTTAGCACTACATAATTACAAACCCAAACCAAATGAACCCCCCACTTTAGAATTTGTTCTTTCTACTTATGAAATTAAACCATGTTGCACTTTAATGAGAGCCATACTGTCAAAATCTCTACTGAATATATTATAAACAAAGGAAATGAATTAGATGCAATGCAATATGCAAGCAAAATATTTTAAATAAATCAATCTAATGTGGACTATACTATTTATATCCTATAAATTCAAGTAGTGATTTTCTTCTAAATTTCATATAATGTTGACATTAACTAAATCACCTTCACCCCAAATTTGTTTAAGTAATTTGAGCAATTGACTTCTTAGAATAGTCAATTTCATGCCGTACTATTTGAATTGACTCTACAACTTCTATGATGAAAAGCTTGTGAATTAGAATGGTAGAATATCTTACAGGATAGCCAAAGCCATTGCCAGTGAGCTCAAAGCGCAAATTTTCCATCCATCGAGCATTGTAATCTCTTTGCACTTTGAACACCATATCTTTGGTTCCAAACAAGGACCATTGACGTTCAACATGGCCGCTCTTCTTAAACAAGTGTGTATCAATTAGATGTTGAGCCCATCCAGCAACTGCATTTGTCACACATGAATTAGACACAAAATTTAGATTTGAGTAATTAAAGTGGAATCCATACTCAATCCATCAAGAATCCCACAAAATCATTGATTGAGCTGAAACTGTCGATAAGATGGGAGGTGCTATAAGTGTTCCTTTACCATTTGTTTTTTAAAAAAATTTAAAAAGAAAAGAAAATTTGTTATTTTAATTAAGGGCCAATCCAGCTTTTCTGAGTGCTTGCAATCCTCCAAATATATTTTATTATTCTTTTCTTGAAAGGCAAATAGACACCACATCTAAGGCTATATGTATAACTAACTTTGTATTTTTGTGAAATTGCTTGTGAATTGAAGGCAATGAAGTTGAAATGGCATAAGGTAACTTTGCCTATGACAGCCCAAATGGATGCCAAGCCATCACAGGCAAAATTACTTATGGTGTACATTTCAGTTCTTAAAATGTGCAGCACTAAATATTTTTGGCCTGTGATGGGCTGGCTGGCATATGAACTGTCATAGGCTGATTTACCTTATATAGAGTTCTATAAGTGTCCCTGTCTAGAAATGTTTTTTTTAAGTACCTCTGCATTCTAGGACGCATTTAGAGTCAGAACTGTTTTAGCTTCTGTACTTGGATTTAGTTTTGAATCAAAGTTGGAGAATCAGTTGAGAGTTATGTGCCATCATGAACTAGGAAAGACTTCTCTCAAACTTCAAAGCACACAATCCGAGTGAACATTCAAATCTCCTACAAAATAAAAACAGCAATAAAACTCACCTGAATCTGCTTTCACGCTCACTTTCTTTCTGTGGAATCCGTCAAACAGAACCCTTTGTTGGAAGATACACACTTCTCTCTCCCATTCTTCCACAGGAGCGTTCCATTCCCTTTGATACCTCTTCTTCGGTTTAGCTCTCCTGTTTTCACAATCAAGAATTTCTGAAGAAAACCAAAAAACCACACCGTCCTAAATGAACAATCTTAAGTAACCCTTCCAGATCTAAGGATTTATCATTTCAAAATGACCACTTCGATTCATCATACTGTCGAAAGTATAACACAAGTAGGGAGAATATTTCTATCATTGGATTACGTAAAGAACATTGTGTGCTTTCGTTCAAGACTATAATTATTCCAAACAAAGAAAAAACAAAACATATAAACTATTCAAAACTGAGGAGATAACACAGCCAAATACGGGCTTCTCCGTTCTCACGGGGCCAACTTTCAAGGACCACGGTTGCTTGAAATTGAACGACCATTTTGATTGATCGCACTTACTGCATAAAGTTGAAAGAGGAGTATTTTTGTACAAAAGATTAAGAAAAGAACATTCCATGTGTTAGTTCAAGAAAAAAATTACTCAAACTCATAAAAATCCAAATTTAAACTCTTTCAAAACAGCTGGAAAATAAGGTGAGAGACCAAGAAAGGATCAATGCCAGGATTCTCACCTCACGCGAACGAGGTATTTCTCTTCTGAATTGTGGTCTACCATACTTCTGGTCGACCACCGCCCTTCAGGCGTTTGTCCTTTCTTCGGCACAATAGTTTCCAGGTTATCTTTTTGGAAGTCTCCTTTGACAGCCCTCAAGAGGAAAGGCGAAGGAACAGCAGGTTTGATGCAAGCTTTCACTAGCAACTCGGGTGGATCCTTTTGTGGCCCCAAGGGAAACCAGGTTTCCACCGAATGCTCCGGTTGTTGCAAAAGGTATTTGAAAAGTAGGGAGACTCTCCCCAGAGATTGATCACGACCCATGCTCCTCGCACATGTGAGCTCCAAATACAAGCCTTCTGCCGACGCCTCAAAGTGCAACATCCGGTACTCCCCAGGCCACATTAAATCCTCCGCCTTCTCCACAACGGGAGTCTCGAGCTTAAAACTACCGCAGTTCGTCATGCCCAGGAGTGTCACGTGGAAACCCTTTTGTCTGGTGATTGGAGGTATGTTTCTTGCACCTAAGACGTTGATGGATACCTGCAGTTTTTTGTGTGTTTAGGAAGGACAGAAAGCAAGTAAGTCAAGAGTGAGATGGTACACGTCGAAATCTGAAATCGATCTGAGGAGTGCCTAACTAGGAGAGAAGATCACACCAAGAATTGCACTTACTATGAGCCAAACGAATTCGATTAAGTAGTATTAGTTTTCGCTATCAGTTTAAATTAGAAGTTATCATTTTGAGATCACTTGAAACAAAATGGGTTTTGACAGTTAATTTATTCTCGATGCATTTGAAATTGGATTAGGAATAAAAGTCACAGTAAGCGGTATAAAACATGATGTAATTGCACTTCTTTTGTAGTCAGTACGTGTCGGATGCTTCAACTGCTAGGTCGATTTCAATTCATTTTTGGCGCAGGATTCACACCAATTCAACAAAATTGACGATAAATTGGACGATTCTGATATGCAAACAACGGAAATTATATTTGCATGTGTACCTGATGCCTCTCAGATGACCAAGGTAAAACTGATTGAAAACATGAACAGAACTATTAACCCCGTTGAGGAGATTGTGCACCTGGTAGCACTGCCGTGAAGTGAGGTGCTGTTGCTGTTTCTGGAGTTGCTCCTTGTAGGAATCCGGAGGCAGTCCTACAACAGAGCTCGCGCTAGTGCTCGCGCTCGTGCTCGCACTTCCCCAAGCTCCTTCAGACACTTTCGACAACCATGACAACGCCATCGCCAATCTCCGTCTCACAAACTTCAAATTCGTCAATCAAAACGCAGAGAGAGTCCAGCAGAAAGAAGATCGAATCGATTGAAGAACCCAACACAGTTTATTTGAGATCTTCCAGCAACAGCTAGTACGTGCCGTAAGAAGTGTTGGAATCGAAGTGAAGGGCCTGATGGGTGAATCGATAGGAAGTTCCGAAACCGACAGAAAAGGAAGAACGGAAGTCAATTGATCGATAACGGGAGCATCCCTCTCTAGAAATGAGGAAATTTTCAGAGGCAGATCGATCGACGTAAGGTAACTGCATCTAATTGCGACACGTTTCTGAAACCGACCCCTGCAGATTCTTGCGTAAAATGTACTTCCACTATTCATGAGAGTGCAGGGTCGATTTTAGAAACCCCTATTTTCAGCACTTTGAATATTATAGTTTATTCATACGATGTTCAAAAAATGCATTCTAAGAGAGTCTAGAATTCCCTTTGGACTACCTATGGGACCCTCCAAAAAAAAATTCAATATCATAATAAGAAGTCTACTAAATTGCTTATTCAATCCATTTGAGGCGTGGTTATGACTTTGAAGCAGTCTTACACTTGTGTGGAAATTGTCTTGGTGTGGAGACACCTGGAGTCTTGACTGGAAGCTAGTCCCACAAAGGACTAAATTAAATGACCCTTGAATGCCGAACTAGTCACCATGGAATCATTTGTTATAGAGTATGCAAATTTTTGGATTAAAAAATTGCAAAAGCACTCATTGGAAGTCAAGCTACTTTAGTTCTAAGACCTTTCCTTTTAGTCTTTCATCCCAAATTTGGAGGATGAATAGTTGCATTGTTGTCTTGTATGGAGATTTTTTTTATCATTCATCGACCAAAAAACATCTACCATGTCATTTGAGGGTTAAATTCTCAAACAAGAGCTATTTTGCAAGTGTTAATATGTTAAAAAGATATAATTAGCTTGTAAGATAAATACAACTAAAATAGATTGTATATTGTAAGAAATTTAATATGGTTCCCATTATTATATTGAATTTTTTATGGATTCTTATTAGTCATGTAGTCAAAAGGAGATTCTAGATTCTCTTAGAATACATTTCTGGACACAATATAAATTCATACATTAAATTAGCTAGGTTTTTTTGGGTTTTTTTGTTTGATTTGTTTATTTATTATATTGAGATCTCCAAAACTATGTGTCCCCCAATCCTATTCTTGGTACAATAAGAGGCACTTCACACATGGGCCGACCAAGTCGAGAGACCATAGGAGTTTAGGATCAGACTTTGGGCAAGAGTCCAAAGAAATGGGCAATAAATGGTAATAAATGGTAAAATTCGACGAATTCTCAACTAGAGTTTGGGTCACCACAAAATGGCAACCCAAACTTTGGTCAAGAGTTTGTCGCAAAGCCATCACCACGTAGGAGTTTGGGTTGCCATGTAGGCACTTTGAAGGGTGATGGACTTTGGATTGTGCTGCCTTGTGTGACGGGTTGAGAGGCCAAAGTCAAGGTTTTCTGAAATTTGATTGGTAGAGGCTGACATATTCTCAACCTTTGGCCCATGTGTGAAGTGGCCCTAGGAAAGCCTTTGCTCAAACTCTTAGTAAGGAAGGGTGCACAAATTTTGTTTCATGACATTTTGACTCATGACAAAAAAAGATATTAAAGTTTGTAGTTTTTATAAAGTAAAAAGTAAAAAATGTATTTTTACTTTATATTTTATTATATTATGACAATGACTCAAGGCAAACTAGTAAACTATGAATATTTATATTATTGAAAAATAGGTGTTTTAAAAACCGACCCTAAATTTTGGTTCAAGAATAGTGGAAGTACATTTTATTAAGCAAGAATCTCTACTAGAAGGTCGGTTTTTGAAAAGGGTCAAAATTAAGTGTAGTTACACTATATGCACAAAAACATAGACAATAGTCACAATACACAATTCAAGTCAAATTCGTGTAGAATCAAGTTACATTATGAAATAGTGAAATTAGATTGTCCTACACTAATTTGTCAACATTCTACATCATATAAATATATATATAAATATATATATTGTTATTGTAGAAGGATGCAATAATGTAGGAACCATGTATTGCATGGGGTGGTATGGCTCAGGTTTCAGAGAGTGGCATGCACCTCCATGTGGACAAGCAGTGAGTCATGAGATAACTTTTCTGAGCAAGGCAACCTAATTGTTTTTGTCAGACCCATTTCACTATTTCGTGTACTGTACGTTAAATGGAAGTCAAGCTCCGTACGTCGGTCTTTCGATCGATGCCACTCTAGGTCCCAGTGAGTCAATTCCACGTTTACAGCAGTCAAGCTTTCGCAAGTATGTTTGCGCGCCCGCAGTGTCAGGTCTATCTTCTCATCAACGATATTTGGAGTGCATCAGTCAATCATCTGGCAGCACCTGCTTAGCAGGAGCCGGAAGGATCTCAGTCTTGTACCCGGTCACTCACTCCGTCAGTAAAGTGAGAAACCGGCGTAACACTGTTCAGAATCCTATCAATGATGCTTCCAGGACAGGAACTGCGGAACCGAAGAGAGGAAGAGCACGAGTTATCCAGAACGGATTCCTCGAACTTACGTACTGCACTGTAGGCGGCTTGGTTTTCTTATTACGCTGCGCCTCCCGCTCCTCGAAAAGCCACAGTCGGTGGCTCGAAACTCCTTCGATTCGAAACGACTTCTGGCCGACTAGAATCGACACCCACTCACAGCAAAAACTAAAAAAAAGATGTTGTTAATGAATTTAGACCTACTTCTCAACCGGATTCACACTGCAAACATCACTTCTAACACCAACTGAAGTGCAAACATACCTTAATCCTCTAAGGTATGCACACCTACTGTAATTTCAACTGAAAGCAAACCATTTTTAATAAACCTTATTGACAAATGATTCCAGCATACTTGAGCATGCATTATTTGGACACCATATGAATAAGTTATGAATTTTCAAAGTACCATACTTAGATAGTAGGTTTGGTGATTAAATTAATGTTAAAAAAAAAGGGTTAATTATTTTTGCTAATTGTCAGAATATAGAGCCAAGTCTACAAATGAATGTAAAGATGGTTTCTTGAAAATCCAAAATATCCATTGAGTCAAATACTAATCTTTCATTTGACCATCTACCATTAAGAAAACTTTTGATGGTGAAGTGAAGGAATTACTTCATTGACTTTTAATAAGAAGAAAAGGTGGAGAGGTCTTCTTTATAATGAAATCCATTGTTTCATCATGAATCCTCAAAAGGCAACGATACTAAGGTAAAACAGCCCATCATGATCAAAATTTCAAGTTTGCACCCATGCCATGGCTGAATTTTTAAAAATTCCACCCCCACCCCCACCCCTCCCCCTGACAAGTATAAGAAATAACAACAATTGAAATTATATTTTTTCAATAAAGTACAAATTTGCTATAATTTTTAGAAGTGATTTGCCCAAAATAGTCTGTGGACTACTCCACAACCAACAAAACTTGTATCCATAATGCTCACCTTCTTCATCTAAAGTAGTCAAAATATTTTTCTAACTTGGAGGGCCTTGAAAAAGTCATTTTTTGTAATGATTTACACTAAAAAAGCTACATGTTCCTAATGGGATCACTAGTCACTCCAATATTGTCAGGTGAAACATTGATAGTAGCCCAAACTTTCATAAATTGAAAATAACCATCAAAGGGTCATTTCTTAGGTGTTCGCCAAGGGTCATTTGACCATGATGGGCTATTTTACCTTAGTAATTGAGCACCAAGACATGAATGCAAAGACGTGAGCCTAAGAGCCTTGAACCTAATTGTAGGTGTACCTACAACCATTTGAAGGTGTTTATAACATATGTATAAATAATATAGGTGCACTATAAGATGGAAAGAGTTTATAATGTAAGTACCTATAACATGAACACCTATAACTATAGAAGGTGTTTATAATATAAATTCCTAAGTTTATGGTCTCATAGATTCTATTCTCACATGCTAATACTATGTACCTATAATTATGTAATTGAACTTCAAAAACTTTCAATGCCAAAATGTCTTATTTCTCCAATGTATATGGATTAATTTTTTTCATAATTTTTTTAAGGGATGAAAGCATGTGTCTTCTCTATTGAATTGAGTCATAAGATTTTCAAATTTCTTGAATTTTGAAGGAAAAATGAAGAAAATTCATATGAAATAATAAAATTAGCATAAAAAATCTGAAAAAATTAAGTTTAGGTATACACAAATCTAAAAGACTATGGTTTAAACCAAAATTCTATATCATTCCATCAATAAAAACATGATTGTAGACATTTATGGATGGTTGTAAAAAAAAGTGGTCATTTTTTGAAGCATTTGGATTTGTATTGGATATACTACAATCTTTTTGAATATTAAAAATATACTTTTAAAATAAAATGAAATAAAAATAATCAGTAATACACTAAAAACAATATATCACCAAATAGAATAACAAATTTTTTTGAAGATAATAGATACTTTGATATTAATTTTAATTTGTGAAGAATAGAAAAAATAATTTACAAAGAAAAAAAATTTTGGCATTTTGTGAGGGCTTGATTTTGGTGAGATTTCACCAAAAGAATGATCTTGAAATTTGCATCTTCAAAATTCAAAAGTGCGTGCATTGGAGAGCCCTATTTGCATTAGGGTAGACATAAAATAATATATTTTTTGGCATTTAAATCTACATGTTTTTTCACAAAAACAAAATTGCATTATACTATAAAGAAAAAATAAAAGTAATTTGTTTGCAATCCTCTTCACTCCCAATTTGCTAACCTCTAAAAAATAATGTCTTAATTAATAACTACCAAATAACCTCATTATTTTCAAAAGATCTTAGAACGGTTAGAACAATTTCAAAACAAAAACACCACAACATTGTGAAGGAACCCCAACTCCCATCCATTAAAACTACACAAGTACTAAGGTAGAAGAAAATATAATTATAGCCTAGAATAAAAGAAAAATAATTCTTGAGTGTTAGGAATGTCAATACAAAGTCACAAAAACAACATGATGAATGCTTACATTAGTATGCACAGTTTTTATTGCCAAAAATTGCTAGATAGCAAGCACAAGCATAGGTGTTGTTAAATACAAAGATTTGTTTCTATTGGGTCAAATTGGTGAATGGAAAGGGATTCTACATACTTTACAATGCATCATTTGGACACATAAAGAATGAATTACAAATTTTCTAAGAGCTAGTGATGAGTGTACAATAAATCAACACAAAGCTCTAATGTTTAAACCTTGTATATCTTCAAAATGATTGTTTTCATTTGAGGCATGAATCTAGATGAGAAAAAAATTGGAATAATGATGATTTTGTACTTCCTTTATGAGTACAAGTAAAAAGTTTTGTACTATGGTGAAACATGTGAAACTTTGTATTGGAACTATAGCTAAGGCAAGCATATCCAATATGCATTAGTTACATTCCAATTCCAATTTCTACTTTTGGATTCAATTAAGTGTTGTTGTGTTCTAATGTAGTTTTTTTGTGTTGCAACATTGAGTACGCAGTTGGGACTCAAAGCTTTGGAATTGAAGATGAAAGGGTTGGAATTGGGTTGGAAAGTCATGTTTTAATGAATTCAATGAACTTATCATGTAAGCTTCTATTGGGTTTCTTTTTTTTGCACTATAAACATTAAATTAGACATTTTTGCACTTGAAGGGTGCAACATTGCACTTGGCTCGTACACCATCTAAAATTGACAAATACAAATATTGAGGGGGGGGCAAATTTTTGAAAGCATCATTTCACTCTTTGTTCGAAAAATGTGGTCAAGAATGTTTGTCATATTGATGCAAACTTTTGATTTACTTCACAAAAGATTTGTACACTTTCTACTCCATACTACTTCTAAGGCATGTAATTGTACGTTTTACATTGAATTACATCTACATGCCTACAACTACATGACCAAAAGCACAAGGCATAATATAATACCTTTCTAATACATATTCAAATCAGTATACAAACATTGGTTATCTAAATCCTCCATTTGCATCACTAAATACTCTAGAAGATGCGGTTTAGCCTCCACCGGAATTACCACTACCTCTTCAATTTGCACACCATGCACTGTAATGTTTGAGTCTACTACAAGACCACTTCTCTTTTGACAAGGGACATTCATCCATGAATATGTATCGGCTTCCTTCTCAATCCAAGGCTCCAAGCAGACCTTTCACTAGATGGTTCCCACATAGATTCTATGCAATTCGTGTACCTCACTCTGCTACTACCAACTTTTTCTTCCACTTTGGATCTCATAGTAGGCTAGTATCATAAGATTTTCATCTTTGAAGCCTATCTCCCTTGATTAAATTCCAACACCTTTCTTACATAAAAAGGTATTCTTCCTCTTATTTCCTTCAACTCCATAGTAAAAGCTACAAACTGGCCTACAATGACATCATTCTTTAGATTGAACACTTGAAAAGGATCGTCATTTGCATCTCTTACTACTTCAAGTGTCAATTCATTACTTTTACCATTTGTACTCCCTCCAATCACTCTTCAGAATCCTTCTTGTAGAGGTCTATCCTTGTGGGGCCCAAAATACCCCTTCCTTTTTGGATTAAGCATTGTTGACATTATCAATTCAATGGTTGCACTACATGTTCTGCTTTTGTCCGCATAGGCCGCTACACTTGAATTTGGACCTTCTTTTTCCCCATTTGAAATAATATTGTCATCCTCATTTTGGTTCAAGATATTGCTAGGCCAAAATGGTAAATCACGGACGCCCTCTCTATTTGATTGTGGAAAACTCTCCAAATAATCTTTGAATTCAGAGGTTTTGTCTGCAACTTCCATATTCTTGATTGGATTAGTGCCTCTCAACACCAATTTCTTTTGATATGCAATGAACTCGTCCAGTGCTTTTAACTCTCTTTGATTAGCAACAAACACCTGCGCAAACTTTGGCTTCTCTACTGCACTTGGTAGTGAGTTCAAACACAAATGTCCTCTTGTTGGTCCCCACTCATTTGAACTAAAATGTTTGTGTTGAACATGGACCAATTCATCTTCTACGTAAAACCACATATGATGTGGAAATGTTATGCTTGTCAATTACTCTCCTCCTTGTAGCAAATGAGATGTAATAAATACCTTTCAATTGCGAATGTTGTCGCATTGTGAATACTTTTACTATATAAAAATTTATAATTATATGTTAAATTGGAGGGGTGTTTTAAAGTATCAAGAAGCAATGGAAATGATATTTCTCTTGATATTTTATTTTGTTTACCTCTTTTAGACATTCATTTGATCATAGTTCTTTCATTTTCATTTAGAAAAATATTTTAAAACTTACTTCATGTGTTTAAAGTTATTAAAATGAAAGGTGAAGTTTGTTTTACCTTTCTTTTAATTGAAGTTAGCCAATGGATGAAATGTGGTCCATGTGCCTTGTTCGGAGAAATCTACTTGCTTAGGTGGAAGAGATGAAGGATGAGGTGAAAGATAAGGTGGATGAGTCTTCTTCTTCCTCCTCATAATTTATTTAGGAGAGCCATGAATTTAGAGAGGCATAACATGTTGAGTTTTGTATTTTTTATAATGAGTTTTGAAAGCATCTTCTTCTTCTTCTTCTTGTGATTTCAAAACCCTATCACTTGCTTGATTTAGAGGTCCTTGTGAAAGTTATGTTTGAAGAAGTAACATGGGTTTATTTGCCATAGAGTTTGAGGGTAAAATCTTTGAGAGTCTACAAGTTATGGATAATACCTTTGTTTTAGTTGAATTTTATAATAATTGTAGATACTTGTATTAGATTTCCAAAAAGCTATCACAAACTTAATTTGAAGTTGTCGAGTGAAAGTTATGCACTTAAAAGCAAAATAATGATGAGCTGCCTTTGAATTGAAGGGAGTGAACTTTGACCACCTATAAATTATGGACAATACTTTTGGTTTCGTTAATTTTTAGAGGGATTATAGATTCTTATTTTATCTTTTTAAAAAGCTATCACACATTTCATTTGAAGTTGCATAGTAAAAGATTTGATGCTAAAAGTATGAGGGTATAGAGTTGCTGCCGAAATTAAGAGTATCAACTTCAACACACCATAAAACATAGACATTATCTTATTTTAAATTGAAATTTATACAAATTGTAGATATTGGTATCAGATTTCCAAAAAAATATCATAATCTTATTTTGGAGTTATATAGTGAGAGATATGGGTTTGGAGGTGGAGTAATGTCAAACTGCCTTTGATTTGAAAAGAAGAAACTTTGGATGGCTATAAAAGATAGACAATATTGTTTTTTGACTTGGATTGTAGAGAAGTTGTAGATATCTATGTTAAATTTTTTAAAAGCTATCACACTCTTCATTTGAAATTTTAAAGTGATCATGGCACTCATTTGACTACTGAATACTTTTTTGGAAGCATTTCACAAGTTTTATTCTCAATTCATTTAATTTCTTTACAAGTTTTGGTAGTATACTTGGATTATACTATCTTCTATGGAGCATATACGGTATCTATATGACTTGGAGCATTACATAAATATTTATATGAATAATTATACAAATAATTATACAAATATTTATACAATTTGGAGAATTCTATGGATTTTTATATGACTTTAAATACTATACAAATATGTATATCAATATACGTATTGTTCATATGTATTGTACTTGTATGGAGATGCCGTATTTCACATATATTATTGGAGTTTCACTTCTATTTGATTATAGGATTCTTCATGTCTTGGACCAATTTTAGTTGCAGCTAAAAACTACATATTTTTCCAAGCCAAATTCTCTCTCTACGACAACGTGCTCTAGTTTGCGAGCACTCACAAAAACCTCTATATAATGTTCATTTCTCCATTAGCTACAACATTTCTTCCAATGTATCTATGTCTTTTCTCTTCAACACATTCGAAATGACATTGAATCTCTAATCAATGTCCTCATGAGTATGCTCCGTAATCAAAAAATAAAGATGCACTTCCTTGAGAAAAACCAAGCCCAATTAATGTAGCACACATGACAAATATGTAGATGTTTTTATTCTCCCTTGTAGTGTTATCTGCTTAAATCCTCAACATCGGTGGCAATGATCCTTTCCTTTGCTTTATGTCACATATTATGTTCATCACTAATGTTATGACTTGATTGCTATCGTACTTGTAGAGAGCATCTATCCACACATCCACGTAGAAGCCCATCCCATGTATATATATGCCACACAAATGAGTCTTTACAAATCGAGATTTGATGTTCTTTATGGTCTACCTCATTTTTGATATCATGGTTATATTTTGATCCATACCATCTACAATCAAGCACATAAAAATATCTCAAGTGATGATTGCAGATCTCTTAAACAACCAATAATCTTGTCTCTCCTTTATTTGCATTTGGATGTGTACAATGAACAATTCTTTTATCTTTCCCTTTGCTACTATATTTGTCTTGGATTCTATTCCACACTTATACTCCCAACAGTGATAGAACTTTAAGAATTTAGAATACGGTGGAATTCGCATATGCAGAAACTCCTTCTACCAAAGTTGATGGAAAGAGCTCATTGATAATTCTGACCCATCCACTAGTTTTTTCACTTTTTTGTTTAAATATCAAAAGACATTTAGCTTGCTTGTATTCATAGGCAACAAAATCAATGGTAAAACCTTATTATCCATTTTCCTTTGTATCGATTGATGGGATTGCTGATCTCCAGCTTCCTTCATAAAAACATCTAGGCTTTCTCTAGTAGTTGACATTTTGCACTTTCCCTCCCTTAACATGTGTTTCCATGAATGGATGCCACTTTACCATATATAATATGTGTTGTCTTCAATTGCTTGAAATTCCTCTGGGAATACTCCAATGTCATAGCCTAGCATGCATAGCAAACCACTACACCATCTACCTTTGTCACATATTTGTCTCTTGTTGGCCCCTTCATACGAGTATAGAAAGCATTTAGCATTTGCATTATCCATGTAACCCTTGCTTCATACTTTTGAGTTCAAGCCATATATCATTGATCTAATATATATTTTGCATCAACATCATGTAAATAATTGCATTTACACGCTCCTTTCTCTTCTGTACATAGAACACTTCCAAGAGTTACTTTTTGACTAGTTGACTCCCTTCGTTCTCTTAGAGTTCTCACTTTGGCCTTCCAATGTGTCATTGAATACTTCTTCCTTGGTGTATCCATAGACATCCCTTCTATTGTTATTACATCGGGAGTGTTGGCTTTAGATCCTTGCGTCATAGGAGAACTTCTTCCAATTGTATTCCTTTCACCAGGGATTGGCAGTGTCACATTAGAATTGCTAGTACTCTTCTTTACGTCATGAAAATCATATTGCGGTGCCAAGACAAGAGGAAAGGAGAAATTTTGCTCCTCCTTTAGAAGAGTAGTTGTTGTCTTCACTTCTAAAGGATGTGCCCAACAGACAAAAGATTGACGCCATCATATGACCTTGTCTAAACAATCACCTAGTAACTTTCCTACCACCTCACCAATCCATTCTGTTTCCTTTGCAACATATGTAACACATACCGCAATTTGAAAATGACATAACTTCATTTGGTGAAGCTCGGTACTACATATAAAACTCTTATCCACCGTACCATCGTCTCTAAGAAGTTGCACCATCCCATTTGCAACATGGGAAAGTCCATTGATAGGTAGATGGTTTTCTTCTTAGAAAAGTCTTACTCTGACCACACAAGTAAGCCTTTCTCCTACACTCTTTCATTCTGTTGCAACTATAGAAATGCCTAAGGTATTGAAAACCATTGGACTTTCAAATGCTTTCATTGCCATTTTCTTTAGTCAAATCGTGCCCAAGCATTCTTTACACGGTCATGAACTCCACACTTGTCTTGTGTTTGCAATAGAATGTCTTCAATACACTTCCATATACACACAAAAAATTTAAAATATGGCCCTCATGTCTTATAACATACTGAAAATTATCCTAGAAAGTTCAAATTTAAATTGCTTTACTAAAAAGCATGAGCTAATGACACCCCCTAATTATTTCTTTTTATTTATTTCATTCATTTTATAAACTTTGTGCACAACAAGTATTCTTCAAAATTTAAGCAAATTATACAAGTTTTACCTACAACTTTTATTGTTGACAGACTACTAATCCAAAATTTATAGATTTTCTTCTTTATTTCTGTTGTAATTAAGTATTCTATGTATGGAAAGATGCACTAATTTATTTTAGTCAATATTGTTAATGACATTTTAGGATAGCACACTCGATGACTTCAAACATATAGAAATCTAGCTTATCACATAGAAGTTGTTGTATTTCTTATTACTCTAACAATTATTCCAAAAAACTACTAGAATATCAACTACCGTAACTAATCTTCAAACACATGCAACAAATTACTTCGTGCACCCAATAGCCTTCCTATTTAGGTATTAATCACTTGGTCCCAATTAATACACCTATACTTTGATATCTAAGTTGTAGAAATACATACATGAATTTTTTTTCATTGAGCTTCTTATATTCTTCTAAAGAACGTACAATTCTTGTGGCCAACCCCAAAAAATTTAGACAAGAATGCAACATTTTTTTTCATTATTCTTCTACTCTATATGATTTTGAATACCAATCCAAGATACCACAACTTATGAATAGATGTAGTACTATTTCCACCTAATCACAATATTGTTTTACAAATAAAAGTTGTATATACTTTTTGAGTTCTCTTCTCATATGTTTAAAAAGACATCATAGTGTTTAATAAATTTTCTGTAGGTAAATGGTTTAAAAAACGTTACGCACTAATAACAAAGGTAGACATGAAGGATTTCAGAGTATAATCAATAATGTGTATATGAAGCACACCTCTTATTTTGATGTTTCTTTAATGGTAAGAAAGATGCCTTTATATACTTCTAATTCTTCTTTTCATGAAATACAACAAAGAATTGTAACCCACAACAATAGGTCCTCACCTTCAATTTCAATAATCTCACAATCCATTACAATGTGTAATTTAATTTTGCACCTACAATGCATGAAATTAGTTAAATTGTCACTATACCTCCTCATATATATATATATATATATATATATATATGAATAAACAAATTAAATTAAATTTCACTATATCTCCTCATACTTTCTTTGTCAATCAAGTTAACTCCTAAAGTTCCAAGGCCTCTTGTATATAAAAAAAACACTCAAAACTGACATTTCTATAGCAAAGAGCAAAAAATTTTAATGTTTATTTTTGCATCCTTTACTTGTACCTTGTACTACATTGGTATGAAAATGTGTGGGTGGAATTTCACAAACTTTCTTTATGTAGATTTCAAGATATGTGCGTTTAAATTTCTTCCATTTATAACCTTCAAAAAATTACAATAATAAAAAAAAGATTAGAATGAATGGGAGGCAAAAAGAATGAAATCTTCAATTTTAAAATGAAGATGAAGCCTTCATTATTCTTTTGATATGTTGAAATGCCATAGGAACTACAAAAATCACCAATACAAATCCCTACAAACAAAGTTTAATTTTTAATATTAATCTCTATTCCAGGTATCTCAAAGAAATTGGAACAATCTTTAGTATACATCTTTAGATATGCTTACCTACGAGTGTCACTAAATTACTACCGAGTAAATTAACTTGTATGGAAAAAATACATTTGCAATCAATCTTTTTGGTTACTGCAAGAGGATTCTAATATACTACAACATTCCTTATTTGCACATACCATAATCAAATTGTGAAAATCCAAAGTAGAATGACTATATTTATCTAAAAATAAACTATTATACTCTATCTTTGCTTCACTCATGGGCTTCTAAAAGTCTACTAAGAATCACTCATTGCTTTTTATAGAGCACTTGTTTTCATCTTCAATTGATGTCTTAACCCCTAAATGCCCAAACTACGTTTTGGGGCAATATAGCAATTTTGGGTAGGTCATTACAAATGTAGTTTTTTTGTTTTTTTTCTTTGAAATTTTAAAATAACATGTATCTAATGATTAGCTTTAAGGCCCAACAATTTCCAAAAATTTTGACTACATGATTAAAAAGTTATTGTATGATATGTATTTCTAATTGCTCAACAAGCAGTTTGTATAGTAATTTTTTTTTAAATCTCTTTTTTAAGAAATTAAAATTTGAAATTGGTTCTCTAAATTTATATATTTAGAAAGATTTGAAACATTCCATTTTGATCAATGAGTCAAAAGTTACAAGGAGCTTTAGTTTGCGGGAATTTGTAGATTGTTATTGATTCTCTATTCTAAGACAAACTTTGAAGTCTTTTATTTAACTCAATTTTCAATATTTTTGAAAAAAAATAAAAATAATAGGTGTAGATTTTTTGTTATAGCATTACGACCATTGGGATTGGAATTGGCATTGGCTTTTTTCAATTCCATAAATAAAATGTTAAAAATTTCACAATTTTGAATCATTGTCTACTTCTTTCTACTTATTATTTTTCTCCTATATATTGTACAATTCCAAATGATCTTAAAATTTTCAAGCATGTACCTAATTTCACTCAAAAAATGGATTGAAAGAATAACCACCATTTTGGACATTTTTTCATATAAATGTAACCTTATGAAGTGCAATTGCATGGCTTTGTAGGACCAATAAAAAGATTTTTGTTACTTCAAATGCTAATATCTTGCAATCTACACAGTGAAAATTTCTTCGTTTTTTTTGCTCACCTTCTCTAACTAGTACCTTATAGGATCTTATCATTAAATGAGTTCTAAAATGTTTTTCCTAAAGTTTGGTAATTTGACTAGATATGGTAGTTTTGGAGTGGTTTCAGTGAAAATATAATCAAAATCATTTAGGGATTACCTCTATTTCTTGTAGTAGCATTGAGCATTGATGGTTTCAATATTTTTATTTGTTTTAAAAATGCAACTACTTTAAAAAGGAAATTCACCTTTATATATTAAATTGAAGTAATTAGAAATTACATTTTCATTTTATTATTCATATATGAATGTATTGAAGGATTTATAGTCATTGGAGAATTTTTTTTTTTAAATCATAAAGAATAATGGCTATCATGAAAAACTATATCATGGATTTGACACTAATCTATTCATTTATATATGTCAATCACCAACAAGAACTTATATTGAAACAAATGTATATAATAACAAAACTAGGTTCACACAATTAAAACTAATTTCATCTAATAAAATCAAAATAAGTTTTTAAGATAGTCAAATTCATTGGAATGTTCAAATTCTTCATATTTTTTTTATAAAAGCTAAAATGAATGTGTTATATGTCAAAATAGATGTTCGTTGCTTAGGGTTGGAAAAATGAAGTTGAAGATTAAATATCCCATGTATAATTCCATTGGAAGCACAAAGGTTTCACAAGTGCCCACCTCTTGAAATGTATAGTGAATGTACTTTTTTTGCAATGTCCAACACTACACAAACATTATGCAATTTAGGAGATGGACGCATTTAAAGGCCTAGACCATTAGAACTTCTAAATTTCATATATAATCAGGTAGAAATTCAAGAAATATGAAACAATTTAAGTTACATCCCAATTCCATTTGTCTTTTAAGTGAAATGACCCATATATTTATATTGCAGAATTCTATTGCAAAATTGCATAATTCTTTGAAAATTCAAAAGTAATTCATAAATGCTCCGAAAAATATGAAACCACTTGTGTTAGATTTCACATAAATTTATTTTTGAGTGAAAAATAAGAGAAAACAACTTCAGGCATCTGAAATTCAGCATAAAACACGACTAGCCCATGTAGTGGGAAGCTCAAAGGCCTAACCCATATTCTTTGCCTTCTATTGTTTTCTTCTCTAAGAACAAAGAACAAAGAACAAAGAAGTCTAATTACAAAGAACAAAGAGGTATCATTATAAAGAATAAAGAGGTCTAATTACTATTGTGATGTCTACATAGCCATGACTTTGACTTCCACTTTTGCAAACTCATTGCTCTATATTTTCAAATACTCTTTGCTTCGGAATTTTATAGTTGTGTGCAGATTTCAAGCATACTAGGTCAAGACGGCGCGGACTTTGGCTACGTCAAGCGCTTTTGGGGCTCATTTAGGTGATTTCTGTAAACCCTAGTTATTCTAGTTTCATCAAACTGTTCTTTTTTTGTTGCCGATCTACTACGGTTTTTGTACTTTTGGCATTATTGGATAGTGAACCCCTCCTCGTGGAGGGGTGCACTATTCATTTGTACTCTAGTTTTTACACTTTTGGTGTTTGTGAATAGTGAATAGTGAATCCCCCCCCTAGAGGGGTGCATTGTTCACCGATATTGTAATTCCTACCATGTTGAGATTGGTGAATAATGAATCCTCCCACACAAGGGGGGGGGGGTCACTGTTCATAGAGTATGTAAACTTCGGTTCTATGTAAACTGAATACAGTCTACTCAAACCGTGCATGTTGAAGATCTGAGGTATCTCACCTACGTTTGCGATGTCTACATTATCTTCATCATCTTGGGAGCTCCGAGACTCTGTCAACTAGCACTCCTGTCGGCGCTCCACTCTTGATCAGATTGGTAGAGTACAATGGTCTAGCACGTCCGGCTCCAACAACAGTTTAACCAATCTGTAGTAACTACGGGTCTACAACCACTTCATCAATTTGTAGCAATGAAATAGATTAGAAGTAGGTATGCTTTTGTTGCCTTTCTAGGAAAATTTCTAGGAATGCATCATGATCCTCTAAAATTGCACCGACTTCAAGTAGACACCAACAAACGCTTTTCGTTGTGTTTCTTCTCTGCAATACAAGGAGGTTCTAGTCACAGCAAATCGAAGCAATCTATTGTACTTCCTTTGTGCGATACAGGGAGGTTTGAGTCGCAACAAATTCACAGTAAACAAAACTAATGCAAGATTATCTATGTTCGTGCAAGATTTCTACTTCACGAGTGGATTCTATAGCTTCAATAAACTACCCTTGGCTTGGAACTTTGGTCCAGAGCTGTTCGTAGTGGGTTTGACATATATAGAACTTTGTATAACAACGTTTGTGCAAAATTTCAATAATAGGACTCTTTGCATTTGTACTTGTACAAAAGTTCAGTGCACAAGTCTTTTGTCTTTGGTGAATGTTTTCTCCCTCCCATCTGTACGGTGTTGGTGACTTTCTAAGTTCCTACACATTTCAAAAAATGAATTAGCAAGTTGTTTCACAGACACATGTGCACCTTCACTCCATTGTACCAAACAGTTCAGATTCCCCTTTTACAGCTACATGGTTCCTTGCCTTCTGCAGATGCTTTCTAAGCAAAAACAAATTTTTTTTTGTTCTAGTCTCCTCTCCGTATGGCTTTTTTGTAATTATTTTTAGCTTGTTCCCTCGTAGTTAAGATAAGTGGTTTGTAATGCACCCAAGTTAAAACTAAAATTGAATTTGGATACATAATACTAATTTTAATTTATTTTTATTAATTTTTCTCATAAGTTAAAAGGAATTGGCATTCAATTCAAGTGCTTTCCTAATTTATGACAATAAGTGAAATAAATTTTGAATTTTGGAAGTTGAAATTAGTGATTACAAAAACCAAGTATATCTTTGAAGTAAAAATATTTGTACATTGGTAGAGTTCATACTAAAATTCTCATTATTTTTAGTGATTGTTATGGATGGTATACAATACCAATTCTATGCCATTGATGAAATTAGTGATTTTGACATAGATTTTCTTTGGAAATATATAAATTCCAATGTTTTATATTTAATTAATAAAATCAAAATAAATGAGGTTCATTATTAGAGTTTCTGGATATAAGTTTAAGATTCACAATAACATTGTTAATCTAGTTGTCAAATATATTTTGTTTTTTAAGTTATTTGTGAATGTCCATCCTTTGATTCCTTGCCAAATGTCAATTTATTAATGTCGTCGCTTCATTAAAATTTCACTATTACAAATAAATGAATATGAAGATGATAATAATTAATGTATAATTTATTATAATGAATTGTATACATTGTGAAAGTAATTCAACTTCTTGACCTTCAAAATATTGATGATAAATCTTTTTAGGCCTTTTTTTAAAGCTTCCTAATAGTATTTAGGTAAGGTTGCTTTCAATAATATTAATTTGGATGAGAAAGATTTTTTGAACATTGTTTTGGAAAAGAAGCTTCTATGATTCATTAAAATTTATTAGGAAAACTCAAGTATAAAGTTCAGGATTGATTCAAGAGGAAAAAATATAGAATTTCATTATAGTGTCATTGTAGTAGTGAGTTTAGATCATTACAAAAAGTTAGTTCACAAGTTTTGTGCAGTAGGGGCCACATACATAGTAGTATTGTGTATACTTGCATGTAGAGGATAATGTTATGGCTGCTTGGAAGTTATGTTCTTTGAGTGTAATTATTTCATTTCTTATAAAGGATATGATCTTATGTGATTGAATACAACTTCTTTCATTACTATAATTTTATAATTTTCTGCTCTAAAAAATTCTATGTACATTTCAATAGGATCTACTTAGTTCTCAAATTTTTTGTATGCTTCTAATATTTCTTGTAGGATTCATTGATTGAATTATTGATATCCAATGAAAATGTTGTAGATTTGTTCAAATTCAATGACATTGAAAATATTGCAAGAATTTTATGAATTTTCTCAAATCTTTTTTCTCAAATTTTGAAATGAGAAGCTACAATCTTAATAGAATGTCACATGAATGAAGGAATTGGCCTACCTCAAAAAGCTAATGATTGAATTGTTTGTATGAGGTAGGGTGAGAAAGAAAACATTTGTGGAGCAAAAAGAAAAACTTATGTGGGAAACTCTGTTAGGTAAGCCTTTTATTTTTGCTATCCCAAATGAAAATGAAATAGAAATTCTCGTTTCTATGTCTAATTTCTAAAAATAAGGTTTTTTTTTAGGCTTTTGCAACTACTGGGAAGTTCTTGACTCATTTCAAAATGAAAGAAGGAAAATTCTGGGGTTATGTGGCACACTATGATTTAATTGAGTGTTCAATTTGTTTCAGCAATCACAAGTATCACGGTTTTCCAAAAATAATTCTATGATTTCCATAGAAAATCATTAGAGCTATTACTTTTCCAAACTAATACTTGTTGAATGTTCTTTTTTTTATAACTTGTTGTATCAATTTTTGCAAATGTAAATATATGTTGGACATGAAATGTTAACATTAAAAGTCATATACAATAATATACAAATAATGCATTGCCATATTTGAGTCCCAGTTCTGCTAAAAAATTGTTGGAAAATATAATTCATTTGAACAACAAATTTATTTGGCTATAGGAATTGAATTGTTTGAAAGAATTTAGTATTTTTGATCAATTGCATTTTGTATCCTTCCAAAAAAATCTGCAACAAGTACAAGTTGTTATCATTCTTTGTAATAATATTGTTCAATAAGATTGGTCCAGCAAGAGTCTTGAATTCATAAATATATTTGTTATAACTCTAGGAGAAAATTTTCAATTAGTAACCAATATTTTTCTTTTCTTTTGTAGAGCAGCATGCCACCTAAAGTTCATTCAAACTGGTTGGGCCATGGATGGTGGATTGTTGTATACAACTCTAAAGAATCCACTCTCTAGATTACAGATTTTCCAATTGAAGAAGGCCAATATTGGACTGCTTTAGGAACTTCATATGGAATTATTATAGGCCTAGTAGGCACCGCTGATGGAGGATTGATAGTGTTGGTAACCAACACAAAATCAATACTAGAAAAGTACAAATTGAAGAAGAAGCTCATGGTGTCACCAATTCTAGTAGAGCTTCTTCTAGCTTTATCTCCAATATATAATTTGAAGCTTTTGGTGAAATTTTGGAGGACTATGCATAAAGAGTTGTAGGTTCAAAAAGTGTTCAAAAATTCAAAGAACCCTCTCATGAACAACTACCTCAAGTGCATGCTCAATATATTGAGATTCGAAGTTATGAGGACCTTTGAATCAGTGATCCTGTTGTTGTTGAAGATCAAGCTCTACCTAGGAAACCTGAGGATACGGATGAAATGTATTGGTTTCTTGTAGCTCCTTTAAAAAAAACCTGAATTCATGTGTCCGAACAGAGTCGAAAACATACTACTTCCTCATTAGATACAGTTTAGGATTTGAAAGAAAAGGGGGTTTCTGAAAGGCAGAAAGCACATTGCCAATGTTTTGGGTCTTTATCAACAGATGATATAGTTCAATTTTTGCCTGAGAATGAAAATCAACAACATGAAGAGGCTATAGTACATAGAAGTATACCAATTATGCAACCATCAGAGAATGCAGAGGTTCAGACTCAATGTACACCATCTCAAACTATTGTACAAAGTGAAGAAGTACATCCTCATAAAGTTCAAAATGTACAAACAATTGGAGATGTAACTACAATCACAAAAGTCGGATTCAAATCAAGGCCTCCAAGAGTTGGTTCAAGAAGACATAAATATCGATCACGAGTTGTTCTTGCAAGAGAAAATGCTAGAACACCTACTAGAGGTAGAGGACACAATGTTGATAGAGGACGTAGTGCTGGTAGAAGACGTGCCAGAACTGAAGAAAAATGTTGTTTATGAGAACATGACATCACCGAAGAAGAAAGAAGGGGTCCTATAGTGGAAAGAGGGACACAAGAAGAGGGAAGCATCTACACTTGTTCAGTAGTGCAAAGACATCGTCAAAGAGCAGCTATAGAAGGACCTCCTCTATAAAGCAATGATGGTGAAGATGTTTTTGTAGATGATGAGTCTTCTGAAGGGAAGCTTAAGTGGAGACAAGAAAGTGTATGGGTGAGTAATACTACAAAATCAGTTGTAATTTTTCCAACGAAAACTCAATATAAAGATGGATATATTTAGGGGTATAATACAATATTTAATGCAAACATTGATAGCATTCAAAATGTAGTGAATGTAGAGACAAACCATAGAGTACTCATGGATTAGAGAGTTGATGAAATGTACGAGCATTTGAAGGGATATGAAATTGATGAACTGAGTGCAATTACACTTCATCCCATTGTGTGTGTATATATATATATATATATATATATATATATATATATATATATATATATGAAAGTATGAATGACAAAGGGGAGACATAATTGGTAGAAGTGTCATTCAGTCATGAAGGTACTGCTCGAGAGTTCAAATTTGCATTTACAAAGTATAATCTTGAGAATCCATCTATTTTGATTGGTACAGTGAGGATCCAATGGCTACAAGAGAATATTGTGTGAAAACTAGTAGATGAGCAAAATTTTGTAGTTGCTTGTAAATGGGCCCCAAAAGAAAACAAAGACAATAAGATGTCTGATGAACAATACAAGAAGCATATTGCAAGGCAGAAAACGAAATCTGTGGCTTATGATAATCCACAATTTTATATAGAAGCATTGATCAGAATAAGTGTATGCAAAGGAGTTTGACCAAAAGTTTTTCACCTCGTTCTATGGAAATATTGTGAAACTTTGTGACATCTGAAAAGCTTGTGGGAGTCCGAGTGCTACTTCTTGAATTGATAATGCATTGATAATGGCTAAGGCATTGATAATGGCAGCAACCGCGTTGCATTGGAGCAAAGGTTTACCAAAGCATATGTTGCTAGGAGATTTGTCAAAGAAAATGCTTGACTATATTCGACATACCTGGAATGAGAATGAAGAATTTTACAAAGCCGTCTTGAAGGTGTGTAAAGATTATGAGGAACGAAAGTTGTTTTTCAGCAAAAAGGCAAAGGATAAGTGGAAGAAAACGACGAGGGATAAGAATATCAATGTTGTAGTGGATGCAAACTCCACAAGAAAGAGGATGGAGAAAACATGGTTGAGGCCATTGAGCAGAGTTTCAAAAGAGACTTATTTACTTATAAACACATGGCAACAAAAGAAGTGGTCGATGGGAAGTAAGATTGATAAGAATATTACTTCAATAGTGTCACTTTTACGAATTTTACCAAAGGTACAGTAGCATATGTGGTGAATCGTTTGCAAAGGAAGGATGTGATGAAGAATCAAATTTATTACTTGATGGTTCAAGAAGGGGACAAAAATCCATTGTCTATAAATGATTTCTATGCCATAGATGCAAACAAGTATGGAGGTGACCGTGGAAGGCAATTCACCTTGATGGGAAAGACATTCAGTAATGATATAAAGACATTGTAGAGTTCGCCTACTATAAAGATGGTTCAATCACTCAATAGTATTGGAAAACATATTCTACCGTTTGTGAGGTAGCACTTTATTGATGTCAAAGCAGACCGTAGAGGTTATACTAGCTATGGTTGGGATATAGAAGATGTGGTGAATGCATGATGAGGTTAGCAAATTGCACTTTGAACAATGCAACATCCAGAAAGAGTAACATTAATTCACGTGAAGTGTAGGAGAAGCTTCTTTGAGAATGTTTATGTTAAACTTGGTAAACCATATTTATGGTTTTTTGATTGTAGACATGGAGGTTCAGAAGGTGTGGATGAACAATGGTCAAGTGAAGACTACATTAAGGTTCTACAACAACTTAAGAAGTGGATGTCTTCGATTTTACGATGGGTTGCCATATTTTTTTTCCACCTAGCGTACACTTTGATGAAGCAATGCAATAAAAATTGGCTTTGCCAGAGAGTTTGCATTGTTTGCATAGTTCATGGATATTTAAACCACAAACAATTTCTTCATATGTCCATGATCTACGTTATGGTAAGCAATGTTTTTTTAGTGTACAAGCAATAGGAGACATTACTATAATCATGTAGTTTCCTAGAGATTCAAGACCTACAGAAAACCTTTCATAGAGTATGAATAGTTTGGATGTGGTCTTTTAAGACTCTTGGAATGAAAAGTAGTGCCGCAAGTAGAAGACAAGCTAGAAAGGACACCAATGGAGTTGAAGAAGATGATACAAATGTATCTGCCATAGAATTGAGGATTGGTGACATTGGGCATTACAATGGCTGTACCACGAATTATAGAGACCAATTTTGTAGGTGATGAAGTAATCATTATGGAAGGCGGAATGGCTCATACAGAGTTTATGTACAATGCATTGCAAGTCATGTATAGAAATAAAATAGTGATGGTGAACAATGTGAGTATGATAGTTGAACGTAGATCTTCGCAAATGATGGGAATAGTAGACCGATCCCCTAGTCATGGTTCTTCAAAAAAAAATGTAAGTGTACCATGTGGTAGGTTTAAAAAGGTAGCGTGATCATCGAAAGACTCATCAAATGAAGAAGAAAGACTTGAAGTGATTCAAAGGGGGAAGCATAAGAAGAAAGAGAGCGCAATAGATTTAGGAGCTTCATCATTGAGCAATAGTGGTAGTGATTCAAATGAGACTCACTCGGATGATTTATGTAGTAGTGGCCGAAGTTTGGGCTTTTCTAACACAGATGCAATAAGTGATGCTCACGGAGACCAAGTAGACTTGTTGGAAGTGGAAGTTAACTCTATTTATGTGCCAATAGAAAATACCAATGATGTGGAGAATGAAGAATCACTAGGTGTCCATACTGACATGGGAGAATTCAAAGGTATACCAGCAACAACACCTTCCGACACCGATGCAATAAGTGACGCTCACAGGAACCAAGTAGACTTGCTAGAAGTAAAAGCTAACCCTATTTATGTACCAACAAAAAATACCAATGATGTAGAGAATGAAGAATTACAAGGTGTTGATACTAACGTGGAAGAAATCAAAGGTACACCAGCAACAACACCTTCTATGTCAACATTGTCACTATACTAATATTTGGATTCTATGAGTTTATTATCAAACGAGGATGGATTCTTTTATGATAGAGAACATGTGTGCTATATTCAGCTTAGTATTGAGGAACCTTATACTTATGAGAGGGCCACTTCCATCTTAGAAATATCTATTCTATTGCCGACTTTATCAAAGGAAGTGTCAACACCTTTTGCAAGCGTTATGGTGGATAGGGCATTCGAATACGCCTCTCCATCACCACTGAGCCAATTGGTGAACCAAGTGTAAACAAAGAAACTGAGGTAGTTGGTAGAGGAGAAGAAGAAGACTTGACACAATCATTTACATGAGTATTGGAGACACCAAATGAAGCAACATAGTAATTGAAGGAAAATTGTGGTACATATGACGGTAGTATAAGGTGTGTGAAAGTGTAGATATCAAGCATTTGTTTTCAAAGTATTTGTAAATGTTGAAGTGGATTTTTTTGTGTTGTGTGAATCAGAAATTTAAAATGAGAAGGTACTCAACATGCTTTCAATTTCATTTTGATTTTTTAAATAAATCTTCATATGATTATAATGATTTGTTGTCATACATTTGATATTGGCATAAGAATGATATTATATTAAAATAATTGTAATGCATAGTGTTGGAAGACAAAAATATTAAAACAAAAAAAGTAATCTATATGAGAGAAACATGTATTATTTACTTGTTTTTTGTATTTAAAAAAATCAAAAGTGCATCCCAATAAAAATTCACATGCACAATAATAAAATAAAAAGAAGATATTCTTGAAAAAAATGAGGGTATCCAACTTTTGTAATAAAAAATTTTCAATGAATAGAAGTGCATGCGATCATTGCACTTGGCCAAGTGCAAGAATATCTAATTCAGTGTTTGTAGCAATACACTGTGCAAAAAATGGAAGATGGTCCCTCCAAATTTAAACTACTATGATTGTACCACAATACAAGAGTTTAACTTGAAGTTGTCAAAATAAAAACCCTAATTTCTACACATGGCAAATGGTTCACTTATTGTCTCCTTCTACAAAGGGGTGCTTTTGGATTTCTATTTAAATTATGTGGAAAATTACAAGTCATATTAGAATCCAGAAGGGTAAGAATAGCTTCCCTAGGGACCACAATGGAAAATTAGATGTTTTTGCTTTACTTGCCTATAATATACAATTCTTTTTCTAAATATGAGTTGACCAAAATACATGTGAAATATCTTTAATTTACCATTATTTTGCACAAGAAAATTATGAATCCAATATCAATATGTAATGACCAAACAACTTACCATAAATTTCCTAATTCAAGTCGATTTTGAACATCGAGGCAATAAAGGTCTTTTCCAAGGAGCTTGAGCCCAACAAAGAACACTATCATAACATTTCTTGCAAAAGCCTACAATGTCTAAAAGTAGAGAGGCAATTCCAAGTGCAAAATTTATTGTTGTTTCATAGCTTATTCCAATTTTCAACCCTCCATAATTCTGCAACATTCATTTTGTACAAAATTCAATAATAACCCTAGTGATATGCCAAAGAAAATATTAAGTTTAACCCCTACGATCTCAAGGCCATTCATGGTTGTCATAACGGGCGAGTTAGGGTCATCGGACGAGATGGACAAACGGGCAAACTGGACCAGACGGACGGACGGTCCGGACGGCTTTAATTTTGTAACTTGTGCAATTTTGCGGAATGACACGTCACCTCGGAATGCGAAATCTAGGGCGCAGACGATCTCGTCCGCGCCCTGACGATCTCATCCGTCCGTTCATCCGTTCCTTAATCCACATGGCATCCACGTGGCCTATTTTTTCCGTTATTAGAAAGTCAACTATGTGTTGACTGTATCGGACGGGCGGGACCTCTAACGGACGGGCGAACTAGACGTCCGTCCACTATGACAACCATGAGGCCATTTTCAATTCAAACAACAAAAATTTTAAATATTTTTTTTGCATAACCAACCTTAGGATCTTACACTGGACTAGAATAAAAATGTCTGATCATATTCATATTGAATGAGTGTTGCATAATTTGGGGAAGTCAAAATTGACCATATCAATTGATCATAAAGGTGTAAGTATTTAAAATGAAGAAAATGAATATTTTTTGTACTAAAGATTGTAGATTTAAATTTTTGTATATTTAAGAATTGAATTGAGAGTTTCAGAAAAAAAATTCAACCCTCTTCTCTTATAATTTTCATTCTTTAAAAAATTGTTAAGTCAAAGTAAGTAAGTATAAGATAGAAGGAAAAACTACATTGTTGATAGCCCTAAGATGGAATTGAACACACTAATTCCAATGGTAAGATTGTTCTAGGAATCAAACTAAACCACTTCCAACTTTTGCTTTTGAAAAATTGTTAAAATTGAGTTAACTTCTAAATGCCCAAACTCCGTTTTTTGGCAACATAGCAATTTTGGGCAACTCACTACAAATCGAGTTTTTAATTTTTTCCACTCAAATTGTAACACAAAATGTGCCCAAGGAGTAGATTTAAGGCACAAAAATTTTCATAACTTCCAACTATATAGTTAAAAAGTTATTGTATAATATATACTTTTCATTACTCAGTGGGCAACCCAAGTAGCAAATTTTTTTCCTTCAAAAATCACTTAAAAAGAATTAAAATTTGAAATTGATTCTCTAGATTTATATATACTTAGAAATCTTTGAATCATTCTATTTTGATCAATGAGTCAAAAGTTATGAGGAATTCTAGTTTGTAGGAGTTTGTAGGTTGTTATTGAATCTCTATTCTAAACAAACTTTGAAGTCTTTTATTTAACTCAATTTTTAATATTTTGGAAATAAAAATAAAAATATTAGGCTTAGATTATTTATTACAACATTTCAACCACTAGGATTGATATTTTTCAATTCCATAAATAAATTATTAACAATTTAGTATTTTGAATCATTTTCTACTTCTTTCTCTTTACTAGATTTTTCCTATACATTGTACAATTCCAAATGATTTGAAAATTTTCAAATATGTAGCCAACTTGATTTAAAGAATAAAATTCAAAGAGGAACCACCTTTTCAAACATTTTTTCATAAAATTGTGATCTTATGAAGTGCAGTTGCACAATTTTTTGCAGAGCCCAAAAAAAGATTTTTGTCACTTCAAATGCTAATATCTTGCAATCTGCAAGGTAGAAATTCTGAAATTTTTTGCACATCTTTTCAAACCAATATACTACAAGATCCTACAGTTATATACATCCAAAGATGTTTATTTTTCAAAAATTTGGTACTTATACTAGAAATGGTAGTTTTTGAGTGGTTTTGGTGAAAACATAGTCAAATTCATTTAGGGGTTAAAGAATGGATCCAAGACATTTTTTTCTTAAAAATTTACTAAGATTGTTTGCAAAACAAGAAGCTTCTAAACTTTTACTTTACTTATCCAAATGATTGAATTGAATCTTTCCACATAAACAAAAATATAATCTATGAGAAATAATTAAAAACTATTATTTAAATTTTTTTATTTAATTTTTACTTGTTGAATTGTTGTTGCCTATTTGGGGCTTATTGTGGCATAGCTTTTGCTCTTGGGCACCAATTGATATAAAAATTATATTTCCAAAAAACTAATCACTTTCCTTGTCTTGAAAAAAAATTCAAAAAAAAATTGCCAAAAGTTGAGATTATAAGTATCTACCCAAATCTTCAAGAGTCCTCCAAGAGAGACTCTTCAAATTTTAGGAGTTAAGAATTTACAATCCAAATACTTCCACCTATCAACAACACCATACTTATTGAAATGGCAATTTTGCAAGAAATGAGTATTGTTTTAGATGCTTGTCTAGAACCTCAAATTTATACTAGTCTTTGTCAAAGTAAAGTATGTAGCTTCCCATTCAAAGCATTCTTGAGTTCTAATCTAGGAAAGGATTCCTTTGCTTCATTGTAGAAAATCTTGAAAAAAAGGCTGTTAAACATTGTGAACAATGGAGAAAGAATAATTTCCATTGCAACACAAATATGTGACTTTGTAGACAAGGGATCCAAACCCCATTAGTCAAGAATGCTTTATTGTGGACCACATGGAAAGGAGAATACTTTTGTCTTATTGGATGTTGATTAATCCATGCACACTCTAAATGTCTTTATACAAAAATCAAATACAAAATTTAATCTTGAAAGTAATAAAAAGCATGGGAAGGCAAACAATTTGATGTATAAGTAGTGATTGTGTACTACAACCACATTAAGCACGATCAAAAAATCCACACATGAAAATGTGATTAATATATTATCAAAAAAAAAAATCAAAAATCTTACTCTTACAAGATAGTTAAGTGTCTCTTACTCTACTATGGGAGAATCCAAGAATGTGTAAGCATTTAAGAGAAACCTCAAAATTCTATAAAAAGGCTAAATTACCATAGCCAAAATTCTCACAACAAAAGAGCTCTTGCTTTAAAACATATATAAAACTTGACTTACTAACAAAATGCTAAGTCAAAGGAAACAAGCCAAATATATCAAATTCTATATTGGTCTAAATGCAACTAAGATTTTAGAATGTTCAAGACCATCTCTACTAAACCTGCACATGCCATGCCATGATGAAATACCACATGGCATAATACTACTTGACGTGGCATAACCCTCAATGCCACATCATGTAACAAATGGAATTTGGGTGGCATTTAGCACCTTAGTTCAAGAGAAAGAGAAGACATCTTTTCATCCAATTTTTTTTGAGGACTTGGTTTAGCTCTTTTACCAAAAGATGGTGTGCTAGAAATCCTCGCTCTATGTTATTGCTGACTTTTCTACATAGGAAGTTTCTTAATCCTCAAGTGACATTAAAGAAATTCTTAGCCCTCCAAAGGACTGCTCTAGAGTAGCTGAAAAGACTCCACGATTATTTTAAACTTTTTCTTAATGATTTGTTTTTCCCCTATAGTTGCTCACCTGAAGTTTGATGATTGTTAGTGGTTCAAAACTCGAATACAAGTAGTTAAATAAACAAGATTCATATATTGTAATGCACCTTAATCCATATTATTACATACCTTATTTTCTAATAAAATTATTGTAGACAACCAATTAGGATTTTTTGGGCTATTTTTGGTAGAAATTTTAGATGTTTTACCTCATTTTGGAAATTTTTTTTAACTAGAGTGTCCAATTAGGTCATTGTATTAAGCTATTGAATCCAATTTGGAATCTTTTTAATAGTGCAGTGGATGAATGTCTAATAGGGTGTTGGAATGGTTTTGCCGAGTCATTGGTTGTGTATCCTAATCAAAATGTGACAAGTATACTATCCAATTTGGTATAGAATTGTTAATGGGTAATCAATTGAAATTTGAATTCCAATTTGGTAGTTGATGGTAGTTAGGTCGTCTTCTTCCCTTTTGGTAACCGCCAAATGATCCTATCAGGTCTATGTTTGCAATTAGTTTTCTATCCACTTGGAGAGAGAGCTTAGTGTGTGTTCCAACCTAGTTTGTTGTGTATTTTCATGTTTTTTAATGTTGTTGAGTGAGAATGTGGTGATGGAGAGTTGGAGTAAATTTGGGATGATTTGTAAATTAGAAATGCTAGTTGGTTGATGTAATTGGAAGACCCTAGTTGGAATATTGTGGTGCATTGAAGAAAATCTAGTTGGACATGTTATAGACAATGAACAATTTGTAATGGTGATTTGAGTCACCAATTCAAAAATAAATATAAATGTATTCTTAGCCAAATTGGTATATTGCAATGGATGTGTAAGTGCATGTATATTTGAGATGGTGTGAAATTGAGAATTTATGTAACGTGAGTTATAATTGTGTAAAGAGATAGAATTAGTTTGTTCATATTGAAGTGAGCTATGAATCCTAATTGGAAGTTTGAGTGTTGTTGAAGTAATGTTTTGGCTATGTAATTCCAAGTTGGATTATAGAATTTGAGTTGAGATATTTTGATTTCAGATATAGAACCTATTAGTACAAATTTCCTACTTGACTATCTCCTTCGGAACAAACTTATTGTACTAAATGGATAATCTCCGAATAGGTCATTATTCTTCTTCAACATTTATAAAAAAAAATGTTGTAAATAGTCTAATGACATCTACCATCAAGAGTTTTTTTAATGGCATCATGTTAGACTTAATTCATTGACAATTGATGAAAAGGAAGAGTAAAGAGTTTGTTTTTATAGAGAAATCAATTGTCCATGATGAATCTTCAAAGGATATAGGATACTTAGAAGATATATCATTCATTGTCAACTGCAAGAATTGTATTCAAAGTTGAATTTTAGACCCTAGTTAACCCCTAAAGGACTGGCTTGCGTTTTTTGGTTGTATAGATTTTTTGGGCAAGTCATTGTGGCCAAAAATTTGCATATTTTAGGCTGAAATTTTAGTAGAAGGTGTAGACGAGGAATATCTTTCATATGCAATAAATTTCATGACATTTGGAAATAGAAGTCAAAAGTTATAGCCTAATATGTTATTTTTTTTCGTAACTAGGCAGTTTGGGCAGATTAGAAAAAATCACTTTTTTTAGAAACCAAAATTTGAAATTGGTTTTCTAGATTTATATATACAAAGAAAGATTCCAATCATTCCATTTTGATCAAGTAGTCAAAAGTTATGAGGATTTTTTGTTTGTAGGCAATTATGGATTCCCTACTCTAATATAAACTTTGAAGTCCTTTAACTTACTCTATTTTTAATATTTTTGGAAAAAATTAAAATCCTAGGATGTAAATTGTGTATGAAATCATTTCAACCATTGGGATTGGCATTATTCAACTCCATATTTTAATTCTTAATAATTTAGTATTTTGAATCATTGTCTACTACTACCTACTTATTATTTTTTTCCAATATGTTGTATGATTCCAAATGATCTGAAATTTTTCAAGCATGTGGAAAACTTGTTTAGAAAAAATAATCCAAGGAAACCCCATTATTTTGATCATTTATTCATAGAGAAAAGAGCCTATGAAGAGCAGCTGCCCAGTTTTTCATAGAGCAAAAAAAATGATTTTAGTGAATTTGAATGCTTATATCTTGCAATCCATGTGGTGGAAATGTCTGAAATTTTTACCACGTGTTTTTTATGCTACATAGTACAAGATCCTATAGTTACATTTTTTTTTTTTTTTTAAATTTCAAAAATTTGCTACTTATACTACAAATGGCAATTTTTGAGCTTTTTTGATGAAAACATAGTCATAAAACTTTAGGGGTTAAGCATAGTAGAATGATTTTTTTTACATTCTGAACAAGAGAAAGTTGGAGAAGCAAGGTAGTTTTCATCTCCAAAAATGAGTTTGAGGTTTAGAGACTCCAATAAAAAGTTATGGACAATGTTCTAAAAGGGGTTGAAAGGGAAATTTTCTTTGACATTTTCAAACACCTTCTTTGAATTTTGTCTATAACATTTTATTGGAGGCTTTAAACCTCAAAAAGATTTCTATAGATGAAAACTAGATTGATTCTCCAACTTTTCTTAGTTCAAATTTAAAAAAAAAAATCATTCTTCTACCTAAATGGGGTTTGAAATTTGACTTTGAATACAATTTCTACTTTTGACTTAATTTTGAGCAGTTGTGCTCCTATTAATCCTAATTTACATATTCCACATTATTTTACCTACTACTATCCCACTTGTATAAATAGATTCTCTTTTGATCTTCAAACATCCTAATCTAAATGGCTTCTGAATCTTGTTGGAAAAAGTAAGAGATCTCTAATGTGTTTGGCAACTAACTTGAAAATCCACTTCATTTTGCTTAATTTTGTTGAATTTGCTTAATTTGCCAATTAATCACCTTTTATTCTCATGTGGCTAATTATTAAACAAACTTCTATTACACCCTCATTACTGGAGTCTCGACATCTTTTGTGAAACTTATACATTATGACAATGAATTGTTGATGTATGCCCCTCCTAATTCTTTTTCTCTAGTAAATTAGTTTAATTACTCTAGAGCAATCCTTTAGAGGGTTGAGAATTTGTCAAGGGCCATGTAGTATATATTTGCAACTTCAAACTTTTTTCTCTTAATATGAATGTGAGACAAAAAGAATAAAAGATGATCTTTATTTAATTTGGACCCAACTAATAAAATGAAGCTAATGAGGTGTAGTCTTAACTCCAACTTGAAAATTTAAAAATTTATTATAAGTGAATATTTTCTTGCTATTTGAACTTTGGGCTTTTAACCACAGTTGATTGACATTACTAATTATAGAAAGACATGGTAAATATTTTTATCCTATAATATTTCACACTATCATATATACCCATTAAGAAAATTCAATTTATTTGACCTAATTCTATATTTGATATGAATTTTCTTCACTTTCTACTTAAAAAAATCAAAATAGTTTTAGATTTTTACAAAATATTTTGAAAATTTTATGACTTATAGATGACATGTGATTTTATCTCTGAGAAATAAAAAACAAAAATTTCAAGAATAAATAGTCATAACATGGGAATATGCAGAGTGTAAGGATTTTAAAGTTCATTTTTGTGGTCATGGGCCCATCCCTCAGGCATCTCCCAAATTCAATCTTGACCTGGATGATTGGGAGATACCCAAGGGAGATACAGTCTCTTGTTTATTTTGTTTACCACATTTTGTGTCCTTTGGATGACTTTGGGTAAGGTGGTAGGATGGGAGAAAATATTTCATCTAATTTTTTTAGGGGAATTGCTTGATTTTTCAAAAGAATAAGTAGTATTGGTTATTCCCTCATTTTGATATTATTCATTTTTCAAAAGAAAAAGATGCTTAATTCATAGATCACACTTCTAGTGTATTAATTTTGTTCACTTCTTCTTCAATCTTTGCACTTAATGTGAATTTGAGCCATAAATTTGATACTTTTTGAATTTGAGCCCAACTAATGAATTGAAATTTATCAAATCTAGTTTTCACATCAAAATTTTTCAGATTCTATATTTTACTGCAATTTGAACTTTGGGCCTATGGTCATAATTTTTTTATTTTTAAATTTAAGGATGGCATTATAATTTTGGTTTATACCATGACTTCATATAGTTGAATATACACCTAGGATGAAAATTTCAGATTATTTAAGAATATTTGGTATGAGTTTTCATCACTTTTTCCTTAAAATTTTTATCGTAACTTCAAATTATAAAACTTATAGAAGCATTACAAAAAATTTCAAGCCTCGGAAAGGCCGCGAATTTTGAATTGCTCGCAACTACTCCAATGCAATTAGAGAGGAATTCCACTATTTTTTTAATTTTTTAGTAAAAGCTGCTAATGTGGCACTATTTGTGCCATGTCAACACCACACCAGGTTTTCATACATTTTTCATATTTTTTAAAATATATTTAAAAATTATTATTATTTTATTTTCTTGTAATTGCATTGCGGGGCGCCAAAAACTGAATCCTTAACGGCCCTCCATAGGGCTCAAATTTTTTCTAATGGACATATCATTTTATCTCTGAAATATAAAAAAAATACAATATCATTTTTAAATAGATTTATTCACTGAAAAACAATTCATATGTAGTAACAAAATGGCAACAAACAAAGATATGGATTGTGATGCTCAAAATATGTGGTCATGGGCCCATTTTCTCAGACTAACCTTGAAACATCGTCGTGTTGGGATGACTTCACTTGAGATCGATTGTAGGATGGAAAAAAAAAAATTTATATAATTTTTTTAGAAATCGCTTCAGTATATTTTTAGAAAATAATATTATTTTTAAAAGATTGAAGAATTACTTAGAATGAATGAAAAATTATTAGTACAAAACATTGTCAAGAAGCACTTTGTGCATCTTTGAGAATATGGAGCTAGTTTAAAATGTTCCAGGATTAAACCAACAAAATTTGTCTAATAACCATTATTGTCTTCTCAAAAGCTCTCATTTTCTTTCATCATAGGAAGACCAAGAGCAACTAAAGTAGTATGAAATCTAAGAACATTATCTCAATATTATATATAAAAGTTATGAGACAATAAAATTTGAATTGGTAAATTTCTATACAAGGGAGGGGCTGTCATGACCCTCATCTTGAAGCATTGTTGTGCCATATACCTTGGTGAGCAAAGAAGACATTGGGGGTGATTCCCCAAGCCTTGCAAGAGATAAGGTGTGAAGAATTGAGAGTTCCAAGCAATCAAAGCGTTGTAGCACTTTGCTTAAGACAAATTGCATGGCGTGCTGTACATGCTTGAAATGCTTTTAAAAAGAGGCACCCATGAGTCTAAAGAAATCAAGGATAATTGAAACTCAAAAGATATAGCTCCTCAAAGTTGGTAGTGTCTTAGTACAACAAGTCCGCTTTGTAAGGTATGGAACATGGGATTAGGGATTTAGAGATGATTCTTTGATCAAAAGGCACATGCCATATATTGCTGGAAAGCTTAGAAGATCAACTTTATTGAATTCTAAAGACCACAAGGAGATCACTTTGAAGATGAAAGTTATGGGCGTCCAAAGAGGGCAAAGTTCCAAAGAAATACCCTCTCAGGAGACTTGGATCTTTGGAGGGCCAAAACTTCCTTACAACTTATTAGAATTGGAAAAGTGAGTAGTTCACAATAATCTACAAAAAGCATAAATCATGAAAATTGGCTTGCACTTTGGATTTGGAGCTATAAACTAAAAGTTATTCCAATAGGTAAATTAAGAGTCCTTTGAGGTCCAATTTTGGAAAAACAACTTAGAATAAGGTGGTCTTCCAAGTTGAGGATTGTCTTGGATGCTCTTGAGGACTTATAGAATGAATGGTTATCAAATCCCATAAAGAGTATAATGAAGAGGGGTGGTTTCCCTCCTCACTTCCAAATGGTGTCATGGTAAACCAAAGTGACCATAGGTGATGAGGTTGGTGTTGGAGCCTCACCACCATTTGTGTGTTACTATAGAACACTTGGACACTCCTTGATACCAATCGACTATGTCTCACTCTACACTAGGCTACGATGTAAGTCCTAATTGGTGAGTCTTGATAAGTGAGTCCCAATGTAAAAGTGGGTTTAACCTAGTGGGAAGTTGGGTCCCATTCAAGGGAATAATGCTGCTACCGAGTGCTTGGACATCAATGGAAGTTGCACTCTTGTCATCAAATGACATATACATCCATCATCTTGTAGGAGTTAAGAGTTGGAAGGTAGAGTTGGGAGTCACAGGGGAATGGGGACTTCTATAACTTAAGTTGGAACCTAATGTTGTTTGTGCGTGGCATGTGCAATGTTAGGACACTGTGACCCTTGGTGTCACTAGGAATAAAGTACTACAAGATGCACTTTAGGTGAGCTAAAAGTGGGAAGTGTCTCTAAGAGGCGTGACAAAGGTACTTAGATATTTTAGTAAACAATGTGCGACATAATATAGGGAAATATGAATTCACGTTGTCTAAAATTTAGAAATAACTTAGAAATAATATACAATGTATTACATCACGTGCATTCAATTATAAGTAAGATATATAGGTCAACAATACCTCATATTTAATTTTTTTTCTCAAATAAGGTCCTAGATATGGATTTTAGGAATTTGTTGTTACTAAATTCAATTTATGGAACTGTTGAGTGACCAACTTAGTTGGAAAAATGCTAGTACTAGTCCATTTGGATGGACAAATTCATTTCTTATATCTATTTAAGTTGTAAGCATATTCTCTTTTTGCATGGTGTATTGTGTTTTAGCACTGCACACATACTTGGATTGTTGTGTTGTACTCTTGTTGACCCTAATACATGGATTTTCTTCTTTACATTTCAATCTATTTTTCTTACTTGACTTCAAGATTTTAGAACTTCTATGTAATCCATACTTCACAAAAAAGAGTTGTTTTGGTTTCCGAGCTTGAAATTTTGTTATTTACAAAGTGCAAGCATCTTTGAAAATGTATTATCATTCTTCAAACACAATATGTGTTGTACACCGTTTGTAAAGTTTATTTCTTTTTATGTTTTTTTCAATTGAAAGCAATTTCAAATTTTCCCTTGGTTTCAAAATTTTTATGGATGTAAGTTGTTTGGGAGGGCTTTTTACTTTTCCAATTTTTTGGGCTCAAGGTAGTTTAAGGTTCAACGGTGCTAGTATGTGAGCCTAAGAATGCGAGTTTGTGACCCTAAGAATGCGAGTTTGTGAGCATTGAGCCTACAATATAGGTACTTATAATATAGATATCACACTCTATAGAAGGTGTATGTATCAAAAACACTTATAATATGGGTATTTGTAATATATATATCTTATATTCAGGCGGTTTTTATAGTATATACACCTATAATATAGATATATAGTATTCTAGGCTCATGGGCTCACACTCCTATGCTCACATAATAGCAACCCTTATTTAAGATAGTTCACAATTTTTTTCTTTCCTATTCTTTTGGGCTCAAGGTACTTCAAGGTTTATTCTCCTTCCTAATTTTTTGGCTTAACTCCTAAATGTCCAAGGCCTATTTTGAGCTTCTTGGAATTTGCTCTAAATTGAACACAATGCCAACATTTTGATAAGTTGTATCAATTTTTTTAAATTTTAACTATAAAAATTCAAACAAGACATATTAAGAATCTCATAGGAAAAAAAACATAACAATATCATTTATGGAATGAAAGATTATAATGTTTGACTATGAGGGTATTAAAACTATAAAAGTGATGTAAAGTCTTTCAATCTTCTTTTCACAAGTCAAATCTAAAAATTTGGTGACTAAAAAAATATAAGGTTAAAGGGCCTAACATATATAGCTCCAATCAATTTATCACTTCTTAAAATCTATTCTACAATTTTTTTAAATGAATTTTGAATGTAATTTTTTCTCCAAGATCTAGTATATTTGAGGCTCATTTCCAAGAGCTCTCAACATTATGAGAAGTCAAGATTGCAATGGGTACCCTTGCACAAAATCTTAAATAGAAAAATCACTATCATTTATTTTCAAGATCGGATTTTTGATACTAAAACTAGACTTCAAGAAGAACTTTTCAAAAATACAAACTACTAAAAATAGCAACTTGATTAGGTTTTATTTAACTTCAAAGTTTTGCAAACACTAGATTTTGGTGCCTCGGGCAGTTAGGGGTTAAGGTAGTTTACAATTTTTTGGCTTCCCAATTTATTCTATGTCATTTAATTTTGTCTTTAATCTTGATATTTTTCTTTTTCCTTTTTTTTCCTTATAATGAAGTAAGAGTATTAAAAAATTTCCCTCTTTGCAAATTCAAAGTAATGGTACAGAGGCCTAAAATACCATGAATTTTAAAATTAGGTAATAATAGGAACAATTTAATTTAATTCAGACATCTAAATCCCCCCCTGAAAAAAACCTTTGGTTGCATATGATATATAAATGTCCACATAGTGTGAACCCCCTTGTATAAATTTCTTTATATCTTGCCACAATTCCTATGTCCATACTTTGGATATCATACAATAATCATATATTGATTCTTTGGATTGTGTAACGCTACAAGGATGCTAATTGCGGTCAAAAAGTAGTTGATGGATGACTTTCAAGATTACTAGAAAAATGAAGAATCCACCTATTGGTTCAACAACCAACCTTTTTTTTGGCATGCAATCATTCATTATTCAAAATCATATGATCCTACCTTATACATCTACAGTGCATTCAAAGTAATGGAAAAAAATCCATAGATAAAATTGTAGATGGTAACTAGGATATATTAAAAAGGATGTTGATATATTGAATGAAATCATCATTCTCATAAAGATTCTTAATCTTGAAAGGATGAAACCAATCACTAAGGTATTTTGCCAAAAGTGATTTCATTTTTGGCATCACATGAACATTCTTCATTTCTATAGTAATCATGAAGTCATCTATTGCCCACTTTAGGCTTGAGTGTCCTTTCAAGGTTAAACACTGAACAACAATTGTAATTCAAACCTTATAGTTCAACAACAACATATAGAATATAAATGTATAATTATAAATGTTATTTTTATCAAACCAAGAGAATATATTTACACATAATTGTAAAAAGTAATTCTAATTAGAAACACTTTGAGGTAATTCTAACTTGTTTACAAAACTATCCCATCTATTCTCGTCTAAAATGTAGGTCTTCAAAGCATTAGAGCTTAGGATTAATTTTGGATGTCCCTATTTTATTGTTGAATGAAATATTTACTACAATTTCTTAATTTTTATGAATGTTATTTGAGTGTATTTATATTCCAAAATAATTACTACATTCAACATGGGATTGTGACTATATTAGTGGTTCGTAAATTTCCATCTTTAAGCAAGTAACTATATACATCTATATGACTCAATAGTTGAGGGGCATTTATCAATCAATCATTGGATCTTGAAGTATAGGCATTTGATTGTTGTTGAGTCTACAAGTTCATGAAGTGAATTTCTACAAAGAAGTTATTTCATTTATTCAAAATTCCATCCTCATAGCTCATAAATTTACATTAAAATGATTGTCTATGGCATCCAAATCCTTGTAGCATGGCTAGGTGCACAATCATTAAACAACACTTCATTCATGATGGCCATTGAATCATCATGTACACATTCTAATAATTACTATTACAACTATTACTATTTTGACTAAAATGAAAATTTTCACCTTCTAAAAGTCTTTATAAGATTTTGGAGTCCTCATTCAACTACCACCACCACCACAACCGCCACCCCCACCTCCACCGCCACCTCCACCATCACCACCACCTCCACCTCCACCTCCACCATCACCACCACCTCCACCATCACCACCTCCTCCATCTCCACCACCACCATCTCCACCTCCTCCGTCACCACAACCGCCACCATCACCTCCACCACCACCATCACCACCACCACCACCACCATCAAGAAATCTTAGTTTACCCTTATTGAAGCCAATATATCCACCTTCAAATCCAGCAACATCATCAATTTTGATGCCACCACCAAAAATGTCATAAAGTAGCTCAAGCATTTCAGGAGACCACTTAGATTGCGGAATTGTTTTCAACTTGTCACGATATGTTTTGGCATCCATGCCATTTGTATAGGGATCAACTTTGAATCTCCGCAATAAGGCTAAGAGTGCCATGTTGTTGTTGTTATCCATACTCACTGCACCTACAATATTAGAAAATAAGAAATCAATGTCATATCTATAATTCCAGAAGTAAAAAAACTCGACAAGTTATCAAGTTTCAATCAAATAAATCACACATGAAATAGCTTAAGAAACCATTGTTTTCAAATCTAAAGGATTACGAACTCAAGTTTATGAATTAAGACTATTGAGCTAAATGTTTCTATTGCATTTTTCTACTAGAACAAAAAATTATTAAAATTTTTTTAATGACTTCTAGGCAAAGATAGTGCTTCTTTCTTCTCCCAAGAGCCACTAAACAAATCAAGATACATGAATTCTAGTACAAAAATACTAGAATATAACAAAAAATATAACAAAATAAGAGTAAGCTTACACTACTTGCGGACTGAAGTTTCAAACAAATACAATGGAATTACTTACCCCAAATGCCGTATTTGTCTGCTCGAGAGTTTTCTACTTTCATCTTCTTCGTCTCTTTTGCTTTTATGTCTGTAGTCTCTTCTTCATACCAATTTTGAACAACTAGAGCTGTTACAACGGCCATCAACATGACCATTGTCACATTTTCCTCGGGAGAAACCTGAAAAAAATCATCAAATGGAGTCAAATATGAAACATGTAGGAAATATGAAACATCACAAAACCAATGTCTAAAAAGCAAAGGTGTTAAACTCTCAGAAATGACCACAACCAAAAATGCAAACTCTTTTTAGATTGTTAAATGTGATCTCACTTTCTCTACCAAACTCATTTTGAAGGAGGGGTTCAGATTTGAAATTGAGCACCTCCACAGCAATGGCTTTCCAGTTGAATAAAGCAGTTGCCTTCCCAGTTGGAAATTCCGGAGTTTTTCGAATGACAGTTACATATCCTGATTCAAAGTCTTGCTGCTTCCCAGGAGAGACCTCATATTGCAAGTGCCTGCCTGTGCGTAATTCCACCTGACAAAAACCCAAAACTCAAATTACTTCAATGGTATCAAATTATACTTACGCATCTAAAACTATAGTGTTATCAGACCTGGCAACTGAAAGCAAAAGTGTTGAGCAACTCATCAGAATCTCTATTGAATATATTATAAATGAATGAAATGAATTAGATGCAATGCAATATGCAAGCAAAATATTTCAGATAAATCAATCTAATGTGGACTATACTGTTTATATCCTATTTCAAGTAGTAATTATCATCTAAAGTCCATCTAATGTTGACACTAACAAAATCACCTTCATTTCAAATTCATTCAAGTAGTTTGAGCAGTTGACTTCTTAGAATAGTCAATTTCTTGCCGTACTATTTGAATTGACTACAAACCTTCTGTGATGAAAACATTTGCAAACTTGAATGGTAGGATATCTTACAGGGTAGCCAAAGTCGTTGCCAGTGAGCTCAAAGCGCAAATTTTCCATCCATCGAGCATTGTAATCTCTTTGCACTTTGAACACCATATCTTTGGTTCCAAACAAGGACCATTGACGTTCAACATGATTGCTCTTCTTAAACAAGTGTGTATCAAATTGATGTTGAGCCCATCCAGCAACTGCATTTGTCACACATGAATTAGACAGAAGAATCAGATTTGAGTAATGAAATAACAAAGAACTGTAAAAGCGTCCCTGTCTTGAATTGTTTTTGTAATACCTCTGCATTATAGGACGCATTTAGAGCCAGAACTGTTACGCTACCTTGCTTGGATTTATAATAAATCAAAGTTGGAGAATCAGTTGAGAGTTCTGTGCCATCATGAACTAGGAGAGACTTCTCTCAATCTTCAAAGCACACAATTCGAGTGAACATTCAAATCTCCTACAAAATAAAAGAACAGCAATCAAACTTACCTGAATCTGCTTGCACGCTCACTTTCTTTCTTTGGAATCCGTCAAATAGAACCCTTTGTTGGAAGATACACACTTCTCTCTCCCACTCTTCCACAGGAGCGTTCCATTCCCTTTGATACCTCTTCTTCGGTTTAGCTCTCCTGTTTTCACAATCAAGAATTTTTGTAGAAAACCAATCTTAAGTAACCCTTCCAGAACCAAGGATACATCATTTCGAAATGACCACCTCGATTCATCCTACTGTCGAAAGTATAACATAAATAAGGAGAATATTTCTATCATTCGACTACATAAAGAACATTGCGTGCGTTCGTTAAAGACTATAATTATTCCAAACAAAGACAAAACCCAGGCAAACTCTTCAAAACTACCGGAAAAAAACGTGAGACCAAGAAAGGATCACGGCCAGGATTCTCACCTCACGCGAACGAGGTATTTCTCTTCTGAATTGTGGTCTACCATACTTCTGGTCGACCACCGCCCTTCAGGCGTTTGTCCTTTCTTCGGCACAATAGTTTCCAGGTTATCTTTTTGGAAGTCTCCTTTGACAGCCCTCAAGAGGAAAGGCGAAGGAACAGCAGGTTTGATGCAAGCTTTCACTAGCAACTCGGGTGGATCCTTTTGTGGCCCCAAGGGAAACCAGGTTTCCACCGAATGCTCCGGTTGTTGCAAAAGGTATTTGAAAAGTAGGGAGACTCTCCCCAGAGATTGATCACGACCCATGCTCCTCGCACATGTGAGCTCCAAATACAGGCCTTCTGCCGACGCCTCAAAGTGCAACATCCGGTACTCCCCAGGCCACATTAAATCCTCCGCCTTCTCCACAACGGGAGTCTCGAGCTTAAAACTACCGCAGTTGCTCATGCCCAGGAGTGTCACATAGAAACCCTTTCGCCTGGAGATTGGAGGTATGTTTCTTGCACCTAAGACGTTGATGGATACCTGCAGTTTTTTGTGTGTTTAGGAAGGACAGAAAGCAAGTAAGTCGAGAGTCAGATGGTACACGTCGAAATCTGAAATCGATCTGAGGAGTGCCTAATTCCGAGAAAAGATCACACCAAGAATTGCACTTACTATGAGTCAATTGAAACGAATTCGATTAAGTAGTATTAGTTTTGGCCATCAGTTTAAATTAGAAGTTACTGTCATTTTGAGATTAATTACTTGAAACAAATTGGGTTTTGACAGTCTATTCTCGATGTATTAGAAATTGGATTAGGAATAAAAAGTCACACTAGTTAAGCGGTATATTAAAACATGATGTAAGCTACACTGCATCCCACAGTAATTGCACTTCTTGTGTAGTCAGAACGTGTCGGATGCTTCAACTCAATCAAAAACCGTGAAGGAAATGGTCTCTGCGAGGTCAATTTCGTTCAAGTGACAGAATTCTACGACTTTGGCACTTTTCAACGAGCGTGGCTTGAAACGTAAATCTATCTGGGTCGTAATTTTAGAGTTCTGTGCAGAGGAGCGACACAATTTATTTAGCACCCAGAATCGCACCAATATAACCAAGTAAGGTCAATTCGTTAAATTGGTGGAATTCCACGACTTTGGCAACTTTCGGGATGTGCTTTGCTGAAAGAACCGTTAATATATACTAGTCCTAGTTTATAGAGCTTTGTGTAGATTTAAGTCCCAATTCAACAAAATTGTCGATAAATTGGACGATTCTGATATGCAAACAACGGAAATTAAATTTGCGTGTTTGCCCGATGCCTCTCAATGACCAAGGTAAAATTGATTGAAAACATGATCAAAACTAATGACCCCGTTGAGGAGATTGTGCACCTGGTAGCACTGCCGTGAAGTGAGGTGCTGTTGCTGTTTCTGGAGTTGCTCCTTGTAGGAATCCGGAGGCAGTCCTACAACTGAGCTCGCGCTCGTGCTCGCACTTCCCCAAGCTCCTTCAGACACTTTCGACAACCATGACAACGCCATCGCCAATCTCCGTCTCACAAACTTCAAATTCGTCAATCAAAACGCAGAGAGAGTCCAGCAGAAAGAAGATCGAATCGATTGAAGAACCCAACACAGTTTATTTGAGATCTTCCAGCAACAGCTAGTACGTGCCGTAAGAAGTGTTGGAATCGAAGTGAAGGGCCTGATGGGTGAATCGATAGGAAGTTCCGAAACCGACAGAAAAGGAAGAACGGAAGTCAATTGATCGATAACGGGAGCATCCCTCTCTAGAAATGAGGAAATTTTCAGAGGCAGATCGATCGACGTACTCGACGACTTCGATCCAGTCTTGCCGCTTGCGAGGAAACTCATGGTGTGCAGACACCGTGACCTCCAAGCTACCTGGAGTCACGAGTCGGAGCTTGTCCCACAAAGGACTAAATGAAGGTGGAGGTACCAATTACCAACGACACCCAGTATTCAACTTGGAGGGTGCGCTATTTCCAACGTTGGGTCGAAACTGAAGTCTTGAATTTGATTTTTTGTCCTTTTCAAGGTTGGGACTAATAAGGTTATGACATAATACCTGAAGCAAGGTAGATGGCTGTAAAAGCAACCCTTTAAGGGCTGATCCACCTTTTTCATAGGTTTGCATGAACAGTCTAAATATTTTTAGCTCATTTTTCAGAGAAAGAAAAATGGATGTCGAACGTAACACACTAACACAAGTGGTTTCATATTTTTTTGAAGCATTTTTGAATTAGTTATGAATTTTCAAAGATTTCTATAGTAGGTACCTATTTGTAACCATAGGTCTTCCAAAATCTGTCTCCCTGCAACTTCTAAAGCAATTTCTAAACCATGGAGGAAATGATTGGCTCTTAGAATAAAATAAATAAATTTTTCTTGATTCATTCAATAGCAACAGCGGTCCATTTAAAGATCAGCTCCCATCCATTTTACAACCAGCTATGGGGCGGTTGGAAGGAGAGGGTCACTTTTACAGCCATCTACCTTAGTGAGTAAGAAAGTACTATCTTGAATGAAGAAGACTCTAGACATTGCTTATAGGTAAAGAGTTCTTTTGCCTACTAAAATGCATTGTAATTCCAATTTTCAGAATATAAATCTGAAAAATTCGCTATCCCCATATTTCCTATTTTCCTATGTGGGAAAAATATCCACCAACTCATACTATACAAAATGTGCTCCCTAATTACTTAGATGATCCGTTACCAATGCCTCCACTTTAATTCAATTCTTAAATAGGAGATATTTTAGGATTTTCAACAAGTGCATATGATGTTAAAAGGGTACAATTAACTTATAATGTAAATACACCTAAAGTAGACTGAATAAGCAAATCAACATGGTCTCCAATATTCATATTGAGAACCTTTTTATGGGGTTCTATTGGATCCAAGTAGTGAAAAAGGGATTCTAGGTTATTTTGAAATACATTTTTTTGAATTCATTTATTAAATTAGGTTGCTTATTTTGTTATGTTTTGATTGTTACATTGAGATCTTGAGAACTATGCATCCTATGTTGCATTCTTGGTATTGTTAGAAATTCTTTAGTGAAGAAGACTGCACATACTTTGTTTTATAGCACTCTAACTCATAAATGGCAAAAAAGATATTGAAGTTTGAAGTTTTTATGAATGGAAAAATGATTTTACTTCACATTTTATTATATTGTGGCAAGTTGGCAACAACATAGGGCACACTAGTAATCTATGCATATTCGTAGTACTCAAAATAGATGTTTCTAAAACCAACCCTACACTCTTATAAATAGTAGGAATACATTTTATAATGCAAGAATTTCTAAAGTCAATTTTAGAAAGGGATCAAAATTAGGAGTAGTTACATTATATGCACAAAAGCACAAACAACACAGCTTAACCCTAAAGTGCTCCAACATTTAATTTTTGGACGATGAAAAAATTGGGATTCAATTTTCTTTCTTGTTATTGTTTGGATGAAAGTCATCTAATTTATAGAGATACTTTATCAAGTTGTTGGATAGTTGCAAGAAACACTTGTTGATTTTGGCTCAAAACAACCTTATTACTAGAGTTTCGTGACTCTTAGAATGAAATTTTTAAAAATAAAAATAAAATATGGATAATTTGTAAAGCATTGAAAATAGTATATGTGTAAAAATTCAAGCTTAAAAAAATTAATCTCTAAAAGTTATGCCCAATAAAAGAGGCCTAGAAAAACGCAAAAAAATAGATATATTTGAATTTTATTTTTAGAAAATAGAAAAAAAATTGAAATAATTAAAAGAAAAGAATCTATTTTTTTCATCTTTTCTCTGGTCCCATGTGAACAAAAAATTCATCATAAAAAATTTTCTCCTCTTCATAGTGCTTGTGCAAACAATGTCCACTTTCAATCCATGTGCAGCCCGTACACCGGGTTTTTTGCCAAAAATCTTATCAGATGTCTTTAAAATGTTAGCTTATCTACAACAAGTCAAAACGTTGGCTTTAGAATCGCATTTCTAGTCCCCAAATAGGACTAAGAACCCTCCAAACAACCAAAGTGGACACCCAATTGGGGCCACTTTAAAAATAGTAAGTTATTTTTTTTTAAATTGGAAAAATTACTGAATGTTTAGATCAACAACATGCACCTCTCCTCCAAATTTAAGCTAAAACAAACTTAAACCACAAAAGTTATGAAGAAAAACACTTCCACGGACACCGAGGGGATCCACAAAATGACAAGTGTTTCTTGTGGTCACCCTGTTCTCCTATCCAATGCTTGAATTTGGTGTTACTAGAGTTCATATTTTTCTAAAATTACAAATGTGGAAGAATGAATGTCAAGCCAAAATTGCATTGATTTTAGTTCAAAATTGTATTTGCAAAAATGAAGTCATAGATTTAAAGAACTCAAACATTTCAAAAAATCACCATATCAAGAGAATCTCATTTCAAATCCACTCCAACAAGTTTTACTCAGAAAATGATAATATTTTGCTTGTAATTGAATTTGGAAAGAATTTAGAAATTTCCCTTCCAAAATCTGTAAAAGAAAATATTGGTGATAGCACTAGTGAATCTAACCATACAGATGCATACCAAATCTAAAATATTCTTCCAAATAGCACTTTATAGTGATTTTTCCCAAATCGTCAATTTTAAATGGAAGTCAAGCTCCGTACGTCGGTCTTTCGATCGATGCCACTCTAGGTCCCAGTGAGTCAATTCCACGTTTACAGCAGTCAAGCTTTCGCAAGTATGTTTGCGCGCCCGCAGTGTCAGGTCTATCTTCTCATCAACGATATTTGGAGTGCATCAGTCAATCATCTGGCAGCACCTGCTTAGCAGGAGCCGGAAGGATCTCAGTCTTGTACCCGGTCACTCACTCCGTCAGTAAAGTGAGAAACCGGCGTAACACTGTTCAGAATCCTATCAATGATGCTTCCAGGACAGGAACTGCGGAACCGAAGAGAGGAAGAGCACGAGTTATCCAGAACGGATTCCTCGAACTTACGTACTGCACTGTAGGCGGCTTGGTTTTCTTATTACGCTGCGCCTCCCGCTCCTCGAAAAGCCACAGTCGGTGGCTCGAAACTCCTTCGAAACGACTTCTGGCCGACTAGAATCGACACCCACTCACAGAGAAAGCTAAGTGTAATCCTCTGTAACAAGGTATGCACAATTACTGTAATAGTCATTACAGTAATTTCAACTGAAAACAAACCATTTTTATTAGACAGGCCTTATAGACCTTATTGACAATTGATTCCAACAACGACACTTGATCGAGCATGCATTAAGGTATAGTACAGTCGCACCTGGCGCTAAGGGTGCTGTTACAGAGCGCTCCTACAGAGAAGCGGGAGCAGGCTTTCACACCAGCACCTACGTGTAAATGCCGAGCGGACGTGGAGTTGGACGTGGTAGACGCAAAGAGCGGTACTTTCTGACGCTGCGGCCGACGTTTTTTTTAGGGAAGTGCAATCCTGCCGTATTTAATTAGGAGCGCAACCAACGTACATATGAGACTTGGATCGGAGGACCTCTGATAATTAAAGGCCGTGAGAGAGGGCGATAAAGATAAAACAGCGTTTCACGTATCCATTTTCGCCGCTGTGAGACGGTACACACGGTCGATGATCCGTGATGCAGCACGCTAACGACTACCACTTCTCAATTCACCGCCCGCAGCACAATCATATTTCTCAAATAACGAGGCTCTACTTCATCACAAGAGCAGGAGTTATGTAAACCCCCAACTTCTTGATGGTGTCCTTTCATCACATTGTGCTGGATTTGGAGTGGAAGATGGTGGAGGCTGATGAACCGATTAGCATTGACCCCTTGCCAATCTTTCAGGAACAAACTGCAGTTGAAGATTTGGAAGAAAGACAGATGGGACACCTTAGTGTACAACTGTCGGAGCAGCTTCTGAATTCATTTCGAAGATTTGTGAACGTCAGCGCTGGGCGAGCGGACCAGGGTACCTACATTTAATTAGTGAACGTCAAGACAGGATGATACCTTGTTTTTTGAAAAGTAGACTTGTCAAAATTCTTTCATTAGAAGGAATTTGAATCTTGAATGTGATATTTTAACCTGCATACGATTTTTCTCATTTCACTGCCTTCAAAAAACAGTGATCAACAAAGGCTCTAAAAAAATATACCTTTACCTTGACAACGCTAAGTCTCACGTGAGATCAAATTTCAAAGCCGAAATAATGTGTGTGTACTTGCTTCAACCAATTGCATCTGGCACTCCAAAAGAAAACCTCTCTGATTACACTTATCGAAGAAAGGCTCTATAGTAGCAGTTCTGTAAACTGACCCTCAACTGAATTGGCCGGTACACCAACAAGCAGTCACATTTTTGATAGAGCATGCCATTGGGAGCTCACCGCTCGACAAGCTAAGAGCTAGCAATCAAGCTTGTCGAACATGTGAATCTATCCTCTTTCGAACAGCATTCGGCAGACTTCGGCCTCGAAAGATTTGATGGAAAAGAAGAAACGAGGACGATTATTTGAGGTCGGTGAACTCGCCATGTCCACGGGTACCACGGAAGCTGCTAATGTTCTTGCAATTTGTGTACGTCTCTCAACCGTATCAGAGTACTATAACTGAGTCTCATATCATTATTGCTCGGTCTACCGCAAGTAAAGTTGTGTACATTGCAAGCTACAGTAAAGTCTGACATTAGAACCGTTACTGAGGAAAAAATCACTGTAAAACATCATGAGTTCATGACAAATATATATTGGCAAACTTCAGATCGGTAACTGAATGGAAACATAAAATTTTTGAGCAGTTTGAACTTTGGAGAAATGACCCTTCTCCACTGCAAATGGCAAGCAAAACTGCACTGTATTGGCAAGTGTGCACTTCTACTAAATGTGTCCCTAGACTTCCATTAAAGCCTCTTTCAAAAGTGTCATTAAACTATCCCCTTGTATAATAGTGATTTGTTGACTACTTGGATATTGTCAAATTTCAATTTCAAGTTCACCAATGTCATGGTTTCAATGGTCTATTGAGTTGTCACTTTGAAAATGCATAGAAAATATATGCCATATGCCCATATTTGATAAATCAGTTTTTTTTAAATTCATGATTTTTAATTGCTATACTACAAAAAAAATATTTTGACAAAAAGGTACCTTCAACTATGCTAAATTTCTCATGTTGACAATTTTGGGTGTTTTGTCCATAAGTTTTGATTGGAGACTCAAAATCTCAAATGGGTTTTGGAAAGATGAAAGTTAGATGAGTAGTACACATTAACTTAATTCAAAGTTTAAGAAAAAAATTCTTCTTCTATGCCTAAATGAAGTTTGAAATTCTACTTTGAAAATAATTTTTGCTTTGACTTTAACTAATTATGAGTAGTTGAGCTCAAACTAATCCTAATTTACATATCTCATATGGATTATTTTAATTACTTCCTACTTCCCCACTTTGTCTAAAGAGCTTGTCTTCTTATCTTTATATACACAAATAAGTCTCTTCTAAAGCTATATGATATAGCTATTGAATATTTTGAATATTATTTGAATTTTATGCCAATTTAAAAATATATATATTGCTAAAAATATAGAACTTTATTCTTGACTTAAATTAAATATTTTGCACCCAATTTCTAAACTTGCTATTTGTGTATAGTATTGTCTCTATTCTCTAGGTATTTTCGAGATACTATCTATATTTTCAAAATCAATAGGAGGCTCTTATAGACTTGCATGTTTTGATTGTATCAATCTTTTGTATTTAATATCTAAAAAAATTATGATTTTGTTGTTGATTATTGGTGTATAGTCGGGTACAATAATCTTATGAATTTTTTCCGTAGAGAAGTTTCAACAAACAATGGGTGAAGTTTAGGGAGATGTAGCGTGCTCAAAAATTGTCCAATTTGGAAACTACAAATTGTATTGAAATCACATTATGGTCATGGCAAATTTACACATCAAAATTCTCAAAACATGAAAACATATATCAAATTTCTAAAGAATGTCTACCATCTAGTACTTCCATCCCTTGCATGAATGATGGTTTTCATTTGACTTGGCATGTTTGAAATTAGGCATTGTAATTGTTGTAACATCACTTCATCCTATACGGATTGAATGGTATGAATCATTTCTTCGTTATTCTTTGGCTTGAAGTGTTGAAGTAGCAAATTTTTGAATATCTTCTACAGATTTTCTATTGGATTCAAATCGAGTGAGTTTGCCGACCAAGCAAGTTTTTTCATGCCATGAGCTGTCTTCTACAATTCCGGAGCTTTGCTCTAATGCACCGGAGCCCCATCCTCTATGACAATAAGTTGTTGAGGTTCATCATGCATGAGGTAGAAGCTTAACAATGTGCCCTCATACACAATTTGCACAAAATCTTCAACAGTTATGTGGCCTAGAGGCATAAAAACAAGAGGGCTTTTTTCAAAGCTTGTGAAGCAATGGGTGGCGGAAGTCCACATGAAGAAAAGTTATCAAGTAATTCTAAACTGATTGAAAGAATGGTGGTGGAGGAGCTAAAATTTGAATGAGAAATTGAAATTAGAAAGGAATAAGTGAACCTTCAGTCTTAATCCCATAAGCATTGGTGCAGAGTATAGTGCCAAGTCTACCCGACAGAATATAAGGCTTCCCCCCTCCACGTCCCCCCTCCAAAAAAAAAAGTCAAGAAGTCCTGAAAATCTTGGAAGAAGATGAGATGGTGCATGGGAGTGTGCAAGCTGGTCGCAAGAGTTGGGGCAGAGGTATTGGCGGAGTAGAGGCGGCCAAGGCATACCACCGCTTTTTGTGATGTTCCAATACAATGATTGCGGCGAAGTAATAAGCCTAAGGGTAATCGTAGGTAACAAAAGATTAGGCAAGCAATGTACGTGCAAAATTTCAGATGCTCCCGTTTTGTATGTCAACAGGAATTGAATTTCAAATTTACAAGAAGGGAGCTACAAATTCGTAAGATTACTATACCCGACTATAGAGGCTTAAGAGTTAAGGCCTTATTCATTTTAGGTCCTATAGCTAATGTCTACAATTTAAGTGTGTGAGTACATTCATATTCTCTTTGCTCAACTTCAATATGGCAACAAGAAAGTTCAAAGTACAATGAGATCCAAGTTCTAAACAAATTGAAGGCAAATAGCCCAAACACAACTCCAAATCTATGGTCAAACATAACCAAAGAGAACTCAAAAGGTCAACCATCTAAGCATCAAGTAACATCAAAAGTGAAAACTAGAAAGTCACACAAGGTCAATTATAAACAACTTTCCACAATACAACACATCTCTAAAACTCCCCAATATCCTCTATATTTCCTTTAAAAACCTACAATATTGCAAGGTGCTCAAGCCAATATCCTCCATATTTCCTTTAAAAACCTACAATATTGCAAGGCACTCAAGCCAATATCCTCCATATTTCCTTTAAAAACCTACAATATTGCAAGGTGCTCAAGCCAATAGACATAACCCCTAAATGCCTCAATCCTTTTTCGATTTTTTTGCACATTTTGGCTTATATCTTTTTACAGCAATATCATTTATTACTGCAAATTCAAGAAATTGGTCATTAAGGAAGGTTTTCTCTTCAAGATTCAAGGATTGGATTGGATGAATGAAAATTTTGCTAGACTAAACAACGCCTGGAAGCGCTCTGTTCATCGTCCAGAATATGGACGACGGAGCGCTTCAGGGTTAAGAAAGCCAAAAAATGGTGGTGGAAACTGTTTATTACCAGACATCAAATTCCCTACTCGAATATCCATATTCCTACATCTATAACCTACTCGAATTGAATTAACGAAATACCAAAAGTTCCTCCTGTCCAACAGCGAGGAGGAGCACCAAGTGTCAAAACTCTCCTTCCAGGTCTCTATGCTCACCGGCTCTTGGGGTGTGACAGCATCTTCTCTGCTCCCACCTGCCAAGTTCTCTATTCTTTTCCAGTTTTCGGTGAAGGCTCACTCAACTGCAAACCTCAAAGTCTCTTGCTTCGATTAGTCGTGCGCAAGCGGAAAAGCTGCATTGTTCTCACAGCGACCCAATACTACACAAAAAGTAACATCGCTTCTCGTCCCCTGGACTGCAATCCCATGGCGGAAGCCACCAACGTCACTGCTTTTGCCGCCAGTCATCAACTGTAGTTAGTTCGATCAGAAGAAGTCCACTTCGTCCCCAGTATACCCACATATCTCCACAGCAAATTGGTAAAGATATTCAAAGGCTCCAAAGCTTCACAGACCCATCCGTATTGAGAAATAGAAGTGTGGGACAATGTCTTTTGGGCCGACGATGCACACAGGGCAATCCTGAACGACACACTCGTGCCAAGGAATTTCCGAACCATGCTGCCTCCACAACTCGGCATCAACGTCACTTCTTCGAAAAGCATCGCAAGCACGCGGATACACGGGCACGTGATGCACCCAAACTACAGCGGCGCAAGGGACGCATTCCCATTCGAAAATAGTTGGTCCAGCAGCGGTAAGGCACGCCTCCTTCCTGGACCCATTCCAACGCTCTCAAGACTTGACAACGGTGCGAGTCGCGTCAAAATGCAAAACATCTCCTGCATTGCACCCTGCAAAGCACAACATCACAAAACGCACCAACCTCAATCCCTCTTATCTTGCAAGCCTCCACACCAAAACTATTCCAGAGGTGGCACAGGATGACGCACGAAACAATTACGGAATAAGAACTCGGGTAACCCTGCCTGCCCCTTTGGCAATCGAGAAGTATTCAAACAATCCAGATCACGTGGATTGCAGCATCAGCTCAAGAAGCCCAAATCTCAACTCCCATCATCTCAAGTCGCTGCCATCACAAGGTACCAATGCCACGAACCTGAACTCGATGCATGTTGAACGATCCAGCTCCAATATTGGCACCAGGACGAAGCGGGTCATCGATTGTCAAAGCGACTGGACCTGATGCCTTGTCAATGTAAAACAAACCGCCGCTGCCGCCGACACCCTGACATAACACACACCAGCACACAAAACAAACAGTCACTCAAATGAAATTCTAAACCAACGAATCGTGGGAACGTCGTTGTCATCCGAAAACCTAACCCAAAACATACGCAGTCGATGGAATTCTTCACCCACACACTGCCGGACACCATTCGGTGTCAATGTCATCTGTAAGTCACCCATCCAACACAAAGTCGACCACTTCGTGAACTGAAAAAACGATCCAACTACGTACCTTCGTCACGAGACGCACTTGGGTGAAATCGATCGCCCAACCAAACACGTACAGGAACCCAATCAAAAGGGTCCCGAGATTCGGAGAAGAAACTGTATGCATGGAAGTCAGCAACTGCTCTACGATTCCTCCTGTCCATTGATTGCAACCTCCACTCTTCGAACCGTTCAGAGCGACCGGACCATGAACACCAACGCTGGATCCTGTTCGTCATCCAATCATCCTGTTAGAGCTGCAAAACGGACACTGCCTAAACATATACATCATCTCGTCCACCACCATCTCATTCAACATCGCACACGCGAAGCACCATGTCCACCCCCCAACACTTCACGTGTTGTCAATCGGGGGACGACAACTCCAATGCACCCACCGGGTTCTGAAGGGGCTTCAGAAACGGACGTCAATGTTGACCTCCTATCTGATGACGAGACGGCGTCGCTTGGAGGAGAGAAAGACGACTCTGCCTCACAAAAACCCAAGGACTCTGTACCAGCTAGGGTGGAAGACATATTCGTTGGCTCAGCGGATGATGTCGAGCTCGTACAAACATTCGTAGCCGCAGCACTCGGCGCTCTCGCTTCTGTGGGTGTGCCACAAGTAATGGGCACCCTCTGTCACCATCACAAAAAAACTCACCAAATCAAATTCATCGTCCTCGACAAATCATCAAATCAAATCCATGTTCCACACAACAATATGCACAGCGCCAAAACCGGGACCAATGCCGAAAGCAACAAAGATGTACACCAATTAAATCCACATGCAGTAAAGATCAACTGAGGACGCTAGGATATCACGAAACGTGACCCAAATACGTCATGCAAATCGTCCCAAAGAAACACCGCCGGCGCATTCACAAACACACGGGTTGCGGGACGTACCTCCAGATAAAATACGAGCATAATCGTCAGAGAAAACGATCCAAGGCCTCCAGTGTAAACATCCTTCAGCCCTTTCGAGTGCAGATAAGACTTCAGAAGCAGAACCTGTTCACAGGTCGACAACGTTGTCAACCACAACCCTCAACATCAACTCAACATAGCACGACGACCCACAAAACCGACCCTCTCCACCACGTAACCCTCCACCCCAACAAACATTCGAGCGCATCATATCCGCACTACCACAAACAATAGCACCAACTTCCCAAACTGCACAACAAAGAGGATCCAAGTACCAGGGGCGCCAAAGCAGGGTGCTGGTGCAGGCGCTTGATCACGTACTCACGGGCTGCAGCACCGTTGTGGAACTGGCTCGCCAGTTCGTAATTCGAACTCACCTGTCGCACGCTTTCAAGAACTTCGCTGTTCTGCACTGCACCGACAGCTCCTTCACGCCTCATCTTCCTCCCACCGATCGTGATATCGATCTTCACCACCGGAGAAAACGCAGACAAACAACTAACAGAAGGCCTGCAGTGCAGCTTGATCACAGGCATAGTGGCGCTGTCGATCGTGGCAATGCTCTTGCACCACTCGTAGCCGCGCAACGCTGCACCCAACAAACGAATAGATGGCGCAAGCAAACGGGTTCCCGTAAGACCCGCAGTTTCAGCGGTTTCCAAAGGAGGGGGCGCATCCACTACCACCACGTCCACATCGCTCTGGGATAGGCACAGACCAGTGGCATACGAACCGAACACCTGACCCCGAAAAAAGAAACACACCAGTCAGAACCTGCTCGACGCATACACCACACGAAAAAGGGGCAAGGCATTCACTCTCGCTCCACACTGCCGGTGCCTACCTCCACGTCAGCAATCGGCCACAGTCGCTTCACGGCATCCCTCACACAATCGATGGCAGCCTCCGCACAACTCCGGGCTTCCGACGACGGGCTGGCTGTGTGAGCAAAATCCAGGATTTCCGAGTGCAGCTCCTCGGCGTTCACCAAAAATTGCTGCGGGGGAATTGGAAACATGCCATTCACGTCGAAAAGATACCCCGGCGCCATCGCTGGCACGGACGAAGGGACGCCCCACCCACCTTGGACGACTCCGTTCTGGACTCCATATTCTCCTTCTCGCAATCCACGAGGGATCGCTCGATACGCCATCTCAGGATGCAACACATCTGCAACACATGTCACTCACTTTCAGTTTCTAAATAAAACAAGAATTGACATACGAAAGTCATCCGAAAACGCTCCCCCAATTCCCTGCCCAGAACACGAATTCCACTGATATGTACAATCAAAACACACGCATCACAAGCAAATGCACAAAAACGGCTACCCACGCTAAAACAATGACGACGTCCTTGCCACCGGATTCACCGAAACCACGTATTCAAAAACATTGGTTTAGCTCCGACAGGATCCCCACACAGACTGCGTCATCGAAACCTCCTCTCGTACTCACGGAAATTAATCTCGCAGCCAAAACCAAACTCCAAGTCTCTCATACAACTGTCGCCTTCCACGGACACAAGGAGAAAAAGCAACGGACAAGGCGTACAGGCCGCACTGAACTCAGGCGCAGGACGAATGCAATCCCGCTACACTAAGAACAGACACTCCCGTGTCACTGACTTCGGCAGACCAAATTGCGGGGACCTTCAGCTTCTACCACACCGGAAACACAAACAACCACCTCAACTGCTACCGCAAACACCATCACTAGGATTGACATAGTCACGTCACTCACCAGGACGAAATGACTGTTGAGAAGGCTGCAGTGGAGGCGGAGATATCGTCGCGGGAATCGACGTAGGATCACTCGGACCCTGCTGGAGCATGGACGGAGCTTCAGCAGCTGAAGGCGATTGCGTCCTCTGAAAATGTGATTTTTCGTCCCTCTCTTTCGCGACCTTAGACTGCTGATCCCTTCCAACATCGTTTGCAGGCCTCGTCGACATAGACACTCGGCCCTCCTCTTCACCCTTCGTCTGAGAAGCACTGGAGGCCATGCTGGACCTCGCTTCCGACGGCCGAACTCTCTCCTGCACTAAGCTAACTGCCGGAACCATGGGATCGGCATTCTCTCGGGCTTCCTGCATCTGCGACCTCGTTTTCGTGCTGCTCTTAGGCTCGGCCACACTCGTCGAGACATGCACCTCAGTCTGCGTCTGCTGTCCAGATGACGCAGGAGGCATTGGAGTTCCAGCAACCGAACCCGACGAAGGCTCCAGCAATCGTCGAAGGACCGCATCACTCCCTTGCCAAGGGACCTTCTTACCAGCACTTTCGGGGTCCACACTGCCCGCACCGACTACAGCAATGGGACGACCTTGGCTACTGGAGCTCCCCGTGCAGTCGTCCTCGTCAGCGACTGGGCCACCGGGAGGGCTCTTCTTACCATTGCTACTGCCGTCTCCCGAAGGAACCCTCGCCAAGGGACGCCCACCTTCGATCACGCCCCCACCAACGCTTCCGCCATCTGTACGAGGTGCCCTGTTTCCTCCCTCTGGCACTGCCGTCGTGGCAGGCACACACGATTTCGTGTCGCTCCACGCCGATCGGCTATCTGCCTTCTTCGCCTCGCCGTCCCAACACGTCGAGGATTTGCCCACTTTCCTCTCGAGCCACACTAGGTCGCCTGTGTTGTGAGATCCCAAAACCGCTTGCGCGCCACTGCCAGACGCCTCTGAATTGGTCGATGACCTTCTACTCCCTACCGCCTCAGTGTGTTTACCACTCCCTACTTTACTAACGTCTCCAACAAAATCTGCGTTCGCACTCGACGGGACACCAACATTAACAATGGATCCAACGCTACTGACGCCGTCCTGACCGCTTTCAACACACTCAGTCCTATCAACACTATCGACACTACCTACATCCGCTGGCATTCCCGCTTTCAACGCTGCACTATACGAACTAAACCCGGCACGAGTCGGAGACTGGGACCCTACTTGCGAGTCCCCTTCCACACTACTCCTCAATCCACTACACTCCGTATTTAGCTCATCTGAGTCTGACCTAGAACCCCTCTCACTCCCGGTTTCACACAACCCATTCGTGTGCTCATCGGTCTTCACAGTGGTGGCGTTTCGAGGGTCGAGATACTCACCTGCTCTAACTACACCATTGGCCTCACCATAAGCTACGCCGTTCTCCTTCGTACCCTTCTTCAACCTTTCCTCATCGTGCGACACCCAACTCGACGTTGACAATCCCGCACTCGCTGAACCGCTCACGCAGTCTGGGTCCGACCGCCATCGTTGCGCCGTATCAGCCCTGGCCTCCCTGCGGCGTCCGAAGTCGCCGTTCGAAGAGTAGTGGCCGCTGGATTGCGACGCATTGCTGTTTGGACTGGACCAGTTCATAGCCGTCCCCAATCTTCTTCTCCCTGACGAAGAGTTCGGAGAACTCGATCTCTTTGTAGTCTGCGGACGATGAACGCGAGTCCCACTCCCCTTGCTCTTCACCTTCACTCTCTCCCACTCGCCTTCTGGATCGTCCGCACCCTTCTGCGCCTTCGGTGCGCTAGAAGTGCCGAAAAGCTTCAACAATTCTTCTGCCTGAAAGTTACACATCACCGCAACTCAGACACAAGCCCCACACACAAAGATTCTTCAATCTTCTACACGTGAGCAACCTGAACACTCGACTCTGGATTTCAATCAATATGCTTGAACCTGATAGTGCCATTTAGCTATGAAAAGTCTCAAACAGTGGTCTACGAAATCCAGCTCCTAACTACCTCCATTTCGACCCCGTGCACCATTCGATCAAGACCTAAGCTGAGACAAAATTGATCTAGTTCAGCTTAAGCTAGGAGTAGACGAAAAACGCTATCGAATCCCCCTGTTATCCATCACAAAGATCCTACTCCAAAATGGAATTGTGCCAGGCGGAGCCTGACATCCTCAACCGAATTGACAACTATGTGTCCGGGGCCCCAGTAGATTAGGTCAGTACTTATTCAAAGCAGGCAAAAACTCGAAAACTCAGGAAAGCGGCTATCACAAGCTTGTTAGCAAGATCCAGCTTACCTCAGGCACTGTAAGCTCTAACCTAAATTTAGGACCATCGTAATAATTAACTGTGGAACGAAACATGGATTCTTCCAGTGCGGGTCTTTCCTCCCTCAAACGAACTCTAACCTGCATGTTCAAATGTTTAAAAGGATTGTCATTTTCCCATGATATACATGAGCAGAACTGGGCATGCATACGGTGCAGCAAATTACACAAATCTTAAGCATTCGAATTGGGCGAGATGTAGGTTGCAGCGTAAAAAAAATTTGAAGGCTATGAACAACTGCGAATAGAAGAACATGCAGCATTTTACTAGTCAGTTTATATGATCAAGTTCCATATATGTCAGCGTATTATTCAGGTTCTCTATCTAGAGTCATTACGCAAGAACCACTTGATTTTGGATGCAGCAAATGAGTACGACTGACCGTTGGAAAGGAAAACTTAAGAGAAGACAGGACTAATGACCAAAATCAGAGAGCACCATTCTTGATAATAGTGATCACAACAAATGCGTGAGAAACAGAACCACGACCGTCACCCAGAGAGTACAAGACCCTACGACCAACGGAATCGCAGGAAGTGAAGCATGCCTGTGCAGGAAAACGAGACACAGGCCGACCATTCCGTCTTGCTTCTTTGATCTCCCAAGCCTCAGGTTCAATGTTGAAGCCACCTTCACTCGTCGCCTGTAAGAAATTGAAGGGTCGGGTCATCTGAAGCACCTCGAAAAACTATCTCTCTCTAATCGCTAGACATACCTTAGAACTAGAGTGAACAAGACATAGAGAACAGCAGATGAATATGTCAGCAATCTTCCATACAGGCCAAAGGACCAGTTCCCAAAGAACAGCAAGCGTAAGTTGACGGTGTCTGCTGTCATGCACTCACCTCGAAAACGCCATGCATAGATCTTGTGGAATAGTTGTAAAGAAACAGCGGGAGCCCCGTCTGTATTGCCTTTACGGAGTCTTGATACCGCTGAGGAAGCCCTGTAAACAAGCAAGCAATGATTGAGAAGCAACCTCTAATGACATAACTCGACAATGTATTTTTCGCCTACTTCTCTGAAATGGAACATCCTAACTGCTGACACGTCACCGTCACCGAGAAACACTCCATTTAAAAATGCACAAAATATTGTGGACACAACTAGTCGGGCAGGCTCCTGGTAGAGGCGCCTACCTCAAACGCAAGCGGTCCTTCACCAACCCAGAGATACTAATTTCTGTGAGTTATTCATGAAAAATGGTAGTTGAGCAGGCCTTGTATCAAATGACAAGAGTAAGCCACCTGGAATTTTTCTTTCTAAAACCTTACTGGGATCACAAATCCTCCCTTTCACGACTTCGCAATACACGTGCATTCTCATTCTTGCCATGCAAACTTCGCCCGACTTCTTCTACGATGGCATCACTAGGTCATTCGCATACTTCACATCCTAAAGCTGTTGCGAATTGCTGGAGCTTATCCCTGACCCCAGCACAAACTCAGTGTAGGGTTCTGACAAATTCTCACAACTGCTTTAGCAGAAATTGACCTCTCTCCATTACCGATGCCACCACACTCTACTCCCCCGCCGCAAATACGGAGCATTGACAGGTCTGTGTCAAAGCGTAGAGAAGGAATCAAAGTATAAAAACGGGGAAGATGCAGTCAGTTAAAACCGCTCCACAATACAATCGAACTTGTTGTCCACCTAAGTACACTTCACGCCTCATGTGGCCTCTAATAAAAAGGAGTGCAAATCCCATTCAAATTCCATGAGAGAAATATCATCAATGTAAGAAAAAGGGTGACATTAGTAATCTCTCTCCGATTGCCCTGAAAACCTAACGTCACCTACAGCGATGGAAAACTGTAACATGACCAAGCCAGAGTCGTGAGGCAGAAACATTGATCGAAAGGGAAGAGAATGTACCGAACAAGTGACGCTCCAAGTCTTCGCGCATGGTGTCATTGTTGCAAACGAATATGAAGCCTCCGAGAGGCTCATTCAGACCGCCGGCATTGCCAGCAGAGGCGCCTGCATCCACCTTCCGCTCTTTCATGTAACTCACGTCCACGGACACCGTCGGTCCCGGACGATGGTATTTGGCGGTGGCCACCATCCTCACAACCGTCTCCTCCCAGTTCCGCCTGTTTATCCACCTCTGTCTCTCATACCACAATCGCCCCCAACCACTCCCTCTTCACCATCACAGCCAGTTCCTAGTCACGCCAATTCCTACCCTAGGGTTTCCCTCTCGCAATGCAGGTCAAATTCCCATCCCAAAATTTGAAGCCGAAAATATCTGAACTCCCAAGCCAATGCCTTCCCGTCCACAAATCGCTATTGAAGCACAGGGCTTGATCCCTCGAGGCGCAATGGCGACCTCCGGGTCCCTCAATCCCCCGCGTCAATCCGGAACGGCGTCGAATTCCCTAATGGGCCGCGCATGCAACGTACTCGCGGGAGCCAGAGCGCAATGAAGAAGAGGTGTAAAACGAGCGCCACAGAGTGCGAGAGAGGGTGAGCAATGGCTCGTTGGAAAGAGGAGGAAGAGGGCAGCGCGGGGTGCAATCCATGAAAAGGGAAGCAATGCGATTGCAATGCCACTTGGGCCAGTGCCGGTACAAAGTCCACGAGCGTCGTGTAGTCGTTCATATACACTAGGGGGCGGCGCTGCCGAAGACGATGAAGGAAGAGGCGCCCTCGAATGCCATGGGCCCCATGGCTACATGTCGCCCCATCACCGCGCCAGGCATGCATGCCCGCGGGTGCTGGTGTCACGCGCTCATCTTTTTTGTTTCCGGGCAGGAGTAGTTGGGGCAGAGGTTTGGACCCTTGAATCGTGGACCCTGCCCGACAGGGTTTTTTTGGGTTGGTTTTTTGAGAAGTGCTGAAGTGGCAACATATAAAAAAATATGTAACCAAATAATTTGGTATTCATCTACATTCTAGATAGAAATATCTTTTCATCCACATATTTGAATGAATTTTACTTAATATTGGCAATTTCATCTAAATTATTTTCTATAATTGGGTGATGATGCCATTTTTTTAATGTAGGCTTAGTGCTCCCCAATTATATTTGGTGCTCTTAGTCATTTAAATGCCTACTGTCCGGGGGCCAAACAGCTGCTGTCCACGATCAGATTCTGAATGGAACTGTTGGGTAAATTGTGATAGCTTTGTAGACTTTGGGGACAATGGGGAATTGAGAGTATTTTGATTCTTTATTAAATTGCCTTTTTGACTTTCTATCATTTGAAGAAGTGAATCTTACAGGTACATGATCCTACTTCCTTGTCATATGTGTCAGAAACTTTTATTTTTACTTTTGGAGCAGATTCAAAATTCAAGGAATTCTAAGATCTGAATCTGTGGGAACATTCAAAACATTTTGGGATTTTTTTGAATGAATTCAGATATTTGGTGATTTGGGTCATCCAGAAATGTCCCAAGAAGATCGAACGCCTATCAGCCAGGTAGGATGGCCCCCTCTATTGCCCCGCCAGAGGATAAATGTCAAAATTGCCCCCTATTTTGTGCTGCTTAAATTTTGTATTTCTTCACATTCCATATCTGTTTCAAGGTCTTTGATTGCAAATATGAATTGAGGATTTGCAAATTTTATCATATGTGACAAATAAAAAATTTCAGGGTTTTCTACAAGGATAAAACATGGGGCAATAGAGAAGTCAATCCTCCCTAGTCCTATGCATCACCCTAAGGTAGTTGCTAGAGTGGAGTTCACTTCGAATTTTGCCTTGAGGGAAAAATGAAAAATTTCAACCATAGTTTGTGGTTGGTTAAATCCAAACTCAGTGAGAATGGATATTCCATTAAAATGGTGGTATTCCACAAACTTGGCACTTTTCAGTTCAAGACATGCATTCTAAATTGTATATTTGTTCTAGATTTCAAGTAGTCAAGGTCTGAAATCTATACTAGTCTTTGAAAATTCATGGAAAAATGCCAAAGGAATGCCACCATTTTAACGAAAATATCTATTTAAAGAAATTGGGAATTTTTGAGTCCAAATCTTAGTTCTAATTTACTAAATTTGGTTATTTGGTTACTAAGAGTAAAATTCATATTTTTTTTTCAAAGTGAAAATTTTAGAATGAAGATTGCCCTTCTTGCAAATGCTAGGGTGGAAGATAGATCTCAAACAAAGAAAAATCCATTTTAGGATGACAAACTTTATTGCAATAAAAACACCTACCAAAGGTAAGGTAAATTATCCCATTTTAAACCAAATAGAAGTGAGTTTATTGTAAGCTAAATTCTATTAGTAGTGTACATTCAAGTTCTCAAATGTAAACCACCAACAGAGACTAGACCACAATGGGTTTGCTCCCATTTGGTTTGGAATGGGGTTGTATACCTTAGTTAGAAGTCAAGGGCAAGTTGGGAGAGGAAACAAACTAATAAGCCAATTAGGACCATAAATGACTAAAGAGGCAAAAAATTGAAAAGCACCTAAGGGAAGAAATGAACTACAAGATAATGCAGTGGGGCATGCTCCATTTTCCTCTACCAATTAAATACAATGTTAAAGCTCTTTTCCCTTGTCTAATCACCTATCAAACACCATATTTATTTGTCAAGGTTAGCAAAAAATAATTTAAAAAATAGATGATAAATATTTGTAGTTAATTTTTTCAGAAATAAAAAATTTGTATATTGAAAAAAATAATAATATTGACAAAAAAATTCATTATTAACATATATCAAACCTCATTTTTCAAAGAAAAAAAATCCATATTTGACAAAGAAGTGCCAATTTTGCCCTACATTTACAATATTTGAATTTGATTTACAAATTATCATACTTAGAATGATGTAATTCTAGTTAGTTTTATTTAATAAGCAGAATGACTTTAAAAATAATACTAAGAAAGGTTCATGTTTGCATTTGAATGCAATCTAAGTAGAAATGAATGAACAAACAAGATTAGGTTGTATAGCTGAGTGCAATTGGTATGTTGGCCCTCCAAATGTATTTCTAACTTTTGGCTAATATATAATTAGAACTTGAAATTTATATTATTCAATGCGCTTCTAATGGTAAAAATTTCAAGTTCTAATTTTATTGGAGTCAAAAGTTAGAAATACATTTAGAATACTAATATACATATTGGACTTAGGATGCTTTTAGGGCTCAAGATATTGCTCTTATTAGTTTGCAAATATTAGGTGCACACTTCCAATTCAATTTTTCATTGGAGGAATATAGAAACACATTATTTGATCGCATGTAGTCAATTTTGCAAATTTTAAATTCATTTTCACTTATAAATCTAAATTTGCCAAGGAATATTAAGAAAAATAAAATTGATCAACAATAAAATAGAGGTAATTTTTTCATATATAATAGTCAAGCTACATATAGCAAAGTTATCATAGCTTATCACTTCAAAAACTCCAAATAATTAGAAAGTTCATTTGTTGAACTACTTTTGAATATGCTTGTAAAATTGTATGATTCGCCATAATAATATTTTTATGCTTGAATAGAAGGCAAATGTTCACAATTGGGGGCATGTTCTAAGACCACAAACATTAACAATTTAAATCATTTGTATTTAGTTTAGAGAATAGTCATTGAAGATTGAGTTCAACAATTTTGTAACATAAAATGACAAACATTTGGTGTGTTTCAATATACATTGGTAAAGTAGGAAAGCTCATTCAACATGTTTTGTAAATCTAGGCAATTAGGAATGGCCCAAATTACCCATACATTCAATTTATAATGGACATTTTAGACTTTACAATGAGGTGAGTAGTAACCTCAATCAAGACATTGATTAATAGTAATATATAGTGAATTAGTGGTTGCAATACAAATTTCTACCTTTTGTGGGCAAAAACCATGACACAAGTGACTATTATAATGAGATGAATACAATGGCCATTTTAGTGTCCATTCTAGGATATATTGTCATCATTCTAGGTAACTAACATGACTATTATGAAGGTCCTTTATGTTTGTTTGGGATCAATTTAGTGATTCTTTTGAGCTATTAAGGCATCACACTTCAAAAATTGGTAACAAAATTCTACTTTATCAAAACAAAAAGAAACAAATAAATTATCTTATACTATTGAGTAAGTGAAAAAAGAAAAAGGAAAATTCATCCATCTTATAAAGACAACAATTCTCCTTGCAAAGTCTTGAATACTTTATCACTTTATGGGTCAATAATATCAATTATATTAACCCTTAAAGGACCTAAAAGCCCTTTGTAACTGTATAATATATTCATGGTTGTCACATTGGACAGATTACTATTCATTTCACGTCCTATAGGATAAGTTACTATTCATCAGATGTACATCTTACGTACATCTGATGAATAGTAACTTGTCCTATAGGACGTGAAATGAATAGTAATCTGTCCTATGTGACAACCATGAATATATTATGAATTTGGTGGTATTTGATCACAAAAACATTGACCAAATGCTTTTTAACACAAAATAGATTAATGATCATGATAGTACATAAATAACAATGTTTCAAAATTCATATATTAAACCACAATTGAAGAGTTATAAGGCTAAATATAGGTCATATGGAGGGATTTCAAGTAGTTGAGCTTTTACATGCAATGTTTAGAAAAAATCCATATTTAGTGCCAAATGAGTTGGTGAAAATGAAAAAAATAACTAATTGAATCTTAAAGGCACAAGAAAAAACTTAGTGAAAAAAAATCTAGAAGTTAGTATTTCTAGTATTCTAAAAAATAGAGAAAATAACTAGAATGGGTACTTGAAAAATTGGTTGGTTATAGGAATTTGAAGAAAATAGTTGGTAAAGCTCAAAAAAATTCCTGAATACTACCTCTACCTCTACCTTACCTACTACTATTATTAGAGCCGACCCATTTCTGGTCACCTTTCATTTCCAACTTGTAAGCTGCTCTTTTTCTATGAAGTTGTAGCACTATTTCTCAGAGTAGTTGTGACTCATTATGATTGGTTGCAAGACTCTTAGTATTACAACCGGCCCTTGGTCGATTTTGCAATTAGCCCACAGTTGGAAATAGGAAGGTCTATATGACCAAAACAAGTCATACAATACAATTCATCTTCATAATAATTATATTTTGAAATAAAAAATCCTGAAATATTCTACATCCTTCCAAATTCTATTTTTATATATGGAAAAAATTTCATTGTCCATATACATGCACTCTACATACCCATAATTACTTAAATTGGTAGAAATGGGTTGGTTGCCTTAAATATTTTGCACATTTTGCACGCAAATGTATGATACCGTAGTACTAGACCCAAACCAAACCAACCCAGTTAAATGCTTGCCTACTTCCCCATAGTTTAATTTAGTTCATAATTCCCATGACAGAGTTCCGAAGACTCTTTGTCGACTTTCCCTTCCTTTTGAAAGAAAAAGCTCTTTAGTCAATGCGCAGTGGATGGAGTCCATCATCACCGCATGAATGTCACCAAAGGTAGGTGGGTGCAAGACAAGTCTCATGGCTCCCATTCTCCCCGGCTGGGAATAATTCTGTGAGAACAGCACCAATTTTTGAATTTGAATTTGAAATCACATAAGGCTCGTGATAGAGAGTATCCACTTCCTGCCGGTATGTTCGTTGTTGGTTCATTGACAAATATAATTGGGACATTGAACAAAGTGATCTGTGGCTTTGTGTCAAGGAACACTTTTAAAGTTGGATTGCTTTATGGACCTCTTACCTTTGTTTTAACCCCTAATGCAGGTAGGAACCACAATGTGGTTTATTGTTTCTTTATTCCTTTTTTGCAAGGTTGAATACATGAAAATCTTTCACAATTCTCCACTTATCCAAATATTATGCAAGTTTCATAGCATGCTCTCCTATTGTTCTTGTAAGGCTTAAAAAAAAACAGCCTCATATGACATGCTATACTACATAAAACACCACTTGTATTTTGAGGTCCTCTATATAAACAAGGGCAACCTCCTTTACAGGGGCCAAGTTGAAGATGTGAATTGATAGAATAGTTGGTAGAGTGACCCCAACTGATTCTATAATTTCCATGGTGATTGGGTTAATTTTACTTCCCTTCTTGATCAACAAACAGTTTTCACTTTTTGTGGCTTTCTCATTGAACCCTTTGCTCTTGATTAGGTCATCAAGTGTAACAAAGTTATTGGAGAAAGACAGGAGTTGACAATGCATGAAGGCTCACACATGAAACCCAGAGTGAATGCTAAACTGTTGAGGTATTTTTTGGTTGCTATGTAGTGTACAATGGAGAGGGGTGAATTCTACAACTGCTAAAGAATGTCATGAATAGAGACAGGTGAGTTCATACAAAGACTGCTAAAGAATGTTAGGAATAACAGAAACCAGTCCCTAGCAGGGAAGAAAAATTCAGAAAATTATACCACTGGAGTTTGGGATTCTCTCCCATGAAGGATCACCAAGGCTAGCATGAAGTAAGGTGTACAGCCAAAAGTGTAGCACAGCCTATTGAAATGCATTGACAATTGGCTACCTCTTGTCATAATTTTCCAACTTCATGTACAAATCATAATTTTCCAGCACTAAGGTACACAGGTCAACATGCAATGTTGTACCAGCCTGAAAATTGACACAAAGTAGCAGCTTTGTCCTCCTGAAATGGATTTAGATCTCAAGGAGAAGGCAACCCACTTAGCAAAGCTAGATGTTTCTTCAAAAGAAAAAATCAATTCCATTTCCTACATTAAGCTGATCTATATAGTTGCTGTGACCGTTATCTGCAGGCCTGACATTGTAATTCAGAGACGGAGAAGAGTTTGAGGGTCTCATCCTGGCAGCTCCCATTTCATGCTCCATGCTTCTTGTGTGGTACTGAGTTTGCGAATCCACACTGTATTTGGACTTCACAGGCTCCCAGCTTGCTCTGCACACGTGCGATTGACGTCAGTTGAGGTATGATGTGATGAATATTTGATAAGGAATTACAGCAGCAGCCTAAAGCAAGTAAGAAGCGGAATTGAGATGCTTACGTCACTTGCTAAAGTCAACCATGATTGTGAGCAGATGAGTTCCTGTTGGTAACATGGGTGAATATAGGACATAAGATCAGTTCCTGATGATTCTAATATACTCTGCCTTAGCACCATTTTGGCATAGCCCAATCCTCAAAAAAAATTCATTAAAAAGAGAATCTTATTGTAAAGGAGAAAAAAATATAGACCAACCTGTTGGGATGAATAGGAGGAGCACGGTCTGAATCCGACTTCTGAATTTTAGCCTTGGCCTTGCGCAGTGCAAGTAGCAGATCAGTGACATTATTGTTACTTACTCGCCCTTGCTGATATGGTGGCGAGGAATCACGGTCTCTTGCGGCGTCAAAAGCAGGTCCATATCCAAGGAATAACTTGGGCTCAGGTGCTTGGACAGGCTCATTTGGAGGTGGCTTGTGCTGCGATGTACCTCGAGTCTGCAAAACCCAACAGTATGCAGCAGAAAACAAGTTACAAACACCCCCACATGACATTTGAGAAGCACAGCATCAGAGGCTAAAATGATAGAAAATAATCATTTTGGTTTTAAGTAAAGGCTAACCTTTGCAGTAAGTGAATTTTGGCGAGTCATCCCATTCGAGCTCTCATGCCTGCCTTCACGGTTGTCAAATCTGCTATGAGTTCTCCTTCCAGGATAAACTTCTCCACTAAGTCTTTGTTGATGAGGCATATCCACTAATCTGTAGTCTTCTTCATCTGGCCAGTTACTACTGTCATGAGAACGAGACCGACGATGGCCATGTCTGTACCTTCTGTGAGGTTCGTCTCTTTCTCTTTGCCTGCATCTCAGATGTAACACAATGAGGAATTTTGTGGAAACTCACGCTTTAAGGAGTGACTAAGCATTGCAGGAAATAAGTCACTAAGATGAGTCGTAAGTCATAACGAAAAAATCCATTGGACCCACGGGGAAGCCTAGAGGAACGCGGCGCCGAACAGGATCTAAAGAGCTATCAGAGCTAGGGCAGAAGATGCAACTTTAGAACGGGTACCAAACCTCTGCAAGGGGCTAGTAATTTAAATATCGAAAAGCCTCGTTGTGCCCAGATTGTTAACACACCTGCATATCATGGAGCAGGAATTGCAAGATCTGCAATATAATGAGATTCTGTAACTTTGGCAGCTCCTATTGTGCAGAATTAGCTCAGGAAGAAGCAGAAAACAACTTGATACCTGTAATAACTGTCCTTCGATGTCTGATCCAAGCCATCTCGGTCGTCCCACATTGGATGAGCACCCCCATGGTCATGTCTGAATACATCCTCGGCTGACCGGCTTGGAGATGCTCTACCTTCAGCATCTCTATTACGATATGATGATGGAGGATCCTCCTGCTGCAACTGCTTCTCATGCCAGTACTCCCGACTCTCTGAATCATGCTTCGCCTTTGTAGATCTACCTTGTTGATAGGTTGCCTTCTTCTGTTGTCTACCGTTTACAGAGTTCAATGGCATCTCTTCAAGTGCAGACTTCTGGAGACCGGCAGTGTTCTGAAGAACAGTAGGCACTTTCTCCATCCAGCTCATCAGCTGCTGCCCTTGACTTCCACCTTCTGCAAGAGCATTCATATCTGCACTCATCTGACTCCACATTTTCCGTAAACGATTCTCAATAGCAGCTCTGCACAACCAAACACACATAGCTTGCTTATATTAAGGAAACATCGACGTAACATTCTTAAGGGAGCTGCCTTTAAACGCCCTGCAAAAAGAATCTGGAGTATTTTGAGTAGCGACAACACCCTTGGAAGAAGAAGACATAGCACTCACTTAGTACCTGCTCTATACAGTGGATGTCAAACTTTTGAGTATTATCTTAAGTTTCCATCTACAATGAAGAAGGGTGAGTGCTCACAACCATTCAAGCCCACATACGTTCACTCTAGTCAATAAAGGTTCATTTTCAATCAGAATTTGAACGTTGTTTGCAAGGGTTTTAGGAAGTGAATCTGATCTGAACCACCTTTGATTGCAGGAGTAAGACCCCGAAGGACCAAGGATTCACGGTTTTAAGACGACCAGATTTGATGACTTCATTGTGGAAATAAAAGAATTAAATGGGTTTAAATGTACCACTAAAATCAAAGAAAATTGCAAATGTTGGTGAGGAAACAAATAAATTTGAACAAAAGAAAGTCCCCATATGGTCTACTCAAAACTGCAAAAAAAGAAACATGATGTCCAATTTGGCCCTCTAGAGTCCTTCAGGGGGTAAAACAAATGAGGTTCTAAGAAGAGAGTGAAGACCTGTTATCCTTTTTCTTCGAGTCTTCAGAGTCCTTGCTCCCCAAAGAACTGCCAATGGAGTCACTTCTGCAGATATCACTAGCATTTCTCTCCAGAAGCTCCTCCTTGATTTCCTCACCAGCAGATAGTCCAGACCCTGAATTCACATGTATAGTTTTGGCTGTGCAATCAGCTACTCGTGAAAAATTCCCTGCATCCATCATCACAAAACTATTCAATCCAAAAACACTCCCACACTGACCACGTCTCATTCCCCACAGGAATATTAATCCCCAAAGGACAAAAAATCCATAATTTAAAAACGATCAATTCAATTAATCTGATCATAGAAAAACTATAGTGCAGATTATGCCAATTTTCATCCAACCAAAATCAATGGAAAATATTCCACACGTAGGTAAAAAATTAAATAACATTGGACAAAAGAAAGTCCCCACATAACCTACTCACAACTCATGAAAAAAACAGTTCCATCTTGAATTTCTTGATCCTTAGGGTTAAGGTTTTCAGTGAACTGATTAATAATTCAATACAGGCTCTAACCAGTTAGCAATTTCAGAAGTGCTTCTTCAGCAGACTTCTCAGCCTTTTTCTTCTTTTCAACTTCATGCTCCAACTCCAGCTCCAGCTTCATCACCTGTGCAAGCTTAGCACAGTCAGACAAGGATTAAATGCAACGATGCATTAGACATTATTAGTTTCTTGATGTTCCCAGTTCAAGAACATTATAAAACTCGAAGATTCCTTCCCTCACGCCTTATGGCACTAAATTAAAGAATGAGATACCCCTCCCTTAAATTCTTGGGGAGGGATTTTAATTGAAGAGGCACAAACAAGGTCCCTATTTTTTGTGACAACCAAAGAAACCCTGCTAAAACTCGTTAATCATGCCATGTCCATGCCCACTGATTGACTCTCACCTTCGTCCCAAGCTCTCGGATCTGTTGTTTTGCAACCTTGGAAGCAGAGCGTTCAGACAACAACCTAGCCCTTAAAAAATCAATTGTCATCGTCATGACGTCATCTCCTGATGCCGCTTTCCTGTAACCAAACCAGTTTTGACCTCACTAACAAAATACAGACTATATGGCTACTACACCGATTTACTCTATTTAGTTAATACACAACTTTGTAAGTTTAGTGCTAATTCAAACACCATGTGCTAGAATATCTCTGAATGGATGAGATTCAAAAACCTTGTTCAAAAAACGGTAAAATCCCAAGATCCCAAGCCACTTGACTCACTATCCACAAGCTTTTGATGTCATAATTTGATATCATAATTTGAAATGTGACACCTTTCGTTCATTGGAACCCCTTTTTCCGTGCTGCCACACATTTGATAACGACAGAGAGCAGTGTTGTAAATTCCTTACAAGGCTTGGTCACTTGGTGACTCAGTGGCAGCATCTTCAAAAGACGAGACTTGACCATCCGCGACAATATCCAAATCTTGCTCATCTTCGCCCACATCTTCAGCAGAAGGCAAGTGTTCCTCAGCATTTGTGACAGTGAGACCGAGTCTGGAGCGTTGCTCCACGGCTTTAGGCTCTTGCACAAGCTTGGTCTCTTCTTCAGGCTCCCCTTCTTCTTCATCACAAGCGTTGGATTTCCAACGCAACGGGGTGAGAGGTGTCAAGGGGGTCACGTTTCTGGGTACCATGGAAGGGCTCTCTCTGTCGCTCTCATTGAAAGTCTTTACCCTCCTGCACACATCAATTTCCTCTCAAGCTTCGTCTTATGATCTCAACCAGTGTAGACCCACTGAGGGCCGCTTTAGATTGCACAGGTAAATGCACAGGTAAAAGCAACAAGGTTCAAATTTGACCAAACATTATGTGAAATACTCCCTCCGTCCTGAAATGATTTTATGCAAATTTCCTTGATCATATTATGAAAAATATAATTGAGAAAGGTTCCAAATTTTATAATCACTAAAATCAATGAAAAACATTGCATGTGTTCATTGCAACCTAAATAAACTTAGCCACAAGGAAGTCTCCATATGACCTACTCAAAACAACCTTAAAAAATATGACATTCAAAGGGGATAATCATTTGGGGACGGAGGTAGTAATGAACTAAAAATTCATTGCATTTATGACAACTTTGACGCATGCTACATAACAAGTGGGAGCTTGAATCCTCCTTATCTCAAGTTGGTTTTTAGCATGCCATAAGTCAACATCACCAAACTCTTGTTACTTGGAATAGTGTAAAGTTGACAAAATACAGAACAAACTTAAGAAAACTTTAAAACTCTTTTGCATCAATCAAGGCGTGGGATTTCAGGAATCTTCCTCAGGCTTCCACAATCTAAAGTGGACCTGACTTATACCTCTACCCTTCAATTTCTTGTTGAATAGAATGCCTTACCAAAAACAAAGCTAGTACAACGGTGCCTTCTGTAAAATTAGACCATTTCAAGACCATTCAGATATCATCATAGAGGTCTCCTAATGGACACAATGATCAAACAGAGGTTTCCCTATGGATACATAGAGAGGCGTCCATGAAATCCCTGTGACCATGCATAGTGAGGCCAGCCCATTCATCGGGAACCTTCTCTTCATAATGCAATCTACCGTTCACGAAACACTGTCATTTTATTGACAACCACGATCCCCACATTTGCCAACTAAACGGAGTGTGAAATAAAAACTCATCACCACAACACCTTGCTCATGCTCACAAAGACCTTCTCATGTGCACCCAATTTAAAACTATCAACAGACTGATAATTCGTGCATACTTTAAGTATGAATAAAAAATAATAAGAAAACATCTGAAATAATTGCTCTTTATGAGATACAAGAAGAGAAGAAGTTTATTTGAAACACATGGTGTTCTTACCTCATGGACAGCGGCTTCAAGTTGACGTTCAGACCTCCCCAGGCCTCCGATTGATCCGGAAGAGCATTACTAGGAGCATGGTTGCCTTCGGAGAGGCCCTTGCAGGCCACAGCCATTGATAACGCCGTGCTGGAGCCATTGAGACCCCCGAAGCTGACGCTCCGCGTGAACCAGCTCTTCACGGCTGACAGCTTCCTGTCCTCCGCCACACCAACCTCTTCTCTACTCATGAAGAATCCCCACTTTGATCCTTCGTCTCAATGTGCCCACATTAATTACCCCCCCAAACTGCAATCACACAACCTAATCAGACCATCTTAACCCCCAAGAGGGTGGGTTGAAGCAGGTCCCTTATTGTCGGTCCTGTGCAATTTCTGTATCGAAGCAATCCTGGAGCTCTTCAAGGAAACACGAACTGATCCGTCTCTTAACCTACATTAGCACATGATTTCGTGATTAGCCATGTCAGAAAACGGGTCTCAATTTGTGATCCTTCTGTGAATGCAGAATTGACAGATTTCGTTTTAAGCATTGGAATGCCTTACGCCCAAAGGTAGGAAAGTCTGAGACTGTCCCTGCTCTGAAAGCAAACCTAACATCGGTTGAAAATTTTCAATGCGCATTGCGCAACAGAGACATATTTGAAGGCGGGGAGGCAGTAAGAAGATGATGACTTCGAATAGTGATGAAACAATAATTACTGGTATAAGCATCTTGTCAATACTATTCATTGGAAGTATGTTTTACCTTCTCGCTACAATTACTCAAACATGTTTGAACCAAGAAATCGGGAGGGAGCTCTTTAAGTGACAGGTTTATAGCACCCAACCTCAAGTATTGACGGAGATCGATATCGGCAAACACAAACGAAAGGACCCTAAACTAACCTCAAAAGCATTCACTAATTCAAAAATCCTGATCCTCTCGCACCCGTCACGCAAAACCCGCACACCTCTCAATCGGAATCTCAAAATCCTTGACCCATAGAATTGGCATTCATCACCCAAAGCCAGCATTGCCACTGAAACCCACTGAAACGCATTCCAATGCACTCAATCGCACTCAATCGCACTTACCTGCAACCATCTGCCGACACCACTGCAAACAGGAAAGCTAGAACACCAATTCTAGGACCCCAGAATACCATCGAAACTGACGACGCAGGCGTGAATCCCAATGCGGAGACATACCAGCAATGCGACAACACCGCGCGCGCTCACTCATCAGCGTCCCGTCCCTTCTTCCGAGGAATGCGGCAAATAGTCATGAAGCAAAACAGCTAGCTACTGCCGGAAACTAAGGTACTGCAACCCAGCTGGTCGATGAATGCGTGCTGCGAGAGACAGTGATGTTTGTGAAATGGTGCAATTTCAAATGAGATCTGGCGGTTGCTGATCTAACTTAGATGCTTGGCAAAGCATCCTTCAGTTATGAGGATTGACGGAGTTCGGGGATTCGCAGCTTGGCTGCTCTGGCATCGGAGAGAATGAACCTCCTGGGACTCAGGCGAGACCAAGGAGGCGAGTGATTTGCGCGGGGGCCGTCGATAGGTCCAAACTTCTTGAGCCGTTGGATGTTGGACGGGTGTCTCCGTCCGGGCTTCGCGGATTCCCGCCGTTTGCGCGAATCTGGGTTCGCGCGCGAATTTTTTGATTTCCATGACCGAGATGTTGGGCTCCCGAAGTTTGTGCAAATGCGAGTGTTGCGGAAGCAGTTTTCGGAGAATAGTGAGATCGGTTTGGGGGCATGGGAGCTCGATCAATTGACGTCGAAAACAGGGCTTTAGTTGGAGACATTGCGGATGTTTTGAATTTGAAGCCATGGCAGCCGACAGGTAGGGAGACAGATGATCCTACCTTATTTTTCTGGTACGCAACCTCCTTTCTGTAAACCTTCACACAAATTCCTCTCGTGGTGTCATTCGTATGCAAAGTTCTGCTGAATCTTGGAATCTCGGAATGTGCGAGTGAGGGTGTTGCTGCCGTACTCGAACTCACAGGAGAAATCCAGTACGGAAATTGAACAAGTGTCCTTTTGTGTTCAAATTTTATTCGTAGTGTATCCCAGTGTATCCTATTCTATCATCGCTGGGCATTGACTATGGAATGCTTCAAAATTGCCGCAGATGAACATTTTGGATTTCTCTTGTGAGCTGCTTCCGTGGTCGATCTCTTTTCTGCGATGCAACCTCACTATCCTGCTGAGTTTAGCTTCGTTGTTGCGATTGCGAGCTGATAGATCTCTGGGCATAGTGTTTCGGTGCTGTCGATCATGTGATCGTCTTTTGTTTTTGCTCTGATGTTGTCGGGTTTTCATAGATATTTCCGATTTTTTCTGCGATGTTCGCGCTTGTTTGTTGTTGTGCTCCTGGTGATGATGTTTTGAAAATGGGGATATGTTTTAGGTGTTTGGGGTAGGATTAGAGGTGGGATTTGTGAACGGCTCTGAGTTCTTTATGTGAGTTTTGTGGGGGTGGGTTTGGTTTTCACTAAGACTTGCCTTTGGAACACCTCTTAAGCGACAGAATTCTCTGGCATTGTGTATTAAGCTTCAGATGCTTCTGGATAAGCCGTTCGCTCACCCATTATTCTTTTCCGAGTTGATGCAGAGCAGATTAAAACCTTCGGTGAAAGTCGGAAATGAGCCTTAATAAATTTCCTTATCGACTAATCGAGCATCAGATTAATGTCTTCAATGCTGAAGGGGATGCGTTTTCTCTGATACTGCCTTTGTTTTGTATCTCATCCCATTATGAATTTCGTGCATACTTTCGTGCAGTACTGTCCATCGGTCGTGAGAATGCTCAAATCAGCTGAGAATTTGGGAAGAGAATGCAGTGTGCACAGTTGGTAAGACATTTGGTAACTCACTACTGTACTGTTGCAGATGCCTCAAAAATAAAAATGTTTTAGCCAAATTATTTTTTCTGGTGCAATCTGGCACCAGAAACCCAAAACAAAAAGCCCTGCCTGGCGGCAGCAGGTTCTAATAGCAGGTTCTCTACCTTGTGTGAAATCAAATCAGCCTCTCTATTTGGTGGAAAAACTTTGCAATGTGTTTCCTCTACACGCTTGTTTTAACGTAGGGAATTTGCTACTTATGTTCATATTAATTCTCTTAGCTATTGTATTGTGTAGTGTGTCAAAAAATTGAGTTGGTCCTGGGGACGTTTTTATTCACAGTCATAGCACAAGAATGAGTGAAGAAAAAGTAAGCATGTGAATATAGACGTTTAATGTGAGGAACTTCACACTTCTATAAAAAATTTAAGCAAAATGTAATCATGCTTTAGAAGTGAATGAATCTCAAAGTTTGCAAATCTATAGATTCAATTTGGCCTTCTTTTCTAAATGTACTATAACAAATTTTTAAATTTCTTTTTCAAGACTACATAATTAGTCCCATACCTTTAGTGAAATTATCAAAAATTAAGCTAAGTCATATACAATATTCGAAAATTATTTAGAACTTTAGAAATGCATTTGGTACTTGTACAAATGGGATTTGAAGACTTTTGAATGTACCAATGGTATAGGATATTCTTGGTAGTTTTATGAGTTGCCCATAAACCATTGCTAGATTGAAATTGCAATGTTTCTAATATGTCATATTTAAAAGCCTCTAGTAATTCATTATACACTTGTTTTTCAATCATACTTCCACTCTTTATTATTGACATCCCCAAATGATGCTAATGCACCAAAGTATAAATTTCCTTAATATATTGGATTGTATCTAATGATCTTCAATCTTCTTATACTTGTATAAAAAGTAATCTCAAACAATAAAAGACAGTTCTTCTTAATTTTTATATCACTAATACCTTAATGTATAGATTGTTCTTATCTATTCATGATTTGAGAAAAATCATCATAAAGTATTATTTGAAAGAATATTTTTGGATTTGACATATAAATTATAAAAGATATAGATTTGGGATTTTAGATTCCATCTATACAATTAGATTCACCAATACTACTTCCAATATTTATTTTTATAAAATTTGAAAGGAAAATTTGAAAATTCCTTCTAAATTTGATTAGAAGCAAAATATTATCATTTTTTTAGTAAAACTTGTTGGAATGGATTTGAAATGAGTTTTTCTTGATGCAGTGATTCTGTAAAATTGTTGGATTCTTTAAATCTATTACCTGATTTTTGCAAATCTAGTTTTGAATAAGAGTCACTACAATTTTTACATGGTCAACAATTTGACGTTCTTCCACATTTGTGATTTAAAAAATATATATTCTACCAATACCAAATTTAACCATTGGATAGCACAACTTGATACAATATCTTTACAAATTAAGACAACTTTCATTCAAGCAATAATGAGAAAGAAAAGTGAATTTCAATCTATTCATCATCTAAAAATTTGATGTCAAAGTATCAAGGGGATAAGTTTAATACTCCATTATGAAAAGAGCTTTGAAATTCAAAGTTTCAAAATAACAAGAGTGCATTGAAATCTACTTAAAACTTAAAACTTAAAATAAGTAAAAAGAATGTTATTTTCAAAAAAAAAATCTCAAATGTTATGTACTTGAAATAGGTTGAAATAAAGTTATTTCCAACAAAAAAATCTTGAATGAACTAGGTCCAAATAGAAGATCATTTTTGAATAAAGAGAGCAAAATATAATCTCATGTAATAAAAATATTACATTGAAACTCAAATATGATTTAAATGACTAAATTGAGTTGATAAACATGCAAATTGACCAAATGGTAATGAAACTAGCCTTTTAGGAGTTTATTTCAAACTTAAATGAATACACTTAGTATCCAAATAATAATATTTCTTAGGCATGAAAACCTTCAAGATATTGTACCACCCCCCAAAAATTCAACCACTGAAATAAAAGAAATTAAATCCATTCAAAACAAATAATGAAAATTACTCAAACAAATTCAAGGTATGGGATGAGTTCTCTATCTTAAGACTTCTATAAAATTTATATTAATCAAGTTTAACCCCTTAAGTTCTTTGACTATATTTTAACCCAAAACACTCCAAAATTGTCATTTGTAGGACAAGTACCAATTTTTTTTTAAACTTTTTTTGACACAAATAACCATAGGATCTTGTAGTAGAATTGTTTGAGAAGACGTGGAAAAAATTTCAAACAACTCCACTGTTTGGATTGGCAAATATTAACAATTTAACTAATATAAATTATTTTTTTGGCCTTGCAAAAAATAGGGCAATTGTACTTCATAATCTCACTTTTCTATGAAAAAATGTCTAAAATGGTGGTGCTTATTTGGATTCTTTTTTTAGACAAGTTGGCAACATGCTTGAAAAATTTCAAATCATTTGGAATTGTACAACATATAGAAAAAAATAGAAAGTAGACAATAGTAGAGAATGATTCAAAATACTAAATTGTTAAAAATTTAACTATGGAATTGAAAAATGCCAATTCCAATGGTCACAATGTTGTAATAAACAATATACATCCTATGATTTTATTTTTTTCCAAAAATAATGAAAATTGAGTAAGATAAAGGACTTCAAAGTTTATTTTAGAGTAGAGAATCCATAATTGTTCACAAACAAAAAGATCCTCATAACTTTTGACTCATTGATCAAAATGGAATGATTCAAAGTTTTCGACATATATGTAACTTCAGAAAACCAATTTCAAATTTTTATTTATGAAAAAAGTGATTTTTTTTTATTTGCCTGAACTGCCCTTTTATGAAAAAGTAACATTTTAGGCCTTAACTTTTGTGTTGTATTCAAATATCATGACATTTTGCTTGCACAATAAACAAACATGCTACCCACCTTCTCTCAAAGTTTGGGCCAAATATATGCTAATCAACAATCACAACAATATGCCCGAAATTGCTATATTGCCTAAATTAGCAAGTTGATCCTTGAAGGGTTAAAAAAACTTATACAAAAAACTAAAAGAACAATATATAGTTTGAAAGGATAAGACTTATGACTGAGGTACTTTGCCAAGAAGTGAAGAATGGATGGAATCAAGAAATGCATTTTAAAATTAATTGGCCATCAAGCTACTTAATCTAAACTCAAAATTGTTCTTCAAAGACACCTCATCAACTTTAGTTAATTCCTTAACACTTGAACTCTTTCTTGAATTTTTGCATATTTTTGCTTATATATGTTTGTACAAATGAGAAGTTCTTTGGTCAAAGATTTTTCATGGAACCTTTTTGATGTTGAGAGTTAAGGAGTTAACCCCTAAATGCCCAAGACCTTTTTTGAGCTTCTAGAAATTTGCTTTTAATTGAACAAAAATCCAAAATTTTGATAAATTATATCAATTCAAAAAAAATTATAACTATACAAATTCAAACTAGATATGTTAGAGATCACATAGGAAAAGAAATCAAATCATCACTTATAGATTGAAAAATTATTATGTTTGATCATGAGAGTGTTAAAACTATGATAATGATGTGAAGTCTTTGAATCTTCTTTTCACATGTCAAATCTACAAAATTGGTCACTAGAAAAATATGAGGTTAACCCTAAAGAACTTCAACGTCCATATTCTAGACAATGGACAAAGAACTTGTAGTCCAACTAATTTTTCATTCATCTTTGAATCTTAAAAAGACAACCTTCCTTAATGGCCTATTTTATGAAATTGCAGTAAATGATATTTATGTAAAAAGATATACACAAAAATGTAAAAAAAATCAAAAAAGGGAAGAGGTAGTAAGGGATTAAAGGACATAACATGCATATCCCCAATCAATTTACAGCTTATCAAAATTTCTATTACAATATTTTAAAATGAATTTCTATTGTAAATTTTTCTCTAAGGTCTAGTGCATTTGAGTTTCTTTTCCAAGAGCTCTCACCAATACGGAAGGTCAAGATTACAATGGACACCCTTGCACAAAACCTTGAATAGAGAAATCACAATCAATCATTTTCAAAATCGAATTTTGATGCTAAAACTAGAATTCAAAAAGAATTATTCAAAATTATAAACTACTGAAAATAGCAACTTAGTTACATTTTATTCAATCTCAAAAGTATTGTCAGCAGCAGAATTTGGTGCCTCAGGCATTGAAGGGTTAACGGAGTTATAGCACAATCTGAAAATTTATGAGATTTACTGCTAGTTTGAGTGGATTCAATATAAAATCAAGCAAATCTAGGAGAGCACTAGTTAAATTTACGACGGAAAGAACTCTGGCTCTAGAAGAACAAGTCGCTTTACTGCAACTGTAAAGACGTTCAAACCAAAATTGTGCCCTTTGCAAGAATGCGGGAAGTGGAAAGGACTGAGTCGCCCCAAGTTCAAATTTGCATGATGTGGTTCAGCACAATATTCGGGGAACAATGCTACCAAAGGAAAATTTTACAAGCTAGAATTTGTACAGAAACAGAAGATACGGTCTCGAAGGGCTTCTCATGTACACGGGAGACAAATCTCACTACTATCTGATTTCATCACTATCAGTTTCCACCGGCAAGTTCCATTGTGATGTCACAGGAATGCCGCAAAGGAATCTTTGTAGAGATCGCTGTTGTCACATACTTCTTACAACTTCTAATGAAGTGATAACCGTCTTGGCCTAATGTGCTGAAGTTGGATTTCCTAGAAAGCCTGTAACACAACCAAGCAGCCAAATCTGATAAGTCTACATAATTATTGTCAGCTTTCCACACTTACGTACTTGAAACCATTCAGATAAAGCATACCTCTTCACTTCCCAGCAGAGTAAATAAGTATCGAATTCAATTCCACAAAACACGGCTCTGCATTCGGGATAAGATAGATTAAAATCGAATGCAAGGTACGAAAAGGTATCTTACCAAGTGAGTAAGCTGATCGTTGCGAGATAATTAGATTAGGGTGTGCTGCCGTGATGTGAGGCCAGAATCTGTTTTCCCATTGATGACCACACACGGGATAGACCTTGTACTCACGTGTCCCAGTTAACACGGCAGAGAGCACTACTGCACACTCCAATCTATCGGCTCCGATCCTTGCATGAGCCTTCAAGTTGGTGGGCTCAGCATTAATTACCATCTTGGCCTGCCGATCTTGGTATGAATGCGGGTTATCTGTGCGGATAGCAAATCCAGCACATTTTCTCCCCATTGAGCGGCACCAAGTTGTAGATAAAGCATTGTAGATATACAGCATAGATGTATGTGCCACAACCGTCAATCTCAGTGCTCCGATTGAGTACTTACGCAAGTAATTCGGGAGCAGATATTAACGTAAGAGAGCGTACAGTGTAGCCAAACTGCGTTGACTTGTAGAGTATTGATGTAATTGTAGAGGGGCATAAAATGCCTTCAGAATCATATGGTCACCTTTAGTTGGCTCTACCAGAACGGGCACCACCTGCCAAAACATAAAAAACGAGCCATATCAGCAAGAAAACTTAGACTAACTTGAATCTTCATCAAAATGAAGCAGTTTATCAAGCAATGCAGAGATTGTGATGGCCTAGATAACGAGAAAACTGGAAAGACATCGAGATTACTTACCCGACATAACTCTGGCAAAGATTTTCATGGGACATAGCTTGTGTGATCAGCTTCTGAACCTGGGTCTTGACATTTAGACCAGGCTCAATTTCCCGGCCATCGCCTCTAGGGTCAAGCATGTGTGAAGCAGTGTTGGTGGGCATGAAATCATGGCCGGTTAGTTTTTTTTTCATACGCTCCATTACAGTCACTGCTCTCTCATTCAGAACTTCATTAGCATCCCCGAGCTGGCCCACAGCCTGCAAGAGTCATGACGATAGAACGATATCATACTCGATCAAAGAGAACACAGAAAATTCTAGAAGAGACGAAAAAGAATACACAAAACATGGACTGACAACATAGCATTACTAGAAATAAATGATAACGTTAGCAGCATTCCATCTCTGCATCCTCGAAACGAGATACCAAACTCTACTACCCCTTAGTGCTAATCTTATAGGTTGCAGGGGTAAGCTTGTGTTGATGGGAATTAAAATCAAGCTATAGCAAGCGATTCAACGTTTAAAAACAATAAGTGTTTTAACATCAAATCTGAATGAAATCAGAATTGCCGGAGTGAAATCAAACCTGAAGCAATTCCTTCTCGCGTAAACCACGTTGTGGTGGAGAGGGAAGGTTCGAGATTCCATTGCCTTCATCTGGATTCCCAGTTGCTGCATTCCTGCCCTGACCAGGTACGTGAGGTACCTCAGGTAATGTAAAGAGTCGCCAATTAATCAAGGGGTCATGTACAAAAGCTTCCATCATTGCCATTACACTGTCTTTGTTTGTCCTCAATACTTGCATAACACTCTCGCACGTGGACCGGAAGTTCCCTTCTATTCCGCTAACCTCCATTGCTTTCACAAGCATGCGAGTAAGCCTGAACGGCACCTGAAAATATGAAAGGCATATAAGATTCAGAACTAGAATCACATGAAAACGATCATAGCACAGGGCGATTCAAGGCAAGATAAATTAATTTAAAATAAGCACTAAAAAGGGAATTATAGTACACTAAGGCAAAGAACCACCTTCTCAGGAAACTTTTCACGATTCATTGAAGCTTCAAAACAGTCACCAAAATCGATATGCAGGATCTTCCCACTGCAATGGTACCATCATTACAACATTAATCCTCGAGTGTAACCCTGCCATATCCATAAGATCTTGCATATAATTGAAGTCTCTAACAAGCGTGCTAAATGAATCTGTACAATTGCAAGCTGACGCATTCTTGAAAAAGATGAGACAGGTAATAGGACAACTGTACCTGTGACGGTCCAACATCAGATTGCTAGGATGTCTATCTCCAAGCCCAAGTAGATAACCGACCTGCCAGTAAACCAGAAAAACAATGTGAAGCTGTGTCGAGAAAGAACTAATTTGACCACATGTGCAAGCCTCGGTGCATATCAACTAGCATGGCGAAGAAGCTTTAACCCATCCACAAGCCCAAACAACCACAGCGAAATATCATATTGCAATTGTAATCTGATTATGAAATCTAACTTATGAAAAAGAAAGTACAGACCATGCTCATGACAGCCAGACTGCGGGTGTAATTCGTCCGGCGGTCTAGCCACACCTCAGAGCTCCTGCTTTTCAACCATAGGACCTAGAACAAACACAGTCGCACCAAAATCTTGAGAAGGATGGATACACAAACAGTTAAAAAGGAAATTACTACAAGAAAAAATAAAAATAAAAATAAAATGTATACAGTAAAATAGGAACACTAAGGCCAGGAAAGAGTAAAACCAAGGAAGGTAGTCGGAAAGAAGGAAAAACGGTACCTTCGCAAGATCGTTTCCAGGAGAGTTTTCCAAAGCGTGCTCAAAAACTTCAACCTTAGCCATAAGTGTGAGCCTTTCATAGTCAGGAGCCAAAGCCAGCATCGTTCGGTGTTCCATGTTGACAGCTATCTGCGTGGTTTAAAGAAACTTAGATACGAGATTCAAGAACCACAAGCAACTTTTGTAGTTAAATTGCAGATTGTAAAACATCAAGCTATGCAGTGGGACTACGTATGGACCATAAATAAACATCACAAATGTCTAAAAGTCGCAAAAACAATGAACATGCGACACACCTTGCGAGCTTCACGGTATTCGCGGATAAGATGATGAAGTGTGTCGCAATTTGGAACCCAACCAATGAGACCGCTGTTGGGTGAGAGTGGGATAACCGCATATCGCTGAATTGATAGATCTTTTTCTGCTGTGAGTCGAGAGTTCCCCAACAATGTGTTGACTAATCCAAATAACTGCGGATGTCGACCAAGGAATTCCCCACGACTTCAAATTAAGGAGACGAAGTGATAGTCAAAAGGCTCCAAAGCAAAAATCCACGAGGTGGTGAAATGATGAGAGCTATTCCAAGCATCAATACGAGATCCAAGGCAACAGTCAGACAGTCATACCTGCATGACGCGCTCATCCTGACGCAAGTCCTCGTGTCCTTTAAGAAGAAAATCATAATTTTCCCCATCCTCACCATGGATAGTCAATCTCCTCGGCCTCTGTTTTGAAGAGATGACAACAAGCTGGGGGGAGAACCCTGCAATCTTGACAATGGGCGCAGCTGTTGCATACCAAATATATACGGTCATCAGTATTTACGAACATCTGTCAAGATATCGCAACGGAAGCCCCTTAATCCACTATTTTCCAAGAAGTGTGAAAGGAAATAATAATAAAGGAGTGATTTCATAAAGCCACTGTTGGTTCCTAACTTTCAGTCTATCCTCGATCCAAACTCACCGACAATTGAATATTAAATTCCCTGATGACTTCGCTCAAATAAAGCGAAGGAAGACAGAACGATTGCAAGCACCAACGAGGATGACAAATCAAACAAACATGAAGCAGAGATCGAGAATCTAACCTGCTTTGTATGTTCCAGGAACAGCAAGCTCCAAATGTGAAGCTTCTAAAAGCTCAGGTGACACAGACTGCTCTCAAGGCAAGTACCAACACGATAATAGATGGTTAGAAATTTAGATGTCAAAATACTTTGACAGTACCGCAGCACATTGCACTACAATGGAAGAGCATCGTTCAACACGACAAGCGACATTGGAGAATACAGAGCCAATAGAAAGAGAATCTACGAGCAGAAAGGTCAAAGAGGTACCTGAAGCTCTAGAGTTGTCAGGCTAGGAAGCTGCTTGTTGATGCGCTTGAAGACGTGATAATAAAGATCCCAAGCCTAAAAGACATGTTCGCATATTTATGAGAGAGTGGCGCAAGTTGCCGGCAACTTACCCAGAGACATTTCTGGAAATCCCATGAATAATAGAGGAGATTATAAGACACATGTTGCTTTATTACCTGAGTAAGTTCTGCTTCCTTGCCAGTACGCCGATACTTCATGCAGCATTCATTAGCCTCTGCAAGTTCACGTCCATAATTCTGGACGAATTGTTGTTCCTTAACAGTCACAGGACCCTCACGTTCGAGTAAAGTATGCAAAGGTTGCAAGCACTTAAACATAGCGTCAACATTCCGTTCTCCAAAATATAATCGACTGGCTTCCTCAAGCGCTTCATGCCACATCTCATGCCAAAGTATTGCTACACGTATCAGCTCCTTTGAGACAAGTTGGGCCTGCACAAAATAATTTGGACAACTTTTAGTGCCGTTGTCCAGCTACTCTGCGTCCATAAACAGAAAATCGAAACCATGATGTGGAGAGGAAAGCATGTGCCACTCCATAATAGCATCAACGAGAACACAATCCCTGCTCAGGGATAGAAAAATAGAAATATACTCTGGGAAGAATAGAACTAATCATGAAGCCCGGCCGAGCGATTATATCGTTTTTCAATGCATCAGATAGTAGAGTGCTCCTAAACGGGCTGGGACGAGAGGTGAACAGGAGACGACGACAAAACTACAATGATACTGGAAAGGAATACCTGATCAACAAGTATTCCACTGTGTTGGCGCACTTGATCAACCACATCTTGAGCAGACTTTTGTCTCAACGTACTGATGGATTTGCACGCCACTAGCAGCGGATACATTAGTGCCTGCACGATGAGAGCAACACATGAAGAGCAATAACGCAACAAGATTACACGTTATAAAGTTAAATGCTATCCAACTAAAATAGAAACACTAGATGAAAACTAGATTCCATGAGATCAATTGGCTCCAAAGTACGACATGAGAGGGAGGCAAAGCGGCAACCAGATGCGCACGCCTAAGCAAACTAAATCAGGACAACTGAAAAAACCTAGCTGAACCACAGCACTTTCTTTGAAAGGTGAGTGATGGTACCTGAGGATGACTTTTACCAATCCGCACAAGAAGAGTGTGAATGAGCGTACGGACCGCAGGAGTGTTGGAATGAATACGAGCAATTATTTGAGGGAGCACAGCTAACCATGTCTCAACTGTTACCATGTCAAAGCCCTTCTGCAGTGCGTCTTGCACTTCTCGTGAGGCACCATGGTAGAACCAAAGGGTGAGAAGTCTCAATATATCCTGTTGGAAATGGCAACCAATATGAAATCAGCAACCGGCATAAACTCAATGTAAATGACAGTGAAAGAGGGAGCGATCCAGTAAAGGAAAACAGGAATAACTAGAGTAAGCCAGCTAACATCCGTAGCAAGAGAAAAGATGTGCTTCATGAGTTGATGTCAACCTGTAGACAGCCATCACCACCATTGTCTGCTGCGCCATTGGCAATTGAGCGAAAGTAACCAGTAATAGCCAAAACCACATGACGACCAGCAGCAGGATGCTGACCCCGTGAGGTGTAGTGCTGAATGAGTGCTGTATTAAAGAGTGCCCATTTGTGCCATGCCTTTGCCCATGTACTGGCACATTGGGTTGCATTTAACAAGTCTTTGAGAATGCCTGCCAGGCCATAAGATAGGTATATCATATCTCCTAAATCTAATACAAACCTTTGTGATAATTGAGTGAGCACGAAGCTATAGCATATTACAAATCCAACAGAATTCTTTACGCAATTAACAATACAAAAAGGATTAGAAAAAAGGATTCTGAAGCAACCATCCACTGTCAGATTACCTCGTACAGAGTCGTCATCCAATGCAGGGTTGAGATGCCACCGCCAAGCACCCAGCTTTAAGTGTACACGTGCTAGCAGAGGCACACCCCCAACGATCTGACTAACATCAGGAGGTTGGTTTGGCATGAATATAACGGCATTTGCTGGAACAGTATTTTGCTCTGTTAAATCCACAGCAATGTCCTGTTGAAGAAAAATGCTAATAGTCAGTAATCTAATAAAGAAACTATTTAAAAGAGAGTAACTCGAAGATTGCAGGCAACAAAATGGTTGACCAGTGAACAAACCTGAAGACGAATAAATGCATCTCGCCTGCGGTTGTCATCACCGAGAGACCACTGATACTTGTAGTACGCCAGCATAACTTGGGGTGCACTCGTAAATGGAAGGTCATCATGTGGACTTGTTTCAGGGTCGTACTATCACGTAGGAAAAACAATCACAATTACTTAGAAACAACAGTCTTCATACTATAAAAATGAAATTGTGATAAGCAAATCAATTCTACTCGACCCTCTAGGGCCCACGAAGTATGAAATTGGAACCGAGACAACGTAGACTTGATAGACGTGTGTGAGGAAAGCCAACCTGAAGAAGTTTCACGAGGGTAGCTCGCGCTTGACGGTCACGCCCACTTTTGCGACACAAGGAAGCAAACTTGAGCCAGGTTTCCATATCGTCAGTTGGAGGCAGCACCAACGTCCGAACAGCCAGAAGTGATTGCCAAACCTGACCACCAATATCTGTCCATAAGTGGTCGTATCCAGCACTTCCTAAGTGAACGTTATCCTGCTGCTGAAAAACAACTTGAACTTACAGTTCTAGAAGCAAGTTGAGGCAATAATCCAGCAAGACCCACCTCAACTTTCCGCTTCGTGCCATTCATACGATCCCGCCACATCCTTCGTATTAAATCAGCACGGGGTTCTGCTTGTTGCAATGTAAGGTACTCTATAACCTGCTCATAGAGTGCATAAAGGCAGTTACATGTGATAAGTACATATAAAAAAGATTAATCAACAACCTCCATCGACGTCCAAGCACTGAACACTCTAATCGAGAAGGCGCAGAGTAAGTTCCCGCAGTAAAGCATAGTGCAACAATAGTTCTCACCTCCTCAAGCTCAGACAGTTGTTGCACACGAACCATATTGCTGTACGCCCTGTCATAACTTTCCAGGACCTGTCCGGCACACGGGAACAGAAATTGATTAAGAACATACGTTTATTGTAAATCAAACGATAACGCAATGACGGTAATAGAAAGTTGGTCAACCAAATAAATATTCGGAAATAAAGAAAGCAGGTTTATAGAGTTTACAATGGTCAAAGTCGGATTTAGATTCAGGGACCCTCGTGAAAAATTAAAGAACTATTCAGTCAACAAGCAAGATTCACTACCAATATAGACGATATTCATCATCACCTGCAGCAACACTCAAATAATTTCTTGAGTGTTACGAATATCTAATGCACGAAGTCGTTTCCTCCACAGGTATTATACTTAAAACACCTATCTAGACAATACTCTAAATTTTCTTACCAGTGCAGCAAGCTCTGTGGCCAAGCAGTTACGTGCTCTTTTCACACACTCCGTAGCTTCCTCAATCCATTCACTGAAGGATCTTGTATCTACAGCTCTCGAAGACTCAGGTTGAACCTGACAAAGAATTCAATAAATACTGAGAGAGATATAAAAACCAAGTACATTTTTACCATCATAGAAACATGGTATCGTCAAATATCGGTAAGCTACGTTGGACTTGATGCTTACTGCATTACTCACGCTGTCTGCACTGCGCCGTACACAAAGAACAGCCCTGAAGAAGGCACCATCACTCGCTCCATTGCCGCTCCCACTAGTATTCAGAGTAGGCAAATGAACTTGCGTGTCAATTCCTCCATCTAAACACTGAACGTACTTCTCCATTTCGTCCCAGTTCCCCATATTCCACGCAGCACTAGCGGCCTGCAAATCGGAGAATTCCAAACCATTAGTCAGGAAATAGACCGCGCTTTACATTCAAACAAGCTGCAGACACAGAAATTTGAAGTCTTGGAACCAGCAATGGTATATACAGAAATAGAAACAGAAACAGAAACAGTATTGCTTCAACGGATCGACCGGATTCAACGGCTATATCGAGGGATTAAAAAGAAGACAATTCAGGATTGAGATAAAAACCATTGGTGCCATTTCAAGGCATCGAGAAAGTTCCGTAGCTGCCCAACTCTCTCGGCATAGAATGCTCAACTCCTCCCATCTAGCAAGTGCTGCCAAACACCGCATTCTTCCTGCAACAAATACCTCTGAATTTCTCAAAACTCTCTACAAACATAAGTAATTCATCAGAAAGACATTCTAAAGCAAAATGTTATCAAATTTGCATCTTAAACTGCACATTCAAGTTCTGATTTATTGATTGTCAATCTCCCACTGGTGGACGCAATGAAAAGCATTATATGCCATACCGGTATTAGCATTCAAAACACTTAAAATTCGAGAACGCACATGATCCTAACCACTAACCTAGAGTAGCTGACTGCAATTCATCTGGGTTTGATTGGGCTTGAATAGCCTTTTTCTTATAAGCGTCGAGAGCCAACTCCCAATGCTGAAGCTTTTCATACCTGCATAAGTATCCAGACCGTGAAAGCAGTGGGTTTCAAAAATCAATGGACAATGTAGGATTTAATATCATCATTTCAAAGACTCTGAGCAGTTCCGTCAACTTAAAGGTCTTATAGGAGGGAAAGAATTTGCATGCTACAATGAAAGCCATATTATGAGCCAGCAGAAGTAAAAGATGATACCATGACTCCTTGAGTTCCACTCTCAAGTTTTGCCGTGCGTATGTCAGAATCCCCATAGCAGCCTGCAAGAAAAACGAGAGAATCGTTTAACCAACCAAGTAATCATCCAAAATGGTATTTTTTAGATGTAGGAATATTTCAGAGTCTTAGTAAGAAAGGGTTTTTCTTTTGCCTAAAAACGAAAACTGGAAACAACGCAGCACTACATGCATACCTCATGCTGGTTCAACTGATTATTAATATGAATCAAAGCTTCAACAGCTGAGACAGGCTGAGGTTGGGTTTCCACGGTCATGGCCTGGACCGATTCAAACTCCAGAGACTGCGCTCCTTCAAATTCCATTTCTTTGTAGTGCAAAGCCTTTGCATAAGCATGGCACTGGTGCAAAAGCACTCCAACGATTAGTAAAATTAATAACCAATTAAACATAAAAAAATACCTAAAATTTGCCCACACATTAATATCGTACGCCTGAGCACTGTAGATGTAAAAAAAAACCTACCTTCTCTGCAAGTTGACCAAGTGTTCGAATGTCAATCGGGAGTGGTTTCTCATCATGCTCCATGAACTCAGCCTGATATGATGAAACGACTCAATTGCACATATTATCAGTAATATATACTCTACACTAGCCCATCAAATAAGAGACAAAATGTAGCAAGTCTACATTCGAAAGGGTTCAACATGCGCACAAGGTAAAACCTTTCCAAATCGTTACAAAAGAGCACGCCCATTTAATATTTCGAGGTCTTTACCAAGGTATGACCAAGTCATACATGCCTATAGAGCATGAAACATCTTATTGGATTTCATGCAAGCATGATGGCAATAGTAGAAATATTTCCCAAAACTCAGAACTACTCTTTACTGCAAATATAGCAACACAAATTGGATGAAATTTAAGAAAACGCACCAGATTGAGCAGGGTGGCCAGAATCTCAGGAGGTATGTTGGGCGAGGAGAAGGCATTCACTAGACTCCTCACCAACTGCTCTTGGTGCTGGGTATTTAGTTGTGACCAACAGCTAACAAAACCGGCCGTAAACAACTCCCGAGCAACGAAAGGCTGCACCCCAACCAGAGCATATGAGGATAGCTATCAGAATTTCACAATTAAGATCGATCAAGTTGTATCAGTCTAGTAATCGATCTAGAAATGACTAACCTGGTACATTTTGGATAATGCAATACTTACAATACAATCTGAGGACAAACTTGTGACTACATCAATGTCACGTCCTAGAAAGCATGCAAAAGTTTTAAATCCACTTCGTAAGCGCTCACTTGTAATTGCGCAAGGCCTGCACAGGTACGTAGTGGGCGAGACGGAGATTCCTTAAGAAGCTCCACACTGAAATGACGCATCCACTCTGCCCAATCCTCCTTTGTACTTCTTTGTGAAGACTCCCATGCCGCTCTCAAAGCCGCTTCATTGACCTGAAAAACAGTAACTCACATTGAAATGATCGTACCAGAGGACATGGAGAAATTTTGGTTACAAAGTAACTACACATTCTTAAATAATCTTCACGATATACCAAAAGAATGGTACAAAAGAACCCCTTTTCATTCAAGTTCCCTGCGTGAAGAAAGAATCCAAACAGATGATAAATGCCACTCTCTTAACTGCATGGACCACAAAGCACAATAATATGAAAGCATCAGCAGAATGATCAAAGGGATATGACTGTACCATCAACGGGCGTGTGGGATCACGACTGTCTGAATCGTAGACTTCTCCGTCCCAATCAAGGTTGAGAAATGACAATGACGAAGAAAAGTTTCCATTAGCAGTTACAGGCGGTGCAGCTGCTGGAGGAACGAAATGCACATCCATGTATGCTGGTTCCCTCCTCTTCAAGCGAATTTCCAAAGCATCAAACTGAGCATGCTGATCACAGTCCAGTAAAAACCGTCAGACACTGTAAGCAAATACATCAATACAATAATATTGATAATAACTAAAATATTACTAGAAAATATAATCGCATAGCTTGATGCAAAAAATTGATAAATCAATAAAAGCGACCTACGTGTACATGATGCCGCAGAATGGGCTTCCGAACAGAGGGGACAAAAGTAGCAAAATCAGCTCCCATAGCCCCAGCTAATTGGCAGATAGTGTCCAGAGCGTCCTTTCGCAACTCATCAATACTCCTGCAGAGACCAAAAATACGAAAACGACAGAGAAAATAAACAAAAGTTAACAATTTTAAAAGCCATACAGTTTCAACACCTCATTGAAACCAGATTCAATGAATTAACATTCTAAAATGAGTGTGTTATCTAGTCAAAGAAATCAGTCCAGGTGTGCATCAACATACAGCTCATTAGGAGTATTTGAATGACAAACTCGAAGTGAAAGATTCAATTATTAACTTTCAAGGACACTGATTCATAAAAAATTTATGTCTTAGGAAGGAAATACCCGTCAAGAACCCTCGTAAGAGGAAGTAAAATTGCTGATACAAGGCCAGACACCTGCCGAAAAAGAAACCACATATCCAAATAATTAATATCTTGAGTACAAGTGTAAATATCTAATGTTCTAAAATAGATCACCTGACAGTTGAAATCTCTCTGGCTTCAATCAGGTTAAAACATACATAAAGCCAACAAGGTTTGCGAAACAACATGATCGCAAACGCAATAAGGTCAACTTACTACCTGCACGCAAGGAAGAAGACGACCAAGAGTTTTGATCGCTGCACGCCGGATGTCAAGAGGAGCATTTGAGACATCTGGTCTAAATAAACGTACAAGAGCTGGAAGTAGCAAGTACATATGCTCATCGACACTTCCTGAGTTCATCCACCACACCTTATATCAGCAAGAACAATCACACCCAACTCGAGTACAACAAAACAGCCGGAAAGACGTAACATGAAACGTGACTACATAAAAACAAAAGCTAGGTCCTGTCCAGAACGCACCTCCAAGAACCTCAAAAGTATGCAAAACGGGTGGTACTTTCTTGTAGTCACTAGTGCGTTCAGCGTCCGTGAGCACAGCAACACATCGAGGTAAAAATTCCGGCAAGTAGACCCGAAATTCATCGTTCAAGGCTAAACTAAGCTTCTCCACCAGGTTCAACACCTACATCAGTACAAATTAATTGTGAATCATGAGGCATGTATATCCTAATAAACCAACACACAATTGAGGGTTCAAATATAACAAAAGAAACACATGCGTAACATGCACATGAACATAGTTGAACCATAAAAATAGAGAGAAGTACATTAGCAAGAAACAAGCACACAAGCAGCTCAGGATAATTGGGGAGAAAAAGGGCAGAAACTCAAAGATCCGATACTGACCGGTGACGTGTTGCGTGCATTTACATTCGCTTGTGAGCTTGAATGGCCCGCTCTTAATGAAAGAGGGAGCATTAATGGATCCCAATAATCGTACACAAGCTTGAGGATTTCATCAAGATATTTGCGAATATGCTAAAGACAAATGACAGAAAAATAGCAGGGTTATAATATTTGAAGAAATCACTCAAGCAGATCGAAAACCACTTCATAATCAAACAATCATCAAATAAGTGAGTCACTAACTTCGTCTTATCATTTCATTTCGTCGCAAAACAACCCAAGCATTCGTGGTCCCAATTGATATCACCGAAACTATAGAAAAAACAAGTACTCCGTAACTTGAGGTGCAGGAGAGGATTCTCACCTGACGAACAATGCTGACTAAGGAACCAAGTTGCCAAAAACTAAATTCTCGAAGACCATCTTCGCAATTGCGGATAGTACAAACAAGCTCAGGAAGAACCTGAAACAAGGCACTCTAAGATATCAGCACACCCTCACAGAAGAAGCGGCTTCACTTCCCAAAAAAACAAAGAAATATGAAATAAAAGGAAAGAGGTGATAGTGTTAATAGAATGAAGATGACAAACCTTAGGTAGGTAGGTAACACAGCTCAGTCCCATCGACTGCCAAAAAACAAAAAGATACAAGCTGTTAGATTAGGAAATTATAGAAAGACGCCAATTTTCCGTCAAAAATTAAAGAGAACTATGTGCCTGTTATCCAATGCTTCAACTAAAAGACAACCCTCTGGAGGATAGAAACAGCAAAGGGAGGGGAGAAACCGTTTCAAAGGAAAAGAAAGGATTTAACATTACGATAAAGCCAGAATAAGAGCGATGAAAAGATACCTTCAATATGTACATTAAGGACCCTACAACCCTGTGATGATAACTAGACAAAGTGGGGTCTTTAAGAACGCGCATGAGGGCTTTGATGGCAACCTGAAAAAACATAAAATCGTTGTAAGCGAAAATCCATGGAAATATTAGCAAAACAAACATCAGAGAGGAACTGGTATGAAAAAACTAAGATAAGTTAAAAGAATATAGAACTTTGGCGCCATTCACATTACTTGAGAAAGCGGAAGACGTATACCGTAGGAAAGAATTCGTCATTAGCAGTCAGAAATCCTCCAGATGACAAAAACTCACTAGGGACCTCCTCAAGGGATCGAGCATTATGAGGTCCACTTTCAGCACCGCCAATCCGAGAACCTTCACCATGTGGTCCTTGGAGCAAGGACTGTTGATTTTGCTTGTGTATATGAGGATCTAGAGCACCCATTATTCCTAATACTTTGAGCACTTCCCTGCGAGTCGACTCTGAAATATCACTGTTGAGCAATCTCAGCAGTAGCCCTAGCAACACTGGAAATTCGGTATATGGTTTCACAACATACCTGCAAAGAAAAATTCAACAATTAATCCCTTAGGTCACTATTTCTCAAATCTGATTCTTGAAAATATAGTAGGTACACAACAATCCAAAACCCATTGCCTGAATCAGTTCACGTTCTTTAACAATGTTGCTACTCTGGTGCATTCTACTTCACAATCACTTTCGGAATTTACAAGTCTTCTTCACCACTCACGTAGAAGGAATGACAGGCAACACGTTGCAGTCATCCTTAGAAAAATTTGAAGATGTTTTATCAGCGCGCATTAGATATATAATATTTCAATATGAACTTGATTAAGGTAACCAGCACAAACCCCAATTAACAGCATCTCAGAATATCTTTTGCACAAAAAAAACCTGAGCACTGGATTATCAACACTTATTATGTATCATGGAAATTTCCAACCCATAACTCCAATAATTTGTATCGTCTCTACAAATGATGCCCCAGCTCACCCTGTGCTTTCAACAACTTTGCCCAAAGTAGCCACTGCAACTTCACGCTTGCTGATTGAAGCACCATCAACAAGCGCATCCACAATAGGGAGCATTAATTCCGACATTTTCGGTATCAACGTGCAGCCACCCTGATTGTTCAACCACAACAGGCGATTTAAACACTGAGAAGTATGAGACATTCAAAGTGAGTATGAGAACCACCAATGAGCACAGCGCATAAAATCGTGACGTTTAATATTCCAGATTCCAAACACATTTGAAATCAGCAGGTTAGAAGTACACAATGAGAAACATAACAGCTGAAACGGCCTGCTGAAAGTCTTATGGAATATGATCACGTACCACTCTTGCAAGTTCACCAACAGTGGCAAGCACGCCAGCAATAACACCATTATTTCCAGTTCCAACAGAACCTTCCTGCAACTTCTTTAACAAGGTCTGCAAACCACATTGATAGTAAAGAATCGCATGAGACAGAATCAAATTGGAATTAAATCCATTGCAACGCATAAAAACCAAATCAAGAAAATTTCGAGTATCGATTGTGGAAATTGCAAAAATTACTTGATAGATAGATGTCAGATATAAACAACTAGGATCTTGAAATGGCACAAGATCCTAACTTCCAAATTCCATTTTAACTGGAAAATAGCTGGCTATCGTTACAGTCAACCCTCTTGTGCCATATTCTTTCACCAACTTTAAAAGCAAGAAACAATAAAATTAAACCACATAACTCACGTTCAAAACCGGAACAATGTAGGGGCCCATGAGTCGTTCACAGGCTTTGATTAAGCAGCCCAGAAGTTTAGCGCTTTCTTCTCTACTCTTGCTGTCAGCACTGCAAAACAAATTCAAGACCGGATGTTGAGAAAATACCAATCCTCAGCCTTGAACAGTTCAAGAAACACCGGAAGATATCCGTAAGATATCTTGACACATGTAACACCAAACACGTTTACATCATCCAGGTAGTAATATTTGAGTCATGTGATCACCTATATTGTAGGTCCGTCAAAAGCTGTAGAAGATGCCGACGCAGTGCTGGAAGGACATATGCTGGATTGTGGTCAGCTAATCTGCCAGCCATGGTAATTGCAAGCTCTCTCACTTCGTAGGCCTTCAACAAACAGGAAAAATACACCAGAATCAAAATCCACGCTCAGCAATACATCACATTTTTTTGTTTCATTAATTCAAAATCTGTATCCAATGAACAAAATCCCAAACTAACTCCAAACTGTGCGTCATAACCTGATCCCTTCACCAGAAAAAAATGATTACTACTTAGATTAGCACAACAGAAAAAGAGCTGGACAATCACCCATACAGGTTCAATACATAGAACACTAGCACCAGCTCATCTAAGACTAATCCTAAAACTAAACTAAAAATAATTAGCAGACCGAATTTCTTTAAATGCCAGATCAACTGCTTCCAGTCTAAATAAATCACAACCGTCTTACAGCACAAAAAACAGCAATTATGAACCCCCAAAGCTAGAACAAGAGCCAGAAGATCAAACCTCGTCTGTAAGGGCAATAAAAATTGCCCGAAGACTGTCTGCCTGAGCAAGAAACTCGTCAAAACTATGATTTTCTTGTAGAGATACAAAGATTGCCTTTCTTACACCTACGTCAGGATCTGCCACAGCCGCCACTAAAAGCTTCTCGAGAATCTGGATAGGATGAAAATACAGAAATAGAGTTAGCTGAGCTCCTGCAAACTATGGTCATATATGCGCCACAGTGCTTGCTGTTTGAGAAATAAGAAAGCAAATCGTAGATTTAGCAACGACTGAAGGCACCAACCTCTTCAATAAGAAGACGTCGGCGACGTAATCCAACACCGGTGGTTCGACCGCTGCGAGTATTTACAACAAGTGGTGTAGTGGCAGCAAGTTCAACAATTAGGGTGGAATGCTCCACAAGATGACAACAGCACACAGCAGCCTCTCTCCTGGTGACTGCATCGTCATCTTCCAAGTATACAACCACCGCCTCTCTTGCAAATTCCAAAAGTTCGTGCCCCTGCCCACAAACGCATCCATTCCCGAGTTAGTCCTACAAGGACATCGGAAAACCGAAATACAAATTCTGGGTGCACCAAGTGACTTCAGAATATGTCTACAACATCAAGTTGCAGTAATCATGACCACAGTGGAGAGACCATTCGCGAGATATATCAGCCTTCAAAGCTTAGACTAAGTGATCTTTCCTCAAACAAAATGAATGGAATGTCAACGTGAATGTATCTAGCTAGTCACTTGAAAACTCTCGTCGAGCTATTTAAAAGTAGACTTCCATTGACTGAAAAGATTAGATGTACCTGGAGATCAAAGGTGGTTAGAGTATGTAGTGCAAGTTGCGTCAAGGCAGGTCCCGTGACCTCCATAGTGGAAGGTGTAGATGGACTCCTCAATGGCCGCACAACAGGGGTAACTCCTCGAGTTGTCCGATACGGAGTTTTGGCCACAACAAATGAAATTGAGTCGAGAAGCCTTTCTTGAATCTCCGGCAACAAAGGGCTTATGCTGAATTCAACATCAGGCACGCACCCCCGCAGGTTAAAAATTGTGTGTAAAGGACTTTCTGATGTAACTTGCACGAGTATAAACACTAAAATGTGCCAAACGTTATGTGCTTCCCATCATAAAATGTACCTTGCTAGAACCGGACGACGTAATGAAGAATAAGCATATACCTGAAAGCTATCTGCTTCAGAGCAGTCACGAGAGTTGGAGTAAGACCCAAAGCAAACATGGAATCAAGTACACTGCGCACATGTGGCTCCATGTCTGGTCCAATGGCCTCTGCAAGGGCACCAACGCATGCTACTGCCTCTAATGAAGGTCGTCCACGTCGAGGGCTTATCTGCATATGAGGAGATAGTACACATCGCAGTCAGAAGTGAAGGAATAAACACAAATAACAGTTAAACAGCTCCACAAGACGGAGTGCGTTACACTCAGCACTTGACTTATTCCAAAAACGACGAGCGGGGTGCTATTGATAGTGCATGCATTATCCTACATCCCCAACCTGACAACAGAAACCAAAAATTGCAAGAAAATGATAGCGCTGTAGCATCCGCACCGCGTCTTTAAGAATGCTCATGATGGCGGGGAGGTATTTAGTCAGCTCCTTGCCAACGGCATTGGCCATTTCAGACAGTGCGTGGAACCCACTTTCACGCTCATCAGCTTTCCGCATAACATTCAACAAGTGATCCATACAAATCTGTACGAAATTCACAGAGATATTTCGTTACCAGTCAAGACAGTAAAACAAGGAAACCAAAGTTTGAAAACATCGTCACAAAGTTCCCAATTATTAGACAGCGGCACATGAGCCTACAAATCCGGCACCCAGCCTCACAAATGCAATGTACAGGCCCCACGAACCTGGCATGACCCTGACAAAGCTGAATATGATGTCGAATCTCACCTGAAGATAAGATGACACAAACCGATCACGAAGAAAGTGGGCTATCCTCGGTAGCAATGCAGTGATACTCTGTCGCACTAACGGATTGCGATGTTCGCGGTAATCGAATACGAATTTGGCAACCTCTTTGTAGCGGGACATCATAAACTCTCCGGTGTTCCTGAAATTTCAAGCCACACAAGTTGAAGACAACTTGTAATTGACCCTTTAGTTCTACCTGTGAACAATTCTCTCCATCAAAGCAAAATGAGTAATAAAGTTGACCCTATTTGCATACTTACCGTAACAATTCCCCCACTGCAAGCAAGGAACCATGAATACTCTCCACTGTAGCATTTGAACCAAGGCCATCTTGTGTTCTTTCGAACATGCGATAATACCTGCAACGCATTCACAGTCAATTTCATAATCGTAATCCATGCCGATAGAGTAGACAGTTTCCAGACACAAGAAGGTAAATATGTTCATTGCAGGATAGGTGCACGGAAAGAGCAATAGAAAAAATCAAAGCAAACTGAAAAGATAACCAAGGAGCTACACCAGCTGGCAGAAAGACATCAATGACAAAAAAATCAACATAGGAAAGCTCCTGATCTCAGCTCACCACTGAACACGCCATCGAGTCTCTCGCTTCTCAATGACGCAAAGACAAGCCCTCAAGGCCTTGACAGCACGCTCTCGAACTTGCAGCTTTGGATCCCTTAATGCAAACCAAACAGCCTCTATGAACTCTGAGACATGCACGTTAAACACCGTCGGAGCATTCTCTGCCATTTCCTGCATGGACGTCAAGGACGAGATGGAGGTCAAGGATGAGATGGACCTCTCAACAACATTGCCTGTTGGCCCTATTCAACCCTGTTCGCCTACTTTTTTTCTACATGTCCCTGAAAATGCCCCGAGCATAAAATTATGACTTCACAAGAATGCTTGTAATGGGAGACATTACAGGTATTTCTAATAATCCTTCCAACATCGTCGTACCAACCAAACATAAAAGGTACACTAGAATGGGAGCACTAGGAAAAGTGTACGTCACACTTGCACTCTCAGACCAACACAGGAAAAATCTAATTCAATACCTATCCTCATTTAACACAAGTCAGCAGTTTATTTACGAGATCATGCAAATAATTCTATTGCCACAATCAAACAGACAACTGCAAATGAACAGTGTACCCAAAAGAAATCCAGGTCTGGAAGTAACAAAAAAATTAAGAGTACATCAGAGAAATTGTCACTTACCTTCAATATTAGAACAGCAGCAAGCCGATGATTCTCCACACGATCACCTCCCAGCCACTCCAAGGATTTCTTGACCTGAAAAAACAAGGCACGAAATCCTTGTCTCAAAGGCAATCAATCCTGCAGCAAGATCACTTCATGCAGTTCTGTCGTTGCAGGCATCAAATGGAGACATTAACAGAGGAGCATATCACATAAGAATCCTTCTGATTCATGTCATACGCACCGTGATGAGCCATTTGCACTCCATTAAGAATGGCGAATAGGGTAGGTGTTGAAAAGGGAGACGAGGGTGATTTAGAGGTTGTACAATTATGATTCCGTAATTGCATAAATTGGACTCCTAAGCTGAATCGGGCGATAATTCTAATAATAATGTCGTGATTGACGGGTATAATTTGCTTCAATCAGCATGTTGTTCTAGAGTAGAATGGTTAGGTGTTTTACTTTTAGGCTCAAAGTTTATCTGATACCAAGGACTACAGCTGAACCGGCTTCAAAACAGGAGCACAATCAACTACGAGGACCTTCACGACAACCTTCAGGTGGACGTCAATAATGCCACTTCCTCAACAACAATTAGCGCCTGAAGAAATAGGGTTTAACGATAAGGGAACTAAAAGAAACTTAGAGCTAATTAGTACCCTAGAATGGCTTAATTAGCCAGAAAACACGTTCACTAACACGCAAGACGTCGAGCGAAAACCTGAACATCAAGTCTGCACGAAAGTAGGCGTAGGGAGCAGTAGACGAAAAGTTCTACAAACGGGCAAAAATTCAATGGCGTAATTACCAGAGAAAAAGGTTACTGCTAAGCCGTCCAAGAGTCGACCCCGAAAGAGATCGATGCACCCGAGAACCGTCAATGAATAGCCCTAGTCACTAACAATACGCCATTCCAGAAATATTGGACATGCCTGAGTGCTATGAAATAGGGAGAATAGGTCTTCTCGAACGCAATCGCAAAATCCGTCATGCACGGACCCTAGCTCTATCAGTGATTTAAGCTCTCAATCATTCTTCAAATGCGAATCGGAAGGTCAGGTTTCAAGAAATAAGAGTATCTGAAGTGTACCAACCCTGGAAATGCGAATTTCGAGGCCAAAATTTTACCTGGTATTCGACGACATCAGCTGTGAGGGCACCGCCAGTCGCCGCGAGGTGCCCGAGTGCCCGACTGGCATTAATCAAAACCTCACTATCCTTCTTGTGCTCGAAAATGCTGCGCAGGTCTACGGCGAATTTCGCAATTTTCGTGGCAATTTCACCGAGCTGAACGTCGATGAGTTCGTCAATGGCCCGCACAGCTGCCAAGTTGTCTCTCACATCACTACTTTCCGCGAGTACGTGAATATTCTCGTACAAACTATCCATGAACCGCGTGAACGACTCCCCGCCCAGGTCGCGCGCCTCCTCTTCCACATGCTTGGCTAAATTCTGGGAAGATCCTTCCTGCAAACCGAAAGCCAACCTCAAACCCCAGAATCCACAGCAAAAATCCATCAAGCACAGCGAGCCCCCATCCCCAGCGATCCGTCTCGTAGAAACCCTCGCGCACGCCTTCTGCGCCATTGTGCACTAGAATTGTGCGAACGAAAAGCTTACCAGCAAGCGGCGAAGCGAGTCGGGCGCCCGCTGCGACGACGCCATCCCCGCCGCCCCTGCTGCCATGGCTTGATTGATGATTCGGAGAGGGCCACCCGCCTCTCTCCCCTGCCTGAGCGTCTCTTTTGGTCCCGTCGGCCCTCACACGAGCAGCGCCTTGCGCGCCATCGCCATAGCCACCATCGCTCCTGCCTGCTCCCTGTCGCTGCTCAACTCCCACACAACAGCCACCCCGCCCTTCCCGAGCGGCGCCCTATCACCGCTCCCACCTCCGCGGTCTTCGGAACCCGTCGCCAGGCACTAGCACGCTCGCCCGTGCTCGACACGGGACTAGGGGAACGCCACGTTCCCGCACCATGGCGACAAGGTCTTCCCTCTCACCCCCTCTCAGCAGGCCGGGGCTTCACCAAACAATTGGAAATTTCTCACATCAGCGCACTGAGGGAGCGGCACCAGTGTGTTTTGGGGAGCGATTTATCTCAAAAGCTATATATAAATGTTTTTAAGGGAATATGTGACAAAATTATCCTAAATTCAATAGATAAAATCATTCAATTGCTACAAAATTTAGGGACAATATCACTCTATCATGGATGAATTTACATACTTTGGGATGAGTACATGTGTTTTCATCTATGGCTTCTATTTTACATCCATGTCAATGGATGTAAACAACTTCACTACTTCATTGGAGTATGCTTTTCATGTTGCACAAAAGTAATGGGAAAAAAATGTACAATATCCTACTTGTGCACTATGTGCCATGCATCACTAGTCTATACTTTAAATTTGGAAATATTCTCTTTTAATATGTAGTGACTATAAAGTGACATAAATAAAGACTCTTACCATAATGCACAAATAGTTTTATAACACATTTTCACAATAAGAAATTAGTTTTATCTTCATAATTTTAACCTCTAAAATATATGAAGACTTAAGTAGGTTCATCCAAAGTCATTTTTTAACAAAAAGAAGAATATTTTTGAAAATGTACATTTGTATTAGCTTTGAGAAGGGATCTTTTTTTCAATCAAAATTTATGAGGCGCAAAAATTTAGGGATAGCTTTGGCATCGTACTAATAGAGAGGGTAGGGAATTGGGCAAACAATCAAGCAACCTATTAAAAAAATCCATTAACTTCAAACACTTATATCTTGCAATCTATGAAGCTAAATGGACTGAAATTTTTTCAACACATTCTCATAATAATATTGAGAAATAATGAATGGTTGAAAATACAATAAAATCTAATTTTTTTTTTTTTCTAGTTTTCACTCAATGCACTAAAAAAATGACAAATTTAGACCAAATTTAGAACCATTAGCTCAAATTCTAATGTAAATTTATGAATTTCTTTTTTAATTTTTTGATTGATTTATTAAGAGATGGATAGCTTTGTATTGACTATTGGAATTTTTATTCTTCCAAAAAAATAGTTCTCCAAAAAAATAAAATTTTACTTGTTTAGTTGCCTTTCTATGAACATCCTCTTAGTGCAAGATGATTTTGGGTATGATAGACACCTATATTATCTTTGAAAATTAACATGTAAGTAACCAACATAACTATATACCCAATGGTACAAATTCCCAAAGTTGGATAGTGCCTCCTTTTCTACAAATTTGACACAAACTCTATTGACAGTGTTGGATATGGCCCAAAATTTCTTTACATCTAACTTCAAATGTTATCATCTCACAATCTAGTGGTCAAATGGGTTGAAATTTTTTCTACAAATTTTTATAGTAATATCATACAAATTGTAAAGTTGAAACCTACAAAAATATTTTTATATTTCAATCATATTCAATGTACAAGAGAGTGGCAATTTTGGATTTTTTTTCAAAAACTACCTTGTCCTTTAGGGATTAACAATGACTTTGGAACAAGAAGGTATTATTTTCTTCCTTTCCTTGAATTGCCATTTTTTATTACAAAACTTTGCTAGTAGTGGTCAACTTTAGCCATTTCTCACATATCCTCCAATACTTCATCCATAATATGACAACATTAAAGGGCTAAACTTTTCTTAAAAAAATCAATGCCTTGTACTACCAAACAATTTTTTGGTAATGATTTAGAATAGAAATTTATAATTTAAAATACTTAGTTAGTGAATCTTTTAATATGTAAAATAATTTGAGTATTAAATATACAGTAAAGTTGTTTTTTCATACAATAAAGCTGTTTTTCACTGCAAAATACAATAAAATTGCAGAGAAAACTTTGTAAATTAAAGATTTTGCAATCTACAATATATTTGTCACCTAATATTTTCAAATTCATGATTATTACATATTTTGATGATCCATAGAGTCTAACATTTATTTTTTCAATTTTCCCAAAATGCAAATGGATGAATTGATGAAGCCATTTCATCTACAATTATCAATTAAAATGTATGTGTAATATAGATGAAAATTTGTTTTTTCATCTTTGATATGATATATTCATCCAAAAATGATAATACATTCGATTTAAAAGTTGAAATATTATAATATTTTTTTTAAGATTCTGAAAGATGAATGTTAATAAATAGATAGGATTGACTTGTCTATATAGGATTTTTTTAAATCTCTAAAGTGAATTTAAAATTTGATTTTTCTTCAAGATTATTTTTTCTAAACAAACATTTTTTGAAAATATAATTTTTTAAATTTGACCTCCAACAATGGTTATTTAAAGAAATTATAGAATAATAGTTACATTCTTGAAATCAAAAATAGCCAAAAAAATTATTGAAAGAAAAAAGAAAAAGAATACAATCATTCAAAACAACAATGTATTCCTTAAAAAAACAATGTAACAACAATTTAAAAAAGCACTTGTTTGATCTTTTACAAATCAAAGATTTGAATTCATTATAACAATGAACATTAGCATTGGTGCCAAGTGTAAAATCAACCTATTTATTTTCCTAAAACTCAAGTTCAAAATAATGACTTTAAGCAAAATGATTGACTAAAATTTCAAGAAACATTCTATTTCAAATGAAAATACAGTAAATAACCAAAACAAATAACCCAAAACACATTATCTTTCTAATGACCCATGCAACCATTTTATATTATTATTCAAAATTTGAATAATATTCTTGGGCAACAAAAAGCTTTCATTTCACAATTTATCTTTTTATGTGTATAATAAAACATACTTTCCTTGAATAACAATATAACCAATTAGAAATATTCTTGCATATGAGCTTGCATAATTTATTTTACAAAATAGTGAACACAAAATATACAATACTACTTTAGTGTGAACTATATATTGGAGATAGTTATATGTTGACATATATAGGAACCATCTAGATGTCAATTCACTAAGCGATCTCAAGGGCTTTTAGTCCCAAAGTGACCAATTGACCATTTTTTTGTCATTGTTTAACTTTAGGCAACATTTTAACTTAGAAAAAAATTCAAGAAAAATTATCTTTTATTTGAAAAATATAGGATTGTTTTTCTATATTTGTATTCAAAACTAAGATTTTTGTGGTCAAACAAAAATTAAAAGAAAAATAGCACAAAGAGTTTAGAATTTGCCTAATGTTGAAAAATTACTATTTGTAAAAAGTGTTGGTTGCCTCATTACTAAATCTTATGCATTTTTTCACAAATCAATAGAAACCACAATTTTGACTAATAAAAAACAACTCAAGTGCTAAAAAGAAATATTGTATTTTTGGTGAATTTTTGAAGTTATATCTTCAAAATTCATTTGAAGAGAATTTAAAAATAGTTTTATACTTTCAATTGTATTTATACTTTGTACTTTAATTTTGTACTTTATATTATCTTTCTTGATGCAAACTTCAAAAAAGTTATAGAACTTATATAACACATTTGTATTTTGTCTAAATCCCTTGGACTTTAGAGGTTAGAATTTGAAATTGATAGTAGTCTTTTGAGGCAAAAAGACTAAAGCTATAAAATTATGAATCTACTGCAATATGAAGCTCCACAATTTTAAAGTCAATGAAGCTAGCATGTGAGTTTAGAAATACAAGCTTACAAGTATCAAGCTTAAATATAAGTAGGAACTCTACAACCATTGAAAATGCCTATAACACACATACCTATAATACAGGTCCCCTATAACCATAAAAGATCAACTTAAAAATGAACTAGGTCATTGGATATTTGAACTCTTACACTTCTATCCATAATACATTAAGTCACAAGCCAATGAAAGGTTGTCTTATAAATGTTGATCCTTTTCTTTGCAATATCATGAGTTCATGATTTCAGTTTTAAAGAATTAAAGAATTATTATTATTATTTTATTCATATTTATATATATTTTTAATTAAAAAAAATTTCAAACATTTTAATAATCCAAATTTTACAAATTTTACAAAATCAAGATTACAAACTTTAAAACTAAGAGTCCTTATTATACAATAGTTCCCAAATCAATAATTCACTTATTCATAGGTTTGAAGACTTTAAGATTTTGAAATTTCAATGTTTCAAAATTTTAGAGGTGATTTAAACCAATTGTCATTGGTAATGCGCAAAGAAACAAACCTGTTGTCAAAGTGTTTTAATTATACCAATATGAAAAACTAACAATGCTTATATGATAAAAATTTATTTGCCCATTTTTATTAATCAAAGTAAGATGTAATTTTAGACAATCACAAAAACTCATATGCTAGAATATAAATTGTATATTTGAAATCATTGTCAAAAAATCATACTTTGAAATTAGTTTGACTAACATTGTAAATATTTTTTTAAAGTTGACTTTTTAAATCATTTCTATTTGTGAAATGCAACAGAATTTTTGCATTGTGAATCTTGGGAGAATTATAAAACACATATTTTAGAGCATATATGATTTATACCTATAACTTCTTCTTTAGGGGTAGCTTAAAGTCTTTTTTTTTAATGTGAAATCTTTTTCTTTTTTTTGTAATGATAAAGAAAATTCCATTTGAGGATTGGATTGTTGGCTTTGTATTGGGTTCATTTTTTTTAAAAGTCACTAAAATGAAACAAGGTATGCCCCTCTCTACTTAAAACATCCCAATATTGTCCTTGGTTCTGTCATACATTGGACATGCTCAAAGAGCTTGTCCAATGTAAAATAGAGCTTGGCCCTCCAAATGAACTTCTAATTTGTGACCAATTAGTTTCCTTGGATTTTTTTCTACTAGAAGCAATTTTTAAAGTAATTTGCATAGGTATAAGAAAACTCAAACTTAGATATTGGATCTGTGCTTGGGAAGAATCAATGGCTAGTTCAAAGTTAGTCATTGGAATTTGGGAAAAAATCATTTACAATTTGAAAACATTAGCAAAAAAGTGGAGACATGTTCTATATTATTTAAACTTTGAGTAAAACATAAAGAAAATATATGGACTCGGTACTTGAAAAAACAATTCAATATGGGAATGGGAGGAAATTAGTTGGTGAAACTAAAACAACTTCCCTAACGTTGAATTGGACAATGAAAATAAACCAATTCAAAGTTGACTTTAAGACAAAAATTATAGTATGGTGGAAACACCAAGAACCATCCATGTACCCAAGTAGACTTCCCTTAACCCATAAACGACGCCATGGCCATTTTCTAGTCAATGAATGACGAGGAATCTTGTTGTGTTGAACAAAAGTGCAACTATTCATCCTCCAAATTTTGTGGAAAAAGTGAAGGTCTTCTACTATAATTTGACTTCCAGCGAGTACTTTTTCATTTTTTCAATCCAAAAATGCACACAATATCAAAATAGAAGATTTCTAGAAAGACCCCGTGTCGTTCGAGGTTTAAGTGCCCCCAAAGTGTCATTAAACCATCCCCATACTTAAGTGCAATTGGTTGATTGCTGATTTTTCTAGATTTTGGTTTCAAATCCTGCTATACAATAGTTTTATTGGCCTCAATAGCTTTCACTTTGAAAATTCATAGAAATTACATATCATATTCAAAAATTCTCTCTCTCTCTCTATATTTTTTTTTCCAAATGCATGATTTTCAACGGCTACCACTACAGAAATATTTTTCTTGGAAAAGGTGCCTCCAACTATGCTGAATTGCTTATTTTGAAGGTTTTCTGTGTTTGCACAGTCACCTGTACTGTAGAACCCTTGTAGTAGCCCAACTGGCCGGGAGGGAGAGAAAAAGGCTGGCTGGCACTCCGGCTGTCAATTGAGTTCATCTTGAGGTAGACGACGGACGGAAGGACGGACGGACGCTGTTATCCACTCCTCTCCCTGCCCCAAGCACCGAAGCTCCGGGATCCCGGATTCCCAGGGCTGATGCGTCCCAGGTTCCCGTCAAGTTGTTAGCCTTGTCTCCCGCAGGAAGGAAACAAGGGCCAGGGCGGCACCAGTGAGGTGCGTGCTACAGTGGGCTGTGTCTCCTACTGCTGGGCTACGTGGTATTGATTATAGCCTGCCTGCCTGCCCTGACAGCCTGCCTGCCTGCCTGCCGAAGACACTCCCTCGGAATACCGTAACTCAACTTATTGAAGTGAGCAGTCACAGGGAGTCCGTCGGATTGCCCTACGTGAAGGTCGCCCCATGTTTTACCCTTGTAGAAAACCCTGAAATCTTTTATTTGCCACGCAGGATAAAATTTGCAAATTTTGAATTCATATTTGTAATCAGAGACCCTGAATCAGCTGGGCATGGAATGACACACAAAATTTAAGTGGCACAAAATAGAGGGCAATTTTTGACATGTGCGCTCTGGTAGGACAATAGAAGGGTCAATCTTCCTTGACCCACATTCAGTCATAAATTAAGTATTTTTTGGTATATTTGAATGTTTGGAATATCATTACAAGTGAAATGTCCAAAACATTGCAGAAATCTTTCATCCTTATTGCCTAATTTTTTTGAATATTTCTGAAAACTTACATCACGTCTTAAACCCCACACAACCTGTTCCTCCAAGCACGAAAACTTAGAAGTTGCTGAACACCAAAAAATTGGACACCAAAATATTGAAATCTTAACACTGATACTTTTGACTGCCAGAGTTCTTTACTTGGGAATAATAAATTATTTCGACACTTAAGTGCTGAATCAGACCTTCACATACGATGTTTGATTTCTCGGTTCAGGCCAGGGTCGGTCAACAAACACTCAACATATTCTATTACCCAAGCACTCAAACTCTCTCCATTCTCAAACTCCCAATTGTGGGGAGATGAGTTCGAGTTTCTACACAAAATGGACTTGGGCCACTCCGTCTCCGAAAGTGTGATGGAGCCTCATGCATCCATCAGTCCAGGTTGAGGATGACTGGGGCTGCTTTGGCAAAAGGGAGCCCAGAGCTCCGGGCTGGAGCTGATGAATACGGTAGAGAGAGACAGACAGGGAGGGAGGGAGGCGGGTTCCGAGCAAGAGAGCCATGTTCACACTAATTTTTTTTCCTTCTGGCATCATGGTGCAAAACTCCAGTGTCATGGCACAATCACAGTGGTTTAAATTTGGAGGGACCATCCTTCATTTCCTACATGGTGTATTGCTACAGTGCAAAAACAATAACAATATTGGTTCACATTGAAGGTGAGGGAACTAAGGAGAGTTGTTTGGACCATGCACTATTTTGTGGCCACTTATTATATTCAGGTAGAGTATATTTGAAATTTTGCAAATTCGGAATCGACACTATTTGTGCCACTATCCCATAAGTGAAGGACAAATTCTACAGAAATTAAATCATTTCTAGAAGAATTTTTTTTTGTCACATGTCATCTTGTGAATGGTCCAATGTGATGTTGACCCCTGAGAATTCTAACGTAGAAATTGAATTTCAACACTCAAGTGTCAAATTGATCCTTCACGTTGGATATGCATCAATGGTGTACAAATAAGGTCTCTTACTTTATAGACTAGGGTTGTGATCAAGGTGTAATTTATATTGTGATTGGAGAAGTATAAAGCTACTTTTGATTTAAAGACCCACTTATATTAGCCTTTATCACCTAAAACACCCAAAAAAGAATAGATGTAGTGATGTTTGGGGGCTCAACATTTTCATTGTCGTTCATTAGCCTCTACATCATTTGGAAAAGGATGCTTATTAGAGTTACTTTTCTCATATTATATACAAAACAATACTTCAAACTTAGAACAAGAGTTGGATTTAGTCAACATAGAATCGCAACTACCCATATTGCTCCAATTTCAATTTTTTGATGCTAAAACTTCAAAAAGTATTATCATGTGAGTACATGCACTATGACTTGAGAATCAAGTTATAGTATGAAGTCTTGAGTTTCAATTATTAGCTCTTCACCAATTAGATTTTGAAAATTTGGTTGGACTTAAAAAGTAGTGATACCCTTCTTTTAAGTATGCAATTCAAATCACCCACATCCTAATTGTCACACCTAATTGCAGTCTAATACACTGAAAATAGAAAAATATATACAATATGATCTACAACTTAAGTATCAATTTTGGGTTGGAGGGATTGGAATTGAGTTGAAAAGTCACAATTTCTTTGAATTCAATGAATACTACAATGTGATTTTTACACATGGCATAAGATTCATTCATTATTCAACAAGCTCTTGTGGATTATGGTTGCCTTTGTCTACATTATTGTAGACAATAATAGTCTCTTGTGGAGATGGATCTAGGAATCTATATGTCTTTGCTTTAACCACCTTTGTATACTATTTCTTTGTTTTATTGAAAAATAAATTGACTTGAAAAAACTTGAAAAAATACTCTAATTGTTACTCAATTGGAAAATGAAAATGAAAATTTTGCAATAAGTCTAAATACTGCACTTCTTGGTTAAGTTCTATAAAATTTGATTCTAAAAACAAATCAATTACACAACTTTGGAAGGGTGGAGTATGATCACACACATGAGGTAATGAAAAAATAATAATTTTTAAAATTTGAAAGCATCTTGACAAATCACATTAATTTTCTTGACCTTGACTATACTTTAACAAGCATAGTTGCCATTCCCATGCCTCCTATTTTGGGCCATTGTGTTTTGTCTTTTGAAACCTTTCTATCCCTCATTCAAGGTCTTTGATTCCAAACATAAATTTATTTTTTCTTCTTTCAAATTTCATTATGTGTAATAAATAAATTTTACCTACATTTTTTCCAAGGTTCAAATTTAGAGTAGAATTCCAAATTTTGTCCTTTTATCATGAAGAAGGTTCATACTAGTAGTCTCATTAGAGGATTTTGGGGGGTTGGGAGGGCCCATTCTCCTGACCCTGTTCTCGTTGTTAGTTTGTTTTTTTAAATTAAAAAAAATTAGAATGGAAAGAAAAGCAGAAAAAATAAAATAAATTTAAATTAAATTGGTGACGTGGCAATCACTATGCCACATCATGCAACAATTGCAAGGCTAATCCTTTGACACCAGCAACCTGGGGAACTTACAACCTTCCAAAGTTGCTAAAAATCTTCTAATGAGATTTGACCTAATTGTATGTGTAGGGAGATTTTTCAAGTGGTTCTAATTAGCATCACTTGAAAAAAGTAGAATCACTATAAAAATTTATTTTGGGGGGGAATTGGTCCAATACACTAATATTTCAATATGCACTAATTCAAAATAGAGCAACTTTGGTAAATTAGTCTTATTATGGTATATGGACAAATCAATGTAATACTAGGGAGTCTGACATTTGAGCCTAAATTTAATTTGGTTGATTTATACCCAATGTTTTGATAAAGTTTGAAATCTTAAACAATTGTAGATAGGTGTTGCAATTAGGAGAGTATCTCTTTTAATTCTCATACCTTACATTACATAAGTTTAAGCAATTGAGCAAGCACAACATTAAATCCTACATTCAAAGTAGGGCCAATAGGATAATTTTGGGTTCTCTAGGGGTAAAAGTCATTAGAAGAGTTTTTTTGTGGGAGCCGAGGGCCGGGGGGTGGAATGGCCGTTCCAGGCCTTTGTTCACCACAGTTCCCCCCACAATTAAAGAACGCCACGCAGTCAAAAATTTTGTTAATTAAATTTAAAATTCTTAAAATTAAAAACAAAGTTGAAATTTTTTTTAATTAATTTTAAAAAAAAATGACATGGCAGTCATTCTGCCATGTTAAACAACAGATTTAGCAACTTCATAGAGTCAAAAAACGTCAAGGAACTCATAGCCCTTTCAAACTTCCGAAAATCTTCTAATGAAGAAAAACAACCCTCTATTTTGTGTCAAGTCTAAGGTACATTGTAGACCTCTCCAAATGAATTTAAGGTCTTAGATTACAAATATGAATTCAAAATTTGCAAAAAAAGTTTATGTAAAAAATAAGAAATTCCTGCGTTTTCCCTTGGGGTAATCCAATTTGTTGACCCCACTTTAAATGCAGGATTTAATGTCTTGTATGAAAATCTCCTCTCCCTTTCTATTTGTTTTAAAATAAAATAAAATCTTCCCTCCCAATAGCATTTTATTTTTATTTTTGATAAGCACCATGTGTAGTAAAAGCAAAATAGAGAACAAGAAATAATTTGGGTCTCACCGCGGCTTCTCTTGCAAATTTATGAATGCAATTAGAGTAATGATTTAGTGATATTGTTTTGTAGTTAAAATTAATTAGATGAAAAGGTAGGAAATTGGATGAAATATAACTCAAAATAGAGGGAAAATGGTGAAGTGGATGAATTTCTTTTGCTATAAGTAAACAAATTTTTAAATTAAAAATTTTCATTTCCATAAGTAAGTCATAGTACGGTAATATTAAAATGGCAAATTTAAACTTTTAAATCCTTAACCCTGAAATGTTTAGAGTCTTCTCAAAAATTGACAATATGAGAAAAATCATCATAAAGTACTATTTTGAAGAATATTTTGGAATTGATATACCAACAAAAGGTGTAGATTTGGAGTTTTAGATTTCATTTGTATAGTTAGATTCACCAATGCTATCGTGAATATTTTTCTATAAATTTTGAAAGGAAATTTTTAAAATGCCTTTTAAATTCAATCACAAGTAAAATATTATTATGTTTTGAATAAAAATTGTTGGAATGTATTGGAAATGAGGTTATCTTGATATGGTGATTTTGAAAATTTATCCGTGCTTTCAATCGATAACCTTATTTCTACGAATCCAATTTTGAACTAGAGTCAATGCTATTTTGGCTTTGTAAACCACTTGACATACTTCCACATTTGTAATTTAAAAAAAATTATGTACTCTAGTATCACCAAGTCCAACCATTAGATGGAACAACTTGACAAAGTATCTCCACAAATTAGGATGACTTTCATCCAAAAAGTAATGAGAAAGAAAAGTAATTTTCAATTTGTTTGTCATCTATAAATTGGATGTCAAAGCACTTTAGGGTTAATATAAATCAACTTTGATAAATTAAGATTTGACTCTATAATGGTTAATATATAATTGATATTTATTTATGGATCATTTCATTTTTCATTGTGCTAATGTTAGACATTTTTAAAATTGGATTTGAAACTAGTAACATTTACAACAAAGTGCATTTTGGTTATGGAAAACCTTTGTTGAAGAATTGGTACATCCTATGCACAGAAAATTGATTCATAAGCCCAAACAACTGAACATAGTGCTCATGAATCAATTGATGCATAATGCACAACAGCACAACCAAGTTGAAGTGGTACACCTTATCGTGCATTTGAATTGTCAACTCAAACAAATTTTGGTGCAAATTTTTTTTTAAATTAAATTTATAGTGAAATTGAATTATACAATAATCAAATATTTGTTTAGGCGGCTTAAAGTTCATTCCTAACAAGTCTGTCTTGTGTCATTGTCACAAAAATGATGGTCTGAAATTTAAAAAAGCATCTTCATTTTGAACCCTATTCTCTTATATTCTCTATAATCAATTTTTATGAAATTTTTTTTACAGTCTCCCACTTGCTCAAGTCCAATGCAAATTCCTACAATTAGATATGATAAAAAAAACTAGTTTTTCTTCATCTTTGCACATTTTTTAAAAGACGGTAGTTATGGGGTGTTTTCTTGGAATTGAATGTATTATACTATTACACAATAATACCCTAGTAGTTGTGAATTAATCATATTCCAAGGTTGAAAAATCATATTTATTGATTTTGTTGCAACCAAAATATAGTTTCATATTTAGGAAATTAGGGGATAATTTGTAAGATTGAACCGCTAGTTGCACAATTTTAATGATATTGTAAATTGGACCTAAAACCCCTTTTCTTTATTTATGCCACATTTGACCACTCAAACTATTAACAACTTTATTCCATTGTCAAATAAAAGTGATATAACCTAGCATCAAAAAGAAAATTGAGGTAGGGGATAAAGAAGCTAATGAAGATTCCAATACATAGTAGGTTTGATCTTTTGGCAACCATAGTTTGGAAACACAAGCCTCTTAGGATCCATCATGCAACTTTTGGAGACCAAAATATCAAGATGTAGATGGTGATATTTGTGAGTTAAAAAAGTGATTACAATATATATAGAATATCCTCAAGATTCAATGTGCAACAATGAATGAATGCAAGACAATAAAAATAATGGATGAAATAGGTGATGATGTGACTAGTTTGGAAAGGTCTCTCGATGACTTAGGCACGGTCCGTGTCCAACTCAATTGGATGACTTATCAAAGTTTCATATCCAATCTTGTCAAAAATATGGTACATGTAGACCATAGAAATGACACATGGAAAGATCCAAGTGATGAAATTGACCACCGGTCATATCTTTGGTCTATGCAACAATTGTTTCAACTCATGTGTTGAGATTTCAAAATTTGAAGGCTATGTGGACATTATCATTAGAAAAAATCTAAACCCTATGGAAGGCCGTTAAGGATTTTGTTTTTGGCACCCCGAAGTGCAATTACAGGAAAATAAATATTTAAAAATTAAAATTAAAAATGTATGAAAAAATTGACATGGTATTGATGTGGCACAAGTTGTGCCATATCAACAGCTTGCATTAAAAAATAAAAAACATTGGAATTCCTCTTTAATTGCACCGGGGTAGTTGCAGGCAGTTGAAAACTTGCAGCCTTTCGAAGGCCCGAAATCTTTTGTAATGGACCAAGTTCATTTATAGCGTATGAACTTTTTTTCCTCTATAGATGACTCCAAGAATTCATGCTAGTGTAATTGTTTCAATATATACAAAGATCCCTATCAATTGCCAATGGCCACAATAATTCAATAGTTATTTCAATAAAGACTCATGGTCTTTGCATATCAAGTGAATTAAATCCAAAATTAAAATAGTGTAGGATGATTTCATGCCTTTGACATTCATCAACCTACAATAATTCAAAATTGTAACATTTTTAATTGTACATAATTTATGTAACTAGTATATGGTAATTTTTGTTGTTATTTTGAATTGAATGTTTTAGGTGAATAGGACATAAATTTCTTTAATGCATTAGCAATTGGTTTGCTCAATCTTTATGATATGGTCATCAACTTAGTAGAAATTTAATCACAAGTGCTTTTGGATTGTGTTTCTAACTTAGAGTGGGTAATTTTTTGGCGTTGCAAAGACCATCAATCTATTATTCTAATGATATGTATTTTTCAAATAAATAATTCATGGTAATATAATAATGAATGGCCCTAAAATTAGAGTTGGTCCCTTCATCCATCCAAATGAAGGCTTTAAAATTACATTTTTCTTGTTCAAAATCATTTTTTTGGAAAATTTGTAGATATTAGAAGAGTAAAAGAATCATTTTATATTTATAAAGGTTGAATAAAATGAGTTAAATGAACACTTTAGCTAACACTACTTATGATTTTGAAGTTGAGTCATGTAACCTAGCTAATAAAAACAAATATATGGAGATAAGTTCCTTAACAAAATTGTATTTTATTAATCATAAGAATGAAATATTTTTTTGAAATAATTTCATTTCATAAGGCTTATAAATATTTCATATTTGAAAAATAGAAAATTACATTTTACAATGCACTTTAGAATAATAAGTCAATTATAGTGACATTCAAACAAAAGCTAAAAACTATAATTCATGGATGAAATTCGTACATTTGAATTTGCTATTACATTGACCAATTTTTCTCAATCAAATTGAAAACCACAAACTAAAAATTCCTTAAAAAAAATATTGTAGCTTGGATATTAGTGATAGAACTTTAGAGAATTTTATTCATTTAAATTGAAGTATTCAACTTAAAATATTTACTATAGATATTTGTTTCTTTTCAACATACTTGAAGGATTATTTCTAGAAGTAACAAAGTTAGTTTTTAAGGTGAAACAATCTTGTATGCTCTTAACTATACAATAACATCAAAGAAAAGTCTTAAATACCCAAACATGAAGTGTTAAAGAATTTGGAAACAATTCAATGAATGTATGCATAAAATCACCTTCTATTTTATATTTGGAATTGATTCTACTAGTTTGTTGTTCTAAATTTAAACTCTTGGCTTCTAAAAGATCAAGTAACATTACATGAATTTTTGTTACCATCTTTTTACTTTATTAGTGGAAAAATAAAAATTTTAAAGGCTCATCATTCTTTTTAGAATCCCACATGCTAGCTATGCTTTTCGTTTTTCAAGAAAATCTTTTTAAATCTGAATATATTGGAAGTTTCAAGGTGATTTGTACTTCACCATACTAGTGCATGCAATTGCCTATTATTTTACAATAAGTCTAGTCATGCACTCAAAGTGCATAGAAATGCTTGATTTGCACTAGTTTGTACTAAAATTTGGATATTTGCATTGAAATCTGCAATGCAATGTTCATCCCTTTTTGCCACAACTAATTCACAACTTTTAGCAAAAAATTTAAGATAATTCCTTTATAATTTGAACAAAGTGCACACTTAGCACTTTAAAAAACAAATATTCAAATTTTGAATAATGGATGTATCCAAATACAACCGACATATACCAAAATGCTTTTTTTTCATCCATAATTTTTTGAAGATTCTTTCTTACTGCTTGAGCATTTGTACAATATAGATTTTGAAGACTTTGTTTTTCAAAAATTCTATACTTCAAAGGATATTAGGTTTAGCCTCATAAAAAAACTTTTTCAATTTATTAAAAACCCTTCAAAAACAACTTGAATAAAAATAATTTTTTTTATTCTTCTTGTGATAAAATCTTAAAATTATAAATTCAAAAAAAAAAATCCTTAAAAAATCCTTAAAAAAGAAAAATTCACTCTACAATTGATTCTAAAAAATATATATTCAACTTGCCATGAAATAAAATTTGGAAAATATTAGTTAGTGTAGTTGTGGTATGAAAATGATTTTTAGATCAAATTTTACAACTATTATTATTAAAATTGTTATTAAATTATTATTTGAGATACATTTTATAATATGGCTTCATAATTTTGGAAATTTAGACTACCCCTAGTCTTTAAGGAGTTTAAAAAAAAAAGTGAAAAAAATAATTTTAAAAATCCATATAGGCCCATTTAAAATTCTGAACATTAAAGTTAAATATAAAAATTAATATTTATAAAATATGAATTAAAAAAATTCTCAAGACCTTAATTATTATTTTTGAATATAATCTCAAATGCTATCAAAGAGATTCTGAATTTAGAGTGCAGTTTTATTTATTTGGCATAAAATTTTGAGATATTTACATTTTTCTATTAAACTTCCAAAAGATGAACTATGTAATCATATGCAGAATGATGTACAAAAACCTTTCGTCAAAATTTTGAGTTGGTAAATATCTTACTATTAGTGAAGTTTTACAATTTGAAATTTCAACTCAATATACTTCAATGAATTAGCTATGTGCTATTACAGTTAGGTTAAAATCAATCAATCAAAATAATTTATTTATTTTAGAGACCCAGGTTGAGACCAAAAACACATTGTACCTCATTGCTTAGTCAAATTGGGTACAAATTAGAGCTAGTAACATGACACATTTAAAATTTTTTTTTTAATTCATTTCTTTTTTACTTTATAATGGCCTACTTAAAATGCAAAAGTCCAACATAGGCCTTTCCATCATATAGGAGAGTAAATTAACAAAATAAAGCATACCAAATTTGGTTGTATTTATTTTGAGATCTATTTTTTTTTCTAAGAGAAAATTTTAACCTTGTAAAGATGCTACAAACCTAAAATGTCCTATGGATGATCTCATTGAAGAAACAAAGAATGTACCTATTGATCTAATAATCAAGAATATTTTGGTAATTACCATGGTTATAAGGGGCATGTCTTTTCAAGGGTAACCTTCAATTTCCTATGCAAACACTAAAAGTCTAGTTGGATGATTTCACCTAAGATTGTTGGATGGTAATAAAATGTTCCTTCATCCAATTTCTTTTTAGTAGTTGATTGAGTACATTTTCAATGAATAGTAATGCAAATTATTTCATCATGGTATAATTGACTTTTATAAAGAAGACAATGCTTAATCCACAAATTACTTTGTTAGAGTATTTGATCTTTTTTTTTTCCTATTTATGGTTGATGTGAGTCTCAACCATAAAAATTATACTTTTTGAATTTGAGTTCAAATAAAAAAAAAAATGAGGCTTATTAAGTGTGGTTTCTTCTAGAATTGAAAATTTTGAAAAATGTGTAAATCTCAATATTTTGTAGCCAACAATGTAAGTGATGCTTGAAAATCAATGAATATGGGCTTGTCTTTTTAAGGTTAATTGGCAAATGTTTGCATTACAAAATGAAGGATAAAAATGATAAAGCTTTCCAAGTCAATAGAGTTAATTGTAAAGTGTATGCAATGTGAAATTTTGAGTTGAAGTTTGAAAAAAATACAAGAGGAAACTCCTTGGAGCATTATCAAACCTGGGGTCTCATAGAGTTTGGTGTTGTGTTTCTTTTGTACTATTATTAGTTAAACCTTCTTTTGACATCTTGTGTTACAATTGGGAATGACCTTTACAATTATCTCCAATAGCCCTAGCAAAGTGTCAATAGGTTGGTAACTCACATCTACCAATCTTGAAGCCCTAGCTTCAATGACTCGCCTGCTTAGTGGGCTTTGCTACCCGAACACCACATGGAAGCCCGCCCTAAGTTCAGAACCACTAGCCAATGCATCCAAAGGCGACAAATTTTTTATTTTTCTGTCAAAATCAAATGCAAATTGCACATAATTAGATTGGCGGAAAGGCAACGAAAACACTCAAGTGACCTTGTGGGGAAGGCTTCCTTCAATTTGTGCATTGAATTTGACAAGTTACACCCCAATCTAACGTTGTGGGGCAATCTCTTGGATTCACGAGTATAGTAATATGCCTGCCCTCATACACAATTTTTTCTTCCTTCTCGTTTGTGTTTTCTTGCACCTCATACAATGTAGTATTGTACTGAACTCAAAGATCAATATAATGGGGAAATTTTTTTGAATAATTATTGATGTGTGAAGGTTGGATAGCTCAAAATATGTGTCTTTTGTACAAAATTCTATTGATTTTTCTCACTTGTAACATACTTTTAATTTTTACCTCCAAAGATAATGCTATTGAGAACTATTTTTAGGGAGGGTGTGAATTGTAAAATTACTATGATTCCAAGAGCTAATTAGACATTTCATGACGTACATGTATTTTCAAGCATTCAAAAAAACTTCTTTTAAGCATATATCAAAAGGTAAAATTATGTCAATTCCTTTAGAGATTGATAAATTTCAATGATGAATCTCATTTATGAATATGAAATGAATTTTTTAATTAGAATGAACCTCACAAATGAATCTAACAATAAATTCTGGACTCAAGAAGGCATACGACATGTTTTCAACCAAAGCCTCATTTGTGCAAAATAGGGTGAACCATTTTCATGAATGAAGGGAATACAATTTGGTCTTAGCAACTTCATTATTATGTGATAAATGACGCATTGATACCTAATGACATTGCTAAGACTAGTTTTAGTTTTGTGCTTCTCAAAAATTAGGTCCATCTATGCATTGTGAACAAATCAAATTGTACTATATACTTTCGTAATTTTTACTAATTCCAAGCTTGATGAAAAATTAGCAATAAATAGTGCAATCTTCATTATTTCTATTCCTTAATTAGAGAAAATTATTCCTTACACCATCACTCATTTGGACTTGTGCTAAAATGTTTAACATTAATTGTTGAAAACAAGTTGTATATTTTATTTCTGATGTAGTTGTCAACAATGGTAGCAACTACTAACATGGCCATTGTTGTTGTTGTTGTTGTTCATAATCAATTTGCTTAGTCTATAAGCATTTAATTCAATTTTTGACACATCATAGTATTTTTTTGTACATTTGACATAGAAGGTGCATAAAAGTTTAGATGGGGTATGGCTTGCCATATTTTAGTGCAATATTTACATTTAAAGAGTAAAATATGAATCTGGAAATACAAAATCTAATAGAACTTTAACCTTGCTACACTGCTACAGACACTAAGTATCTAGTTGGACGACTTCACCTAAGAATATAGGATGGAAAAAAACATTTTTTCATCCAATTTTTCGGTTAGTTTCTTAAGTACATTTTCACTAAATAGTATTACAAATTCCTTCATCATGGTATAATTGACTTTCTTGAAGAAGAAGAAGATGCTTAATCCATAGATCACCCTAACTTGTAGTGTATTTTGGCCACTTAATTCTTGCTATTTACTCTTGATGTGAATTTAGCCATTAAAATGATATTTAAATTTTTTTTAATTCAACTAATGAAATGAAGTTTATCAAGTATAGTTTCTATTCCAATTAGAAAATTTGAACTTTTTGTATATTTCAATATTTTATAGTTTTTAATTTAGGCCTACAACTATGGTTTGTTGATTTTTTTATTTTAGAATGACTAGTTAACTTTGGCTTATATTATAATGTTATACACTATATTATTCTATGGTGAAATTCTCAGATTTTTTGAATATATTTGTATATGATATGAATTTTCTTCAAAAATTTACAATAATTTCAATTTTTTCCCCCAAAGTCTAAAAATTCATGAGTCAAACTTGAAGATAGACATATGACTATCTTTGAAAGAAATATAAAAATCTTCATTCATATGTAGTTGTAAAATAGCAAAAAATATTCTTGAAGGTTTGGGGAGGTTCCTATGATCTCAAATTTTGGCATGATTATTTGAAGCTCTTCTTGAAGATAGGAAAACTAATTATTTATAGAGTATTTAAGAATAATTTTTATTTTAATGATTGCTTAGGACCAATACTTATGCAATTGAACCAAAAAAGTAGGCAAAAAAGGGCAACCAAAAATAAATATATTGACATTATTTTTTAAATTATTTTTTTATAGTTTATACTTGTTTATGTGGAAGGATAAGAAATATTTTGTTTGGATAAGTAATGTGAAAGTTATGGAGCATCTTGTTGTATGGGCAATTGTAACAAATTCTTGAAGAAATAATGTAATGGATTTGCTTACGAACTCATTTTTCAAAAAATTTCACAAAAATTAAGTACAATATGTTTTGATTTGCTTTGTACAACAATTTTACAATTCAAATCAATGTATTTCAATTCCATCTTAGAACTTTTAACAATTTAATTTTTTTATTCTATTTCATAACTACTTTGACTTAAAGAATTTTTAAAAATTAATTAATTATTTAAAAAAAATTTAATCCCAAACTTTCAACTCAATTTTTCAGCACAAAAAAAAATTTAAATCAAAATCTTCAGGAAAAAAAATTTCAAGTTAAAAAATTTCAGAGCTATAGAATTTAGTTTGTTAAGGTGCAGAAAACTGTTTTTCTTAACTTAAAACAATTATGTTTTGTAATCTATCATAGCTTATTAGCAGCTTGGACAACTTTCTCTCTAATGATAATTAATGAAGTATAAAAATAGTTGAGTAATTAAAAAATAACATATGAAAATTAGGCAATTTTAAAACATAATAGATAGCCTATAGTTACACGTTTATTAATTTTGTTTTTATAATTTTTTGTAGTTGCTTTGACTTTCATTAAAGACATTGCATTTTACCTAAACACTTGTTTTGACCTCCAACCTTTAAACCTACCTTGTATGTCAAGGCTTAGTTAAATATCAAGGTTTGTTGCAAGTGAGAGACTTATTTGTTTGTGAGAGATTGTATTTTAGAATGGTGATGCAAAATACTTTGCTATGTATATTTTTAGTTATTGACAAAGAAGAAATGTAAGATTAATTGTATGGCACGTGAATTTGCAATGTTGGGCAAAAGATTGGAAATGGAGAAGGCTATAGAGAAAGAAGTTATAAGACAGCCCATTCTAACTATTGAATTTCTATAAACAAGACAATCTTTTCATATATATTTATTTTTTGTGCAAATTAGGTCATTAAATTTCTTTTTAATTATTTCTTTTTTGACCAAGCTACTAGGAAATTATAGTGTTTGTTTCAAAACTTCTTCATAAAAACTTTAAACTAATTGAATGCAAGATCCTATAATTAGATGTGCAAAATTAATAAATTAATAAATTTGTATTGGATGTGGCAATTTTGAGTGCTTTTTGATGGAAAAATGATCCATAGGGACTATAGCAGATAAGAATTTACTTCAAGATTGTATATAGTTTTACTTAGATACATGTTAAGTACCTATGAGTTGATAATTTTGATGGTGTAGGAAAATAAGTGACCTTAGTTCAAATAAAATACTCCATATTGGAAGCATTGGGAATACTAAAAGTAGATGTTTAGAAAGTTACCATTAGGTTTGACCAAGAAGCATCCAATTGAGTAGGAAGTGAATGTGCCAAAGTTCTCAAGACATGATTCCAAATTGGTCACATCATCACTTGTTTTATCCATTTGTCTTTTGTCTATTGTACTATAGTCGTTTATTATTGCAGATGAAATCTCGAAGACATTCCTCAAGGTACATGTTTACTTTCTTAATTCACACACAACAACAATAGTCATTCATATCTTCATATGTTGGTCTCCAAAAGTTGCATCATGCCATGTCCCCAAAGGCTCATATTTCCAAATCATTGTTGTTGAAAGATCAATTCAAAGACCATGATTAGTTTCTTTGTCTCCTACCTTAATTGTTTTTTTGGTGGATGATTTTGTTATTTTTCCTTTTGAAATTAGGTTAAGTTTCTAATTTGAAAATTGCTTGTCAAAAATGATTTCTAATTGTTTATAAGATCAAAATCTTCTAAAAGCACCAAAATTTTGACTATGAAAAATGTTCTAAACTTCAAAGGGGAAAGCCCTTGTAGCAAAAAACTAATATTTAACCTCCCATCAATTTGTAAAAGAATGTACAATATTGTTTCAATTTTTATTATTGATAAATATTGGTTATAGAAATGGTGCTTCCAAATTCTAACGATTGGTGGATTGTAGTTTACATCTTTTGTATAGAGTCAAGGATGAGAATTAGATTTTTATTCCATTGCATGTCTTCCTAAACTTGGACTCCTAAAACATTTCACATGCAAGCTTACAACCAAACTAAAATATAAAAATTGACAAAATGCCAACATTTTTTATATGGAGAAGTTATCAAACAAAAATAAATCACTTGATAGTAAAAGATATAAGAATCGTAATTAAATATATGTAGCTAATTCATTCCACATGTTTGTCTACTCAAAACTTGTAAACCTCAAAGTTCCATCCGTCTTTTATGAAGGTTGCTATTATATGAGCCTAGGAGAATGAGCATATGAGTCTAAAAGACTATACACCTATATTATAGGTGTATAGTATAGAAACCTTCTATGATTATTGTATAACTATAATAGGAATACATGTATTATAGATGTTTATATTATAAGCACTTTCGATGCTTGTAGTACATCTACTTATATATATACTCAAAGCTCACATGCTCACATATTAGCACCATTGAATCTTTTATTAGGAGATGGTATTGTGCTAGTGCACTACAAAAATGCACTCAAAGGACACTTAAGAGGTTTGTCTAAAGTAGCAAAAGAGGTTAAATTTTGTAAACTCCAAAGTAGATATGATACATTGTAGAATACATCATCTATTTAAACAATGATTTTACAATAATATAGGTCCCAATGTAAAAATAGGTCCCCTTTGGATGATGCTAGGAAAATTGAAATTCCTTGAAAAACAATGAAACATAGCACTTTCAAAAAAGAAAACAAAGACACTATCCAAAAGTAATCTAAAATAAAAGACAACTAAGTATGCAAAGTTATTTTTAGTGTAAAAGAAAAATTAGAATAAAAAAGATAAAGATGAAATTTAAAAGTTGTCAACTTCACCACCTATAAACTATAGGAATTGCTTTTTATTTCAACTCACAATTCTCATTTGTCTACTCTCTTTCTATTCTTTTTCATTTCTTTTATAGTGTACTTCTTTCTCTTTCATTACTATTTTTTTCTTCCAAAACCTCACAAAGAAATCAACAATGACATTCAAAAAAAATTTCAAAATCTTTTTTGTTGTTGCAATGTTCATTGTTTTGCCATTCACATTAGCAATAGTGGTTGACAACAATGAATCACAAAGCAATGTTGCTTTGGCTCCATTTCAATCCTCCAAACATGGCCCTTTAGAATCCCCATTGACTTCCATTGCTTGTTCTAATTGCAAATTCACCAATAGCATCATCAAGCTTTGATGTGTCCAAACCACATGAGGTTGTTGTTGTGGCCTCACTTGACTTGGATAAACACAACCCATTCTCTCATCCATTCCCATTTTCGAACTTGGGAATCATCAAGTGATTCAAATTGTGCATTTCTAATTCCAATCCCGCACCTGATTCAAGATTGTGGTCCATCATCTCATTCTACTTGTTTTTGTTTGCCTTGGCAAAATTGTGTAATTACAAATACACAATTGTGGATGCCAACAAGAATTTAGTGTCAATCCAAATGAAATGATGTTAGTTTGAAATGTTGTTTGAAGAAAAATTAAATGGTAGAAGGAACTTTTGGGGTTTAAAAATGAAATACATTGTAGATTTGGTAGACAAGATTCAAATAGATCAAACTATAGTGAAATGATAAAATATGAGACTTTTTGAGGTTTATTGAATCCAATTGTATTTATTTTTCATCATTTTATTTAAAATTTGATCTTTTAGAAAGTTAGACAAGACTCCCATCACCAAGTATTTTTGAGATGAAAGTGTGATTTAAATACATTCCATTATTTACTCAAACAAATGCATACAATAAATGACTGAGGGGTGCTATTACGTGAGTATAGGAACATGCGCCTATAAGCCTAAAAGAATATACACTTATATTACAAGAATTTGCATTATAAAAACCTCCCATGATTACAGTATAACTATATTATAGGTATCTATATCATATGTGTTTATATTAAAAGCACCTTCAATAATTGTAGGATTCCTACCTACATATATACTCAAGAATCACATACTTGCACTTTCATGCTCACAAATTGATACCATTGATACATAACTTAATATTTAATAAATGCTAATTTCTTTCACCAAATCTTTAGTTTTGCTCAGTCTCTTCATTTTTGTTTGATTTTTACTTTTAAAATGAATGATATTTCTTCAGTATTTATAAACAAACATTGGTGGGATCATTGACAATTTGCACAATTGAGCTGTTCTCTTTGCACAATTTGCACAATTTGAATTTGAATTGTGCTCAATGTCCTCTTTTTGCAAAGGTTAGATGTAAACTTTGATTTTAAAAAACAACTTGATGTAATTAGTTCTAGTGTGCCCCATGCTATTCCCTTGATTAAAATAAAAGTTTAAGTAATTTTTTAATTTTTTAATTTATAAAAACTTTGAAATTCAATAACTTTTATGTCAAAGGTTTGGACCCCACAAAACAAGGCACATACACCCTTCTTTGCCAAGGGCTTTCCAACAGTACCAAGAATGCAACTGGAAGATGCACAGTTGCAAAGATCTAATGTAACAAACAAACATGCAAACAACCTATCTTAAGGTATTGATGATGATGTATGCTACTTGCCTTAACCCTGAAGCACTCTGACGTCCATGTTTTGGACGATGAACAAAGTGCTTCCAAGCATTGTATTGTCTAGAAACTTTACATGCATCCAATCTCATACTTCAATCTTGAAGAGAAAACCTTCCTTTATGACAAATTTCTTGAAATTGCAGCAAATGGTATTTCTGTAAAAAGATATAAGATATTCTGCAAATTGTTTTCTAATGCATGAAACTTACACTACAATAACTCATTGAATCCTTAGAATTTTCAAATTTTGAAGTGAAGTAAAAAAAATAAAAGCATGAGAAGTTCAGTTTCTACTTTAAATTTAAATTGAGTTCAAAATCGGATATTTTGAAAGCTACAATTGAATTTGACTGAGACAGATGCAAATTTGGGATGCAGGGACCTTCAGAGTTAATATACAGAGAAAAGAGAACCAACCCACGGCAACCAAGGGCGAGAACGAAACCATGATACAAAATCAATGTACCAAAGACGAAAAGATTGAATTAGTTGTGAGATGCTAGATGCCATATTAGAACTACAACAGAGCCATCGAGACCAAGCCTCCAAGTCAACCTAGAGCAAATTTCAATGAGATTCTTGAGCATCGCAAAAAACCTGCACGTCTAAACACAGCAATGCCGCAATTCAAAAAATTCTATGTATTAACAGCTCTTTGCAGCTAGCCGGCTTTCAATGGAAGGGGAGTCAAGAAAATATCACTTTCACAAATTCAGGAAATGCAGGGGCAACCCTACAGCATTGGTTGCTCCTCTCGCCAAGGTCAAAATGAACAAGACTAGCGGGAGAGCCTCAATATTGTTCCATGACATCCGAGGGCTCTAAACTTGCTGGCAGCTCATGCCAACCCGTCTTCACAGAATGAAATCCCACTTTGCATCCACCATAAGTTGAGATGCCTGTAGAGTTTGCAAGTCTTAATATCTACATGTGCTTTGTGAGCATTCGTCACTGCACACCTGTTCGCTCGTTCACCAAGAGTCTTCAGCTGTAGTTCATTTAATTCCTTTCACCTACCTTTGAAGTATCTATAAGCTGGAAAACAGATCAATTTCAAGATTGAAATAAGAGCGATAAAACTCTAGGCAGGCAGTCTGGATGTTACATCAAATAAGACAACTACTCAGGGTAATAAGATTAAAGATTTGAGGTCGGACCAATACCATACGAATGACGAACTGGAAATGTATGACAAAATTCTCTAATCCACAGCAAAACAAGAATCTCCATTCCAAGCTAAACAGTTGCAACAGTAATTGATCAGTGCAAAGAAACTAGCTGTAGTAAACAGAATTTCAATAAAAAACAAAAACATGAAAAGACTTTTGAGAGCAAGCCAAATAAGAGGATTCACTTACGAGGTAGGTCTAAGTCTATTCAAGTGACGCTGTCGGCATCCCAAGAGCAACAGGTACTGGTTGCGATGTCGGTGTCGGTTCCTCGGGAGCTCGTGGTACTGCTGGAGGGGTGGCTTGAGGACCCCCCGCTTGAGGAACCGCTTGAGGAATGGCCTGAGGAACTGCTTGAGGAATGGCCTGAGAAACCGCTTGCGGAGAGGACTGAGGAACTGCTTGAGGGGTGACTTGAGGAACTGCCTGAGGGACGGCTGGAGGAACTTCAGCAAATTTAGCTTGTTGTTTAGCAATACGTGTTTGCTTCCTGAGTTGCCTACGGTGCTCTCGCTCCTTGGCAAGCGCAGCTTCTTCAGCTACCTTCTTTCTGCATATGAATTTTTCGCACCACCACATGAGTACAGATTATCGGATTAAATATCACTCTGAAACGAGTCAAAACATTACATATATCTAAATCATTGCAAAATTTATGATCAAACTCGACATTCTGACAAAGTTGTATCTGACGTATCACAGGCACGACTAAAAGACAATTGCACACGAAAGCCGGTCTCAAAGATCTTCAACAAGGAAATCAAACCTAGTTATGTAGTCGTGGGCTGCATGGGCAAACCCAGGTTTGTAAGAAAAGAGAAGTCCACGAAGAGGTTTGTTATCGATGGTTGCTTCGATAGTGAAGCCATGATGGAAGACATCTGTAATCTTCGCTTCAAAGGTCCGCTCGGCCACTGGAACAACATCAAACATCCCATACATGCTCGAACCTGCAAATGATCTCCAACAGAGCTAGGCCTAAGTTCCTAAACCATGAGGTATGCAAGTTGCTTCGTTCCTACAACAGTTAAAAGCGTTCTTCCATCATGTGAAGAAAGAACAACAATAATGTAGACAGAATGGTTTACTGACCGACTGTGGATACCATGGGAGAGGCATGGTCTTCCTGCCCAATTATTCCGTCACCTTGACGCTTGCGCTTTAATTCTTTCCTCAGTGACAACTTCTCTCTCCTTGGTTCAGATTCTGTCTTCTCTATTTTCATCTCTGCCAAAACATAAATCGTAAATATTTCTGTGCCCAGAGAGCTTTCTACCTGTCACGGAAAGACACGCAGTAATCAGATATAGAGGGTCCAGGTCTCAAGTGTTAATCAGCCAGTACCTGTGTCCAAATAGTACATATCATCTAACGCTTCCAAGTTTTCGTTGCATCCACCAATGAAGAGAAGGATACCGCGCTCGGGATCCACAACATCTCCAGCCAAGGAGAATCGTGGGGAAGGTCCGATTCCACTGGTTATAGCCTTTGTCCAAACACCACTATCTGCACATCAACAAAGGGACAAATTTCAGCTCAATGGCCTTGACGAAACAGAATGTGGGTAAGCAAGGTTCCAAAAACTGCAAAGAAAGAACAAGGAGACAAGAGCTATACAAAGGTCACTGGATAATGCATCACTAACTGTTTACCTTATCCCTCAACATTGCCAGAAGCCGATAAAATAAAATTATAAGAAATAGAAGAAACTAGATTCGTGCAGAGTTTCTAAATTATTTTTCGTTTTCCAACTACAATCCCTAGAGGGCAGAACATACCAACATTAAGGACGTGGAGGTCATCAAAGAGCTTCCGATCATCTGTAAATCCTCCAAAAACAAAGAGATACTTTCGTAGAGCCACAGTAGTATGCCCAGCTCGAGGAATTATCTTCTGCCCACTTGTTCTCAACTCTTTCCAAATAAACGTCTCTGCATGCGAAAGTCACATTCCGTCAACAGTGACGGAGCGACTTAATCTAAGATACTGACTTATAGCAATCTCAATCCAGCAAAGGCTGAAAACTAAAATTTCACATGTCAAAAAGAATCAATCCCCACTAAGCCTAGCAGATTCTGGACTTTTACAACCCGTTCATGTAGCTAATGGCCCGTTAAGTGGCAAAGAATTAGTAATTCTAGACCAGCACATTCAATATCAAAAGGATCCTAAGGAAAAAAAAAGGTGAAAAAATGTAGACATTGAAGAGCACTAACCAGTGTCAAGTACATAGATATCTGACAAGAACGAATTTGATGCATCTTCGCCTCCAAGTATTATAAGCTTGTTGTTCCAGGATGACATAGAATGGCTGTCCCTTGCAGCTGGGTGGTTTCCTGTAGTTGATACCTTTACCCAATACATGGGCAAATGCGCTGCAAATAACAACAATGCAGTAGGAGAGTAAATAAATGCAAAAATGATAAAACAAACAAACGACAGGCCTCTGCATTCATGTGTGAACCAAGCATCCAACTAGTATGACAAGAAGATATAGCATCACAAATCTCATCAAAATGGTATCAGTGAAAGATTAGAGTGTTACCTGTGTCCAAATAGTATAGATCATTAAAATAAGAATCATCCGAACCATCGTTCAATTTTCCGCATCCCCCAAAAATGTACATGCGAGTTCCAATTACAGCCGCGGCATGTCCCTCACGGGCACCGGGTGCATTTCCCGTGGTGGTGGGAGCAGACCACTGGTTGTTGACTGTACCCGGTAAAATGTTCAGAAATAATTCAAGAGTTTGCAGCGTCTATAGACTTCTTTCAATTGTTCAATGAAAATGAAATTAAAACAATAAGAAAACTTTCGGTATTGAACAAAAAGAATCCAGGAGAGCAAAAGGCCACTACGTTTCAAACAGACTACCACACAAGAAGCCACATTTGGCTGAGTGACTACCTGTATCAAGAACATGGAGATCATCCAGTGGACTAGAACCATCAGTCCCACCAAAAAGGTAGAGGTTATTCCCCATGGTAACACAGGTGTGGCTATCACGAGGTGTAGGCGGAAGTCCCTTAATATTCGGTTTGCTCCATGTTTGCTTCACTGCACCCAAAAAATATATATACGGAGTATTCGTTAAGGTAGCAATCTCGCAAAGTAGCCCCTAATAAACCTTGGCCACAATGTAGGTATTGATGACGAGGACGCACAACAACTGAACAGCAGAGCCTTGGGTCGGTTTTGGTGCACCTAAAGGTCAGAATTTGAAAATTCGTAATCCATTCATAAAGTATCGAAACAGTACACTAGAATGCACCGGAATCACTAGCAAAGAATATTGACGATGGAAGTCATTATGATTAGGGGAACTATACTCAGTTGCTTAACAGTTGTTTTTAGGTGTCATTACCTTAATACAAGCATTACAGAAGCATATATGCGTCAAAGACACAGACCAGACAAAGAACATTATCATGTAGTGGTTCCAAAGTTTTCATACATTAACAAACCTCTCAAATATAACCATCAAAGAGACCACAATAAAAGCGAATCAGATATCATACCAGAGTCGAAGACATAAACGTCTTGTGTTTGACAATCATCTTTTCCATATCCACCAAATACATACAGATAACGGCCATTCTTGACTGTATTAGCAGTGTGCCCCCATTTTTTCCCCGGACCAGCTGTGCCCCCTTTGCGCCCCGGCGACTTCTTCACCTCCACATTTATATCCTTCGGCGGTTTGTGCTTCACTTTCACCCGTTCCCACTTCATGGTGAGAGCAATCGCCTGCGCTTCGACTGCAAGGTCACATAATCACAGATTAGAAAAGAAACCCATGATATCAACGTGACAGCTTCATGCCAATGTTGTAACATGAAAAGAAGAAACGAGTATTGCCCAGGTGACACCACCCCCAAATGTACACCACACGCACATTCTCTCCAAGAAATTGAGTATTTCCTAAGCTGCACTCCCCCCTAGAATAACACCAGTTCACATTTACCACCATAAAATCAGCTTTCAACATTCACCATACAAATTCATAAAACTCCAGCTCAAAGAAAACTCCCCGCAGGAACGAGAATTTCAAACAATGCCGAATTATTGAAATTCACAAAAAAATCTCCAACATCGAGCTAAACCAAACAACAGCGACAGATCAATCACAGAACTCTAACCATAAAAGTTCCAGGTCCCCCCGAAGAAACCCTAATGCACAATTTCCCACAACCCGAATACAAAACCCCCGACGTCCAAAAAACTTCGTGTCGGTGAAACTTTTCCGACTCCGCATTGCACAAAATGAAAATGCCCCTCTTGAAGAACGAAATTCACAGAGAACCAAGGTAAACCCCGGAGAGGTTTTAGGGTTCCCACAGAAGCGATGTAAGGACTTACAAGGCATGGATGAGAGAGAGAGAAGAGAGAGAAGAAAGAGAAAGCTCGAGAAATTGTTACCGGGAAATGCAGGTGAGTGAAAACGGCAACTAATGCAAGGTTTCCGTTTGGAAGATTGGGAAAACCGCAGATTAAGCTTAAGCAGAAAAAATAAAACAGTTCGTCGGTGGTGCAGACGAAATGCGCGCGAGCGAGCTTTCTTTCTCTCTGTCGTCGTCTCCGTCAGTCGCACAACCGAGACGTGAACTGCCGAAGCGCGGGTTTCTCTCTGGCCACGTAGACGGGATCCACGTCTGCATAATTTACCTATAAATACGTCCAGTTGGACTATACACTAAAAGTGATATACAGTATATTATGATATATTTTGTGTTACTTACCCTATTATCCGATTCCTTTCTAATTCTCATTTGGTTGATAAATAGTTTTCAAGTTGACATTTTGTATTGGTACATCATTTAGTTTGTTTTTGACTTGATTTGTCATTGTCATTGTGATATGGTTTTAGAAACCTATTTATTTTAGCTGTAAGGTATTCAATCTACAAACAAGGTTTGATTGCAATTCCCCAAGTTTTTTTCATGTGATAGAGTGTGTAGACTACTTGAGTTGTGGTTCTATGTGAATGGTTTTGTGTTCTAGACTTCAAATATCAAATACCTAAGTCAGATCATATTATGTCCAAAATGGTTTACTGTATGCTAATCATACCTTTCCAAGATAAATTAGAGACCTCTAAAATTTTGGATGATTTCTAAGCACTAAAACTTCATCTATGGTTTTTTCTTGAGTTTTTTAATCAATGACTTTTGGTTTATTTTCCTATAGGTTTGTATGTTTTATAACTACTAATTCAATCTGAGGATTGAAATTCTTCCTAAGTTTTACTTTAAATCTTGGTTTTCACCCAATTTTGTCTAATTCATCCTACTTTATTTTCTTCAATTTTGGCTTTTTTTTATAATTGCTTTATATTTTTTTAAATGTTTAAAAATTAGCTATGTGAATTGAAACCTTAAGGTTGTATTTGAGTAAACTCCAAAGTGTAATTCTAACACTTGAATTTCTAGTTGAATAGTGATTTTGGATGGAATTTAACCTCTAAAGGACCAAGGCCTTCTTTTTGCCAAAAAACACTCAAAACTACCATTTCTATAGCAAAAGGTAAAAAAAAAAAATTGAATTTTCACATCTAACAGTAGGATCTTACACCTAATTAGTCTAAAAATGTGTGGAAAAAATTTCAAAATTTTTGAAGGCACAAATTGCATGATATCTACATTTAATGTGGGAAAAACAAGTTTTGTAGCACATTGTGGGACTAGATTTTTTGACTTTGAACATTTTTAACTTTAATTTTTTGTACTATAGAGTTTTGAGCTTTAAATCTTTATGGTATAAAGATGAGTTGAGAGTCTAAGAAAAATTTAAAATATTAAAATATTAAAATTTATTCTTTAAAAATTTGTTAAATAGAAGTAGGTACAAGATAGAAGGAAAATCTAAATTATTAATATCTCTAAAATGGAATTAAAATGCACTAATTCCAATGGTGAGATTGTTGTAGACTATGTGGAACCATTTTTTTGAAAAAATTGTAAAAATTACATTGATTTCAAAAATGAATCTTACAAGTTGTTTTTTCAAAAAGATGCTCTAATTGCCCAAAAAACAAGATTGGGTATAACTTTCTTATAAAAATCCAAATGGAATGCATCAAATCTTTATATGTATATGAAAATATAATCTATGAAATAAATAAAAAATTTAATTTTAAATTTAAATTTCTGAAATTTTTATGTTGTCCCTTAGGCACCGATTAAAAAGAATTATATTCCCACAAAGCTAATCAATTTTTCTATTTTCTAAAAAAGTTTCAAAAAATAAGGAAAAAATTTTAGATTGTAGATATGTGCTTGAAATCCCATTTGTCCCCAGAATGGACAATGGTCCTTTAGGGGTTAAAATAACCAATAAAAGAGTAAGTTTCTATGTATTTACCTTGTTTATGAGAAATACCACATTGCCATACTTTCTTTGTTCTATCACCAATATTGCTTGTTCCTTGGTCTTTGGTATGTTTTATTTTTCTTGAGTTTTGTACACTTTTTTAAGAAAATTTACAAAGATTGAAATGCATAGGCATAACCTATAATCTATTCTATTTTGACCTTTCCTCAAATTATATTTTTTGAATTTTTTTTTGAATTTTCTCTAAACTATACTTTTTTTTGTCAATTTTGGGGGATAACAAAATTTTGTCTATAGTAATAATCTTCATGTTCTAATTGACATGGAATCAAACAAATATGATAACCATTGTTGTAAAAAATGCATACCAGATGTCTCATCATCCAATTAGTTATGCTTTTGGAGGGGATATTTTGAAGTAGTCCAAACTTGACTCCAATCTAGACCGAATCTTTGTATACTAATTAACTTTGAGAATCAAAGGAAAATGATTAGTAGCTTGGCACAACTCACATTATACATATTATAATATCATGGCCTCTAACTTGGTCAACTACTGTATGTGTTTTCTTTGTGTCTTTTTCTCAAATAGTGTTCAAGCCTTTAAACAAGAGCCACATCCTTTTTCCAATCCTCCTACAATCAATCCATCAACTATTTCTTCCATCTTATGCTTGGAAAGAACTAGCAGCTAGTTCAAAGCTAGGCAATGGAATTGGGAAAAAATCTGGTTGTAATTTTAAGACTTTGGCAAAAAATAAATAAATAAATCTATAATATTTCTATCTTGAGTAAAAAATTAAAAAAATAACAAGACTCATATTCAAAGAATTGGTTCAATTTGAGAATTGAAAGAAAATAGCTCGTAAAATTCAAAAAACTTCCCAAACATTGCTTCCACCTCCATTTAAGCACTCACTAAAGCTCTCTCTAGCAACTCTCACTAGGTTTTTTTGGGTTTTTTTTTCATTTTCTATGAGGTGCCAAAGTGGCAATATGAAATGTTATAATGATGCTTCAAATTTCAACATTCATTCACTTATTGGATAGAAAATCACAAGGCACATATCACATGTCCATAATTCTATTTTCATTCACAATCTGACAATTTCATCCAAGATTTTTTTTAAACTTGAAGTTTTGTGGAGAAAAAGATCATAGCTAATTGCCATTTTTTAGCCAAATTATTTTTTTCCTATGCAATCTGGCACTATAATTGCCCCCCACCCCAACACTAATCCTTCTAATTGATTAGACTTTTGAACTTTGAAAGCTGGGAGCAATCTGAAATTCGGTCTGAATGACTACCGTGATGGAGATTTGACTGGATTGGTTAAGCTGATTTGAACTTCAGTTGGAGTTTTGGGTGATAGGGGACTGGGATTTTATAACCAGGCTTTGAGGTTTAGTGAACTTGATTTCCAAATGGAGATTTTACTAACTTAGCTCACTGAACTTAAGGCTTCAATTGTGAATTGTCATCTGAGCCAGGATTTAGACCAAGAATTAAACTAAATATAACTGAAGAAAACTCAATTGATATTTGGAGCTTCTACTAAGTTATAGAAGATGAGGAGGTATTCATTTGGGCTCAAAGCTTTGCTGGATGGCGAAGTTTGAGTTTGAAACAAAGCTTGAAAAAAAAATAATGAAAATAAGCCTAAAGAAGGGAATTTTATTACATGAAGCCAAAATTTCACTGTACCTCATGGAGGTTTTAATTTTGGGGACCATCTAGAAAGCAGGAGTTTCTAAAAATATACAAATTTGCCACACTTGAAACTAGTAGTTAGTTTACACTAAAGAAAATGTGAGTCTTGATAATATCTATTGCGCTCACACCATTCCCCCATTTATTGTCATATCCGATTCTAGATTGAGATCCATCAAGTGATTTGGATTGTCCATTTTTAATTCTAATCTCATAGTTGATCTCATATTGTGATCCATCAAGCTATAAGGATTATCCTAGTTTGCCTTGACAAAATTAAGTGATTGCAAATCCATTTCCTCAATGCTAACATGAATTTAGCACTAATCCCTGAGTACCTAGTGTATATTTCTTAAAATCTAGATCCTCTCAATTCATTTTAATCAAATTATTTTATAAAATAAAATTTCCATAAATTGACTGTAACCCTTTTGGTAGTGGAGATAAACTTAGAGCTATAAGAGGAGGGACATGTCTTTTGATTGTTGTCATGTAGAAAGCATTTGCCTTGAGAAATCACAAAGATTCTGGTTACAATTAGAAATGGCTTAAGAATGAAGAAAGACTTAGAATGATAAAAGAAAGTGAGTTTATTACCCACAAATTCATCTTTTAACAACCCACAATGTATTAAAATGAAGACGAGTGAGTTTGTCACCCGCAAATTCACAAACTAAATTTAAATGACTTGAAAACTAAAGAAGCAGTAGTTGTGTAGAATCTTCAAATTGGATTGTTGAATCTTCTACACCACTATAGAACTACTTCCGATTGACCTCTCATGTATAGCTTTAGGTTGATTTATAGGCCAAAATAGGATTAAAAAACCACAAGCTTTGGAAGAGTAAAATGGTCATATCACGAGCTGAATCGTTCAAGGGATTGGTTCCTAAACTTTAAATCTATGTTGATTAGCAATCATGCTTCACCAACAAGAACAAAAAAAATACAATCTTGTGGGCGAAGAACCTTATTTTGTTATATCCACAATACAAAAAGAGCCTAAACAATGGTTTCACCCACATTGCCCATAATAACAAAATTTACAAGAAAAGACAAGCTACAAACTACAATACACAAGTCTTCAAAGTCATCTTTAACTTCTAAACTTCCAAACTTTTAAATTTTAAACTCTCAAACTCCAAACTTCAACTCGTACTCCTTTGTTGAACTTTGATTTGGTATTATTGTTTCATATAAAGTTCAAATGAGATAAATGGTTGTGTTTTGAAAAGCCAATACAATTTTGTACTTCTCCAAATATCAGTTCATTTTAATACTCTATTCAACTTCTATGACCTTAAAAAAAAAGAGCAATAGACTCTTTTTCACTCACAACTCACTTATACAAACTCCAAGTAGTGATAACTTTATGGAAAGTCAATACAATTAATCATACTCTCATCAAATTTCATTACAAACAAAAAACTTTTCTATCTTTTATGGTTGGTCAAAGTCTCTACCATTTTACATAGAAGGCAATAGACCTCCTTCTACTCAAACTAGCATAACTTTTGATTGACAACTTCAAATTAAGCAGGTGAGATTAATTTAAAAACACTACACTATAATACACAATTTTGTTAATTTTCATTTCAAAAATCTTCAAATAGAACACACTATGGCTTTTCAAACATTTGGACCTTACAAACAACAACAAGAGAGACAATGAATAGTGCTTTTTTTTTTCTCTACCTTATCTTCTATCTAAATTACAAACATGAAGTGGATTTTGGCCCACACCTTGATCATATGGCTCTCATATCAACCAAAGGTCATTTATTTTGACCATAACTAGCTTAAAACCTTCAATTAGAAGATAAATCATCCCAAAATCATTGAAAGGCAAACTATTTGAATATTTTCCTCGCACAACTTTATGCAGACAAAATAATTTTTAGAAAAAACACTCCAAGTTTAGAATAAATAACTAAAAATTAACATATCTTTAATAGAAGTAAAAAACTAAAATTTCAAGAAAAATATTATTCCATCTGCAAGAACTTGAAAATGCATTTAACAACCACTACAATGATCTACCTTAGCTAAAGAATTTACTGAACTTCTAATCAACATTGGTGGCTCCAACTTCTCTTTATAAGCCTGATCATATAATAGTGTTGATTGTTGTTTAGACCTTAAAACACTTTTCAAATGTCACTTCTTAACTACCAAACTTAACACATACAACTTGCAACAAGATCATCAATGCTTGAGCATCGCGCTAATGGTTCATGTGCCATATTGCTTCACACGAGATTATTTTGTCTAACGGAAAGGTCTAGTTTCATCTTGAGGACACTCATGCAACGATGTAGGACCCAATGGCAAAAGAAGCTAATTCAGCAATTGTGACAATGAAAATGAAAATTCTGATCTTGGTTGAAGGTCATCATCTTGAGACTTAGAAAATACCTCCAATTCATTATACTAAAATCTAAAGTAAAAACACAAAAAAACTACACCAAAATGATGAAGCTCTTAAACAATTGCCTCTTCTTAAATAGATGGACTGCACCATAACAAAAAAGCATTACATTGAAGCTATTTAAAATAATATCATCCTTCTTTCTATATGATTATAATCAAATCTAACAAAATATCATATGAATATATGTTCTTATACCATATATGCATTTATAATGTGACACTATACCATTGAAAAGATTACAATAGTCAAATAAGGAGATCTTTCAATTTCGAGAGGCCATATTTGAGGTGTTGGGGCACTTAGGGGTAAATGAAATTAAAATAAAGTTTATTTGGAATGTTTGTTTGAATACAATATATATATTGTAAAAGGAACTTTTGTATATTGAAATAATAGAATAGTTTGTAGTTTTTTATATTGTATAGATTCAAATGGATTCAAATTTTAAGTATATCATATATTATTAAATTAATTGATATTTCTATAATTCTAATGTAATTTGCTTGTCATCTTTGTATTGACAACTTTATTTTCTTCAAAGTCAAACAAGACTCCAATCAACATGTATTTTTTGATAAAATCATGAATAATTTAAATATTCATCATTCTTCATTTGAATAAATGCATGTAGAATTCAATCATTACTCAATATAAATACCAACTTTTTCAATATAACTTACCCAAGTATGCTTGATCTTTTCATTTACATATGTCCTTCGTTCATGTTCATTTTGGTGCATTTGAATAGGGACCAATTATTTAGTAATAGAAGTAAAAAGGCATCTAGAACTTGATAGACTAATCTACTTTCTTGGTATATAAGTGTAAATTCGATACATTTATTAAGTTGGTTCTTTTTGAAAGTTATTGTAGAAAAAGACATTAAATAAGTTAATTTTGCAACAGTTGGAATTTCTTAACTTTCTAATGAATGACATTTTAAAATTTTTATAATTAAATATTGGGATCAAAGTTGTCTACATTAGTAATTTGCTAGATATGCATACTTGCACACCTAGATGTCCTTTGATGATTGGCAATCATGTGTTTTAAAGTATTGTTTGCCAACCATTGTCAACCTCCAATTATTTGTGCTTGTTTATCCTTTTACCAAATGTTGTTTTTTGCCTATCAAATATTATACTTTGTTTGTCCATCTACCAAAATTTGTCCATCTTCTTATCAATTGTTGCATTGCAAATGCATACACTATATAAATATATGAATATATGAATATATGATTTAAATTGTTAGCAATTTTCTTATTTAATATCATTAACTAAATCTATCAATGACTTTGAAATTGTAGAATATTTTTATTTTACAAGGAAATACATTGTATTGTGCAAATGATTAAGAAATGATATACTACAGTTCTACAAACATTATTTTCTAATAAATGTATTATTGGAACTTTTTAGATTTGATATGTGAAAAGCTCGGGGAGGTCACTCCTATTGAGATTTAAGGATCCATGTGCGACCGGAGGGTATTTTAACTAGGGCTATTATGTGGATTATAGTTTTTTTTTGGATCCCTTCAAGTACCTAAATTTCTACACGAAGGCATTTTATACATGGTTTGAGTACTTAGAATTACTATTCATTTACAAAATACCACACCGTATTTTATTTATACTTAGTATATTTTGTCCAAAAAAGTGTAGTCTTCATTTCTATTAACATAGAAATCAACAAGTTCACAACAAGAACACAAAAACCGGCGCTATTACAATATATGTGCAAAAGAAAGGTTCAGTTTGGCTTCTATAGCCAAACAGTCCATGTCCCTACAGAGACAGAGGTAAACACTGAAGCTAAACACATGCCTAAACTCCTCGCAGCAACATAAATTCGGAGGAGTTTCTGCATCCCCCATAATTCCTCGCAGCAGGATCTGTGAGACGAGGAGCTCACGAGGGAGATCTAGTAATTGAAGCCATCACCTATCCCCCACAAATCACCCACCAAGGAGATGCATGTTCAATCCCCACCAAATTTAGCAAGCAACAGAAACCAGCAAGCTTCACAAACCAGTACAAAACAACCAACAAAACACAAGGAACCAGCAAGACAACGAACAGATGGTCAATGAACAAAGTAAATGCGAATTAGCATAGATAAACTCACCTCGATCTCGAAATGCGCTGGACGATATGAGTCGAGGAAGACGCTGGAAGTGAGCGCCGACAGATCTCCTTGCCCGCGCGACCGCCTAAACCCTGCCACCAGTTCAAATAGAACAAGCGCTTTCAGTCTCGGCATCAAAGGAGCGGTTTTTGATCGACCAACAATCATCAATGCAAATCAGTCAAAGGAAAATGCGAATGTGATTAACCCCGCAAAGGAAAGCACAAGGCGAGGAGTGAATACAAACCGGGAAAACCTTGCGCAGCACGAATACACAGCGCACAAACACGATGACGACCTGTTCCAGAGGAATGACCAGCTTCCAAGTACACTGTATTTGCAAGGTGAACCAACAGCCCTAGCTTGTTGCAACATTCCTAAATGACCCGGTTCTATGTTATGTGTGTTTGGATGCAAATTCGGTAAAAGACCTTGCGTCTTCAATGTCAAGGCTATACAAGTTTGTACTAGCTGAATAATTTAAATTCACAGTAGAAATGATACAATCAGCATCTATCCAAATGGCATCAGCAGCATCGTACTTGAATTTAGGACTAGAGTTGGTTGTTTTAGAGTACCAATTTAACAAAACCTGACAAGAGGGGGTAGTGTTGGCTTTGTTAGAAGATCTAACTGTCCTGTTCTGCAAATCAATCGGTTGCCTAGAATTTCCCCATTTATTGCCATATTTTCGTTTGATTTTTTGGACGCGGCCAAGCCACCATGTTCCTTCATCCACACCAGTTAGAACACTACATGGGTTTTTACCTTTGGATAGTCTAGTTTTGTACCTCCTGGTTGTTGCGGCTTTCACTGTAGAAGATATCCTAGTCGTGGAGCGTTGAACAAAATAAACCCCACAATCTGAACCTACACCAAGCAAACAAGTACTACTACATTGTGCAGCTGAAAGATAGTCCTCACTGTTATTGAAATAGATGGAGTTTCTCACATGGGTTAGGCGGTCCTTTGACAAAAAAGGATTTCCATTGAGCTGTGAAACCAAGGTGGATTTATAAATATTACAACCCCCAAATGTAACCACAGGCACTACTTTCTGAAGAGGAAGAACAATGTTTACCTCACCCCCCCCAGAATTCAACATGTCGGCTAGGCAGTGTCTTGCCTCAGCTTCAGCAACGGTCAATGGGTCGAGGCCGTCATCGAATTCTCCCTCCTCAAGGACAGTGCCATCATCAGCTTGGCACTCACCGCTTTTTTGGTCTGCTGAGTGCTCATCCGCTTCGTAGGCAAGCACCTCGGCGTCACCATCTTCACCGGCTACATGATTATGTGCAGGTACATGGGCGAAGCTCTTGAAATCTGCCTTCTCAACAACCCACGGCGCTGGAAACCAATCTTTTTTTTTTGCTACATTAGATGGGGCCATGTTCAAGATGCGGATGATTGTTTGTGTTTCCTTCAAGCCCTCTTTCAACGCTGAAATCACATTAGCATCTGTGGACACTTCGGAGTAATCAGCCAAATCACATCTTGACTCCCCTTCCTGCAAAGGGTGCAGACTCTCCTACACGTTCTTCATCTTGTTGTGCACTCGCCCAAATGCTAGTCCATTCTGCCCATACTCAAGACCCAACAGATGATTCAATGTATTAGCAGTGTTGACAAGCTCATTGAAGTCATACGCACGTTCAAGACCAACCATCCCTCCTATCTTTGAGAAGAAAATCTCATAGCTATCACTGCCTGTCAAATGCAATGGAACAGCAAGATCGGGATATTTTGTTCTAAAGTGCACAATCAGCAAGACAACGAAGTGGCAGCTCATCTGAATATCAAGGAAACACTGCTGACTAACAAAACAATCAGCTGTTGTGATATTCCGAGTGTTTCCAAAGACAGAGTGATCGCCATGAGTTAGCCAGAGCTTCCAAATTCTGAAAAAAAATGAAACCTTCACCGCCAACACGATCCGGTCCCGCAAGCCAAGCCTGGGACTATAGAAGATATCAATATAACTAGCACACATTTGCAAGTACATCTCAGTGCCCAAAGTGCGTTCTTGATGCACATCCTTCGCCTCTCGTAACATCTTCAGGCAATTTCGAGTCTTGGCTGCACATAACCTCTGCGTAGATGCCCAGTTTTGTCGGTTAGTTCGCTTCACATCTTCCAATTTCAAGCCATGGTCATTAGCAGTGAACTTTTGGTATACAAGCCCTATGTGTTCCAAAATACAAAGATCACCACCCAATTGCATGACACGAACAAGAGAGTCTAGGGGGTTGATTAATTTCTTCCCGTTGTGTATGTAGTCCTGGTCGTGAAGCCCTCTTGCATTACCGTTGTCATCGAGTGATGCAGAAAACAACCAGCCCTCCCACTGTACCTGTAAACAACTTCCCTCATCTGATTTGTAGTCTTTCAGTATGAGTTGACGCTGTCTACTATCTCCATCACTAGCATGACCAATAATCGGCCCAATGATGTCCTTGCACTCAGCAGACTCCCACACAACATCGATTGAATCCCATTGAGCCTGGATCCACTCTGCGTTGAATTTGCTACAAGTGTAGGAAACCACCAAAACTAGGCGAGGTAACTTCTCATGCATCGGGTTGACTACCACAATCCTGGCAAAGCCCCCCATCTGGTTAGATCGAAATGCATCAACAACAACATTGTATCCCTCCTCACCAGAGCCAACAACTGGTCTGAAGTTCGACTTGCAAACATGATCTTCTTTTGTCCCACAAAAGCCCAGCAGTACATCAAACCGTGAGTCCCACATCACTCTAGCTTTCACCTTAGTTTCGTCCTCAGCAAGGATGACTGGAACGGGACCCGAAATTCTATGAGCCTCCTTGGCAGACCTATAGATTTTCGCAACCTCCACAAAAATCTGATGTTGAACACCAGGAACAAACTGGACACCCTTCTTATTCTCACGTTTAGTTGTGCAAAACAAAGGACCAGTATAGTTAAGGCTGAACAAGTCACACATTCGGCGCCCACCATAGATTTTCATGGCCTGATAGAACGACTTAGAATTGGTAGAAAATCTGAATCCCTTTTTGTTACGATTCAAATTACTTGCAACATCTTTCATGAAGTCCCACAAGGCCGATTTTCCTCCAAACGACCCTGTTCGATGAGCAGCAATTATATTATTACAGAATTTTAGCAGATCACCGCCAGTGCAAGCTAACTTCGCATTTTCCTTCAAGGTCGGCCTTTTCACTTTTAGTTGCACCATTTTAGCCTTGGCAGCAACCAAATGCAACCTCTGAAGCTTTAATTCCTTTCTGATGACCCTACTATGAGAAGCAAGCTTAGCAGTACCAAGATACGACAACCTCCTACCATCACCTGTCCCCCGCAATCCCCTCTTCTCTATACTCTTCTCTTCCCTGACAACTCGTTTTCTAAAATCATCTTGAACAGTTATGGAAGCACACAAGGAACAAGTAAAATTCTCAAAGGGTTCCTCCGTCACACTGAACCTCCTACAATCAGCATGTCTGAACGTTCCTGAGATTATGGAAACTGACCCGTATGCAGACACAACAGCATGAACATGAGGTTCTGGATACCAGCAACCGCTTGGATGCGGGTCATTAAGCAAAGATTTAATGGGGTAAACATTCTGCCCATACGTACAATTCTCTTTCCAATAACCCCAACACATAAGAGCCTTAAAAAATGACTCATCAAGGTTTGGAGATTCACTTACATGCCCTTCGGAGTCAGAATGTTTGAACCAAGAGTGTAGTGAGGGTTGGCTAACGCCACTTGAAACTGACCGAGTTGGTCTACCTTTCTTCCCTGAAATGAGGGCTGATTTGGCCGATGCTGTAGAGTCCATCTTCTCCACAGCAAGGGCATGTTTGGTCCCTCCCAAATGGTTCAGCAGATTGGCCTCCAAGTTCTTCTTGGGAGGGCACAATGCCAAGAAATCGCTGCAATAAGAACACTTAGCCTTATACTAGTAGCTCTTCACAACAGGGTTGACAGGACATCCGGACGCGGACGCTGTGTCCACAGCGTCCGTTGACATTCGCGTCCCGGCGGACGCAGCGTCCGCCTGTCCCCCGTCCACTTGTCCGCTTGGTTCGTCCGCCTGTCCGTCCGCCCGATTACGGCCATCCGATTGACGCGCGGACTGATCTGGTCCGCACGATCTGGGCGTCCGCCTCAGGCGGTCGGGCCGTCCGCCCCGCCCGTCCGCTTTCCGACGGCGGTCGGGACGCTGCGTCCGCTAGCGTCCGTGCGTCCGGACGTCCAGAAAACGGACGCTATTTTGGGGCGGACGTTGAAATTCGTCAACCCTGCTTCACAACATCAGATTGATCAAGGTCTCCGACAACAATGAATGGTTTGTTCTTTGACTTCGCAGCTGTGTTGACACCCTCGAGAATAAGGACGCCCTCCTGTACTAAGTGTGTGTGATCCTCCGGCGTAAGTACGACAGTCTTATCCTTTGCCGCTGTCGACTGCGGATGAGAATCCCAAGCAACACCCTTATTGCGACAGTAATGCTTAATGTGATTTTCGCTCTTCATGTGGCTTTTCTTAAAATTGCTGAACAAGTTATTAACCATTACATTACTGTGGTTTCCTTGACTACCACCGAATTCCTTACGGCATTCAGAACAGTAAACCTTCACAACACCGACATTGCCAACATCGTAAGATTTCAAGTGCCAATCATGATCCTCAAGAGAAATGGCTTTCAGCTCTCTCCTCAGTTTTGCTTCAGCTTTGGCATACAATTCCAGCACTTCCTTACTAATTAGAGAGGAAGCCAGTTTCGGCTCACCTCCAGATGATGCGTTACTGACCCTAGAGGAAGTTGCCGGATCTATCGAATCACATGCAGGGTCCAATGGCTTAACATCGACTTCATTAGAATCAAGATACACTGCAGGCGAGGGAATTGAATCAGAAACGATGGAGGAATCACCCACACAACAACGCTTGTTTGCGGGCTCCTCAACCTCGCATTGAGAAATTACATGCACATCAGGTCGAATCGGGTTGAGGCGCTCCAACTTTGACCTAATCTTGCAATTCAAATCGGAATCCCAGAAATCAAAAGCGCCATCCACGACGCCCACGTCTTCAAGCATCACGCGCAAAGATTGATAGTTCCGCACAGCCGACTCGCAGAAAAGAGGCCCGATGAGCTCCGGAATGGAAGTCTCATCCTCGAGTAAGTACAAGTTAATCTTGAACCCCATCCTGCAAGCAGAAATCAATGAACAACATCAACAACGCACTCATTTCAAGCAGAACAGGGTTGTCAAGAAACCGTATCAAAGCTGAAGAGGTTAAGTGCATTCACCTAGGGTTTGAGCCAGGGTTGACAAATGTCAACGTCCGCCCCAAAATAGCGTTCATTTTCCGGACGTCCGGACGTCCGGACGCTAGCGAACGCAGCGTCCCGACCGCCGTCGGAAAGCGGACGGGCAGGGCTTGGCGGACGGACGGGGCGGACGGCCCGAGGCGGATGCCCAAATCGTGCGGACCAGATCGGTCCGCACGTGGATCGGACGGCCGTAATCGGGCGGACGAGGGACAGGCGGACGCTGCGTCCGCCGGGACGCAAATGTCAGCGGACGCTACGGACACAGTGTCCGTGTCCGGACGTCATGTCAACCCTGGTTTGAACTCTGAAGTTTGAGAAATTGAAAGCGCCAGAACAAATCGAAATCGCCAATACTCACGCAACGCAGCGCTCAATCGCAACACACGAAATCACTAAACACAGACACGCGCAGGCACAACAACAACCAACAACAAACGACCAAAGCACCAACAAAGCACGAGCTCCAAAATTTCCTTTGAAACCCCACTCACAGCCAAACATAGAACGATGATCCTCAAACCCTAGCGCTATCAGCTCGGATGACTTCATCCAGGTTGCACTTCAATTGCCTATTTTTCATCCTTTTTCTTACAGCCTGTACGGCGGGAATGGACTCTACTTTAAAAAATTTCCCACCCAAATTAAAATTATGCTATGGTACTTCTAATAATGACCTACTGCCAACCATTAAAGTAAACCCAATATTATTTATACTACTTTTTCTACAAAATCCTACAGCCTTGAATACATCTACAAAGCGTATAAATTTTATGTCCTATGAATAAACTACACCCTACCATAGGTCTCATGCAGTTTGCTACGCACAGGGTAGTAAACTCCCCGAGGTGAAAAGAGGATTGTAAGACTTTAAATCACTTTTGTAGTTTTAATGCCTTCATGATCAAACATTCTAATGTTTCAATTCATAAGTGATATTGTTGTGTTTTCTTTTCTTATGTAATCTCTAATATGTTTAGTTTAAATTAATATGGTTATAAATTCAATATGAATAAATAAAATACATCAAAATGTTGACTTTTTGTTCAACTTAAAGTAACTTCTTAGACAGGGTTGACAGGACGTCCGGACATGGACGCTGTGTCCGCAGCGTCCGCTGACATTTGCGTCCCGGCGGACGCAGCGTCCGCCTGTCCCCCGTCCGCCTGTCCGCCCCGTCCACTCGTCCATCCGCCCGATTACGGCCGTCCGATCGACGCGCGGACTGATCTGGTCCGCACAATCTGGGCGTCCGCCTTGGGCGGTCGGGTCGTCCGCCCCGTCCGTCCGCCCCGCCCCGCCCGTCCGCTTTCCGACGGCGGTCGGGACGCTGCGTCCGCTAGCGTCCGTGTGTTCGGACGTTCGGAAAACGGACGCTATTTTGGGGTGGACGTTGAAATTCGTCAACCCTGTTCCTAGAAGCTCAAGGAAGGGCTTGAACTTTTATTGGTGAACTCTAAGTTCTATAGCTATGTTTTTGGTATTGTACGAAAGCAATTTCCAAAAAAAGATATATGGACTTAGTTTTGTGGTTTTTAGTTGCACAATTGGAAAATTTTGGTTTGTTGAAGTTGGTCCTAAAAAAAGAATTTGACTAAAATAATTTTTTATTTTAGAATAAACATTACTTAAACCTAGACCATTTGAACATGTCAAAATAAAGTCCTTTTTGGTGTTGCACAAGTGTTTCATGTCATTCACTATTTGAACTTGAACTTGAACTTGAGGTTATGTAGGGGAGTTAAAGCTTTGTGGTCAAAATAATGGTCCTTAATATGATTGAATTCTAGGAATTTTTTTTTTAATGCAAACTATGAATTTATAATGAAATTGATGTTTGCAAGTTTAGGAGCCTCTATACATTAGAGGAGTACATTGGATTTGCTTCAAGAATACATATCAAACAACAACAAATAGGTACATTATCTAAGTTGGAATTTTATGTATGTTTGAAGCAAGTAACATTATATAATTCACATTTTTTTTCTAGTCACAATTGTTTTGGTGCTTCAAATGTGTTTGCATTCATCCTGTGCTAGAAATTCAGAGTCATATTTTAGATCAAAATTGAGGATATTTATTGATTAGTAGTGACATTTTTTTAACTTCTATATACACACATAAAGTATGGTCTTTAAAGAAATTAGGAATCATTATATAGAAAATTGAAGAAGTACAATTTCAAATATTTGTTGTCTATGATAATATCATGTAGGCAATTTATAGTGCTCCATGATCTACATAGGACTTTTATTATTTTATTAGTTTTGTATTGCTAAAGTTCCACATTATAGGAAAAGTACATGAAATTTTTGAATTGCAATTGATCAAATGATTTCATTGTCATTTGTAGTGAACAAAAAATAATGTGGTTTCTCATTTTTTGAAATACAATGTTGGTACATTAAGTTGTGCATTTGTGCTATCCCTCAAGGAGATTACTTAGAGCCTCTATTACAAACTATGTGTAATGATTGTAGACCCTCTATATTATGCCTTAAATTTTAAATAAAAGAAAAAAACACAACAAAAATTTTAATTTTTAATTTATTAAATTTTATATTTTGAATCATAGGTTTTTTTATTAATTATAATTACTAACAAAATTTTTGAAAAGAAAGGATGCACTGTGAATTTACATTACTTGAATAGAGAGGATGTAAGATTCTTGGACTTTTCTTTTCAATAGAACACATAATGAATAATGAACTTTGTATTTTTTGTGTAATAAACTTCTACAAGTTTATATTGGATCCAATTGTAAAGCTTAGTAACATTTCACTGAATCTTCAAGTACTTTTCATGAATATTGTGTGAAAGGAATTGTAATTGTAGGAATTGTTGACAATATGTGTATGTTGAAATTGCATTAGGCACTTATGAAAATATACAATACAATTTATTGAAGAGTATGCATACATGCAATGAAGTTAGACATCAAGAATGTGTTCAAGTACTATAGTTGGTGTATTTTAGAGTGACAATAGATGCATTGATGATAATAAGCAATGAAATGTATTGTATAATAGTGACGTTACATGCACATTTCATACAACAAATTTGTAGATACATGTACAATGGTTTATTACTATAGATTAAACTATAATAAAAACTCTATAGCTATGAGTTTGTTCACAAGGAGGTATGGTGCTATAGATAATTCTTAAAGGGATGGACTAAATCCACCCTTCGCTTATGCACAATTGAAGAATAAGAAAAATAATTCAATTCCACTGTTACTATAGATATGATTTAGACTTTATCACAATTAGAACCAGTTTGGAACTTATCCATTTTATCTTTCTCCTATAGCTTCAATTTAGCTTTTAATTTCACCCCACATCTTCTATGGCTCCTTCTTCTCCACATTATCAGCAACTCCGTTCTTCAATAGTTTCTTTTCCATTTCCATTGGTACTTGACTGCATTGATCCATTCTCTCATGTTCTGATTTCCATGGCTTTTTACTCTCTACTATAGAATTTTCACAAGCTGCTTCCAAATATTCCTCATTACAACAGAATGTGCATCTATTTTTATTACTATAGGTTCTCTTCATTTCCTCTCTTTATACATAACTTCACTATAGAATTGTCACATCACATCATTTCATTCAATGACTGTCCATTCTTTCATTCTCTGTGATCATTGAAATTCCCAGTTCTATGCTATAGATAACATATTAAAATCAGCCCTTCTATATCTTAAATGCTCAATCAATCAATAGACAATTTTTCCAAAATTAAATCTATAGACCTAACACTCCAAAGAATTCACAGCAACCACTATTGAATCCTCTCCTTCTCGTACATAACCAATTAGCCGTAGAATGCATAAACTATAAATCCGGGAAATCATATGTCTACTCCCAATAGAATTTTATTAAATGAAAACACGCCATGGATAAACAACAAAATCGACAGGCCATTCATATCCACTATCAATTACTATAGCTATCATTCACATACAATAGGAATTCATACATTCATACAACAATTGCCAAATCCCAAACTCTGCATAAATTAACAAATACATTCTCCATAGACACACATACCGAAACTTCAAATTTGCAATTAACTCCAATTGATATTACTGTAAGAATTTTACAATTGGCCTCACTATTCACCGTTTCTCTCCAAATTGACTATTGCTCAATCATTGTACTCCCAATTGCACCAGTACAATTGATTACACACTGCCCAACGCTAAATCAATATACACAAACTATCGATCACTCACACATACTCACACGTTGCTGGCTACACCAACAGGAGCCCTAGATTCTCTTCCACGAACTGAGAGCAATTGTCCACCACTAGCCCAACTTCAATTGGTTCCACTGACTATTGAATAACCGCCACTATTGACCGCACTCCATTCATCCATACACTAACTATAGATTCTAACTATAATTTTGGGATCCTTCAATGTTTACTTGTGGTAGTATTTGTTTGTGTATTGTTACTAATTTGTTTCAATTTGATTTAAGTTCAATTTGCTTATACTAATCCTAAAAATACCCTCATTTTACCTTAGCAATGCCTCTTTGAAGGGCTTGTAGTTTATGTTTGTGAAATTCTAAAATTCTAAGTGGAAAATTCCTTCACTGCAAAATTCCCTAGAGTTTAGACATTATTGGACTAACTTACTATGTATTGTTTTTGAATTAAGAAGTGTTGGTAATAATTCCTTACTCTAATATGATTATGTGGATTTTGAGTTTTTGACACACTAACTTTGTTAGGACTATTTTTATGTATTTGTGATTTTGAAAAATACAACAAAGCTTTGGCTTTACATATTTAGAAGTTAATAGGATTAGGTAAAAATCTTAGAAAAGTGCTTTGGATCATTAGAAGTTGGAGAAAACAATAATTGACTTGGATAGGAAGATAGGTGTTAGAAACTTGAATTATCGTTTGGGAAATCGTAGCCAATATTTCCTTGTAGTGAAAGTCAACATTTAGCATAAAATAATGAAGGGAGAATAGTATAGAAAGAAAATAAAGGAGTAAAAAAAAAAAAAAGTTCAAAAATTGGCAAGCTTGTATAAAACCATCTCTCCAAGCGATGAGTAAAATTCCACGACAAATTCAACCATGACCAATGATGCGGATTTTGAAGGCATGTTTGATCACCTTATAGATGAAGCAAATTCTAGGATAAAACACTAATTACTTCAATTATTATTCAATTTCTAGGATAAACCACATTAAATTCTTGGACGAACTGCAAATGCAAGTCAAGCTGTTAAAAATAGTTTTTTTTTCAAATTTTAGATAGATGATCTTTTAGATTTTGCTTAGAGGTTTCTAGAAATGTGCTACACCCACAAATTAGAGTCAAATTCAGAAAGAGATTAGTTGATGAAGTCTAGGAGTTATATTGGATGAAAATTAATTGATTTCATCTAAGAGGAACAAAAATGAAAACTTAAATAGAATTAGAAAACCAAAGATCTAAAGCAAAACCAAAGTGAATTTCAAGTTGTAAATTAGTAAAAAATCATGAATGAAGTTAAGTTTAAAAGTACTGATTAGTGGTCAAACTTCATCCACTCATAACTTTCACTAGGATACTAGTTCAAACTTAGAGTTCTTTAGCAATTTGGATATTTAATCTTAGAATCTGCAAGGAAACAAACTCAAAAAATCTAAAAATAGTAAATTGACAATAGAAATCCCTTGCCTTAAAAACAAAGTGGGAAGTAAATTGGAATCTTTTGAAGACAACCAAGTAGAGACTTAGAGTTAGCATTAAATAGGAAAAACTTAAAGGAATTTAGAACCACTTTCAACTCTAAAAAATACTTAAATCTTTAATAGCTATAGACGAATAAAGTTTGAGACAAAGAATGGATAAAGTCATTGAAAAAATCATCCATTGAACTATTGAAATCTAAAATTGAAACTTGAATAGAAGTTAGTATTGTAGAGATAGAATTTTAAATTTGTAGTCAATTAAAATAGGAAAAGTGTCATAAAAAATGGATGAAGTTTAGATAGCTTCTTAAAGGCTTCAATTTCATCCAATCATAACTTCTTATAAGAATCTTTAAATGTTACAAAATTTAAATTTTTGAAAATGGTGTGAGCTGAAATACAACTTAGATGAGTTGAATTTAAACTATAGCTACTTTTATTAAAAAAAATATAGCAATTCAAAGATCTAGTGTTATTGAGGATTAATCTTTGCAATTAGAATAGTTTTTAGTGATTTCTTTGAAGTTCAAGAACTTAGAAATGATCCATTGCTTCATAAGCACAATGAACTAACATTAGATTCCAATTAAATTTAAATTCAAAATATTAGAACCTAGTTGTGTGCACGTATTTATGAAGGGTGGATAAGTAAGCACTTACATATGTACATGAGATATTCAATGTTGAAAGATATTGCTTGATGAAATTTAGAGTGTAAGTTGACAAAAAAAATAGTCTAAACCGGAACTTATCTAGAGTTATGTCATGTAATTATGTATGTGATATAGAAATAAAATCAAAATGACATGTTAACTTCAATGTTTATAATGCTCACTAAATTTAAACAAATATGGAATTATTAGCAATTTGGAAAATCATGTCAAATGACGCATACTTTGATCATTTATAAGTACACAAGTGGAGGTGGCTATTTGTATAAAAAAAAATTATTGATGGTTGTTGACTTTGAAATAGTTTGATGTTTTAAACATTAATAATTTAATGACATCAAAAAAAATTATGAAGCCCTTTCAACTTGCATTCACTTTCGTTTCACATCTTTATGAAGAATTTATAATCAAATTTGAAGTGTTAGTACAAGGATGAGAACATCAAGAAACTTTAAATATAAAAATGTAATCAATAAAGCACAAATAGGATTGCAATGCTTAATTTAAAAATTATAATAAAGATATTTAAACTTTGGTAGTGCTATATGTATATAAAGTTTTATGTAGGATTTTAGTTTTAGAATTTTTACTCTATTTAAATTTTAAGATTTATTTTGATTGTTATTGTCTTTGTGTTATTTTTATGTCTGTACATATTTAATTGGATAATTATTTTACATCAAGTTTGATAATAATTTATTTTTATTTTAATCATAAAAAAATTTATATTAAATATTAAGTTGTAGGTACAAATTTCAATTTGGTGAGGTTAGCAAGAGATCCAATGTAAAGAAAAGCTAAATTTATCATTGCAAGTTAATTAAGAGGTTTCCTAATCATTTTGAAAACAACAATTGTTGTAATTGAAAACTTCAATAAATTCAAAAATACATTTAAAATTTTTTAGATGGTGACATTGAAGATGTTGAATAGGTTGTAGATGTTGAATAGATTCATTGCATTGAAAAATGCAAAATAACATTTACTTATGTGATACTTTTTTTTTATAAATGTTAAACATTAAAATTTATATTTTTAAATGTATATTTATGTTAATGTGCTATTATTGTTTAGCTAAATAAGATGTTTGTAGAGTTAATGGTTTAATGCATATATGTCAACAATTCATATTTAGAGTACTTTGATTTATGTTCATCAAGCTATTAGATGAAACAATGAGAATATGAAACTTCAATTCAAAGAATTTAAAGATGGAGAAATACTAGAATATGTCAAAAAAAAGTTAAATAGGCTTTAGAGTTTATCTATGATGATAGGAAGAAAGCTATTGTATAAAATCATCAATTGACTATTGTGAGCAGTTATGTACCTACCTTTGGTAAATATGCATGCACAACAAAGTTTAGTATCTTGAATTTAAACCCTAATGGATGCTTAACGTCAGTTCATTGTGCCTTTCAAACAATGAATCTTTTCTAAATTTTTAAAGTTAAAAAAATCACTAAAAATTCTCCCAATTGCAAAGATTAATTCTAAACATTATTAAATCTTTGAGCCATTGTGGTTTTCTAATAAAAATGTCTATAGTCTAAATTTAAACTTCTTAAGTTGTAATTCACTTCATGCCCTTTTCAAAAACATAAAGCTTATAAGATTTGGAGATTTCTACAAAGAAATATGAGTGGATGAACTTTGACCACTAATCAGTACTTTAAATTTCATCTACAGTATTCTATCAATTTACAATTCAAAACTAACTTTCTATTTTACTTTTGACCTTTGAATTTCTAACTCTATCTAAGTTTGCATTCTTGTTCTTTTTGGATAAAATTAGCTAATTTTGATCTACCACAACTCCTAAACTTCATCCACTAATATCTTTCTTGATTTAGCACTAATTTCTAAGTGTCATATGTTTTTGAAAACCTCTACACAAACTTCTACAAGATATTATATCTAAAAGTTAGAAAAGACCTAGTATTGACACTTTGACTTGTGCTTGAAAATTGGCTAAGCATGAAAATAGTTAATCTTGGAATTTGAATAGAAATTAGAGGAATTAGTAACTCACCTTGGAATTAGCCTCATCTATGAGGTGGTCAAATATCCCTTCAAACCTCTTGTTGTTTGTCATAGTCAAATTCTTCTTGGAATTGTACTCACCGCTTGAAAATGTGGTTTTGATGTAAGTTGGGAAATTTAAACTCCTTTTCTTTTTACTTTTGAACACTCCTTTTCTTTCCCCACTATTTCCCCTCCATTATTTTATGCTAAATGTTGACTTTAACTTCCACAAAATATTGTCTCTAATTTCCAAACAATAATTGACAATTGCTAATTCTTATCTTCTTATTTAATTCAATTATTGTTTTATCCAATTTCTTATGGTCTACACTAATTTTCCAAAATTTCCACCTAATTCTGTCAACTTCTAAACTTCTTTTCAACCCCCCAATTGTCTTTCTGTTCTTCGTTCTTGTGGTGTAGTCTTTAATTTCTACTCATTGCATTCTGAGAAGTTGCTCATGCATGAGATGTTGGAAAGACTTAGCAAAAAAACTAAACAAAGAGGTGTAACTCGAGTTGTTGTTTTTTCTAATTTTATTGTCTATTGAAATCCTATTCACCTATCCTACTTCTAAAGTTTTGTTTTTGTTTTTTTATACATGAAACCAAAAAATATATATTTCAAATTTAAATCTTTCTCCTCCAAGCCCAAAGACTTGGAATTTAGGGGTTGTTGGGGTCTCTAGGTTGCTGGAATCTCTAAGCTTCTTGGGGTGCTCGGACTACTAGGTCTCGGGTTGTTGGAGTTTGACTGGAGGTCTTGAACTTGTTAGGGTGTTTTAGGATGCTAAAGTCTTAAGTTTGCTAGGGTGCTTGGGCTATTGGATCTTGGACTTGGGGATCTTAGATTGTTGGGGTCTCAAGCTTAGGGCCACTGGAGATTACAAATTGTTGGGGTCTCTAAATTGCTGGATTTGAGACTACTAGAGTCTCTAGCTTGGCGGTCTTGAATTTGTGGTGGACTTTTACCTTTGAGCCTTCCTTAGATGGAATTGTCCCTAACCTATATCAACTTCTATTGTGGATTTTCTTAAAGACCAAAAATTGACTTTCTATTCACAAAATGTACACAATTAAAGCATGAGCTTTTGAAAAACAACTTCTAGACTTAATCTATAGGTCCATGGAATATATCACTATTTTGGATGCTAAATTTAGATTTCCAAAATTTACATTTTTGAAACTAAATTTTGAAAGGCCAAATCTATACCAACATGCAATTTTAGGGCCTTTATCAACGCCAAAACTTTGCTATATTTTTTGCAATCACTCTAAAATTCTCCCTATTACTAAATACTTAAAGCCAAAGCTTAAGAGTACTTTTGTGAACACTTTAAGATTCTTCCAATTATTGAATACTCAAAGCCAAAGCTTCACTATATCTCATAGAGCCAAGAATGCACAAACAATTCTAACAAGATTAATTGTCAAAATCTACATAACACGTTAGAAAAAAGGAGTTATTACATTTACATTTTAGTTTAATTAAATCTTCAAACAAGTTAGTAAAATAACAATCAAAATTTAAGGATTTTGCAAATAAGGATTTCTTTCTTGGAAGTTTAGATTTTTATAAACATCAATTAGAAGCCTTCTAAAATAGCATTGCCAAGGTACAATGAAGGAAATTATAGGATTAATACAAGCAAATAAAATTTAAACAAAATCGGAATAAATTAATAATAAATGCACAATCAAATACATATATGAGTAAAGTCAGTAAATGTTGAAAGGACCCTAGTGTCCTTCAAGGAGAACTTCAAAATACTACTATTAAAGCTTAAAATGTTTCAAAACATAAGATATTGGCAATTTGGCCCCAAATGGCCCAAATCTAAATAAATGAACTCAATAGTGCAAAACATACTAAAATATGACTACAAAGAGTTTAAGAGTGAACCAAAAGGTGTTTTAAAGCAAAAATGAGTGTTCTTAAATACATTTCTAAGGGCACTCATTCCCTCTCTTTTTTTACAGAGTAATCTTATCATCTAAGATTTTCAACCTAATCTACAACTTTTGACTTTTTACACTGAACCTAAACTTTAACTTTTGGAGAAAGACTTCCAACCACAAACAATTTTTTTTCCATTGGCTTTAGAAGGCCATTTTTTGTAGGCCAACAACCCTTATCCCAATTTCTTATGCTAAAACCCCATCAAAAGCTAGTGTCAACTTCAACTCCAAAAAGGTTAAAAATCCAACTTTTGGAGGTTGATTTTTCCATGGTAAATAAATATCCTAGGGTCTTAATTAGGTATGGGGATTAAAAAAGATCTAATTTCGATCCCATTTTGACTTTGTAAGCTCCTGATCCATCGGTCAACTTCACCATAATTTTCAAATTTGTTGGTCTTGAGAGAATTTTGCTAATTTTAGATCTTTTGGATTTTAAAATGTCTTGAAATTTGTTGGGGAGTATTATTAGCATAAAATAAGATAGTCTAATTTTTAGTGAGATTTTGACGCACCTTGGATAATTTCCATGAATTTTTTATTGTGAAATTTGGTAATTCATTGTTTAGAAAAATATCTTTTAAGTACCAAAAAATTTTGGAACTTTTTGTAGAACCTTTCATAAAATTCTAAGAAAAATGCAAAAGTTCATATTCTTACTTTGTATATTTAAAGGAGGATCAAATCCTATTATCACCTTTAACTTTGAACTTTTAGTGATTGGAGATTTTTTTTATGGAGGAAAATCTTGGTGAACTAATTTCGTTGTTGGACTCCTAGCATGATTTATAGCTAGAACCTTTGTACTTAAATTGTAGATACCCTCCTCTAATTCTTCTTGAGTTTAATTCACCTACAGACAAATAATTGGGATTTCTACTTTTTGTTGATACAATGGAAAAATTGAAATATATCTTTAGGATCAATTTAGGGTTTATCATATATTCCTTTGCACTAGTTTAGCCATGTTTTGTCACATGCAAAGCATATTTAGCTAATCTAGGACAAATCTACTAAATAACTGCAATATGTACAGCTTTTGGATTTCTACCCTATTTACATGTAGAATTCGGTTTATGTTTTAGAAAAAACATGCTTATTATGATCAAATACTATAATGGCATATGACATATCTATTTTGGCTTTACACTTTTTTTGAAGCTTTTTGTATAGAAAATCACACTCAAAATACTAATAAAAAAAAGTGAATCTGAGGTTACAAATTGGACATTCATAACTATTGATTTTTTTAACAAAGTACAACAAATGAAAGTGGAAAAGATGGGTCAAATGTGCATAAAATATAAGAAAATAATTTTTTTTTTCATTCTTTTGGTAGACATCATGTAGAATATAGATTTTGGTTTTTAAGTTACTTTTTTATTTCTTTTGAAAATGTTTGTAGAAAGTAGTCTAAAAAGTAGAAAAAATAGCTTAAAAGTAGACTAAAAACACTAAAAAACAAAAAGTAGCTAAAAGTAATCGAAAAAGCAAATTTTTAAACTTTATGCAATGTGAATAGGGCAGTTTGGATGGATGAAGTACCAAATGGATGAAAAACTGCATAGAAGCATGAAAGATTCTAAAAGGTGCCAAAAGGATGAATGGGATGTGATATGGATGAAAAATTGCAAAATGAATGAATGAGGCATCAAATTGGATGAAAAAACAAAAACAAAAACAACAAAAACAAAACGATTGAAAGAGGCGTGAGCCTTCTTTCCGACGTTTGAAAGAATACAAGAATAAAAAAGTGTTTTTTTTTTCCTCTCTCTCTCTCACAGTGCACTCAGAAAGAAACACTCGTCATGTATTTTTTTGGTGATATAATTCAAAGCGATTTCTATGTATTCGTGTGTTAATTTGTGATTAATTGTATGATTCTGTATACAATTCTGTAATTTTCGTGAGTAACTTCTGTGATGTGTTTGATTCTATGAGATCTATAAATTTCAAAATTTAATTTGCAAAAGCATTCCAAGCGTGATCGAGAGAGCGACTTCATCGAAGAATCGGAGAGCGGACTAGCAAAATTGAAGCAAAGAACATGGAGAGATAAGGTGAATTAAAATCCTAATACAGAATGGAGAAGAATTTGTGTGAAGTGAAGTCGGTGAATTTGGCGTCGGGAGAAGCAGCACGATGCGGAGCGGGTGGTGAAATTTTTAGCTATCTCGAAAGCAAGTAGTCTAATTTAAAATTTAAAATTCTGAGATCTGCAGAGAAAGAGCAGCAAGTAAAGCGCCAACATCGCATTCATCGCATCTCCTGGATGGACGAGTTGCTAAAGTGGTGCAGAAGCGCTGATTTCTATGCTTAAAATTCAACCCACAATCAATTAGGAAGAAATTTGTTGCATCAAATGCGATCCATGACAATTTCTGGATCGGGATTGCTAGAGAAGGCGCAACGCAATTGAAGAAATCGCGATAGCTAGTGGGGTTACTGCTACGAAACAAATCGGAGAAGATGCGGCAATTCTGATTTTGTCCACAAATTAAAATGAGACCTGGTCAAATTTCTTGACACTGTGACGTCTGGTTTGAATTCAACGCCTGTCCTACAAAATTTCCAGAGTTGGTTTGAATTCAATCAATATGTGGTTGTGAAGATCAAACTGGTCAATTGAATCAAAATTCAAAACAAATTTCTGAAATCGGAACCTGAATTGGGAGTCGCAACAGTTGCTTCGCTACGGAGAAGTTCAGCGCAGGCTTGACAATCGCGGGTTCGTAGTGTCGCAAGAGATCGCGACGAGAAATTTTTTTAGGGATTTGAGTTAGTTGCAACCCGATACCTTGACCTGTTGCCCTCGACCCGCTCAGACGTGTTGCTACGGCTATAGGCCTCATAGCACAATCTTAGGATCTTTGGAACGACTCACCTTGTGGTTTTGGACCTATTGCCTTGAGACTTATTGTCTAATCTTAAAAGAAAGGAGAAAGCTCAAAGACTAAGAATCTGGTATTTTGTCTTAAACATTTCATACGTTGCATACTTGATGTATTGCCCATTAAGACTACCACATGTAGTCATTTTACACATAGATTCAAAAAGCTCAGAAAGAGCAATTACTAGCCCTATTGCCCAACACATAAAAAGGTGTTAATTAAAGAATTATTTGTATATTTTAAAAGTATGATCTTGTATATATATGATTAGGTCATAGGGTGCATCTATGTATAAGACGTGTTGCCTAGCCTGACGTGTTGCCAGAGATGTGTTGCCCACCTTAGAATACTATATAGGACCGGGACTCATAGAGCATTGTGTCTGCATTAGTGATGTTGCCCACCCTAGAATACTATATAGGACTGGGACTTATAGAGCATTGTGTCTACATTAGTGGTAATGAACTGTCCACCAAATTGAGAGAACTTGAGAATAAAGAAAGAAAGAGAATAGAAGTATAAGAATAAAGTTTTCAGGTATGATTCACTAAGTTAATACACATGACCTAAATCTACTTTAAAAGTGACATTAGATGCACTAACGATAGACTACGTTGGCTTATTCACAGATGAACTCCTATACTACTGGTACTTGACAAAAAATAAAAGTTAGTGAAAAAGTACCTCACAATTATTGTTGGACTTGATTAGATTTTAGAAAAAAAATTTATTGATGAGAATTATTTTTATATCTAATGATCTTTGTCATAGTGAATTTTATTTAGTTGATCATCATCTAGTAATATCATGGAGCTTTTCAAAGTCAAAAGAAAAGTACCAATACTTCCATTTTAATTTGCAAATTAGTGGACTTGTTTAGATTTTAGAGAATAAAATTTGGTAATAGGAATATATTATATGTAGAAAGATTTGAGCTCCACTAAATTTTGTTTTTGTTGATCACTATTTTATTATAGTGTGGGTCCTCTTGGGGCCAATAGGAGGTACCTATATTTTTGTCTTCATATGTTGATAATTGAACTTGTTAAGATTTTGAAAGAAAATATTTGGTTGATAGGGATTATTTATGTAAGGAATGAACTCTGTTACACCCAATTGTTGATTAGTTGATCATTGTCCTCTTCTAGGACCTCTCGGGATCCAATTCTTCCATCTTTGATCACATAATCATTTTATTAATCACTCCCCTCTTATTGCTTGTGGGACCTCTTGGTGCTGAGAGGAGGATTGAGTACTTGTCATCTTAATGTATTACTTATTAGACTTCGCAAAATTTTAAGGAAAAAAAATTGGTTATTAATTAGGATTTGTTTGGAATTGAATGAGGTTGTTGAGTACTTTTTAGGGTTGAGAGGAGACCCCTAGTCACGAGGAAGGGGAAAAAAAAAACTTTTTTTTTTTTCCACTGCAGCTAGAGGGACTCTTTTCAGTGCCGAGAAGTACCCAACAACAAGAATGGAATGATGATAAAAATCAAAATCTCAATGGAATATTTTCAATCAATTTCAAACAAATCCTAATTAATCACTAATTTTTTTTTCTTCATAAAATCTAGTTAGTTCAATAAGTAGCACATCAAGGTTGTCTAAAGGACCACAATAATAGGTTCACAATAATAAGTTCATGGAAATAGGTACTAAATTTACCAAAAATAATAAATTTTGACGATAATTTGTAGATGGAATCTCTAAAAATTTATACACTCACAGGCTCACAAGCTCACGCTTACACACTCACAAAATAGCAACCTTAGATTCAAACACTAATATCTTGCAATCTATATGGTGGAAATTTCTAAAATTTTGTTCACATCTTTTCAAATATCATACTACAAAATCCTATGGTTATGTGTGTCCAAAAATGTTTTTTAATTTTTTTTTCATACTTGTCCTAAAAATGGCAATTTTTGAACGTTTTTGGTGAAAACATAGTTAAGCATTATAAAAGTTCTGAGACCTCCAAAGGACTACCAGTTTTTTATTTTCAGCACCCCCCACGGTGCAAATGTGCAATTACAGAATTTTAATTTAATTTTTTTTTAAGAAATAGTCAATCTGATGTGGCACTGACATGGCATTACTACTGCCACATCAGATTTCAATTTAAAAAATAAAAAACAGTTTTTTATTTTCATTTTTTCCCTAATTGCATCGCAGCAGTGCAAGGCCGGTAGTCCTTTGGAGGCCTCAAAATTTTCGTAATGGAACTTTACGGGTTAAATGCGATTAATATGTACAACAATGATAATTCATTTACATGCATAATTTGTATCTTTTGTGTTCATTTGATTAACATGCAGAAGCTACATCTTTAGTATTAATTACAAAGTAGTGCAAAATATTTGTAGTAATTATCTACATTGTAATGATGCAATAAATTGTAAATTAATGTGCGCACCCATGAAACAACAATAATTACATGATAATTTTTGACAATCTACAAGTTCTGAACTTTGTAATGCTCACAATTTAGTAGATATATAAATTTGAAGTTTTATTTTGATCAATTGTAAAATAGAGCATAGTACTTTGAAAGAGCATATCCTAATGAGAATATTTTGAAATTATAATCTTTTGTGTGCAGTGAGAAACATGAGAATCGAAAATGCTCATGCAAAATTTCACAACATTATGGTCATTTTTCAATTTTGGATGGAGCTTGCAATGTACAATACATTGAAATGAAAGTACTATTTAGAGGGTTGCTATTACGCAAGCCTAGGAATTTGAGCATGTGAACCTAAAAGACTATACACCTATATTAAACCTATATTTAACTAATTATGGACAATTGCACAAATTATGGACAAATTCATAGTCCATAGCCACATTAAAAAAGGTAGAGAACATGCTTCAAATGATTAAAAAGTGTCGGCAGTCCACCCACACCTTGTTCAGAAGAACCGAGGGTACAAAAAAAAAGTGGATTGTTGTATTTTGGACCGGTTTCTATGCAATAGCAGAACCGGGGCCTATGACCGTGCACCCATCCCGTGCCCATTGACATATAGGCTGGCAGCTGATAAGACAGCACAGTAAAGTGCGCAAAACCCAAAAGCAAGACAACGAACATGAAAGATAGAGAAATGAGCAAATTGCTTGTGCACTGAAGATAAAACAGTTGTAACATGGTCCCTATAGGAGATTCAAATAAATGTGATTTGTCAGCAGCCAACGGATACATATTAAAAATGTCAAAACTGACTAGTCATAAGACTTATAGTCACAACCTATAAGATATGAAGGCACACCCTAAAAGATATGAAGGCACATCCACAAATGAGTAAATATTGTGGATATGCATGTAATCATCCAGAAGTGAAAACATCCTGTTCAAGAACCATGCGATTGACATGCAGCGAGCCCTTAGTATCGGCTGGCAATCGACACCTGCAGCGAGGACTTGGATCCGTCTAGCAATTTGATGGTGACACAACTCCAGAGCTAAACTATTGTATCGGTTGGCAGCCGATAGGTCCGAGGCGATATGTCAGTAATCCTCTCCGCCCTTGTCTGCATCTCTATCCAAAGCTGCCCCCGCGGCCTCCAGATTCGCAATAGCAGCAGCAACGGATGCCTCCGGGATGACATGAGATGTGGGAGGTCCTTTCTTTGCGTGCGAGGGCATTCTGTGCGAGTACAAGACAATGTTGACATGGACCATCTGCGGAAGACAGAGTTCCTTGTGCCATCTTCGGGTCTAGCTCTCCCTCGCAATGAGCGCTTTTGACTCCCTCTTGGCTTTCATCGGAGTCCACCACTCAATTTTAAAATTACCATACGTGGGCCCCGGAGACATGTCCACACATTGGAGTACCCGTTCCAGCCAGTCAGGCAGATGATTGTTGTGACATGGTCGACAAAGATCAAAGTCTCCGAGCAGAACATCCCTGAATGGATTGAATCTCAAGCGCGGCCTATCCTTTGCAGGTCCGTAGTATGGAGTGGGGTCCCCTTCGTCCTCCGGAGTGGTGTCTACTGAATAATTCTCCTCTGCCCCCTTGTCTACAAAAGTCGACGTGTGATCTCTTGTCCAGTCAGAGAGCGGCCATAATCCTTCTTGAAGAAATGCAGGAGTTTGAGGCAGCGCCGAATTGATCTCCGATTGAATTCTTTCCCAGTAAGCCACACAGCTTGCCATTTCCTGTGCGTACCGTCTATCTCTGGCCATTCCCGATTTCCAGAACTCAATGAACTTTGCTATTCCGTTTTTGATGAATGTCTGTTTCTCATTGCACTCTATAGCCCTTGCGACTTCTTTTTCTGCATTTCGCCTTCTGGTATTAATGTCCACATTCCCCCAGAGTGCCTTGAAAGGCACAGGTCGAGGGTCCCCTTGTGGAATATTGGGTTGTCCATTTTTGTCCGCTGTCCACATTTTGACAGGTGCGCCAGGAGGCAGCCACGAAGAATCTGTGGCCGTGAGCTTGTACCTCATGACTGGCCATCCACGATCCACACCATCCTCCACGACGTAGAACTTGAAGAGGTGTTTATCTCCGAGCCCGATGATTTTGTTCACCCCATCATGATGGAAGCCCTTGAAGTATGATTTGAAGTCCGCCACTTCTTGCACGAACTCCGGAATGAAGGCTACAGTCTTTTGTGAATCCATGAACGCCTTCATGAGATCCGCAAGTACGTATGTGTTCTTCCTTTTGATAAGTTTCGAGAGATAACTGAAGTGCGCATCAATGTCCTCGTGCGTATGCCCGACAATAAGGAACCCCACTGAAACTTCCTTGAATATGCGCCTGGCAGTGAGCAGAAAGCCATGAGGAATCAATTTTTGTTGTCCTTTGCTGAATTGTCGAGTTGCAAGAACAGTTTCCTTGGAAGTGGGACCTGAGGTCGTCCTGGTCTTGCTGCGTCGATCACCATGTCTGAGGCCTGCGGGATTGACGAGTTGCATCTCGATTTCCCATGAAGCAGAGCCTCGAAGAAGGTGTTTAGCGGTGGAGTCGAAAAGAGGATCTTGGACTCCCGAACAGGTGGTAGTTCTAGGGCCTTGAGGACCCTGTAGATGGACGAAATTGTGAAATTTGAATCCCCAGGCCAGAGTGATGTGGAGTAATGTGCATACGCGCCATCTCCATGTCCATATGTGAGCATTCCAGTACACGAGATTGGTATTTGCCCTAGCCCTGCGGTGGCCTTGGTGATGCGCTGCATCCTCGGAATGGCAGTCTTTGTGGTGTCCATTTTGTCATGAATAATGCAGAGGAACTCTGATGGATTTTGCACCGACTGCGCGGTCCATCCACTGTATACATTTCTACAAGCGCGCTGGTAATTGGGATGTCTCTCTCTGTCGTCGACCAGGGCCTGCCACTCATCACAACCTCTTGGATACTTTGCAATGAACTCTACCAGGAAGTCACATTCTGTGCATTTTGAGAAATTGCTCCCTACGGCCTTGACCTCTACATTTTTGAAATGAGCATTCCGAAGGCGGCTGATAGCAGACTGCGAGACCAGCTTCATATTGCATATTCCATTGACCTGAAGAACATGACTTTATGGATGAGTTTCCATGGAAGACTATAGAGTTGTATCGGCTGGCAGCCGACATAACTGCAAATGACGGCCTATAGAAAGGAAAGATCAATGGCTTCTACATTCAAAGTCCAAACATGATTGTATCGGCTGGCAGCCGATAAAAGGACTTTTCTACTGTAGACGAAGAGGCAGATGATGGACTTACATAATTGACTTGTTCGCGCATGTGATTCCAATTCATTGCAGAGGGGAGGACCTTGAGATTGTCGACGCGTTTATTTCCAACCATTCTGAACTCGTTTGGCATTTTGTTGGCATTGTCGTCGAAGATCGTTTTGAGGGTTGCTTGAGCTTGGATTGTTTGTGGCCGTGGCCGTCGGGCCCCCGCATTTCCATGCGAGCCGTTAACGGATCCTCCCACGGCTGCAGCCTTGTAAACATGATAGGCCGACCTCGATACCCCGTGAATGATATACCATGCGTTCTCGCAGACGTCTGTATTTGCAAGAGTAATGAATTTTTTTCCTGGAATAACCCCTACATGAAGCTGACTCTACACCGCATACGCTACCTCCCTCCTACTCTCGAATGTGCAAGCGAAGAACTTTCGTCGTATAGACCTCATGTCCTCCCAGGGAAACGTCTGGTAGCATCTGAGCTTACAACACTTTTGTGAGCTGACCTTACGTACCTCCGTCTCCGAGGTCTTCATTTGCAGCCTGGATTGGCTTTCGTGATCCTTGGGAATCACCCTTCTGCGCACAGAGCGGTATTTATTCCTCGGTACCCCCTGCATTCCGTTATCGTCCGACTCATTCAATAGAGCAACCTCTGAGCAGAGCGTGACAATTTCAGATAGTAGCCTTCCACCCTCCAACCTTGTGTGTGTGAGCCTCCAGCGCATGGTTGTCATTTGTAGTTCGTCATTGTCTGATACGAACATGACCCCGACATACGTGTCACCCAAGACGCCATCATCGCAGGCCTCATCTGGTAGGCAGACTTGGATCATGGCTCTTCCGAGAACCGAGAAGTCGTCATTGAGAAGTTCACAATAGTGATTTCTCCAGAGTGGTCTATCTGGGATTGGAAGCCCAGCTTGCATTCCATCCGGATGGCCATTATCTCCACTTTGAGTATCAGCTCTAAACGCGTCCGAATGATCCATGCTGTCAGCAACACTTGTGTCGGACACGGCAGTGCCAGAGGTACTGTAACCATGAACATCGCGGTGATCCTCTGCAGACCCGCGGCTGTCATCGTCGGACGAATAGAGCCTATCATCTCGCTCGTCTTCATCTGATGCAGTAGGAAGTAGTCGCTGTGTTCCCGGATCACATAATTCTACCTGTACATCGTTCGAACTCCCACCACTCTCGTAGTTACCATCGACTTGAGCCTGCATGAAGTGGGTCGCAGGTTCTCCTGTCGGCTGGCAGCCGACAACCTTGGTTATTGGGACGGAGGTCTCGATTGGTCTGACCTTATAACCACTCCAAAGTATTTTGAATCCAACATAGCGTTTGAGTGTCATGAATTTAGGAATCTCGCAATAAGCACTCTGATCCTGGAAATCATCGACGACGTGCAATATCTTCACAACGAGGAAGAAGCTGTGTGGAACGCGAAAGCCTTCCCAGTAACCTTTCGGAGAGCATTGTACAATTGTACCTACACCAGCATATAGCAGATCCGTGCCCACAGTCTGCAGTAGTGAGACATCCATATTGACAGTGAGTGACAGGAATTGTTGTATGGGTTTTTCATCTGTGACCACTTGTATCAGCTGCCGGCTGACACCAGCAGAAGAAGACCCTTCAGACTCTGCATGGGGATAGATGTTCTCTGCCTCCCACACGATTGACCTTCCCGGGCAGTGTCGCAAGAACACCATGTCTCCCTCAGGAAACGGAAGAGGCATATCGAGGTTATTTGGAACGTCTAGGACATGAACGCGTATGAGGTAGGGATCGCGGCTCACCACCCTTTCTACGACCGCCCTTCCGGAGTAGTATAATCCTTCCAGTGTAAGAGCCACAACAACTCCCTTTTGCATTTTCAGTCTTCCCGAGCCTCTATTTTTCGTGAATGCCTCAATAGGATTTGCACCCGATGTCCAGTCATCAAATCCACTCATGATTTGAAATTGGAGTCAGAACCCACAATGTTGGAATCTCTGTTAGACCCATGATGATCTTATCGGCTGGCAACCGATACGTTTGTGTACCTGGTGCTTCACGACCTTCCTGGTACAGAAATTGGTATCAGTTGGCAGCCGATACGTCTGTGTACCTGGTGCTTCACGACCTTCCTGGTACAGAAATTGGTATCGGCTGACAGCCGATACCACTGTCCGTACGGCAAAGCACAGAGGCAGGACTATACAGCTAGAACTTTGGGGATCATGCACGAAGCTAGATTTTGCACTTTCTATGATCTAGGCATTGTCCACAGATGCTCTGACCAGTAAAAATAATGAAATGGAAACACATGTGCAACCGAATAGGAAATCCTGAACCTCTGTCAGGCAACTAATTTCCGAGAATGCTCCTGACTACTACTGCAATTAGAATCCTACTGCAATTCCATCCGGAGCTTGGAGCAATTCAAATCCCACTACAAATCCTACGTAAGCCTAAACGCCAAATAACAACTGTCGAAGAGCGCTTCCTGAACCCGGAGACTACTCAATGCTGCATTGAACAGAGGTCTACTGAATTCCCTGTCACGTTGCATCCCTCATAAACATTCCACAACAAGCCACTGCAATTCCTTGACGGTTCTTAGACGCTCTGAGTGCGTGTGTGGGGCAAATGAAAATGAAAATGGAAGTCCTCCAAGATCTGGTCCTAGGTGAGCAAGCCTGAAACTGAATTTGGCGCCTGAAATTTGAATCTGGAAGAGGATGAAGTTGTGGTGATTGCAAGAGAGACAAGTCCGTGCATCAGGAGATCGTGTTGGGAAACGTACGCATCTCTGCAATGAGTGTTCGTAACTTCCATGTAATTTGCTGGATGTGGAGTACATGCTAACGGATGAAAACCTGCGATGGATGAAATTTATGGAAGAATGGACTCGGTTTGTCATGATTGCGCCTATCGGCTGGCAGCCGAGGGTTTAGAAGGTATACACCCCTGGCCACTTTCATTTTCTCTCATTTGCCATTTGTGTCTCCTGCTCTCTCTCTGTCACTCACTCTCACTCACTCTCAGCCTCACTCACTCTCACTCTGCCATTCTCCCTCCTTCAGTCCGGCTTGCAGCTGACATCCCCTCGCAAAGCAAAGCAACAGCCGATACATCCTAGCGCAGCCGATACGCATTTCTGGCCAGCCGACAGTGAAGGAGAGCGAGGCAAGCGTGTTTTTTCAACAGCCGACAAGTCATCTTTAGCAGCCGATAAGCAACAAAGTCCATTGGCGATGGCGTTCTCCGATTTGGCGACTGAGAGGTATTTTTCACTACATGTATCGGCTGCCAGCTGATACATTGTCATTTGCTATATCATATAGGATAGCCATTGAGATTCTGAGGCACCTATTACTTGCTATATCGGCTGGCAGCCGACATACATTGCAGCACTCACTAGGAGCCTGAGCTTAAGCTATGTCGGCTGGCAGCCGATATGATCTCGGGACGGTTGACTTAGGAATTTCTAGAAATGTCTTCCAACGGTAGGGTTTAGGGACTGAGAGGTTGTATCGGCTGGCAGCCGATACAATGGATGCACAAAGTGAAGGTGCATAGTGTGAGTGTATTGAGAACTCAATTGTATTGTTCTGTAGAAAACCGACTTAGGAATTTCTAGAAATGTCTTCCGACGGTAGGGTTTAGGGACTGAGAGGTTGTATCGGCTGCCAGCCGATACAGTGGATGCACAAAGTGAAGGTGCATAGTGTGAGTGTACTGAGAATTCAATTGTATTGTTCTGTAGGAAACCGACTCTCTTGGCCCGCCTTCTGGGTGAGCAAATCCCAAACTCTCAGATATTGGGAGACGGGTATCCACCGAGGGCAACATGGCGAGCGATCGAGGCCATCCAAGAATGGGGTTTGTGTTGGAGGCAGTTACCCAACACAATAGTGGAGATCGTATGCTCCTTCAAGCTGAAAGGGAACATGACCCCTGGCAAAGGAAGTGTACTGTCTGTCATGGTTGTTGGCGATTCCGTGCACGTCATGATATGCTTGATGCCACTAGGAAGCACGGATGGAGTTGCCGATTATTTTGCGGTGGAGTTGCCAGTGAACAAGTGCACGGAGGAGGTCTGTGGAGAGAAGTCAATGTCGATGGGCATGACGTTCGAGAGAAACACGCCGTCTAGTGCAGAGGAGCTCATCTAGGGCTGGGAGTGCTTGAAGATAGAGTGCGATGAACACAATGCGTTCATCGCTCGTGAGTTGGAAAAGGGGAAGAAAAAGGTACCCTCGACGAGGAAGCAAGTGGCGGCGAGAGTGACTGAAGTCGCTGCTACTGATCTGCAGGAGACCGGGTTGCCCAGCAAACCGAAGAGAAAAGCGAAGGCCAGGGACGACCCCAACAAGCCGCTGAAGCTGACACTCGACGAGGCACTCCGGCGTGGAAATCATCTCACAACCAAGACGAAGGAGAACGAGGTGAACGCTATTTACCACGCGTTGGAAACGGGGCTCCTGCACGCGTTTCCTTACAAAAAGCAGCGTCTTCCGGGGGTCATTCACTCGGACAAATTCCACATTGCACCGGACGAGTTGAAGTACCGGAAGATTGCAAAGGACCGACTTGGCCAGGTAATTCGACGATCACTTCCATCCTTTACTGGTTTTTATCTTCCCATATAATGTATCAGCTGGCAGCCGACATCTGTAGCTGGTCCTTAATATTTTGGCCTTCTCTCAATTCAGGTGAAGACTATGTACAAGGGATACGGGTCCATCAGGAAGAAGCCGAAAATCCATGGGATTCCTCTGAAGTAGGCTCCACTGCCAACGAACAAAGGGCTAGACGCCATGATGGACGAGTGTCCCGGGAAGGAACAGACTGTTGTTGTCGACAGCATCTCAATGCCGTGGTGGAAGGCGCCAAATGTCCACTGGTATATCATTGGTGGGCAACACATAGTGACGGCCTGTCGAGAATTGGCCGAGCAATATCCGGACGGCTTTGAAGCCAAAACCGACCTCCTAGAGTTCGAGGTCATTCCGGTATTCAGTAGAGACCCGGACACTCGTCAGAGTCTCCAATGCCCTCAATCTCAACATCGCGGAGAAAGTGGCAAAGGAGACCTTCAGATCCTGTGCAGAGATGGGAAGAGCGGCGTGGGTGTAGGTGGGGTGCCCAAAGCCGCATCCTGGAGGTGGAAAGCCGTCAGCAGCATTTGAGGTAATTCCCACGCACCTTTATTTTTTTCTCCCTTTTGATTAATATATTATGTATCGGCTCGCAGCTGATACCATTCTCGCATGTTCTAAACATTGCGGTGGAACTCCTCCAGGCTGCGAAGCTGAAGGTGATGGCGCACTTCGTGGATGAGAAGGTGTCCTCCAAGTTGCCCCTCATCTTCATCAAGGAGACCACCTGGGTGCTATGGACGGAGGTCTTCGATGCGTGGGAGAACGGGGAGCTTATTGGAGATGATGGGACTGTGCCGAATCTCCTCGTCAATCGGAAGCCGCTCACTCACATCACCAAAACGGATCTCATGCCAACGCTGGGGCTTCGGGATTCGGATTTGTGCGAGCTAGGGCGGGAGATCGTTGCACTTCGCGTGAACATCAAGAACACCGCGAAGGCCAAGTCCTCGGGGAAGATCACTCTCTTCGACTGGTGCAAGGACAAAAAGCTGGACAGGATCGTCATGAACGAGATCATGTGGACCAGGAAGAAGCATCCCCTTCCCTGCAAGGACTACAATTGGACCCCATATACTGACGAGGATTGGATGGAGTTGCTAAAAAGGAGGGGTACTCAGTGGCCGTAGTCCGAAACATCTGGAAGGACATGATGAAGTTCACGGATGCCAACAACTGGTTGAAGGGGCGAGTGAACCCTATGAATCCAACGACGGACAAGTCGAAGGATGGCAAGGCGCCGGGGGTCTTCTTCACGACGTTGGCGAACTACGCCAAAGTCGAAATGCCTCCGACGCGTGGGAAGTCCGCCGACCTGAAATACGAATGCTATGTCGGAGAGAGTATTCCTGAGGTGGTCGACTTCGTCCGTCAATCGAAGGGGAATATGGCGCTGGAACCCGAGGACAAAAAATTCATTGTCCTCTTTGGATATACGGATATGGGGGAACCGATTCCAGTGAACAAGAACGATCTGCTCGATTTAGCATTGGCCGCTGAAATCCCTGAGGTGGACGGTCCGAATATCGAAGACACCGAAGCGTACATCCCCCTGCCAATGCTCCTTATCAGGAACTCGCGTTTCCGAGATTCTGTCGCGACGGCCTCGTACTCGTCCTCGTCCTCCTGGTAATACCATTCGGTGTACTATCAACCATCTCCCGGTGGAGGCTTTCAGAAGGCGGAGATTGAATCCATGCCTTTGGTCACTCTGTCCTTGACCTTCCCGAAGCCCGAGGACAGGTCCAGTATTTTCCCGGTCTTCAAGCGCTTCACTGGGATCAACAAGGCGCCCAACTGGTTCAATGTCGATGTTGAGGGCGAGGTCGATTGGAATGGCGGGATGTGCGGGGTTGGTCATGGACTTCTACAGAAACTGATGATGCCGACCCTAAAATCCAAGGATGCCACCGTCAGCAACATCTGGGGGGGCGGGAACATCACGGAGATCGCTCTGGTAAGTTTTCTTATCCCTTCCTCACATTTGCATTGTTCAGAGGAAGTGAAATCCTGTCGGCTGCCAACCGATACAACATGTTACTCACTTGTACTCCATGGGTTCGCAGAGGAATGGGCGGGCCGTCATGGAGTTCGTTCGGGAGGAGGACGGATTGCAGAAGGCCACGGAACGTGTGAGGGGAATGAACCTCGTCTCCTCGGCTTCCTTGGGACCTTCTTCGGGGACGCCTGCGCTGACAGACCGGGGGGGCGCAAGCGGATCGAGGCAAGTGTCGCTTGCGGCATCACATCAGCAACCGCGGCCAATCTCGACCCTCAATCTGACAGAGACTCCCGGTGGCGCGGCGACGCGGAGACGGCCGCAGGGTCAATCTCAGGAGCGACCAGAAATTCAGACGTTTCTGATTGACTCAGACAGTGATGGCACCCCGGAAGAGACACTCATTCGAAGGCAGCGGCAATGAAGTCCTTCATCTCCGCGGCGTTCTCTCAATCTCCCCCCGGCTCCAAATTCGGAGCCGCACGGGATGCTCCGACCGGAAAATTCATTGGTCGCAATGGTCGTGGACTTGCACGTTCAGCCACCGTCAGAGGAGATTTGCAGGATTCCACAGGCTCCAGTGGTCAGTCCTGCGACAGAGCCTCAAGTGGGAGTCACTGCAATGGGCCGCCCAGCTACTGCAGCTGACATTAGTATCGGCTGCCAGCCGACACCCATGGTGGTTTCCCCGCCTGAACCACGACGGGGAAGAAGCAAAGGGGCCACGCTCGAAAAGGAATTGGAGTCGGCGGACTCGCGGAGGTCAACTCGGGTTCAACAAAAGCGGAAACAACCGAGTGACGAGGAAGACGGTGGCGCGGTGGCGCGGGAACAGGACTTCCCAAATGAAGCGATGTCTCCCGCTCGATCTCAGAGGCGGGCTCAGATTGGAGGTTCGTAGGCGATAGACATGCTCCGCGATGTTTGTGGAGTATCTAAAATAGCTCTTGTATACGTAGCACTGCCTGGCTCAGACTTGTGCGTAGACTTGTCAGTAGGAGCCTTCATCTCGACAGACTAGAGTACATCTGGACTGTGTCGGCTGCCAGCCGATACGGTGCACGAATGTTTTGTCATGTACCCAAGTTCATTGCTTCTCATGCTCTATGTATTTCGTTTTGCAATGCAGATGATGACTCCAAAACTTCTGAGAAATTCCCCGCCACCACGTCTGAAGGTGGGCAGGAGTGTGACAAACCAGCTCTAGAAGAAAGGACAGGGAACACGTCTAGAGTTGGCCCGTCTCAGGTAGCGACTCCGAAGTTGTTTCTTTTCCTTGAGGTTCAGGGAACTCTGCTCTTCTATGAGCCCCTTATTTTTAAAGGGAAAAGTATGCATCAGAGGTCGCAAGTAAGACCTCGACCAGGTCTTCAAGAGTTTATCAGGTTTTGTAAGGGTCAGGACATTCAGATCGTTTATTGGTCGCATTTACCCAAGAAGACTCTTGAGCAGCGTCTTCATAACCTGAAATGGATGGCGCCGGATATCGGAGACGATTACCTGGCTTTTGGACAGGAGTACTGTGATGAGAGTGCTTATCGAGACCCTCAGAATCCCACACGACCAATTTTTCTGAAGCGTCTCGCAAGGATTCTCGGGTCATCCTCCTTGTACGATAATGGGGCCACGATCAGCAACTCATTGATCGTGGATCACGAGCCCTATCGGAACGTTTTGAATCAGCCATATAGTGCGATTCATCCACCCCCGGTTACTATGTATTCGGAGGGTTCGCTGAAGGGTGGAAAACTGCCTTATCTCCCGGCGAAGCTCATCCCGTTCATTGAACAGTTTTTGTCTTCGGGACTCACGGTCCCAGAGTTCTGTCAAAAGAACTCTTCAGTTGGGAGTGCACGCTGTATGCCGGGCTCTCCTCTTCATAATCAGTTCGTGAATGTAACACCGCCATATCAAAAGGGATTCGAGGTGCCATATTCACTGGAGGAGCTGCAGGCCATGGGAATTCCTAGCCCACGGGTCCTAATGGAGGAGGCGTAGTGTATCGGATGCCAACCGACACATATTTCTGTAGATTGTATATATTCTCTGTAGATAAAGGAGGACGTCTAGAGACTACATCTTTTGTGTACATTATTTTCTTTTGTATTGATTAATCAATTTTCTTGTAATGAAGGCATTTCAGTCCGATTTTTCCTAAAGCTTGCGCATGGGACACTCATTCTCAAAGCATTCAAATGTTTCCTTTGAGAGTTTCAGCATTAGGTCTTGGTCATTCTAATCAAGTGATCGCAATAATGTAGGTGCAGGCATTCACTCATCTGTACACAATCTATCTAGCACCTTTTGTTTGTTTCTCAATATGAATTATTGGCTGCTGTCTTGTGTCAGGCCGCAGTATCGGCTGCCAGCCGATATCAACTGGCTTGTCTTCTTTCAGTGGATGTTGATGTTGTATAATCTTGTGCCTACTAACTCATGTTCTGTTCAGAAGTCCAACGTGAGCCATCCACAGTCGTTCAAGAAATGTGTCGTTCTATGCGTCACGGGACTACTTTGTTATCTCGACCCGAATATCGCGGTGGACAAGTCGGACCCGCACAGAAATGTCATTAAAAGGCCAGGGCTAGTTGCAATGTTCATGACACTGTTTGAAAAGTTCCACGTAGGAATTTGGTCCAGGATGCCAATAGTGGATCTTAGGCCTCTGCTTGCGCACTTGCTTCCAAAACATGTCAGAGACAACCTAGCGTTCGTTTATGGCAGAGAATATTGTGTAGATAGCCAAAATTTCCCATGGTACTACAAAATGCTCTCAATACTTCACACTAAGAGACCATCCAGGATGACATGCTTCACGGACCAAGTGCTCATGGTCAATGTGTGCCCGCTTTCGCTCAGGAGGACGCCGGATCCGGTGTGCTATATTCCGCTACCATTTACGGGGGATCTCAATTTCCCGAATATTAGTAGAGTTATTCCGAACATTTCAACAGATATTATTCCATTCATTTATCCCATGCACGAGCATGAGTCAGTCTCCGAATACATGAAAGGCGCAATTAGACCGGGACAATTACACTATGAGGTTGCACAGTCAATCAAGTACGAGAAGCCAAACTGGAATGGGATATTTTGGTGATTTGCCCTACATGGTGTCGGCCGCCAACCGATACCCTTGCAGAGTGGAATCGGGGGGGGGGCTTGAATACCTTCCAATCTCGTCCCCTTTACCTTATTCACAAATTTGAACTGCTTTATTGTCAACGCTAGTATTATCGAATCGACTGCCTCTTCACTTCAAGACCTGTTCTCTGGAGTTTTCTAGGGGGGATATCGGCTGCCAGCTGATACGAGCAATTCAGTTGGATCGGATGGACTCAGGGTTTAGGGTTTAAGGAGGAGCATTCGTTGCTCTTCATCTTACAGATGGCTACCATAGTCGATTTTCATAGTTTACGCAGTGCAAACACTTTCATAGATCTAGGTGCTTTAGAGAATGATGTTAGGAATCGGTTGGCAGTATCAGGCACCAGCCGATACTTTGTTCCAAATTTGGACACAGCATAGGAGCTTATGAAATTATTCATTTAACTACTAATTGTAGGCTCTGAATTCAATAACTTGCCATGTGTTGTGGTACTTTGGTTTGTTTAGTGGTTGCGTCTATTTCTGTTCATTGCTTATGACACACAAATCTATGCATTCGACTATATCGGCTGACGGCCGATATATTTCTGGACTATGGATTTGTCCATAATTAGTTAAATATCAGTTATTATAGAGGTTTTTATAATCACTACAAGGAAAAGGAGTATTTTTAGGTGAGTTTTTAAGTATAGTTTTAAATATAAGATTATAAGTATTGACTTTTGAGGAGATTTTTAGCAAAATTTACTTGAAATACATTTATTTTTATTTTTTTTAATAATTTAAAAATATTATTTTCTTAAAAGAAATATTCAAAAAAATCAAAATTTGAGAAAGAGTAGCTGAAAAATGAATGGCAACACTAGAAAATTGTTACTTGGGTCATTAGAGGTTAACCCTTGAAAGGCCCTTTCGGTCCCTTTACACAATCCATATTTAGCCTTGTAATTCTTCAATTGTGGTTTAATATATGCAATGTGATATATAATTTTTACATACTATCACAAACATTAATATATATTTTATTAAAAAAATTGGTGATTGTTTTTTTATTAAATACCATCAAAATCATCATATATTATACGGCCGCAAAGAGGTTTGAGATCCTTCAAGGGTAAAATAAAATAGTATAATCTATAGAAATTGTGCTAAATGAACTTGCTGTTTTACTTCAATAACTAATATTTTGCAATCTACGGTGTTGAATTTTTTGAAAAAATTCAATATAGTTGCATCAAATGTATTTTACGATAAGATCTTTTAATTTTAAGCAAAAATACAATATTTGTTTTCCATTTTTGTTCTTTGCATTAGAATTGACAATCATTCAATCAAGTAGCTTTTATAGTGCAAAAATGTAGTTCTAAAGTGTTAAAATTATTTAAAGTCAATTCTATAACCAATAGGTTCAATCAACCTTTTTTTAAACAATTAAGAAAAAAACCTATGATTCATTATTGATGTATATTCTCCAATTCATATCATCATACTTAGGCTCTCATTGCTTCAAGATACACCAAATATAGCACTCATTATTTAGGTACAAGTCATATAAATTGAAAAAATTTGTCGATGAATCCTTTATTTATGTTTGATTTAAATTCTACATGACTACAATAGTCTTCTTATAATCCTTATAAAGGCATGTAGAATGCCTATTCGATTATCAAATTTTGAATTTTTGAAGTATTTTTGAACCCATTTGGAATGCGTTTTGTGTGTTTGGGTGTAGTTTGGTGTTATTTGGTAGTATGTTTTTCTAATTGGGATGTCTGTTTGTACAAGGTTAAGTACAAGTTGGTGTGAATGAAGGTGCTGATTTTTTATTAACAACTTGGCAGTAAGTAGGGAGTTGGTAGTGTAGAATTCCAATTAGGATGGTTAGTTGTCCAATTAGGCTATGGTTAAGCAAGTTGGATTGGTTATTTCCTAATGGTGGGTTGTGTAGTTCCAAATTGGGTTGCAGGCAGTTGGGTTGTCTCTCTGAATGAGTAACCGCTGGTTTGGAATTTCCTATTTGGGTTGATTTTCTGTTTATTTGTTCTTACTGTCTGTTGAGTGAAGCCCAGTCATGTCCCAATCCAAGTTGGCTACGTATGTTTTTGATTTTGGTGTGATTTTATGTGGATGTTTGATGGTTTGTGTGAGTCCTAATTGGGAGCTAAGTTTGTCAAAGTGAATGGCGATGAGTCAGTCCTAGTTGGAAAGAAGTGTAGTGTGTGCACTGTGCAGGGAGAATCCGGTTTGAATGTGGAGAATATTTCCAAGTGGAAGAATCAAGCTAGAGTGAAGTAATGATTGATCAGTATCTGAGGATAGCTGCAATGCAACAAGATTTAATATTTCCTAGTTGGAGAGAGTGAACTTGCAGGAGTTAAGAGAGCCAAATTGGAGTGATTCAATGAGAATCAAAGTAGTCCTAATTGAAAATTAGGATGTTCATAGTGATGAAGAAGTCCTTATTGAAAATAAGAAGAATGGACTTATAAAATTAGACCAATTTAAGAAGTTGGAGTATGAACAATTAAGCTATGAGCTTATTGTTGTAATAACGATGATTTTGTCACCAATTCGAAGCAGTAAAATTGCTAATTCAAAGCTGTAACATGTGAAATTAAATTGTGTGAGCAATTGGAGGTTTATGAAGTCAATTTGGAAATGTTTATGCATGTGAGTCAATGATGCATGATTGTTTGAGAATGTTTTCCTAATCGAAGTTTAGGAGTGCATTAGTGAGGTTTTATTGCTATCCAAATGGGAAGTTTGATCTGTATGTCGTTGTAGTTTTGTCCAAGTTGGACTGTGAGGATAATTGTGAATGGTTTAAATGTCCTAATTGGTTGAGCATGATATTTAACTGAGAAGTTTAATTCAAAGCAGCTTGTAAGTGGGATGAATTAATATCCAAATTGGGTGAAATAGTTGCATAATGTCTTGGACTAATTTCCAATTTGGTCTGATTGAATGGGTATGATGTTATTTGACCGAGAGTATAATGTTTAACAGTGAAGAATTACAAGTTGGTTAATTCCAATTAGGAGAGTCTAAGTATGAAGAGTGATGTGATGTTGTGTTAAACAAATTAGAGATCAAGATCAGAGTTGGTGAGATGTCAACAAGTGGAAGATGAAGAGCCTGTGATGCTGAGCCCAAGTTGGAAGGTAAAGGACTGAGTGGTTTCTGTGGAGTCCGATTTGCAAGACTCTAAGCTAAAGATTAAAGATCATCCAATTTGGGAAATTACTAAACTCTTGTGACTATTAAAAGGGGACTGAAAATTGTGTAATTAGTTTATCATGTGAGGATTAATACAAATTGTATGTAGTAAATGAATATTTTTCTCTATGCTTAAATTGCAATGACCTATGAATTCATTATATTAGAGACATTCCTATGTGTAAAGCCTTCCTAGGAACGAACTTAACTATAATTTGGATAAATCCCAATTGGGTACCAAAACAATCTACAAGACACAAAATTTATAGGTTCAATGAAATATCATATATAAATTTCAAGAAATGTAAGTAGCTTAGTGTCAAAAGATCCTCATTTCTACTAATTGGTAAATTATAGAGTTATTTTCTGTTTAAGAAAATTGTGAATCTTGTACCTCTACAATCCTCCATTCCATATCCATTGGTGTTTAAACAAAATAAAATTAACCCTAGAAGGATGCCAAGGAAGTTGTATATCTTTGGGATGGTCAAATACGGGTTGTCCATATTGAAAAATGAATGATTTTCTTTCTATTTTTTGTGTGCAACTTTATTGATGCTATATCCACATAATTGAATTAAAATCAAGGCATTTTAGTTGTTTATTTTATTTTACATGGGGTAGTATATCAAAAAAATGCTACACCATCCACCGTAGTTCAATATTGTGAGCTTCTTTCTCCCTTGAAACTTGATTTTGACATTTATAACCATTTCTTTTGTTTATGTGAAAAACCAAAAAAATGAAGCTTCAAAAGAACAATTTCTATTCCATTTCAAAAAATTTGAAAAATTCCTTAACCCCTAAAGTCCCATTGTCTTCTCAAGGAACAAATTAGATTTCGGACAAGTTCCTATGACCTAAATTTTTGGTGAATTTTCTTGAAACTTTTCCCATAATATTGAAAAACTGATTAACTTTGTGGGAATATGATTTTTATTTCAATTGGTGCTTGGGAGCAAAAGTTATACTACAAAAAGCCTAGAACTAAACTTGACGGGTAGAACAAAAAAATCACAGAAAATCAAAATAAATTCTAATTTTTTCCCCTAAAATGTTATATTTTTGTCTATGTGTGAAGCTTTGATTCATTCTATTTGGACTAATAATGAGAAAGTTAAGGACAATCTTGTCTTTTGGGCAATTGAAGCATCTTGCAAAAATAACTTGTAGGGTTCATTTTTTACTGCAATTTTCACAATTTCTTTTTAGAGAATGTTGCATTTGCTCACTAAAACAATCTCACCATTGGAATTACTATCTTTCAATTTCATCTTGGAGCTATTAATGATTTAGTTTTTTTTTCAATCTTGGACCTACTTCTACTTAACAATTTTTTAAAGAATGACAATCAAGTGTGTGTTTTTTGAATTTTTTTTCTAGACTTTCAACTCAATTTTTCAACATAAATTTTTTTTAATTCAAAGTTTATAGTGTAAAAGAATTCCGCAAATGGTGGTCAAAGTCATTTGAAATTGCAAGCTAGTGTTCAAAAAAACTTTCATTTTCAACTTTAAAATCAATGCGAATATCTTCCAAACTATATAGTCAAACTTCATGAAATTCTTACCACACAAGCTAAAACAAGTGAAGTACAAGATCCTATAGTTAATTTCTAAAAAAAAGCTTTTTTTTGTTGTATTGGGTGAACACAACAAAATGACAGTTTTTAGTGATTTTTGATAGAAAATGACCTTGGGACTTCAGGGGTTAAGATAAGCATTTTAGTAAAGTTTGAAGTTGAAGATCTATAATCATATTTCTAAGTACATGGCGTGTCATGGAGATTTTCTTTATACCACAATGTTCTTCACTATAATGTATTTCTATTCTGAAAATTTTGGATTATTTTAAACATGATTTGTATTTGATATGAAATTTTCTTCTTATTTGATTAAAAAATTCATGGTAATTTGAAATTTTCGCAAAAAAGTATAAAAATTCCACAACAAATATTAATCATGTGATTTCATCTTTGAAAAGCAAAAATAAAAAAATTCACTTATAAATAGCAAAGAAATGAAAGATGAACACAATAGTAAACGACTTTCAATTTTGAGTACAAGATAATAGCTCCACCCTTTAGGGGTTGGGGTAGGAAGCCTATTATAAACCTCCAATCCAACTTACCCTATTCAATGCAAATCTAAACCAATCCCACATTTCTGGCCATAAAATGTGGGACCTGTGTACATTTGCATAGAATTGGGTTTGGGTTCTATAAGGGGTTCCCTTCTTGAACTGACTGTCACCAAACATCCAGGTTAATTAACCGGCATTACTTTTTATTAATTTAGAACTGATCTAAATTTAAAAATTTGAACAAATTGAAACACCAACCTATTAATATTGGTTTGAAGACACAATTGGAGTCCCTGAAAATCTCTCTGAAAATCTGAATTCAAATTGACTCCCTCGGTTACAGGCATGCTTGCTTTTGAGTCCCCCCCCCCCCTAAACTTATCAAGTATGAACCCACATTGCTATCTTCTAAACTTAAGCCTGAATGGAACAACTTTGGAGGAATCAAAAGATTCATGATTCCATGTGATAATAGAATATTCCATTTAATCTAATGGAACAACTTTGGAGGAATCAAAAGATCCATGATTCCATGTGATAATAGAATATTCCATTTAATCTAATATATGAATTTGGACACCCATGGTGGGAAGTGAAAGCATCAGTTGCAGGGGAAAAGGATAATTTGGGGGCTATTACTTAGGTTGTACCATACTATTTTCTGAAATTTTTCACAAATTTGCAAAGAAGAAGTTTAACCCTTAAATGTTGACAAGGACGTTTGGCATCTTATAGATGACAAACGATTCTTGTAATAGGGCAAAAGTTCAACTATTCATGAGTGGCATTTTGTTGTCAAAAAGGAAGGTCTCCTACAATAGCTTGACTTTCAATGAGTGCTTTTGCAAATTTTTAAGCCAAAAATTCACATGGTAATAGAAACTAATATTTTTGTGAACACCCCTTTGTCCTTTAAGAGTTAAACCTCTAGGTGCTAAAGAACTACAACATGGTCTCACAAATGAGAAAAACATAAACTACTCAAAATCCAAGAGGAGATGGAAGTGAGTTAGGAAATGGAGGTCGCTAATTCATTTGATAAAGAAGGAATTGGAACAATTAGATCCAAATATATATATATATATATATATATATATATATATATATATATAATTGCATGCAATAGTTATTTGCATTCATGCATGTATATGTTTGCCAATCTCTAGATAATACATGGAATATGTGGAAAGAATTGTGAAAGATGTGTCCCTTCTAGATCTTGAACATTAGTGGTATTTGGTCAAGTAAATGATTTAGTTTCATGTTTTGATCAAATAAATGATTTAGTTGTAGATTGATAAAAGATGCTTAGGTCATAAGTTGATGCTTAAATAATGTTAAGCTATAAATGGATTAACATATGTGTCTTCTAAAATTGAATTTATCAATTGAATAGATGCAAACACACTTTTCAGCTTTAAATTGTGAAGATCTACGGAGTGAATACAGATCTTGGAGACTTTAAACTTGCATTCAAAATATCTATCCAAACCAAGACAACACTAATGTTTAATAAATTTCTTATGACCTCTTGCTTGGGTTTTTGACATTTGATGTGATAGCAATTGGTGAGTTCAAGTAGACAGTTAACCATGTGAAGAGATGACAAGAATGGTTCATGAAAAAAAAACATTTATTAGAACCTTGCATTATATAGTCTAAATATGTCTTTGTCTGAAAAAGATAGCATGATTAAAATCAAGAGGTACTAGATTATTATTTGGAAATTGGCTCAACTTTATGAATTGCTGGATAGGTAAATAGATACAAAAAACAATATTGAGAAAGGGAACAAAAGGTAGAACAAATAAAGTTTGTATTCTTTTCACATCACCCATTTGCAGATTGGTCACTTTATAATTGTAAAACTCTTATTCTAATTAACACATTGTTGAAAACTTTGCACAATCTTCCTACCATGTCTCCCTAGCTTTATAATTATTCTATATGACCCGAAGCCTTTGTTGGATTTGATAAGCAAAAAATTTGTTTGTTTGTTTTTTGTGAATAAATATGCAGTGTTAATTAATTTTGTATATAAATCCTAGTGCAAAGTACTATAGAAACTTTTAGGCCTTGGGTGGCTATTTTGACAATATGAAAATGTGCAATTGCAGAAAATATCAGTCCAAATTAGCTCATAGAAAAACTGTCAAGTCAATTTGTGAGCCTTGTCAAATTTTTGATTAAAAAAATATAAATTTTTTTTACTACATTTGCATATTGGCCAAAAGTGAAATGATCCTCCATAGGGCCAAACTTTCTTTAATGAAACCACTTAACCTTTAAATTTTTGAATGTAAAAGAGTCACTTGAACTTGGGCTCATTCTCAAGAAAATCAAGTTAGCTATCTAATAGAGTTTTCAAATTTAGAAGAAAAGTCACTATTGAATTTATAAAAATTTCTAAAGCTTAAAGAAACTCTAGCCAATGATAAAGTGACATGTGTTCATGGATAGGTAGAGTCTAAATTATACCACCTGGTATTAGCAAGGTTGGGCTCAACCTTTGGGATGGAAGATAGGTGGTTGAATAATGATTATGCTTAAAATTCTAATGGATTCATGACCCTTTTCAATGAGCTACCCAATAGTAGATTAGACCTAGAAGGGCATTGCCTTTTCTTTTTCCCCTATTGTGTGTCTTCTCTTGTGTTCCTTACCTCTAACATATTTTATCTTTAATTTTGGTTTCAGATTTGTGATAAATCTTCAACTTCTCTCATAATTTTTGAAACTTAATAATGAAGTAGTCATTGTTGCAAGACCATTTTCTCATTCATTTTTGGTCCTAAAAATAAAAGTTAGACTTGTTTCTGTGTGTGGGAAACTTGGTTACCTTGAGAATGGGAGTAGGATGCCAACTTCTTAAAATGTTATGTGACCAAAAGAACTAGTCAAAACACAATTTTGACTACTTCAAAACATTGATTTTTATTATAGTACCTTTCACTTATATGTTATAATCTTCCAACCTATGACTTGGAATGAAACCAAAATTTAAAGAGATGCTAAGGACTTAACTTCCTATAAGATCCTTTAATGAATTTTGCCTAAAAATGACTCATTGTACTTTAAGCTTCAACCCTTTATAACTTACAAAATTGAAATCCAAAACACCTTCAAAATGGTTGAAAATTTTAAAGGTAAAACACTTTGAATGAGTAGATTTCTACAAACTATTTATGTATTAACATTTGCACATTGATATAAACATTTTCAAACTACACTTTTATCCACTCAAAATGAATACATTGTTATATACTTTCTTCTATACTACTTGACATTTTCTAAAATCCAAGGATGCTTCAAAACCTTAAATTCATGTTGACATTACATATATTGGAGAATTTTTGGTGAAAACATAGTAAAAACCCTGTAGTGGTCAATTTATTTTTTGTCACAAACTAAGTGGACCCCTTCAAATCTAGCTACGTACCATAATTCTTTGACTTCATATTCCCATATGATTGGATACTTCCTTTATTTGACTAGCTAGCCTCTAACTGGACTAACTATAGATTTTTCTAACTAGGTTGAATGGTTCCTTTATCTAACTAGCAACAAATTTTCCTAACAAATTGATTGGAGCTTTCCTAATCAAATTAATTAGATAGTTTCTTTTTTGCTTTAGTTGACCAATTCAAATTTGTATATTTTAATCTTTTTAATCTTTTGTATATTGGTAATCAAATTATTCTATGACATAGGGATTTTGATTGATTGACTAAGATTTGATTAAAACTAAGATTTTAACTCAAATGAAGGTGATCTACTTGATAGAGGTGACAAAAGGTGGTTAATTAATCACCTTACATATGACTAGGGAGTAGAAAGCTTCGCTATCACTAATATTTAAGCTAAAAAAATATCAAGAATTAAGCAAAGAATAACTAATAAACTACCTAAACATTATAGGTCAAGCTAAAGCTTTGTCATAAGAGATTAACAACAAAAAAGTAGAACAAAAGACAAAAAAATTAAAGATTAGTTTCTAAAAAAACCATTTGAAGCAAAATCTCTACCATTGGTCATCAAATAAATACACAAGGTTTAGCAAATATAAGAAAATTTTGATGCAAATGGTTTTTCAAGTCAAAGGGCTCTAGGAAATGCTCCAAAAATTGGATAATTTCTATATAAAGGAACTAATGGAAAATAACAATAAAGAAATAAGGACCCAAATTGAGCTTCTTATATCTTTAGTGAAAACAATTGAGCTTCTTAGACCTTCATGGATTAAAGCTTTTAATTAAGTGTTGATATTTAAACTATGATAATAGATCCTCATACATCAAGAGATGGTAAGAATAAACACACTTAATTGCACCCTCCTAATTGCATAAGTATGCACTCCCCCTTCTTTATTTTAGAACCAGAACTTCGGATAGTCATTCTTGTCTTTTGTAATTGTGCCACATTAATAAATAAAAAATGGCACATTTAGATTTAGATTCTAAAATGAAGATGAGTTTTGAATTGTAATATAGTAACGTAAGGGTTGTCATTAGATTTACTTATTTAAATTGAGAACTAAAGTTCATGTACATTAATCTTGGAAGGACAATAAGGCTAAAAGGTAGCCGATGGATGACTTCTAAGATTCCAATAGAAATGGAATTGAAAATGTGCCAATAGTTTATAAATTATATCACTTTGAGCAAAGTACCTTGGTGATAGGTCACGGCCTTTCAAGGTTAACCTTTAATTGCCTAGAAGGCCAAAAAAAGGCTTTTGGATGATATATAGGACCTCTAGAAAATAGGAATTTTTTTCATCCAAATTTTTTAGGGAGACTCCATTGAGCACTTTTGGAAGAAACTATTGTTGTAAACTTTTTCTATGGTATAGTTGACTTTTCTATATAGTATATACTAGTAGATGCTTGATCCATTGTTTCCTATGTAGTGTATTTTAGCAACTTAAACTCCTTGCTCTTGATGCCAGTTTGAGTCACAAAAATGATCTTTTTTGAATTTGAGACCAACTTATAAAATAAAGTACAAGAATTTTAGTTTCCACTCTAATTTCAAATTTTGACAAAATTATAAAATTGAATATTTTATTGCAATTTGAATTTTAGGACAATAACCACTTTTTTTTTTATTATAAGAAGCCACAGTGAATGTTTTCACTCCATGATATATAGCACTGTCATATACACCTATTAATAGAAAAAATTTCAGACTTTTCAAGATAATTTTGTGGTTGATATGAATTTTCTTCACTTTTCCTTAACCCCTCAAGGCCTAACTTTTTGACAATGAAGGTTTTCAATAAACCTTCTCACTTTGATATTTTTTTGCATGTGAATGTGCTTTAAATTTAAATTTTAAGCATACAAAAGTAAAGATTTTTTTGTCTAGCACGCATGGAATAAATTGTGGAAAATATTGACAATTGTATTTTGAGACTATAACAATTTTGAAGGATTAACTTTATAGGCAAAAAACTTGTAGCTTCGGGAGAAGAAAAATTATAAGAAGATGAATAATTCTTTTTTATTTCCCTAAAAAATGTATTAGAATTTGAAATAAATGCAGTATTTCTTAATTTTAAAACTAATAAATCAAAAACTCTCTCAAATTTGTACACATTTTCAAGCAAGAGTAGAAAGCCAAATTGACCAAATTAAATCCTAAAAAGTTTAAGAAAATTTATAGATGCATCAATTTTTGATAATATTAGCATATGATTTGAAACATCTTCAAAAAATTTGGAATTGATCTAATTATTTTTGAATTCCTAAATCACACTAGATTGAATCTTGTATTTAAAAAAAAAATATAAAATATGAATTTGAATTTTTTCCTCTAGGCATAGGTTTTTGTACAAAATAAAGATTAGAAATGTCCAAGAAAATGTTGTTTTTTGCATCTCTACTATTCTTTTTATTGTAAAAAAATTTTACTACCTTTTTCTATTAAAATATATTTCCTAAATAAATTTTTAAATGTATACTACTCACATTGAAATTTAGAAAATATAAAAATGCAACAAGTATGTCAACTTATTAGTCTTCAAGTTCATAGTTTACAAAATATTGAGATTTGTTTCACCCTACTAGGAATTTGCCATTAAAAATTTGATGAAGACACATTTTGTCTTTGTAGTCCTTCAACGGTTAAACAAATACTAGTAATTTCAAATTTTTACCAAAAAAATAAAAATTTATGACTTATGGATGATGTGATTTCATATGTGATGAAAAGTTTAAAATAAAAAATTCAAGAATAAATGGTTTGAATATGGGAACATTCAATATGTACAAAATTTGTAATAAATTTCTATGGTCATATATTTGTCTAGTTTCTAAGGTAGACACACCCATTTCCTTTCCTTTAACTCCTCCTTCATGAATTTTCTATCTAAAATGTATTCTAGTGGCACATGATGACGGAATCGGATATAAAGGTGTGAATGGATGTGTTTACCCACCTATCTATATAAAATATAGTAGGTTTATTCTAAAAGAGCCCGTGCTCTAAAAATGATTAGGATACATACGTACATTTTGCTTTCTTCAATGTACCAACACTGTACATTTGAGGAGGTGGTTGCTTTTAGTGACCATTGAGTTTTCACTTCAAAAAATTTGTAACTAATTCCATGAAGGTCCAGAAAATATGAAATGAATTGGATTACATGCCAATTCCATTTTTCTTTCTACAAAAATTTTCTGAAAATTGTTTCAAAGAGTTTAGCTTCCCTGAAAGGCAATCAACTCTTAAATGGTCGTTTTAAGAGAAGACTATCAAGATGATCACCCATTTCTAATCACTTAAGCTAATCAAACTGAGTACAACATCTAGAAAATCAAGGGATAGATCTTCCCATGTCCAAGAATACATTTGATAAGGATTATGTAATTTTGGACATAGAAATTATGAAAAACAAAATTTCTATAAATTTGAGGAGGAAAGATTTTCCTTGCCCTCTTATTGTGATTCAAGACATGCTATTTCCAACCAATGCATGCTATGAAATTCATTAGCACCACAAGGTGCAATCCAAATTTGACAACGCAACACTAATCGCCTCAAAAGCCCTTAGTTTTTCTGCTCCAGTTGCTCGGAAATAGAGCAGCATTTCCGATCAGAAACAGACCACCGTAATGACCCTGTGCTACGAAAATGGAAATCAGTCTTACCGACTTCTCCCCCGCAATGGTTCCCGAGAACGTGCGGTTCTCCGGAGAGCCCCCCCGCGAGACGCCCTTGTTCTGAGCAGTACGGTAACGACCTGCCCCCATTACTTGCATCTTCATTGTGTTGGCCGCCAGTGCTGGAATCATCGAAAGATCAGGCGAAGATTCGGCGGGGGAGCCCCAACTGGAGGACGCTGGCCTCCAAACCCGGACGGCGACGGAGGACACTCCAGCCATTCCAGCTAGTCCTCCTTCGTCCTGGACTCCTCACGACTTGCTTCCATCAATGGCGTGACGTCGTGGATGGCGACCACAAACTCATCGAACTTAACTTCAAGTAGTATATCATAGTGAGTTCGATTGAAGATTTCCATCCGATCGTCCCAACGGCGTCTTGTGCTGTAGCCCAGTGGACGGTCGGGACGCAAACTTGCTTTCGCCAAGTCCGCTACAGCCCAGGGAAGCCCACTCCTGATGCCCCAGCAAACTGAAGCTTCTATTTAATGCATTCCACACGAGGACCCCAAGGTTTTGAGCAACGCGGGAGACAGGCACTGGTTCACTCACCAGTACGTGGTTGCTGGTCCATGGACGGATCCACACAATGCAGGCACACCTGGTGTTGAATCTATCGATGCGGAGTTAATAGCGGCAGTCTCTTATTACGCTCCAGAACTTCAGACACGTACTTCTTGGTGTTGAATCGATTGTTGCGGATTCATCTCTCACTCCCTAGAACTCTAGGGACTTTGGGGTATTGAATCTCTCTGTGCGGAGCAATCTCTCTGTAGCTCTAGAACTTCGAGGACTTTCTCGGTGTTGAATCTATTGGATGTGGAGTTAGCTCTGACTTTCTGTAGCTTCAGGAACTTCTAGGTGTTGAACTGAATCTATCAATACGGAGTAAGCTCTCTTACTCTCTGGAAGGGCTTGTACTATAGGTGTCTGGTGCCCGGGATTCAGCACACGGTGAGGCAATGGAGGGGGGAAGCCAGGGGTGGCGGATAAAGAGGCCTCGAGGGTGGACACAGAGCTAGAAGCACTGCTGGTGAAGGGAGGGTGGGCATTTATTACATACTGCCGTTACGATTATTTTGGAAGGCGCAGTCGATCACCGAGAAACAGGACGACGAGGCGTTGGTGCGTTGATACATACATTTTGTTGATGAGGAGCAGGGAGGTGAGATTAGGCATGGATGGTGGGCACAGATTGGCAGCGACAAGCGCTACCGCAGGTCAAAGTCCTCTCGTCCTGGAACCGATCATGCAGAAGTGTAGTTCAAGTGGATACAAGCGTGCAATGATAGTGTAGAAGCGAGTGGATCTTCTTTTTCTTCCTTAAATCTTGAGGGATAGCCGAGGTTTGCTAAGGTGGGGGAATGGTGCATACAGGGCGATGGAGGGACAGGTCATGGCAACTGCTAGTAGTGATAGTGGCGCTGCTCTGGGGCTTGCCTTCGTGTGCAGCCACTCCTGAAGGTAAGAGACTCGTATATCCTTTGTTCTGAGCTTCTCTTGCTTTTTGGTACTACAGTGCCGGATTGGGATTCGTTCTAGATTGAAATGTAGAGCTCTGGTACAGTACATTCTCTCCATAGACTAGGTTTCACCTGAGGAGCTTCTACCTTCATATCATCCTTTTCTCTCATTCTCCAGTGAAGGCTTAGGTTCCCAGATTCGAACTCAGACAGACTCTGTTGATATCTTCGTGTCTGGTCAATTCATTAGGGAAATGGAAAGATCCCACAGCAGGGGCCTGAACGTTCAGCACGGGCTGTCTTCTTGCTGGGCCTCCACCAGAGTATAGTGCAAGGTGAAATGCTTGCAGTGCTTTTTGCCGTATTTCCTCTGTCGTAGGATTTTGCCGGAGATAAGCGAAATTCTCGAGTAATTTGGCTCCCGAGTCTTTCAGTTCCTTGTGTCCACTGTGGCCCAATCCCTAGAGAACTTTGGGTTTGAACAATGACAGATAAGTCTACAGGTCAATGCCACTTTGAGATTCATTTTCCTTTCCCCTTTTCTATCGATGTCCCATATTCTCGGTCTCAAGTCCTGATTGTGTTGATAATTTGGTCTTGTCAATCCATTAAAAGAGATTCTATTCAGTTGCACCTCGAGTTAGTTCCCTGTATTCACTCTTTGCACAAAGCCTGGAGAATTTTGGTTTTGCATGATGACGAACAATACCCTGCTCACAGAGACTCCAATTCTCCAAATCTTGATAAGGGTAACTGTCATTTTTGAACACATAGATGGTCAGGTACTTAAGAATGAAATGGAATTCAGGAACCGAAATCTGCATAGATTCTTCAAAGTTCTGTCTTTAAAGCAGCTACTCTGTCTCAAACCTACACTACGTAAGGTAACTTAGAATTGCTGAGTGCAGCTGATGCGCTTTTGAGCTTGGCGGCGTCATGGGGGCGGACGTTTCCGACATGGATGGGGTCCAATCCTTGCGTGAATTGGGAAGGTGTGACTTGCTCGTCAGGGCTAGTCGTTGCATTGTAAGTACTCCACTTGTAGGGTATTTTCTGTCATTTCCAGAAAAGGAACCCTGTACTAACATATTTATATTGGATTGGACCTCGTCATACGGAATTTTGATCATTTATTTGTCAATCAATTCTGAATTAAGTGATTCGAATCAACAAAGGTATGTTAATTCAAGGGTCATTATCTGATAATCGTTTCGTAATGCTAAGTTGAGTACAATCCGCTGTTTTCATTGCAAATGTTGTTCGCCTGAATCTTGATGATTATGGCAGTAACAGCTACATTCAGCATGGACCTTGTGATGAACCAAAGAATACATTCTCGGAATTTCTTGATTCAAAATTACGACATAGCATTATGCCTTCTAAACCCTCTTAAGATTTCTGGATGTCAAAGGTTATCTTAGTCCATTCCGAATACGGTTATCCTTCCAGCACTTTTTTCATTCGAAGATATAGCTGCAGTATCTTAGCAGACTAGGCACTTTGCTTGCCGAATTGAATTTACATCATCCTTTCATGGTTGTTGACCAATCTATTGACGCCACCTGACATCTCTTGGGGAAGAAATACTTCTTTTTGATACACTAGTCTGATGTCATAATTGGATTTGTGTGTGTTTGAGCAGGAACCTGACTTCCTCGCAGTTGACTGGATCTATGTCTCCTGCAATTGGGCAACTGACCTCATTGGTTAAACTGGATCTCAGCAACAATGCCATCAGCGGACCCTTCCCTCCAGAATTGGCTCGTCTACAAAGTCTCCAAGTTTTGTAAGTGCTTGCTTCTTTTGATCAACAGCGAAGAGAATCCTGAATAAACGGTCATATTCGTTCAACTGATGGCTAGTTTTTGAAGTGCCAAAATTGTGACATTCAAGCGCAGAGCTCTTAAAACTAGGATTGATTTAGATCTGAGGTTCCTGACAGTGGCCATTTCTTGCAATATTGCCTCTTCAACAAAGTATGGTGCTGCTGATAGTTGGGGGTATTTGGAATGCTAGAATCTTACAGTTTATAACTTTCTGTTAAATATCACCCGTCTTATCATGGGCTTCAGTATTGAATGACTGGTGCATATAAATTCGTCTTAATTCTTAAGTTTTGTTGCTGTTTGTTGCAGGAACTTTAACCGAAATCCATTGAATGCACCGTTCTCTATGGAAATCTGTAAACTGAAGAACTTGATTGAGCTGTAATGATTCCCATTCACCTGTACCCATATCTTTGTCTTTAGATTGCTTATTATTGGATTTTTGTGGGGTGTGGGGGTGTGGGTAAGGTGCGTTACAGGCAGTAAATTGTACACCTGAAACTACCTCTCCTGTTTCAGACATTATAGGCTGTTGCAAGAAACAGGTGTAGTTTTTGTTGAGATTTGGTGATTTCACTTCCATTGCGTTAACACTCCATGTGTAGTGTTAAACAAGGCAGATCATGCAACGTGTGATACAAAGTTTTTTTTTATTGTTTCTTGTGAATACAAATGAGTAGGAGTGTTTCGTGTTATTACACTTCTGAGAATATTCCACGATTGTATTGTAGGCCTACTGGGAATCCCACACCACCCTTGATAGGTATGAATCAGCTGACACCGATAATTGTTGTAAAATATCCCCTGCAGGAGGTACGACGTTGCAGGTGTTTATGGTCCGATTCCAGATGAAATTTCAAATCTGCAGAAACTACAAATCTTGTAAGTCAGCATGTGAAAACTTTAGTTCAGATTTTATCACTGTTTGGTCAAGCTTTGGAGTGCCACCGTTTCTCTTCTTCTCAGTATATTGACTCTTCTGTCATATGCTCCATGCTTCTGTCGTAATTTCATTATCCAATTTTAGTGGGATCCTTCTCGAGAGGAAAGAGGAAAATTGGGACCCTTTTAGAGAGGTAAGAGTGGGCATTTTTATTAGAATCCCTTCCCCAAAACCTTTGTGCGAGATGTCACCGAAGATCTAAGGAAGTGGATTTTAAGTTTTAGAATCTTATGGTTTTAGTCTAGAATAAATTATCATCTTTGCGTGGCACTTAGCCTGGGAGTTGTCCTGTGCACAGGTTTCTTGGAAACAATTCATTTGTTGGACCTTTGCCAGCCAAGGCTATTGGATCAATTGTAACCCTAAAACAGCTGTAAGCTTGGATATTATCAACTATTTACAACTATCAACGTCTTTCCTACTGATCTTATGAAGCTGTCTCTGGATTTTTTTAAACTAGGCCTCACTGGTTTTGAGTATTATTATTATCTGCATCGCTGGCTTGAACTTTGAAGCGATTCTTCTTATGATTTGTTCTGGTTGTTGCAGGACTTTGTGGGGCAGCCAATACAAATCCCCAATCCCTACTGAGTTTGGCAATTTGGTGAACCTACAGTATTTGTAAGTAATGGAGCATCTTATATGTGCTATTATTCTTGAATGTGCGATTGTTTTGTAATTATTTTATCGAGAGGTCTATCACAGGGAAGAATGTCTCTATTATCCACTCGTAAAAAAGGTGGATTTAGAGCTCCCAAAAATGTCAAATTCTAGTTCTGAAAACTACTCACTTCCAAGTACCTTGAGCTTTGAAAATTTCGATTGCTGTCATGGCAAACTGAAATCTTGAGCTCGAAATCTAGGACCAATACTGATACGAGGTTCAGCTGGGTTCTTGTTTGTGCCTGGACACCTTAGAACGGCACTAATTTCAATGTTCGGCAACTTAAAATTGCTCGGATTCATCAAAACGCTGCCTTTACTACTATGCCCACTAATTTCACGAAATTCTGCTATTTCAACAAATATGGGGTTCAATGTCTTGAGATAGAATCCATTACATTGATAGATTCTATTTTTTAGAGGCTTCAACAATGTCCCAGGGTCTAATTATCTGTGTATGCGTCTGTAACCTCTTCTGTGTACACCGTAGTATGTTCTGGGTGTTCCTCACTTTTTAAAATAAATATCTCATTTTGCAGGAACATGCATACTTGCACCCTCTGGGGTGGGCTCCCGTCATCGTGGGCAAATATGAGGAATATAAGCAAACTGTAAGTTTGAGTGACAGTCATAATAATTTTTGACGAGGAGAAAAATTATTAATCGTTGATGTTTCATTCTAGTTTTCCAAATTGCGTCTGAGATTCGGCTTCCTCATTCCTTTTTCAGGTTGATTTACAACAACGACCTCACCGGATTTATTCCATCCAGTTGGCAGGCAATGACGGCCTTAAAGCAGTTGTAAGACCCATCATAGCAAATTGTTTCCTACTATATCTTACTTAGTGCACTGTTCTTTGCTTTGGTGACATTATTAACCAATTCCACCCTACGTTTCTTTGCCTTACAAAAACTGGGACCTGAAAATCAATGCACCGAGTGAGGTGTTAGTGATCAGTTCTTTAAAATCCTTCTTCAAGAATCTTGACGATAGATAATTATTCAATCCTTTTTTTGGTGACTGAGTTGTTATAATGAAATCTCTAGATTATAAAATGTTCTACATAACAATTGCTTAAACACCAATGTATGGAAGACCTGTACACACAATGGTGGTGATGATCTTGTTATACTGTATACGAGAGTCAAATGCGGGTTTATGTATCAATTCTTGAACTTGACTGTGTCTATGCATGCAGGCACATTGGCCAAAATACTATTTCTGGCTTCTTCCCGCAATGGATAGTGAATATCCCCATTGAGCTCCTGTAAGTTTTTGCTATTTTTACAAACCCGATATTGCGCAATGGTATGACAATGGTATTGGCAAATGTGTACACAACCCTATGCTCAGACAGTTTTGTATCTTATTTGACAGGGATATGTCAAGAAACTCACTTCAAGGCTCACTTCCTGATTTGAATTCAAGTCTTCCCTTGGTTGCTGCAACTAGCACCAATATGAGCTTGTACGTTCCTCATCACGCTGCACTGTTCTTTTCTTATGCTGCTTTCACCTACAATTTGGACTTTGAACGCATTTGTGAAAGAGCTGTTTGGATTTCTTCCCTGTGCAGATATTGCAACTATTTCAATGGAAGTTTTCCTACGTTTCAACTTGGAAACCTTGTGTAAGCTCTTGACATCTTTTCCCTTTTGCATTCACCATCTTTCAGGTCAACCCTTCTGGTCCTTGTAGATTCAAACCGAATGTATATTCAAACATATAATGTCCCATAGAATCCCCATGATGGTACATATTGGTATGTGATTTTCTATTTTTATTTACTGTATACGATGGAATGAAGGTGAACTTAAATATAATGATGTAGTCAAATTTGATAGTATCAAATTCAAACTCAGATTTAAATTCAAGCAAAAATATGTGGTTGGAAATGTTCTCAGAGACCTTTTAATGGGTTAACCAAGGCTCTTCCTACATGACGGTGTTCCCCTGATTTTTCCTTGTTTTTACAGAAATATTACAGGTAACTGTTTCACCAATGAGTCAACGAGGGACGCAGACAATACCAGGAATACTTGTAATCGACCATTTTTCTGCAGAGATTTCTTCATGAGGTTGGAAGACGGTACGTATTTAAATGTTACCCATGCAAACCTTTCTTAAGGCTTATTTTTTCATGTGATCTTCCTTTCCTTTTTCAATTCATTCTCCTAGCATCCTAGAGCAGTCTTGATCGTCCACCCTGCTCCATTGTCGTTGCACTTTGTTTGGAAGTAATCTCCATTGGCCTGAAATATTTGGTTGAGTCTGAACGCTTTCAATGTAAGTGGATTTGTGCCCAAAAGAAGATGTTGAAGAATGCTTTGCAGTTTCATGAAACCTCATTTTGGCTTATTCTGATGTAGGCTGTGCTCCCTGTCCTGCTGGCAATTACATATACGATAACAAAACGATATGCACTTGCAAGCCTGCCGATTATGGTACGTTTGAGAATGCCTCCTCTGTTTACCCGACTTCATCTCCTCTGCTTTCCTCCTTTCAGATGGTTGCTTATCAAAACAGTAGATCCAGATTTTGTGATGGTTGCTTGGTATCATAGCCTCAAAGAGACGTGACACCTACGCATTGGATTTGATAAGAATGGTTATTGTTCATAGTCTTGTCCTTCTGTAGCGTTGTAGCGTTGTAGCGTTATGAACTAGTTAACAGGGAATTAGAGCCTTGTTATGAGAATTAATGGCTGGAATATTATTTTCATAACGAATTTTCACATTGCTGGACGTAGCCTTAAACGAGACGCTGTAACGCTCAAGAAGGATAATATGATTATGAGCTATAAGCATGTTCTCTATACCCAATGTTTGAACTAAACCGTGACGACTTGTTATTTATTAGACAGTGGCGGTGGTGGAGGGGGAGGATTTCCATACGGAGAAGTCATTGGCGGCATAGTTGGATCACTTGTGCTGGTTATTGCGCTGGTGGCTCTTTGTAAATGGGAACCTATTCATAAGCGTCTTCCTTTTGACCCGTTCTTAATATTCAGTACCAACGACGATGGTAAGCTTTCTCCACCTTCTCCTGCCTGGTCCCAACATGCTGTAACATTCTTGAGCTAGTTCGAAAACATCGTTCTCGGATGATAGACACCATGAGTAGGCTTACCCGAAGTCATGAGAGTGATGGACAGAATTGTGGAGAGGTTGGTGAAACAATCAAACGACCACAAGAAAATGGAGGAGAATTGGGAGGAAAACTTGTATCCTGTGTCTTTGTGCACATTAAAAAAATTAATTTAATTGTGAGTGAAACAAGCATCGTTATGCACAATAAAGAGTTCTCTAATCCATTCAGGAATGTTATAGCAATATCTTTAGCTCGAGTTCAATCGGTTATGTTTTCGTTCGAAATCACAAAAGGCAGTTTCATGAACGCAATGCTGTGTACGAAATTACCAAGATGACGATTTCCATTAGTTTTCTTCAGTTTGGCAGAGTTATTTACAGTAGTGGAAAACTTAGATCTAGACCTATCCTAATTATCAAATAAAAAACCGCTTGCTTGTCCCATTTTGGCAATTGAAAAACTGCGAATTTCACGAGAATTGTGTTCTTTGGGGGGGATGCTGAAATGTTATTCATTAGATGTGAAATCTTTTGACTCAGTTGTAGAATTTTCTCATTTTCTTCATTCTATTGACGGAAGCTCTGTGGATGATACAGATGAGGATTGGGAGGTTCCGGAAGGCGTGCACAGATTCACCATGGCCGAGCTGACCAAGGCAACTGGGAATTTCAACAGAGAGCACGAAATAGGGTCGGGTGGGTTTGGGAAAGTGTTTTTCGGAACTTTGGCGGATGGGAAGATGGTGGCAATTAAAAGGGCTTCAACCACAAGTTTACAAGGCCAGATTGAGTTTAGAAATGAAGTGAATCTGCTCAGTCGGTTGCACCATCGCCACCTTGTACGCTTGGAGGGGTTCTGTGAAGATCAGGACCTGCAGATTCTGGTTTATGAGTTCATGAAGAACGGGAACTTGAGCGAGCACATTTATCGTAAGCCCCTGCATCTTGTTGCTGTCGATGCTTTACTTGTCAGGTTTATCACGGATCGCATATGGGGAAATCCCATGGCTGTTTTTGTAATGTTTTTTTTTTAGTGATAGGTACTATTTTTTTTTCCTATGTCACTGCTTTCAATTTTAGTCACCACACGCTTACGTATTGAAGGATTTTCATATCTTGGATCTTTTTATGCATGTTGTGGGGCTTCTGATGGTTGGATCGACCACATGCAGGAGCAAGAGGAGTGAAGGTGCTGAGGTGGTACAAGCGTCTGGAAATTGCTGTTGGAGTTGCGCAAGGCCTGGATTACCTTCACTCATTTGCGGTGTGTCTCGCAACTAGTTTTTTTTATCTGACCTGTCGTGACAAAGACCGTTCACTTTCGAGAGGAAGGCCAAGAAAAGGTCTTTGGTTAAATAGCTTGATGAAAAGAAATTCCGTCGTCATTTGACCACCAAGTTTCTAATGTTCAGTACTACACAAACTTTGATGAACATTGCATGATGATAGATGTACTGCCTGCCTTGTCACTTACTCTTGATCTTGATAGTAAGTGTGTGAGTTGGGACACATGGATGGTTCAGTGCTTGGGAATTGGATGGAATTGAAGGACCCAATCTCCAAAGTTCTTTGATGGTGAACTTCTTCCAATGCAGGACCCTCCTGTAATTCATCGAGACATAAAGCCCACCAATATCCTCCTTGACGAGCACATGGTGGCCAAAGTGGCGGACTTCGGCATTTCCAAGGCGACGTTTGATTTCAATACTCATGTTTCCACAAGGCCTGCTGGCACTGCTGGGTAGGGTCTCACATCCTTTTTTTCAGATTACTCTTTTGATAATTACAGATATTGGCGCATTTTGAGAACCAAGTGAACCCTTTAGATCTTGTTCTAAAATATATATATATATACCGTTCAATTTGGAAGGTCAGAGTCAATTACAGGAACTTTCGAAACATAGTTTTGGTATTCAGAAACATAGACACGATTTCTTCTTTTATTGGTAAATTTTGCCACCTCCGTAGATAATTAGGTTATGAAGTCTTGATGTAAGTAAGCATTTCAGTTTAGTACTACTAAAGCAGTACTACTAAATCTTAAAATTTCTCCTGGAACTTCCTTGACTGTTTTAAACTGGTTACCATTGGACAGGTATTTGGACCCAGAATACTTTCTGAGACGGCAGTTAACTACTGCAAGTGATGTTTACGGATACGGTGTTTTATTGTTGGAGATCATTACTGGCCAACAGGCTATCGATCACAGCAGGAAGGAAGAGTTCAATCTGATTGAATGGGTGAGCATATGATGGAGAGCTTCATGTTGTCTTGCATTAGACTTCAACAAGTTCTTTGGATAATCTATTTTCGTATTGCCCAGTTGCGGAGTGAGTAATCGTCTATGCTAGGCAGTACATTTTCCAAAGTATGCCATCCTGGTTGTGCACATTTAGTATTTTTGAAATGTGCACTTTTGGAACATAGTGTCACAAGTAGGCCACAACTGAATTGTGGCCAAACAGGATGGCTTACCTTAGTATGTGGGGCGGCACAACTGGATCAAAAAGAATTCCCCATTTTGTGCACATATATATATATATATATATATATATATATATATATAAATGACTCAGCAGTTTGCAATTGTCAATTTGTTGGATACCAGTCGGTAATTTGCAAGTAGGAGCTCTGAGGTTGTTGAAATTGTTTGTTTTGTTTTGGTGATGATGAAGGTGAGACCAAGGTTCCGTGAGATGGGTGTTGAAAGCATTGTGGACGTGGCATTGGATGGAGACTACGACAAGGAAGTGTTCACCGACATGACCAATGTCGCGTTGATGTGCGCATCGTTCAACAAAAATGATAGGCCGGCCATGAAGGTACGCTTCTCTACTCATGAAATCCTACTTATGTAAAAAAAATCTTGGTAATGAATGTTGTCCTGATTTGGTCTCTAATAAGACCATCTTATTTTTGAATTGTTCCTCATTGTCACTCGTGCAAACGCCTGTTGAAACAAAATTAAACAAACAACAACGGGATTTTTCAACTGACCAGGAGGCGGAAACAACTTCTCCATGTGGTCATATTTGTAAAAATGATATGTTTCAGAGAGTCAACATTGTGACACTCGAGTGTCGAAAACTCTGAAAAGTAGGCTTTTAAAGTGTCCTGAGCTCTAAAAACGAGGACTGGTACAGCAGACATATTAGAGTTTCAGTCCGGCGATTGTAACTAACGCCAAGTTCGTTAAACTGGTAGAAATTCAGTATGCCAAATTCCTATCTGGAAACTTAGATCAAAGCCAGTCCTAGCTTTCAGAGCTTTGTGCATTTGCTTTTCAGAGTTGCGATTCTGGTTCTAGTTTTCAGTGCTTTGTCCACATGGATTGCGACATTTGTCATTGTTTTTGTTCTTTTTGTTTTTGCAGGATGTTGTGAGCTATTTGGAGCCCCACGTCCGCGCCTTTCAATCTTTGAGTACCGGCAGCACAGAAGTGTTTCCGTCAGGAAGAAGTTTGACGCGGGGGAGCGACATGGAAAGATTGACGAGACAAAATCCGGAGGACTTGCTGAGAAGCATGCAATTCATGACGGTGCCATTGCACACGGCTGGTGTAAGTTCTAGTATCAGTTCCAGTAGCACAGAAACGGAGTCTCATTCTACGACGTCCACGTTGCTTCCCAGATAACACAATATATTCATGGACTCGGCAGTTTTTCAACTGCCGAAATGGAGATAGGCTTCCCTTCAAAAATTAGAAACAGGTTTAGATTCTATTTGTACAACACTCTGCCAATATAACGAAGATTTACCAATTTTAGTGACATCAGCTTAGATTCATGATGTTCTGCTAACTTTCGATGGCAATAAAATGCAGTGGTCTGCTTTTCAGTGAAATTCATATGAAAAACAAACGCTTCTCGTCTCTTTTAATTCTGCAACTCAACCTAGTAACCTATCTTCGATTTGTGTCCAAGTCTGAGTGATTGTTACATATGTAACAATCAGATGCATTGTCTCATGTTAGAGAGTCTCTTTGGTTGTGGTCCTGTATGTTTCATGCTGGAGCCAAGTATATGGAGTTAGAATTTTGTAATGCATATGAATCATTCTTTTGATGCTTCAACTTATAAATGGTTGTGTTTATTTTGTTGCTTGCTGTTAAGGTTCATTTGCCAACGTTAGTTTGTGGTCGTGGAGATCGACAGGGGTAGCAGCTTATAACATTCTTAGCGATGATATGTTTTCAGGTTGATTTCAGTCCCTTCAACAACGTCAAGAGACCCGAGACTATTTGAGCTGGAACTACCGATAGCATTCTTGAGGAGCTTCCTCAACAGCCTTTGGAAAGGAATCCAAATTCTTTTTGTGCACAATCTTGAGCTCATCTCCGGTAGAAGAAAGATACCAGAAGAAGACCGGCAGTGGCCACTTCCTGAGCGCCGTGCAAGCTCTCTAAAGTGAACGTCAAATTCTCGAGTCTCTTTCTTAAATTTCCATCTACAGTGAAAAAGAGTGATTCTCACAACTGCTAAGAATGTTATGAACGACGAGCTTCTTTGCTTTGGGGAGCAAGTTTTCAGAGGTGTCCTCCTGGCTTGTCAAAATCCCTACAAGGATCACTACTTAGCAGGCATGGCATGACGCAGAGCTGGATCAAAGGACTTCAGTTACGAAGCTCTGAACAATTTTGGGTAAGCTTAGGATCTGAATTTCATCAATTCTACTTGTCATTTAATTTCTGGTTTCTGGGAATAAGTGACAAATTCATTTTGATTTTGCCATGCTCATTTTTGCTGCACATTCATCACTGGTGATTGGGAATTGTGTTAAAATATCAACCTTGCATTAATCTATTTGGGTTTCAATAAAATTCGGATCACTATCAGATCCTGTCCAACACCGTTGATGAGGTACCGTCTTGTTGTAGCTCTTGTTTTGTCCACAATGCTTGTAAAATTTTTGAAAGGTGCTGAAACCCATGATTCTGATGTTTAGATGTTGCCAAGCCTTCTGAAGGATTTTATGATCTTTCTGCAGGTTGTGTTTTTGGCAGGCCGAAATCCACTGTTTCTAGCTGAGGCAGAGCAAATGCTTTCGTGGGGATGCACTGTCCAGTAACGGATGGACATGTGAATTTGAACCCACTTTTTAGACAAAAATGGTTCATTCAGGAATGTTCAAACAAAATTCATGGTCTTTTCATATAACCCGTTTGCAAATGGCCAAAAATGCTAACTTACAAATGTGAAATTCAAATTAACATATTATTACAAGCATGACACAATCTTGCTACAATGTTTCTAGTTTTACACTTATCAAACACAACCACGTCTTTGTTGAATCAAAGAATTTATAGAAGTAATTTTTCCTTGAATTTCCATACATATTAATTAATTTTGTACATCAATAATGGTATAAAGAGACCACCGGCCTAAATCCACAAATGAATCAAATATAAATATTTACAAATCAATATAAACATTCATAAACTACACTTTCACCCGCTCAAAATGTGTATAATTCCACCTATTTTCTTCTAACTTGATTTCTTCTAACCTACTTGACATTTCTAGAATCCAAGGATGCTTCAAAACCTCTAATGCACTCAAACGCTTGTTGGCATCATATGTCAACATTTTTTGAATGAGGTCTTTTGCACCCTTCGAGATGCGTGGCCATGAATCCTTAGCAAACAAGTCGTGGTGCTTCATGATTTCTTCATATACATCTCCAATTGTGTAGCCTTTGAAAGGAGCAAACCTTGTTAAAAGAGCATATAGTACCACCCCAAGGCTCCAATTGTCGACCTTGGATCCATGGGCATGTTCGATGACTTCAGGGGCTATATATGAAGGAGTCCCAACGTAATCGGTCAATACTTTACCACGCTCAACAAATTGGGCCAACCCGAAATCAATCACTTTGAGTGCCGAATCTTTGTCTTTAGTTTGGAACATCAAGTTTTCAAGCTTCAAATCCCTATGGACAATGCCAAAGCTATGGCAAGCCGCAATAGCACTAGCAACTTCTTTGATCATTTGAGCTGCTTTTAGCTCATTAAAAGTGCCATTTTGAACCATAAAATCATAGATGGTCCCTCCTTCACATAACTCCATCACTATATATACATGATCATCATCTTCCAAAATATCTTTGAGTGCCACTATATTTGGGTGCTCTTTAAGATTGATCAACATTAGGATGTCAATTTCACGTTGTACCATTTCATGATCTTTTTGTGAGACAAGGTTGCGTTTTGGAATGCATTTGCATGCATAATGTTTGCCCGTTGCAATTTTGGTGCACAAATATGTGATGCCATAACTACCCGCCCCTAATTGCTTGTCCAAAGTATACAAGTCCATCATTTTCATTGTATCCATTTTAAAGAGCAACAATTGAAAGCATGAAAGCAAAGAGATAGGAATAATTGATGCAAGGCCTTCCTATTTATACTTTATAGAACTACCAATCTTTTACTTTAGCTTTTATTTTTTTGTCGTTTTCATAAATTAATTTTACTTTGTTCTAGTTTTCATTTAGCATTTATTTTATTCTAGTTTTTGTTTAGCTTTTACTTTGATTTAGTTTTCATTTAGCTTTTACATTGTTCTAGTTTTCATTATAATTTTATTTTGTTTTCATTTAGCTTTTACATTGTTCTAGTTTTCATTATAATTTTATTTTGTTTTCATTTAGCTTTTACTTTGATCTAGTTTTTACTTCTTTTTTAAATAATTACTTGTATGTAGATTTTAGTTTTATCTAATTTTCATCTAGATTTCATTTAATCTGAATTTTAAACTTCATTGACTTTGTTTTAGTTTTTTCCATTGTCTTCAATTTCATCTACTTTCAAGTTTGTTTTGATTTGATTGATATTTTAAGTAGCTTATAGTTTGGACTATTTTTCATTAATGCTTTTAATTTAATCTATTCATATTTTTAAATTTTTTCTTGTAATTCAATGGTTTACTTCTTTTTGGTGTAGCTCATGATTTAGGTATTGTAGAGCATTTGATCTATTTTTTTGCCAATTCTTTTATTTTTGTCTAGATATTTCTCTACATCTATTATTAAATTGATGATCAATTGAATATATTCTAATAAATTTTCGGTGTTGTTTTAATTCATATCCATTAGGAATTTAGTTTTCACAAATTTTAAGGCTTTAATTTTGTCAATGGTGTACTTTGAGAGGATTTTATGTGAAAGGAAAAACACGAAGATTCATTGACATTATGTTGTAGTCTACAACAATAATTTTTTGGATAAAATCAAAGCTCATTGAAATTGACAAGCAATTCAACATGGTTTGAAATACTGTTAAAGGCTTCATGAACAATATCATCATGTTTAAATAAAAGTAACTCATAAACTCTATGTCACTATTTTATAATTTTTATTATAACCTCAATCTATGTTGAAAGGTAGTGTGTTTGTAATAAATACCTCAAATTCTAAAAGACAATTGTCCTTCAAAAGATGAAATGGATTTTAGGCAAGCATCTACAATCTCAATTTTTGCTTTCTTTTTTAAGAAACTAATTTGTAGATAGAAAAATTGATTTGCTTTGTGGGAATATAATTTTTTTTCAATTGGATCTTAGGAACAAAAATTATGCCCAAATAAGCTCAAAACCAAGGAAATCAAGCAATAAAAAAAATTTCAAAAATTTGAATTCAATTTTTTTCTCATAGATTATATTTTTTCTACATGGAAATCTTTGATTTATTCCATTTGGATAAGTGATGTGATAGTTATGGACAAACTTGCTTTTTGGACAATTAGAGCATCTTCCTAAAAAATAACTTGTAGAATTCATTTTTTAATGCAATTTTTACAATTTAAAAATAAACTCCACAGAAATTATTTTTCTTGCTAGAACAATCTCACCATTGGTATTAGAGTGTTTTAATTCCATATTAGGGATATGAATAATTTAGATTTTTCCTTTATCCCATACCTACTTCAACTTTATAATTTTTTAATGAAAAAAAATTAACTTAAAATTTTTTTTCTCCGAAACTCTCAAATCAATTATACACCATAAATATTTCAATCTCAAAATTCTATAATGAAAAAAAATTTAAATTAAGAAGGTTCAAAGTCAAATAATCTAGTCCTTGAATGTACAAATAAATTATTTTTTTCATTTTAAACACAAATCTCTTGCAATTTATGTGTTCAAAATTTTTGAAAGTTATTCCACACATTTTTCATGCTAGTAAGGTGTAAGATCTTGTAGTTAGATATGCAAAAAAAATCTTCAATTTATTTTATTCTTTGCAATAGAAATGGTAATTTTGAATGTTTTTTGGTAAAAAAAAAAGGCTTAACACCTTTAGTAGTTATCATCAATGAACCCAAATCCAAGAAACTCATTAGGATTTGGCATTTGAAATATTCAAGTTTGCCATGTTGTGTTTAAAGCAATATGGTTTTTTTGTCAAATGCATTTATAAGTACCATGTTCAATGATGAGTTGTTTTGGTCTTCAAGGATTCATCTATTTGGTTGCATTACAAATATGTAGTGTGGGTAGTCTTTCTTGTATTATTTCTTTAATGATATTGCATTTTGCATGATGTTATATATTGTTATTCCCACTACGTATGATCTTGTAGGTGGATTCTTTTATGTTTGGATCTAACATGAGTGTCCTTTTCATTTTGCTTAAAACTTCACTACAATTTGCATTTATCTTTATTTGCATCTCGTGAAAGAATTTCTTATGTAGTTAATGCCATAATTAGGAGGCCTTGAATGATGTGTACGTCCTTTTCCATATAAAAAAAAACATGCAAACTAAGGTTGTATTGCATACATTGTAAATACCTTAAAGTATATTTTTACAATGTGGTTTATTAGCATATTAATTATATTCTATTTGAAGCAATTCTAGATCTTAAAACTTGTATTCAAGATGCATTAAAAGATTTCTAAACTTTAGACAATGTTCTAAATTTACTAGTTCATAAATCCAATTTATTGACTCATCTACAAATATCAACAATCATGACTTTATAATATGTAGAGATGGAATGCTTATTTACGGCATCATTATATGGCTATAATTTTTACTATGAATTAACAAAAATTGAAATCGAAATTTGTACCACTTCACTATTTTAAAAAATAACTTTTGTTTCAAGTATTTACAAATCAAAGAAAAATTATAGATTATAGATTTAAGTTTCCTTTATTAAAAGTGAGAAGTTAACTTTCATCTTTTAAGACCCATATTATCCAATTTTGAGATACACAAAATATCATCTTTGTATATCTTCTACATTGATCTAACATTCATTGACTCTAATAGTTACATGATTTTTCCTATATAAAATTTTAATCAATCATAGGAAGAATTCAATTAATTCCTTTGAGATTCAATATCTCTCAATCTAAAAGTAAAATTGTCACCAAGAGGGTGAAAAGCCCTTTTTTCCTACTAATTTTTTTTATGACATGAAAATTTGGTTCACACTATAGTAAGTTGGCTAGCTATTATAGCCTCTTTATGGTACATAGTATAAAACTATGCACCATGACCAAAAAAATTTAATGAAAATTTTAATTTTAACCCCACCCCAAACCCTCTTATAATTTTGGAACGGTAGGATTGCAAACAATCAGTACAGGATAATCCCATATTGTTGTATCCGTATCCCATCATCCATATCTATATATAGTTGTATCATATTCATATTCATATTTCGTATGTACATCTGATAGTTGTTGATTTTTCTTGGAGGGGTGGTGGAATTTTTTTTTAAAATGAATTGGATGGCTCTTGATTTTTTTTTTTTTGGGGGGGGGGCGATTTTTCGGGGTGGAAGATGGGGTGTGACAGCCTCTTTTTAGTAGATAGTTAACTAGGCAATCCATGTATGGTTAAATTTTAGATTTTAAAATTTGGTATAATTTTTTTTCACTATTTCTTTGAGAATTTATGATAATTTCAAATTGTAATAAGAAATTTGAAAATTTGATGACTTATCACTTATAGAACACAAGTGATTTCATATTCAAAAAATAATATAAGACAACTTTCACTCATACTTAGTAGTGGCAAAATAGAGATTACAAAAGGATAGATTTGAAAAATAACTACACAATTATAGATTCTATCCTATTTCTTCTAAAAATTACATTAAATTCAAATCATTACCAATAAATTTGAAAACTTTATGACTTACAAAAGACATGTGATTTAATTTCCAAAAAATAAAACTTATGGTGTAAAAGATTTTGAGGTTTAATTATGTGGTCATAGGTTTTGTTTTTAAATAGATTTATAAAGGATCCCATAAGGGATTTGGGAAGATAACTCAATATTTTTTATTTTTTTATTTACTATCTCAATTATCTCAATTTTTAAAAGAAACCCCAATCAATATCAAATGTAATTGACTTCTTGCTCAAAAATTAAACAAAATTGAAATGGATTCTAAATTTTGATAAAGTATATCAAATTTTGTTTTGAGGTGCAAATTTTAAACTATTGACTAAAAGAAATTTCTTTTGGCTGATCTTATATAAGAAGCATTTTAGGGCATTTAGCCAAATTGCTACTAAATTTGTGACAAATTAACCCCTAGAGGTCGAAGTCTATGTTTTCACCAAAAATGCTCCAAAATTGTCATTTTTGGTACAAGCACCAACTTTTAGATAAATTTTTTTGGCATATGTAACTATAGGATATTGTAGTAAAATAATTTGAAAAGATGTAGAAAAAATTTCAGAATTTTCCAAAGTATAGATTGCAAGATATTAACGTTTGAAGTGACATTAATCATTTTCTTAGCCTTCTAAAAATACAAGCAATTGCACTTCACAAGGTCACATTTGTATAAAAAAATGTCTCAAATGGTGGTTACTCTTTGGATTCATTCTTCAAAGAAATTTGTCTACATGCTTGAAAATTTTAGATCATTTGCAATTGCACAACATATAGGAAAAAAATAGTAAGTAGAAAGAAGTACAAAGTCATTTAAAACACTAAATTGTTAAGAATTTAATCATAAAATTAAAAAATTTCAACACCAATAGTGGTAATGAAGTAATAAATAATCTACATCATATATTTTTATTTTATTTAAAAAATATTAAAAATTGAATTAAATAAAGGACTCCAAAGTTTATTTTCAACTAAGGAATCTATAACTACCCGCAAATTAGAACACCTCATAACTTTCATCTCATAAATCAAAATGGAATGATTCAATTCTTTCCATGTACATGTAAATCTAGAAAACCAATTTCAAATTTTTATTTTTGAAAAAAAGAGATTTCTTAAGAATCTTTTTGGTTGGCCATTGAACATTGAAAATTATATATCATGCAATACCTCTTGAACCATGTAGTCAAAAGTTATGAAAATTGTTGGGCCTTAAAGCTACTCCTAGGCACATGTGTGAAAATTTTAGCAAAAAAATAAAAAATTCATTTATAATGAATTATCCAAAATTTCTATGTTGCCAAAAAATGTAGTTTTGACCTTTAGGGGTAAAAAACAATGGCCAAATATGTGTCAAATATGCAATGTTGCTACATATTTATCAAGGAAATTTTGATTGTGAATCATGGGTCTACTCGATGGCAAAGCTATCATGTAATTACTATGTTATTAAATTAAAGTCAAGTATTTTTCTATTATTTGAATAAGAATATTCTATAAATGGCTACCAAAAATAATAGAGTGGAATAATTTCAAAAATCTTGGAAAAACATAATCCAATCATTGATGATTATGCAAAGATCATGATATCTAAAGAATTTCTAGTGCTTTTTAAATGAAATCCTATCATAGTTGAAAGCCTCTATAAGTGTACCAAATGCTCATTATGTATATAACTTTCCCAGGTTGCAACACTTGAAAGTGACAAGTATCTAAACTAAACAACTATTTTTTGTCTCATAGCAAACCAAATCTACAAGTGAAATTGGCAAGTCTCCTACTTAGAACTTGAGTAGATTAGCAAATTGGTATTTCATAGATGCCTCTTTTTGTGCATCACTCTCTATTCTTTCCAAATGACTATGATCCATTGTAAGGGTCTATAGCGTGTTGCTTTTGAAAGATTATAAAATATCCTCCCTGCAACAAAAAATTCAAATTTTGCAAGCAACATCTTTCACTACAATATGCTAATTTGTTTCACACTAAGTTATGTGGCTACACAACAGACACAAACTCTTATATTATCGCTGTAAGGTGCTGCTACCTTAGTTGGAGAGGGTACTATGCTACTACTGGTCTCCCAGATCTTAAGAATGGTTCAAGTTCAGTTATGGTATCTAGTCCATAAGTTGAACGAGCCTCTTCACAGGAACCATCAACTTTGGTGCAACTCTTCGAACCCACAAACGAAAAACTATTCAACTGGAATACCTGACCAGCTAAACGGTCTGTCATAAGAAATGGCTGAAAGCGCGTCCAAATGGATGTGAGAATTTCGAGTGAAACACCAATGATTGGCTGGTGTAAATCAATTAATAAAACATCACAAAACTCAAAAGGAGTTCTGCAAGGCACTTTACAAAAGAAGAATGCGCATTAGGGATGCTAGTGTCTTTGGCACGAGCTGAGACTTCCTCTCGACTGCAAATTACAACTCAAAAGCTGCCTAGTATCTACGGGTTTCTTCTTGGGAGTGATTTTGATCGGATCAGTCTCAGAACACAAACAATCCGGTAGAGGATTTGTGTAAAAAGCTTCTTCAGTCCTAAAACGATCCCTTCCTTTCGTCCCTGTTATAGGACCTTTCCTTTTCCGTGGCGCACCTTGCCTGCAAAACCAGCTCCAAAAGGTTCAGAATCATTTCATGATGGTGTCAAACAGTTCTTACCATTTGTAAGATTAGTTGTACTAAAGAGAACGCGGAAGAGGAAGCTCAGCATGCTGTTAGAGATCCTTCCTCTAGACCCAATACTTTGAAGACATTCACAGATGAAAACCCCCCATACTAGATTCAGGATGCTCTAGGAAAACCCTCGAAGATACCAACCCTACATGACGGAGCGAGTGGGGTTTGAATTAAGGCTGGAACGGCAGCTAGGCCATTCTCCTTGGGGTCTGGTAAAAAATTTACAGAAACATCATACTTAGTAAACTCATCACCTCCGTCTGTGGATGTTTGTAATCAAATCTGCAAACTCTGGGCCTTCGGTAAGCTCTCCAGTATCAAGCTTGTCAAATAGAGCTACAAGCTCCTTCCTGTACGAACCAGAATGGACCGTGTCAAAATAAAAGAGTACATGAGGAACAACATAAGACTTCCAGTTTTCAAAGATGCTTTGATTGAACTAGGTATCGATAATGAATAAAGCACATACATCACGGAGTGCGAAATGTACGGTTCCGCGCAAACAGACCTGTCTGGGGTAATGGTCTTGCGGTGCTCAAGATACCGCCGATGCCCTTCTACAGCTCTTGCCATGTTCCCAGAGTAAGAAGGTACGAACACATCACTTTCGATCGAAACAATGTAGTCCAGTGCAGCCATTTGAGAGGAGTGATTGACGAATGGTGCAAGCTCCTCTGCGGTTGCGACTGTCTCCTGCATGCATTCACATTCATGTTCAGGACCATCTGCACAAAACTCTAGAATTTGTACATATATTGACAATCAGCACAAAAATGCAATGGCCTAAAGCAGATCAGGAATAAAGTTTTAGATAAAAGAATCACATGAGTAGCACTCAAGTTCGTTGCAGGACATAAAGTTCCAAACTTATCAGAACGTACAAGCTTCCACGGTTCCTTTCATTAGTCCGGCACTCCGAATGGTTAATGAATAGGCTCACCTTTCGCAAGACATTTGGAAAACGAGATAAAAGACCCGCCATTCGTTCATCACCACCATAAATCTCTCCAGCAGCAATGTAAATTGGCGTAGATTTCGGATAGCCCAAGGCCATCAAGAAAATTCCGACTTCAGTTGGTGTCAGCGGGCAATAACCTTTAACCCTTTGGTCGGTAGAGTTGATGTCCTTCACCTTCCAATGAGCTGTCTGCTTTCTGAAAAAAGTATAACAAGAATGCATTAAGGTAGCGCATAATCTCAATAAACAAACAGTATAATGGATGTATTCAATGAAGGCGTCAATATGTACTTAACGACCCATCAATGTGGAACGGATACCAAATATTCGAAGGACACCCGTTCTATCCAGAAAATTCTACAGAAGTAGCTGACACCTGCAAGAGACCACTGAAAGATAGAGAGGAGATACAATGGAAATTCCAAACCTTATCTTGGTCAATTCATCAGCTTCTTTATTTGTAAGACCATAGGTGCAGCCACTAAAGGCCAACATATCCTTTTCATACCGGAGATGCAGAGCAATATAGGGTCCCTTTGTCCTTATTTTCTCAACAAGTCTCTGGAATAAAAAGAGAAGAATCAGAGAGCATATGCCAATGTCACGACAAAATTCGAAAGGAAACGACGTAACCAGTCCTAGGAACTGCAAATTATCACGAACTATGTATTGCATAGGTAAACCAATAATAAATGCTAATGAAAAAACAAGGTTGATGAATTGATGATGGACTTAGAGACGAGTAGAATAATACCTTTCCAAATTCCTCAATGGCATGTGAAAATCGAAGAGCATCATAATGCACTCGACATCGCAACCTTTGAATGTCTTCAGGCAAGTCATTATTCGCCAAGCGTTGATCAGACTTTGAGGCACGTATGACCTGCACAAAATCAAGATTGCCACCAAACTCTTAAAAATTCCATGACCGATAAAACATTATTAAGTAGAACATACTCCAAATCCTATATACATAGAGATATAGCGCACAAAGCAGGGAAAAAAACAAACTAACCACAGGTCCTAGCAATTACAGATGAAAAAAATGTTAAGAGAGTTGTTTGCTAGAAAACTAAACAGAGGGTTAAAATAAACAAAAAAAAGTCTGACACTAGAGTTCTTGTAGAAGTCACCCTTCCATGTCCCTCATTTGGCCCCTTTTCGTTTCTAGTTTGTAATTGAATTTCTATTTGAATAATGTTCTTGTTGGCATGATTGCATGCAACGTAAGCACATTGACATTCTTCTTCCTAAATTGAGGTTTTGGCCTCACTTTCTACACTAAGCCGCAAAAAGGAACCCAAATTTTTCCCCTACCATTTGAGAGACTAAGAACTTTTTGACCCTCCCTTGAGGCATGATTTGCAAGGGAATAACACAACTCAATGTAATTAGATTGCATGCAATCATGCCTTCTTGCCATTCCAAGAACATAATTCCAATAAAAATTTGAATGCAATCTAGATTAGGAATTGAAAATTGAAAGAGGGGCCAAATGAAGGGCAGCATTTTGTAACTTCTACGATAACTCTAACCTAACAGAAACTTCCGGCATCTTTAGAACTTGCAAACGGGCCTGAAAGGTAAGTTCAAGTTACCTTGTAATCTTTCCAGACAGGGGCAATGACTTCCTCATAATATCTAACGTGGGACCAGCTTTGAAACTGTTTCCCAGCTTTGGGTGCCAATAAATATTCTGGCGGAAGTGACTTCACCACATGAACGTCACCTTCTAAAGCCTCAATAAAATGGTCTACATCAAATATGTCCGAAAAGTTGCTGCACAGTCAAGTGGAACATGCAGCCAAAATGAATGATATTACTCAGACATTGCCCGACAACATAACTTTTTATGAGGATTACATCAACCTACTGCCCTAAATTCACTCAAACCATGACATCCTCAACCTAGAAATGAATGTAGTACAACAACGTCAAGAAAATATACCAAAATATCAAATGTGGCACCGACCTTCTGGAAGCACGCCCACACCATATCAACACTAAAAAGAGATAGCTATAAATGTACACTAGTTCCAAGGGACAATCGATATTTCCAGAGATTAATTTTTAATAAGGCCTACTTGAACAGCGTGATGCATCTAAATACGGAAGGAACTTAATTAATCACCGTAGCTGGATTCTTGTTTCAGAAACGTAAGCCGTGTCTAATTATGCCGAAAAAACCCTTACCTAGAATCCTGCCAAAATGATCGTTTATCAAGCTCTGGAACAACCAATGTAGCATTTAATATGCGTGCAACCGCCACCATATCACAAATCTGCCACAAATAAAAGTAGTTTCACAAACCACTTGGCAGGTAATATTCAGCCTCCTTACACATGAAACTGGAAGAATTGTATAGACGGATATTCTTTAGAAACTATCAAATATGAGATAAAATTTTTTAAACCGGAGATTCAAAAGTTTTCATGCAAATTGAGAACAGAAGGATAGAAATCAAAGAAGATAAGCAATCAAGCAGTCTCCTTTGATAGACAATAAACCATTTATCAACTACACATGCGCATGATCTTGACAACAAAAATGATTTTCCATGTGAAGCGTACTTGATTCCCTTAAACATGTTGCAAAGACAGAGGGTGAACAAACCATCTAAAGCCATATTGCCACAAATAAATCATGATCAACAAAGAGTCTTACGCAGTAATACAATCAAACTGGCAGAGTTTAGGTTATAATGAAACCATACCCCAGCACGCATCTGATTCAGACCTCCATTACTTTGCACCACAAGAAACCCTCTAGATTTAGCTGGACCTGCTTTCCAATTCAGAAATCCCATCGCATCAATATAATGACCACGATTTGATTGAGTTAAGTCAAGTCTAGATATTGAAGGAAAAACACAACTTAGGGAAAAATAGATAGAAGTTCAGTTAACAAAAAGTTCAGATCTATTATCAAGAATACAACCTGCTCACAAAGCTACCAAACTAATGCTATAAGTCAACCGTATTTCAAGCCTAACACCTCTAAAACCAGGTAAAAGTCCATTTTATACAGATGCTTTGATATAGGTGCAGGAAATAGCGTACTAAGAAAAGAAGCCTCCAGACTTCCTAGGCTAGAATAAATAATTTCAACAATAAGATGAAAATTAAACATAAAAAAGATTCACCTGAGTAAGACTTGCTAGGCTCAACGCAAGGATGAAATCCTCGATTGGGAGGAGGCTTCCAAAGTTTCTTGAACTCCACCGACTGTATCACGGATATAAAAGATCATCCTCACAACATATAAAGTTGGCAGATTGGGATAAAGCTAATTAAGAAACTAGCACTCTTTGTTTGTCATTTATTCGCTTCAGACCTATCGCCAAAAATTCCCTTCCAGTTTCCAATTGGGAAGAAACGAAGTAGCAAAAAACAAACAAACTGATAGACATCTCAGATCTAAAAGGATCAATACCTACAAAGCATGATCATAGGATTATCACACAAACTACTGCGATGCCATGACAGGAAGACTTTTATGAGGAAAAACAACATAGATCAGAACCCTTCGACTAGAGGAAAAACTCAGTCACTTCCAGAGTATTCTTAACACTGACTACTATCAAGGCCTGTGGTCACGCTTCACACTGAAGGTTGCAATGCGTCTCAAATACCCTTAATTTGTTCTCGACATAGACAATAAACAAGATCTCACCTCTACATCCGTACTTGGCAATTGGGATAACTGGAGAGGGACAGGCTGGAGGAAGACAGGCTGGAGGGGGACAAGCGCTTGCTGCACACTCAATTCACCAGCTCTAGGCTGTACTCCATAATCACCCGGCTGAAATAGAAGGAAAGAGATACCGTCAAAAATGAAACTGAAGTGAGAGGTTCAAAGAGGCAAGGGGTCTCCTCATTTTCTACACCCATCGTAAACGGCAATATAACAATCGAGGTAATACCAGCTAAATTCACTGTCAGGTAATAAGATCCACCAAGAGACTTATTGCGTTCAAAAAAACCGTCATCCGTAATCGTTAATGAGACCGTGCCAGGGAAAAAGAACTGCGCTTTGAGATGTGCAAAGTGTCAAATTTTAAGGAATGAGAATCTATCCTTCAACAGTCAGAGGAATTCTTGCATCTGCAAATCGAGCGAGCCCAAGAATTCCTCGACAATGACTAACAGCTCCTTAATCATGTCTACGCCTCGATTTAATATCATTTATATATAACACAAGGGACACAAATTTCAGACATAGAAGAACCACGAGAGAATTTAAAATCCCGATCACCTCCGAAAGTGAACCTGGACTCCAAGCAAAATGATTGCACGTAGTACGAAGGTAATCGGAGAAATACCTGAGAAATTATATAAGGTGAAACAGCCTCTCTTTGAGACCGCAAGATGGAAAGCACATCAGGATAGAAGAATGTCGAAAATAATGCTCCTAGTCCAACACTAAGATACCCCAGTATCCATAAGAATCGAACAATATTAGCTCCAGATCGACCTCTTTGCCGTCGTGCCTGACCTGAAGTTACTCCCTGCCGGTGCATAATGCTCCTCCCTGAAAGAGATTCAAAGTTTATTAGCTTACTAATAATCTATGCCTCATGAGAGCATGGACCCTAAGTCCGCAGCGCCAGTAAAAGCCCAGAAACTACTACTTGTATTGGCGTACCAACCCTAACCAATTGTGACAGCCCAACGTAGCATGACTACTGGCCACAGTAGCGTCCATCCAACATAATGTGCATCATTAGTTGAAAGGTCAGTAATTTTCTGAAACAACTCATGATTCAACAGTTACTCGTTTAAATGTACATTGTGATTTATTGTTACAACGTCCAGAAATATAGTTCATTTCCTCAACACATAGGAAACGGCTAAGAAGCAGAATTGATTACATATGTTCTTGAGAAGTAAGCTCATGAATATCAAGCCAGCGTCTTTCATAGAACCCTCTCACGTCCAAAAACATTTGTTGCATCTCCAAAACCTGCTTAAAGGTCCTGGTGTTCGAGAAACAAGAGTTTCAGGTGAGGATCGATCGTCGGCAAGAAGCACCGTTCGATTGTACACACATATACGACTTCGAATCAGTCTCACTAAAACTAAGCTTGTCGTAAATTATGTCCGTCAACCATAAGCCCCATAAGTCAAATATGCTCCAGAAATAAGGAGCTCAGACTCCATTATGAAACCATAGTCACTTCCAGGCACTTAAGACCCACCACAAGGCCCACGACGTATGTCCTTGTTCAAACACCACGTACCTCTTTAATACGGAGAGCAACTGATAAATAATCCTTGCCGCGGGCAAGCTTGACAAGTCATAAAGAGGCCGCTCCACATTCAAAAGGATGACACAACAGTCTAACAATTAAAGTTCTCTTGCTGTGTAGCCCATAATGTAGCCGAGGAAGGAGAGCATTCTGGACAGCACAATGCGCTGTCTGAACCGTAGTAACAGTTGCAAACTTTCGGAAGTGGCCAGTGCAACTTGTTCAGTTGATCCTACATTATTGATATTATCTCCAACTCCGCAGTTACACCACAATCTTCTCTAGTTTTTAGTCTCTTGTAGTTTCTCCCTGAAACATCACGAATGTAAACTGAGGTCAAAGTCCTCTCCTCAGCCTTTGCATCCATTACCATAATGACAGAAAAGAAAACCAGAACAATAATTTACAGAAAATCAAAACTAGTCGCACCGAGCAAATCCTCTAAACAAAGGCTGCTCAGGACAATATTTAGCCCAGCCATTTCAAATTTGATACAGTTTACTCTTCAACCTAAACACCAGCCTCTGTCAGAACAGGATCATCCTTACTATGCATTAAGTGAACCTCATAGAATCAAACCTATGCATCGATACTAATCAAAAGCATTCACATTGTACAATAGTAGAATCCCGAACTCTAATTCCTCACGCCTTTCAAAAGCAACGCAGGTCCAAATATCCAAACCCTATAACTCTCAGTAAGACGAATTTGCTTCCAAAAATGATACGCCTCAGTCTAGAAGCTCAGACAACCCGAATGGCAACCTCGAAATGCCTCGTAATTATAATTACCAACACTACACCTCAGAGCTACGAAACGGCTTGTGTGACGTCAAATCTATCACACACGACGAGCTCTAAAACGAATCAAGAGTAAACTCAAAAGAGTGGACGTCTAAGCCCTATTACTCTCAGTCGGAAGAATCCGATTCCACGGAGGATATGCCTTCAGTAGAGGAGGTCACGGACAACGTGCAGATACAGCGGTTCCGAACTCTTTCACAGCTAACCGCAAAATGAGCTAGAGCATCACTCTACCCGAAACTTCTTCCAACTCAAAGAGACAAAATGGTCTCATATCTCATCTAGAAACGTCGCGAGATCACACAGCCACACTGCCGGCCCTGCAATGACCAATCCCTCCATCTGAGCTCCTCATTCCCAACCTCCAAAAGCGACTTTTCTGCCCACCGAAAAGATCTCTCCAGACTTGTTTTCAGCAACACTAACTCTCCAACCTCGGACACCACAAACGGCTTTGAATCACGTCAGAGCCATCGCAAACAACGAGTTCTAAACCGAATCCAGAGTAAACTCTACGATCGGCATCAGTTCCTAACTAAATGATCCAAGCTCAAAATTACACATCCAATCCGAGCTGAACACTTCGTCGACAACCTTGCTAAGAGCGGGCAGCAGGGGCGAGGCGAAAACCGAGGGGCAGGGAGGGAAGTAACAACGCGAAACACGCAACGCAAAAAGCACCTCAAATTCAAAAATCACTACCGAAAAAAACCGAAACAAAACGAAAAACCGGCAGCAACAAGCAGCACAACCTCTTGAAACATTCACCTAAGCGATGCTCTCCACGCCCATCGCTACTGAGCCTGTCGATGAATTCCTTCGACGCGCCATAGCAGCACCATGGCAAGTGAGCTCGTCGTTGTCGAAGTCGAGGTCGGTTGCCGCAATACAGTGGATCTGCCAGTACATCTGAGTGCAGATCTGGCGATAGATGGGACGAATATGCGAAAAGAGATGGATCTCGGAGTGTCGCCCGGATCATGGAAATTCGGGCGATGCAAAGGCTCCCTCCCGCTCACTGCTTGATTTTAGGGTTGCGCCCGGTGGGGAAGACGACGGACTCTGATTGCTTCATTCGTCGTCTGGATGGATTGTGGTGGATGAAGAAATCTCCGTCGCCATTTGTCTCCTTCGTGTTGCATGGGGTTCGTAAAAGCAAGGTAATTTAATGGGGTGAGTTGGAGGCTGGCTTGTTCCCATCTGCTGGACCAGCGACCAAGGAACAAGGAACAAGGTTTCTTTATTGGCTGTGGATAGAACCGGATTACCGTTTGCAGTTTTGCATTGACGAATACAGCATGGGAAGAAGATTGAGTAACTGTAAGAAAAAAAAATTTAATTTAATTTAAATGAAGGTTGAGTAAGGTAATTGCACTTAATCATAATCCCATCTAAAATCAATTCCTTGCTTGAAATGTGTTTATTTTTAGAATACTATAAAGAATAAGGTATATAGCTTCCCAAAATATCTAGAGGGCTTGAGTTTAAGGGGACACTATAATTGTCAAAAGCTTGAGTTAATGATACTAGTTGTGTTCTCTATTTTAGAAAATGTTACCAACAAGAAAACCCTCAACATTAATCAATAATATTATGCTATTCATACAAGTGTCATTTTCTTTTGGAAATACCCATTTATAGCACCTTGAAATTTTACATTTTATTTATTCAATGTCCAAAAGATGCATAAAAAAGAATCTAGAACATTCTTTTGACATCTTATGAGACCCAACAAAAAAATTATGCAATTTTCATGATAGGAACATTGCTAAGTAGTTTTCTAAATGCAACTAGGTGTAGTTACATTAGGATATTATTCAAAAAGAAAACTTGTATTATATAGACAAGAGCCCCTTGTAGCATACTTACTTTAGATTATTTATTTTGAATAGTGCAAAAGGTGATATAGACATTCAATAGAGTGTGAAAGCTATCTTCATCCATGGATGTAGACTAATCATCCAAAGTATATGAAAATTCATTTATTCATCCTAAAGTATGTACATTCATCCCAAAAAGTGATATCATCTTGAATTTATAGCAATGTACGGCAATTTCATCTATAAAAAAATAAAGAATCTACATTTAAATATTTTCAAAAAATTGTATTACTTTTTAACAAGAAATTAATGTAAGTCCAAACTAGTGACTCCTAGTAGACTCAGTGAAGTTTAAGGTATGGAATCCATAGCAAGCAAAATGTCTATTTTATTGTATTTGGATGGTTGAATATATAAACTATTTTTTCCACATGTAAATAAATGTAAATTAGCAATGTTAGTATGTGAGTTTAGAAATGTAAGTCTATGGGCCTTGTAAATTTAGGTATAAGTTGGTACCCTACAACCATTGAAAGTGCTTATAACATATGTATCTATAAACATAAAAGGTACATATAATATAGGCATCTTTAACTATTGAAAGTGTCCTCTAATATATCTATAATATAGGCACTCTATACCACGAAGGTGTTAATATCACAGGTGTCTAGTCTCCTAGTCTCCTAGTAGGTTCAAAATCCTAAGCTCACATGCTAGCAACTATGAAATGCAAATGATAAAAATAACTATTAATATTACATTTTCTGATAAACTATGAATTTCTAATTAAAATTTTTAAAGTGTTATATCCAAATATTACTATAGAATCATTGAGACTTCCAGATCTAATAAAAATACTTCCATAATGGTTATGTAACTTACTTAAAATGGTCAATGTAGCTTTCAAATCCTCAAAGGACCAACATATTGTTAAATCTTGTAATATGCACAATAATATTTATAAAATTTTAGTGTCCAATTCAACCATTATTGTAATTGTTATTGCATAATAAGTAGCTTTTCTTTTAGTAAAGACTTTGATTAGTAGTTTCTTTCTCAACAAAAAAGTTGTTTTACATGTCTTATTAGTCTTTTGAAATTGATTATGTAGATTTATTATGTGTATACAAAAATCTTTAAATCATTTGATTTTGACTAACAAGGTGAAACTTATGAGGTTTTTAATTTTGTATGCAACCATAGAATCTCTTTTTAAAATAAAATTTGAAGTTCATTTTTTAATTAATTTTCAATATTAAAAAATTAGAATGTAGTTTTTTTATTACTACCACTAAGATTGAAAATGTTTAATTCTATATTTAAGTTATTAGCAAATTAGTGTTTTATATTACTTTGATATAAACCACTAATTCAACGTATCCTTCAATTTGATGTTTTTTTATAATGAATTTGAAGCAGACTTATCTTTGTTTGAAATATTTTGCATAAGTGTTCAACTTATTTCTTTCATAATAATAATTTCTATATATGAACATAGAAGTGTCAATTTATGTACATAGAAGTGTCAATGAAATGAATTAGAAGTGTTCACATATAATAATTTCTATATGTGAACCTTATATTTTTATAATTGCGTCTTGCTTACTTGCTTGTAGGTTTATTACTTTGAATTCTTATATTTGAGTTTATTTGATGTATGTGAGAAGGAGATGGCTTAACCCCTAAAGTCCCATTGTCCCCTTGAGGGACAAATCAGATTTCGGGCAGGTTCCTATGACCTCAATTTTTGGTGAATTGTTTTGAAATTTTCCCATAAGATAGAAAAAATGATTGTCTAGGTGGGGATATAATTTTTATTTCAATTGGTGCCCGGGAACAAAAATTATACCACAAAAGCCTCAAATTGAACTTAGTGGGCAGTAAAAAAAAAATCACAAAATAAATCAAAATAAATTTTATTTTATTTTTCCAAAAATGTTTTATTTTTGTCTACATGTGAAGCTTTGATTTGTTCTATTTGGACTAATAATGAGAAAGTTAAGGACAATCTTGTTTTTCGGGCAATTTCAGCATCTTCTTGAAAAAATAACTTCTAGAATTAATTTCTGAATGCAATTTTCACAATTTTTCACAATTGTTTTTTGAGAATTTTGTGTTTTCTTGCTAAAACAATCTCACCATTGGGATTATTGTCTTTCAATCCCATCTTGGAGTTATTAACGATTTAGTTTTTTTTTCCAATCTTAGACCTATTTCTACTTAGCATTTTTTTAAAGAATGAAAATTAAGTACTTTCTTTCTTAATTTTTTTTCCTAGACTTTCAACTCAATTCTTCAATATAAATTTTTTTTAATTCAAAGTCTGTAGTGCAAAAAAATTCCACAATTGGTGGTCAAAGTCATTTGAAATTGCAAGCCAATGTTCACAAAAACTTTCTTTTTCAATTTTGAATGCTAATATCTTCCAATCCATACAGTCAAACTTCATGAAATTTTTACCACATGAGCTAAGACAATGAAGTATGAGATCCTATAGTTAGATTATAAGAAAAGGATATTTTTTGTTTTCTTGGATGAATGCAACAAAAATGGCAATTTTGAGTGATTTTTGAATAGAAAAATGGTCTTAGGACTTTAGGGGGTTAAGTCTATATTGATGTGAATTTAGATAAATACTTTGCTTTGCATGATTGTGTGTGTTGCTTGATTAAATGTGGATTTAGTCAAATTGTACCTTATGGAATTCATTTCTACATACATGTATTGAATAGTATTACTTGCCAAAATTGATACAAATTGTGTAGATTGTATGTGGTTAACAATTGTGAAATTATCATAGAGATTGTCCATATGTACAAGAGAAATTAAATATAGTCAAGTAGACAAAGCATGTGAGGAATTTCCAATGGTTTTAGGCTTGGAGTTTGTATATAATCTTATTCACTATTTTGTTTTGCTTCATGTACAAATAGAGGTTATCATTGGAACTTGCACAATTGTAACATTTTGTCTTGCAAGAGTGATGTGTGAAAAGCTAAAGTTAAATATGTTGAATTAGAAATACATGCATGTATGGAATAACAAGATTAATGGACAAAATGTTGTAGTTATATTCGAGAAGTAGTGTCCATTTAAGGCACAAAATATACTCATGCATGAATGAATTTGCATGAAAGTATGAAGTAAAGATAAATAAAATGAGTATTGACTAGCTTAAAGAGAAATTACAATAAATACTACTTTGTTTCTTATATTATAATATGCCATGGAGTATTGGCTAATTGATAAGCATTTGGCCTATTGGACAATAATTGAAGTGCTAAAAAGAGTTTCTATTATAAGTCTATTCAAGGAGTGAATGAGTGATAGAAATTGATCAACGCAATTGAATAACTTTATTTAAAGTTAAAATTGACTTTGTAGAAGTGTTTAAATGGATTGGACATCCAAGTAAAAATAGCTTATAAACATTAATAGCTAGTTTTTAAGGTAGGTTATACAATGTTATTGTAGTGTAAATTGGAGAGAAATGTTCTATAAGTCTACAATTAGTTAAGGTAAATAGGACTAAGGATAAACTATATTCCATGCTTATATCCATATTCCTAGACATTGGGGATGTGTGATCACAAGCATGGAAGGTAAAACTTAAGCAAAGGCAATAAGTTATCAGATAAGAGATTGACTTCTATAAGATTTAAGCCTTACTTGAAATTTGTTTGTATATATAATAATAAGAATAAGAAAGAAAATAAATGCAAAAGCCCAAATAAAGGTCTATGTCAAATTGACTCATATACACAAAGGGAATCTCTTATTATTGTTCATTTGAACTAGAATAAGACTATGACTTCATTCACTTACAAATTCATTCTTGGGCATTGAACAAAAACTAGTTATAGGATTAACCCCTAAAGTTCTTTGACTATGTTTTCAATAAAAACACTCCAAAACTATCATTTTAGGACAAGTACCAAAAAAAAATTAAATTTTTTTTCTTTAACACATTCAACCACAGGATCTTGTATTATGATAATCTAAGAAGATGTGGAAAAAATCTCAGAAATTTTCACCATGTAGATTGCAATATATTAGAGTTTCAATTGACAAAAAGCCTTTTTTGGGCCTTGCAAAAAAAACGGACAACTGCACTTTACAAGGTCACATTTGTATGAAAAAATGTCCAAAATGGTTGCAACTCTTTGGACTCATTCTTCAAGGCAAATTAGTTACAGGCTTGAAAATTTTCAAATCATTTGGAATTGTACAACATATAGGACAAAAATAGCAAATAGAAAGAAGTAGAGAATGAGTCAAAATATTAAATTGTTAATAATTTAGTGATGGAATTGAAAAATGCCAATTTCAATGGTTCTAATGTTGTAAGAAGCAATCTTCATCTAATATTTATATTTTTTTTCAAAAATATTGAAAATTGAGTTCAATAAAGAATTTCAAAGTTTATTTTGGAGTAAAAAATTTATAACCCCCACAAACTAAAACACCTCATAACTTTTGACTCATTCATCCAAATGGAATGATTCAAAGCTTTTTATGTATACATGAATCTATAAAATCAATTTCAAATCTTTATTTTTGGAAAAAGTGACTTTTTCAGATCAGCTCGGACTGCCCGAGTTGAGAAACAAACTACATATTAGGCCATAATTTTTTACTCATATTTCCAAATGTTCTAAAATTTAGTGCACATGAAAGATATTCCGTGACTACACCTTCTATAAAAATTTGGGCCAAAAATATGGAAACCTCAACCTATATGCACCTACCCCAAAAATTTATGTTGCCAAAAAACGCACCTTGTGTTGATACTTTAGGGGTTAAGCCTTACATTTCTTAACAAATCTGGGAGCTTATTAATATGGAATAATTGAACTCAAATATATATTTTAAATAATCTTGGATAATTAACTATAGACAATTTGACCTTTCTTCAAGAAATGTAACTAGAAAGAGTTATGTGAGTTGATTTTTTACATTGGCTTCTTGACTCCATATTATCCCAAATTAGTCATGAAGTTTTATAAATAAATAGCTTGTTAATTCACCCCTATTCAAAAACTATATTATATAATAATGTATATCAAAGCACATATAAAATCTTATAAATCCAAATCCTTTCAATGTAAATTGGACTTCAAAATTTGAAATCCATTGCAAATAAAATCCAATTTACTAAATATTTTTTCAAAGCAATAAAAATATTGGAAACTCAACCTATATTTTAAACTTTGATTTAAAAGCGTTGGAATTTTTAATTCAAGTACATACAACTATGCAGATTAGAGAGAAATAAATAAATCAATGTATATATATTTTAGAATAATTATCATCAAAAATATTTAGCAATAATTTTTTTAAATCATGCAAGTTGAAAAATATGAAAGCCTATCAATAATTTTTGCACTTGTACAATTTTATGTAATTTTTATTGTGGTATGTACAATTTGATAAGTTTTTGCACATTCTTCTATTTTGGCTAATTGCAGTTATTTTATTGAATCTTGAAATTGAAAACCTTGAAAATATTCTCAAAATTCATTATCATATATTCATTTATTATCACATTTTCAACATTCCTTAATATAAATAAAATTATTAGAAGAAGGTGAATACAAGATATGGAAATGTGTAAGGCACATGAGACCTTGGCTTAGTGGCTTAGACACACTAGTGAGGTGACCAATTATGATGGGTTGCCATATGACCTTGTTATCATATGGGAACCTAAAAATTTCTTGAGGGAAGGAACATGTTGATTCTTTATAAGGTCTACCTTCTAATAAATACATCAAAAATGAAATTTGTCATTTAAGGAAGAAGCACTTAATTGCCACAAGTCGTGTTTTCAAACACCCAAAAATGACCTTAAAAGAATAATTCCATGATTCAAAACCAATACAAAACCAATACTTTTGAGAAACAACTAATGATAGGTGAAGAGGTTTTTGAAGCAACCAATGAAAGTTGAGACATTTTGTGCTTCAAGGTGGGTGTCTATTCAAGGTGAGTCTATTGTTACATATAGGCTACTTTGTGCTTTCAGTTTTTGAAAATTTGTAAAATATTACTAAAGCCTTGAAAAATTACAAAACCACTTGGGTTGGAATTCATCTTGAGTTTGTTAATAACCTCATCAACCTTTAAGGCAATGGGACTAAAAAACTGTTGCTTTTAAGTGAAGTTACCTTAAGTACATGGGGCTTAGATAGTTGAGCCATTCTCCAACAAGCACTTCAATCACACCGTTCTATAAGACTAGAGTTAACTTTCTTCTCCTTTTGGAAATGTACAAAGAGAGATTTCTACACTAATTTTGTTATTAGAAGAACCCAAGTAGGACACTTGTAATAATTGCTTCCAGGTCCACCGAAGTCTAATACAATGATACGCTCTAAAAGTGTCCATGCTTTAAAAGCAATCATAACATAGAGGTACATTTTGCTTTCTTCAATACACCATCAATGTACATTTGAGGAGGTGGTTGCTTTTAATGGCCACTGCATTTCAACTTCAAAAATTTATCACTAATTCTATAAAGGTCAAAAAATATGAAACGACTTGGGTTAGATGTCAATTCCATTTTCCTTTCTTATGAAAATTTGCTGAAAATTGTTTCAGGCAGTTTATATTAGCTTCCTCCCACAGGCAGTCGTCTCTTAAATGGTCGCTTTAAGAGCAGAGTCCGACTACCTCTTCATAAGTGAGCACATACTAGGTTAAGTAATTTTTGGGGTCAAGTCTGAGGTCTGGCCTATGGGGTAACCTAAGTTAAATCACTCATACCTCCCGGATCCTACTCTCATTTTGCAATGATTTCTTCCTTTCATTTGCACCCCAAAAAATAAACCAAAAGTAAAAATTTAAAAACACTTTAAGAATATTTCAAAAATTGAGATAAGAAGATAATATCAAATCACTGTATTTATAATGTGGATTGACTATAAGAACCCAAATTACAAATAGAAAGTTCTCTTTGAAGTCCTTAACGTCATCAAAACTATAATATTTTTCTAAACTTGTTTTAATCCCTCAATACTCAACCATCCAATGGATGTTCTACAAAAAAAATTAGAAAAATTTAGAAATGAAGATGTCAAATCCACAAATTGTAAAGAATGACTTTTTAATTGTATTTGAAAATTCCTACCTCCTTGCTTTTGATTTGAATATCAACCATTTAAATATATTTTAGAAAATTTGAATTTAACCAATTGATTGAAGCTCAATAAGTCTAGTGTCTAATTTGATTTTGAAATTTTGAGAAACTCCCTTCATGTGATATTTAATTGTCATTAGAATTTTTGAACTATTATTATGGTCTATTGAGTTTCTAATTATAGAATGTTATGGAAATTTAGTTTGCATCATGATGTTTAACATCTACATTGGAAATTTTAAATTCTTTAAGCTTATTAAATATTTTATGTAAATTTTCTTCACATTTTCTTCAAACATTCATGATGAATTCATATACTAACAAAACAATTTGAAATCTTTTAGAACTTGTAGAGAACATTTAAGTTCATCTCTAGAAAAAGAAATAAGATCCATGCATTTCAACAGCAAAACAAAGCATCCACAGTAGAGAAATTAGAAGTCTAACTAACTTATATGATATAGATTCAAGCATTTCAAGATTATTATTTATCAAAGAGCTATTAAGAAAATAATGTAGTATATCAAGGAAAATAAATAAATAAATAAATAAGGCATTATAGGAATAAATGTTATAAATATTATAAATGAGTTTCTATTATTTATTATAAAACTCAAAAAGTGATCTTATTCTTTTTTAATTCCAACACTTAGGATTAATTGTATGAGAATATAGAATGTAGTACATTTTTATAATATCTTTGGGCATAGTCCTAGTGAGGGGGGACTTGCGCAATTTCAACCCGTGATCAAAGGTCCTCTCCCGCAATAGGGGCTATCAAGGACTTCTTGTAGACTTCCCAAAAAATAGAATTAGTGATAGAACCCTAATTATTTATTGTCAAGTCTCTCCTTGTTTCAAGTCTTACTAATTTGTTTTTAATCACTTACTACTTGTTTTTCTTTATGGGTCCAATATTGAGCCCCCCCACTAGGATAGTGCCTACCTTTGTTACCATATCTTCTTCCTAAAAAAATCATTCCCCTCCCTTTCCTTGTAAATACAGAAGTTTCCACTTTTCGTTGACCATGTCGACAAGTACATGATTAAAATTCACCGCACGCCCTCACTTTAATTTTCAATTTTCACTTGCACTGTTCCCTTTTTCTGAGGAAGGACTCTTCCAAACATTGTCATATGGTTGGTGGCAAGTTTTTTTCGCGTAAACAAACCAAGCTTGACGATCGCTCACACCAAGACATCAACCCAATTTTCCCGCGATCTAGACCCTACAATGATCCTTTTCCATCATGTAGCACTCCACCAGGACAGATAGTTACATTAGTTTGTTCTTTACTTGAAATTGAAACCTCATCCACTACAGTAGTGCCAGGTGGGTTGGAAGAACAATGTTATCATGCAAAGTTTCATCAACTCAAGCTGGTTTGTCAATCAGTCCTATTCATTTGCAAGGGAGCAACTTGGGATCGAAGTTATCACGCTTTTCTATTCACTTGTAGGGTACGGCACATACATCCATAATCAACATTACCCTGAAATGTGACGCCTTTATTTGCATAAAAAAATAACACTTTCTTTTAGATATTGATTATGCCAAAATATACACAACCAAAATATGAGAGCCTCCTGTGGGTTTTTAATTACGACTAGTTAAGGCTAATTTCCAAGGTGGCAAGTCCATCTTTCTAGGGTTAAAGAATTTTTCGTCTTTAATTTGATATTTGGATAATATGGAATTTAAATGATAATCTATAATTACCTTAAATGAGACTATTGTTTTGTTATCACAAGATTTCTAGAACTATGTATCCTTTTGGTTGCGTTTTTGTACTATTAGAAGGCCCTCTACAAGGAAGGGTGCAGAGCTTTTGTTTCATGGCATTCTAACTCGCGGCAAAAAAATATTAAATATTAAATATTTTTTATGAATTAAATAATTAGAAAATTATTTTTTATTTTTGTTTTATAATGTTGTAACAATGGTACATGGCATATTAGTTTACATACCCAGCAATGTACATAGCACTAAGCTTAAAAGTAGGATAAGAGGAATGGATGTATTTGTGTAGTCCAATTAGGGTGAACTAACTCCTCACTTGTCTCAAACATAGGACCTATTTATTTGCTATACATGATAAATTTTGAAAATTTTGAATTCATATTTATATTCAGATGCTCCTAATTTTCTAGGTGTGGTGCATAAAATATATTAATCAAGTACAAAATAAGGGGCCTTATAAAAAACAAGTGAGTGGGTTGGTTCACCTCGACCTTTTTTTTCCCTAGGGGTCTTTTTTGCACCCTTAGAAAAAAATTTGGGGACTTGCAAAGGACAAAAGGGGGGTTAGTTCACCCCAACCTTCATGCAGGACACTAAATCCTGCCTATGAAGTAGGCTCATGAATGTAATTTTGGGGTTCACTAAGGATAAAAATATAAAAATGCCTCCTATTTTGAATTATGTCTAGGGTATGTTTTAGACCCCTTCTAGCTAATTTGGGGTCTCTAGTTGGAAATATGAATCCAAAATTTGAATTTTTTCTTTTTTTAAATGAGATTTTTTAATGTTTTCCCTAGGAAAGAAAAAATCTTACATTTTCACCCTTCATAGCATGAATTTAACATCTTGCAACCTTCATCGCTCAATAATTTAAGTTGTATTAAAAAAAAAATTCATTCAAAAATTATTCTTATTATTATTTTAAATAATTTATTATTTATTGATCTCTGATCCAATTGGGGTCATCTTCTAGTTGACCATAATGGGCAGCAATTTGACTGTCACAGGTTGTTTTACCTTACATGGTATGGCCATATGTTTTCCAAGACATTTGCACAGTAAGTTATTTTTTAAATCCTATAATGCTCCTCCCAGTGAGGGATCCATCTTGCCCTTTGTTTTTTGCAACAATTTGTCCCATGCCCCAGAGGCAATGACATTTCCCCAGACTCTTTTGATTCAGAGTCCGTGGCTGGGCTTGGGTCCATGGCCAGAAGGTGACATCCATCTGCTGCTGGGTCCAGTCCGGGATTTCGGGTCTCTGATAATTATTGTGGAAAGGGACCTTCCTTTTCATTCCCAAAATGCTAAATAAGTTAACACTTGTCAAGCAAAGGGGCAGACACCACCCATAGAGAGTTCACTTCATGGAGACCATGCCGGGATGACCTGACCCCCTCGCTCAGCCCCTTGGGAAAAACGCTGAATTCTTGAAAGTTTCCACACATGATAAAATTTGCAAATTTTGAATTCATATTTGCAATTCAAGGCCGGAAACTAGCTATGTACTAGGTAATGTAATCAAGCACAAAATAAACACAAAGTAAGCACAAAATATGTTTTTTATTTTTCTTACTAGCACTTTTGGAATGACTTGGAGGGGACAGAGTAATTAACGAGGAAGCAGATGCAAATCATTGAGAGGCTACTCTAAGTTACAACTTATCTCAAATGATGCAAAATCATCCAAGTAGAACTTGAATGTATCAAGGATTGAAGTATGTGGATCCAGCCAAATTATCCTTGCAGAATTTGACTACAACTGAAGCTTGCATTGTTTTGACACTAGCTATCTGAACACTAAAACAAATGGGTCAAAAAAATGGATGAAATTGCCAAACTTACAGTATCTCAATTAATTATTAGATTCATCAAATTTCAGATGAAAAAATATTACTAATGAAAGGTCAGTTTGGATAATGTTTAAACAATTAAATTTAAGTATTGCACATCAAATGAATCAAAACAAGGTTGTGCCAACTTTATCTCAAAGGTGGAGATAAAACCCTCTAACATTGCATGATTGTAGCATAATGCATTCTTGCACAATCTAGCAATTATGTGTAGTACTCTAGCTATATGGATATTTTATATGCTCTTTGTTGAATTCAATAAGCAATTTTGTTATTGGTATGAAGTAATTAAAAATGTGGGACTATTTTGTTTTGTACATAAATATTGGTAGAAAGAAACCAATTAAATCACATGGAATGAGTATATTACTACAAACCATTTAATACAAATGTTTAAACATTAATATAAACATTTGTGAACTACGCTTTTATTAATATCCACTTGTTATGTGGACACTACCACCTACTTTCTTCTAACTTACTTGGTATTTTCTACAATCCAAGGGTGCTTCAAAACCTCTGATGCACTCAAACGCTCATTGACATTACATGTCAACATTTTTCCAATGAGATCTTTTGCACACTCCGAGATGTTCGGCCATGGATCCTCATCAAACAAGTCATGTGACCCTGCCTTGACCTCTTTGTATGTATCTACAATTGTTTTGGCAATGAAAGGATAAGACTCCGCTAAGAGAGCATATAGTATCACCCCGGCGCTCCAAATGTCCGCTTTGGGTCCATAGTGGCCTTCCACAACTTCGGGAGCTATGAAGCATGGACTTCCAACAACATCGGTCAATTCTTCTTCTCCGTGCTCAAAGAATTGGGCGAATCCAAAATCGATAACTTTGAGTGGCGAATCTTTCTCTTTGGTTTGAAACAACAAGTTTTCGAGCTTCAAATCCCCATGAACAATGCCAAGGCTATGGCATGCCTCGATAGCACCAACAATTTCTTTCATCATTTTCGCTGCTCTTGGCTCTTCAATAGCTCTATCATTTTCAATCATGTGATTATGAACTGTCCCTCCTTCACATAGCTCCATGACTATGTAAATATAATCTCTATCTTCCAAAACATCTTTGATGGACACTACATTTGGTTGTCCTCTAATATTGATCAACTTAAGAATAGCAATTTCACGTCGTACGGCTTTATATTGTCTAAGTGAAGCAAGGTTGCGTTTTTTAATGCATTTGCATGCATAGTGTTGTCCTGTTGCAATTTCGGTGCATAAATATGCAATGCCATAAGAGCCTTCCCCCAATTTTTTGCCTTGAGTATATAAGTCAATCATTCTAATTGCCTCCATTTTGAAGTGCAACAAAAACCAAGACATGCAAAGACATAGAAACAAAGACATACAATGTTAGAAGAGAGGCCTAGTCTTTTATAGTTCTTCCTATGACTTTTACTTTGATTTTACTTTCCCTCACCTTTTGCTTTGATGTAGTTTTCATTTAGCTTTTACTTTTGTTTAGCTTTCCCCTCCTTCAACTTTGATCCTCTTTATACATCAATTTTACTTTTATCTATATTTCATCTGGCTTTTCTTTATGTAGCTTCAACCTAGCTTCTCTGTTATCAAGCGTTATTAGCCAGTCTAGCCAAATTTGCACATGGGTATGCAATAATGGCACATTATTTCGGAAATCTCTTTTCAGTCACAACTGTATTTCACAGATTGGATACCTCCCTACACTTATGAGTCCACCTGTTGGGCACAAATCCTTCCACTTTGCTGAGTTTCATATCCTCAAAATGGTCTACAAAATTGACTGAGCTGACAAAGTTGAACAAAATCCCACAATATTTTTATCATTTCATCTCTAAGTTTAGAACAGTGAAGCACACCAACAAATGTTCAATTCTTGCAAGACGATAATTCATAATGGAACTGTGACAGTAGATAGTAGTACCTAGTCACAAATTCAATTTCACAAGTTCAGAACAATTGTTGCTTGATATGCTACATGATGCACCAAGTTAAGTGTGGTTTGTCAAGTCAGAATCAATCAAAGGATCCTCAGGCTGTGAACCATCAAATACATTGACACCAAACTAATTTTTAAGCATCAAAATGAGATAATCAAGAAATGAGTTATGATCGAAAGTATTCGAATATTCATCAAGTCCCAAGTTGCACTATCGCTGTTTTCTTCTTCTACACGAAATCACCCTCGTAAATGGATTCTTCAGAACAGCACCTTCAAAGTGTACAAAGCAAAACTATGTATCTGCTGAAACCAACTGTAACCGAGAATGATAACGATAGCCCCATTTATTGGAATCCGTGACATTTGATGATTGTAGAAATGCTGTCTGTAATGTGAACTTCGATTTTTGTACAAAAAACTCTTGAGCAGCAGCTTGAATGACAACCAAAAAATCCTCGGGACAGTCGCTGGTCCACTTGATACCTAGAAACGCCCACCAGCAGCCATTTTTTCAATCTGAATAAACTACTTCAGCTGCAAAAATTTGGCCCAATGCTATTGCACTTCAATCCTGGAATCTCTCTCGGTCTCTTCTTTCACATGTTTAGCCTCATGCGATTCAATGGTCTCTACCACTTGATCACTCGAGTCCTGCAGATGGAGCACTTCATTTCGCTGTGTAAGGTTAGGTTCTACGCTGGCGTACTCGATCTTTTTGTGGATCTTGCCATGTAGTATGTCATCAATAATGGTACTAGCAGAAGTCAGTTGAGGAGAAAACCGCTCCAATTGCAAAATATCAGCTGAGTCGGCTAACCGCTCCGACGTCAAAGGTGACCTACAGAGATGTTCATAAGCATGATATAGAGCTGCTCGAAAACTTGAAGGTATCGAGTCAGAAGTACGGGGTCCCTGCATCAACCTAAAGAATTGAAGCATGTGACAAGGATCTCTGAAATGCAAAAAAGCTGAGCTATCGTCCACAATTGTGACATTCAAAGGTGGGAATTTTCGCTCAGCGTTGAAAACTCTCTGCACAAGCAACCTTACTTCAGCCTCATTACTCCCAGAAGGAAACCCCCATACGAGTGCGACTGTGGAATGTTCTGGATGGCGATCCGCAGCGACTGATGTGGGTTCCCGGAGAGCTTTCACACCCGTGGCCTCTTTCCCAGTTGCGAGGTCTAACACCATGTTGCCAACCCATCCTAATGCCAACAAGTTTGCATAACTTGCAAAGCCCTGTTCTCCGGTCTTCACAGCCTCCGGCAGTTTTTGAACAGTGGCCGCATCAACTTGAAGCAGATGACAAGCCTGAGCAAACACAGAACCTGGATCGGACAAAACGGCAGGCAATGTAAGATGGATACAAACAAAAACAGTGATTTGTACTAATAGTGAGGGAAGAAACTAGTGTGACCTAAAAAATTAGTGTGACTACATGATTATATTTTTGTGGAAATTGGTGTGATGCAGTACTACTATGGTACTATCAACATGCACTAATTCAAAATAGTGGGACTACGGTAAATTAGTGTCACACACAAATTTGTCTTGAAAACCGTCAAACGAAAAGAGTGATCGTAAAAAAAACCAGGCCTACAAGGAGAAGGTGTACCTGTCATGTAGGCATCGAAGCCCGCTTCATGTTTTAGTCCGGTGTCTTTCGCGCCTCCATAGCGTTGAAACTCTTCCGCCACTTCAACCGCCACTTTCGTGAATGCAGTGTTAAGAATCATACCCTTTCCAAAATAGAACCTGCCAGAGGCCACTGCCTTATCTGCAAATCCTTGACAAATATGAGTGAACACCACAGCTAAAGAAGTGCTTCGGCTGGCTAAAATACCCCGCAACGTCGGCTCCGCTCTGAGAAGATATTTCGTGTCAACAATACATGGAAATTGCTGCCGCAAGGAAGTAGAAAAACCCGCCGCTGTCGTAGGTAAAGCGCCAAAAAATTTGGAATAAATGTGTGCCATGTCCAAAATGCAGTTGTGGCCCACAACAGGAAGGCCCGACGCCGCAATCGCATCCAACACTTTGCGAAACCCCACAGCATGTGACACGCTGGCCTCTAACGCTCCTCGCTCTTCATCTGCCAACTCTTGAAGAAACTTGGCCATGTCTTCATTTGGGGAGACGTAGATTATGCGAATCCGGCTTCGTTCGGGTGGACCGTGGCCTCCCTTTGCAGTCACCACGGGGACGAGGTCGGGAAAATGTGTTCGAATTACCTGTTCAATGCAAAACAATTGCAAGAATTTTAGCCAAAAGAGTGGAAGAGAGAGAATTCTTGGCTAACATCATTAATCCTCGAAGGACCAAGGACCAAGGACCCATTTGATCAAATAATTGAAATTGAACGAAAGAAGATCCTATACGACCTATTCAAAACTGCAAAATGGACATGAAGACTAATTTAGGGGCCAAATTAGGCTTGGTCCTTTACATGAGGACAAATTCTCAAACGATTTAGGGATTAAAGAAGCTTTGGGGGCAATCAGCTAGATGTGTAAGATTTACTACTAAAAAAAATGTCAAAATGAGGCAAATACACATCAAAATATGCCGGTAGTCAGTTCTCCAAGATTGCAGAAGAATTCAGAAATTCCTACCAAACGTCGCTAACAAAGGCCGAAGAAATTTTGAAAAAACATGACAACACCACTGCACCTGCTTGACGAGCCGCGTATGGTGGTCGCTTGTCACATTAATCGTTAACGAGGGGCGTAAGCTTCCTAAAGACAATCCCATGTTGAAATCCTTGACTGAATTCTCCACATTAGGAGAGGATCCATTAGGGTTTAACAACTTCTCATTCGTCACTTGCCACTTCTGACGATTGAACAGCAGCTCATCACGCCATTTCTCAATCTGTGAACGAATCTTCTCAAAAAATTTGATATCCCCTGATCTCGTCAACGGATAATCAGAATCCTGTTGTACTGAAATTGACTGCTTGTTCGGGACTAAACCCACCAATACCCTCGCAGTAGCTTCCTGATCATGCGAAAGATACGAAATCCCATCATAAATGCACGTATTGAAATCAAACCGATGCTTGGTCAAAAACTCCAGGGAGTTAGTCTGCGCGAAGAAACTCCTTGCGGGAAGCTCCAGATTGAGTTCGTTTCGAGGAAACACAAAGAAATTGTACGGGTAAGCGATCCACTTTTTCTCTAGTTCGTTCCACTTGAATGGACACACCCCGCACTGCCACACTGCAAATTTCTCAGCGGAGTGCTTCAGATTCTGATACCTGCAGTTAAAATAAATTGCACTACATTTAGCAAAATGGCTAAAAGAGAAAATTTGGCTAAAAATTTGGCTAAAAGGCAATTAGCCAAAAGGATAGAATTTGCTACCAGAATGAGCCAAAGAGGCACCGAATTTTGTCAAAATGTTGAAGAATGTGTCATTTCTAACAAAATTAGCTCAAAAAAATATAAGATAAAGGATGTAGTAAGGTAACTCCACCTAATGGCGACACCTACCTAAAGGCTGACACTCCAATATCGTGCACAATGATTTTGAGAATGTCCACCATCTCAGTATCAGAACTCGTGCCCATTTCAAATCATCTGCTACTAAAACTTTTTACCCCAATTACATTACAATGGTATCCAAATAATACATTGTTTGGTGCGATGGAATACTCTTTAATTTGAGAACTAGAGAATTCGAATATGTAATCACTCCAACAATAAAATAAAAACTACGCTCAAAGCTTGAAGTGTCGCAACATAGTTGAAGTTACTAAATTTTGCTAATTTCGAAAAAAACAACCCAAAAACCCGCAATGAGTACCTGGTTTCGTAGCTGTCAAGCTCCCAGTTACGTCTCCACTTCGTGCTCTCCACACCCGTCATCTCCAAATCTACCGCAACGAAATCGGCCCCTGCCAAATGCAATTTCAGCTGCTCCAGCGACTCTGCAAAATTGCGTCGCGTCACATTGGCCATGGATATCAGTCCTGCCGCTCCCTTTCCCCCTCCTTGTCCTCCTCCCGTCCTCCCAGAAAGCCCTCTCCCCTGCCCTTGAACCCTAACCCTAATTCCAACATCACCTCCATCGCTGCGACTTCCACCTCCCCTCCGACCCGAAATTCCGTCTCTGTTGTCTCCTACGAACTCCGGGAACGAACTGCAGTCAAGCCAGCGACATTGCACCAAATGGCGCGCCTGCACACTCGTTGGAATATCGCGAAAGACTGAATGGCGAAAGACACGCGGGAGGACGGAGAGCGTGCCTGGCCGCAGCCACGGCCTCAGGCACATCCTGAACCCTCACCACCCACGCATTCTCCGAAAACGTGACAAATCTGGCTTCGTCACAAAAATTTCAAGCATAAATCTCAGAGCTCAGAAGTTAGGGTTTAAAGAACAGGCAATCGATCACACTGAAGGCTCCGGTGCTCGACGCCAACGTGTGAACGGGCCCCTGCTCCTTTGCAGACCTTTTTGTGGTGCTAATTTTTGCCAAATGGTTAAAAGAGATTTTTTTTGGCTAATTTCTTCAATGGAGCATTCGAGGGCAATTAGTATAGGATGACACTTTTACATTGGGAATTTTCCCAAGACGGGAGCTTCTGTCAAAGAAAATTCTTGAAGAAACAATCTTTGTATGACATAAAAACTTCTAGTTGAATTTGAGTTTTTTCATCCAAAATTTGGATGAATTGAAAACTTTCATCTCTTTAGGGAGATTTCTTACAATCCCTAGCTTGTGGGAAGGATTTTTTTTCATAATCTCTCTAGAGGAAGTTTCACATGTCATTTTTCTACAATATTTATAACAAGTTTGTAAAAATTAGCCAAAATGTATCAAATACAACAAGTTGTAATTGAGTTTTTTCAAAGAGTATAGAATACTATATTAGAATGGCTATCAAATACAAAAAAGGGGAGCAAGTTTTGGCTATTTTTGGAAAACAAATCCACTAGACATGTTCAAAATCAAAACTATGGAAAAATGAACCATTATTGCTTTTACCTAAGAGATAAATGTAAAAATCAAGCCCCTATTTTGTAGTATTCAATTGAGTATTTTTTTTACTTCTCTTGTCTCATTTGAGGTCCATGATTCTAAGTATGGATTCATAATTTCAAAATTTTATTTTTGGTTGTAATTAACTAATTTAGGCATTTTTTCATACTAAAGGGTAAAAATTGCCAAGCAATGAATATACTATGTAAAAGACCTAATCCATTATCCTACAATCTTGGTCCCTGAAGGACTAGAGAACCTACTTTTGGGACTTATAATAACTTTGGTAGGCTCTATTGACTTCATATTTTGAAATTTTTATATAAATCTTTTTATAATAGATTTAAATCATTATATTCTATATAAGAAAGTATTGTTTCATATCACCTTAATAAATATTGCAAAAAATATAATTGTTTTTCAGTGTCAAAGCTTATTGCTAAAATATATCTTAAAAGTAGATAAATTCATTTTGTTTAATTAAATAGATTGAAAACTACACATAAACCTTTGAACCATTCAAGTTTGATTTATGAATTGAAAGCTATTATATAAGGAATTTTATTCTCTAGACAAAAAATCATTTATTGAAGTTCATTTAAATTTTTTTTAATAGAAAACTTATGTAAAAAATATATTTCTAACTAAAACATTTGTACAAATAATTGGAATAGACAATTCTTTGTCAATTGAAAGGTATTAGCAATTTAGCCTTTGCAATTTAGCCTTTATAAATTTTTTTAAAGATGAAAATAGAAGATTTTTGGTTACTTTTTTTTCAATTTAATTTCAACCCATTTCTAAAATTTTGATAGAACCAAATGTATTATTGGAAATACATTTTTTCCAACAATGTTGAAAGATAAAACTTCACCTTTTAATAGGGCTTCAAAAAACTTGTTTTTTCAAATTTTCAAACATTGATCTTACAAATGGTGAAAAATTTCACTCTAAAATATTGGACAAATAAGCAAGTTCACTAAATCACTAATACATTCTACCATTGGATATATTAAAGGATAAATAAAGATGAAGATTTAAACCTTATTTTAAATAAAAACATTTTGAAGTTGTTTTGGTTTTGAATTCCTACAAAACTTTATGAATTAATCTGGGCTAAAGGATTGACATACATTTTGGGCAAAAACTATATAAAATTGTCACTTTGGGGGTTAATGAAAAAAATGAAAAAAATAATTTTTGAAATTCAACAATATAAATTTGTACTAGATTATTATAGGAATGTGTAGAAAAAATTTCAAAAACTTTGATTTCATAGATTGAAAGATTATAATGTTTGAAGTTAGAAAAAAGTTTTTTTTACCTTTCTTGACAATATAAGTAAACTTTAACTTCTCCTAGAGGCTAGGCCAATTCCCTTTGAGGTTGATTATACAAAATTTCAATCTCTTTTGGGCTAAAGGCTATCTTCAACTATTCATTAGAATAACATTATAATGAGGGACAATTCTCCCATAGTTAAAGGGCTTGAGGCTAAGAAGCCAAGTTGATTTAATAAAATTTAGTAAAGAGAGAGGGGCTTAAATTTTTAGGGCCACTTTACATTAAGAGGTCGTGTCAGTTTCCCTTAAGGTTGATTGTACAAAATTTCATGGCTTTCATTTGTTGAAAAAAAATTTAATGAAAATTTAACATTGGCACTAAGACCAAGAATTGGCCTTCAATTTTTGGTGCACCCAATTCAACGAGCTTCAACTATGTTGAATCATATCTTTTTTGAATAAAAAATTCATTTCACCAAATTGGCCCGACCTTTAGGTGTAAAAGGAATTGGGACTAATTTCAGTGTTTTGTCCAATCACTATAGAAGATTTTTGACCTCTGACACAACAAATTGGCTTGGTCTCTAGATGTAAGGTGGCTCTTAGTAATCACAATCAATTCTTAGGTGACAATAATGGAATGATTAGCTAGTGACTACAATAATCGAACTTCCACCTTTTGAATGTAAATTCATTGTAGTAGAAGTGACTTTTTTAGGCCTTCATATTGTAACTATCTTAGAAGATATTGTGATAACTTAAGGTGAGTAAGATGACCACTATGAATACACTTTTTGTTGATTTTGAAGTAGTCTAGAGACTATTTTGGGCCATGATGGCTAGCAATCTTCAAAAGTTCATAACAAATTCATACTTTGTCAAAAAAATATAATTCCAATTACTCTCCCTGTTTCTCACACTTATCTTTATGTGGGAATTTTAAGAAAAAATTCAGCAATGCATGAGTGAAACCATTTTCTGCTACAATCACAGAGAAATTGCTACAGGTTTGAACGCCCACGGCCATGGGGCAGAAGTCATCACTTTCCTCACGGTAATAGACCCGTCCTTCTTGGGCTAATTGGGGAAGGCTCCAGGAGATCGAAGTCATCGAACTATCGATTGAAGCACTCTGCTTGAGTTTGAGCCTTTGAGGACCTGAATCTAACAACGTTAATTGTTGCAAGGAAATAAAAAGCTGATGCCCTATTGATAGAAAACAGTCACATCCTCGCGCATTCACTGGCAGTCTGTCACCACCCAGGAATAGCTTGGGCTTTTGCACACCCCTTCGAAAGATCAGCTGCCTTCATTTCGTGTGCCTGCACAAAAGAAAAAACAACACGAAAGGAACTCAGACAGGCAGCCAAGCTTGTGTAAATGGTTGACAAAAACATGTCTCTGTAAATTAAATTTTAGCATCCACGTCACTCTCCAATCACCTCGGAATCGTGTTCGGCACAGGGCAGAATTAATTGCACCTGGCAATTAAGTGCTCATTTGGCCCACCTGCCTTTTGGTTGGGAGATGCAAAATTTAAATATTTCTCCACTTAGATCGCGAGTTATTAGTTTCTGTTTGTCGATCTGCTTTTCACACACAAAAAGACACAAAACTGATCACTTTCAGTGTTACTTTGCTCAAGTGGTAGACACTGCAGCTGTGAACAATTCATCATCTACTTAAAGAAGATTTTCAAGGACATTGTATTCATGTGAAACGCAATGTAGATTGTCTAGCAGAGACCCCATTTCGGAGACACCAAGAAGAGTAACCCTTCGTGTTGATCTTCACCTACGGGATGCAAGTAGTGCAAGTAGTGGAAGTAAGTACTTCCAACAGGCTCCGCATTCACGCAAGCAGGGCTTTGGGCTTATTATGCTTCAGGCCTAACCTTGAGCATGTTAGTCCGTATTTGTCTACTTCGGAGTTATATTCAACTAGAATCGAGCTTGTAGCTAGGTTGTCGCATTGGAGGACACGTAGGGAGGGAGCTGGATGACGTTGTTGAGACTGGCAGGAATGGATGGAGCTCTGCCGTGCTTGTTGATTCTCCTCATCTCTCTCTTTGCAGTGAGCACAGAATGCTTGGATGTAGGATTTTACAAAACAAACTGCCCAGCTAATGCTAATGTGGAGGGGGTGATTAAAGCTGTGGTACGAGCCAAGTATCAGAATGACAAGACTATTGTTCCCGGCCTCTTGCGAATGTATTTCCACGACTGTTTTGTTCAGGTATGTACGAAGTTCAACAGTGTCCTTTATTTGGTCCATGAAGGTAGTCATCCCGAGGATTCGAGGTTTTGATAATTGGATATGATGCCTCTTCAACAGTTCCTTGAATTAATTTGTCTTTGACCATTTAAGCAATGCGTCGTTGGGTCTGATTTCAATGGTATCGATCAGACTCACAAAGAAGCTCCAAGAATTTCTTTTAGCCAAGCTGAATCTCCAGAAACACTAAAGTGGACTACCAATTCCATTTTCGCAATTAAGGGAGGTTGAATGCCACGATTGCTTCTAGATTTGTAGTCGTCTTTGGCATGTCTTAATGTTTGATAATAATCTCACAATGGAGCATTGGATATGAAGAGCATGGTTATATCTAATAATGTTGCCAGGCTTCTTTAGCGGTATGAGACCTTTGTTTGAGCATGATCTCACAAGATCCAACCATTTACGTTATGTTTGGGAACGTGAAAGTTCAACTTTGTCTTGGAAATATCACCCCTGGACACCTCCATATGTCAGCTTGTTATTCCTCACAACAAGGCTTGTCAAAATCTTAAGATGGGGTATGTTATCACACGGTACAACCAACTGGGTAGATGGCAATATGCGCGCACTGCACACGACAAATTACACTGCTACACAATGCGACTTTGCCGTGTACCTCTCGTCACAGGATTTTGCTGAAGACTCTGACTACATTCACGTTAGCTAGTGCACACTGTTGCTGTCTTTCATCTTTCCTTCAGGCTCTTGTAAGACGGTGATTCTATTGATTGAATTTTATGACTATCTGTTCAGGGGTGTGATGCGTCGTTGTTGCTGAATACCGGCTCTGGAAACGAAGAGAGGGATTCTGTGCCCAACCAAACAATTCATGGCATTGACGTGATTGACGCTGCCAAGCTTGAAGTGGAAAAAGTTTGCAAGGGTGTCGTTTCGTGCGCCGATATTATTGCTTTAGCCACCAGGGACGCAGTTGAACTGGTATGCATACAAATAAAACATCCTTGTTGCAATCTTGAACATATTCTCATTCTAGTTTTAGTTGAAGACTCCCCCAAGTTTTAAATTCCATAACATTATTCAGCAATGGAGCTATGGTGTCATTTGAGTCCATTTTGAAAAAGAAACTTTTCAGTTGGTCCATATTCTAGCTTAGAGTAAATATGGTTAAACTTGCTGCCAATCTTCTCTTTGATTTCTTCTTCAATCTTGGCATGTTTGTTGAATTTTTTGCCCTTGAAAACAAAATAATAGTCTACTGTATTGTGGAGATATTGAGGCCTTGTTTAATAGAGCTTTGGCAATCCTGAATACAGGACTGAACTGTTAGACTAACCATGGAACTGGCAGGTTGGTGGTCTGCATTACGATGTGCCTTGTGGTCGTTCGGACGGATTTGTCTCCTCTAAAGCAGCGGCAGACGCAGGTCTTCCAGGTCCTGCTTCAAGCGTGATGGCAGCTGCAAGTCTATTTCAAGCTAGAGACCTCAGCAAAACCGACATGGTTACCCTTCTAGGTGAAATTGAGAGTCTTGTACCCATGAGCACTAATCATAAAATTGTTGAGCAGATGCCTGTGCACCCCCATAAAGATATATCCAAACTGTTTCTACACTTCATCTGGAGCTCAAAATATAAAGTTTTGCCAATCTATAGAGTTTTCTTCAAACTCAATTCGCTCAAGAATCGTTTGGCATTTGGAATAAAACGACTTGATAAGTATGGTGGTGCATTCTACAATGATTTTTCTCTAAAACATGTGTACCCAAGCATAGAATTCAGCATACGAAATTAACAAACTAGTATGATAACTAACTGTGAGCAGTAGAGACAGTGCAGCTTCTGAACAAAGTCATCAAACATGGGAAATGCATCCCTAGGGTTTCACTTGGATGACATTGCTGATACCAGTATATCTTGTTGTTTCGGTGCAGGTGCACATACAGTTGGAGTTTCGCACTGTGTCTTCTTCAGGGACCGGTTATACAACGGCAGACCAGGAGGAGGCTCTGACCCCAACATGAACCAAACCGTGGTGGACAGACTGACCAAAATATGTCCAGCTACTGACACCTCCCAACTGGAACCAACAGCCCCCAAGGCGGACCTGGACGGCACGACTCCGGAAACAATCGACAACGTATACTACAAAGAGCTGCAACAGAGCAACGGCGTCTTGCAGCTGGATCAAGCTCTCACCAAGGACTTGGCTGCCAGTCAGGTCGTGAACTCCTTGGCCAGCATGGACTCGACCTTCTTCAACGTCCAGTTCGGGAAAGCTCTCGTCAAGCTTGGCAACGTTGGCTCCCCTCCGACAACTCTCGGTCGACGATCGGTGCGCCGAGTTTGTACCAAACCCGATGTTTGAGTCACAATGTTTGAGTCACAACATCCATCAAGGATTGCAAGAAACACTGGCTGATTGAATTGTGATGCAATTAGAGTAGAATTTGAGAGTATCTAGTGTGAGCTTTTGGAAAGAAGATTTGAAACAAAATTAAGATTAAGAGATGAACAATTAGTGGGACACTGCAAATAGAAAAGGCCCCAAATTTTAGGTTTGAGACCAAAAAATTCTCCAAAAAGTTGTAGGATGATATTCTTGATATTCTTGAATTTTTAAATATGTACTTTTGGGTTTATTCCAAGGCTCACATTAAGCAACTGGAAGGTTATGTACTAAATAATTGAGTGAAGGTTGCTAGATCCAAGTTGGTTGGTTGTTAGACATTATCTTCTCCTTTAAACTACATGATAAATGTTAGATTTTAGAGATTTATGTCTCTTTCAAAAGTGAAGGTAGTGTATGTAGGATTGTGACTTTATCCTTGTTTCAACGACCTTGTAGTCATGTAAGAATGAAAGGGAAGGAAGAAGGTTATGAATAAAATTTCTAACCTGGCAAGGTGATATCTTTTTTTTATATTGATGTGTTAAAAGTAACTATAAAGGGCAATTTTTTTGCTATTATAGAAATTAAGAGGGAAAGATGGAAAATAGAATCAAAATTTCTAAAAGCAATATGTAGGTTATAGTCATTTTAGAAGCAATCTACCTAAAATCTCATAATTGCCACAAGGATTTTCCAAAATTTTGTAGAAAATTGCCTATAATTGTCTTTACTTTGGATGAAAATTGCCAAAGTTTGAACATAAAGTTGCCCTACCTTCTTTCAATAATATCCATTTTTCTTGGGTACAAGTTTATTATTGCTTAGCAAACCTAAAATTTTCAATCTACATCTAAAACAACCACGTACAAGTTAATTAGTTTAGTTACAAGAAACTCTAGCTGTTTTATGGCTTAAAATGGATATTGTGACTTTTGGAATAATTTTTAAAAAATAAAACAAACTATGGATAATTTGTAAAGCATAAAAAATAATATGTGTATAAAAATTCAAGCCTAAAAAAAATTATCTCTAAAAGTTGTGCACACAAAAGAAAGTAATAGAAAATACAAGAAAATAGATACTTTGAAATATGGTTTTCAAAAAATAGTAAAAATATTCAAAAAATAAACAAAAAAAAATCATTTTTCCTAATTTGAAAGATTCTTCTTTTCAACCGTTTTCATCTTTGGGAAAAAAAATGTGTTCATTACATGTGTGCAAAAATAGTACACTTTGAGCACATGTGGAAGTAGGACATTTTATTATTTTGAGAAATCTCTTTGTAGACTTATGTAACTTTATAGAAGTCCTTGCATCCCAATTTTGACTTTCAAATTTTCATTTTTGGGTTGGAAACAATACTACAACCCTCCAAAATGGTCAAATTAGACATCCAATTGAGTATAATTAAAAAATAATAAAATAATAGAAAAAAATTGGAAAAATTACTCAATGTCTAAAACTACTACATGAACCTTCATTTCAAATTCACAAAAAATAGACATACAACACAAGAATTATAAGTAAAATCATATGTTTAAGGAAAAATAACCACAAGTGTTTCTTACAACAACCCATTATCAACTCTTAAACATTTATTTCTACCACCATCATAAAATTTACCAAAAATAAACAACACCTTATAGTACTTTGTTCAACATCTAAAATATAATTGGGGTACTTAGGGGCTAAGGATGCTTTAACCCCTAAAATTCTAAAGAGCCTATTTTAGGCATTTGAGAACTTTGGAAAGCTCTTCTAACTTCAAATTTAGGAATTTTTTTCAAATTTGTAAAATAGCTCTTGATCATCATGTTCTACTTGTAAAGCTTTGTTTCATGTCATTCCAAAAAATATTGTCAAAGTTAGAAAGACTTTTGTAATTTCAATGTCAAAGCAGTCATCTAAGAATATAAACATTTATAAAATTAAAAAATTCATTTGATTGTATTTAGTAACACATATACTAAAAAAATTATACCATCTAATTCCAACAAATGAGATGAAAGTTATGAGGACTTTTATTTTATGGGCAATGAGGAAAAAAATATTATTTTATTTTATAAATCTTTCTTTGAACTCGATTAGATAAAATTTCTAATAAATAAAAAAAACATTGGATATATCTGCTTTTCATGATTGGGATTGTTAAATCTTAATTTCATTCCAAAATTATTTGTGATTTAGGTTTATCTTTCATCATTACTACCTTCCATTTAGTAATCTATTTTAAAAAGAATAAGAGATTACATTTTTGTTAAGTTTATTTTCATGTGTTTTCAACCCAATTTCCAACTTGCGGACTAAAATGCATAAGAAATGAGGCACAAATGTTTTTTTCCACAAAAAATATTGAAAGACAAAAGCTAATTACTTTATGAAGTTTAGGCATTATAATCTTGTAATCAATAGTGATTTGCACTTTTAAATTTGGAGAAGATATATAATTATATATGTATAAACTAACAAAAACGATTATGTGGTTGGATTTATAACATAATACATAATGATGCAAATTTTAAGCCTTGCTTTGCCAAAGAGTATTTTGAAGCTTATTTTGGCCTCTAAACATCAAAGAACTTAGAACTTTGGGATGGTTAAAGGTCAAGACTCCATAGTTTTGTTACTTATAAACATATAAACAAAAAATTCAAAATAAAAGAGAGGAAGGGTTGAATGTCTCATCTTTGGGTTAGTAAACATTTGACTTTCAAGAAAATGATTCAATCCTGTTAGTCACCATGGTTGTCACATTGGACAGATTACTATTCATTTCACGTCCTATAGGACAAGTTACTATTCATCAAATGTACGTAAAATTGCACGTACTCAGTCATTTCGTACTATTCTATTCCCTTCATATTTTTTCTAGATTTTCCTGAACAGAACATACTACCGGATTATTCAAGTCCTCTCAGAGTCTCTCCAGATTACCATTGTCCAGTTCTTTACTTCGCAACTGCAACCCGAACTTAATTTAAAGCCAACAACATTCGTCACCATTCAGAATAAACTAATATACTTGCATGTGGTGATAATGAGATTGTTTGATATTCTTTTTTGGCACACAGGTACTGAAGTTAATGATGAGATTTAGTTGTTGCAGAACAGGATCGAAGCCGAGTGCAATTGAATCATACAGCGGGGAGTCATAATACAAGTGTGAATACAAGCAAGAGTCAAAATCAGTGATGGAGGAAGAGAATGCTGGCGGCGTAGCCCGAGGGGTAAAATTGGGGACAAGCAAGGGGGGGCCGTTCACCCCAGTCGTTCAAACGGAAATCCTGACGAGATGATCTGATCAGCTCACGAGTTTATCAGTACTTGAAACGGCAGCCGAACTGCAGACCGTCACTAGCTCGGTGAACTTCGAACTTGCCATCGATGGCTTCCTTGATGGTGATGCATTCGTTGTCGCAGCAATCGTCGGAGGACACGATGACGACGTTAGTGCCACTGGAGTGCTGCAGACGGAACTCGCGGTACGTCTCGTTCACGTTCACGTGCAGATCCCACTGCCCTCCTTTGCCGATGCTGGCCACTTCGGCATTGTGTTGATGACCCCCCGCCTTCACCTTCAGTACATCGTTCGTGCTGTTCACGATTACCGTCTTCGTCTTCATGGGAGCTGATCGGTCACACGTAGACTGCGTGAGCTACGAAAATAATGAAATGTCCTACCCAAATGTGAGTGTCTACTTGTGAGTGTGAGAGGACTCACTGTCACTACTAGCAAGTGTCGACAAACAATCGACTGATCGATGAGATCGAGCGTACACTGAATAACACTAGCTAGAGAATAATTATATGCAAGCTGCAATTGGGTAACATCCCGAAGTTTCAGGCTTGCAGCAATTCAGTTCACTTCCAGTCGGACAATTTCAGTCGGCACCCACCCCGTTTCACCAGCAGGGAGCAAGGGCCACAGAAGCCTGACCAGCCGGTTGAATGGAACACGTACTGTCGAAGAAGAATGATGAAATTGAGGTACTTTACATTGGAATTTGGAAATTCAATCCATACTGAGGAGAAGTGTACTGAAAATCATTTGCTCACTTTGAAAACTGCTTATCAGTCCAATTATTTGACTTGTGCTGCGCGCTGGGTCTTAGAAAATCTATTTGAAAGGCATTGCACTGATTGCAGGCCAGTAGTCAGAATGTGTCCAGAAGGGACCACCAATTGACTGCAGTCATTGCCAATCTTAACAGTCAAAGATCTGTTATTGTCGTTCAATATAACCTACCCCAAATACACAATATATACATCGTAAGCCACGACTAATTAGAGGAGGCCAATGTGACTAAATATACATTTTTTCAAATGTATTGAGACGCTTTTGACAAGACTGTACCGTAAGTTGCAAAGTAATTTACAACTTTCTTTGGACATAATTGTCGTAGGCCCCAATAACTTTTTACACACTTCGATTGAACATCCCCAGGAAAGGACGAATGGTGGCAAAGAAAGCAAGATCAGTAACATTGTTCAAATGGAAAGGACGAGACCAGCTCACCAGCACACCAGTGAAGTACTTAAAGCTGTAGTCATTGTTAATCTTAACAGTCAAAGATCTCTTATTGTCGTTCAACTTACCCCAAATACACAATATATACATCGTAAACCATGACTAATTAGAGGAGACCAATGTGACAAAATATACATTTTTTCAAATAATTGGACTGATAAGCAGTTTTAAAAGTGAGCAAATGATTTTCACTGCACTTGTCCTCAGTATGGATTGAATTTCCAAATTCCAATGTAAAGTACCTCAATTTCATCATTCTTCTTCGATAGCACGTGTTCCATTCAACCGGCTAGTCAGGCTTCTGTGGCCCCTGCCCACTGCTGGTGAAACGGGGTGGGGTGGGTGGGGTGGGTCCCGACTGAAATTGTCCGACTGGAAGTGCACTGAATTGCTGCAAGCCTGAAACTTCGGGATGTTACCCAATTGCAGCTTGCATGTAATTATTCTCTAGCTAGTGTTCTTCAGTGTACGCTCGATCTCATCGATCAGTCGATTGTTTGTCGACACTTGCTAGTAGTGACAGTGAGTCCTCTCACACTCACAAGTAGACACTCACATTTGGGTATGACATTTCATTATTTTCGCAGATCACGCAGTCTACGTGATTGGAGAGGGCTGTATATTGCTGTCGGTTTTCACTTAGTCGGCAGGATCTTGTATATCTCGGTGAGCTGGCAGTGCCTCTGACAATTGCAGCGTTTATGCTTGTTCTCTAGCATTGCGCAAACTCGATCAATTTGCCAACTTAATTTGCTCTTCCGCAATTGTTCGCCCTGCTGCTGAACACCTAGGCAAGCTTTATTAGTTTGTTTGAATGATAATTTGAACAAAATGATGTCAATTTTCGTTCAGGATTGCTGTGCTAGGTGGAGTTATTCTTACTTTCCTAGCCTAGTATGGTTGTATTGCAATTGTTCAATCTCTAAAACTCTTTTCTTTTTGTCAAGATTTCATTTATTTGACAATTTTCACCCACTAGAATTTATTTTCAAAGAATGGTGAGCTTGTAAAACCATCCATCTGATGAGCATGTACCAATTACATTATCACTTGCTACTCTAGCGACACTTCCAAAATTTGTAGAAAAGACAACGTTTTGCAATTGCTACAATGGTCCTTTTCGGGTGCCTAATTGCCTATCCCATTCTGTATATCAGAATAAATTAACATACTTGCAAGTCGTGATGACGAGATTGTTTGATATGAATCATTTTTGGCACACAGGTATTGAAGTTAATGCGGGTGAGATTTTGTTCTTGCAGAATAAGGAGACGAGTGCAATCATACAGCGGGGCACATAATACGAGCAAGAGTCAAACCAACGATGGCGGAAGGGAATGCTGGCGACGTAGCCCGAGGGGCAGGCGCAAACGAAGCTTTGATGATTCCGAATGCCGCAATAGGTGCCGCGCCACGTGGTCCCTTACAGACACTCTTTGACATCGAAACTGCTCTGCTGGGTCCTCTGCCCACGAAAACCAACAAGGGCTGCACAATCCTTGCCAAAATTACTGGTGAAACCATGCCCTGAATGCAACCATCGGGAGTGCCTAGTTCTTGATGAAGGCAGGAGCAGAAGAAGATTTGTTTTTGCAATTACACTAGATGGAATGATTGTTTTTTCATTTGTTTATTCCCACAAATGAAAAGAAGATTTCATTGCAAACGAAAGAGTACAACCGCAGCCACAGTTTGGGGTATGGTGTCCTATTTTAGCAGAAATTGCAAAAAATATAAAATAAAGTAGACCTTGACAAAGTTACCAATTGTGACATCCATCACCATATCTTCCAGCTTGAATATTCCAGGAAGCTGCGTATGCCGTTCACACGCGGACTCCGTCTCCGAGTCGCCCCCTCCACCACTGCGTGAGAATTTGTATCGCCACTCTGTTGCCGAGGTTCTCGAAGAACATCAAGCTTGCCATCCACTTCCGTGACAGTGATGCGTCGGTAATCACAGCAGTCATCGGAATTGACACTCAGTTTCATGGAGGCGTGATCCGTGCTCTCAGCTTCCAGCACAAACTCTTGGTAGGTCCAGTTCACATGCACTTGCATCTTGTACTCGCCGCCTGCTTTCACGCTTGCCAGTCTGCGATAGGTACCCACCGTGATGATCAACCCGTATTTCGTTTGGTTCACGATGATCGTCGTAACTTCGGTGACCATCTCACCAGTCGAGCCTCAATTGCGCAGTCACGGGAACAATTCTTTTGCAACAAGAAGCTAATCACTATCAGTGGTGCACTCTGTCTGGAATTTAGAATGGCAAGGATTTCTGTACAACGCAAAGACAAAGACAGACGCCAACAAAGATTGAGGACGTACTAAGCGAGATAAGAAGATGAAGTCACTGCTTGCTTACGTACGTGCAATGGATCCTTCGAATGCCAGAATAAGAAAGCGAGATAAATTTCGCGTTTGAGGAGGAGATGACTGACGAATAAGGTAATCCAGAGCTAGCTTCATATGTACTTAATTCGTGAAGAGCCGATGTATTGGTGTCGGAAAGTCCTACCATAGCTAGCTAGGTCGGCACAAATTGGCTGCAAGATAGTCTGCAAGTCTGGTTTCGACCAACGATGTTAACTCGACATAACGGATCGACTCACCCGACATCAGATGCCATTAAATTTCTCACAGCCGGTCTTCAAGCAACCGACTGTGATCTTAATGTCGTGTGGCCGACACGAATGTTTTCGGCCAATTCAAGTTCGAAAAGTTACCAGCTCATAAAAATGCTTTGATTGAACGCGTATCGCACGTAGTTGCCGAGCGCAGGATGGACAAAAGTCACAAAACCAGTCCACCGAAAGGCACCACTCTTAACTCCTCATGACCTAATTTTCTACTCTCCAGTCTGTTGACTTCGTCAGAGTCCTTACCTCGACTAGATCCTGAGGCAGAGTGCCCGTTGCACTGCTCAGTTACAGACAATAAAATAATGCTAATTCCTAGCTGAAGGAAAATGTCTGCAGTGGAACTGGCGGACATCCAAACACGAAATGAGAACCATAGCTCTCCTTCGATGTATGTAGAAATCCAAATTAAACTATTGGACTCGTTCACTTGGCGGTGATTATTGGCAAGAGGTTGTTACCGATCGATAATAAGACCAAAGATTATTTCCTCCAATAAAAGACTCGGGTGGACAAATTGCCATTTATTTGGCAGACTAATGCTACGAACATATATAACCTTAGTGACAGAGTGGTCATCTTCACAGTTCACACCAAGCTAGTACTTCTTCCATGGATCTCCTTGTCCCTCTTTCAAACTGTTCTCATGCCCTCGGTCTTCAAATCCTTCCTGCTGGACAGAGCACTGGACTCAATTAAATTTTGTGCCATTTCCATCTCTCCCCTGTCACATCCTATATAATTTCCTTGCAGACTAGTAATTGTTCCGCTAGCTTGTTCTCTATCCTTACCCCCAAATCCAGCAGAAAATATTTACAATATACTGTATGTAGTAATGGGTGGCAATATTGCCACAACGGTGTTCGTGAACGAAACCGATCACGTGGTGAGGATGAAAGTGGGCAACAACCAGCACTTTTCCTACCTGGCCAGCATCAAAGACAGCGGAGAGTACAAGATGCATGTGAACATGAACGACTGCTATCAGGAGTTTGCGGTTTGTGTAGACGAATCGAGCAAGAAGGAGATTGCGAGCTCCGACGACTGTTGTGAGTTCCAATGCATCACCATCCAGGAAAAGGCCGACGACAAGATCGAACTGCTGCGATAACTGCGGGCGTCGAGTAGCGGCACCAGTAGTGCTGCAAATGTGAAGAATCCGTCGTGGTTCAGCCGATGGATGTAGACTGACTGACCAGCTTCAGGGTCCGGGTCCATGGCAACGCAACGGCAGCCAAGCGGCAGCCAAGCAACTTCAAAAGAGAGTAACCTTGTGGCGAAGAAAATGTGCAGAATTCTCCAAACTTATTAGTTTCTACTTTGTGTGTAACGTTTGATTTTTTGTTTAGGTGTTTAGAGTGACTGTTTTTTGTGATCCAGTATTCGATCTATAATCGAAACATCTGTACGTTCTACTACACAGAAGTAAGTGATTGTGCTTACTGATTGACGCAATGCAATTTCTAGCCTCTACACGAAAAGCAAAATTATGATTCAACATTTTGATGAATACAACCAATAATGAAAACTCTGAGAATTGAGTAATGGAGTTTAATTCGGTTTCTTTAGACAATGTGCTGTGTCAAAATATGATCTACCAAACGCCAAATGTATGACGGTGAGTTCCCACGGTGGCCACTGACGTATTTGATTAACCACAAGATTCTCATTCCGATCCATTGGCGACCTTCAATCTGCATCGTGCCATGCATGCCTCTTCAATAGTAGGGATTATGTGCTTTGAAAATCCATAAACTGCAATAAGTCCAAAGACAGTAGTGCGGTATACGTTGGGATGAACTCGAGAAATAGCCAAAATCTGTTGGCGGGTTCTGTTTCGTAAGGATTCTGTACAAGCTTCAGATTAAAAAAATAATGCTGTGTCAACTGGACATGGATCAATTGCTCAGGAAATCAAAGTAAAAGCTAAATGAAAATTAGAACAAAGGAAAAGCTAAAGGAAAACTAAAACAAAACAATTGCTAAATGAAAACTAGAACAAAGTAAAACTAATTTATGAAAACGAAAAAAAAAAAGTAAAAGCTAAAGTAAAAGATTGGTAGTTCTATAAAGTATAAATAGGAAGGCCTTGCATCAATTATTCCTATCTCTTTGCTTTCATGCTTTCAATTGTTGCTCCTCAAAATGACCACAATGAAAATGATGGACTTGTATACTTTGGGCAAGCAATTAGGGGCGGGTAGTTATGGCATCACATATTTGTGCACCCAAATTGCAACGGGCAAACATTATGCATGCAAATGCATTCCAAAATGCAACCTTGTCTCACAAAAAGATCATGAAATGATACAACGTGAAATTGACATCCTAATGTTGATCAATCTTAAAGAGCACCCAAATATAGTGGCACTCAAAGATATTTTGGAAGATGATGATCATGTATATATAGTGATGGAGTTATGTGAAGGAGGGACCATCTATGATTTTATGGTTCAAAATGGCACTTTTAATGAGCTAAAAGCAGCTCAAATGATCAAAGAAGTTGCTAGTGCTATTGCGGCTTGCCATAGCTTTGGCATTGTCCATAGGGATTTGAAGCTTGAAAACTTGATGTTCCAAACTAAAGACAAAGATTCAGCACTCAAAGTGATTGATTTTGGGTTGGCCCAATTTGTTGAGTGTGGTAAAGTATTGACCGATTACGTTGGGACTCCTTCATATATAGCCCCTGAAGTCATCGAACATGCCCATGGATCCAAAGTCGACATTTGGAGCCTTGGGGTGGTACTATATGCTCTTTTAACGGGGTTTGCTCCTTTCAAAGGCTACACAATTGGAGATGTATACGAAGAAATCATGAAGCACCACGACTTGTTTGCTAAGGATCCATGGCCACGCATCTCAAAGGGTGCAAAAGACCTCATTCAAAAAATGTTGACATATGATGCCAACAAGCGTTTGAATGCATTAGAGGTTTTGAAGCATCCTTGGATTCTAGAAATGTCAAGTAGGTTAGAAGAAATCAAGTTAGAAGAAAATAGGTGGAATTATACACATTTTGAGTGGGTGAAAGTGTAGTTTGTGAATGTTTATATTGATTTGTAAATATTTATATTTGATTCATTTGTGGATTTAGGCCGGTGGTCTCTTTATACCATTATTGATGTACAAAATTAATTAGTTCTACATTTTTATGTATAGAAATTCAAGGAAAAATTACTTCTATAAATTCTTTGATTCAACAAAGACGTGGTTGTGTTTGATAAGTGTAAAACTAGAAACATTGTAGCAAGATTGTGTCATGCTTGTAATAATATGTTAATTTGAATTTCACATTTGTAAGTTAGCATTTTTGGCCATTTGCAAACGGGTTATATGAAAAGACCATGAATTTTGTTTGAACATTCCTGAATGAACCATTTTTGTCTAAAAAGTGGGTTCAAATTCACATGTCCATCCGTTACTGGGCAGTGCATCCCCACGAAAGCATTTGCTCTGCCTCAGCTAGAAACAGTGGATTTCGGCCTGCCAAAAACACAACCTGCAGAAAGATCATAAAATCCTTCAGAAGGCTTGGCAACATCTAAACATCAGAATCATGGGTTTCAGCACCTTTCAAAAAATTTACAAGCATTGTGGACAAAACAAGAGCTACAACAAGACGGTACCTCATCAAAGGTGTTGGACAGGACCTGATAGTGATCCGAATTTTATTGAAACCCAAATAGATTAATGCAAGGTTGATATTTTAACACAATTCCCAATCACCAGTGATGAATGTGCAGCAAAAATGAACATGGCAAAATCAAAATGAATTTGTCACTTAATCCCAGAAACCAGAAATTAAATGACAAGTAGAATTGATGAAATTCAGATCCTAAGCTTACCCAAATTGTTCAGAGCTTCGTAACTGAAGTCCTTTGATCCAGCTCTGCGTCATGCCATGCCTGCTAAGTAGTGATCCTTGTAGGGATTTTGACAAGCCAGGAGGACACCTCTGAAAACTTGCTCCCTAAAGCAAGAAAGCTCGTCGTTCATAACATTCTTAGCAGTTGTGAGAATCACCCTTTTTCACTGTAGATGGAAATCCAAGAAAAAGACTCTAGAATTTGACGTTCACTTTAGAGAGCTTGCACGGCGCTCAGGAAGTGGCCACTGCCGGTCTTCTTCTGGTATCTTTCTTCCACCGGAGATGAGCTCAAGATTGTGCACAAAAAGAATTTGGATTCCTTTCCAAAGGCTGTTGAGGAAGCTCCTCAAGAATACTATCGGTAGTTCCAGCTCAAATAGTCTCGGGTCTCTTGACGTTGTTGAAGGGACTGAAATCAACCTGAAAACATATCATCGCTAAGAATGTTATAAGCTGCTACCCCTGTCGATCTCCACGACCACAAACTAACGTTGGCAAATGAACCTTAACAGCAAGCAACAAAATAAACACAACCATTTATAAGTTGAAGCATCAAAAGAATGATTCATATGCATTACAAAATTCTAACTCCATATACTTGGCTCCAGCATGAAACATACAGGACCACAACCAAAGAGACTCTCTAACATGAGACAATGCATCTGATTATTACATATGTAACAATCACTCAGACTTGGACACAAATCGAAGATAGGTTACTAGGTTGAGTTGCAGAATTAAAAGAGACGAGAAGCGTTTGTTTTTCATATGAATTTCACTGAAAAGCAGACCACTGCATTTTATTGCCATCGAAAGTTAGCAGAACATCATGAATCTAAGCTGATGTCACTAAAATTGGTAAATCTTCGTTATATTGGCAGAGTGTTGTACAAATAGAATCTAAACCTGTTTCTAATTTTTGAAGGGAAGCCTATCTCCATTTCGGCAGTTGAAAAACTGCCGAGGCCATGAATATATTGTGTTATCTGGGAAGCAACGTGGACGTCGTAGAATGAGACTCCGTTTCTGTGCTACTGGAACTGATACTAGAACTTACACCAGCCGTGTGCAATGGCACCGTCATGAATTGCATGCTTCTCAGCAAGTCCTCCGGATTTTGTCTCGTCAATCTTTCCATGTCGCTCCCCCGCGTCAAACTTCTTCCTGACGGAAACACTTCTGTGCTGCCGGTACTCAAAGATTGAAAGGCGCGGACGTGGGGCTCCAAATAGCTCACAACATCCTGCAAAAACAAAAAGAACAAAAACAATGACAAATGTCGCAATCCATGTGGACAAAGCACTGAAAACTAGAACCAAAATCGCAACTCTGAAAAGCAACTGCACAAAGCTCTGAAAGCTAGGACTGGCTTCGATCTAAGTTTCCAGATAGGAATTTGGCATACCGAATTTCTACCAGTTTAACGAACTTGGCGTTAGTTACAATCGCCGGACTGAAACTCTAATATGTCTGCTGTACCAGTCCTCGTTTTTAGAGCTCAGGACACTTTAAAAGCCTACTTTTCAGAGTTTTCGACACTCGAGTGTCACAATGTTGACACTCTGAAACATGTCATTTTTACAAATATGACCACATGGAGAAGTTGTTTCCGCCTCCTGGTCAGTTGAAAAATCCCGTTGTTGTTTGTTTAATTTTGTTTCAACAGGCGTTTGCACGAGTGACAATGAGGAACAATTCAAAAATAAGATGGTCTTATTAGAGACCAAATCAGGACAGCATTCATTACCAAGATTCTTTTTACATAAGTAGGATTTCATGAGTAGAGAAGCGTACCTTCATGGCCGGCCTATCATTTTTGTTGAACGATGCGCACATCAACGCGACATTGGTCATGCCGCTAAAATCATAAATCTTTTTTAAACTAAAACAAAGTGAAAGCTAAATGAAAACTAACGCGCGTAACCATCAACCCTGCGTGCACAATTTTCAAGCAGGGGATTCAAATAGAGCTGCTTGTGGCTTTCATCAATGAGTTATCATACTCTCCGTGTGAGTTGAATTGACTCCATGTCTCCGGCCTCCAGGCTTGTCGGCACAAATTGGCAGCACGTCTGCAAGTACTCTGGCTGGCTCCTGTTGGATAGATGAAACCCGAGCCTTCTCACCGAGTGGATGATTCTGTTACTAAACATATTATCTTGGATGTAATCCATCATTGACTGAGTGAGTGAGTGCTCGTCCAGTTTAGATTAGGATGACTGATCTCATCGATCTCATTGTGCTGTAAGTTGTAAGGTAACAGGTTCAGAAATCGCCCACCTAAGAGCTGAAACTAAATTTTGGAGAAGTGAAACGTCTTGAAATATTTTTCAGTAAATTTTCCTTAAAGACAACAGGAATTGGCATGTAACCCAAGTTTTTTCATATTTTTTGGAGCTTTCTAAAATTAGTTATGAAATTTTGACGTTGAAGTGGTACATGGCTCTTAAATCGCCCACTCCCCAAAATGTACAATGTTTGTACATTGCTAAAGGCTATGAAATAGTTACATGTAAAAGTTGTGTATATTTGAATACAATGGACAATTTTAGAGCATGTGCAATTTCAGAGCTTGTTACTTTAAGTAAAGCTCTAGCCTTTCGGCTCAATTTCCATCAACAAATATTTCATGAAAATGACGGTATTTCACAAACTAGCGCTTGTCAACTTTGACAATGCACTCTAAAATCTATATCTATCCTAGACTTCTAGGCTAGAGAAGGAATTGAATTTATTGAAAAAAAATGGCAGATTTCATATGCCAATTAATGAAATTTTTTGTCATCTCAAAGAACATATACAATTGTTTCACTTTTGATGATGATGTCAATTTTGTTAAATTAGTGGTATAATTGGCCTTGTAGGATGAACTTTCCCCTAGGAAAACATAGGAATTTTTTATTTGTCACATTTGATAAAATTTTGAAATTTTGAATTCATATTTGCAATGAAAGATTCAAATTAAACTCGTGTAGGTGAAGAATATAGAATTAACATGGCACAAAATAGGGTTTGTTTTTTTAAATTACCTAGTAAAACACAAAATTCACCTTGTACCTAAGACCCACTTCAAATGACGGTTTTAGTGCAATTATAGTAATCTGCAGTCTCAGACCATGAAATTAATAATAATACAAACAAATCCAAATTTGATCCCCAAAAAATCTCTCCACACCCATCAAATGATTTCTCAAGATCATACTCCAACAAGTGCCAAATGCAAACTTCCATTCGTTTGTGAGTTACAAAATCCCACTTGGCATCCCCAATCTGACCTAGAAGTAAGAGTACATTGAAATAATATCTTGTACCATAAAGTGTAACTACCCTAGTCCAAACCCTAAAGTTGTAGCAAGTGAAATCATATACTTAGAAATATGGCATTCATATAAAAAGGAATGCTATATTTCTAAATTTTTACAAGCCTTGAAATCTGGTAAAAAACCAGCATAATGCACTTAAAAATATTTATTCCCATAGTCGAATGTCACCATTGACAAGGGAGGGTTTAACACCAATAGAATGCACCTAAAAACAATGGAATGTATCATAAGCAAATGAACTTGGAAAGAAATCTTTCCCACATAGTATGTAGAAGAAGCCCTCTTAGATTAGGAGTCCCTATATTTTTGGGCTAACGTCCTCGGTCTAGTGCCCTAAAATGCAAGAACCCCCTCCCCTTGAGGCCTTCCTCTATATAGGTAGACTTGTGTAGATATCCCCAAACATGTACTTCCAAGTTCTTTTGCTTCAACTGAATGACCTCTAGAAGCATTTGTACAAACTTTTAAGGAATCTAAATCCTACATGTGCAATCTTCTAACACCCCCTCCCTTCCAACTTTGCCAGACCTATAAACCACTAGAGAAATCTAATATACAATTTGGAGAAATGTTTTTTTTTTTTTGTCTATGGAAATTGGATAATTGTCCAATTGTTTCCAAATTCCATTCTTAGTATATATATCCTATACAATATCATATATCTCAGTGTATCCTATTCTCTCATCACTAGACATTGATTATGGAATTCACCAAAAATTTGATGGGGGCATTTTGGATTTCTTCTGCAAATCCCTGTAATGTTGTAGAAGAATTGACCCATTTCCAACCACTTAAGCAATTATGGACCCATGGAGTACATATTTCTAAATGCAAAAAAATTTCCTTACATAGAAATGTATTTTAAAAGGAATACAGAATTTTTCAGAATTTTTTAACTCAAAATATAATTACTATGAATTTTGTAGTTGAACTGTACTTTATGACCTATACTAGTGATGTAAGCTTTTCTATTTCCAACCATAGGCTGGTTGCATGTCAACCAAGGGCTGATTGCAATATTGAAAGCCTTGCAACCAATTGTCATGCACCACAACCACCCTGGGAACTGTGCCACAACTTCACAAAATTGGAACAGCCTACATGTTGGAAATGAGGGGTGATCAGAAATGGGTCGGCTCCTATACATGCAGTAAGTTGATAGATTGCTTTTGAGACGCAATCACCCCAATCTGCTATTGTCTTGTATTGGGAATCCAAGTTCAGGACTTGAGGCCACTGCGTAAGAGTCATGTATGATGGAATTTAAACTCAAATAGAAAATCAAAACCTTCATTTTTGTGCCATGGAGTAAATGGAGATTCCTTGCCATGGCTAACATAGCTGAGAACTCTAACTTGAAAAGACCATCCTGAGTCAGGACTGTAAGAGAATGGAGGTCATCATCCAGTACGTCATGAGAAGAAACAAGAGACGAGCAGGCTGATGCAGAAATGGGCGATACCGACACTTGAAATCACTGAGGATTTTAAAAGAAACACTTGTCAATATTCTTACAAACCAAGGTGGTCTGTTTGTACTTAATAAGCAAAAATCATTCAACTGGGACGTGGGACAAAGCATCAGTGAGAGTGTCGTTAAGCACTCTTCAGACAGTCATCCATATTAAATTTGTCCACTCACCACAGAGAACTGACCCGTGTTCCGTTGCCTGGCATTGCTCACAGAGCATGGCACTGTAAGATTTTTTGTGGGCCCGCTTGTAAATGAAAATCGTCTGTGAATCATCCGTGCTTAACCCCTCAATACCCCCCTGGCCGATTCCCTGGAGACCCTGTTTTTGGGACCAACTTCCACAATCTGTAGTGTAGCAGAAAATCCAGGTCACCGTTGAGGAAGTCACCGTTGAAACTCAAAATAAACTCCTTTGGGAACCTTGCGATGCCATTTTTTTGCAATCCATCATATGGATTGAAAGTTTATAATCTTTGATCTACAACAAGTACAGTCTGAAAAATGGCATTTTACAATATCATTCTAGTTCACAAATGTGGTACCTACAATTGTCCAATTCACTTGAAAATTGAATGCGCATGGAATGGCAAGGTTCTGAATAATGCCAAAAAATTCAGCCTAATTGGACCCAAAATGAAGGACTGAGGGCCTTCCAAAAGTAGCACACTCAAGCATATTTGGAAGGTTGTCAGGTGGACTAACTTGCTACGGTGCGTGCGGTACAGGCAACTTGACTGGTTGTGCGATGGTCAACTAATTCAAAAGCACTATTTGTTCGAGTTGCGGGAACCTCTCCTGTGGCCACTACTAGTCACTTTTTGGACAATGCAACCCAGCTGCCTGTCATGGTTTTTGCCGCTCCCCGAATTTCCGTAGCCATTAGAAATCCACGCAGTAATTTGACCCAACAATTGCATGACTTGTTGGAGTGGTCCTCATTGTACAATATTGTTCATTTCGTTGAGCCACTTTACAAAGATCCAATGCACTAGTCCAGTTTGTTGAGTCCGGAGGGGCGTGTATTGAGCCCCTTGGGTGTTGAGGGGTTAATACAGTGGGAGGCCTTCAGGGGGGAGGCCTCCCACTATACCTTCCACAAGGCATCAGAGTGACCTCCTGCTCCAATAAGTTAGTTTCTAGGTGAACAAACCTAGATAATTGGTAGCAACAACTCAACATTTGGTTGCATAATAAGGTACTTAGCATAAAGTGCATTGCTCCTAGAGCCTCTTCCAATTGCATCCTCTCTACAACTGTCCAAGATTTTTGGGATGGAATGGATCATTGAAAGGAAGTCACTTCATAAAGCAGCTAACCTTATTTGTTAGTTTTAGAAGAAAGAAGAGAACGATACTCCTAATTTGTCCTATTAGGGCATGTGACACTAATTTATCAAAGTTGCAATATTTTAAATTAATAAAAGTGGAAATATTTTTGTCATAAGATCCAAAATCATAATATATTGAAGTGACATTAATTTTGGATCTTCACTAATAGTAAATAATAGGGAAAGGGAGATCTTACAATGACAACAACTACAATTTAAGAAAAGTGAACTTAACTTGGATGTTGACCGATTGCAATAGAAAAATGTAATGGCATTAGGATTTAATAGTCAAAATGGCATTATAGTAGTCAACAATGGAGGTAGTAGAGTGTCATCTACGTCCATGCAAAAAAAGATAATTTAAGCAAGCAAAGAAAGAATGTCACAACCTTTTATCTCTTTTTTTTATCACTTTGTGAGACTTCCTTTCAATGTGAGTTCCACTTTCTCAAGTCCAATGCCAAAATTCTTTTTACTTCTTCTTAGGAATGTTAACTTGTGAATGCCAGGTTGTCCTATAGGTTTGACCTTCTAATTTCAACAACTCACAAAAACAAGATATCTTGCATATTGTTAAATAATATAATGATAAAAAACTCTAAGATGATTCACAAATAAATCATCAAACTTTAAAGTGTCCTTGCTTTAAGGTGTAGCCATTTGGATGGATATCTTAGATTGAATGTAAAAAAGGTTGTGTATCCATAACCTTCAAAAGCAAGCTTATACCCTAGAAAATGAACTAATATTGTAGTTGCTTATCATTTTTGAAGGATATTATATTTAGAATCTATGAAATGTATAAGCACTACTAGTTTAAATTTCATGTTTAAATTTTACATTAATTTATTTATTTAGAAAAAAAATTTGACAACCTTGGCAACCACTCTAAGAATTGCTTGTCATTAATCAAACATTAAAGGTGGCATATTCATTATGAAATTGGTCAATTATAATAATTAAAATTTGCTCACTAGGGCTTCACATTACTTTGCACAAGCATCAACAATTTTGTTGCAAGGGAGAAACATCAATTTCTAGAGGGGATCTTTACAAAATAAAAGTGAAACGGAAAAGTCTATATAAAAATAAATTTTGATTTGTAATAATAGAAAAAATCAATATTTACTGGTATAATAAAGACAAACAAGCTCCTAGTAATACTAAAGAGACTTAGATAATTATCTACTACCTTAAAACCAATAATACACTCCTTTTATGTTGGGTACTTGGTAAATGAAGGCCCTTTAATATTCAATTACATACTAAAATATTAGTGATATTTAGTTAGACATATTTTAGGTGTGCTAATTACAAGACAAGTTTTTGCGTGCTTTTTGTCTTCCTTTTTTTATCCCAAAAATTTAAAATTTTATTAATGATTTATTATAAATAATGCAATGTAATGTAATTTGATTTATATTTTATTATATAATATAATTTTAGATATTGTCTAACTATTGAGGTTTGGTTTCCTTTAGTCTAACTACCGAGGTTTAGTTTTCTTAAGTTTCACTACCAACTATTGAGGCTTGTAAGCATTCTTATAAAAGCTCCTACCCAGTACAAGATTTTCATTTGGTCATTGACCTTGTTTTCTTTTGCTTTGTTATAGAATGCTTTTTACTAGAGGAACTTTCATCAAGTTACAATTTCATAACTAGTTTTCGATTGGTTGTTGAGCTTCAAGCACACTTCATCCCAAGTTTGGCATCACCTCAATGTTGTAGTCAAGGCAAAAGTTGATTTTTTTTTCCCCTATAACAAATCAGGCACACTTCCATACATAAGCTAGCCAACATTTCAGTAATCTTCGTAGGCAAGTCTTGTACACACATTCTTATTTTTAAATTTATTTCTTATTTTAGGATTGATGCAAGGCAGTAGTACTTCAATCCAGTTTTCTAAACTTAGCATAGTACATGCCCTTATTTATAGTCCACTAGTCTTGATGTCACATAGCAAAATCCTAATTGTATTTGTGCAACTTACTAAGTATGAGTGCACTAGTCTTGATGTCCCAAAGTAAAACCCTAATTGTATTTGTGCAATTTACCGAGTATTAGTGCACTAGTCTTGTTGTTACGAAGCAAAACCCTAATTGTAGTTGAGCAACTTACCAAGTATTAGTGCACTAGTCTTGATGTCACCAAGCAAAACCCTAATTGTAGTTGAGCAACTTACCAAGTATTAGTGCACTAGTCTTGATGTCACCAAACAAAACCCTAATTGTAGTTGAGCAACTTACCAAGTATTAGTGCACTAGTCTTAATGTCACCAAGCAAAACCCTAATTGTATTTGTGCAACTCACCAAGTATTAGGAAATACATTCAAAGCGATTAGAATTAGGATTTGAATTCTACAAGTTAAAATAGAAGAAACTCACTCTCTCTTTCTAATTCAACAGAGTAGCAACAACCAGCTTATGGTGACGAGCATTAGGGAGCATAATTGATCCAACTAGTCTTGATATTGCAATAGTACCGCAAAAAGCAAAAAGCAAAAAGTTTTCATTGCAGACACTTCTCTTGAAATTCCTCGAGGCGGATGAGATTCTACACTTAAAGCGCATCTACAAGTTGTGCACAACTTGGTTCAACAATTCTTTGCCACTAATTTTGGAGACAACAACGTTGAGTTTCATAAGTCAATCTAGGTAACCCTTTCTCATATAAATATCACTGAGGTTAAGTTTTAATTAGATTAAAGCAAAAGCTAAATTAAGGCTAGATCAAAGGTTTAATTGACAAATATTGGCAAATAAAACTTATGGAAGACAAGGTGAAAGTTAAGTTAAATTGATATACCTATGTAAAGAATAGATCAAATTTAAATAATTTTTAAACTAAATAAAAATAAGGATTAAATAAAAATTAGATTAAAATAAAAGCTAAATGAAAAGTAGGTCAAGTAAAAGATAGATGGAAAATAGATCAAATTTAAAGATAGGTAGCTCAATAAATATAACAAGGCTTTGCATCTAATATTTTTGTATCTTGCTTATAGGGCCTTGTCAATTGTTGCTCTTCAAAACATAGACAATCAAGAATTATGGACTTGTATAGGAGAGGTAAGCAATTGGGAGAGGGTAGTTTGGGTGTAACATATTTGTGCACCGAAATTGCAACTGGAAAATTGTATGCATGCAAATGCATACCAAGGCACAACCCCATCTCACAAGAAGAATGCAAATTGGTTCAACGTGAAATTTACATCTTAAGGTTCATTAGTCTTAAAGAGCATCTAAATATAGTAGCACTCAAAGATGTTTGGGAAGATGATGATTATGCATACATAGTCATGGAGTTGTGTGAAGGAGGGACAATCAATGATTACATGGTTGAACATGGTACTTTTGATGAGCCAAGAGCCGCTCAAATGATCAAGGAAATTGCTAGTGCTATTGAAGCTTGCCATAGCTTTGGCATTGTGCATAGGGACTTGAAGCTTGACAACTTGATGTTCCAAACCAAAGACAAAGATTCAACACTCAAAGTGATTGATTTTGGATTGGCCCAATTCTTTGAGCACGGTGAGGTATTGACTGATGCCGTTGGGACTCCAGCATACATAGCTCCTGAAGTCATGGAACGCGCCCATGGACCTAAAGTGGACATTTGGAGCCTTGGGGTGGTACTATATGTTCTCTTAGTGGGATTTGGCCCTTTCAATGGTTGCACACTTGCGGATATATATGAAGAGATCATGAAGTGCCATGATTTGTTTGCTAAGGATCCATGGTCACACATCTCAAAGGGTGCAAAAGACCTCATTCAAAAAATGTTAACATGTAATGTCAACGAGCGCTTGAGTGCATCAGAGGTTTTAAATGATCCTTGGATTCTAGAATTGTCAAATAAGTTAGAAGAAAATAGGTGGAACCGTACTCCTTTTGAGTGGATAAATCTCTAGTTTAAATTTGTAGTTTACAAATGTTTACATTCACAGTTTGTGAAAATATACTCATTCAATGTCACTTAAGTGATTGATTCATCTACTATCCTAATTGTTTTGGTAGTGTCCTAGATATTTTGCATTTTGCATTAACAAGAGTTGAAAATAGAGAGAGCACAGAGAGAGTATAGAAAGAGAGTGTAGAATGAGTGCATTGATCCATTGTTACCTTTTGGTACATAATATTTAAATTCTAAGAACTCAAAAAGGAATTGTTGATGAAAGTTCTTACAAACCAAAACAATTGCATTATACATGTGCAATTCTATAAGTTTTTTCAAAGTAGGAAATGATATGAAATCTGAATTTTATTGTCTAACATGCATTCTTAAAACATCACCTCATCCATTTTTCATTGGCAACATTGGTAGCTTACAGAAAAGAAAAAAACATTCTTTATCTTCTATGTCTACTAAAAAATTCAATTGGAAATCAAATGGTTGTCCATTTGGGTCAACAAAAAAAGAAATCATCGTCAAAAACATCATCAAAATGTAATCATTGTATTTGCACATGTTTAATATAGTTAAGTTTTGGAGATACTAACAACTTTGAAACAACCTAAAGCATTCATCTCAACAAATTACACCTCAAATCTTGCTTATTTAAATAGTTGCAACATTCAAAATGCATATGCCACAAAGAATCAAGGTCTGAAGATACTCCAATTTTGCAATTTAATTTTTTGGCATATAAACTCTTACATTTTACTTCTTGAAAGACAAGATATATAACCAAAGAACATTGCCAAGAACCATCCAATTTTTGGACCAATAGATGCATTCTTTGTTTCTATAGTTATCTTGACTGCAACATCTTTATAGGGTCAAGAATGAAAGTGCAAGCATGCAACCAATTATAATATGCATTTGAAATAATTGCCAACTATTGGTTTCTTTAGTAGGTTTGACCTTCTAATTTCACCAACTTACAAAAATGTGACATTCATCACTCATTAGAGTTGATCAAGATGACCATCCAAAGTCATTGAATAATACTATGAAATAAAACTCTTAAATGAGTTACAATTAAACCAACAAGCTTTAAAGGTTTGCCTTAAGGTGTAGTCATTTGTCTAGGTATCTTATAATGAATGTTTGAAAGTTTGTGTAGCCACTATCTTCAATAGGAAGCTTTTGCTATAGAAAATGAAACTCTTGTAAGTGATATTGTAGTTGCTTGTTATTTTGGAAAATTTTATATTGAACATTTTTCAAATGCATGCATATAATATTTTAAATTTCATTTTTTATTCATATTTATTTTGAAATCTTGAAATTTTTTTTGAAAACCTTGTCAACCATTCAAATTTTTTTTTGTCATAATCAAGCATTAAATGTGTTATATTCATTTTGCAAAATTTTTATAAATAAAATTTGTTACCAAATATTCAAGGGATTTTGTTGGTAGATTGAAAAGTTGCTAGAAAGAAACGTCTTGTAGCACTCTATTCAATATTTAAAATATAGACATTATAATATTTAGGGATTAAAGATGCTTAAACCTATAGATGATTGCAAAAATCATCTGTTGATTTTGTTGCATTTTGAACAATATTTATGATTTTTTCTTGGAATACTTTAAAATTAGAATATTTTTTAAAGAGTTTTAAGAATATGGATGATGCATACATCTTTGAAGTAAAGGAAACCACTAAAGGAAAAAGCATAGAAAAGTCCTCAAAGTAGGAGAACTAGAAAAGAGCCAAATTTCAATAAAATCAATGTTTTGATGTTTTCATTAGTTAAAAATTACAAAAAGTAAATAAATAAAATAAAAAATTTTCATTTTTAATAACTCTTAATGGTCATTTAACCAAAAAACCCACCAAATAATATTTTATATGTTTCAAAATATAATCGTACAAAAGCACAATTTATAGACTTCGACACCATATACAATTAATTATTTTTTAAATTCTTTTAAAAAGTAGCTATAAATCTATTAGAAGACCATCTTCTCCAAATTTCAATTCAAAATCTGTTTTGGGAATACTCAATAGAACTAAACCCTCTTAAATTGACAAAGTGATATAATATTGGAGGCTATTTTTGGATTGTAAAACATTTTTTAAATTAAAAAAATTAGACAAGGTATAAAATAGTCATGAGTACCTTACTTGCAAATCTTGAATCATTTCAAGTCAAAATGTAAAAGTTATGGTCCAAAATAAACTAGCACATCAAGTGCGATGCAAAATTATATTAGTATTTCTTGCAATCACCTCTTTAAAGTTCTAAGGAGCCCTCTTTGGCCATTTGGAGAGCTTAGACAAGCTCTTTTGATTCCAAAATTTAAAATTCTGTTTAAAATTTATAGCATAGCTTTTAATCATTATGCTCTATATGTGAAGCTTCATTTCATGTCATTCAAAAAAATATTGCCAAAGTTAGAAGGACTTTTGTAATTCCAATGTCAAAATACACATCTAAAAATATATATGCTTATAAAATTAAAAAATTTCATGTAATTGCATTCAGTGACACCTTTTTAAAAAAAATAGTATGTAAGATGTCCTATTCAAACAAATGAGATGAAAGTTATCCGGAATTTTATATTGTGGGCAAAGAATAAAAAAAAACATAGGCTCATTTTATAAGTCTTTCTTCAAACTTAATTAGAAGAATTTCCAAATAACTAAAAAACACATTGGATGTGTGTTGTTTATTAGATCTTTTTCTCCATTGGAATTGTCAAATCTTAGTTTCATTCCAAAATTATTTGTAAATTAAGTTTATCTTTCATCAATTTCACCTTTTATTTCATAATCTATTTTAAAGAAAACAGGAGATTTTTAAAAAATGATTATTTTTGTGTGTTTTCAATCCAATTTCCAACATACAAACTAAAATGTACAAGAAATGAGGTACAAATCTTTTTTTCTAAAGATATGGAAATACAAAAACTCTCATTTGGGAACGGATAGAAAAATCTAGTTTTTGAATTTTAGGCATTGTAATTTTGCAATGAGTAGTGATTTGCACTCTTAAATTTGGGGAAGATACATTTGAATAAGTTAACAAAAAAAGATTATGAGGTTGGATTCATAGCAGAATACAAAAATGATGAAGATTTCAGCCTTGCGTTGCCAAAGAATATAAAGGTAATTTTGTTAAAATGGCAGTATTCTAGATGCCATTTATACACTTGTGATAGATTTCCAACCGCCATTTATACAATGGTAGTATTCCGAATGTCATTTGTACAGGTGTTTTTTTGGTGTTGTATGCAAGTTTTGAAGAGTAATTGTGTAGTAGGGCCCACCAATGGAATGTCATTTCAACAAAATATTGCCATTTTAATGAAATTGCCCATATATAATAAAGCTTGTTATTGTGTAGTATATTTTTCGGAATCTAATCTTATTCAGCTAAATCTGAGTTTGAACACCAGGGAATGAACTATATAAGGTTAGCGTAATGTGTTTAAAGGTCACAATATATAAATGTGCAAAATTCAGAGACTAATTCATTCTTAATCCCACTAAAACCCAAGGTATCACTCAAGCTGTTCATTAGTAGATGCTATTGACTGATGTATGCAGTTATAGTCCTGTCTAGTGTGTTACTGGTTTGTGACAATAGTTGTGGGACAATAGTTGTGGGACAATAGTTCAATATGGACTGACTTGTAGTGAATGCATGTGCAATGTAAGACTTTTAGACTTTATAAGTAATAGTATTGTTATTCTTAGTATTTTAGCAAAAGAATAAGAGTTAATGTTCTAAAATAACTCACAATAAGTCCGCACACACACAACCAAGGACAATATAGCCAACCACGTGCAAATCAGTATGCTCTACCTAAAATACACAAAATTTGAATTTACAACATGTTTATGCAATTTCCAATACAAACTCTAATAATATTGATGCAAAATAACATAATCAAAATTTTATATCTAATTCCCAAACTAGGAGTACGGCCGTTTGGCCATTCGAAAAATTTTGACCTTTATTTTAATTTGTTTTTGTTGGTCAAATAATTAATCAAAACTCCAAAGTTTTATACTTTTATATCCCATAACTGTGGTATCCGGTTTGATACCCTAAACTGTTTCAATACCTGTATCCCAAGCCACCAAGACCTGCGGAATATCCGGTTTATATTCGTACAAGACAAACGGTTCTCACTCCCCGACCCGACTCTGTCTGGCTCCTCGCCGCAATTGGTTCCTCGCTGTCTGTGCGCCTCGACTAGCTTGCTTCGGCCGTTCGAGACATTCACAATTTATCTCACAATTTATCTCGCGATTTCATAATCACGCAACATTCCTGTTCCAATTTGATTTCGAATCGTTGATTGGCGATTCCAATTTCGATTCAATGGTACAATTGGGCGATTCCCAAAGCGATTCAGCGCTGCCTCAGCAGAATTCGAATTGCTTGCACAATTACTCACTGATCAATTCCAATCCATTAATTCAAGGGAACCAAGTTCAGTAATTTGTCCTTGCCTCCTTTCGATCACCAAATCCACCCTCAAACTCCTCACTCGCGGACTATCTGGATACCAAATCCCTAAACTAGTGTATAGTACAATTACACTTTTTCAAACTACCAATCTCGTGAGCATATAAGGAACTCAATTGTGATTCGATTACCAAAGTTGAGTGTCGTCCTCCACTTCCAATTTCTCTCACTACTGCCTCAGTCGATTAGTGCCGTAGCTGCTGAACTGGTTGTCGCAGCTCTCCCAAGTTGGAAGTTTTCTTCCGACACCTTGTCTTCAATCCCGATTTGGAGTGCTTGTGCGCATGAGCACTCCCACAATTTTGGCACCCGAATTATCGTCCCAACCTTTCGATTTGGCTCGTGATTCCTTCTTCCCAACTCTGCTGTTGAGACTGATCTTCACACTAATTCCACCGCGACTTCACACACCGCTAATCATCATCCTCTTCTCCAATTTTTCCAGATTATTGGTAAGATACGGCCCAAAGAACAAATTCACAAAACAGTCCAGAAAGTATCCAAAGTATAAATTCAAATTCAACACCGAGATTCAATTCTCAATACAACTGCACAATTTCTACAAACTCAATATATATTGCAATTACAAAGATTACACGCACAAGGATGTTACAACGCCAAGCGGAAAGAAGAACTATTCAATCTGTACTATTCTGCCTGGTGAGAGAGAATGAGAGAAAAAAAACAAACTAATAGGCAAAAAGGAGGGGATGATCGGAAACGAGGGAAAATTGCAGCACAACGTTCGGCGTTCACAGCTTTTCAAATCCTCCTTTTCTCTTTCTTTTTCTTTATTATATATATTTTTTATCTTTATCTTTTCTTTTGCCTTTTGCTTTAATCTGTACTTTTCCCCTCTTTAACTATTATACTAATTATAAACTAAAATGTCTTTGAACTTTTTCCAAACTATTAATAAAAATAGAATACTTTTTATACTAAATACTAGTTATAAAGTAAAATAATGTATATAAAGTCTTTAAAAATAAAAAAAGTACTACAAAAGTCTAAAGTACTAGACTACATATTGTCTCTAAACCAATCAAAGAACTTTCAAGGATAAGGGTCAAGACTCAACAGTTATATTACTTGTAGACATATTTACGAAAAATTCAAAATAAAATAAAAGAAGGGTTGAATGTATCATATTTGTGTTAATATATATTTGACTTTCTGAAAAATGATTCAATCCTATCATTCACTTATTTCTCCCATCAATTTACATTGCCATTTCTATGAATTTTTTGGTTCATAAGCATGATTTATTGTGAGGCAATAATTTTTTTGTTTTTTAGCAATTTTCCAATGGGCTCTATTTTAGTTGTCCAATATTCAAATCCAAAATTTATTGTGTCTATTCTAGAGGTTTTGTCTGGGCTCTCAATGATAGCAATCCCATGCTCTAATTTTATACTGTTCAAAAGATATTAATATATTTAGAGAGCCGTTTAGAGTGTTGCATTGAAGATGCTGTAAGCGATACACCCTGCAGAGCAATTTGCCGTGTGCAGCTCACGTTGATTGCCGTGTGCCCATCAGGCTCTGACTTACCGAGTGTGGTATACAGGGCGTTTCGCGCTGGGATTCTGCCCATCTGCCAACATAGTTACGTTGACGAGTTGCCGACGCCTCGAGTTTCGTCGAGCATCCTCTTCACAAGCTAAATGCACTAGTTTCAGTTACAAGTTTGTGCACCTTCTCTACCACGTATCCTCTCCTTGATTAATCAATTTATCCCCAGTGTATACCATTGTTTTCTCCGGGCACTCGATCAATTGCACTCTGTCATTTTCGTATTCTATTCCCTTCTCTAGATTTAATATTTTCCCGAACAGAACGACCTACCGGAGTATTCAGGTCCTCTCAGAGTCTCTCAACATTTCCATTGTCCAGCTAGTTGTTTACTTCGCAACTGCAACCCGAACTTCAAAAGCAACGATATCCTTCACCATTGGCAGAATTCCTAGCAGCAGGAGGCTAGGATTCCCCCGAGGATTCTTGGTATCAACTTGGCAATTTGGAGGTGAATCGACAGTTGAGATGGCCACCAAAGTCACAACGGTCATCGTGAACCGAACGAAATATGTGCTGATCATCAACGTGGGAACCCATTGCCTGGCGAGCTTGAAAGCGGGTGGTGAGTACAAGATCCAAGTAGACGTAAACTGGACCTTCCAGGAGTTTGTGCTGGAAGTGGACAGCACAGATCACAACACCATGAAACTGACTGTGAATTCCGATGACTGCTGTGATTACCGGCGCATCACTGTCACCGAAATGGATGGCAAGCTGGGTGCTGTTCGAGAACCTCGGCAACAGAGTGCCGATGCAAACTCTCAAGCAGTAGTGGAGGCGGTTACCTGAAGATGGGGTCCAAGTTTGAATGGCATACGCAACTTGCTGTCAAAGTCAAGTTGGAAGATATGGTGATGGGTGATCGAGGAGGTTTAGAACTTTACCATCCATAAACAGAGTGGCGTTTCAATTCAATAAGCCTTTGATGATGCTCTAAGCGGGGCACGTACTAGGTAGCTCTATTCCGGAGCCTCGTTGTGGAAAATTCTACAATTTGAGGTGCATCATCTGAAATGGTGAGCGCTGGATTTGGAGTACCCACATATCGTAGCTTTTATGGGCATGTTATGATCCAGGAAAATTGTGTATCGAAATAGAAATTAAAAAGAGTGCAGTAGTTATGACTTAAAATTCAGCTCCTCTTCTTGAACAGATGCCTGTCAGGTTGGCACATGTAGATTATAAGCTAAGACCTCATTGAGATTAGGATTATACAAATTTGAACTCTAAAAGTCTCAATGTTTTTTTCCAAGTCCAATAGTCAATATATTTGTAAAATCATGGATCATGGAGGAATCTTCTCTTTGCCTAGGAATCATCATTTTCATTATGCTGTTGTTATTCAGAACTCCAAAATTGTTGCATTCAAGCGAGCAATTCCAAAGCTGTCACAACTAAAATTGGTATAGACCAAGGTTTTAAGATTGTCAATATTGTCAATAGCTCAATTTTACTAAAGTTTGACCCCCGCAAATTGTGAAACTCTTATGTTAAGGGTTGTTGCAAGAAACACTTGTCATTTTTGGATGAAAACAACCTATTTCGGTAAGTATTATGACCTTTGTAATAATAATTTTTTAAATGAATTAAAATATGAATAATTTTTAAAGCATTTTAAGTATTATGTTTCTAAAAATTCAGACCTAGAAAAATTTATTCCTAAAAGTTATGCACAAAAAAAAGCACAATGAAAAATACCCCCAAAATGGAGATAGTTTCAATATTTGATATTTTTTAAATAGTAAAAAATTCAAAAAATAAGGATAAAGAATCTATTTTTCTTAATTTGAAGATGCTCCTTTTTCAACCATTTTCATCTTTGGAAACAAAAACATTGTGTTCTTTGCATTTGCACAAAGGTAGTGCACTTTGAGCACATAGAGAAGGTAGACAATTTTTTACTTTTAGAAAATCTCTTAGTGGTCTAAAATAACTTTAGCAAGAATCCTTGTATTCCAATTTTGAGCTTCAAATTCTCATTTTTGGGTCAAAAATAGTATTTATATCCCTCCCTCCATATGGCCAATGTAGACATTCAATTAAGGTCTATTTAAAAATAATGAAATGATTTTTTTTTAATGAAAAAAATTACTCAATGTCAAAAATTACTACCACATGTACCTTCATTTTGAATTTCATGTGAAACCAACATACAATGAAAAAGTTAGGAGCAAAAAAACACTTGTCTAAGGCCAAAAGGACAAAAAATAGTACAAGTGTTTCTTGCAATCATATTCAAATTAAAGTTATAATAAAAAAAAACTAAGAAATCAAATGTTATGAAGAATGAGATTGAAGAGATGAAAACAAATTCTTATTATGATTTATGACAAAAACTATGACATTTATTTGTGCAAAACTCTAAGAATTATCATGAATTTATGTTCTAAAAACTTAAATTGCTATGGTTCATGTTCCTAAACCTACATCTTAAAAAGGTTAAATTGTTGAATTTATCCAATTTATATAAATTGAGGTTATAAAGATAAATTTATGATGCCTATTCTCAAAGGATACAGTCTGTAAAAAAAATAAGGATATACATGCGAACACCCACTAATTTATTGGGGGGTATTAAATTTTTTGTCTACTATTTTTTTGGTACTCTATGATTATATAATCTTCTAATTTGGGTCATTAAAAAATAGGCATACATTAATTTTAATTTCCAAATGCCATGAATATATCAAGTACTATCTTACTATAAATTTTTCTTTTCATTGCAACTTTTTTCACCCCATTTTTTTTTTCAGCCCCATTTTTTTCCAACCTCATTGAAATTCAACACCTTTCCAATTGAAATTAGAAAATGGGATTTGGAATCTAAATAGAACCCTAAAACACCATAAATGCACTTATATAGTGGCATTTTGAGGGTTTCAAGTACAAAATCTATATAAGTGAATGTATTCGGTGAATATGCCGCTCACAAGGCAACAACATTCAATACTTTTAGCCAAAAATAAAAATAAAAGGGGGGTATTTTAGGTCGAATTTTTTTCTAATTGAACCTATTTTTTTACACCCTATAGTAGTTTGAAGACATTACATGACATTTATGTACCCTATAATACAAAAAAACAAATTATAATTTTTATTACAAATGTTTTTTAGGCACCTTATAATTTGTTTGCATATAGTTTTTTTATTGCTACCACTCATTGCACCCCTTGAGTGTCTATTCATTTTGAAACAATCCAATATTCAAGAATAGATGGCAAAAAGCTTTTTTATAATGTGTCTTTGAAATGTTGACTAGCAACAAATTTCCCTTCAATGGTTCACCTTATCTCACTCTATTTTTGTCAAACATTTAAAATATTGTTAACCATTGCCAATATATCAATTTATTTTAGATGCAATTTTAAGAGTCTTTAAGGGCCAATTAGTAGCCTAATTTCAAATCACCAAAATCAACCAACAAGAGTGCTTAGCTAATTAAACTGGGCTATTACTCAGGCCCATAGGTCTGAATTTCAATGTTTCAACCAATCCTATGAACTCTTCACATGCTCTTTCAATTCCTTTAGCAATTCTCTTAATCATTTTTTTTTTCTTGAACAAATGGAAGAATCATTGCATTAAAAAAAACCACAATACAAAAACAGCCAAGCCAAGGTCGGACAATGAAGAGAAATGAGCACAGACAAGGAAAAAACAGAAGTGAGCTACACAAAGGTGCTAGGAGGGGGAGGACTCTCAGTCCAAATGATATCTGAATCATTCTTTCAATCCTATCGATTTTCCCTGTCCTTCAACTAACAATAGCGATTCAGATCCTCCTTCATAAGAGGCAGTGCTTCATTCATTTATCATTTATCATTTGCCAGTGTTTCCCACAAAGACTCATCTCCACCTGTTGAGGGGAAAAGCATTTATTCAACAAACAAAAATTGCATGATCCAATAGGTAAACTTCAAATTCAGAGCCATCCCAAACTCCTCACAAAACATTACAAAGGCCTTCACAATAACAGAACAGTTTTGGAAGGAGTTCCCAACACTGTGTTAACACTAATGCATTGAGTTCCGAACCTCTAATTCTAGGACGAATCAAGCTACTTCTACATGCTCCAATCTTGACAAACACCTTGAGTTCAAGAAGGAAATCCTCAACAACAATCATTTCAATAACTCCTTGACGAGTGACGACAGCTCCTACTTCTCCTACCTCATATATGCGCAAGAAGAAATAGCACTAAATCATTCTCAGCCATATGAACTGAACCAAATCATATCATGTTTCGTTTATACAATATATCAGATGGTAACGTCAATTTCGTTAAATTGGCGATATTCCATAACTATGGCGCAGTTCAGGCCCTTAGGCGAAACCAAAATCCATACCTGCCCTAGTTTGTGACCTGAAATTAGACCCTTGTGAAGATATGTCACATTTTGTAGAATATCGCCAATTTAACGAAATTGAGGTTCGGTGCATTTGAAGAACCTAAGAATATGAAACATAGATTGGCAGTGACAAAAAAATGTCCAACTCTTCATAACTTTGCAGCGCGTTCTAATTACAATGCTTGCCGAAGCGTCCCCTCCAAAACCTCACCTACCAGTAGGTCTTCAACACCAGACGCGCAACATACTCCCACTGATTCATGGCAGTGGTCGGCCTCCGGGGTCGGCATATAATTCTCCAAACTTCAGCAAAACCTCATATACGTCAAAATCACAGAATTCCACGAAACTGGTGTCAAAAGTAAAGTCTGAGTTTCAAGGAGCTCGAGCAGATAATTTGTATCGCCCGACTGATAACTAGAGTTCCCTAACTGAACATCAACTGAACCGCACATCGATACGGTCCATCCTATTTAAATTCTCGAGGTCTCAGTTGACCACTTCCAAACCCAAATGAGCACTAGAAATCCTAGTTTTCAAAGTTCTAGTCACCTCAAGTAGTAGTTTTCAGAGTATTGAGCACTAGGTAGGGCACGTGGGCGTAAACCGCCTACTAAATCAAAGGTAATCATATATAGATATTGTCCTAATCATCTCACCCATTCCTAGATGGGGGACGTGCTCAGAACACAGGCACCCTCTACTTAGCTCACAATGCCACATTTTCGGTGCTCTGAGAATCCGCCATTCTAACCATCAATCTTTCGGACAAAATTTACAGGCCGGTCGATCCCGGAGATCCTTCAAATCCAACTCACAGCGGGAACCATATTGTTCCAATCCGCAGCAAATCCGAACATATAGCGTCTGATTAATTGACGGACGCTAGATACTGAATCTTCAGCAGTTTCCAGGGCTGTTTCACAATAGAAACGATCCCAAGTTCATGAGCGCCTTGAATTCCCGAAAGTTGACCATCCGGTCTCCGTCATCGTCTACGCACTGAATCATACTTCGGCAATCTTCCACCGACACCGTCTCATCGCCGAAGCCCACCAGCACGCCGTGCAGCTCCTCTGCGGAGATGAAGCCATTCTTGTCCAAATCGAAGACATTGAACGCCGACTGCAACATGGCCGCGTCCCCGGCACTCGACCCCAACTCGAGGACTTCCACGGGCCGCGGGGACAGGACCATCCCCAGCGTGTTCAAGTCCATGAACTCTTGGAAGTCGATGAAGCCGTCGCCGTTCGCGTCCACCTCGCGCATTAGCTGCTCGATCTCGACATCGCTAACCTTCTGCCCCAGCGAACGCACCACCGCGCCCAGCTCTTCCTTGCTGATGCGGCCGTCGCCGTTCTGGTCGAAGTAGCGGAACGAGTCCGTGAGCTCTTGCACCAGCTGAGGAGGCAGGTTCAGGTCGATGCGGGGACCCATGGAACCCGTCCTCGCGTACTCCATCTCCCAAACCCACTCAGAACGGATCCAAATCCACACTCGTACGCAAATCTGCACACAGACTATTACACAGATCGACAGACGCTAGCTACACAATGTGCACAGAAACCGGTACGTATATCTGCAACAGAGCGAGACTAGCTAGTCATGCGCGCCCCACTAATTCCAGTGAGCCTCAGTACGTCTGGTGAATGTTCCCTTCTCGATTTGACCTTTGGCTTCCCGCATCTCGGATCTTATGTACTGGCCCATTTGTGAGCCCAGGTAGACCCTAGTGCTATTACTTGCGTGGAAGAATTTCGCTTCGGCTCTGGGCGTTTACACGCTAATCCGAGCGAGCTTGTTGCGGCGGCGGTGGGACCGCCGATCTGGGGTTTGGAGCTTTAGACTGCCCGCTCTTCGGAGCTGGCAGTGTGGAAAGAGTTTTTTCGTTGCAGACTGCTTTCGTCAAACCCTATAGATAGGCGAGGTTGACTAATGGGGATCCGATTCAATCACGCTCCAGAGCTTTTCATTTGTCAAGAGGTCTTGTTTCCTGGGGCAGCTGTAAGTTAGAGAAAGTGGACTATGACTCGAGGAGCACAGTATCTAATAATGGAATCATTGTCACGTTGGTGAGGACTGCCGAGGGGTTGTCAGGGAGCACTTGCTGAAGGCAGATTTCTCGGTGGAGGACGCGTTTCTCGCTTTCCAGCGTGGGTCAAACTTCGCCCGTTCGCCGGTGCCGCCACCAGAAGAATTCGATGGCGTCTACGTTGATCGTGTTGCGGCATTCGCACTCTAGGGCAGAGAAAAGGCAGGGTGAGACTCCGGTGACATTAGAAACCTGAGGATTGACTTAAGGACCATTTACACTAGCGTTAAGTTAGCTGAAGCAATAAATACGGTTTGCTTCTGCAGTTCCTTGCATAGGTAGGGACACCAAAAAAGTGCGACTTTGTTTACTAATGGGTAGTTACTATTGTTAAGATATGTTCTTACTTAATGTCAAAAAGAGTATTGTGACCGAGGGTCTTTGAAACGAATTTAAATCTACAACTGGACTGGATTCACATTACATTACAAACATCACCCAACATCAAGAAGTGCGTTTAGATTGGCGGTCAAGTTTTCATATTCCCTTGTTGTTGGGAAATGAAAATGAAAGGAAGTTCCAAAGTGCAAAAAAATGTGACATTTGTGTATGCAAAAGTTACGAAGGGTCAATCAAGGTTTGTTTTGATAGATGTTTTAAAAATTGTTTCTTCAATATGGACACTTGTTGATTTTGAAGATGTACTCAAAGTGATGATGGCAATTTTAGACAAGGTACAATTTGGGGTGTGGGTGATTGCAAGAAACACTTGTCCTTTTCGTGTATCCCCTCGGTCTCCTTAGAGGTGTTTTTCCTCATAACTTTTGCAACTTAAGTCCATTTTAGCTCAAATTTGGAGGAAAGGTGCATGTTGTTGATCTAAACATTCAATAATTTTTTTTAATTTAAAAAATAATAATTTACTATTTTTAAGGTGGCCTTGATTGAATGTCTACCACTCTACCTTGGTTGTTTTGAAGGTTCTCAATCCTATGTGGGGATCCAAAATGTGATTCCAAATCCAAGTTTTTCCCATGTTGTAGGCAGGGTTGACGAATCTCAACGTTCGCCCCAAAATAGCGTCCGTTTTCCGGACGTCCAGACGCACGGACGCTAGCGGACGCAGCGTCTCAACCGTCATCGGAAAGCGGATAGGTGGGGCGGGGCAGATGGCCAAAGGCGGACGCCCAGATCGTGCGGACTAGATCAGTCCGCGCGTCGATCGGACGGCCGTAATCGGGCGGACGGATGAGCGGACGGACAGACGGGGGACAGGCGGACGTTGCGTCCGCAGGGACCGCGAATGTCAGCGGACACTGCGGACACAACGTCCGCGTTCGGACGTCATGTCAACCCTGGTTGTAAGTCGGCTAATATTCTAAAGACATTTGATGAGGTTTTTGGCAAAAAACCCAATGTAAGGATTGCACATGGGTTGAAAGTGGACACTATTTGTGCAAGCACTATCTATTGAGATTACAATATTATGAGAAGGATGAAAGGCTTTACTTAGATGGTAGGATGATAGCATGGCCCATGCATGGGCTGAACATAAGGGAGAAGCGTTTCCCTAGTTATCCACAAACCATGTGGGATAACTAAACACCATGGGCTGCCTTTGACTACAAGCAATACCCATTAGACTCTAAGCCTAACTAAGAGGCTAATACTACTCCTAGCAGGGTTGACGAATGTCAACGTCCGCCCCAAAATAGCGTCCATTTTCCGGACGTCCGGACGCACGGACGCTAGCGAACGCAGCGTCCCGACCGCCGTCGGAAAGCGGACGGGTGGGGCGGGGCGGACAGACGGGGTGGACGGCCCGAGGCGGACGCCTAGATCGTGCGGACCAAATCAGTCCCCGCGTCGATCGGACGGCCGTAATCAGGCGGACAGGCGGACAGACGGACGCTGCGTCCTCCGGGACGCGAATGTCAGCAGACGCTGCGGACACAGCGTCCGCGTCCGGACGTCGTGTCAACCCTGACTCCTAGGGCTGAATGTACATAATCTACACTAATATGTACATGTTCTTCAACACTCCCACTTTGAGAGTGGTCAAAGGCTCCAAGGCCCATCTTCCCTATCAAGTTGTGGTGTTGTGGCTTTCCAAGGGCCTTGGTCAGCACATCAGCAACTATAGCTTGGGTAGGCACATACTTGAGCTCAATCACCTCAGCCTCCACTCGTTCACGAATAAAATGGTGTTGCACATCAATGTGCTTCGTGCGAGAGTGGTGGGTGGGATTTTTGGCCAAAGCAATGGCCCCTTGGTTGTCACACCAAATGGGTGTGCTCCCCTCTTGGACAAGACCAACATCAGCCAAGAGTTGCCTCAACCAAATGGCCTCCTTGGTGCATTGGCTCATGGCCATGTATTCAGCCTCCGTTGTAGAGAGAGCTATGGTGGGCTGCCTCTTGGAATTCCAAGTAATGGCACCCAATCCAAGCTTAAACACGTAGCCGGTGGTGGATCTCCTATCCCCTTCATCACCCGCCCAATCCGCATCACAATACCCATGCAAAATCACATGGACACCTCCAAGTTGCAACTCCATACCAAGTGTGCCTTGAAGGTACCTCATCACCCTCTTCACCACTGCCCAATGCATTGGGCCATATTTGGACATGTGTTGACTCACAACACTCACTGGAAAGGCCAAATCAGGCCTTGTGGCTACCATGGCATACATCAAGCACCCAACCACTGCCTTGTAAGGCACACCTTGCATTTCAGCCCTCACCTCTCCAAATTCAGCATCCGTGAGTTTGGGCAATTTCACATGAGTGTCAACGGGTGTACCTATGGCTTTGCACTCCTCCATGTTGAAGCGCTTGAGGATTTCTTCAAGGTACTTGCGTTGGCTCATGGTGATGGTGCGGGCAGCCCTATCCCTCTTGAACTCCACTCTAAGGCAATAGCTTAGCTCTCCAAGATCCGTCATCTCATACTCCTCCTTGAGCATAGCCTTCACCTCAAGCATCTTGGTCATGCTACTTACAAGGAGGATCAGACCAACCACATATAAGATCACAATCACCAAAAACTCACCACTTTGCATGGTGTACAAAGAGTGATCAGCATGGCTTCTTAGGAAGCCCTTCCTCACAAACATGGCATCAATATCTTAGTACCATGCCCTTCCAATTGCTTCAACCCAGGAAGGGCTTTCCTCAACTTGCACTTGAGATGCTCTTGGCCTTCTTGCACAAAACCTTAGGGCTGATCCATGTAGATGACATCCTTGAGCTTGGGGTTGAGAAAAGCCGTCTTCACATCCATTTGGTGCATCTCCAAGTCCATGGCTGCCCCAAGAGTCACAACACACCGGATGGTGCTAAACTTGGCAACGGGAGCAAAAGTCTCATTAAAATCCACACCCTCCACTTGGGAGAATCCCCTAGCAACCAGCCTTGCCTTGTACCTCACAACATGACCCAAAGCATCCCTTTTGGTAGAGAAAACCCACTTACAACCCACACTTGATCTCTTGGAAGGAAGGGGTGCAAGCTCCCATGTCCCCTTGGTAATGAGGGCCTTGTACTCCTCTTCCATGGCCAACTCCCACTTGGTTGCATCCTCACAACGCAACACCTCTCCAAGTGTGGAGGGATCTCCAAGGAAAGCCACATTCGCATGTTCTTCATTTTGTGGGGGAAGAATGTGATTCAGCCACCAATCTCCAAGTGGCTTGCGGGTCCTTATTGGATAACGTGGCTCCTCTTGCTCCTCCAAAGGCTGATCACGCTCTTGCCCCCTTGGTAAAGATCTTGGAGAAGGGGCTGATGGCCTCTTCCCTTGGGGTGTGGCCACCTTTTTCTTGGGCTCCGCCAACTCTTCATCTTCTTCATCTTCATCTCCTTCATCTTCCATGTGCACTCTTGGAGTTGTGCCCACTTTTTGGGCTGGTCCTCCACTACTCCCACTTGGGCTCACCTCCAAGAACTTAGGATCAGCACCTCCATCCTCCAAGAAGGTCACATCTCTACTCTTGATGATGGCCTTGCTCTCCACACACATCAGCCTATAAGCCTTGGTTCCCTCATAATAACCAAGGAAAAGACACTTGATGCCCTTGGCATCCAACTTGGTCCTCTTGGCACTTGGAATCAATGCATAGGCAATGCACCCGAAGATGCACATGTGAGACACATGAGGTCTGATCCCACTCCAAGCTTCTTGGGGTGTCTTGCTTGTCAATGCTTGCGTAGGGCACCGATTCCTTGTATAAACTGCATTGGACACAGCCTCCCCCCAAAGCTCATACTTCAGCCCTTGGCCATGAATCATGGCCCTTGCCATCTCCACAATGGTGCGATTGGCACGCTCCGCTATGCCGTTTTGTTGAGGAGTGTAAGGGGCTGAAGTGTGGTGCTCAATGCCATAGGCCTTCAAGTACCCCTCAAAGGCCTTGGACACATACTCCCCTCCATTATCCGATCGCAGCACCTTCACCTTGCACTCGGATTGGGCCTCCACAAGGGCCTTCCAAGTCTCAAAACGCCCAAACACCTCACTCTTGCACTTCAGCATATACACCCAAATCTTATGAGAGAAATCATCAATGAAGGTCACGAAATACCTTGCTCCTCCAATGGATGTGGTCTTCATTGGCCCGCACACATCGGAATGCACAAGCTCCAATAACTTGCTCGCCCTTGTGGCCCCATCCTTCGGAAAGGGCTGCCTTGCTTGCTTGCCTTCAATGCACCCCTTGCACACCATAGAACTCCAATCATGCTTGCAAGAAGAGAGGTTCAGCCCCTTCACAATGTGTTGGAGGCTCTTCATGCTCTTCACATTCAAGTGCCCAAGCCTCCTATGCCAAAGCTCCACAAGGTCTTCATGGGCTGATCCTTGGGCCACACATGCCAAGGAAGTGCCATTCACCTTGGTGAAATGGAGGTGGTACAAGTTGCCCTCACGAGGGGCTGATGCAATCAAGACTCCACTTGGTGCCCTCACAACACACCCCACCATGTTGAAATGCACTTTCAAACTTCCCAAAGACAATTTGCTTACCGAAAGTAAGTTGGCATGCAACTTGGGGACATGGAGGACCTCATGGATTTGGATCCTTTTGGGCTGACCCTTCACCATCACCTCTACAAGGATCTCCCCCATGCCAAGGGCCTCCACCATGCCATTGTCTCCCAAATAAATCTTCTTCTCCGAAATGGGTTGATAGGTGTGGAAGGCATCATGATGGCTGGTCATATGTTGAGTGGCTCCCAAATCCACAATCCAAATAAACATGTTGGCCTTCTCCCCTCCTCCATGTGTGGCAAAGGCAAACTCCTCCTCTTCCTCCTCTTTGGAAGCTTGGTGTGCACTCTCCTTGTCTTTGTCTTGGCTGATCTTGCAATGCCTAGCAATGTGGCCTGGTTTGCCACACTTGAAGCACGTCCTTGTCTCCTTGGAAGCCTTGGTGTTGCCTCCCTTGCCATGTCTTGAGACTAGGGCTGATCCCTCCCCTTGGGGCTCATTCTCCTTGCGCTTGGTCACCTCATGCATCAAGTGGGCCGTTACAAACTCCAAGGTCAGCTCCTTGGTGGGCCTTGTCTCCAATGCGGTGATGAGGTACTCATAAGATGGTGGCAAGCTCTCCAACAAGGTCATCACCACATCTCCCTCCGTCATGGGCGCCTCCAAACAAGCCAACTCATCCGCAAGAGCCTTGATCTTGTTGACATGGTCCAACATGTCGTCCTCCTCTTGCATCTTGCTAGTAAAGAACTTGCGGCGAAGAAAGAGGATGTTGGAGAGGCTCTTGGTCTCATGGATGTTGCAAAGGGTGGTCCATGCTTGGGCTGGTCCCTTGCAATGGCGGATGTGTGCAATTTGCCGATCCGCAAGGTTGATGGCAATGAGAGCAAAGGCCTTCTTCTCCTTCCTCTCAAACCCCTTCTTGGTCTTTGGATTAGCATCTTCACTTGGAGGCTCCTCACTCCCATCCACCACGTCCCACAAGTCCTTCTCCACAAGGATCATCTCCATCTTGAACTTCCACATGCCAAAGTTCTCCCCATTGAACTTGTCAATGATGCGCACGCCCTCTCCTCCACTTGATGACATGATGAAGCACCTCCCACTTGTTGGCAGCACCCAAAGGGTCTCCAAATCAATTCAGCCTCCAAACACTCCCTTGGAAGCCAATTGGGCTGAAACGGCAACAATCAGCGCTTCCAAGGACACCTCCCACTTGTTGGCAGCACCCTAAATGTCTCCAAGTCAATTCAGCCTCCAAACACTCCCTTGGAAGCCAATTGGGCTGAAATGGCAACAATCAGACCTTCCAAGATCCTCACAACCTTATGAAGGACAAAACACTCCTCACAAGTGCATCACCTCCTCTCAACACAAATTCAGACCCTAATAGAGCTCAAATCCACCACATGGACATGATGGGCTAGTGCTACTTTAATTCAGCAAGCCAACTCACAATGCTCCTCACAAATAGGGTACTCCACACTCCAAGACACTCAAGCCTTCCAATCAGCCCTCAATGGATCACCAATCCACCGAAACACCCTAATTGGCCCTCAATGGCTCACATGGCCACAAATCAGCCCTCTTGGGTTCACAAAGTCCATGAATTGCCTCACACACTCACAAGGGCACTAATCAGCCCTCCATGCATGGCAAAAACTTCAAGCAACTCAAATATGCTTCCAAGGCTCACAAAGACTCTCAATAGATGGCAATTGGCACCATTACAATCCACAATGCACCTAAGTGCAAAATCAGCCACAATGGGCTCACAATGTACTTTTCTAAGCACAAACTCAAACTAGGAGCATGCAACCAACCCACTCTAGGTCTGATTACTACCATAAGCAATGTCCCACCCAAAATGTACTCCAAACCTCACAAACCAGCCAACAAAAGCTCCAAAAAAATTTCCCCTTTTTAAAAAAAAAATGCACTCCAAAGTTTTTGTTTTTGAAAAATGACTCACACCATATGGTTTGTAGGTGACAAGTGACAAAGGGCTGATTACTCCTCCAAGCTCCAAGACCTCCTCCAAATGCTTTGAATTCCTCCCTCAAACGCAACTCCAAGTGCGTGGGCCCATAACCTATTGAGATTACAATATTATGAGAAGGATGAAAGGCTTTACTTAGATGGTAGGATGATAGCATGGCCCATACATGGGCTGAACATAAGGGAGAAGCCTTTCCCTAGTTATCCACAAACCATGTGGGATAACTAAACACCATGGGCTGCCTTTGACTACAAGCAATACCCATTAGACTCTAAGCCTAACTAAAAGGCTAATACTACTCTTAGGGCTGAATGTATATAATCTACACTAATATGTACATGTTCTTCAACACTATCAAGAGGGGGAAATTTTTTATGATGATTTTTTTATTGACATGGGACCAAAGAAAAGATCAAAAAAATGGATTTTTTCTTCTAGTTTTTTTACTATTTTCTAAAAATCAAATTCAAAAGCATCTATTTTCTTACATTTTTCTAGGCTTCTTTTGTTGTGCATAACTTTTAGAGATTAATTTTTCTAGGTCTGAATTTTTTCACATATACTATTATGAATGCTTTGCAAATTATCCATATTTTATTGTATTTAAAAAAAATTATTCCCAAAGTCACAATATTGTAGAAATAAGGCCATTTTGAGCCAAAAAAGACAAGTGTTTCTTGCAATCACCCGTGTATGTGCCTTATTTTGTTTTTAATAGGTGACCTTTTTTTACTCATAGTCAAGTAGTTTAGAAGGTCTTAAAGCACTTTTGTTTTTGCTTTCTATTCATTGCATAACAAGTTTATTTGTACCTACATTTATTTTTTTTTAAAACTCATAGCACTTGCAAGAGTTAGGAATTTCTCCACTCTCATTGTCATTGTTGGTTGTGTCACAAAATGATCCATTGAGGTAAGAGTGTCTAATTGTGATCCCTACATATTCTTGCCTAAAACGTACTCCCTTTATTTATGAGTCTAGGGCCAATTTTAGAAACACCTATTTTCAACACAATGAAAATTTATGGTTTATTCATTTGCTATCAAATAAATGCATAAGAAAAGAATCTAAAACATTCTTTTGAATTCTAACAACATCCAACTAAAAATTAGGTAATCCAATAATAGGAACAATATTCAATTGCTTACTTTTTACACACATTGAGTTGTAGTTACCTTAGTGAGGCTGTAAAAATGATCTGTTCCGTAACTTGTAATGTATAGACAATAGGATTTAGATGGAGGTCAAATTTTATATCAACTTCATTAGTAAAGAGCATTGAATGTGTTGGGCAAAATAAATAAAAAGGTGGACAATGGATATATACAATATATTCCACCTTAAAACCCATCTATAGACTATCTAGATTTTTTTATTGGTATAAGGGTAGTGGATTTGTACAAGCTAAGAAGGTAGCGACATTGACTTTAAAAAGAGCAAAATAAAGTGAACCAATCAAAACTTTGAAGGACTAAGTATTTATTAATGGTTTTGGAGCAAGTTACATATTGAAACTAGAGGAATAGTCAATACTAGTGGAAAAATATGTTTACATAAATTAAACTTTAAGACCTACACTTGTTGACATATTTTCTACTAGAACATGGTAGTTTTTGTGAATCCAAAGAATTGGGAAAACGTTATTCACCCCTTTGTCCGAATACAATATTCCTTACCAAATTCAATGAAATCTTTTTGGTTATCTACTCACTTTTGATTTTGAATGCAATTCTTAAATGAGTTGGGAGAAAGAGTCTCCTACTTTAACTCCCCCTATTCAATTATATCGTGAAGAAAGAGTACAATGAGCATTGCTTTGTCCAAAACATAAGCTTATTATTCTGTGCTTTGAGTGTTACAATAGACACCATATTCCTTCTCCAAGGATGTAATTACATTGTACAATGAGTGCACTTGTTGGAATGGCAATTAGAGAGTTGATAATTCAATATAGGGCTATACCTCTTGTTGTTACGGATTCCACACATAGAAACACCAACAAGGAGGGCGGAGTGTGACAAGGAGTCATTTTCATTTGTGGAATCCCCAATGACAAGAGGCCATTGCTTAACATAAACCTCAAGCATGCAATAATTTGAATCCCGCATGTTTGCCACATGCCATCTGAGATCCATAATCCAGTGTTACAAAGATTTTCCCGCCTAATGTTCAGATTATGCAATGTAATCCACCCACCTTTTTAACGAGGAATTTCTTGCCTGACTGTGGTTTCAGTCTTTTGTTTCCCATCTCCCATTTGAGTCATTGCATAGACTTGAATTGATTGAAGCATCTCTCATGTTGTTTATCATTTTCTTAGGTGCCTCATTCTCTTGTTTACAACTGTTCTCTTCTCCTCTGGACCACACGGGGTCCTCAAAGTCTAAATAAGATTAGTCCGCAGCAACCTTGGCATCGAGTTTCTCTTTCAACACGCATTCTACAAAGGATCGGGAGAAAAACTGTGATTTTCAAAACCCTAGAGTCACCTTTATGATGCTCAAGGATGCAGGAACTGCAAACACAGAGTGGCATCCATGGTCATGGCTTTTTTTTTTTTTCATTTTTTATGAAGTGCCAAAGTGGCAATATAAAATGTTATAATGGTGCTCCAAATTTCAACATTCATGGACATGTTGGATAGAAAATATCACATTAGTATAAACCATATATCTGTAATTTTGTTTTCATCTACAATCTAGCAATTTTATCCAAGATTTTTTCTTAATTTGAAGTTTTTCGGCAAAAAAATTCATAAATTGTCAATTGCACCAGATTGGTCCTATGTGAATTGTTAGCATATATCAATGCAAAAGCACTTGTTGTAAGTCAAACTATTGTAGAAGACCTCCCTTTTTTCAAACAAAATTCCAAGGATGAATAGTTACACTTTTGTCTTGCATGGAGAGATTCTTTCTCATTCATTAGTAGAAAAATGGCCATGGCGTCATTTAAGGATTCAAAAGTGAATAAATAAAAATTCATGAATAGCCTTTAGTGGCTACATAATTTACGTTTGGGACAACGAGCTATCTCTATACATCCTAGGGTCTAATTATTAACCCCTTCATAAGGTACTAGGAGTAGTCCAAATTTCCAAAATTATAAAGAAATATTATAGAATGCAACTTAGAAGAAGAATTTAATGATGTCTTTCAAACAATTATAGTTGTAAAATATGTTCCATTGATCATATCCATGTGGTAAGATCAACTTGTATCCAAACCAATATTTTTCAATAAAAGTTGAAGTTAGAAATTGGTAATTCTTCTGAAGTTGATTGTAGATTGAATATTTGTGATTTCCTCAAGAATTTTATTCCTCTAAATTCAAAATTTTAAGTTCTAATTGTAGCAATTTTTGAACATTTTTTCTTTTTCTTTTTTTATTCAAATCATTTCTAAAGTTTCATTTTTTGAAATAAAAAAGTTATTTTTTGAGACTAGACCTACCAATACCCTTTGAATTGTAGAATATTTGCAAAGGAAGTCTTCAAAATCTATACTATACAAATGCTTAAGAACTAACACAAGTTTAGAATCTTCAAAAAAATCCTAAGATGAAAAAATGCATTTTTTTTTGTACTTGGGATGTATTTACATTCATCCATTGTTCAAAATTTGAACACCTAGTCCTTTACATCCTAAGTCCCAAGGTCTTGTTTTTGGACAAAAATCACTCACAATTGTCATTTTGTAGTGTAAAGAGAATTTCCTTATAAATAAATATCTAATTGTAGGATGTTTTAGTAGACTAGTATGAGGAGGTGTGGAAAAATTTCAAACGCTTTGATTGTACAATTTTCAAGATTAATACGTTCAAAGTGAAGATGTCATGTTTTTTGACACCATGGCAAACTAGTTTATGAGACTTTGAATCTTCATAACTTAAAAATTTTGAACTATAATTTTAAATTTAAACTTATTTTACCATGAAAAATTCAATTGAAAATATAGAAATAAAAAAAGTAAAAAAAAATAATGTGATTTTTATTCTTTACAAAATTATTAAGTAGAAGAATGATAAATGATAGAAGAAAAAATGAAATTATTAAAATCTCTAAGATGGAATTATAACGCACTACATTGGGAGAGATTTGAGGGCTATAAAAGCCTATTTTGGGCATGTTCCCCCGTAGCAAAGGGAATGGCCAATTGTCAAAAAAAAATTTAATAAATAAATAAATAATTATTAAGATGCAAAGAAAAGTTGAAAAAAAAATTAATTTAAAAAAAAATGACATGGCATGGTCTTGGCTACGTTAGACTGCATAGTTGGTTGTGTTTCCAACATTTTCAGGGCTAGGGAATCCATAGGCTTCCAATGCCCTCAAAAATCTTCTCATGATCTCAATTGTAAGATTATTGGCATTCCATCAAACAAAATTATCTCTATGAAACTTTTTTTGAAAAATTTGAAAATTGAGCTCAAAAATAAATCCAATACATCATTTTTCAAAAAGATGCTCTAATTGTATGCAAAGCAAGATACTCCATAACTTTTACATCACAAATCTAAATGGAATGAGTCAAAACTTTCTATGTAGACAAAAATAAGATCTATAAGAAATTAATTTTCAAAATTATTCTACATTTTTGTATATTTTCTTTTTTCCGTTGAATAAAGTTTTGGACTTATGCCATTTAAATTTTGTTCCCAATCAATTGAAATAAAATTTACATTCCTCCCAAATTAATAAAATTTCCTAAATTATGAAAAAAATTCCCTAAAAATTGAGCCCATAAGAACCTCCCCGAAATCCATTTAGTCTCCTGAGGGGTTAACAAGATTTTAGAGTTTAATAGATTTGAGATGAATCAAGGTATCCAAGATGCTTGGATGTTCTGACATCTAGTATTTTTCATGTCTTAAATTTGAGAATGAAATTATTGAGCAAATAAATACAAAAATTCTTGAATCAATTGGAAGATTATCCTTTTAGAAGAAATCGCATATAAAGCAAGGTGTAAAGTTTAACCTCTAAAGCATTGAACATGCTTTTTTGAGAACATTGCATTTTGGGGTAGCTCACTATAAATGGAAATTTTATTCTTTTTCTTTGAAATTTTCACGCAATATGTACTTAAGGAATTAGTATCTTTACCGCCCAAAAATTTTCATAATTTTTTACTACATGATTAAAAAGTTATTGTATAATATGTTGTTTTCATTACTCTGTGGGTAGCCCAAAAATTTCTTTAAAAATCACTTTTTTCAAAAATGAAAATTTGAAATTGATTCACTAGATTTATGTATATGTAGGAAGATTTGAATCTTTCCATTTTGATTAATGAGATGAAAGTTATGAGGAGTTTTAGTAAGTGGGCAATTATGGAATATCTATTCTAAAAATAGGCTTTGAAGTTCTTTATTTGACTCAAATTTTAATATTTAAAAAAAAAAAAAAAATGGGTGTAGATTGTTTATTATAACATTACAACCATTGGGATTGGCAATTTTCAATTTCATAATTAAATTCTTAACAATTTAGTGTTTTGAATCATTCTCTATTTCTTTCTATTTACTATTTTTTCTTGTATGTTGTACAATTCCAAATGATCTGAATTTTTTCAAACACGTAGCCAACTTGCTTTTAAGAATGAATCCAAAGAATAACCACTATTTTAGATATTTTGTTGTACAAATGTGACCTTGTGAAGTTTAGTTGCTTGATTTTTTTCCTAGCCCCCAAAAGGATTTTTGTCAATTCAAATGCTAGTATCTTGCAATCTATAGTGTAAAATTTTTGAAACTTTTTCCACATCTTTCCAAACCATTTTACAACAAAATCCTACAATTACATGTGTCCAAAAATGATTTTTTTTTATAAATTTGGTACTTGTACTAGAAATGGCAGTTTTGGAGTGTTTTTGGTGAAAATATAGTCAAAAACCTTTAAAGGTTAAGTAAGATAATAGATTGATGGAAGGAATAGTTGAAAACATAATGAACGAATCAAATGTTTTTAGAGATTTTTATGTGTACCTATAACAAATGATGTGCGTATAAATCTTAATGCCTCTATCTTATATATGTATATGTGTATGTATATAAACTTGAAAATTAATATTTTTAATTATTAATATTAATATTTTTTTAATATAAATTGGTTACATAATGTTGAAGAAAAATCACTTAGTATATCTAAAAATAATTTTCAATCCTACAATATATAAATGACTAGGTTGTCTTAAAAATTACCCGGAGAGATTACTTAGAGTGTCCATTGAAAACTACATGCGTTAAGGTTTTTGACCCCCTATTTTATGTTCTAAAATTTAAATAGAAGAAAAAGAAAAAAATATGAGGACATTCATCTACTTTCAAAGTTTATATTGTGAATTATTGGTATTTTTATTTGTTAATTATAATTAGTTACAAATTTTTGAAGAAAAAAGATACATTGTAGAGTTGAAAATAACTTTCACATCCCTATTTTATATAAGAAAAAATTGTCTGAAAAATGAACAAAAAATTGATAAAAATAACTCTCTATTGAAAGTTAATTTTCCTTGAATAACGAAGCAATGGTCATCTAAATGTATTCTCTATAAATATTTGAGTTGAAAAACAACATACCATTTTTGTTCATTTTTAACTTCTTCTACAAATCATTTCATAAGTTATTTGAGTTAGCAATTTTTGGCAATGGAAATCTATAGTCATTGTTAAACTAAGCTCAAAATTATAGGTTGGAACTATAGTTTATCAAAAAATATATAGGGGTCCAAAAAATCACTTTAACACACATAGTATGTTATAGATATACTAGGTGATCTCCCCGAGAAAAATTAAACAAACAAAATATAACTAACTCTCAATCTATTGTTAGTTTATTTCAAATATTGATGCAATAGTCATTTAAATATATTCTCTATAAATATTTGAAATTTAAAAAAAAACTATTTTATTTTATTTTTCACCTATATTGGAGTTCTTTCAAATGTCATTTGAGTTGGGAATTTTGGGCATAAGGTATTTGTGGTCATAACTAAACAAAAAACAAAATTATAGAATGAACTTAAAGTTTATTGGCTCTATCCTTTGGACAAAGACTATCGCAACGACTCCCATTAACTCTACACAAATCTGAATTTCAAAATTGTATCTACAACCCTATTCACACACAACTATTGCAGTTTGATTTTTGCCTAATAGTAGGCCTATATGGCGAGCCAAGAGTCATCGCCTAGGGTTGATTCTAGGCTGGGAGAACCCTTGGACTAGGAGCTCTTACATAGTGGACCTCCAGTTGGGAGCCCCACATAGGCACTCAAGTTGGGAAGCCCCCCATTGGGCGGGACCTCAACTAGATGGCCTCTAGGAGCCTCGCCTTCATTTTTTTTTTATAATTATTTTATTTTATTTTATATATATTAATTTTAAATTTTTGTTTTTGTTTTTACTTTTAGATTTTAGATTTTTAGATTTAAAGTATTTAAATGTTTAAATTTTAAATTTTAAGTTTCATTTTTTATATTTTACATTTAAATTTTTAAATTTTTAAATCCTAATTTTTTTAATTCTTACTTTATTACTTTATTACTTTTTGCTTACTGAATCATCAAATTAAATTAAATTTAGGTGGATTAGATCTAAATAGGTTAGAGTTAGATAAGTCTTACATTTTAAATCAAACTTATGTAGATTTAGATATTCAACTTGGGATTCTTGTCTTAAATTTAATAAGGATTTTTTTTTAGAATCTAATGGAGATGCTAAGTTATCAAGTTGGGTGAGATTTTTGTATGATTTAGATGGTGATAATGGTGATAGCAGTTTGGCATGGTGAAGAAGACTATTATATATAGCAATGCTTCAAGTTTCAATGTCCACAAGCTTTAGCATTTCTTATGTTTCTTCTCTTTTCTTGTACAACTTTCAACTTTTGTTTAATTGTTTGTAAGTTTGCTTATTTTTGCATTTACAATGGCGTGTAGTAAGATGATATTGTCAATTGTTGAGATGAACAAAAACATTTGAGATGTAGTATTTGAAGGATAGATTTTGAGCCGCTATAGTACTTATGACTATATTCATGCAAATCACTCAAAAGACCATGGTTCTGCATATTTGCATTGTGATGTTATAGATAGAAAAATGTTTAACAACGGTTATTTATCTGTCTGTATACCGCTAATTGAACACCATCAAACTAAATTACAACAAGGCAACTATGAAAGTAGAGAATTTTGTAGTCAAATCCAAAAGTAGTGGTGGATTCTAGATATTGGACATAAATAACACAAAGCATCCAATCTACTACGCATATCATGGTTCTTCCTTCCTTTGTACTAGAATTCCATCCTATTTTTTATACAAAAGATTCTATCAGAGATTTTAAAAAACATTGCTACAAAAACTTTTTAGTGGTGACATTTGTTGTTGTTATAGTAGCAATTAAAGGTCATTATTAAGACCTTTAATCTGTTTCAAATAGTTATTGCCAATGGAACCACCTATAATGATCATGATACAATTGATTTCATACATGCATTTTAAAGGGAGTATTTGAAGATTTAGGAAAGTTATAACTCAGGAGAATGTGTACTTGTTATGTTCGAGCACTTGAGTGTGACGTCAAAATATGATCATTTTTTGAAAACTAAAGCCTATATGATTGTTACTCCCATGATTGATGAAGAAGACCATAAGCAATTGACAAAAAAAAATATGAGTGATTGACCAACATTTATTACCAAATAATAGCTCTAACACCTCATCCAAAAATCTTAGAGAGGTGTGTGATGTGTTGTAAATGTTTTATCTTTGTTTTTTGTTTTTTAAGTTTTTATTTTAAAATTTTACTTCTAAACATGTTGCAGATTATTGATGAATTATCAATCTTAAATCCAATTGTTTCACCTTTAAAACGCATTTGCTCAACCTGTCAATTGGCAAATGTAACAGTTGTAGCTTCCGAAGAATACTTCTACAAAAACTATTAGCGTAATCAAGTGATAGAACAACAACCTTTTCTTCGAAGTAAAATCGATACACAAGATGCAAGAGACATTGAAGTATCCATTGAAGGACCATGGTTGTCATCTGTTGTTCACATGTTTAGTCAAGATTTTTTAAGAGAAACAAGAATAGTACAAATTAGAATCCTATTGAAGATTCACATCACTGAAAAGTTTCAATTGACACCAACTTTGCATCTTGTTGGTTGTGAAGAGCACCATGAAGATGAACCATCTATTGAATTAATTTTAGTAGACAATAGTTTAGATTTTGTTTCTTTTCAATGCACACCTATCTCTTCTTCTGTTTCATCTTGTGTGGAAAACATGACTCTAATTTTAATACAGAACGTCATTCCATCTTCCGTAAATTTTTTAGATAGCACTCCAATTTCAATACAGATGTCATTACTTCTTCCATAGATCTTCTAAATAGCACTCCATCTCCATCACACTCTCGTCAAAAGAGTGTGAAGTAAAATTGAGTGATGTAGGTGATAAAACAAACAAAAAGTGACTATATGTATATTGTATTTTATTTGCATTTGACTTCTATAAAACTAATGTTTCTTTATTACTTTTGCAAACTCATTTATATATTTGTATATTTGTATATTTATATATTTGTACTATAACGATTTTGTATAGGTTTATACAATTCGTGAAAAATTTTGTATTTGACATTTGTTAATATGACAAAATTAGATGAGATATTGAAATCTTACAATCTTCAATGTAATACACATTACAAATATAATATAGGAAACTATTTATTTGATTTTGTTGCATATTTATTGCAATATACTGAATCATCAACAAATTTACGAATGAACATAATGCATCATTTAAAATAATGTTTAGCAATCAATACTCCAAAAGCATATAAAACTCGATCAAAAGAACTAACTAAATCTTTACTACATGATTTACACAATGAAGAAGTTTGCACTTTTGTTTGAATTACACTTAAATAAATGTATTTTATCAAACTAATGTTTCTATATTGTTTTGCAAATTCATTTTTATATTTAAATATTTATTTATTTGCACATTTGTATATTTGTATTTTTGTATATTTCTACTATAGCAACTTTGTATAGGTTTGTACAATTCATGAAAAATTTTGTATTTGATATGTTAATATGGCAAAACTAGATGAGAAATTGAAACATTATAATCTCTGATGTAATACAAATTACAAATATAACATAGGAGATTGTTATTGACTCTAGCCTTTTGACATAGACTATGGCATCAACTTAATTTTTGAATCCGAGTTTCCAAATTTTATCTACAACCACATTTACATTGTTCAATATGGTTAAGATTTGTTTGGAGTGGAGAGAGTCTCATGGTCACATTGTTCTTGTTAAAATGTATGTTGGAAGGAGCAAAAAGTCAGTTGCACTCATGTGCTTTTATACATATATACTTATGTGACCACCTAAAGATCAAATGGCTACATGAAAATGGAGAAGACTTTCTTAAAACTAGCAAAATATTTGAATCTCCATGGAAAAAACAAGATATAGTTATTAGTTGTAAAGATTCTTCTAGGTGATTAATAGTATTTTGTTCAGGAATCTTGACATTTTAAAACCTGAAATCTTTTTTTGGATATTTTCACATTTTTGTTTATATCTTTATATGAATATATTATCTACCTTGATTTTGTCAAATATGTCATAAATGAAAAAATCACCTTCTACATTATTTTAAATCACTTTGGATGGATGAGAATGTGTTTGGACAAAACTTTACTTTGAAACATTATGTTTATTATCCTAAAAAGTAACAAAAATTATTGCTAGAATAGCACAATGGTCAATCCCATGATCTTGTACTCAAACCTCAAAGTCCTCAACATATCCTCTAATTTGTAGCTATTTAGAGGTGATTTTATTTGTTCTAATTTTCATAGATGAAATCACATATCTAATTGATGTAAATATTACAAAAGCTGATTTCTTTTAAAATTTCAGATTGCTATAAATTTGTAAAGACAAAGTAAAATAAATTCATATCAAATACAAAAAACTCTTAAAAAATTTGAAAATTTCACAATAGAAGTACATTGTAGTATGAAGAAATTTTTTGTGTCACTATTTATACATTTAGAAATCTGGTTATGGATCTTCAACTTCAAACTTGAATAAAATGCTCATGTTTTAAGAGTAATTCAAAATTTTCAAACAAAGTATAAACTACACAACAAATGAATTACTCTTAAAACTTTTCTCAAAGTAAAAGAAAAAAATTTTGGATGCCAAAATCAAGTTTTAAGGAAGAAAATTCACAATGGTAAAAACTCTTTGTATTAGTATACTTTTCAATTGTTAATAAACTATCCTTTATAAAAAAAAAATTTAACTAATAGAACTTGAACTTAACCTAATGGTATGGTATAGCATTAATAAAATTACATACAAAAATGACAACCATGAGTTCTATAATATGAAAATATTATTTGACCATTGAGAGGGTAATTTTTGTCCCAATGTCCTTATTGGGACATGGGGTTCATCCATTAAATCAAAACTTATTTATAAAATAGTACTCTTTATCAAAATATGGAAGCCTATATGTAGATTCTAATAGTAGACTAAGTAGAAGTGCACTTGATGGTGTGATGGTTTGTCAAATTGAATATGCATCCAATTGCATGTATGATTCAATTGATTTCATATATTGCAAAGCAAAACATACTTGTATAAAGTTTACTCTATAATATATTATTATATTAATCACATAATTTTGGTATATTGTAGTATTTAGAAATCTTCTTCAACTTAAAGTAGAGAGTTTTAGGCCATTTAGTGAAATTCAAGATTTCTAACATTCATTTAGATTGCTTGACCTTCTAGATTTCAATGGATTCATATTATCGAAAACACATACTTAAATTGACCACCTTTGGCTTTTTTAGGATGTAAAAGGTTCATTGCCTTCATGAAAATGTCACATTGGCTACAATGTGTTGAGTCTAAACATCCAATATAATTGAAAATCAACAATTCAATCTATCACATTGTGAAAAATGATACGTCCTACATGATGGTCAAATTTAGATATAAATTAAGTGTTTTTTGAAATGTTTGAAGTTGTGGAATATTATAAGTAAAATATCAAAGATATTAAAGATTTATTTTCTATATTGCTCAATTTTTGAAATATTTAAAAGTTTTGCAAGACTTTTTAGAGAGTGACATTTCCACTTGAAGGTAAATCTTTAAGATTTTTCTTTAATGATTATCATCAATTTGTAAAACAAAAAATAAAACACATAGCAATAAAAAAACAAATCATCAAATTGCCTCTACCAAATTACAAACCATTTTGCACTTGTCAAAAATCCCATCTTTCATTTTTGCATGCCAAGCTTTAAAAACTAGTTTCAATCAAATTGTGAAAGATGTGGAAGATAAAGATAAAATATTTGATTGAATTTTGTCATATAGAATAATAACAAAAAAAAACATTAGTACAATAAATGACTATAATTATATAGTTTTATGTACAACATGGTTTAGGAATATTGGCAGTTATTGCCTCTTTTGAGGTGATAGTATCAAATCATGTCAAATACAATAAAAAAAACATTAATGATTCATAAGAAGGTTACATGTGTCAATTTTCCATTGGTTGTAAAAAACTTAGACAGATTCTACATGAGGTACACTACCCATTTTTCCATTGAATGTAATATTTTCATATTCAATCCTAAGCCCTAATCTCTTCAACAATCTCATCTTCAATCTCATGTCCCCTCCTTTTTGTCCTCTTCTACCTCTTTCCTACAACATTTGAAAAATAATAATTATACAACTATCATAAAATTTCAATATGCAAATTTTACACACTCTAATACAAAATCTCTATTTCATTCCACCTTTGCAATTATGATTCAAGTATCTCTATAAACAAGCAATTTCTTTCTACCAAACTTGTACCATTCAAATCTGCCATTGTAACAAAATATGAGCCTACAAAGGCTCTTATAAGACATGTTTGTATACAATAATACAAATCTTCATTCAAACCTTGTAAACATGCAATTTTTTTTGACAAAATTTGAAAATTAAGGCACAAGTGCAAACCACCTATAGGTTGGAAAAACAGATTCATTTGGGAGGTTGAAACAAAGATGTAAACTATTGACGCAAGAACGGAACTTGACAACTTATCTCAACTACACTAGGAAATACACACTTGCAAACCCTAAAATTAATAAAAAAAATTCTTAAAAATTCTAGAGGCACTTTAATTCTAATAATTTATATAGGACATAATGTCAACCTTTGGAGCACTCATGTTGTAGTACCTTCAATTGTATTCTTGAACTCTCCAAACAACAACGATGACAACAATGTGAACAAGGAAGTTTTAGTTTCTCTTTTACAATGGTAATACTCAAACTATTTCCAAAGTTAGCTAATTAATCACATATTCTTGCAAATCCTAAAATTAACAAATAATTGGTGAATTTTAGGAGCACTTGAAGATTCTACATATAAATTCTTTGGATTAAATTCCCAAGCATTACCAAATGAAGTGCTTGATATCTATACATAATAATTTTCAAGTACAAAAAAAAGAGCAAAGATGTTCTAACATCCAACCCCCCAAAAGCATATAAATTATAAATTGTTGAAAAAGAAAGAAATCAATAAAGATTTTGTATTTCATAGAGACTCAAAGAGGGCTCTAAATTAGAAACATACCTTCAAGATCTCACCAAAAGTTAGGAATGGCTTGATTTCTTGCTTGATCTTTTCTTGCATGGTCTTCTTTTTCTTGTTTCCTTTGCAACATTAAAAAAATTTGATTGAAGTAGTGTTGAAACATAATTGACCAACAAAAAAAAACTCTAGTCAAGAATTTAAAGCAATACATATGTCTTTTGAGGTACGATGCACTTGATCGTCTATTATAATGGAAATCAACAGCAAATATATATAATAGTGTATATGTACAAATCAGTATATCTGATCACATTTACATGCCCGAGCAAGGCACAAGGAAGTTGCATGTGCAGGTGTGGACAGCCAATGACTTCAACAACATTTTTTCTAATTCACATTGCATTGTAGTGGAGGGAGGTCTTAGATTTTTTTAATCTTGTTCGATGGCTATTGTTTTTTCACTTGAAGGGATAAGTTGCGTGACAATTCTTAGAAGATAATCTTTTAATGTCAAATAATGTTGTTTTTCAAAAATATGTCCACATTGTTATACAATTCTTCATGTCTTTAATCATTTAGTTTCTTATACTTTTATCTTGAACTTCACCCCCTAAGATCCAAACATTCAAAATTCAAACAATAGACAAATTCTAATCAACTTCACACTTATATAGCTCATTCCTAGATGAGAAAGCCTTGTATATTCTCAATTTCTTCATTATTAATAATGATAAACACAACAAAAACAACAATGATGGTTCAAAGACCATTGTGAATGAATGATTTAAGTATTGGATGTAGTTCAACTTCTCATACCTTGGAGGCACGAATAGCAAAGCATGTAGTATATTATTATTGTCTCTTTTGAGGATAAACTGTAAATTTTCATGTTTTGTATATGATATGTACAAGCAATATGATTTTCAAGATGTACTTTAACAATCACATAAAATTTGTAGTAGATGTTTCTCCAAGATTTGTACAATTCTATATACTTGAATGGTTTAACCTCTAAAGTTCCTTAGCTATGTTTTTGCCAAAAATGCTCCAAAACTACTATTTCTTGTACAAGTTTCAAATTTTAGAAAAGAAACATTTTTGGACATATAAAACTATATGATCTTATAGTAAATTTGTTTTAAAATATGTGGAGATTTTTTTCAAAAATTTCTACTGTATAGATTACAAGATATTAACATTTGAAGTGGCAAAAAACAATTTTTTGTCCCTTCAAAAAAACGGACAACTGCATTTTACAAGGTCACATTTGTATAGATAAATGTTCAAAATGGTGATGCTTCTTGGATTCATTCTTCAAGGCATGTTGGCTACATACTTAAAAAATTTCAAATCATTTGAAATTGTACAACATATAGAAAAAAAATAATAAGTAGAGAACAATTCCAAATACTAAATTGTTAACAATGTTATGGAATTGAAAGATGCCAATCCCAATGGTTGTAATGTTGTAATAAACAATCTTCACCTAATATTTTTATTTTTTTCTAAAAATATTGAAAATTGAGGTGAATAAAAAAGCTTCAAAGTTTATTGAAGTAGGAAATCCGTAACTACTTGCAAACTAAAACACCTCAATACTTTTGACTCATTGATCAAAATGGAATGATTCAAAGCTTTTTATGTATATATAAATCTAGAAAACCAATTTTAAATTTGGATTTTTGAAAAAAGATGATTTTTTCAGATTTGCCTAGACTACCCGAGTTGAGAAACAAACTACATATTAGGCCATAACTTTTTACTCATATTTTCAAATGTTCTAAAATTTAGTGTATATAAAAGATATTCCTTGTTTACACCTTCTATTAAAAATTTGGACCAAAAATATAGAATTCTCTAGTCACATGCATTTGCCCAAATTTCTATGTTGCCAAAAATGCAACTTGGTCTTTTAGGGATTAAAATCTTCATACAAAAATAACATCACATGTATTTGACACAACAATCTAAAACTATAGTCATTTCCAATTACAATAATAGACTTTGAAGGATAAACCTCATTTGAGCAATGGGTTGATAATAAGAATATTTAATCTTATATGCATCAAATCCTCACTTAATCCCTAAGCGCCCAAGTGAACACATGTTTGCTTAAATTCAAACCCTCCTCTTTTCATTTCAATCAAACCATCACCTAAAAGAGATCCACGCAAATTGACCATAACAATTGGTAGTGGAGACATGCCCAAAACTATAGGGCATTAGGAAAATTCTAAGGCCTATATAAGGCTACCAATTTTTTATTATCATCACCTCTATGGTGCAATTACAGAAAAAATAAAAAAATAATTGTTTTGGAAAAAAAATATTAAAAAATAGTCAATCTGACATGGTGCTGACATGGCACCAATAATGCCACGTCATTTTTTAATAAAAAATTACTTTTATTTTTTTTATTCCCCTAATTGCACCGTAGCAATGCAAAACCGGGCAACCTCCTGCAAGCCTCAGAATTTTTGTAATGAAAGAAACACATCCTTTGACTGTATCGTTTAAAAGATTATCATAGTCAAACAAGGAAATCTTTTGATTTTGAAAGGCCATATTTGAGGCCTTACGGCCAGGGTACTGTGTTGATACTATAAATGTTTTTTTTATTGTATGCTTCAGCACGGGAATTTGGATTCACTTAAGTTACACTTATACTCCAACAACCTTAACAGTCATGAAGAATTCCAAGCTTTGATAGTGCCTAGCTGCTTGAAACCTGCCGCTCACCAAACTCTAATCCACCTCGTAGTTTACAAATCATGACATCGAAGTATCAAACATCCACGGGAGACGGCAAAGCGATGGAGCAACTGATTTTCTGGATCCCTTGACAGATCGAGCTATGGCAAGGAACTTCAACTACCTGCGAGGAGGGCGAGCTTCTTCACTCTTCGTCACCGCTGCTTTCGGTTCGAATCCTCCACCATTCATCAAGGTCTGAAACTCGCCCAAGCTCATCACGAGGTCGCCGTTTTCGTCCACGCTCTTGATCATGGAACGACACTCCTCCAGAGAGTATCTGTCTTTCCCGAACGCCGCCAACACGCGGTGCAGCTCCTCGGAGGAGATGAAGCCGTTTCTGTCGGCGTCGAACTTGTTGAACGCTTCCACGAGGGCATGCTTTTCGGCTTCTTCCGACTCCGCCGCGCTGCAGCTGGCTTGCATGTTCAAGTCAATGAACTCGGAGAGATTCAGCTGGCCATCGCCGTCGCGGTCGACGCGCTTGATCAGCTGCTGCAGATCCGCGTCCGTCACCTCGTCCCCTAAGGATTTTACCACGGTACCCAACTCTTTGAGCGACAGCTTTCCATCGTTGTTCAAATCAAAAAACTCAAATGCGTCCGAAAGCTCTTTCACTAACTCCTGCGACGGTTTCCTGTCTGCCGTTTCAGAATCTACCGGGAGTGCCATAGCCACACCAAAAGCGGAGATTAAAACCTCACTCCACGATCCACGTACAAATACTTCGCAAACTCAAGATCGGAAGCAATTCGTACACACGAGAGACTGATCTTTGTGCACACAAATTTAACGATGAATTTCAACGAGTTACTTTGTCACTTTGTGAACTTCCATACAACATATAATCAATTGTGTTTAGAATTTCTTTAAAAAGAAGCTGTTAGTCTACTTGAGTTTGATCTCTTCTAATTCTAAGTGTCAAATTTATTTTTGGATTAAAAATAGAAGTATCCCTTCCAAAATTAGCAAATATATCATAAATTAGGGTCTATTTTTGGATAATAAAAAAATGGGAAATTGGAAAATATAAAAATAAAAATAAAAATAGTCAAGGTGTGTAATAGTGATGAGTATCTTGCTTATGAATCTTGAGGTATATTGTCGTATTGGAGATCTTCATTAGCTAAAAATGAAGCGTTTTTGTACCATTGAATGGAACTCAAGATTTCCAACATTCATCTAGTTTGCTTGACATTCTACAATGATCTCAATAGGTTCCACATTATTCAAAACACATCGTTAGATTCACAACCTTTGACTCCTCTAAGATGTAAAAGATTAATTATTTGGCCTTCACAAAATCAACTATGTTGCAATGCTATACCAACTATAATGTGCTGAGTCTAAACATCCAATATAATTGCTTTACTTAGACCTACACATGGTTTCTTTCAACTCATTAAAAGAAAAATGTAGACACAAGAGGATTGTTTCAGAGTCAAAATATTAAATAATGTATAAGCAATTTTAAATTTTAAATAATTTAAATTCTAAAAATATTTTCAAATAATTTTAAAAATAATTAAACAATATTATTTGAAGTGCCACATTAGATTTTTGATGTGGCAAAGTTTCTATTCATTTCTGTATAGAATTTTTTTAAATTAAAATTATTGTTATCATTCATTAAATTGTTCCATGCAATTCAAGCCTAGAATACTACAAGATCCTACGATTACATGTATCTAAAAATGCTTTTTTCCTAAAATTTGGTATTTGCACTAGAAATGGCATTTTTGGAGCATTTTTGGGCAAAAACATAGTCAAAAATCTTTAAAGGTTACAAAATTAGTTTCAATCAATTTCTCAAGATATGAAGAACATAAAGAGAAAGCACTTGATTGGATTTTATCACATAAGATAATTACAAAAGAAATCATTAAGTAACACTATAGATATTATAACTACAGTATTTTGTCTACAAAATTGTATTTTAATGTCAAATATGTTTGTTTCCAAAATTTTGTTCACAATATTATTACAATTCTTTAAGTTTTTAGTTTCTTATACTGTTATCTTGACCTTCTACCCCTCAAGGTCCAAACATTCAAATTTCAAACAATGGATGAATTCTAATTAACTCCTAAAATTGTTTCTTCATACTTCTATAATTAATTAAATTATAATGCATGGATAATCTTATTCTCCTCATTTTTAATAATGATAAGAAAAATAAAAACAACAACAATGATAGTTCGAAGACCATCATGAATGAAAGGTCTAACCATCAAAGTATTAGACAAAGTTTGAATTCTCAAACCTCAAGGGGGCATGGATAGCAAGAAATAATTGTATGGTCTCTTTCTAAGTTTTTATATTTTGCACATGACATGTAGAAGCATTATGATTTTCAAGATTTACCGTCTAATAATCACATAAAATTTGCAATACATGTTTCTAATAGATATGTGTAATTCTATATAGTTGAATGCTTCAAAATCTTCATACAAAATAGCATCACATGTATTTGATACAATAATCCAAGACTATAGTCACTTCCAATTACACTAACATAGACTTTGAAGGATAGACCTTCCATTGGAGCAATGTGTTGATATTAAGAATTTGTTATGTTATATGTATCAACTCCTCACTTGAACAATGTGGTGATACTACCCCCATAATTTACCCAATCCTTCCTTCACAAGTGTTAACCGAATGGGTGAAAAAATTTCATCCTTTCTTTTGTATAACACTAGAGCCCCAAGTTTACAAGATCAATTGTAGAAATACAATACTTTAAATGATATTCCATTTGTCTACAACTTGATAGACAACAATTGAAGCTAGTTCAAACAACCTAAAACAAAAGAATCCATAGATATCACGCTCTAAAGACTATATAGCAATTTGATCCCTACAAAGAGAATCAAAATGCAACGTCTAATCCCTAAAGGACCAAGGCCATTTTCTATTAAAAACTACTCAAAATTGTCATTTCTCCTATATTCACCCAAAAAAACAAATTTAAAAAATATAACTCTAGGATAATATAGTTTACTTGTTTGAGATCATGTGGTAAAAATTTCATAAAGTTTGAGTGTACAAATTGGAAGATATTAACATTCAAAGTTGGAATTTTTTTTTAACATTGACCTGCAATTTTAGATGATTTTGACCACCACTTGTGGAAAAACTTTGCACAATGAACTTTGAATTAAAAAGAAAATTATGTTGAAGAGTTGAGTTTAAAGTCTAGGAAAAAAAAGTCAAGAAAATAATGCTTGATTTTGATTCTTCAAAAAAATTATTAAGTAGAAGAAAGTCCAAGATTGAAAAAAACACTAAATCATTGATAACTCTAAGATGGGATTGAAACACAATGATTCTAATGGTGAGATTGTTCTAACTAGAAAACTTAACCTTGTTAAACAATGTTTTTTGAAAAATTGTGAAAATTGCATTAAGAAATGAATCTTATCAATTATTTTTTCTAGAAGATGCTTAGATTGTCCAAAAAAACAAGATTATTCATAACTTTCACATCACTAATACAAATGAATTGAATCTAAGCTTCACATGTAGACAAAAATGATCTATAAAGAAAAAAATAATTTAATTTCAAGTTTTGGGGGATTTTTTTGGTCCAACAACATGAAAATTATGTTTAGAATGGCATAAATTTTACTCCTAGACACCGATTGAAATAAGAATTATAATCCTCGAAAGCTAATAAGTTTTTTTTTTATCATATGAGAAAGTTTCAAAAAGTCTTACTAAAAATTGAAGTCACAAGAATTGCCCGAAATCCATTTCTTTGAGAATGGTCCTTTAGGGACTAACCAACCAAAGGCAAAGAATTCAACCCATAACTATATAAAAACAACTACTAGCAAATCTCTTGTTGATAATTTCCTAGAGTTGAATCACAAGACATTGGATTGAATACATGGGACCTTAATGGACATTGTTGCACCAATGTTGCTTAGAGAATAATCAAAATTAATACCACTGGAGTAGTTTCAAAAAGGGCAAAAATTTATCAATTTTGATGCTTGTTTTCAACATGCACCGCTTTTCTATTGACTTTCATTCTTTCACACCTAGTAGAGTTTAGTAGAAGCTACAATAACTAGGCAATCTCCTTAAAAGTAGGAACAACTCATGCATTAATCTAGTCATTTCTAGAAAACCCCAAATTTATTTCAAGATAGAGAGAGTAGGTGAATCAAGAAGTAAACCAAAGAAACAAACGAAACTGAAAAGCAATCTCATTTTGCACCATATGCATTGTGATTTGAAGAATGACTCCACAAGTCCAACTTTCAAGACAAGAGGAAATGTGTAATTCTGCATTCTACATCAAACCACTGTTCTAACTAACAAAGCTTGCTTTCTGCACCATACTAGCATATGGTAAGTAAGTGAGTTCTACATCAAACCCAGGTGACAAAATAATTATTTCCCAAGGAGTTACATAGTACTGTCATGGCCCTAAAATGAATCATGATCCATTTCTACTGTCAAATGGTAGCAACAACCTATGAGCATGATTCCTATGACCACAGAGCTTCATTTCATCATCATCCATATTACTGTATTAGTACAACCATTTCAGCTTACAAAGAATACTTAACCCTAACCACCAGGAACCTAAGGGAAGTTAGGAAGTTAACATGGAGATGGATAGCCATTCAAGGAAATAAAGAAGATTATGAATCATGGTCCCAAGTTATGTAATTCACTGATGGATGATTCAAATATTGAGTCCATGAGTACTGGTATGTGTATCAGTGCATGGTTATTGACTTTCAGCATCAGTAATAATATTCTCAGCCATTGGTAACATGTCATGAGCCACTTTAAAATTGTAGATATGATAGGTTTGAATTAATTATGCACAAAGTTGACTGTAACATAGGTTAGTACAGAATGTTTCAAGAGAAGGCTTGGTGGTACTGACCATCATATGCAAATCAAACCCTAGAGAGCAACCTTGATCTCCCCCTACCTTTGAAGTTATGACAGCAAGCCACAGATCACGCAAAGGGAAAAGAATGCCACATTCAATTACAACGACATATTTAGAAGACAAATTCTTGCATTCATGTACAGCACATTTAACAGTCCTGAAGACTTCCAAGATTTGACGGTAGGTTTCAGTGCCTAGCTGCTTGAAACCTGCCGCTCACCAAACTCTAATGAAGCTCGTAATTTACAAATGCAAATCATGCCCATCCAAGTATCAAACATCGACGGGAGTCGGCAAAGCGATGGAGCAACTGATTCTCGTGATCCCTTTACACAGTTATGGCAAGAAAATTCACTACCTGCGAGCAGTGCACGCTTCTTCACTCTTCGTCACCGCTGCTTTTGGTTCGAATCCTCCATTATTCATCAAGGCCTGAAACTCGCCCAAGCTCATCAAGAGGTCGCCGTTTTCGTCCACGCTCTTGATCATGCACCGACACTCCTCCAGAGAGTATCTGTCTTCCCCGAACGCGGCCAACACGCGGTGCAGCTCCTCGGAGGAGATGAAGCCGTTTTTGTCGGCGTCGAACTTGTTGAACGCTTCCACGAGGGCATGGTTTTCGGCTTCTTCCGACTCCGCCGAGCTGCAACTGGCTTCTTGCATGTTCAAATGAATGAACTCGGAGAGATTCAGCTGGCCATCGCCGTCGCTGTCGACGCGCTTGATCAGCTGCTGCAGATCCTCGTCCGTCACCTCTTCCCCTAAGGATTTTACCACGATTCCTAACTCTTTGAGCGACAGCTTTCCATCACTGTTCAAATCAAAGAACTCAAATGCGTCCGAAAGCTCTATCACTAGCTCCTGCGACGGTTTCCTGTCTGCCGTTTGACAATCTACCGCGAGCGCCATAGCCGCACCAAAAACCGAGATTAAAACCTCACTCCAAGATGCACACACAACAAATACTTCGCAAACTCAAGATCGCAAGCAATTCGTACAAGAGAGATTGATCTTTGTGCATACGAATATAACAACTAATTTTAACCAGTCGACAGGAACGTTCTGAGAGTAGATTCTGACAGACTTGATCTAATTTGGAAAGTGGAGACCCTAAATGAACTCCAAAAGCTTCAAAACCTGCATTTCAAATGAAAAGAAACATAACTCAATTGCAACTGAGAAGTGAATGCTACTGCGGTACGGAGTAGTTGGTTATCCTTCCAAACCACGCGTCTGATTTCGCCCTCCAAGCTCTCTGTCACCGCGGAGTTTTCCATGACCTACATCTCGCGCGTGCGATTGATGCTTGAGGTCCCAGGGTAGGTAGCTTCATCTCGCATGGAAGGAAACAACCAAGGAAACGCGATTGACCTCCGAATATGCTGACTACCGTTTGGTAGACTCGCAATTTCCTTTAAAATAATGTGCCAATTAGTCGTCTTCTAGGAAGAGGATGCTTGGAGATCTCCGACGTCCATCTCGTGCTGCAATCGTCAAACAGTGTGCGATCAAACAGGCTGCGCTTGTGCCGACGGTCTTAAGGACTTGCTGCAGTAACGTGAAAGTAGAGCATTGCCTAGAGCGTCTGGAATGGGAGTCTCTAAATTGAGGGTAGTCATACCTTCTTCACCAAACAAACTTCTCTGAAAGAATGAAAAGTTTGTGAGACAAAGCAAGAGCCAATGGGGAGCAATTCTAGGAGAAGGTGTAATACCACTTTTTGGTACCATGAGCATGGAGAAGAAAAAAATTGGAGATTGATTTTACTTTCCTGATTGGGTGCATACAATGGTGAAATTGGCAATTTGGCAATGGAGGGATGAAACATCACAGTCAAAAATTTTAAAAACTAGCTTGTGAACTCTTCTCCACATCCATTATTCATCTCCGGAGGACAATAATGGACATAGAGAAAACTTTGCAGAAAAAGTGTATTTTACCAATAGAAAGCCAACCCTACACCACTATGTTTGGACAATGAAGAATGTTTGGACAATGAAGAAGGTGTGACTACTCCTATTTGCAATTCAAAGTGAAAAAGAAGGAGGATATCTCTTGTCTTAATAATGGAAGGACAAGCCCATGACCATTGATTTGAAGGCTCCTTACCCATTACTCTGTTTGTTGTCATTTTGCAAACTAGATATGAATAGAAACTTTTATATTTATTTCTCAAAGATGAAATCATATGTCCACTACAAGTATTTAAATTTTTAAATTTTTTGGGGGAAATTTGAAATTAATATGAATTTTTTTAAGAAAAAAATGACAAAAATTCATATCAAATATAGAATATACTTGAAAAAAACTAAAAATTTCACCTTAGATAGTTAGATGTATATTATACTTTCAAACATTATGGTATAAACCCAAGTTGTGTCACTCTAAAATAAAAAAATCAACAAATCTTCATAATGGGCCCAAAGTTTGTATTGCTATAAAATATTTAAATTTATGAATTTTTTTAAATTTATAATTGGGATAGAGTCATATATAAAGTACATTATAATGTTACAAGGTTAAAGACCAACATGAATGAAGTATTTGTTGGAAATGGTTGATGAAGAGGTAGACCCTCAAATTCCCCAAGAAATTCTTAGGTTACCACATGATGACAAGGTCATTTGTGATAATTGATTGGTCTACGATGGTAAGCACCCTTGTCAATGCTCAAGTTTGAACTCAAGACTACCTCACTAATGTGTCAAGGTCATAGGTGCTTTCTTCAAAATACATGTAAAGTTTCAATCAAACATCCATTTCAAGGAACCCAATCATATTCTCTATGTGTGATAAATAGTTATGGACCAATCTTATTTGCATATCACAATTTAGATTATGGAAGAAAAAGGGCTATACACTAAGATACAATTAGGTGGAGTCACAACTAGGTGCATTTATGTTAACCCCTAAACATTTGGATCCTTTTCCAAAATTGATGATTTTAGAAAAAACGTTATAAAGTGTTGTTTGGAAGAATATTTTGGAATTGACATACTAATAGGAGTTGTAGATTCCATCCATACAGTTAGATTTACTATTGCTATCATCAATATTTTTTTGTAAATTTTGAAAAAGAAATTTCTAAATTCCTTCTAAATTCAATTACAAGTAAAATATTATCATTTTTTGAGTAAAACTTGTTGGAATGGATTTGAAACAAGGTTCTCTTGATGTGGTGGTTTTTTGAAATTTTTGTGTTCTTTTAATCTATGACCTCATTTTTGCAAATCCAATTTTGAATTGAAATCAATGCAATTTTTGGCTTGACACACTTCCATATTTGTAATTTTAGAAAAATATAAACTCTAGTAACACCAAATCCAACCACTGGATAAGACAACAATTTGATAAAGAATCTCCACAAATTAGATGACTTTCATCCAAGCAATAACGAGAAAGAAAACTAAATTTCAATTTGTTCATCATCCAAATTTTGGATGTTGGAGCACTCCAACGTTAATTGCATTCCACTTGTACAAATATGTTATTGCAAGAGATGTTTATTCATATTATAAAAAAAAGTTTTTTTAACCCCTAATATACTTTATTTAAACTTGATTGAAATTCTTAAAGTATTCATTTTTTATTTAGAATTAAACTTAAAAAATGAAGCTTACTGAATTATTTATGTAATCTTTTCCAACACTTTAGAAAAATCTAAAAATTCAATGAATTATTGCACAATATCTTTACATAATTAATATGCAAAAAATGCACATTTATATCAATTGTAGACTATTAAAAACTTTATTGTGTGGCTAACTTTTTGTTCTATACACAAACAATACTAACTTTATGTCATTTAACATGATATTTAGCATTCAAATTTAATTTTTTGGTTCAAAGAATGTCACGTGGCATCTCTTGGTAAGCCAACACCCGTTGAGGACATGATTAATGTGCTTTTAATTTACAAAGTACGCGATCAGTCTTCAACTGTATTTCTTATGGAAAATTAGGTTTCAAGGTTCCAAAGAGTTTCAACTCATTTAACACAATTAAAATTTTTTGAAGTTAATCAAAACTTGGGAATTGAAATCACTATCATGTTTTTTATATTGCATTGACCACAAGAATTCTTGGTACATGATAATCAAACTCCCGTAAGGTAAAAACACATCAAACTAATACTTTTCCTAATGTAGATTGTTTCTATTACTAGATTGGTGAAATTTATATGTTTTTTTTATTAAAAAGTGATTGGAGACTGAACACAATAAAAAACACATTGATTGGATATTGTGTACAAAAGTTAAACTATTATGAGGAGTAAAAGTTATTTTGGTAGACGTTCAAAAAACATTTCTTCAAGAATAGGTATACAAAATTGGTTTAGGAGATGTACATAGTGTGAGCATGTCATCAAGTGATACTTTTAGGCACCTAGCATATTTAGGTGCCCCTACCTTAATAAATAGAAAAAACACTGACTAAAAAGAAAAAACACTAAGTTTTGTTATAGAAGAACTAGCTATCTTTATTGAAAGTTTAAACTTCATAACTATAATAAAATAGAATCCTTCACCTTCAAATGGATCAACTGTAAGTTTTAATTAGTCTTTTTATTTTATTCTACTTTTCCATTTTTTATGTGGACTTTAGTGTTGATTTTTGAACAAATAAAGTGAGCATTAAGAGAGAGAAGAGATTTTTAATCTCATTAAAAGATTAGCATAAATTAAGAACTTGATCATCATATTTTCCATGTAGTGCTATCCAAAACTTTGCATTTACCTAAAATCTTGCATTTATATCATATATAAGGAAGGAATAAGAGTTATTTATCTTCTACAAATGCCCCTTCTTATTAACATAGTCCTAAATGTTATACCTACATTTAATCCCTAAAAGACCATTGTCCCTTTGGGCAGGTACCTACAGAATGAAATTTTTTTTTAAAATTTTTGAAACTATTTTTGAAGATAGGAAAATTGATTAGCTTTGAGGGAATATAACTTATTTTTCAATCAATGCATGGAAACAAAAATTATACCCAAATAGGCTCAAAACAAGGGACCGGGGTAGCAAAAAATATTTCAAAAAATTGAATTTTCAATTTTTTTCAATTTTTTTCTTCATATATTATTTTTTTGTGTACACATAAATCTTTGATTCATTCCAATTGGATTTTTTAAGAGAAAATTATAGACAATTTTGTTTTTTGGGCAATTAGAGCATCTTCTTGAAAAAATAACTTGTCGGATTCATTTCTGAATACAATTTTTATAATTTTTCTAGAAGAAAAGTTCCACATGGTCTATCTTGCTTCTTAGGACAATCTCACCATCGGAATTAGTGCAATTTAATTCCATTTCAGAGATATCAATAATTTAGATTTTCCTTCTATCTCATAACTATTTCTATTTAACAATTTTTTAAAATAGAAATTAAGTTTTTTTTGAATATTTTGAATTTTTCCTGTACTCTCATCTCAATTTTATATCATTAAGATATAAAGCTCAAAACTTTATAGTGCAAAAAGTTAAAGTTAAAAATGTTCAAAGTCAAAAAATCTAGTCCCACAATGTACTAAAAAACTTGTTTATTCTACTTTAAACGTAGATATCATGCAATCTATGCAGTCAAAAATTTTGAATTTTTTTCCATACATTCTCATACTATTTAGATGTAAAATCCTGGTTATATGTGGGAAGAAAAACAATGAAATTTCTTTTACCTTTTGCTTTAGAAATGGTAGTTTTGATTGTTTTTTGACCAAAAAAAAAAGGCCTCAGTCCTTTAGGGGTTAAATCAAAAAGCATCACAAAAAGATAGATATTCATTGCACAATCCATAGACAATCTGAACATAAAATTCTATAAGAACCTTTTGTTGGATTTTTATACATCTAGATAAGTTTGAATTTTTTTTAACTTATTCATATGGTGTCCAAATAATGCATACTAAAAATCTAAAATGCATCAACTAACTCCCTCCCTCTCCTTCTCGCCCTCACGCCCTCGGGCTCTCGCGCTCTCTCTCTCTCTCCCTCTCTCTCCCTCTCTCCCTCTCTCTCTCCCTCTCATGCCCTCTCTCTCTCTCTCTCTAGAGGATCTTGTATTAAACTAGTACAAAAATATGTGGAAGTAACCAAAAAAATTGGCACCTTGTTGAAGTACAATTTTTGGTTTTGAACCTTTATAACTTATAATTTTTGTTCTATTGATTTTGAATTTCTAATTTCATATGATAAAGAATTGAGTTGAAAATCTAGGAATTTAAAAAAAATACTCACTTTATTAGTTTTCACTCATTAAAAAAGTGTAAAATAAAAGTAGGTTCAAGATTGAAAAAAAATTTAAATTGTTAATATCTTTAAGATGGAATTTAAATATTTTAATATCAATAGTGAGATTGTTCTAGCAAAAGATTTTAACCTTGTGAAACTTTTCATTTTGAAAAATTGGAAAAAATTGAGGTAAAAACTGAATCCTACGAGGTTATTTTTTCAAGAAGATTTTTAAATTTGCCCCCAAGACAAGATTGTCCATAACTTTCACATACGAAGTCCAAATGAAATAAATGAAAGCTCCCTATGTACATAAAAACATAATCTATACAAAAAAAAAATTAATTCCTTTCACTCCTAAAAGATCAAACTACTTTTTTGGCTATATAGAAGATTTGGGCAGGCCATTGTGACCAGAAATTTGCATATTTCAGGCTGAAATTTAATTAAAAGTTATAGACAAGGAATATCTTTTATATACAATAAATTTCATGACATTTGGAAATGAAAGTCAAAAGTTATAGCCTAATATGTTACTTTTTTTTGTAGCTAGGCAATTTGGGCAAATTAGAAAAAATCACTTTTTTCAAAAACCAAAATTTGAATTTTTTTTTTAGACTTATATATACAAGGAAAGCTTTGAATCATTCCATTTTGATCAACGAGTCAAAAATTATGAATATTTTCTATTTGCGAGCAATTAAGGATTCCCTACTCTAAAATAAACTTTGAAATCCTTTATCTTATCCAATTTCAATATTTTTCAAAAAAAATAAAATCCTAGGATTTAGATTGTTTATCATACCATTTCAACCATTGGTATTGACATTTTTCAATTCCGTATTTAAATTCTTAATAATTTAGTATTTTGAATCATTCTCTATTACTACCTACTTACTATTTTTTTCCCTATATGTTGTATTATTTCAAACAATCTAGAAATTTTCAAGCATTTGGCCAACTTGTCTAGGAAAAATAATCCAAAGAAGAACCACAATTTGGGTCATTTTTTCATAGAAAAGTGAGCTTGTGAAGTGCAACTGCACAATTTTTTGCAAGGTTGAAAAAATGGTTTTAGTGAATTTGAATGCTTATATCTTACAATCCACACAATGGAATTTTCTGAAATTTTTACCACATGTTTTCAAGTTATCATACTACAAGATCCTTAGATCCTATGGTTACATGTGTCAAAAATTGTTTTTTTTCCAAAAAATTAGTAGTTGTACTAGAAATGGCAGTTTTAGAGCGGTTTTGGTAAATACATAGTCATAGAATTTTAGGAGTTAAGTTATTTTGAAATTTTTTTTCTGCCCACCAAACTAAAAAAGGTTTTTTTATGCTGTAAATTTTTCTCCCAGTTTTTGATTGAAATAAAAATTATATTTTTGGAAAGCTAATGTGTTTTTCTATCTTCACATAAAAATTCAAAAAATTACTACAAATATTGAGACCATAGCAGCTTGCCCAAAATCCATTTTGTCCTTTGAGGGGACAACATATGGGACTTTAGGGGTTAACCTCTAAATGCTCAATCAACCATTTGATTATGAATGTTTTGAAAACTACATTTCATTTCATTAATATTCATTGAGGTTGACTAAAGCAAAAATGTCTTGATAGTCAATCAATCATTGGAAAGAAGAATTCACTACATAAATCAAGGACAAAGATATTTTGGAGAATTCAAAAAGTTACAATTACCTATTATGATTATTATTGTTTAATTTGTCTTACTATCTTCAATTTGAGCACTTAGGGGCAATGGAGACTTTGTAAAAAGTACAAAAACAATCTCTTTGGTGGTTATTTCCTCTTTAATTCCTTCATATTTTTGTAATCCCACTATTCAAGAGACTCTAGGGTTGGCTTAAGAAACACCTATTTTCAATACTTTGAAAATTAACACTTTGTTCATTTGGTTTCCACAATAATATTGTAGAAGAAGAAAATCTAGGACATTCTTTTGAATTCTAACACAATTCAAACAACTACTAGGTGATTTGATAATAGGAACAAATGAACATTGAATTGCTTATTGGGACACATTTAGATGTAGGTTATCTTAATTCCATTTGGACTAAGCTTTGCTTTTGCTCCTATTGTAGTAAGGTTGTCTTTGTTCTTGCATTTTTATTTTACTCCGACAACTTTTTCTGTACTAGAGAAGGGTTTATTGAGGGCCAATTCTATTGTGGAGCAAGCCATGGGGCAAGCTCTATGACAGAATCAACCCTCAATGGACAGTTCTCTAATGTTAAAAGTCACTAGGAATACAATTCCCATGTAGAATCTGCACTTAGGCTCTGCAAAACTGCACAAGCACTAAACAACCAATTTTGTCTCCTAATAGATATACTAAACATGCCGATTCGGACACCAAAAAACTTTTAACATCTACATCTGAGTTGTTGTATTCACACGCTTCCTTCTATTTTTTTTGGTTAGACTTGGTCTCCTTAGGAAGTACTCCAAGGTTTTCAGAATTCTTTTACATTCATAGCTTTGGGAGGAAGCATTAGACTACAACTCCCATGTCGAGGATACCTATTCCAATTCTTCCGGTGCTCTGTCCTTCAATCCCACTTTGACAAAAAGAGTGACGACTAGGCAAGTGCAGACAAGTTGGGTGTTTCCTGATGATTTCGTCATGCCAAAACTTGAGTAAGATTCACTTCTTTTGCATAATTTTACTCCCATATTTTGCTCCCAAAATCACCTTCCTGTGATGAAAAATCAGCGCAAATGAAATCCCTCCCCCATACATTCAGTAGCTACAGTATACCAATGAACTGAACCTCACATCGATGAATTTGTGCTCCTGTCCTTCCCTCCATGCAATTTTCAGTGGGTGTCTCCCGACCATTTGGTCCAGCCAAAACTTAACCTCGTAAGGACTTTGATCCATTGTGAAATGGTCAATCTTCTTATCTGAACTAATTTTAGTCTTTTCAATAGTGTTCAAACAATAGTCTGATATTTTTACTACTTGAAATTCTAAATTCTATATCACTTTGAGAAATTGCAATTTGTTTCGTGAAAATTTCTAATTGTTATTATTGTTGTTGCAAAAAATGAACATAACTGAGTAAAATAGCAAAAATCATTTAAATCATTTGAAATTTTCTCTGGAGGCAAAAGTAGCAATTTTCAATTGGTTATTTTATTTTTTAACAATCAAAATAGCCACATCGAACACCTTGAAGGCAAATTCAACTATCAAACCAAATTTATCCTTTTATTTAATTCATTTACAAAAAATAATTTTCGTCCAATATTTTCCTCCCAAATAAACAACCTCCCATCGATGAATTTGCAGTGACTGTGCTCCTGTCCTTTTTGAAAACGGTTCATTTCACAAGGTTCCCAAAATATTTTCTTAACCTTTAGCAATACTCAAAGCTATATCAATAGTCAGGGATTGATTTATTGATACTCACAGCTTCATCAATATTCACGACTTCAGCTTTGTGGGTTTTTTTAAGATTGAGATTATTTTCATTAATATTTTTTACGATATTCAATTATGTTGCATTATAATTTCTGAAAATTTCATTAGATGTCATATTTAATTATTTGTTGAATTGTTTTTTTTAACAAATTTGACCATAGCATGGGGTATTGAACTAATTGTAGGCTGAAAATATTATTGTATTTTAGTGTAATCAATGCAATGGGCTAACCACATTTTACCCATTGGGAAAAATACTGAAATTTTTCATTTGCCACATAGGATAAAATTTGCAAACTTTTAATTCATGTTGGAATCAAAGGCCCTTCATTAGCTAGGAGAGGTGAAGAAATAGAGAATGAATATGACACAAAACAATAGGGAATTTTCACATTTACCATTGGTTGGGGCAATAAGGGGGGCAATCCTCCTTGGCCATTTACTACATGGGGATCTAAGTAAGTTTTTCCCCTTAAAAATTTATAGAGACTACAAAAGTAATCTTTGGACTTGGTACAAAATTAACCTCTTAGATCTAAGGGATATCATATTCCTAGGTTAGTTTAAACAATGGTGTATTAAAATGGAATAATTTTGGAATTCAGCCTATATAAAATATCATTTTCAAATTTTCAAATTTCTATTTCTAGCAGTGCAAATTTCAAAATGAACTAAAGACCTACAAAAAAATATTCTTGTTTTTTGAAAATTGATCCACAAATTTATAAAATTTTGAATATGGTTCAAATTTACTTAATTATTGACAAAACTAAAAGGAACTCCAAGTAGTTTAGATTTCCTAGATTGTGAAGATGTATTATAAAATGCAACTTGGAAGAATAATTTCATAATGATTTTCAAACAAAAGTTGTAAATTTTGATTTGTAGATCACATCCACGATTCCACATGGTTAAATATACTTTTGCACTAAGGTAAGAATGTTCAATATTTGAAACCAAATATTTAAAATCCCTCTAAGAATAAATTGCAAATTGAACATATGTAATTTTAGCAAAAAAATTATCTTTAATTTTTAGTTACAATATGGTGATTTTTAAATATTTTATTTTATTTACTTCTTCAAGTTGTTTTTGATAGGTCACTTGTTGAACTAGGATAGTCATTTCTTGAGGTTAAATATATTAAAATCCCTTGAACTATAAAATACTCATAAAGATTTTTTTAAGATCTACACCATACAATGATAAGAGAACTAACACAAGAATTTACAAATATTCAAATGGGTGGAAAAAAAATGGTACTTGAAATATGTTTGCATTCATGTGTTTTCAACATCTTTGGAATTTGAATTTGTAGTTCTTAAGTGGTTAATGTAGAGGCACCTAGTGTGAAATCAATTTGGAAAATATGTACATTGAGAGTTTTCTTAACCTTAGAAGGACACCTACTTGTGACCAAGGTAGTCAATAAAAAATGATCAATAGGTGCATTCTTCATTTTATAATAATTTGGAAAATCTTTCATCAATTACTTTTTGGTTGCAAGCATATAAGAAGTCAAGGCATGAAAAAATTGGTTTAGGGTGCCCATTGAAATCTCATTTTGATGTTGTAATTAATCAAAAAGTGTGTACAATGCGGAAGTAGGAACCAAAGTTTGGAAAAAATATAAGACAAAATTCCTTGAAGCACCAAAACTAGAGACTGATGGAGATTTTGGTGCCATGTTTATTTTGTACTAATCTTAGTTAAACCTCCTTGTGACACCTACTTACAAACACATGATGAACTTTATGATTAACTATATTGTATATTTGTTTGTTGGTAACTTGGAAAATTTCATTTTTCTCTGGCAACCATCTTTAATTGTGTAATTGAAGGTTCACTAGGTTCACTAGGTCGCCTCTCCAATGACAAAAACAGGTGCCTCTCCCTTACACATTAGGAACAATCATTAACTCACCGGTGTTCATTTGTGGCCAGTCAGGTCTCCCACCCGGCTTCTTGGAGATAAAGCCCACCTCCATTAAGCCCGACTTACCTTCGCAACGGCTACAGTGTTGAGAACCGTTGCAGCACACACCGCACCCTTTTGGTCTGCTCCGTTCCGTTGCACTGCTTCCGTTTTGATTCTGGGCTTTCTTGCAGGAATTTCATCCCTCGGAATGAACCAAGTAAGTTGTAAGTTAGGACCATCAGACAGGCTTCGGAATCATGAAATGGACTACATATGTCAGTAGTAACCCTGGAAGATACAGGCTCTAAAAAGTAGCTCACGGTTTCAACTGCAGTAGCATTTGTTTCTAGTGAAAAATGGATGACTTTTATCTCGTTTCTTTGTGTGCTTCGGTAGAACTTTTGGTACTGGGATACTGGTATCCACATAATTGAGTAAAATTTATGACATAAATTATTTGCTTTTTGCTTAATTTGCTTTCATTTGCTTAATTTGAGGGTTTTGTTTCAGAAAATAGAAAGCTGGTGTCGTGTTCAGTTGCACTCTCGGCTTTTAAGACTTCATTTTGGCAATCATAATCTCTTTTGCTTCTGAAGAAAACAAACAGAATAAAGCTTACTGAATCTAGGATTCTAGGTTCTACTTGGTTGGAAAACTCCGATGCTTACCCTTCACACAATAACATGATCCAACATGCACAACAAGAATTCTACTTTTTCGGTTTGACAAGTAGAAGGGTTGTGGGCAGAATCCAGCGACTACTAACCTCAACTCTCGATCGACCAGTTATCGATAACACACAACAAGAGATCAGGAGCACATGAGGAATCAAGCATCACAATTTCAGCAACAATTTCAAGTCAACAAAAACAGACAACAATACAATGCCTTGAGATAACCCAGTGACACAATGCCTTGGAATAGAACAATGATAACCCAATGTTACAATGTCTTGACGTAAGTCACACTTAAGACCTCTATTAGGAACTACACTAAAATGACATCCTACACACTTTTTACACAACCAAATACTGCGTATATTCTTTTGGACCCCACTACAACAGGCACACATTCAAATACTTTTCTTCCTGGACCCCAAGCAGTCAACTCAAAGAGGTGAAGGTGTATGTGTGGACCACTATTGATACGAGTGGTCGAATATTGATACAAAGAATCACAATTGTACATAAGGGAGGGGACAAAAAAAACTGGTGCCGTTTCTCAACGGCCAGTTGAACCCCAGCAGAGTACACTATAGTAGTGACCACACTCCAGTGCGCTTCATCAGCTCCAGCAGCAGCAGCAGCTTCTTTCGCATCGCTGCGTGCCGATCGATTTCCAGTGACAAAAATCTGCTTCTACCAACGCAGACTAATATGACTCTTCCTCTGGTACAAGCTTGTAAGCACTCTTTCAAGAGCAGCGTCATCTCGCAGATCCGTGAAGTCGGAAGCTCTATTTCTGTAGAGGTGAAAATATTGTAACAATGAAGGGTCGGAGGATGCCGACAGTCTGTGATCCTGCACTGCAAAGAATATATGACGGCAAAAAATGTTGTACATCTGAAAACTTGTTGCAGCATTGCATCCTCCGACGATCACCAGTTCATTAACACAGATAGTGAAACCTGGCAGTCTCGTTGAGCGTTGAAAAACGCTCGTGGTGCTCAACAGAGTCTCATGGCACATTGCTGAGGAAGACGGTGACGGTAGTGGGGAAGATAAACCCTTAAACCCTAGCTTCCGTCCTCGAACTGGACTTCTTCCATGAACCCAAGCGCCTCCATGGAAACATAGTCCTGGTTTCGGAACTTGCAAATGAACTGCACCACCCGGTAAGCATCTTCAAAATTCGACATCGGACCAAGCGACACTTGCACGCAGTTGAACTTCGGCGTCTGCTCGAAAACCCCAGTGCTCTTCACTCTCTCCTTGGGACCTCCAAGCAAATTCGCAACTCCAGGATTACTAAACGGTCCCACGGCGAGAGTGATCTGGTTCTTGGCCGCCAATCGCTGCACCAAGGACGGCATAACAACCTCACCAGTACTATCAAGCACGTTAAAGGAAATGATGTTTCCTCGATTCTCCGCCATGTAAGGACTGTACACATTCACCAAGCTCCAGTCATCGGGGTCAATATGGCGCAGTCCCTTGAGCTTTTGCACCATCCAAGTCGCGAGCGCCATCACGCGCGTGTTGATCACGTCGAGACCCACCGCCTGCAAGTGCTGTAACCCTAGATCAAGCCCGGCGAACGACAGCTTCGACAGGCTCTCGTCTTCTGCAACGATGTGGAGATCCTTCGCATTGATAGGCGACGGCTTCGGTGTCAAGGTAATAGCATTCGAATGCGACGAGACGGTGAAGCTCGCTCTTCGAATAAGCAAAAACCCCATTCCCGAGGGATACCCGACGATGTTTTGAAAGGATCCAAGCACGAAGTCTGGTTGGTTTTGCGTCAAGTCGAGAGTTCCCGTTGGCAGCAACGTCGACGCATCTAGCAGCACATGCCAGCCGGAGTTTCGGGCCTTACCGATCCAATGCATAGAGTGTCGTATTCCCGTGATGCTCGACTGCGCGGGGTACACGAACAAGCTGCCGCTGGGTTGGAAGAGATGCCGTTTCATCAATGGCCGGATGGACGATTTCGACATAGACAGATCCGATTCCTCCAAAGGCGCCATCACAGGCTTCCCTCCCACTCTCAACGCCGCGGCCACGAGCTGATTCACCGCGTCGTGATTATCTTGGCACAGCAAAAGCGGGCTACTCTTTTGAAACGGATATGAATTCGCCACCAAGCGATACGAAGCTTTGAGTCCCGTTGTGAAAACCGTAGTGTACACCGAACGATTCGTGTTAAGCATTTTCAGCAACCTACCTTGCGCCATAGCCGCGTATTCCACCAGGGAGCTGGATTTCGTTCCGAACATGTGCCCTTCCGCCATCACAATCCGCATGTGCTCTTCCATTTGGAAGCGCGACGAAAGCGCCAAGCTTGCGTGATCCATGTAAACGTGGCGGTGCAGCGCCAGCTTCGGATACTGGTCACGCCGCACATTTTCCAGCGCGAGCGTTTCAAAAAACGCCGTGTTCGCTTGCAGAAACTTCTCCTCCGCATCGGCATACTCCGCCGCTTCGTCGATGCCGTCCTCCGCCTCCGATTGGTACGAGGCCGCGGACATGGACCGATCGAGGTGCTCGTCTTCGTCGGTGGACGACGACTCGCACGTCCAGCTGCGGCCCGAGTGGTCGCGTCGGCTGTCACTGTTGCGGGGGCGCGAGCTCAACACGGGCTCGCAGCTCTTGCGGCGACTGTCGTCATTGGAGTGAAACGCTCTCTCCACTTCCGCTGTCCAGCATTTCCTCTGGGCCTGCTCCTTGATGACTTCCACGCTCTTCCTACTGGCAAACGGGACAGGGCTCCGTGCGGACAACGCCACTTCATGCGCGGAGGGAATCAGCGTCGTGTCGATGGTGTACTTGCTCGGATGCGCCTTCTTCGTCGCCGCCACGGGCGTCGTCGCGGGCACGCGGTAGAAACTCTCGGAGGCGTACCCCGGATCTTCACCTCTCAGAATCCCTCGGATCGTCTGCTTCTTGGTGCCCGAATGCGGAGACCACACAGTGCGCTCATTGTCACTCTCGGCCTGAAATCCCATCACAACGCACCATAAATCTCCTTGCCCAAACCCAAACTCCTCAGAAACAAAGAATCCACCCCAAAATAACCACCTCCCTGACCTAACAAACAAACACGCACTAAGATTGACACAATGCCGAGAGCTCGAGCCAACCCAACACACGAGATTGCACTCCACACACGCTCGATTCCAACCATACCTGAGCGTGAGCGCGCGGCCCGGATCGCAGCTTGCTAAACTTGTGAAACATGATCCCTCGCTCGTCTCACTGCCCCTCTCCTCCGAATTCCAGCATCGGCCACTTGCAACCTACCACCACAATCTCTTTCACAATCTCTTTTCACAAGTCTCCACTCCCCTGTCTGCTTCTTCACACCCTCAACACCCAAAATTCCATTCTCCTCACAAGCTCACCCCACTCTCCTTCAAATCACCCCACCCTTGCACCCAGCAAATTGACAACGGACACAACCCAATTCCGAGACTACTGAGCCTAAACTACAGAATTGCAAGCGGTGTCGGAGGATGTGAAAATGCTGCCCCTAGGTGACGATGAAAAGGCGGTTGATAACTTGGAGAGAATTTGGGGGAGAGGTAGGTGCAGGGGTGATGAAGTGAACTGTGAAGCTCGGTAGGCAGGCTGGGGTGTGCTGAAGTAGGAAGGTACTGAATTGTGAGAGGGAGGGAGGGTGCGGAACTGCGGACGCCGGGGACACGGAACTGGGCTGGATTTTAAACCGCAGGAGGCTAAAATGGGGCTGTGGGCAGGAGCACGCTTTGATTGCCTATGCTTTTTATAGCGTGGCCTCGGAATGCTCGCAATCCCGGCAGCGGGGCTGCCTCGTGAAGAGTGATCGGCCCGCCTTGTTGCCCTATTCCCCACGCGCAGACGCGCTGCATACCGCATCTCTCTACCAACTGTCCTCCTGTCCTGGGCCCGGAGGTGGCAGGCGTACCGGTACATGCCGTCGCGCCATCCCTTTTTATTATTTTCATTTGTCGTCGTGTGTGGCGTCGGTCACGACGGGCTCGCTTGTGCTGCTTTCTTATTCATTTGGGTTTGGAGTCTTGCGCCTGCGTGAGGAAACGACGAAAATAATCAGTCCCCTCGGGTCTTAAGCATAACCCCCAAAAGGACGGAGTCTACAGGGGCTCTGAGTGGCTCTCATAAGTTTTCTTACACTTACAAAACTGCCATAACTAATTGAGAAATTAGGGTTTTTTCAACAAATTTGCACATGTTGAAGCACAAGTGAAACACACTACTGTGAAATGATTTAATTCTTTTTAAAAGCAATTTTTAATTTTTCAAAGAATTTAATCATACTTTTTCAGAGAAAAAAGCTTTTAATACGAATATGTTTTTCCAAAGATTCTTTAGGGAGCAAAATAAAAATTCTTTTTGGAATTTTCTAATAAGATTTTCTCAAAAGTCAAAACTTTATTAAGTGAGATATTTTTGACTAAAATTTGACTCCAAATAGTTATATTCTTTATCTTTTATTCTAAAAAAAACTTCAAAAAAACTCATGAAAAATCAAGTATGAATATTTTCCACACTTTACAAATTTTCTACAATTTTTGGAGTTTTTTTGGAGTGAATTATAAACAAATGCAGAGTCATATTTTAGTTAGATATATTTCACTCAATAAAATTTGTAAAGTTGTAAAATTCTTACCCCAAGAAATTCCAGAAGCGCATTTTTATTACACAAACTAAATTTTTGGAAAAAAGAAAAATCTTATTTGTATCAGTAGTTTTTTCACTGATAAATTTGATTTAATTTATTTTTAAAATTATAAAAAATGGTTTAATAATACAAAGTTTTATTTCATGCAAATGTGTTACTTGCACCACAACATGTCTAAATTTTTGTTTTAAATCTCTAATTTCTCAATTAGTTATGGCAATTTTTGTAAGTGTAAGAAACATTTTGAGAACCACTATCATAGAAACATAATTTCTAATGTCACAAGTTTTTCCTCTAAATCAGCTCAAGACCGTTCAATGATCTCTCTCACATAAACATAAAAGTACAGTTTTTATTTATTTTTTAAATTGACATAAGATAACAGTAAATCACTTCGTATACAAATTAGGAGTTTATTTTTTTTGTTTTTAGGAAACTGCAGATATTTAATTTTCTTACTTATATATTCTATTCTACGCTGATTCCATTGGACTGGCTGGCAACGAAGCCACACCTGAGTTTCAATTTCCTTTTGTGTGATAGAAGTGGAACGTATGTTTTCTATGTTTGTAACTGTGCTGGGTACTCGGTTTCCATTCCTGCTTGAGCCAATTTTTGATAGCCAGTGATGTTTTCACACCTGTGCTGCCCATCAGAATATTTCACAATTTTTCCTTTCATTTTTAGTAAATGACGAATTGGGGAGAATCTGCTCTTGTTTTATTTTCCTGAGACAACTGGACTTGAAACCCATCGATTATTTTTGCGGTGGAGCTTTGACTTCTTTTTTTAGCGCTGTATATTTGCCCTATTTTCCCACATGAGGAGAGCACATACTGGAAGAAGGGACTGAGAAACTCAAGACACCGAATTGCTCAGGAGGTTTGATCGTTGTAACTAAAATCTTTTCTGCAATAGAAGTAAAGCTGATCCATTTGTTACACAAACCCAAAATAAATTAATTGGAATAGAGTATGCAAACGTTGAACGTTGCATATTAAAATCTGGTAATTTAGCACTTTGCAGTGAATCACCGAGCTCGTGTTGTTAAAATATAAGCTTTACGTTCCGACTGAGACAAGGATACCTCGTAGTTAATGTTTTTGTATCATTCATCATGTTTTGTTTGAAAGTTAAGGAAGGTTTGGAAGCGAGTGCAATTCCAAATTTGGCAGCTTCGTTTGCATTGTCTGCACGATTTGGACGGGAATTTCTGAACTTCGATGGGTGCCCCACAAACGCAACAGTGAAAAACTCCGACTGACTGTTTGCTATTACGATATTTTTGAAAAAATATTGTAAACTTTGCCGATGTGCTATGTATAGAAAAATTCAAGCCCACCTTCTGAGCTTCAACAAAGCTGTTCCCGATTTCTAGCGAGCCGCAATCTACATGGACTTCATGTGAATTGATAATACGTTTGCATTTTCTGTGGAGTCTCAAATCACAGCATTACCGCTCAAGTTATCGGAGCGAAATCGGCACTACAATACTGGGAAGGCGCGAATGCTTTGTTTCTCATTGTTCAGAATCTGGTCTTCTTCTTACACTGATTGTGGTAATAGTGGTGGTGGTGGTGCCGTGGTGGTGGGGGGAATTAGCTTCGCCTTGAACAGGAGTGTCACCACAAAATTGGTACACTACAGTTTATTTAATTCTGCATTCATGCACAATATTGCGAATTTGGTAAAATGGTGTCACACGCACAATTAGGACAAGTCGGTGTAGCTTACAATGTGGTTTTCAAGGTTTTTGAACATTGTAAATTTCTAACTCGTGAGAAAAAACCTCAGCGAGGTACACGACCAGTTGTTGACTTTTCAGTGTTAATGTGGCACCATCCCATTGGCAACCCATCATCATTTGTCATTACAAGTTGCAACTCATAACCTTTTTTCCTTTTAAGCTGTTTGCTACACCCTTGGATTATGAAGATCAAAGGTTGTGATTGAAAAATGTACAATTGGTTATATATGATAACCTATTTGTTGCTAGTGTGGTTCATTGGTTATCTATTACATAATTGTAAAGCAAAAGGTCAGATATATGATTTAGTGGAGGTTATGATACACTTCATGGGGAGTACAAACATGCCAAGACAAGGCTTTTGACATTTCTAGCTTTGATTTACTCAGAGGCATGACACTCCCTCTAATGTAGAGGAATGTGAGTGGTTATCCTAAAGGTTGTATCACTCCAAAAAATCTTGCCAAGAGGGCTAAGCTAGCCTATGATAAACTAGCCTATGATAGGTAGAATGATTGGTTTTACCTTATTGGCATTGTTGAATTCTTTTTAAATTGATGTGAAGACAAATGTGAAAAATGTGGGGAGAAATTGAAATTTTATTCTTTTGACAAAGTATAAATTTGTTATGAATTTTAGGAGTGTATTGTCCAATTTGTCCAAAAGAGTCTCTAGACCATCCAAAAACCAACAAAAAGTGTATCTGTAATAGTCATCTTATTCACCTATAACAATCATAATACTTTTTAATATGGCCACAATATGAAGGCATAAAAAACTCACTTCTATGATGAATTTACACTCAGAAAGTAAGAGTTCATGTTGTAGTCACTAATCATTCAATCACCACCATCCAAGACATTGATTTGAGCATTGATTGTGGTCACTAACTTAATCTAATGTAGCCCAAATCTCATTTATTGAAAAAGTTTGTTGTGGGTTGATCAATGCAAGATTTTAATACATCATCACAAACTTTTGCCTTTGTAGAAATTGGTATAATGTAGTAATATTTCAATATGCACTGATGACTAGTCATGTGACTATTACAATTGTTTCACACTTGCTACTAGAACAAATATAATTGTTCAAGGGTCAAATAAAGTAATTACACTTAATACCAACCCTACAAATTCTTGCAAAAATGTACTCCCACTATTTACAAGAGTCTAGGATTGGTATTAAAAATAGTACCTATTATGAACATTTAAAAAATTCATAGTTTACTTATATAGTGTTCAAAAAATGCATACTAAAAGAGTTAAAAAAAAAAAAACCCTTTAAACTACTCATGACATCTTACAAAAATTTAAATATAGTTATAATGGGAACCATGCATAATTGCTCATTTGGTTGTTTTGAGGTGCAATTATTTTATTGTTAACCCCTAAAGTTTCATTGTTAGGGTAGGAAACAAAACGGATATAAGGTAGGCTTGTATAACTACAATTTTTGACATAAATTTTTGAAACTTGTTCTTAAGATAGAAAATGACATAGGATTTACAGGAATATAATTTTTATTTGAATTATTCCAATTTGGTGCCTAATAGCAAAAGTTATGCTACAATAAACTCAAAATAGAAGAGACTAGGCAACAAAAAAATCCACAAAATCTTGAAATAAAATTCAATTTTCTTTCTCATAGATTATATTTTTGTTTATTTGGACTAATGATGCACAAGTTACAAAGCTTCTTGTTTTGTGGACAATCATAACATCTTCTTGAAAAAAATAACTTACTACATTTGTCTTTGAACTAAATTTTCAAATTTAAAAAAAAAAAAATTCCACAAGGTTAATTTTGCTTGCTAGAATAATGTCATAATTGGGATTAGTGTGTTTCAATTCCATCTTAGTTTAGAGCTATTAACAATTAAGTTTCTCCTTCAATCTCATACCAACTTCTACTTCACAATTTCTTTTAAGAATGAAAAATCACATATTTCATTTTGAGGTTTTTTTCACCCTAAACTTTCAACTCAAATCTTCGATACCAAATTTTCTTAAATCAAAATTTTTTAGTACAAAAATTTTAAGTTATGGAGATCCAAAGTTACATACTCTAGTTAAGGAACATGCTCAAAAACACCCACTTTCTTTACTTCAAACACAAATATCTCATAATCTACACGGTGAAAGTTTTCCAAAATTTTCTTCCTCCTATTCTCATATTAGTCTAATATAAGATCTTATAATTAGATATTCCAAAAGAACAATATGTAAAGTAACTTTTTTGCTCTTTACAATACAAATGGTGATTTTTGAATTTTCATGTTTTTTTAAAATGAAAAAGGGCCTTGGAATGGAACCTTGGAGGTAAATTCGAATGAGATTCCCCATGGAATCAGCCCTTTTCTATATATGGCATTGATTTCCTTGAACGGGCTCAGTCCTCCTTTTCTAGGCTTTTTCATTTCATTTCCCCTAGACTAAATAATTTATTTGTCTTTTCGTCTTTAGAACCTCCTGAATCCACATCCGCCTGAAATTAATACTATAAGGAGTTGGGTTCATGCATCATTTAATTTGGACTCCCTCTCTCCTTTGTGGAATGATGGTTTTTGTGCTTTTGTAGGTGAAAAATGGGCCCCCTCATTTAATACGTGGAACTGCCATTGGCTTGCCTACCTGGATGTTGGTTTGCTTTTCCCCTTTGTTTGTCCTTTTGAATCCCATGGATAATGGGCTATCAAGGAGCATATTATATTTGAAGGTTGTGGGCTACACTCAGGATGCAATGATGCCCTAGTTGGAATTATCTCAAAATGTTCTCTAGATTCAGAAATTCAGATGCAAATTAGAGGGCTAGGATGACCTGAAAAATGTCTCTTTGAGATTCTGATGGAAGGCGGTAGAGGGCTAGGATCGATCGACTTGGGTCAACTTGCTTGGCAACTTGGGCCAGAGAGGATTGACCCCATTACAAAAAATTTCAGGCCTCGGGAGGTCTGCCAGTTTGGAATTGCCCGTAACTACCCCGGTGTCATTAGAGAGGAAATTCCTCAGTTTTTTAATTTTTAATGAAATCTGTTGATGTGGCACTATTTGTGCCATGTCAGCGTCACATTAAGTTTTCATATTTTTTTCCAAAAAAAATTTCAAAATTTTTATTATTTATTATTTTCTTGTAATTGCAGTGTGGGGCGCTGAAAACAGATTTCTTAACGGCCCTCCACAGGGCTCAGATTTTTCCTAATGTTTATTGCCTCATGTAGAAAACACTGAAATTTTTTATTTGTCACATATGATAAAATTTGCAAATTCTGAATTCATATTTGCAATCAGAGACCCCAAATTACTTTAAAGACGTGTTGAAATTCAAAATTTAAGGAGCACAAAATAAGGGGCAATTGAGGGGTCAATCTTCCTTGTCCGTCAACTTGTAAGCTTATATCAGGGGAGAGACGCTAAACCCGTTCTATGAAGGGTGAAACGCAAGATTTTTTTTACTCCTTTGGAAAACTCTAAATTTTTTTATTTTTCACCAATTTTTTTTGCAAATTTTGAATTCATATTTGCAATCAGAGACCCCAAACTAATTAGGGAGGTCTAGAATATATCCTATATTAGGCTCAAAATAGGGGACTTTTTTAAAATTTTTACTCCCATTGAACCCCAAAATTACCGTCATGAGCCCACTTTGTGTGTTTAATTTAGTGTCTTGCATATATCAGTTTCTTGTGAGTTCATATTGATAAGGTAGTAACTTAATCTTGTGGAGACGGGCCCATGACCATTGATTTCAAGCCTCAACTTCATTACTATGTTTGCCACCATTTTGCAATTAGATATAAATGTGAAATATTTAAGTTTATTTATTAAAGATGAAGTCATATGTCTACTATACGTGATGAAATTTTCAAATATTTTGGAATTTTTTTGAAACTATTATAAATTTCTTAAGAAAAAAATGAATGAAATTCATATCAAATACAAAATATACTAAAAAAATATGAAATTTTCACCATAGATGTATATTATAGTATAGAGCACTACGGTATAAACCAAAGTTTCTGCTTCACTCTAAAATTAAAAAATCAACAAACCATGGTTATAAACCCAAAGTTCATATTGCTATAAAGTATGTATTGAAATTTTTGAATTTTTCAAAATTTCCAATTGGAGTAGAAATTGCCCTTGATAAGCTTCATTTCATTAATGGAATTCAAATTAAAAAAAAACATCTTTATGAATAAAGTTCACATCAAGAAAACCAGCAATAAATTGCCAAAATACACTACAACGAAGATCTATAGATTGAGCATTTCATTAGAGGATTTATGGGGGGTCAGGAGGGCCTTTCACCCGATCCTATTCTTGTTGTTTCCATTGTCAATTTTGTTTTTTTGGGAAAAAAAATTGGAAAAAAAAGCAAAAATTTAGAATGAAAAAAAAAATTGAATTTGTTTTTGATGACGTGGCAATCGCCATGCTATGTCAAGCAGTAGCTGCAAGGCTGTTCTTCCAACATTAGTAGCCCGAAGAACTCGGAGCCCTCCACAATTGTTGAAATTCTTCTAATGTTCTTTAGAAAAATCAATAAGGCCATAAGAAAGGGATTTACAATACAATTCACTAAAATCTACTCAAATACCCTCCAAATAAATAAATTGGATGAAAAAACATTTTTTCCTATCCTATAGTGCCAAACGAAGTCATCCAATGGACCACTCTACTCCATTGTGTCCCTACACGATTTACCTTTAAAGGACGGATTAGTAACCATGGAAATCATTCATTCTAATACCATGTGTAGAATTAAAAATTTTTTTTAAATCCAAAAAGCTCTAATTGGAAGTCAAACTATTATAGAAGACCTCCTCTTTTCACACAAAACTTGCCCTTTTGCCCTACACCCAATGATTCTTTGTCATTCATCAAACACTAAATGTTTGTGGTGTTATTTATAGATTAATCCTTGAAAGACGTGGCCCCCTTTTCCAAGGTAGTCATCAAATTGCTTTGATTATTGGAGCAATAGGTGCATTTTGTGTTTCTATAGTGAACAATCAAGTCATTCGTTGGATGTTTTTTGGCCTCAACATCATTTAAGGGTCAAGCACTTCGCCATCTAACATCTAAACGACAAGAAGATTCATATTTTTTTCGCAATATTGCTTGAATGAAAGTCATCCTAATTTGTGAAGATATTTTATCAAGTTGTCTTTCTATCTAATGGTTGGATTTGGTGTTACTAGAATACATTGTTTTTCTAAAATTACAAATGTAGAAGTATGTCAAGTGGTTGACTAAGCCAAAATTACATTGACTCTAGTTTAACACCGAATTTGCAAAAACTAGAATTTATGAAAATTTCAAAAAATCATCATGTCAAGAAAACCTCATTTCAAATCCATTCCAACAAACAATATTCAAGACATGATAATAATGTGCTTTAATTGAATTTTGAAGGAATTTTGAAATTTCCTTTTGAAAATTTATAAAAAAATATTAGTGATAGCATTGGTGAATCTAATTGTATGGATGGAGTTTGAATTACAAAGTCTACAATTTTTGTTCGTATATCACTTCCAAAATATTTTTGCAAATAGACAATCTTTTTTCAAATTGTCAATTTTGGAGAACACTCCAAATATTTATGTTAGGTTAAACAACACTAAGGTTGAAAAACATCCAATGGATTACTTGATTGTTTATTGTAAAAACAAAGAATGCACCTATTGGTTCAATAATCCAACATTTTGGTGACTAACTTGGTTATATGAGGCCTTGTCCTTTAAAGGTTAAAGTTACTTAGTAGGAATTTTTTAAACTCTATTTTGTTTAGTAAGGCCCTAGAACCATAACATTATAGAACTAAACAATGGTCCTCCCATGCTCAACAAATATTATGCCTCTCTACATGTGTCAAAGAGACTCTCAACTAATTTTGGGATTGGGTTGTAGAGGAGCTATAGAAGACATGATCTTCTTTACAAGGATGCTAAAGGATCCCTTCTTCATTGGTAAACAATGTTATGACATGGCCATGTGGCATTATAATTTCCCATACAATAAAAGATTATATGAAAATGCATTTTTTACGATTCCTAAAAGATACTTTAGTAGGCTTGCTAAGGTAGCTTTTCTTATGACTTGCTCAAATTTCTGACTTTCAAATTGGCTTCCCTTCCATGGTGTCTACGAAACTAGAATACTAAATTAAATTGATATTGTTCCATACTTACTTACTTGCCCCATGATCAAACCCCAAATCATTAATGCTAAAGGCAAAATTGCCCAACCAAATATAAGTAAACTCACTTTTGATGGAAATGGAATTAAAATTTAAGAATATTATCACCAAAAATGCATCCAAATTACTTAAAATTGGCATTTTAAAATTTGAAGTTCAATATGGGACAATTGGATAGTTCTTGGAAGCAAGAAGACAAAAGAATGAGGAGGCACTACAAATCATATTGACACAAGAATAATTAGGTGAATAGCATGCAACATTTGGCATGTCATTTATACCATTTTCCTTTCATAATCCCTAAGGGCATCCTCAATAGGAATGGTGACAAGTATTTCTTGCAATTTTCCCTAGTTACAATAGTACTTGCAATTGGTCCCTAGACTAGAACAATCATTGCCAAGCTTTTTGCTATGTATATACATATCTTGCAACCAAATCAATGAAATCATCTACAATGGGACAATATGATCAATCTACATGTTGAGGTCACCTTCTTTTGAAGTCGAGTTTTGGTCAAGTGTTCTCCATATGTCACATTTAACTACTTTTGGTCTATTCATTGAATTTTGGACAAAAGATCGTGGGATCCCTTGATTGTGGAATTGGGAGATCACTCAATGTTTTGCACAAATTTCCCAATGTTTTGCATTATTTTCCAATGATAAATTTTTTTTTCATGATGACCATTATTAATTCTGGATTTTCAAAACTCTAGAAGTAGTTAACCCCTAAATGCCCAAAGCTTGTTTTGAGCTTCTTGGAATTTGCTCTAAGTTGTATCAAATATTTTTGAACTATAACCGTGCAAATTCAAACTAGACATGTTAGAGATTTTATAGGAAGAAAAATACAACAGTATCACCTATGGAGTGAAAGATTATAATGTTTGACCATGAGGGTGTTAAAATTGCAAAAGTGATGTGAAGTCTTTCAATTTGCTTTTCGCAAGTCAAATCTAAAAAGTTGGTGACCAAGAAATATGAGGTTAAAGGGCCTAATACATATAACCCCAATCAATTTATGGCTTCTTAAAATCTACTCTGAAATTCTTTTAAATGAATTTTGAATGTGATTTTTTCTTCAAGATCTAGTGTATTTGAGGCTCATTTTCAAGAGCTTTCAACACTAAGGGAAGTCAAGATTGCAATGAGTATCCTTTCATAAAATCTTGAATAGAAAAATCACTATCATTTATTTTCATGATCTGATTTTTGATGCTAAAACTAGACTTCAAGAAGAACTTTCCAAAAATATAAACTACTAAATATAGCAACTTGGTTAGGTTTTATTTAACTTCAAAGTTTTGCAAACACCAAAATTTGGTGCCTTGGGCATTTAGGGGTTAAATGTGGCATCCATCATTTGTAAGTGGAGAAGTATATATTTTCGGTTATTGCTTGGATTCAGTAACCCACCTGATTGTCCCTCTGCTCTCAATACTGCTCTCGATCACTAGTTCAATCCCCATGAATACAAAATAGTTCGTCAAGCCCTTCACCTTATCTGTTTCTCGAAATGTTGTGTTGGAGCCTTCCCCCATTACTCTTGCTTTTGTTTTTCTCTCTGTCTCACAGTGGACGTCTTTCACAGCAGGAACTAAGCGGCTTCAGATCTTAGGAGCACAACTTCACTGAGTTGTTTTCTAAACAACGGAGCAGTCTTGTCGCTCTAATTCCATGTTAAGCTCAAAACACACACACACACACGCACACGCTGTAGTCTAAACTAATAAGCACAAACGATAATGACAGTAAAAGTGTCGACTGTATATTGCAAGGGAGAATTGAAGGCCCTGACTGACTTCAATACAAGAGGAACAATCTAAACTAAGTAATAACGAATGTTCCCGTATTGAAAGCGATGAAACAGTGAATGAATGAAACCGACTGATCTGTACCGCCCAGGTGACACGAAATTGTGGCCAAGAAGAAGCTACGGTAAAACACCGTGTGAGCGGAGTTTCAACAGAGAGAAGATCGACCTCGTCGAGAATAAGAGTGATTCAAAGAGAGGATCATTTGGGGTACAACAGAGAGTCCTTTCAGAACACTCCTGCCATTGAGACACAAAGATTGCGTTCTCCTTTTGAGTGACAAAATTACATTCATCGCGACACTTGATCCAGGAAACTACAATGAATGGAGTATGAACTAGCTAGCTAGCCATACGTACTCGAGTGTATAGTATCAGACCACACAATTCAAGTGAGCAAACTGATTGGTAAGAAGTAATGGCCTGGTTTTCAAAAAATGAAACCACAACGATCCTAACAAATTTGGCAAAGCACAGTGATTCGGAAAACCTTGAATGCAAAGGCAACAACCAACAAATGAAAGTGTTTGCCAGAGCAGTAGCCCCTGCAGCAATGTCTTCTCGGGTGTGATGCCGGTGATGGTCTCCCGCCCTCGAGGATAATCGAGCAGGAATCTCCAGAGCAATGTGGATGCCTTCGATGCCGCGCGAGAAACGTCTTCATAGTATGTTTGCAGTCCTCAAGAAGGTCAGTATTCCAGGGTTCCACGTACAGCATTCTTCTTTTTCTTTGGAAAAGTAGATACTCAAAAGAACAAACTTCTTGAAGAACAAACAATCAACAACACTGCCTCATAATGTACTCAAAAGATGCAATAACTACATTAACCCCTAAAGGACCGAGACCTTTTTTCTGCCAAAAAACACTGAAAACTGCCATTTCTATAGCAAAGAGTAAAAAAAAATTTAATTGTTCTTTTTTTCACATCTAACCATGGGATCTTAAACCTCACTAGTATAAAAAAAGTGTGGAAAAAATTTCAGAATTTTTCACTGCACAAATTGCAAGATATTTGCATTTAAAGTGGAAAAAACAAATTTTTCAGCACATTGCGGGACTGGATTTTTTGACTTTGAACATCTTTAACTGAAAACTTTTGCACTACAGAGTTTTGAGCTTTAAATCTTTACAGTGGAGAATTGAGTTGAGAGTCTGGGGAAAAAAAGAAATTCAAAAAAACTTAATTTTTATTCTTAAAAAAATTGTTAAGTAGAAGTAGGTACGAGATAGAAGGAAAACCTAAAATATATGAATATTTTAGATGGAACTAAAATGCACTAATCCCAATGGTGAGATTGTTCTAGCAAGTAAACCAAACCATGCAAAATAAAAGATTTGAAAAATTTGAAAAATTGCATTTAGAAATGAATCCTACAAGTTATTTTTTTCAAGAAGATGCTCTAACTACCCGAAAAACAAGAATGTCCATAACTTTCTCATAACAAATCCAAATGAAATGAATCAAAGCTTTTCGGATAGAAAAAAATATAATATATAAAAAAAATATTTTTTAAGAAAACTTCAAATTTTTGCAAATTTTTTTTTGTTGCCCGAAGTACCCCTATCCCCTCATTTGAGCTTATTTGGTCATAACTATTGTTCCCGGTCATCGATTGTGAAAAAAATTATACTCTCATAAAGCTTATCAATTTTTCTATCTTCAAAAAAAGTATAAAAAAATTACGACAAAAATTCAGCCCGTAGGTACCTGCCCAAAATCCCATTTGTCCCCTAAAGGAACAATGGTCCTTTAGGGGTTAATACTACTACTTTTCAAGGGGTTTTTTTTTCATTTTTTATGAAGTGTCAAATTGGCAATATAAAATGTTATAGTGGTGCTCCAAATTTCAACATTCATCCACATATTGGATAGAAACTACCACGTTAGCACATATCACATATCCATAATTTTATTTTCATCCATTCTTTGGCAAATTCATCCAATAAATTTTTGTAATTTGATGAATTTTGGTGATTTCATCCAAAATTTTATTTTTTATATTCTAAGGGTTGGTGTAGGGTCAATTATTTTGGTGCAATTTGATAACAAATCACTAGAAAAAAAAAACACTACTACTTTTTAAGTAAGTAAGCCAACACTTTTTTTTTTTTTTCATTTTTTATGAAGTGCCAAAGTGACGATATAAAATGTTATAGTGGTGTTCCAAATTTCAACATTCATCCACATATTGGATAGGAAAGATCATATTCACACATATTACATGTCCATAATTCTATTTTCATCCACAATTGGGCGATTTCATCCAATTTTTTTTGTAATTTGAAGTTTTTTGGTGAAAAACTTCAAGATTTATTGCCATATTTTAGCTAAATTATTGTTTTGGTTGCAATCTAGCATAGGAAGCCAAAAAAGAGGCTCTAAAGGGAGTTGCTCAAACTTCTTGAAGATAGGTCCTCTTGATGCAAAACCTCCTCCCATTGGATTTTAAGTCAATAAACTAAATGTGGTGTATAAAAGTATGCGTGAATTGAACATATTGAATTACACAACAGATTTTAATCACTGAATATCCAAAGCATCACATTTTTTTGACATAACATTGAAGTTAAATAAAGTCTTGCCAAGTTACTTGTTGTAGTACTTTTTTAGAGGTGAATACCTTTAAAGCCTGGCATCAAAAATTCAATTTTAAAACCATTTTTCTATTCAAAATTTTAAACAAGGATGTCAATTGAAAATTTAGAGCAAGGGTGTCCATTGAAAATCTTGATTTTTTTCAGTGTTAAAGAGTCTCAGTCATGACCTAAATCTTAGAGAAAAATTACACTAGAAATTCGTTAAAAAAATTATAGAGCAAATTTTGAAAACTAATACATTGATTGTAGTTATACATATTTGTCTCCTTTAACTTCATTTTTTCTCATGATGTTAGTTTAGATTTGACATGTAAAAAGAAGGTTGATAGACTTCAAATCACTTTCATTGTTTCATGACCCTCATGATTGAACTTACATTATAGTCTTCCAATTCCTAAGTGACATTGTTTTTTGTTTTTTTTCTAAATAGATCGATAACATGTCTATTTAAATTCTTGTGTTTACAATTTAATAAAAGTTGATGAGATTTTTAGTTGGCCTTTCGAGGCCAGTAGGCTCAAATATTTGCCTTCCATAGGTTTGTGACAGATTTAATTGAATTTCCTTTTCTGCTCCAAAAAATAAAAGTTTGATGAAACTCATTAGAATATGGACTTGAACATCTTGGTTTGATCCTAAGTAAACTCCAAGAAGCTCAAAAGTGGCCTTGTGCATTGAGTAAGTAGGAGCTTAAGACAAAACCAACAAAATATCATCATTTAATTCTTTTTTATACAATATAAAAAGAATCACCATTGACAATGGCAAACTTGCAAAGCCTTCATTGTGAGAGTACGGTATTTTTTTGAGTGAATTTTTGCTAAAAGAGATACAATTTTTTTATAGGGCATATTTGACAAGATATTCTTCCTTTTTGAATGGATGAAATCTCTAAATGCTACCAAATCTTGAGATGGTAGTACTCTATTTTGGATGAATATATGTTGTTTTGGATGAAAAAATAATTTTTCATCTAGGTATTATATGTTTCATCCATTTATGTGGATGGAAATAGCTTCATCACTCTACAAATAATGGCTTTCTATACTGCCTTAAATAAATGGAAAAAAAATGTTTAGAGCAGGCAAGCCAAAATAAGTTTACTTACTAATTTTGAAAAAGAGAAAACTCCAAGGGATTTGTTCCCTTATGTTCAATGAGGGAATTTGTCAAGGATCTGGTTTCTATGATGGTAACTTAACCCCTAAATGCCCAAGGCTTGTTTTGAGCCTCTAGAAATTTGTTCTAAATTGAACAAAAAACCAACATTTTGATAAATTGTATCAATTTTTTTTGAATTGTAACCGTACAAATTCAAACTAGACATGTTCGGGATCACATAGGAAGAAAAAACACAACAATATCACTTATAAGTTGAAAGAATATAACGTTTGACCATGAGGGTGTTAAAACTATGAAAAATTTTCAATTCACTTTTCACAAGTCAAACCTAAAAAGTTGGTGACCAAAAATATATGAGGTTTAAGGGCCTAACATGAATAACCCCAATCAATTTATGGCTTCTCAAAATCTACTCTACAATTTTTTTAAATGAGTTTTGAATGTGATTTTTTCTTCAAGTCCTAGTGTATTTGAAGCTCATTCACAAGAGCTCTCAACACTATGGGAAGTCAAGATTGCAATGGGTACCCTTGCACAAAACCTTGCATAGAAAAATCACTATCATTTATTATCAAGATTGTATTTGTGATACTGGAACTAGACTTCATGAAGAACTTTCTAAAATTATAAACTCCTAAAAATAGCAACTTGGTTAGTTTTTATTTAACTTCAAAGTTTTGCAAACACCAAATTTTGATGCCTCGGGCAGTTAGGGGTTAAGTTTAGATGGTTCACAAAAAGTTCGTCCTGATGACCCAACTGGGCTAAAAATTCAAATGTTGAGTGTTCTCTACTGCAAGAAAAGGACGTAACTTATTAGTGTATGCTCGCTTGGAATTACTTATCGCTACATCAGATTTGTTAAAAAATAATTCAAAATGGCATTGACTGAAATGTTTAGGAATTATAAGGTAACATAATTAAATAGTGTAGAAAATGTTAATGAAAATAATCTAAATTCAATCAAAATTCTAGATGTTTGCAAAAAATAATATTTCCAAGTACAAATTACAACACTTTTCGTCAAAAAAGTTTATCGCAAATTGTAAAAAGAGGAGAATGATTGTAATCATCTTGAGCTTATATCATTGTTCAAAAATTTTAACAATGAAATAATCAATGACATGTAGAAAAAGAGTTTAGGATTAAAAGTCACGTTGAATACTTAAATATCACAAAAAAATGTTATTTGAAGAAAATGCGATTTGGCACACTAAATGAAATTATCCCTAAAAATAAATTATTTTGTATAGGGCCTAATGAATTCAATCCTAGAGTATGGTATCCAAAGAACATCTCATTCAAAATATTCAAAGGTAAGCTGCTTATCTTTTGAAGTATAAATGGTTCTAAAGATGAAATCCTAGATCGGATCCTATCAATTGGTTCTATAGGGCAAATACTTGAACCAAACAAAAAATGAAAGTGATCCAATAGTGCACATGCTTGTAAATAATCTTCAAAGATTGATATGTTGTAAACAATCTTCAACATTGGTGCTTCATACGATCTCCCACAATTGGACATAAATTTTAGTAAATGCTCCAAAAATCAATCAAAAACCTTCCAATTAGTTCTTTCACACATATAACTAGTCATCCCTTACATTAAATATGTATTTCTTTATGATGTTTCACTTATAAAGGCTCATGACATTTAAGTTTGGATAAATATAGGTGATGCAATTTTGCATGCACTCTCTTGAAATTGGTTTTGTTTGGAGTATATGAAGGTACTCTAATTTCATTGTTTCCTGGATTTTTTGAAATCAAATGTTTTATGAACAATAGCAAATAAAAAATCCCCAAATTAACCAAAAATTGGTTGATTGGGTACTAAGGGGTTAAGATAGAAACACCTAAAAACGACCTTGAAAGAGTACTTTCATGATTCAAAACCACTACAACTTTTCAAAAGCAACTAATGAGAGATGAAGAGTTTTTTGGAGCAACCAATGAAAGTTACGACAATTCATGCTTCAAGGGTGTCCATTCAAGGCAAGTTTAGTGCTATGTAGAAGCTATCCTTTGTTCTCAACTTCAAAAAGTTACCATGAAAATATTACTAAAGCATGGCAATAATATAAAACCACTTGGGGGGTACATTTCTCTGGAATTCACTAACAATCTTATTGATTTATCTTGGTCATTTGACTTGTAAGACAGTAGGACTAGAAAAAGTGTTGTTTTTAGATATTTCTACCTTCCAGCATTGAATAGCTTTGAATTGCCCTTGTGACTACGGTTGAAGCAATCACCAAGGCTTGCTCTTGAGACCCAAGAGTCTTTTCTTATTTCCGATGAGGGTCTTAAAGGTATGTTCACACTTGGTGTTAAAGACTATCGTTATTGAGGATCTTAAGAACAAATTTAGAGTTACTTCTAGACCAGATTCACATTCCAAACATCATCCCTAACACTAAGTGCAAACATACGTTTAGTTAGCCCATTTGCAAGCAATTGTAGCTGACTCCTGAAGACCTGACCACGAGCGTTGCTTGGTTTTCTCATCACTCCACCTCTCTTGTGAGAATACCAACTGGTTTCAAGCAATCTACAGAGTCCTCAATGTCAATCCCGTAATAAGGAGCCACATGCTACTGACATGCTATCAACATGAAATCTTGCAGCAGGTGTAGCAGCAACAATGGATTCATTGCTTCCAATCAGGCATTTTCCAATTGCATTTTGCGGTCCATTGGGCTGAACAAGTTAGAGTTTTTTGATCGAGCATTGGCGTCACATACTGACCCACTTCCAACTGCGTTGCGCTACTTCGAATTCCTCAAACCTGTGGACGACACTCTCCAGGACAGTACTCTCAACAGCGGCACCAAGGTTACACAGCAGAAGTTGCTCAGGGCAAAATTGAAGTCAGTTGATCCTGTTCGAAATTTTGCCACTCCACTAGCTCGTTGATCGACAGCCTCGGCTCCGACTATGCCAAAGCTGGCAGACGAAGAAGAATTCAAAGCTTCTTTTCTAGCGCGCTCAGGGTCCCAGGTGTTGGCCCCAGGAGTTGAGATCTGAAGCTGCAGGCAGCACATTAAGTTATGCCATTTACCTTGAACAAGAGTTAGTAAGAGGTGCTTGCCTTTTCCGTAGAATTTTCTGGCCCAACTTCGGAGTGAACTTGACAAAAGAACGCCGGTTTCCGTTTCACTCAACCCACTCTAATTGCATGACCTTAGAATTGCATAAATTAATGAGGTTCTAACACACTCTAACACGACATGTGAAATTCGTTGCATCAGCTTTATACACAACATGATGAATTCTAAGCACATACATCAAATGAGAAATCATAGAACATGCAATGAGAGAAAGTTGAGTAAGTATATATACCTTTATTTATTTTTTCCATCCCAAACAACACCAAGAGTGTCCCCAATTCACTACGGAATTGGTCCCTCCAAATGAATTTCTAACTTTTGACTGGTTTATAATTAGAACTTAAATTTTTTATCATTGGAAGCGCATTCGAAAGTATATGGCATAGGTGCAAGAAAATTTAAATTTAGACATTGAACAATGAAAATAAAAGGATTCAAAGTTAGCTTTGATGATGGTTACATTTGTTAAAATGTCATGCTTGAAATCATAAAAGCCTTTGACATTTAAATACTTGGAGTTTTTAAAACTATGATTTGTATAGTTTCAATTGAGTATTTGAAATTGTGTTGATTTCATTGAAATTTGCCATTTTAAACCTCTAAAAGACCAAAGTTCATTTCAAGCATACATTGTCAAAAAAATTTACTTTTTAGGGCAATGAGAAGAAAATGGAAAAAAATCCAACCTTCCAAATTTGTAGTACACCACTATGGAAATGTGTTAAAAAAAATTTAGAAACTCTGGCCACATTCTTTGAAAGACTTAAGCATTAGAAGAGTTTTGGGGGGTCTAGAAGCCTGTTTCGGGCCTGTTCCCCCACAGTTGTTCCCCACAGCGAGGGGAACAGACTGCTGTCAGAATTTTTTTTGATAAAAATAAATAAATAAATTTTAGTCTCCAAATGCAAAAAAAAATTGGTCAATGGCATGGCAAGGTCTCGGCCACATTAGACTGCTGCGCCGAACCTCTTTCATGCATTTACAAGCTGTAATAACTCGCAGGCATCCAGAGGCCCCAAAAATCTTCTAATGTGTTTGAAGTTAGAAGGCAAATTTTTTTTCTAACTTTACCAAACATGGTCAGTAGACTTTAATTTCTTAGCAAAAGAAAAACTTTTGAATTACATAGGGTTATGTTTTTTGACAATTGTATCCTATATCATGTTAGTTACATACATGCTAAATTTCAAATGTAGAAGAAGAGTTTTGCAAATTTTGCACAAGATGCCCTCCAAATTGGTAGAATATAACTTTTGATGTGTACACCCGATTAGAAAAAATTATATTTCTACCAAAGGGATATATGTTTATACCTTATATCAAAATTTTATGAACATCCAATCCAAATTGACTTTGTACACAATTATCCAAGATTTATTGTAGGGGTTAATGAGTATGAGATGGTTCACAAACTAAATTTTTGGATTCTTAAAGTATCTAGTTCAAAACTTATTTTTCGCTTTCATTGTCATACATTGATATATTGCAAACAAATGTGTTGTGTGTAATAATGAGTTTAATAAATGTCAAGAGGGCTTAAGATTCCTCATATTCTTGCATGATTGAAGTATAATACCTCAAAGATTATGATACAACTATAATTTCATTTGGGAAGAATATCTTCTTAAATTTGACTTTTTAATCCCTTAGTACTCCAATGTCCTAATTTGGACAATGAATAAAGAGGTTTCAAGGGCTTTGAGACCATAAAACTTTTCATTCATGTGAACCAATGCCAAATTTGATGAAATTAAAATAAATAATATATATTTGTAAATTTTAAATTTAAAAAAAAAAATCCAAGAAAGGATTTAGGTGCTAGAGGATTAAGATCTACATTTCAAAACCAAATTGTTAATTCAATTTTTTCTTTTGTGCACTCTTAATCAAAACACCAAACTTCAATTTCAAAACCATAAGTCTCATTTTTGGAGAATCATTTTGTAAACTTTTCAGTTGTTTTATATAATACTTACTTGAGAGATATTGATGATGAACTTTAAACATTTGATTGTGAAAATATACAAGAATCATTTATATGCACATTTTTCTTTTTAAGATACACCATGTTATAAAAAAATATACATACATACATACACATATACACATATTCCGATAATTCAATGCCAAATTTAATAGGTTTATTTTAAAAAAGTAAGCCTTGAAAGGCCAAAATTTGAATGAAATTCTTTCCATTATTGTTGAAACAATGTAGATGTTCACATGAATGATTCAATCTTTTGCACTGAACTAGGTTGGAGGCCCGGAATAGGCTCCTCACCTTAACGATGTTTTTTCAATGTATTTTGTGATTTAATTTTCTTGATAGATGAAATAGTTTCAATGAAGTCGATTTTTTTGAGGCGTTGACTACAGTTCCATGGGGTTGCAGTTGACCCAAATTTGAAGCAAAAAGTGAAGCCAGCACGTGCCCAACCATGAACTTCTTTGTTTCATATTCTCCAGGGTCACAATTGAGCTTTTGAAGACTTTTTGGAGTTTTTAGGGTTCAGGGTTCGAATTTTCCCAGTTTCCGTTCTGTTTTCGCATTTGAGGAGGAGGATTGCAAGGTTGTCTTATGAATTTCTTCGCACGAATTATTACTTGAAATCTTTCGGTTGTTCAATTTTTCATTTCCTGTTCTCCGGGGACGTAATTGAGCTCGTGTAGTAAATTTGTGAAGGTTTAGGGTTTAGGGTTCGGGTGGAGGATGCTTCAGTTTCTGCTCTCTTGTTGCAGTTGATGAGGAAGATTGAGAGCCATGGGGAAGTCGTCGAAGGATAAACGTGACATTTATTACCGGAAGGCGAAGGAGGAAGGGTGGAGGGCTCGTTCGGCGTTCAAGCTCTTGCAAATCGATGAAGAGTTCGGCATTTTGGAAGGAGCGAAGCGTGTGGTGGACTTGTGTGCTGCGCCTGGGAGTTGGTCGCAAGTCTTAAGTAGAAAGCTATATCAACCCGCTGTGGCAGCCGGGGAGCCTCACCCTCTCATCGTCGCCATCGACCTCCAACCCATGGCTCCAATCGACGGCGTCTTGCAAATCCAGGGCGACATCACGAGTGCCAAAACCGCGGAGCTCGTGATCCGGCATTTCGACGGAGGCAAGGCCGACCTGGTGGTGTGCGACGGCGCGCCGGACGTGACTGGGCTTCACGACATGGACGAATTCGTGCAGTCGCAGCTCATTCTTGCGGCGTTGACGATCGTGACGCACGTCCTTCGCCCCGGGGGTAACTTCGTTGCTAAAATCTTCAGAGGAAAGGATATAAGTCTCTTGTATACGCAGTTGAAAATTTTCTTTCCAATTGTGACATGTGCGAAACCTAAGAGCAGTAGAAACTCCAGCATTGAAGCATTTGTGGTTTGCGAAGGGTATAACCCTCCTGAGGGATTTGATTACAAAGATTTGTACAAGCTTCTAGAGCGGGCGAGCAGCAGGTCGGCGGATATGGACTGTTCCAGCGCTTGGCTTGAGGGGTCTAGTAAGCTTATCGTTCCCTTCTTAGCTTGTGGGGATCTAAGTGGCTACGATGCTGACCAGTCCTATCCTCTTGATTCACTGCAAAGCTTAGCGCCTGTGCAGCCTCCTATTGCTCCTCCATATCGTACAGCTATGGAACTAGAAGGCCAAGCACACAGAGCTGGCGCAGCTTAGAATGTAGGGCTTAGCTTAGAGTTTCACAAAGAATTGTTGTAGAATGGTTATTCAAATTTGTCCGCCATTACTCTAATCGGTTTTAGCGACTTGAGAGATTTTGTGTCGGATACTATCGTCCTAGGAAGTCCACAATCTGTGGATGAGGAATACGACATGATCCTTACCTTGACATCAGTGGTAGAGCTCGTAACGCGTAAACTGGAACGGCGGGCTTTAAAGCTTTTCTGACGTATTTGAAAACCTAGCCAGCAAATTTCAATTGGTCGTTGCTTTGGTAATGACTTGCTGATAGCGCATTCTTCATAGGTTTCCAAGAAGCTATCCCGCACATGGTTTGACCTAGAATGAGCAAGAAATCTTAATAAAGATGGAACTGCTTGTTGGCTCTTTTTGCTGTCATATTCGATGCGCTTCTTTGATTTCTTGTTGTGATCTCAATTCTTCAAGTTAGAATGTGTGTCATATCTGATTAGAAGTACATAAGGGTCAATATCTTTCTAGCAAGATATCACTTGGAACATTTGGTTGAGAATTGAGCATGAATTGGACTCTCTGGTTTAATTGTCTCGGTGAAATTTTGTGGTATTCAGTTTCCTCTTGCATCTGTTTTAGATCAAAAAGTTTTTCAAACTCGCGCATTCTTTCTTATTGTGGACAAGCTTCAGTGCATTTAATGTGCTCCACATCTTGTCGTACCGGCTGTATACTTAATAATACCCGGACGGGTTCGTCTGAAAGGAGCTGTCTCTGGCGATGACCTGTGATAAAACTGACTAATGTAAATGTTGCAACTCGAGCTGTAAAGCTGTTTCAGCCGAGCAGTAGGGAAGATGAAGGACCCGGCTCAAGTCTATATAGGAATTTCTGTGCGAGCACTGGTTTTCTGTTTATTGTATTTTCAAAGGGAATGCGTGTAGCTGGTGGTCATTTACAGGCCGTGACGATGCACAGCATCAGGGCAAGTGAGGATGCAGCGTCAGGGCAACCTGTAGCAGTACCTCAACCCTCTAATTACCCTCTGCAATTGCGTATTCTCTGTATTTCCCAGAATCTGTCCTGTTGTGTGCGCATGTGATTGATTCCACATGTGAGTTCATTTAGAAGCTCATTTAGAAGCGATGTCATTAGAGAGGTTTGAGTGTGTAGGGAAGCAGTACAAGAAAACTTACAAGTGGCATGGCACGGCCGAACTCACGCAGAGTTCACAACTGTCGAGCCAAGGCAACGCCATTAGCACAGTTTTTGAGTGCAAAATTTGGGGGAGTGCGACTCAGTCGGACAGTTCAAGTAAGTGGATGTGTGTTGTCAACTGAATTTGATGTTCCCACTTCGTCCTTCACCATGCACGTTAGTAGGACAGCACTTCAGTTGTGATCCGACACCAGGTGACCCCCAAATTCTTCCCACTTGTCCCACTTGTGAAATCATTATTTTGCAGCCAAAGTACGTGACGTGATTTCGTAGGCAGCCGTGTCGAATATAAATATGGGTCAGGAACAAATAATGTCTGCAGTCTGCACTGGTCGGTGGTGTCAGCGTTGGGGTTCCATGCCTTCTATTTTCATTGTTCTCTTAAAATGACTCCTAACTTAGATTGGGTAGCGGCTGGCAAGTCTGGCAAATTTTTATGTTATTTTGAAGGCAACTTACATTACAATAAGGATAAACCAGCCCATGATATGGAAACTGCCCAATACAGATGCTTTAAAAAACCACCCATTACAGGGATGTGTGGAAAAAATTCACCCAATTCTTTTGGAATTTTCTTTTTAATATTAATTGTTGATTTTGGAGAATGCATCAAAAATTGACAGTTTGGGACTTTTTAGTAAACAACCTCCGCCTTTTAAGGGTTAAAATTCCTACATCTTGTAATTATTTAGAGCCAGAAATGAGTTGAATTGTAGTGACTTGACTCGAAATGAGCGGCTGGCCCAGTCAAACTTGCCACAATTTGTACAGTTCTGAGCGCAAATTCTGGAGTTTTCATGTCGGCTGCGTTTCTCTATCGGACCCACTCAGTCACAGCGTCACTTCCACGCATTGCTGTAAAAGCATCCACAGTGCTTTCGATGTTCTACAGTGACCCTCAAAAATTAAGTCTATCAATGTTCAGTTTGTTGAGTTTCACGTCATGCACCATACTTTGAAAATGAGTGGACAAAATCCAAATGAGTGAGCACTAATGCTTAATTTTCTGTCCCAAAATGATCTTTGTGTTGTACTTGTGGCCTTGTGAATTGGTCAAATTCAGCTTTCCATTGCTATCTAAGACCAACAAAACAACTTTGAGCACTAGTTCTTCCTCCATCCATGCAATCATCATTTGAAAAACAAATAAAATGATTGAAGGGGTCAATCAACACTATTTGTTCTTATTGTTTGCATGTCTTTTTAGAGTATTATCCAATTGAAGGAGATGAAGCTTTGGGAGGCAAAACAAAGGTCCATACATGGGCTTGGGCCCATATTAAATGCCTATAAAATGACAAGTGCACATTCAACAATTAAATGCATAATGGTGCTCTTTGAAAATGTCCCCCAAACACTACTTTTCAATACTCAAAAATTGCACTTTGAAAAAGGCTAAGAAATCCAAAGTTTAGAGAATACTAAGAGTGCATCAAATTCTACTTACATTGCAAAACAGGTCCTTGAAATGTTATTTTTAGCCTAAATTTGGAACATTTTGTCTAGTAGGAAGATCATTAGGAGACAGAGGGAATAGTATCCTCAATATACTACAATCCTAAAACAGCTTGAAGCAAAAAATAAAAATGATAGGTTAGAAGTAAATGAATTTCAAATCTAATCACCCACATACTTACTCATTAATTGTTTTGGTTTGACTTCAATATTTTATTGCACATTGTTGTACATTATTTAATGCCCACTCCGTTGAATTTGAAAAAAATTGACATGTATATACTTCAAATAATGAATATGTACAGAAAAATACAGATAATATTAATTTGAATGAAATTTGAAATGTGATTGCATTCACTTTGAAGATATATGTCCTATTACCTTGTTTATTAGACAATTAATACAAATTATTTGAATTTGTAATTAGCAACTAGTCTATTTTTTTCATTGCAATCTTTTTCAATTCTAGATGTTTTTTTACAAAGGCATTTATATAGTACATTTTTTTGGATTAAAGTTGATTTAATATATGATCATATTCCAAATTTTTTTTCAAAATTGCAATTTATGCAATGGTAAAATATTCTAGCATAATAACAAGGTGCTTATACAATATGTGTTGCTCTATGAGTGTAACTAGACTTTTAGCCTCAACATTAAGATAGAAGCACTCTAAACCACTACTTTTGTGTTCCTACTAAATGATTTGTCCAAATGGTATTTTTTATGGAGAGAATATTGTTTAGCCACATTGAGAGTAATCAATTGAAACCAATATATTCATAATTTTTTAACAATCATACAATAATCTATGCTGAATTTTCAGAGGTAAAATATATGATATCAATGTATGCTACTAGGCTTTTTTAAACCACAACTACTCTTGAAGTAAGAAACGCTTTTTTAAACTCTAATTGGTTGCCTAAGAAAAACAAGTCTTCAACTTGCTCTTGAAAGTTTGTCGTGCATTTTGTGCGAACAAGGGTGGCCATTCAAGGTCAAAATATAGGTGGCACAAAATGTACTATAGTATTTTCAATGAGCATACATACATACTTTAAATCCTTTTCAAAAAAAGAGGCACCTATGCTAGGACTGTTCACTCCAACTCATAAAAAGTTCAAACACACCTACCTACCTATTTAAAACCTTGTAGTAGTATTTGATCAATACCATAGCACTTGCTTGCGCCTCACTTGAGACTACAAACTCTATTCAATGCATAATGATTTTATTCTTTAACACTCGAGTATCTAAATTCTTTTGAGATTTTGCTCGTTTTTTCTTATGTCTTAATTTATACATATTGGATATAAATGAGCTATTAGAAGCCAATGGAGATGAAGAAAAGGTTCCTTTTGGAGTCCTTCTAGGTAGTTGCAAGAAACACCTAACATTCTAGGCTCAAAACGGCCTCTGTACTAGTGTACTCAAACTTTTGGAATAAAATCTTTAAAAATAAAATATGGATAATTAATAAAACATTCAAAATAGTATATATGTGAAAATTCAGACCTTGAAAATTTTATCTCTAAAAGCTATACACAATGAAAGAGGCCTAAAATATGTAAGAAAATAAATACTTTTGAATTTGATTTTTAGAAAATATTTAGGAAAATCAAAGAATTCAAAGAATTTTTTTTAATACTTGAAGGTGCTCTTTTTCAACCATTTTTCATCTTTGGCAAAAAAAATTGTCTTCACCATTTTCTACAAGTGCACCTAGGTAGTGCACTTTGAGGACATGTAGAAGGTGAACAATTTGCTATTTTCAAAAAAATTCTCATAGATTTGTATAACTTTAGTATAACTTTAATATAATTCTTTGTATCCCAATTTGACTTTCAAATTTGTATTTTTGGTCGGAGATAGTATTAAGACCCTCTAAAATGACCAAGGTAGACATCCAATTGGGGGCAATTTCAAAATAGTAAATTATTTTTAAAATTAATTTTTTTTATAAAATACCTAAAACTACTACATATACCTTTTCTTCAAATTTCATAGAAAATGAATATACAATGCAAAATTTATGAGCCAAAAAATACTTGTCCAAAACCAAGGGACAAAAAATAGGACAAGTGTTTCTTACAATGACCCTTCTTGAAATTTTCATAGAATATTCTACTCAAAAACTTCATCAATTTCATCAAAATTAGTTATAAAATTATTCAAAGTTGTCAGCAACGACAAATTCTATTCAAAATATCATCAGTTTCAATAGAAAAGTTTCTAAATCATCAAAATTAGTTATAAAAATTATTCGAAGTTGTCAACAACAACAAATTCTATTCAAAATATCATCACTTTCAATAGAAAAGTTTATAAATCATTAAATTTGAAAATTAACAAAGGAGTAAAAAAAGCACTAGTTACATGAGAATTTTTTACTTAACTAAAATGAAATGATGACATCATAAACTATATATTAGTGAAATGTTCATGACATTATAACATTTATGAAACATAAAGCATATTTATTTTGGAGAAATTTAAAAAAATTTGAGCTACACAATCAAAAATGGTTCAAAAAAAGCAAAGATTACATCAATGTTGGCTCCTAATACTTCACTTATTTCAATTTCATCAAATTGGTCACTAAAGAAGGTTGTCATTTAAATTTTGAAGTCTTACTTTGGATGAATGAAAAGTTATTTAAAAGGAATATTGCTCTGGGTAATTGGGACGAACACATGGAATTTGTGGGTACGTTCATATTTCCCTTTTTCAATTCATGCATTTCACGTTTTTGCCATTTTGGACAAAACGCGGTTACGCGTGTCACTACTGCATCACTGACTCCGCACCCAAGGTGCCTCTTTCTCCGCTGCTGCAACTACTATACCAGCCCAAGGTAGCATCGGGACAAGGAATCTTTATTGGAGCTCCATCTCTAACGCTCTGTAAAACCGCCACAACAGCTCATTCATCTGTTACATACTTAACATCTATTAGCTGCATTGTCACGGAATCCATCCATGCATGCCATTTCTGCCTTCACTTGCTTTGAATTTTCCGGTATACCAGTAACCTCGCAACTAATTCCAACCTTCACCAGGTGAAATTTAGCCAAATTTGCCTGTGTGGATCCAATTTATACTCTTGAGTCTTGACACAGACTCTCACTCTCTCAGCTCCACAATGCACACGGACGTGAGATCAAGTAGCTAGCCTGATCGATCTGGCGTTGCGCGCGGCTACCACCGTGTTCTCCAGTTTGCTTGTTTGCCTTCACTGCAAGGAGATCTAGATCTTTCCCGTCAGTAGCTAGAGGTACGCACGCATATCGCACGGATGTCGATGATTAAGTTGTCCACTTCAGTGTTGCGCCATGGCTGCTTGAATCGATCGATCAGGTCAAATTGGTTCATTGGTTTCTAATGCGCTCAAGATCGATTGAAGGTCTCGATGCTCATTCACACGTACTCATTTCCAGTCTTAAGTCTTGCCCTGGCCAAAACGTTCAGCGACTCCATATCTGTTTTCTGTGGGATTTTGGTTCTGAGACCTAAACGGTGATGCAAGCCAGCTTGCAAATCTTCACGCACATGAGAGTGTATGTCCCGCCGGGCTACGTATTGATTTCACCCATGTCCGTGTAGGAACCTGTTCGACTTGCTAGAATTTTCAAAGTCTGCAAGCCACTGATTGCAGTCGCAGATTCAGGAAGCCCCTGTTTCTGGAATGAAACAACCTGCCGGATACACTCTCATTGAGCTTGTTGAAATGCACCATACGTTACATTCAGGCAACCTGAACTCAAACTAGTCGAACTTCTCAGGAAGTGGTCGGTGATTCGATATATTTCCTATCGTGGTCGCCTTAGCTTACGTCTTGTCTCCGTAATTGATATATATATAGGGTTCACAGTGATCCTCTGTATTACCTTCGGGAACAGCCAGAGCTGGATGGATTATCAAGAGTCCAATGCTTGCAGCAGCACTCACCCCAGTGAAGTAACGATCACAGCGGAGATTGTGAACCAAACGCATCAGGTGCTCGACATGAAAGTAGGCAACAGCGTGTATTTCGTGCACATGGCCCATCTCGCACGGGGCGCCACGCACACCGTGGTGGTGGATTACAGTGACACCTATCAGGAATACAAATTCTCTCCCCTGAGGTTCAGCACTGGAGACAGCAGCGGCAATCTTGTGGTGACTTCTGACGAATGTTGCGATTACAAGCGCATCACCATCACGGAAGTGGACGGTCGGTTGGTAGTCCAGCGAGAGCCCCGCGTGTACTCTGGAGAATGGAACTCGCAGAATATTTCGGCAGCAGCTCCTCCTTCCCCTACCCCTGAAGCTCCCAAGAGGAACTGTAGGAGCGATGTCGGAGATTCCAACTGGAGGTGGTGGATCCGGCTTCGCCTCTTTTGAGAATTAAGCTTACGTCCGTCCGCAACAGAGATTGTATATTGCTCATTGTAGATTTGTAGATACAAGCTTAAGAGTCAGTGATTTCACTAATTAATCTCATTGTGGGTACCAGATAATAGTATGTAGCAGTGAGTCAGGGCTGTCTTTGAGAGACACTAATTAAGGTCTGTAGCAGAGGTTGTTGATACCGGTATGACCTACATAAGTTTATTAACTGTTGACCAACATAAAAAGCCATATATGATTCATGTAGATTTGGGTTTATGCATAATTTATTAGAAATTTGTAACCAAGTTCCATAAATACTTGTGATACTTGACTGGCCGGGACGGAGTGGCAGCAGTGACGCTTCTTATTTCTAATTTTATTTCAAAACCATCAATTTACAAATATATCATCACAATAGAAAGTTCTCTTTAATTTTAATGAAGTTAGCGGTCCAAAATAAACGAATATGATTTGTTTGATAGATCATGATAGTTTGAATATGTGATGAAGTTAGCAGTCCAAAATAAATGAATATGATTTGTTTGATAGATCAAGATAGTTTGAATATGTGATGATTGTCATTGAAACAATAAACGTGACACAACCTAACAGTGTGATAGTAAAAGTAATGTTTGGGAGTTTTGAGTGCAATTTTTAAGTTAACTAATATCACGTCATAATCACTAAATTATAATGCTCTTTTGAGGCCCAAAATTGTTTCAAAATATTCATCCCCAAAGGAAGACTAAAATCTTCACCTACATTTATTTTTAACAAGTTCAACCATAGGATTCCTTAGTTAACTTGTTCAAGTACATCCTCCCAAAAAATTTAAGTAAGAATTTTCCAACTAGTAATTATAAGTTCAATGTGCCTAAACTTCAAAAAGTAGTTTTTTTATCTCTTCTCAAAAGTGAAGTCTTATCTTTCAACATTTTTTGAAAAAATAGGAATATCCTATAATTTGTCCATTTTAGTCAATATGATGGAAAGTGCCTAAAAGTCTATGTCTTAGGTTTTGCTCTTTGATGATTTATGTTTAGAGAAAGAATAGTGTTCAATACAACCTATTCAAAATCTACAAGTTCTATCCACAAAATGACAATGATATATACTTTAATTTCACATTTCACATTTGCAATAATCCCTTAGAATAACAAACTTCAAATCAAAATTATTGAAATCAACACTTCAAATTAAACTAGTCTGGATCTATTTCATCTTTTAGTTCCTTTTTAAGTGTCACCTTCAATTGGCATTCTTCCACTTTATTTTTGTTGATCGATCATGTCAATTATAAATTTTCAAACATTCATTTTTATTGCTCAAATGTCAAAGGCTTTACCCACATAGTAAAGCTTATACATGCCCTAATAATAGAGATTTACAATAGATTCAATTTTCTTTAATATACTTTGTATGATTTGGTAGGCAATTCTATAGCAAGCCCATTCAACTTGTTTATGAATTTAGAAATTGAAATTTGATTATTTTTTCTTTTCTTTTGGTTATGGCAATGACACATTAGAATTCTTTAAAGTACGATAGTTTGGGATACACTTTTTAATCTGTTAGAGGACACTTGAAGAAAAGGAGTGCAAGAAATGTAGCAACAAAAAGCTATGGCATTTGCATCATTAATTTATATGTTTGTTGATTCTCTCTCAAACTAATTTTTAAAACTTTCAATTTTTGTTTGTTTAGGGAATTTTTGACCAAGTGTTATGAATGTTTTGTATGAATTTCCACAATACTCTTGAAGATCCTCAAATGTAGTCTCAAAGCAAAGAATTGTTTACTTCATAGTGTGAGCTAATTAGGGAAATTAGTCCACTTTGTCTTTTTGTCTCTCTTAAAATTGAAATAGACCCTCCTATCTATAATTAATCAATATTATAAGTTAGGAAAATATTGCAAACTTGACTTCTAAATCATAATAGATTGACATCATATACAACTTCTATAAATTATAAGCACATAGTTATATCTCTTATGTGAAACCTCTATACTTTCTTTATGGCTTTAAATGTTTTTTGTGCACAAAAGGAATCTTTAAAGTTGTTCTTTGTGCATTTTGATTTAAATATGTTGTTTATCTTTTAGACAACCTAAACTTTGCCCCCTTTAAAGTTGAATATTATACATTTAGTATCAATAGTATTTAGTTGGTAATGATATAATATTATATGTTCAAGTTAACATATTAAATTATATTCAGATTTAGTCTTATATCACTACTACAAAATTCAGTGTTTTTGTTGATTTGGTCATGTTGATTCAATTCACTTTTTGGTTGATTTTGTTATTAGTTTGTTGATTTTTGTCCAAATCAATATAAATCAATAAAAAGATGAACTAAATGAACTTAACCAAATCAACAAGAAAATTGAATTTCTTAGAAGTAAATTTTTAATATGTCAAACTATATATTGTTTGTCCATGTAAAAAAATACAATTTGCTCTATAAAAAAAATTTCATTCATATAACTTTTATAGCAAGAAATGAAAATCAATTTCTATATATAATAAAAAAATCAATAAAACTTGTAATTCTTTTTGAAATATCAATTGTAATGAAGAATAGCATGAAATTTTTCCTAATAGCTATTAGTTCTTACAATGAAAATACCATTAACTATATCTATAAAGTGAAAATACCACTACAAAGATAATTTTAGTTCTTTTGGAATTGATAGATAGAATTTTAAAAATTACATGCAAGAATTTTTCTACACAAGCTATGAATTTTACAAATCTTCATGGAAAAATCAAACAATTGTAATTTTTAAAACTATAAATAATTCATTGATAAGATTTCATCAATACTAGTATATATTAAAACAATCTCATATTTTTTCAATAACAAAAGAACATGAAACAAAAGTTTTAAATATAACATTCATTTCACAAAATATAAAAAATACAAAAAAAATTCATGTAATATTGTGTAATTTGGATTCTAACAAATACCTAGAGTTTGCAAATCATGGCAATATTTCATTCAACTTTTGGAATCTTTACATTTTTTTAAAAAGGAGTGAAAATTAAATTATCAAACTTTCATTTTTTTGGTTTTAATTATATACAAAAAATGTATATTTTGAAAGCTACAATTGAATTTGATCAAGGCGCATTGAAGTTTGGGATACATGGGTCATTTAAGGATCAAAATTTCTTTTAAAAATTAGAACCACCCTCCAAATTACAAATGATTGGTCAAATCAATTTATTCAATACATTTGAATAAAACATACCTATCACATGATTTCCCCATTAGTAAAGACTTGACAATAATACAACACTTGACTATTACTACTACTTGCAACAAATTTAATCTATTTCAATATAGTCATTGTTGTCTCCATTGTCTTCAACATGGTCTAACTTTGCAATAGAGGTAGTCCCATGATTGACTTTGGATCCTTTATGCCCATTGGAATCCCCACCTTCACTAGAATTATCATTTATACTAGAATCTCTACCTTCACTAAAATTATCATCCATATTAAAATCCCCACCTTCACTAGAATCATCATCTATACTAGAATCATCATTTTCTTTGTTCTCACCATCAATGAAAAAATTTGTAACCATATACCATGCCTTTTCCAATATTTCCTCACATTCTTTCACCATCAACTTGCCATTTTCTAGTTTTCAAAAGTCTTTTTCATATTCCAAAGCATTTATTTCCTTTACAAACTTAGCCACTTTAGAGTATTTGACTTGTGTCATATTATTGTTGACCTCAATGAGAGCCTCTCCTCTCTCTAGTTTGAACTGTAATGTACTAATCTTCATCTCTTCTTTTTGATTTTCTGACTTATAGTCTAAAAACTCCCGATTTTCTTTGTCGAGGTAGAAAATCAAGAGGATGACCCTTATCATTCTCTGAAACTAGATCAATTGCATTGTCCAACTACTATATATCATTTGCACCCATCTTCGTTAAATCTATCCATTTTAAAGTCTCATTTGGGGTACCATGGTTTTATGCTACACAATGCACTTTAGTGTTGAGGCAGCTCTACCTCTTTTGAACTGATTGTCACAATGAGCTCAAACTCCAATTTTTCATTATCAAATTCCTTGGGGTACAAAGTTAATTAAAAATTAATTTAATTTTTGTTAGGAACCCACCCCCATCCCTCCACTTCGTAATTTTTAAGTGAAGGTGGGGGTGGCATTTGATATGGGATAAATCCCCATACCGTATCCAATATAATATTTGTATCCCATATAGTATATGCATCCCGTATCAATATCTATATTTTGTATAAGTATCCATATTTCATATTTGTATCCTGTATTTCATATATGTATCCACATCTGGATCCGAATCAACGGCATCCGATGCTCCATCAAGGATTTTTTTTAGGAGGATCGATGGACCACATTCACCAACATTCACGATGTATTCGTAAAATTAGATCAATGACAGTTGGAGGGGTTTTAATTTTTTCTTAAAATAATCAACAGTTCAGATTGTAGGAGGTGGCATGCATAAGGTTGCCTACCTCTTTTTGGTATATTGTTAGCTTGTCATATCCCAAAATCAACGCCTTATAGAAATACTATCTTTCCACCATCTTATGAGGAGGCTTTGATTGACCTGAGATTCATCTATGGATGGATTTCATTCTTGAGGTAACTCCTTAGTGGATGGTCCATAGACTCTTCCTCCTCCTTTGCCTACATTGGGTCTTAGTATACCTTTGCTTATTACATTAAATTTAACTCCATCTGCAATGCCTTTGACATTTGAATGCATCTTTTGCATAGGCAACCCTTGTCCCTTTGTAGTTGAAGTTACAATGGTTGGAGGAAGAAGAGGTATCAACAATGGAAGAGATGGACTAGCATGACTTACTTTTTGCTTTTTTCTACTTTGAAAAAGAGCAAGACTTGGAGGAAGAAGAGTTTGCATGCTAGCTTAGGCCTTTTCCATGTCTCAATGTCAAAACCTTTGCAAGTGCTTTATCATCTCCAACTTTCTTCAACATATCTTGATACTCCCCATCTTGCAATTTTTAAATTTATTTTTCTCAAATTGGACATAAGCTTTCCCTTTGTGCAAATAAAGAACTCCCATAGGCCAATGAATGCTTTTAACACAACATAATATGAATCTAATTCAAGGCCAAGAATCAAGTCATGAATGTTTGAAGAGCTTGATGGGGTCTATGTTCATTAGGTCCACCTTTTTTAACACCACTTTGAGTATAATTCCCTTGAGTAGGTGGAAGGTTGTGATCGTGCTTGTTGTTAGTGCAATTTGACACTATTGTTCCAAGGTCCTTCACAAATAAAAAGATCATGGATAATTAATTCATACTCTACTGACTATATATGTTCTTTAACAAAAAAAAATACTTTAGGTTAGATTAGTAAATAATTAAGCAAAACTTGAAGAGTGTCCAAAGTCTATCAAATTTATAATGTAATATATGAAAAACAAAGAAACTTTCTTTTGGAGGATTTTTTTGTTCAATGTGAAATCTAAATACGAAAATTAATTAATTTTTATTAATTAAAAAAGACAATCTATATTGTTTCAATTTTCTATGTAAACTATTATTATACACATGTTTAAAATGACCTTCATGTATAATAAATTTACCCTATAAACTTCTAAGAAAAAAATACTAGACAAGTTGATGCCAATGGAGGTAGGTGGAAAATATGTCTTCAACATAAGAGCATATTAGACAAGCTATATACATTCAGTAAGCCGCCCTACTACCAAGATTATAAGACATGGAACAAACTATCCCCTCTTGGTATTCAAGATTAAATTATTTCCCTTTTGATGGTCAAAAACAAACCATCCCCTCCTAGATAGTTAGAAATAATCTTTCCCTTCAAAAATATGGCATATATAAATACAAATACAAAATTTAGATATAAAAATGAATACAAATGCAAATATGATGGCAAATTTGTAATCCCATATTTCTTGTTGAAATGAAGATTCCAAAAATTCACATATTGAAAGATGTAATTTCAATTCACTTTCAAAATACATTTAAAAAATTTAACAAAAAATAATCTCATATTCATCTTTAAAAAGATTATAAAGTAGAAGGTGGTATTGGATGAAAAAAAAAATGGAACCACTAATAACTTTTATAGGAAATTAAGAATGATCAATTCCAATGATAAAAATGGTCTAATAAACAATAAATATGCTTTATTTTTGTTTTTATTTCAAAATTTCAAATTTCTATACAAAAGACAACTTTATGTATTTTTTCTACTTTGATTGTCTTACAAAACAAAACTCTCTGTAATTTCCACCTTCTTATTTGAAATTGAGTGGTTCAAAGGTTTATGAGTAGGTATCAACTTGTATAATTAAATACAACTAATTAATTTTTCTAGAACACTTTTTAGCTACCCAATTTGACATTGAAATTGAAAAAGCCTTATAACTTTTTCAATATTTATCAAAATGATGTAAAACAAAGCTTCACATATATATTAGGATGATGAGAATTCATCTTAAAGATCTCATATAAAAATTCCAAATTCCAAAGTCATTAGAACCTGCCTGAGTTCTTAGAAAATCCAAAGTATGGTCTTTGATCCTTACAAAGTGCAAAATGATCTAATAACTTGTTATTCCACCAATTTAAAATAATAATATTAATTTTCATTGTAAAGAGATTTATTTTATACATCCAAATTATTAAAATTTTATTATTTTATTCTTTAAAAGCCAAATTTAGCATGATAGTGATGATTTGGCTTGAAATTTACAACTAGAAGTATATGGGTGAAAATTGAAAACTAAAAGGGTAGTAGATATAAAATTTGAATTTTTTTGGCAAAATAAACTATAGCATGAGTAAAATTTAGACTTCAAATTTTCTTTCCATTCCTACATGAACTCATTCTAAAATTTGCGTAATAATCATGAACCATTGGGTGACAATGCTAGTTGCATCATTGATGAATAGACAAAAACTGCTTCTTCAACATATTTCGGATGCACTTCAATTGTTTCCTATAGTTCCGACAATTACTTTTTGAAAACATTCATGTATTGGTAAAGGAAAAAATAAGCAAAAACAGGTAATTACTCTATGAAAGTCTATATTTGTGTCACACTTGCTTGCTTGTTAACCCCTAAAGGACCAAGGTGCATTTTTTGGCAGTATAACTTTTTTGGACAGGTGCATGTGAGAAGAGATTTTTATATTTTTGGCCCGAATTTACATAGAAAGTGTGGATGAGGAATATCTTTCATGTGCACTAAATTTCAGGACATTTGGAAATACGAGTCAAAAATTATGGCCTAATATGTAGTTTGTTTCTTGACTCAGGTAGTCTAGGCAGATCCGAAAAAATCATTTTTTTCAAAAACAAAAATTTGAAATTGATTTTTTAGATTTATATATACATAGAAAGATTTGAATCATTTCATTTTGATCAATCAATCAAAAGTTATGAGGTGTTTTAGTTTGTGGGCAGTTATGGATTCTATACTCTAAAATAAATTTTGAAGTTCTTTATTGAACTCAATTTCCAATATTTTTGAAAAAAAATAAAAATATTAGATGAAGATTGTTTATTAAAACATTACAACCATTAGGATTGGCATTTTTCAATTTTATAACTAAATTATTAAAAATTTAGTATTTTGATTCATTTTCTACTTCTTTCTATTTACTATTTTTTTCCTATATGTTGTACAATTCCAAATGATTTGAAATTTTTCAAGCATGTAGCCAACTTACCTTGAAGAATGAATCCAAAGAGTTGCAATCATTTTGGACGTTTTTTCATACAAATGTGACCTTGTGAAGTGCAGCTGCCCAGTTTTCGTAGGGACAAAAAAATGCTTTTTGTCAATTGAAACGCTAATATCTTGCAATCTACATGGTGGAAATTTCTGAAATTTTTTCCACATCTTTTAAAATTATCATACTACAAGATCCTATGGTTGTATGTGTCCAAAAATATTTTTAATTTTTTTTTATACTTGTCTTAAAAATAGAAGTTTTGGAGCATTTTTGGTGAAAACATAGTTGAGGAACTTTAGGGATTAAGTGAGGTCTTCCTTAAATTTTTTCACATATGATAGAGTTAATCGTAAAGTGTGCATAATGTAGGACCAAGAACTGGACTTAGAAAAAACATGGTACGAAACTCCTTGGAGCACCAAAACTAAGGGCCACTTTATACATGGGTCAAAGGTGGAGGGTCCATTGGCCTCCACCAATCAAATTCCAGAAAACCCTGACTTTGGCCTTTCGACCCTTCACACAAGGCGGCACAATCCAAAGTCCGTCGCCTTCCAAATTGCCTACATTGCAACCCCATCTCCTACATGGCAATGGCCTCATGACGGACTCTTGACCAAAGTTTGTGTCACCACAAAGTGACGATCCAAACTCTAGTCGAGCGTTCGTCAAATTTACCATTTATTGCCCATTTCTTTGGATTCTTGCCCAAAGTTTGGCCATAAACTCCCATGGCCTCTCAACTTGATTGACCCATGTGTGAAGCGCCCCTAAGGTCCAATGGAATTTGATACTCTGGTTTTTTTAATGCAATTCTTAGTTATATCTTCTTTTGACACCCCTATTTCAAATTAAAGTTTCATTTACTATTAACTCTATTATGCCATGTGATTATCTATGCCACTTTTTGACGAGGCACTATGTCCCAAATATGTCCCAAATAGAACATTTGTATGGTCTCCCAACTTCGCTTTCTACGATAATGCAAGGCTTCTCCGAAAACCGAGGCTCCTCCTCCCAAATCTAGGAAAACGGCAGATCCGGATCATCCTGACCACGCTCATAGGCCCCGCCTCAGGGACAACGAGTTAGTTATCCTGTTTTGCAAGCCTCCCACCTCGATCTCTTTGCTTCTCCACCTTTCAGCTCCCAATTCCCCTGCAAATGCCCTTCGCAAACTTCTCGCGTGCTTCGCCTCTCACAAGTGCGCACCTTCGCACGCATCAGGGCCTCTTCTTCGGATCCAATTCTCGGGACTTATGCGGTGGTGTCGCCCTCATCCTCACAGCTGCCGGGGCAGGCGCTCCACCGCACAATTGGAGATTTAAGGTGCGTTCTGGAGATCGCAATTGGATTCAAACGTCATGTGGGGTTTTCTTGGTGTTGGTAGCTTGTTAATCTCTCCCAGGCACAAGCTCTGAATTGGTGGTCCACATTTGGAATGTGAGGAGTGTGAGGAGTGTGAGGAGTGTGGGAATTGCGCTGTTTATCGAGTGACGCGCTTTACTCCTTAGCGACGTGACCGGCATTTGGTTGTAGCTGCGTATGATTATCCGTCCAGGTGACGTAGGTAGAGTCTTTGCTCAAGGTTTAGGGTTTAGGGTTTAAGGCCTGGGAGCGCATCATCTCCTCCTGGAATTGGAGTTTATAAGTGCAGTTTGGGAGGATTCAGATGAAAATTCACACAATGAATGGTGCAAGAGTGTGTCTCATTGCTCATTGATAGATTTATAAATACATGCTGAAGGTGAATCTTGGCCTTCATGGGGTAATGGCCAATTTAACAGTCAGATGGCTTTTAATGTGTCAAGCAATGTTAACACTTGATGAACTAAGAATTTGATGCTAGTAAGTTATATACTAGTTACTACATTTCGAAGGTCGCAAAGGTCGCGCGGTTTGGGTTTGGTGTTGTGAGCTTGTGAATTTGTTATAGCATTTGAATGTGGCCTCTCTGTGGAGTGTTTTCGTAGGTCTGTTTTTGTAAGTCCCTCAGTTTACTCCATTGCGACGTAACCGGCATTTGTTTAGAATTAGCCGTCCAGGTTGTTAGGTGACACAGGATTGGAGTTTTGAATTATTTCGTAGAGTTTTATCCATAGGAATAGCTCGATCAAGCAATGGAAACCACATTCAGTTTCCTTCTTCCAGGAAAAAGGCTATTGTGGTGACGTCAGAGTATTTATCACTCAGGGTGTAGGGTATAGGGTTTCGCCTCTTCACTCTCAATTGATTTTGGTTGCAGAGGGAGGAGGGATGATGAAATTGCTGCCCAGCAGACACATTTGGCGATGTCCATTCTCGGCCTCCGCTCCTACTTCTGGTAGCGCAATGGTCGCCCCTGGCAGGCTCTGTTTTCACGTCAAGCAGAAATTCTTGTGGCTTTCACAGCAGTCTCTCCCGGGAAGCAAAGTCACAGTTGCGGCAGGCATTTTAGGCAAGTTTGGCATCGGAAGCAGCCTCAGTCAATGGGTGAGTGGAGGTGCGAGGACCGGGGAGTGGCAGCAGGGGAGGCTCCTCGCCTCCAACAATGTATTCCTACTTGGTAAGGGTGGCCTTATCTGCAGTGGTACGGAAGGAGATGGCGATTCCTACTCTGGCAATGGTGGAGTGAAGGAGACTTTCTCGGACACGTTCCGAGGACGGGGCCGTGGCGGTCGAGGCGGCAGTGGGAGAGGTCGAGGAGGCACTGGAAGGGGAAGCTTTCGACCTTCGTTCGATAGGTCAGGAGAGGGTCAGAAGAGATTCTACTCCAGCGATGGTGGACAGAGGGAGGGATTTATGGAAACAAGGTAATATTTCTCATATTGTATATCTGAATGTGTGCAGATTACATAATTTACACTCATGACTGCCCAAATTATAGCCTATCAATGACCTGGTATCTGTTTTTACCTGAAGGGTGATATCCTTTGGATGTACTTTACGTCATAATCTGTACTAACTTGATTCAAGCTGAGTAGAATTTAATCATCTGCTCACAGAATTTCGGAACATGGAGGATTTCAGGGGAAGGGGACGAGGACGAGGAAGGTTTGGCAATGGTGGACAGAGGGAGCGGTTTAGTAGCCCAGGTAGAGGCTCCGAGGATAGGGAAAGTTTCCGAGGTAGAGACAATGGAGGGCAGAGGGAGCAATTTGGGAGTGATATGGCAAGTTTTCGAGGACGGGGAAGAGGCAGAGGTAGAGGAAATTTTGGCAATGGTTCCCAGAGAGAGCCATTTCGTAGCCCAGGTGGTGAAGGAGACAGGGAGAGCTCCAGAGGTAGGGAAAATTTTGGCTATGGTTCTCAGGGAGAGCCGTTTCGTATTCCAGGTAGTGAAGGAGACAGGGAGAGCCCCAGGGGTAGAGGAAGTTTTGGTAATGGTGGTGAAAGGCATAGGGAGAGCTTCAGGGGCAGGGGCAGGGGCAGGGGCAGGGGCAGAGGCAGAGGCAGTTTTGGTGCTATGAGGGGAGGGAGAGGGAGTTTCAGGAATACACAAGGTGCCAGCCGATCACCAAGTCCTTATTACAGGGATTCCAACTCCGAGACTGATACTTCCAAACGCTGGGATCCAGCACAGAGTCCGCGAGGTGGGCGTGGAAGTTTCAGGGGTAGCAGAGGGGGCAGAGGTTCTCCTGCAACAGGGGGCCGTTCTTCGAGCAACTTCGGAGACAGGAGACTTGGTGAGGACGACTCATCACAAAAGACCCCTCCATAAGATTTGACAATGTTCTTAATGTTAAATTGATACGAATTAGATTTCATTTTGTTCCTGTGTTGTGTTGGTGTTAAGTTTACGTTAATGTAGCATAAACGGATTTAACTTAATGTTAGTGTGATGTTAGTATCATTGGCATTAACTTTTATATCACAGTGACAAGTACTATCTTAAGTCAATATTAACTTGACATCAATTTAACATTATCTACATATCAATTAATTGTTCTATTGGATAATACTGATTATCATTAATAAATTTGTGCGTATAACAGGGGGATCTTTTGAGATGGATCTAGTTCACGAGAATGCTCCTTCAAGTCCACGGCGTGGGCAGCTGTTTGAAGGCGAAGAGAAATGGCAGAGGAAGGTGAGGGAGAAGAAGGCCAAGCAAAGCTATGCTCGTGAGGACTCCGAAGATGATGATGATCCCGAGGAAGGCGGGCAGCGTTATCCTCAACCGGATGCCGAGGATCCGGAAGAAGAAAGTGCAGTTGAGGAAGGCTTGCAAGAAGGAGGTGTGGAAATTTGGAGACGGAAGAAGATTGCCTGGTTGTGCAAAGAGATTCCCGTTTTGAGACCCACTGGCATTGTGACGATGCTGAATTCACAGCGGAGATGGATTCAAGCTGTCGACACAAAGGAAGTGATAGAGACTTTGATGCGTCGCAATGAAATCCTGCGTGCCCACAGGGTTTGTTTCTCTCGTGACTCGTTCGAAGTTATTTTGGTTGATCTGAGTATTTTTCTCTTTCATGTAGTCTTATTATCAACTTACAACTGAAGTTGTATATCCTCATTCAAACTTAACCCCTAAAGGACCAAGGTTTTGAAATGGCTATTTACAACTGAGTAATTCAATTGTGCTAAATCATAGTTCAGATGGGGCCAAATTTCACATCACGAGAATCAATGAAGAACATTGTATGTGTTGGTCAAAAAAAGGAAGAAAATTGATCAAAAGGAAGTCCTCATTGAACCTAATCAAAACTAGGGTAATGCTGAACACGTAAAGGAACAATAGGCCTGATTTGAGCCTCATGCTGTTGTTTTTTGGTATGTGGAATTCTGACTGACCATTTCGTGATTTTGCATGTGAAGGTGCTGAAATGGACCATGCAGCAACCGTGGTACGAGAATGACTTCGATCTGAACACGAAAATGGCAAACAATCTTGGCAGCAATAGAAAGCTCACACGCATGCGTGAGCTCTTTGACACTATCATCGCAACTGGACAGGTTCCAGACATTTCCACGTACGTGATATTGGTGAAGGCTTACATTGCAGATGAAGCATCCGAGTCTGTTGATGAAGCTTACACGATATACAATCAGATGGAGCAGCTTGGGGATTACCAACAGCCGGCAGCAGTGGCGTTTTCCCTGTTCCAGGCCTTCACGGACCGCACAGGTGGCGCACATTTGCGGCATCTTCACCAAGCAGATGCTCTGTTTGAGAGTTTTAAGAAGAAAGGCAATTCGTGGTGTATGAGCCTGACTCCTGATCAGTGGAGGGCAATGTATACCGCATTGATACACATGTACAGTGTTCAAGGCAACGGAGAAAGAGTTCGTTCTTTGGTTGCAGATATGCGAGAAGCCTCGTTGAGTTTACATCCTGACTGTTATACTGCCTTGATACGAGTTTGTGCGAAGGACGGGAACACAGCGGAAGCTGAGAGTGTTTTCAAGGAGCTTATTGCTGCTGGTCACAAGCCGGATTGGCGGGCTTATGTTGCCCTCATTCAGGCCTACGGCGTTGCAGGTCTTTCGGGAAAAGTGCGATCTACTTTCGATGAAATGGAAGCTGAGGGTGTTCGTGTAAATCTGAACACATTCGAAGCAGTGGTGGAAGCCTTGGCCAAGGCCGGAGATATTGAAGGAGCACGTGCTGCACTTGAAAAGGCTGAGGAGAAGTTTGCCAATGTGTTGCACGCTTCTTATAACCTTTTGATGGAATGGTACAAAAGCAAGGACATGCTGCTTGAGGTTGAGGATATCTTCAATCGCATGAAGGGAAAGAAATGTCGACCCAATCTCCAGTCTTACAACAACCTCATCGACTCGTATATTCTCCAGGGGCAACTGGATCAGGCTGAGGGGATTTACGAGGAACTGAAGACTCTTCAAGGATTTCACCCTAACGTAAAAACATGCAGCCTGATGATAGAAGCATTCTTGAGAGCTGAAGTTCCAGAGAAAGTGAAGGAGGTTTACGAGTATCTTACAGAACGGAAACTGAAACTCCCGGACGAAGTAATGGCTAATGTTGCAGAGATTGTAGGAGAGAAGAAAGTTCAGGAGAAAGCCAATCCCAAGAAGTTGATCCCGGAGCAAAGAGAAATGCTGGTTGGGGTGCTGTTGGGAGGTGCATCTATAACTTCTCATGACCACAATCGCACGTACGAAATCACTTTTGAACTTGGTGATCGACCCCAGGAGGCGGGTTCAATTTTGATCAACCACTTGTACGATATGTTTGCTGACTGGGCACAGCAAGCACCACGCACGGACGTAGATGATGACCTTGTCAAGATCCACCGATTTTCCACAGTCAGTCATGGCTCACTCCGGTTTTATGCGCACCAGTACCGACCTGAGGGTCAGCCAGTGATTCCTAGATTAATCCATAGGTGGTTGAATCCGCTGTCGCTCGCATATTGGTACATGTATGGGGGTGAGAAGTGTACGAAGACTGGAGGTATGATCTTGAATGCTTGTCAATATACCTCGAAAGAACTCACCCTGGTCGTGAAAGCTCTGAAAGCCCGCACTGTCGATTGCGTGATAAAGAAAAGGAAGTCTGGGAGGGTTCTCATTTTTAAGGACGAGTCGGCTTCGTGGGTTTGGAGGCTCATGGAACCTCATATTCTGGACGAGTTGAAGGACCTCTTGAGGCCGGATATGGCGGTCAAGACAAGAGGTAACGATGCGCCTGAAGCATTTGATGAGTTATCGGAATTGAAGGTGGCAGAGGAAGCGGACCTGGATGTTGAAAGCAGAGATATAGGAACCGGTGTTGAAGTCCCTGTGAAAGTTGGCAGCTTTGAAACGTAGGAATACCAGGGCAAACAGGTATTGATGTTCAGCTTCTTCTGCCTTGGAACACTGAATCTGCTTCTTTGTGGTTACTTTCGAGACATTTTTTGTACTACTTAGTGACCAATTTGTTTGCTGAAAAGTTGCACAGTTTGGATACATGATTTATTACACAACACTGTTTGATTTATTCACAGACGTATGAAAAGAGTACTGTGCAGCTAGGCACCTGTCATAAATGTACCAGGAATTGAGTGTACAAAAGAATGATGGCATAAATCCTACCAGAGGGAACGGTGCAGGCTTGGAACAAATTACTTGGGTTAGACCCTTTGTTACATTGCAGATCATTTATGTTGAGATCTTAGAAAAGCCATAGAGTAAGTAGATTGGCAACATCAATTTTGTAGTCTCTGTAACAATGTACACACTGCTACAACAAGGGCTCTTATTCATGACACCTGTGTTTGTCTGCGCTATAAATGTTGTTTCTGCGTTGTCATTTTCCGTAATGTTTGAGTCTCTATTTAATTTTGTAATCGACCATGGTCAGCATATCATAATTTTTACATATGAACCCTTGAACTAATAATAAAACTTCCTAAACTTTTAACCTACCATAACATTATTCAGCAGCGCTTTTCCACAGATCAACTGATTCCCCAGTCACTCATGTCTCACTCCGATTCTACGAATATCAGTATCAACTTTTAGACCAGACATTGATTCCTAGATGGCTAGATTAACGCACAGGTCGTTGAATCCGCTGTCACTGGCATACTGGTACAGTTTTGGGGTGAGAAGCGTAAGAAGACCTGAGTTTTTAAAATCTTGAATGCTTGTCAATATACCTCGGAAGGGCTCACTCTGGTTGTGAAAGCCTTGAAAGCTCGCACTGTTCATTGCGTTTAAAGAAAAAGTCTGGGAGGGTTTTCATTGTGTTTCTCTCGTAACCATAGGCAATCAAAAGTAAGAGCAATACCAACCGTCTTCTCAAATGCTTATTTGGACGCATTTCGGTCTAGTCCTTATTAGTTTGTGCAAAAATAGTGGGCTCCTGCCTTCATCAAACGGATGAGAACCAACTTACAACGCGTTCATCGACAGTTACGGAGCCGTTACTGGGGTGTTCTTGCCTGCTGATTGATGCTGAAAAACGAAAGTTGCACAAACCTGCAGAATGGCTCGCGAGCTTTTAGTCTGGGACTTTCCTGCGCACACTTGTGCGATGTGTGGTTTTTCTGGGCCTTGTGCCAATGGTTGTAAGAATCAATCAGAACTCCGATTCGAATAATGGGATTAGTACTTGCAGGAACCATTTTGAGAAGAAATTGGTCGATGGTGGTCAGCATAAGCTTTTGGGGGGGGGGGGGGTTCTTCTTGTTTGGAAAATTTTGGGGTTGAGGTGCTCTGTATGATGTGCCCGTTATGTGATGATGCTTTGATCGTCGCCAGGATTTGCCTATGACGCAAGATTGGAGCCTCGAAGAGTCATTCATGCATTGATTCTTAGGAATCAGGGCAGTACGCTTAAATTACTAGAGGCAGCTTAGAATCTCGAAGCTGTTAGGTTACACTTCTAAGCATAGGGGGATTGAATTGCATTTTTCCGAGTGCAGCACATTACTGTGTATATTGCTACGCACCCACGCTGCACCGCACGTCCCCCTGATGTAGGATTTTGCTGTATAACTCTGAATTAATTACTAGAAAAAGCCCCCATTGTTTGGATGTTGATTCAACATTCCAATGTTGTTTTTATCGATATTCTGTTCTCTCAACAGGGATTATGCACAAGAAGGTATGTAGCGAAGGGGATTCATAAGTTACTCCACAACCAACCACAGCCGCAGTGGCTGATTGCTCTCTTTGCATTTCCTCAGCTTCCTCTAAAGCTGCCAGAGCCTCCGCGTATTTAGTGAAGTCTCCATCTCAACCGCCGTTCGCGAGTTGGGCGGTCTAAGGGTGAGGATTAATTGGGCTTAGGAATGTGCACGAACACATCAGTTGATACGGGCTTGTGTAGCAAGTTATGAGCTAGGAATAGAGGCTTAATAGAGGGCGTCGAGATCAAGATTAGGTCATTGAATACAGCTATTGTCATTCCAACCTCTCGATAGTGTTTTTCAAAAAAAATCACAAAGGGTTTGTGCTGCGGTAGTGATTTGAAAGCGGATTACGGGGGCATTCACAAAATAAAGCCAGCGTCGTGTTGCTGACGAGAAGGAATGTGCTGGCTCTTTTCTCCCAGCGGGAAGCTGGCTGTTGGTTATGGACGGGCTACTGTTCAGCGCCGTATTCACTTAACTCTCTGTAATTGCACATTCCTAGTGTATCCTGTCATGTTGCAAACACAGTGCCAAATTGTGAACACATGTAACAGGCGACCGTTTGTCACCCCGAGGCAGTGCAATTAGAAAGGGCTGAGTGTATTGGCTGTGCTTTATGTGAGCATCAGTCCATATGCAATAGCCAACTTCACACTGAGAGACAATGAAACAGTTGTCAGTGTCTATGGAGCAGTTCCCTGTGTATCAGATTGCCAGCAGCAACCTAAAGTTTCTATTCAGAAGACTGGCGAGAGTTAGTGCCAAGGGCTTTCAAAACTTCAGGGTTGCGCTCTTGCGGTAAATCAACATGTGCATACTCTTGTGATGTGTATGTGTTGCTAATTAGATGTTCAAAGAATGTGATTATCAGCTTATCTAATATTTGATAAAGTTCACGCTGTCCCTTCATAGTCCACATGGTTGCTTCCAATTCAGTCGTGATGACTTAGAGAAATGCAAACCCTGGTCGAAACAACAGATATCACAACATTGGGTTGTTTCAACCAGTTCAGGGGTTGAAACAACATCCACCTAATTCTTTGGTGTCATGTTTTTCGACGTGTTAACAAGGGTTTTGCAGATGAATAAATCAAGTAATGGAAAACACTTGAAAAGCATTTCCTCAAACTGGTCAACTAGGCAAATGTGCAAAGTAGGAGAGAATGATTTGGTGAAGTGAAAGCACTGCATGCTTGAATCTCATAAGCTGGGTACAGCAACTGGTAAACGAAAAGTACGAACCCCATTTGAAACAGGGCCCCCAAATCCAGAGAACTCGTTTCATTGCAACTGCATCATCTATCAATAGGTGACAAGACAAATCATATTGTGAAGTGAATGAATCTACATGGGGCAATCACTACACAATCATACAATCCAGCCTAGAAGAACCACTACACAATCATTCTATCTGCCTGCAGATCAGTATTAGCACTAGCTCTTCTTCTCTAAACATGTTCAATACTAGGTTTGAGTCATTCTGCGTCGGTCTTCTCCAATTCTAACAACCAATTGATGCCAGTATAAAATTATGTACTTTTGATGCTCAAAACAATGAAACAAAGACCCTATACCCACTTTGGACCCGCTCTACTGACACATCAACCCCCAATTGAACAGCACCTTCATTTTCTTCACCGGCACTTTCCGCAACTGGAGTGGCTTCGCAGGTCGTCGTTTCCCGACGTCTGGTGTGGCGGGCTTGGGCGTCCGTCTTCGGGGGACTTTGTGGACGTTGAAGTGTCCGTCGACTTCCGTGATGGTGATGCTCTTGTAGTCGCAGCAGTCGTCGGACGTGACGATCAGCCGCTTTCCTTCCTCGGCTACTCCGATCAGAAACTCCTGGTAAGTGTCGTTGTAGTCGATGCGCATGGTGAGCTCGGCGCCGCTGCGCACGCTCGTGAAATCTGCGAAGTACCGGTGGTTTCCGACCTTCATGTCCAGATCCTTCTTCGTGTTGTTCACGATCACCGTGCTGGGAAGGTCCGCCATAGCCATCGCCACCTCTCTCAATCTCTCAATCCCTACCGATCGGTCCCCTCTCTACCTCGATCATCAATGTTTTTGTACAAGAGCTGATCTAGCCCTAGCTAGTCTCTCTCACTCACTCACTCACAACTAATCTTTCATACCATAGCAGGCAATAATTGTAACATGCACTCCCAAATCTTTGCATCAAAGAATAGTTGTTAATGCTCCCAAGTCGACCGCACTCGAACAAGATCAACAGGACCAGTAATCACGGGAGTGTACAAAGGTACATGCACTTCGGAATACGATTTTCTAAGGGATGAACCATTTAGATATCGTAAACGTGACTCGGTGACTGAGATGAGAATCACTTCAACCTTTTCGCTGAGTGTTAAAGGCGATCATCTGAATCGCTTCTGCTAACTAATGTATACTTGGAGCTACATGTATTTAGTGTGCAGTCGGCAACCTTATGCAATACCACCACATTAACCCTGGAGCGCTCCGACGTCCATTTTTGGACGATGAACAGATTGAAGTTCTTGTTTCTGTTTCATTCCTGCTTGGATGAAAGTCATCCTAATTTTTGGTGATACTCTATTAAGTTCTTGTCTTATCTAATGGTTGGATTTGGTGTTACTAGAATACTATTTTTTCTAAAATTACAAATGCAGAAGTATGTCAAGACCAGATTAGCAAAAATGAGGTCCTAGATGTAATGAACACAAAAATTTCAAAAAATGACCATATCAAGATAACCTCATTTCAAATCTGTTCCAGCAAGTTTTACTCAAAAAATGATAATAGTCTGCTTGTCATTGAATTTAGAAGGAATTCTGAAATTCCCCTTTCAAAATTTATAGAAAAATATTGGTGATAGCACTAGTGAATCTAACCATATGAATAGAATCTACAATTCAAAATCTATAACTTTCATTTGTACATCAATTCCAAAATATTCTTCCAAATAACACTTTATAACAGTTTTTCCCGAATCGTCAAACTTGGAAATGGATCCAGACGTTTAGGGGTTAAAACGGTAACGGCTGTAAGGTACTAGAGAAAAATCTTTCTCTTTATTTTCAATAGGTATGAAAGTGACTGGACAAAGTTAATTTAGGTATGTTTTCTTCCCCTCGTCACACTGGGCAATTTGGGAGTTATTTAAGTCAGTCGGCTATCTTTAAGCTGCTGTCACTTTTGCCAGCATTACAGTGACTATGCCTTACAACGGATCTTAATTAAGTTACGTCCTAAAATTGTTCAGAAACGCCGGACAGGATCAGTGATTGATTCTGTGTCTGTATTTCAGTCGGCAAAACACGCATTTTGGTAAAGACACGCATGCGTGTCAAGTACCAGCAAATGAGGGCCTCCAGGTGGCTTGGGTGTGTTCCGCAAGTTTTCGCAGTTGAAAATAAATTCCAGTGTTTTGAAAAAATATGGAAATATATATAGAACAGAGTATGAGATGACATCATGACGTTTAAAACCACTATAAGTTATACATCCTCATGTTAGTGATGTCATTAAAAAGAAAATTCTTGAAGTCGGAGGCACGTCTCAAGAGACCCACGTTCAAATCTTATTTTTGATATCAAAAGCCAACTCTTTTAATGCAAATGGAAAGTAGAACATAGTATTTCATTTTAATTGGACTGTTTTAGGAACTTCCTGAAATAATTTATACCCTTAGCTTGTTGCAGATTCCCTAGCTAATAATAAGGAAGTGCACCTATCAACCCGGCCACCCTTCCCAGGAACCCGGACCACTGTTTTCTTCACGTCACACCGTACGTTTCAAGGAAGAAGAAAAGAAGGAAAGAAGGAAGTGAAGTGAAGTGAAGTTGATTGGCTTTTCCGTGTCTTAGTTCGTTTGTAGGAGTCGTAGAGCTTTGGGCAATCCAACGTCAAAGTGTTGGTGCTCTGATGAAACACGCCATTGAACATGCAAGTGCGACATTTTCTAAGCTGTGTGTTTCAGTGGAGTTTCTATTTCAAGGATCAGTTTGATTTATTCAAGCAACTCACGGAGTTCAAAGAGATCATGCCAGGTTGAACTTGTCAGCAAAAAACCGACTGAGTGAGAAGACGTCTACAGAAGGTTCAGCTTCTTCTCTGTGCAATGCAGACAATGTTTGAATCAATAGTTTTGTATCAATGCCCCTTGTTCCATTGGCCGTTGGCTCATTGGCATTACAAACACTTTATTTACGCCAGCATTCTTTGAAGACCGGAGTTTTTATCTATCTATCTGCCTGCAATGCAAACGTTTATTAAGTTTTCCTTGGTGACATCAAACTTGTTAATCCCTCAAAGAATGCTTTCGTGGTCACATTATTCAACATCCTTTTCAAGTTCATTTCCAAGTTCAATTCAATCTTCTAAGTTATGTTTCAATTTTATAATTTCACCGCATGAGATTATTTGATGTTAGTGGAATCTTTCAAAACACTTTTGGAAAAATATATACTCCCTCCATCTTGAAAGAAATCCGAGGTTTCCTAGAAATGGCTAGATTAACGCATAAATTGTTCCTATTTTCAAGGGATTGTGTAGTTATCATAGCTTCTACTAAATCCCATTAGATGTAAAAGAATGAAAGCCAACAATGAAGCAATGTATCTTGAAAATAGGTAGCTAAAATTGGCAAATTTTTTTCCTTTTTAAAACTACTCCAATGGTATATATTTTGATCATTCTCTAAGCAATGTTGGTGCAATGACATCCATTGATGTCCCTTGTATCCAAATCCAGTAGTGTCTTGTGATTCAATTCTAGGAAATTCTCAACAAGAGATTTAGTAGTAGTAGTTTTTGTATAGTTTTGGATTGAATTCTTCGCCTTTGGTTGGTTAGAGATTGCCTTTCAATTTTCTTTGCAAGGATCAAATTGCTATATAGTCTTTGGAGCATGGTATCTATGGATTCTTTTGCTTCACGGTATTCAAACTAACTTCAATTGTTGTCTATCAAGTTATAGAGAGCAAATTTTGAATTTAATTTGAGGCAAGTATGCTTGGAACTAGATTTATTTTGAGACAGAAAATACTTCATATATTCAAAGATAGATAAGTTTGCAAATACAAACAAAACAAATTCAATTAACTCAAATTTTTTTCATTTTGTGCAATAGTAGCAATGAAAATAGGGTTTTCAAATTTGAAGCGTAACAGTTTTGTTGTTTGCTCTTTTTTATGACCTGCAAGTAAATCACTAGCTTAAATGGACCTTGTTAGAATTGAATAATTAAAATTTGATGGTTTTTTCACATTAATAATAAGCGTATTTAATATGGTTGTTCTTTTATTTTGAATTTTTGGTGAAAATTAAAAGAGTCCTGATTTTGTTAATTAAAGTGTAACAATTACAGAAAATTGCATTAGCTACAGATTACATAAGAATAATTTGAATATTCCACCATAAACGAAGGCCCTTATGAAAACCAATTAAAATTTTCAGTTTTAAATCAAAATATCATTCCAGAAATTCAAAATTCAAAGAAAAACTAGCAAACTGTTTCCTAAATTTCTGGAAATTTTCAAATTTATAGAATGGAATAGAAACTTAACCCAAAAAACATTTCCTTTTTATTAAAATAAAATTCAAAAATGAAAATTGTGAGGGCCAATATTGAATTTGCCACAGTACACTTCACGTTGGTTTTTGTATGTGTAGACTTTAGTTAAGGGAATAAACTGATTAAGGTAAAACTTCAAGAAGTTGGCAGTTTTTCCAGGCACCTGTCTAGAACCTTGAATGTAATTAAAGCACACTAATCCTAACTCTTTCAAATTGAATGTCACTATACACTGAAACTCGCTTGCCACCTCAGTTTTCCATTAGTTCCCCCCCTCCTCTCTCAAAAAATTTGTGAGCCGTTGATTTTTTTGAAAAAAAATGCTTACCCTCAAAATTGATGTTGATTTCTCAAAAAATCACAAGATGTTGATCTTGTGAAATTTAATCTGAGCCGTTCAAATATAAAATACAAATACTGAATACAAATACGAATATGGGTACGGGTATTGGATATGAGTACTAAATACGGGTACTGGATATGCATATTGAATACAGATATTGAATATGGGTATTGAATACGGGTACGGAATACGGGTACGGAATATAGATACAATATTGGATACGGGATCAATTGTCCCATATTGTTTGTCAAGAACTTTGATTCTGAAGATTACAAGAGGGGGTGGGGGTGAGGGGGAGTGAGATAAAAAAATTTAAATCAAATTCTAAATGATAGGTAGGGGTGAGTGGGGGTGGTAAAATAAAAATTGAGGGGGGAGTGCATGGTGACACAAAGTGTCACTATACACCTTGAGTGCCTAATAACTACATTCACAATTGTTTTAGTGCTTCCAAACATGCCAATTTAATGAATTTGACCATCTATTTATTGAATCAATATGATGTAGCATTTGAAAGCAAAACTAATCATTTTATTTTTGAGTCCACTAGGGTAGCGAACCCATTTCCAACCACTTAACCCCTAAAATTTCTTGATTCTGTTTTCATTGAAAAAGCTCAAAAATTGCCATTTTTAGTACAAGTAACAAATTTTTGAAAAGAAAACTTTTTTGACATATGTAAATATAGAATATTGTACTATGTAATATTAAAAACATGTTGTAAAAATTTCAAACATTTCCACCGCATAGATTGCAAGATATAAGCATTTAAATTCTTTAAAATCATTTTCTTTGCCCTACAAAAAGCCAGACAACTGCACTTCACAATCTCAATTTTCTATGAAAAAATGACTAAAATTATGGTGCTTCTTTGAATTCTTTTTCTTAGACAAGTTGTCCACATGCTTGAAAATTTTTAGATCATTTGGAATTGTACAACATATAGGAAAAAAATAGTAAGTAGGTAGTAGTAGTAGAGAATGATTTAAAATATTAAATTATTAAGAATTAAAATATGGAATTGAAAAATGAAAATCCCAATGGTTAAATTTTTTTAATAATAAATTTATATCCTAGGATTTTATTTTTTTTCAAAAATTTGAAAAATTCGGTAAGATAAAGGATTTCAAAGTTTATTTGAAAATAGGGAATCCATAACTACTTGCAAACAAAAAATCCTCATAAGTTTTGATTCATTGATCAAAATGGGATGATTCAAATCTTTCTTTATATATATATATATATATAAGTTTAGAAAACCAATTCAAAATTTTGATTTCTGAAAAAAGTGATTTTTTCTGATCTGCCCAAACTGCCCAATTATGAAAAAAAGTAATATATTAGGCTATAACTTTTGACTCCTAGTTCCAAATGTCATGAAATTTGTTGCATAAGAAAGATATTCCTTGTACACACATTCTATTAAAATTTCAGCCTAAAATATGGAAATTTTTGGTCACAAGTACCTACCCAAAATTTCTATATAGCCAAAAAACGTGGTCTAGTCCTTTAGGAAAAAGCAATTACGCATATTTGGAGTGTTTTTTTTTTAAGTCATAATTTTTTCCATGTACAAAAATAGAATTTGGAAAGACTTTTGTATTTTCTAGAATTTTATTACACAAATGGTAATTACTATGAATTTTTTTGTGGAAGATTCTTTTTGACCTATAATGATGATATAGACCTTTCTATGTTTGACCATAGGTTGATTGCAATATTGTGAGTCTTGCAACCAATAGTAATGTGTCATAACTGCGTTGGAAACTATACGATAATTAATCACTACTGATCTCATACTGATTATAAAGAAAATAGTTTATATCACGAGAATAAGGGGGTGATCAGAAATGGGTCGGCTACTATAGGCATGGCCAGTGAAGTACTTGAATACCAATAGTCTCTTCATTTATAATTGTTTTGGCCTCTAGGAAAAGTATTATGATTATTTGTGGAAATATAATTAAGGTAAGTGCACCTAATTGTAATCCTCCTCTACACATGTAGAAATAGGAACATTAAAAGAAAATGAGGGTTTGTACAACTGATTTTATGACTACATTTTCAATTGTACATGAAATATTCAATTGGTGCAAATTGGGGGACTTGGAGTTAGTATGGACAAATAGTATTTGAAAAGCTAGGATAAAGGGGTTATTTCTCATCCATTGACTTGTGTGGAACTTCATCAACTACATTTGTACATGCGGATGTCGATGTGGCACATTATGCTACCTCAACATGCCCAATTAGCAATTGTCTATGACAATGTACTTTGATGTAGCATAGTTTATGGTCAATAGTTTGTGATGTAAGGTGACTACAATGCAACTAAAGTGTGACTACAATGAGATTGTCAGTAGTGTAATAAGTGGTGCTTCAAACTATTGTAAAGTGGTAGATTATTGTCTTGTCTTTGAAGGACGCATAGTTGATATTGTTGTCTTTTTTTTATCTAAGGTTTTTCTATAGTATTTTTTTAAAATTTATATATAATAATTTTCAAATATATAGGTGTTGTTGTAGGTGTTCTTTAGTTATTCATACTTGTTGTATAATGATTGGTGGAGTTGTACATGTGTTGAAATTGACTTGTTTACAACAATATACTCATTGATGCAAATAACTTTAGTTACATTTTGAGCTTGTCTTTGCAATTTGCAATCACTCCTAGTCATTCCTCACACAGTGGCTACTCATATTATTGGTAACAACTCTTACAACAATTACTCACTTAAAACTGAAAATTAACGTGGAAATGATGCAATTGTATAACAACCATTTGTACAACTTATTACACAACTATTCATATGGAAATGATGTATTTGTTCAATAGTCAACTTGATGCACACTTTTTCATTAAAAAAATATAACATCTTATATTCACCATTAGCAATGCTATTACTACCACGGAATGCACACAACTACAAAAAGAAAATGGATCTTAATCCCTAAAGGACCATGTGTTCTTAGGCTACATATCAATTTGGGGTAGGTATGTGTGACTAGAGATTTCCATATTTTTGGCCCAAATTTTAATAGAAGATGGGGATGAAGAAAATCTTTTATATGTACTAAATTTCATGATATTTGGAAAAATGAATCAAAAGTTATGGCCTAATATGTTATTTTTCTTTGTAAATAGGCAATCCGGGCAGATAAAAAAAATCATTTTTATAGAAATAAAAAGTTTGAATTGGTTTTCTAGAGTTATATATATGTGGATAATTTTGAATCATTCCATTTTGATCAATGAGTCAAAAAATATGAGGATTTTTTTGTTTGCAAGGAGTTATATATTCTCATTTCTAACTTTGGAATTGACATTTTTCAATTCCATAATTAAAATTTTAACAATTTAATATTTTGAATCATTCTTTACTACTAGATACTTACTATTTTTTCCTATATGTTGTACAATTCCAAATGATTTGAAATTTTTCAAGCAAAAAACCAACTTCTTTAGAAAAGTAAATCCAAATAAGTACTACAATTTTGGATATGTTTAATAGAAAAATGAGCTTGTGAAGTGCAACTGCCTTGTTTTTCATAGGGCCTAAAATGATTTCAGTGAATTTAAATGCTTATATCTTGCAATCCACCCTATGGAAATTTATGAAATTCCTACCACATGTTTTCAAGTCAGCATACTACAAGATTCTATAGTTTAATGTGTCAAAAAAAACTTTTTTTTGAAACATTTGGTACTTGTATTAAAAATGGTAGTTTTCAAGTGTTTTTGGCTAGTGAAAACTTAATCATGGAACCTTAGGAGTTAAATGCAATAAATAGGTCAACTCTACCTAGTAATATCCGTTCTTTCCTCCCTTTTGAATACTAATATTTATAGACTACATACTACTTCAACAAATAAGTCTACTTTGATTAAAAACTCTAACTTGTATAATCCAAAATCATTATACTTTGATCAAAGCCCACCCTTCATGCTTGTTGTCTTTTATTTAAGATGCATTTCTTTCAATTCTCACTTTTTTTTTTAATATTCTTTTTAGTTTGTTAAATATATGGGTGATTTGTTATAAAATTCAGAATGAAGGTACATGTGGTAGTTGCAAATATTCTTTAATTTTTTTAATTTAAAATTATTTTATTATTTTTAACCTTTCCTTGATTCAGTTGATTGGGTGTCTACTTTAGCCATCTAGGAGAATTTTAGTCTTATTTTGACCCAAAAATGTGAATTCAAAGTTGCAAATTGGACATATTTGAGGTATACTAACATTACAAGGATTGATAATGAATTTTTTTTAAATAATAACACGGAGTTGTACACATAGGATCAAACTGACCTTCTTTTGAGTGAAGGCTACAAAGAGGGGAAAAATTTCCTACAAGGATTCTTGATGCAATGCGAGCATAATCTTTACTAACAAAATGACTTTTTGATAGAATTTTTTTTGAATTACTAAAAATGATAAGGTCCACAAACCTCTTTTTTGTTATATTTTTCTCCTAATGGCTTTAGTAGTACCTCGCAGCAATCAATAGTACTACATGGTATTGAATCAATGATTTAGATTTACAGTGGGCCTACTTAGACATAGTATTAGTAGTATTTTGTAGTACTTCTAGTGCTATGGCTTGAAATTGCAATTTTAATTAAAAACTTGAAGTATTTCTTGCAACCACTCATATTGACAAAACCATCAAAGTTATACACTTGATGCAACCTAAGGGTCATTACAAGAAACATCAATTGTGTTTTTCATCACAATTGGAGTAACGTTGTTGTCTTTCAATATAACTTTTGAATACTAAGTCTTAAAAATTTGAAATTCTATTAGATATGTCTAACTTGATGGCAATCAGATCCCTTATTTTTTAGAAAAAAATCATTTTATATTTAAAATTCAATTTTTGTAATTTGTCATATTTTGAGATTTAGGGATTTTTACTATGCTTGGAGTATCCAAATTGAATGATGTAGAGTTGAAATTTTGGTCATATGCCTACTAAGGGGCTTTTCTAAATATATTATTTCTATATCTTCTTGGTCGATGCAAATAGGGCTCCCATATATAAGCATTGTCTTCTAAACATTGAAGATGGTGTCAACATTATTTTTTCATGAAATTTGATTACCATCAACTCTTCTCAAATGGCCAATTTTTCCTTTTCTAATTTATGGTTTTCTATTTATTCTTAATTTATATCTCATTGTTTCTATTTTATAACAATCTGTCTTTTTTTTTCCTACAATACTATTTCAATACTTGTAAGTAGTCATAAGTATTTGCAATGGTACTTTTAGCTGTCAATTTTTCTAATCAATAGTTGAGATTGTTCTACTATGTAGTACTGACAGTACTTTGCGGCTAAAACATAGTTTTGCCAAAATGCTATAAAAAAATACACGGTGTTTTCTGCAATGACCCTTGCAAAGAAATTATATTTGTGAAGGTATAATAAATGATTTACAAGTCCCCTTCACTAAAATATAGCTAGCTTCCTAATGAATGTAGTGTCCCTAAAATTGTAAAAGAAACTATCTATAAGATATAGCAAAGGAAGTGAAAAAGCACAATCTTGTGATAGTAAATAACAATATTGAGGGCCACTTCACACCTAGAGGCCAGGCCAATTTTTTGTGTAAGAAGCCTGAAATCCTTACTTGTGATTGGTCAAAAGGTTGAAATCAACCTAAACCCCTTTTCACCTAGAAGTCGGGCCAATTTCTTTGAATGAAGGTTTTAATTGAAAAGGAGATGATCTGACACGACCTAAGCTTCTTGAATTGGGTGTATCCAAAATGGAGGGCCAATCCTTGGCATAGGGGCCAATGTTAGATTTCAATTAGAAAAAATGTTTTTTTAACCCTTAAATGAATCTAACTATGTTTTCAACAAAACCGGTTTGAAATTGCCATTTCTAGTACAAGTATGAAATTTTTGAAAAAAACATTTTTGAACACATGTAACTATAAGATTTTGTAGCATGCTAGTTTGAAACAATGTGCAAAAAATTTCAAAAATTTCCACCACATAGATTGCAAGATATTAGCCTTTGAAGTGACAAAATCCTTTTTTGGTCCTTGCAAAAATTTGAGCAACTACACTTTATAAGGTCACATTTGTATGAAAAAAATTTCAAAATGTTAGTTACTCTTTAAATTAATTTTTCAAGTTAAGTTGGTTACATCCTTGGAAATTTTCATATAATTTGGAATTGTATAACATATAGGAAAAAAAAATAGTAAGTAGAAAAAAAAAGAGAATGATTCAAAATACTAAATTGTTAACAAATTATTTATGGAATTGAAAAATGCCAATCTCAATGGTTGTAATGTTGTAATAAACAATCTACTCTTAGCCTTTTTATCTTTTTCCCCAAATATTGAAAACTAAGTTAAATAAAGGACTTTGAAGTTTGTCTTAGAGTAGAGATTCAATAACAATTCACAAACTTCCGCAAACTAAAACTCTTCCTAACTTTTGACTCATTGATCAAAATATAATGATTCAAAGCTTTCTAAGTATATATAAATATAAAGAACCAATTTCAAATTTTAGTTTCTTAAAAAAATAATTTTCAAAGAAGTTTTTTTTGTTGCCCATGTTGCCCAACAAGTAATAAAAAAAAATCATACAATAATCTTTTAACCATGTAATCAAAATTTATGAAAATTGTTGAACCTTAGAGCTACTCCTTGGGCACATGTTGTGTTAAAATTACAAAGAAAAAAAAAAAAAAAATCCATTTGTAGTGAACTGTCCAAAATTTCTATGTTGCCAAAAATTGCAATTTGGGAATTTTAGGGTTAAATATTATTTTTTTCAACAAATCTGATCCGATGAATTTTGGACAATTGACCTCTAGATATAAAATGGCTCTAAAAATTTTAGCCCTCCTCTCTCTCCCTTCTAGTTTTCTTAAAATTGGCCCAGCTTCTTGGCCTCAAGGCCTTTACACTTGGCAGAATCAATTCCTAGTGAAATCTTATTATAGTCAATAGTTGAGATTGGCCTCTAGCCCAAAGGGGGCTGAAATTTGGTGCAATTGGCCTCTAGGAAAATTGGCCCGACCTCTAGGTGTAAAGCGACCCTAAGAGACAAGAACAATCAAGACTCTAACAGTGACAACATGCAAAGATAGAGAACCTCAAAGTTGTATACGAAAGGAATGGTATATTAAGAGAAAAAGACAGCCTCCAAAGGGCTGCTTCATTTTGGAAGAGCTGCATGGCCAAAGTTACTAATCTCTGTAATCTGTTGGTGGGAGATGTTGGCGGGAGTCTTCAAAATAACTACATTTCAAAACAGTGAAATCTACCTACTCAGGAAAATCTCACCTGTCCATGTCAACCTTCTTTGCTTCCTTGGTCCAGGGCCCTTTCCGGTATATACAATAACCCTTACTGACTCTTAAACGACATTGTAAGCCCCACGGGTACTTTGAAAGTCTAAACTTGAATTTTCAGATAGTTCTTGAATTCAAATGTTTTTAAATTTAACAAAGAAAATGTAGCTCTAATAATCAATTTTTTCTTCTTTCACTTTAATTTTTTTCAAAATTGTTAAAATTTTAATTTTGTGAAAAATTGAAGCAAGCATCTTGAAGGTTTCAAATACACCACTTTTTGAACTTTCCCTATAAATTTCTCCTGGTGTGAGTTCAAGGAGCACATTTATTATACCATGATGTTTGTCACTATTATTTCCATTTAAAAAAATTCACACTATTTTAAACATTTTTATAATTGCTATGATTTTTACTAAATTTTTAAAAAAAAAAATCATATAAAATTCAACTTTATATTTGAAATTATTAAAAAATTAGATTAAATTTTAGACATACATTATTACATGCAAAAATATCAAATTTTAGAAATGTGTGTTTTATGTAGAAATCTAAATTTTTTTGACAAAGCCTGGACATGAAATGTCTTTTTAAGGGTTAAAAGACATTGAAGCTCAAAAGTAGCCGATGAATGACTTGACTATTCAATGTAGAAACAAAGAATGCACCTATTGGTCCAATAATGCAAACATTGATCAAGTAATCCAATTATTTTCATGACTACCTTAATCATGGAGTGTGTCCTTTTAAGGGTTAATTTGAGCAACTTTTTGTGCAATTTTATTTTGTCCATTTTGAATTCTAATGAGACAAAATAATTTTAATCGATAGAAGAGTTTAAGTTAGGGTATCGAGCCTTTACAATAGAGGTCGAGTCACGATGTGATTGTTTGACTGGAATGAACTAGTAAAGGACTGGACTGTGATCTGTTTTGAATAGCTTGTTGTGTTCCTATAGCTAATTGAATTCTAGCTTCTTTCATTTCCTTAAGATTGAATCGTTGTTCGATGCATGTTTGATCTTTGCAAGCTTTTCTTTCTTGATTTTAGTCGACTGTCTTCCAGCTTTGAAAATGTAGAAACTGAAATGTTCTGATTTTTTCTACTAATAAGATTTTTTAGAATGTCTCTTCAAGAGAGCTTGTACAAAATCCAAGCCACAATCAAGGGCAAATATAGACTTCCAGTTCTTTGTGGTCGACCAAATCAAGAGTCATTTTCAAAATTCAATGTGGCTGAGAAGCGTCAATCTGGAGCTTCGAATTTGGACTTGTGGCTGGACGGTTCTATATCCCCATGTCATCCTGCAAGCGGTAAGCATTCGAAGTTGACTTCGCCTAGTGAATTGCTCGAATTTGTTGGTGATGGCTACAGTGGATTGCTTGGATACATGCAACGTTTGGAGAGCATGTCTAGCCGAACATCACAGGAAGTGAGAGATCAAGGGATTGAATCTCATTTCTGAGATCCCGCATTGATGAATTAATACAAACACCAGCACATCAATGCAACAAATCTCGAAATGAGATAACTGGCATCCAAACTGAATTGATCAATTTTCAAAAGTGTATGCATCGAATGACAGAGAGATATGAGGAACTTGCACTTAGTCTACATGTTGAGACCACTAAAAATTCACATGTAGAAGCTACTACTTCTGCTTTGATAATAGAGCACAACCAAAAATTGGAAGAAATTTGGAAAGAGCATGATGTAGAAGTTCGTCATCTCCAAGAGAAGGTAAATAATCATCTTCTGCTTGAAGGAGTGCACAAGGAAAATTACAAAGATTACAAAAAACACCTTTCGGAGGAATTAGGAACCAAGTGAGAGTACAAAAAGATGTCAACATGCTAGCACCAAATGGAGGACAAGCTAAAGCTTCAAGACGTCTTGCCCAAATGGTTATTGCACTACAAACTATACAAGGGATTCAATATGAGAATGCACAGACGAGTTCCTACAAACGACTTTTCGACACTCATGAGTCTCAAATCTTGAACGGTAGAGTGTTGCCTTCGATGCTATCAAAAAAAAAGATAAGTTCGATGTTGCAATCACCAACATTGATTGGAGTTGGAGTTGAAATCACAAATTAGATTTTAGAAAAAATTGGAAAGTATGTTGATAGTCATGCAATTTTAGAGACATGCGATCAAAGTAGTATCACGCAAACAAGTTACGGAGCCATTTTCAAGAGATTCAAAGGCGGTATCAAGTCGGCTGGGAAAAGATTGCGCTTAAGTTGCCTTCTAAATCTACACTTAGTTGCACAACTTTGAAAGGAAATTAATGGATCACTTTCGTCACTCATAGGTGACTATTATTTTTTAAGCAATACATTTGAAGTTGTAGCCACAATGAAAGAAAAGAAAGCAATGGAATTCCTAATGTCAAACAACTTCAATTCCTTCTATGTTGACTTGGAAGTTGTATAGCAAGCAATGGTCCAATTGTATGGCATTTCAATGGAAGGTACTAATGTGAACTTTAATTAAGTTTCACCTGTCTTATACTCTCATCTGTTTCATTTGATTTGATTATCTCTTGATATCTATAGAATATGCTATCAAAAAAATTAATGGAATTCTTTTCTATTTCTACACTAAGTTAATCAAACTTGTGTTACTACAGAAATAGGATCAAATCCACTCATCTTCGTGATGAAAATGGACGAGGCTGAAATAGTCCATGGTGATAAAATGGAGAGGATAAGTATCACTCTTATGAACCGTGATCTAAATTCAGACATAATCAAGGGTATTGAAGCATTTTTTTCTGTGCAAGTAAAGAGAGAAATTTGGCCAATGGCATGCTTTAGGCTCCCAAAAGAGAATCATGAAGTCTTAAAATGGGTGCTTATGAAAACAAAGATCCCAGAAGTTATGTAGGCTCAAGAAGAGGGATGTTAGCTTTATATACAAAAGATCGGTTCATTCCAAGTGGAATGGCATATATCAACAGATATGAAGACCATAAAGCTCTTTATGGTTTACAAGGAGGTGCCAATGCAAAACATTCTTGCATTTATTGCCTACATGAGAAAACAAAGATAACAATTGCATCTGAAATACAAGCCCAAGTTGTGGCTAAGAAAAGAACTCCAATGTGGAAAGGAGGTCTGTTTGTAGAAAATGTGGAGAGCAAACCAAATAGTGGACTTGATACATTGAGCAAGTGGAAGCCAATTCTCCCTGTACCCTTAGAATGAGTACACATGTATACATTACATGCACTAAATAGAATTTGCGAGAAAATTCTACATTTAATATTCCTATATGTGGACGATTTAGAATAAACAAATTCAAGAAATTGCTATAAAAGACATAGAGAACATTTTGTTAGGAATTGGTATGCATGGAGGCAACGTCAAGATATTAAAAGACAAAGAATTATTAGGAAAAAACAACAATGTTCCAAATAAGCCTTCTTTAAATGGAGCACAATTTGCAAGACTATTCAAACCATCTAATTTGGTTGAATCTATCAAGGTATGGCAGGATCTCATTGTAGCGATAAAAATTACTGGAAATAATGGAAACACAAGAAGGAGCCACATTCAATTATGGATTGCCTTTGAAAAATTGTTATCATTTTTCATTGGTTTATCATTATCCGAAGAAGAACATTCAAACTTCCAACCTCTAGTTGACAACTAGGGAAAAATTTTCATCAAAGTGTTTGGCGAGTTTCACCAAAACACACTACATCGTAAATTAGGACCTTGTTCACTTTCACTACACTAAAACATTGTAAGTAAAAATTGCAAAAGATATTTACTTCTATTTTATAGTCTTGAATATTGCTAATTTACTCTTTTTTACTTGGTAGCATGTTTTGGTGAAACATGGACCTTGGTTTGTAAAAGAATACGGATTGCTCTTTGTTTGGAGTTGCCAAGAAATGGAATATTCCCATCATGCAGCTAAATTTGCATACCACAAGCATACCCAACGCAGTGGAGGCAAAAAAAAGATAAGTCTTCTATTGCAAATATATGAGTGATGGTATAGAATAATTCATCACCAATTATATAATAAGAAAATGAAAAAAGATGGAATTCAATTAGCTATAGGAACACAAGAAGCTATTCAAAACAAAAGAGAAGTCTTATTAGATGCAAGTGTTCAAGCCTACAACAATGAGCAACAATCAATTATCAATCAAAAATCGTCACCTCAATGATTTGACTATTCACTGTATGTAGAAACAAAGAATGCACCTTTTGATTCAATAATCTAAGTATTTTGATAACTACCTTGGTCATGGGGAGCTTTGTTCTTTAAGAGTTGGTATCTAATTAAGGTAAGCATACAATAAGTAAAGAATCCAATGTACTTGCCTTGGAAAACAATTTGAAATGTCTTAGGGGCTAGTATATTAGCAACAACTCTATTTTGTTCATTCCAAACATTGATCTATATTCACATGCAAAAAATTAATAATATTAGTAAGACTAGAAAATCAAAAGTAGAAAAATCAATCAAGTCTTAAGAAGCATGAACAAGTTAGGATACAATAGCATATGTAATGAGAGACCAAATTAGCTACACCTTCTCTCGAAATTGTCCTCCTTCCAAAATATGCATGATGAATTCTTCAATGTTCTCTTGATCTCTGAGGGCAATGATAATCTCTTGTCTGACACTTCATAATGTCCAATGTAATCCAAATTCTAATTCAAGTTGAGATAACTGCCAATTGACCATATGGCATACCAATTTTACCATATCATCTTGTATTTGGACCTCTTTAAGGTTTTTCCGTACCAATCCATGTAGAAGACACGAGCGGTTATATTGAAAATTTACATATAGTATGGACCTTCCAATATGGTATCAAAAGACTAGTGATGTTTGATCGACTATACACTTAACTATATCTAATCTAACCGTAATTTTTGTATCCCAACCATCATCCATCAATGATTTGAAGCTTTGCTTGTTCAAGTTTTTAAAAACAAAAAGTGTAGGAGTTTGATGCCATTTACTAACAAAAATAAATTCACTACAACGTGAATAGGAATAAACCATTGGATATGAGTTGATCGAGATCCAACAATAGGTTTCATAGATGACCAGAAACCATGGCGCATTTGAGCTCTAAAAGCCTCGGTTGTTACCATATCTGGCAAGCACCAATTGAGCTCTCAAAGCTTGGAAGAGGAAACATCTTTAGATTGTTGGAACCTACTTTTGATTTTTGTGGAATGTATTTTGTATTGTAGAAAAAAACATTGGTTTGAAGCAACTCTTTATAACTTTGGTTTCTACGTTGGGCTTCTCTAATCTTAGTGTATACAACCATAATTACATCAAGGATAGACTTCGGGCTCACCTTATTTGTGAAATTTGAGAGATACAATTCTGCAAAGGAAACTTTGTATTAGATATTATATTGTGATTGACTCCAAAGCATTTTGGATTTGTTCAACAATAATGATCTAAGACAATAAATTTCAAGAATCAAAAAATGAAATCAAAATACTTAATTAGAAAATGAATATACTTATAGTTACAAGCTTCTGTTGGTAGGTTATAACTTGCATTCAAGTGGCGGTGCATGTATGCATGCTAGATAAGAACTTCAAAGACAATACTTCATTGTCCTGTCACATGAAATTCAAGAATCTTTGCTTTGTAGCCACAATCTCCATGTTTTCTAACATCTTTAGTATACTTGCCTCGTTTACTTGGTTGTAAAATTACCCAAGAGTTTACACCAAAATTTGTTGGTATCCAAGCACCTATGTCATCCTAAGAATTGAAGAGCAATACAAAATCTATTGTACAGTGGGGTACCAATCAAAATGTCGTTTTCGAATTCACAGTGAGAAAAATTTCAGTACTGCCAACTTTGAAAGCCTCCTGAGAGCTCAAAAATTGGTATTTTACCACAAAATTTTTATGAAAGAGTTATCTTTAAGTTAGTTATATGTATGACATATTTCAAGGCCAAAAGATTCACCGAAAAAAAGTTATTCAAAATCTACCAACATTGGTAGCTGTGGAAATTTTTTCACTGCTGCCAACTTTGACAACCTCCCAAAGATTGAATTATTTTCTTTTTGCCATGAAATTCTTGGAACAAAAACCTCTTTATGTTAATAACATATGATAAAAATTTCAAAAACAAAAGATTAATACAAAAAAAGATATTAACAATCTACCAATATGTGTTGTTTTGAGAAACAATTGTGAAAACCGTTTCACTACTTCAACTTTGACACCCTCCCAAGGGCTGAAAAATTGCTTATTTACCATGAAATTTTTGGCACAACATGCTCTTTATGATAACAACATTCATGCCAAATGTCAAGGTCAAAAAATTTATACAAAATAAAATATTTACAATCTACCAATGTGTGTAGTTGTGAGATACCTTTTATTAAAGACATTGAAATTGTTGAAGTATATCAAACAATCATGCTTCTAAATTGAAATTCTCCAAATGATGCAATCTCTAATCATAAATGCTTCTCAAAAAAATCAAGGATAGCCAAATTTAGTTGTGTGCACTTGTCACATCTCAAAGACTGCATTTGTTTAAAAATTGGAGACCATACATGCATGAAGAAGCTTTTTCCTCTCAATAAGAATGCTTGCATTTACAATAGAGTATTATAGGAGGTGGGATGTGGGATGATGAGAGAAGCAAGTGATGGGTGATTATTATCTAAGCACAAGATTGAAACTTTGTGAACATGAGTGATTGAGTGTATGAAAGATGCGTTAACTGAGTAAATCTAAGCTATGTAATAACTGAGTGGATGAAGCATGGGATGAGTGTCTAAGGATATATGGAGGTATGTGAGATTTTCTTTAAGAGTGAGTGAGGTTATAACTTATATGTGGTGATTGGTGAGGTCTGGTGAATGAGTGAAGGCTGTGAAGCAGGATGATGGTGAGTGATTGAGGGTATGTGAGATTTTTTTCTGATGACTGAATGAGGTTATATATGTACTCAGTGAGTGAGGTTGGATCATGGTGATTAAGTGAAGGCTAGATCATGGTCACTGAGTGATGGCTATTTCAGATGAAACTCGTGCTCGCATAGTAGGTTTGAGTGAGGTAGGGAAGACAGGAGTTGACATTGCAGCTATTGTTGGAGTTCATGTTAGAATAGTTTAGAGGGTAGTGAAGAAATTTTGAGAAGATGGAACCTATAAGTGCAAACCTTGTGGTGAAAGTCATATTAAAAAGCTTAGTGATAGAGATGTCCGTGCTATTATACGTATTTCAAAAACTCATCATCGCTCGACACTCTCTAAGATCACTAATATATATTCTACTCAAGTGTCTAGATCGACTATTCGAAGGGCCTTACATGAGAGTGGCATTTTCAGTCGAATTGCTATTAAAAAACCTTTTTTGACACATTGTCACATGTCTCAACGATTGGCATTTGCTCAAAAGTATTTTTGGTGGACTATAAAAGAATGGGAGAGAGTTGTTTGGATAGATGAGTCTACCTCTGAAGTTGGAAAAAATTCTAGACAAGTTCATGTTTGGAGAAATGTATATGAGCATTATTCATCAAGTTGTATAGTTCCAACTTTTAAGAGTGGGAGAACTTCTTTGATGATTTAGGATGCATTTGCTGAAGGGCAAAAGTCACAACTTGTTTTTATGCCCAAACATAGACGTTCTACTAAGGATTTTGTTGAAGTCGTCTACAATGTCGAGTTGCTTCATTTTATGAGTAGAATGCCATACGGATTACTCATGGAAGATGGCGCACTTGTCCATCGTATCAAAGTATGTGAAGAATGGAGACAAACAGACCTTTTGGAGAAGCTCGATTGGCCTGCAAATTCTCCCAATTTCAATCCAATTGAGAACTTTTGGAAGATTTTGAAAGATGTGCAACAATGCAACATGGCCCAATATGTCCAAAAAATTTAGATGACTTGAAGTTAGTTATTGAAAGAGAGTGGAGGTTAATCAATGGTACAAAGCTCTTTCAACTATGTCATTCTATGCCCTTTAGGTTACAAGCAGTGATTGAGACAAATGGAGGACATACACATTGGTAGATTGTAAATATTTTATTTTGTATAAATTTTTTGACCTTGAAATTTGGCATGAATGTTGTTATCATAAAGAGCATGTTGTGCCAAAAATTTCATGGTAAATAAGCAATTTTTCAGCCCTTGGGAGGGTGTCAAAGTTGAAGTAGTGAAACGGTTTTCACAATTGTTTCTCAAAACAACACATATTGGTAGATTGTTAATATCTTTTTTTGTATTAATCTTTTGTTTTTGAAATTTTTATCATATGTTATTAACATAAAGAGGTTTTTGTTCCAAGAATTTCATGGCAAAAAGAAAATAATTCAATCTTTGGGAGGTTGTCAAAGTTGGCAGCAGTGAAAAAATTTCCACAGCTACCAATGTTGGTAGATTTTGAATAACTTTTTTTCGGTGAATCTTTTGGCCTTGAAATATGTCATACATATAACTAACTTAAAGATAACTCTTTCATAAAAATTTTGTGGTAAAATACCAATTTTTGAGCTCTCAGGAGGCTTTCAAAGTTGGCAGTACTGAAATTTTTCTCACTGTGAATTCGAAAACGACATTTTGATTGGTACCCCACTATACAACTTGGAGCTCTCATTGCATCTTAGAAAAGAATGCACCCTACAAATTCAATGCACACAATAACTTAACACAAACCTCAAACCTAACACAAACAAATAACCTAATACAAACCTCAAATACAAAATGTATTTGGTTCTACTTCAAAGTGAAAAGATGAGCATCCAATATAAGTTGGTTTGTTGATACAAATCCATAGTTATTTTAAAAATCTTAGCAAACACAAGGCTATCACATGTGATACCATAGTCATTGATACCATTCCAGAGGATAATATTCACTTATGAATCAAACCCTAACCCTACTCACAATAACAAGTGCTCTATTATCAAAGCAAAAGTAATAGCTTCTACATGTGAATTTTTAGCGGTTTCAACATGTAGACTAAGTACAGGTTCCTCACATCTCTCTATCATTTGATGCATACACTTTTGAAAATTGATCAATTTAGTTTGGATGTCAGTTACCTCATTTCGAGATTTGTTGCATTGATGTGCTGGTGTTTGTATTAATTCATCAATGCAGGATCTTAGAAATGAAATTCAATCCCTCAATCTCTCACTTCTTGTGATGTTCGGCTAGACATGTTCTCCAAATGTTGCATGTATCCAAGCAATCCATTGTAGCCATCACCAATAAATTTGGACAATTCACTAGGCGAAGTAAATTTCGGATGCTTACTGCTTGTAGGATCACATGGGTATATAGAACCGTCCAGCCACAAGTCTAAATTTGAAGCTCCAAATTGACACTTCTCAGCCACATTGAATTTTGAAAATGACTCCTGATTTGGTTGACCATGAAGAATAAGTACTCTCTTCAGAAATTTACTAGGTACTCGTAGTGCAAGAATCAAACATGTCGGGGTTTTCAAGCTTGTTTTGCAAAAAACACCATAGATAAAACAAGAGATGGAGACAAAGGAGCGTGAAGATGAAGACCTACAAAAATGAGCTGGCAAGAAAGTACTAGCCTCTTATTGGATGTAGCCCCTCAAGATGTTGTGGTTCTGCCAACACGACTTATAGTAATGATTGCTCATGGGCTCGTCATACTTACTACATCTTGATCAAAGTCACTACAAACTTGCAGCCCTCATACCCCCTTCTAATTTTTCTAAAGATGGTAGCAAAAGGCAAAGAATAAGAACATGTAGGACATGTTATACTTAAAAAGGCACCTTAGGGTTTTCCATATTAAAAAAGAGAGAAATCTTCACCAACCATTTTCTATAGGTTTAAATGAAGCAAGTAGCATCACCATGATTGCAATACTACTTATCAATGACTACACTACGAGACTAGTCTATGTGTAAACGAAACATAGTGAAAATATTTGTTGGTCAAGTCACTGGACTTGACTCTCTTGTGAGCATGCCGTGTGTAAATGCCTTATGAGGCACCTCTTAGAGTAAAAAGAAAAATTCAAGTTCCTGCCGACTAAGTGAAAACCGACAGCCAGCAATGTACAGCCCTCTGCAACTACTTTTAGAAATGCAAGCAACGTGGGACAGTGACGGTCTGCAGTTCGGTTGTCGCTTTAAGTACTTCACTGGTGTGCTGGTGAGCTGGTCTCGTCCTTTCCATTTGAACAATGTTACTGATCTTGCTTTCTTTGCCACCATTCGTCCTTTCCTGGGGATGTTCAATCGAAGTGTGTAAAAAGTTATTGGGGCCTACGACAATTATGTCCAAAGAAAGTTGTAAATTACTTTGCAACTTACGGTACAGTCTTGTCAAAAGCGTCTCAATACATTTGAAAAAATGTATATTTAGTCACATTGGCCTCCTCTAATTAGTCGTGGCTTACGATGTATATATTGTGTATTTGGGGTAAGTTATATTGAACGACAATAACAGATCTTTGACTGTTAAGATTGGTAATGACTGCAGTCAATTGGTGGTCCCTTCTGGACACATTCTGACTACTGGCCTGCAATCAGTGCAATGCCTTTCACATAAATTTTCTAAGACCCAGCGCGCAGCACAAGTCAAATAATTGGACTGATAAGCAGTTTTAAAAGTGAGCAAATGATTTTCATTACACTTATCCTCAGTATGGATTGAGTTTCCAAATTCCAATGTAAAGTACCTCAATTTCATCATTCTTCTTCGACAGTACGTGTTCCATTCAACCGGCTGGTCAGGCTTCTGTGGCCCTTGCTCCCTGCTGGTGAAACGGGGTGGGTGCCGACTGAAATTGTCCGACTGGAAGTGCACTGAATTGCTGCAAGCCTGAAACTTCGGGATGTTACCCAATTGCAGCTTGCATATAATTATTCTCTAGCTAGTATTATTCAGTGTACGCTCGATCTCATCGATCAGTCGATTGTTTGTCGACACTTGCTGGTAGTGACAGTCCTCTCACACTCACAAGTAGACACTCACATTTAGGTAGGAAATTTCATTATTTTCGTAGCTCACGCAGTCTACGTGTGACCGATCAGCTCCCATGAAGACGAAGACGGTAATCGTGAACAGCACGAACGATGTGCTGAAGGTGAAGGCGGGGGGTCATCAACACAATGCCGAAGTGGCCAGCATCGACAAAGGAGGGCAGTGGGATCTGCACGTGAACGTGAACGAGACGTACCGGGAGTTCCGTCTGCAGCACTCCAGTGGCACTAACGTCGTCATCGTGTCCTCCGACGATTGCTGCGACAACGAATGCATCACCATCAAGGAAGCCACCGATGGCAAGTTCGAAGTTCACCGAGTTCCGCGTCGTCAGCAGAATGCCCGCAGCCAGGGGCAGGTGTCGCCGATCTCTCCTTCGGAGCTGCCCAACAGCTCCAACAAACTCACTTGGTTCGGCTGGATTCGACAACTGTGGGCGTCCAAGTAGTCAGCTAGCTAGCGAGATTAAGATTGTAAAGTGTCGGTATATTTACCGACAATCATGGGTTTCTGGTGGTCGCTGGTATTGAAGATTGAGATTTCGTTTATGTTCATTGTGTTTCTTTGTTGAAGCGGTGGTACCTTGTGGTGTGAGTACTTCGTTAACTCCTCACAAAGATGTCCGTTGCCACTATTTGTGCGTATTGTCGGTACAATGTGCATAAGTCTTGATAGTCGGTACTGGGGTCGGTACTCAGGGTGCATGTAGACTTAGTGCGCATATCTATGTATTACAGCCACATTGAGTGTAATTGGACTGAAGACTGGGTTATATAATTTTGCAAGTGACCATGCAGATGAATGTACTCCTTGTGGCACATTTTTGGTGATTTGAACAACGAGCAATGTTCCTTCAGTTCCTCTTTCCGACATGGACATTGTTAGAGAATGTAGAAGACTGAAGGATCATGCATTGCGGTTTAACATACAGTCCATTTTGATGCATTTAGAGGCTTGCGAAGTTACACTGTTAGAGCTTCAGTCTATCATTTTCTCCTGAAAACAACGTACCGTAGGCACTAAGTGTGTTTTGTCGGTAAGCATATTAATTGGTACACAAACTGTACGTAGACCACAAACTTGTTCGCCTTTGCAGCCAAATTGAATGTGATCGGATTAAATGTTTCTTCAATTTCGTTCATTTGGCGTGATCCTGCTCCAGAAATCGTGACACAAATCTACACAATGCTACACAATGCTCTAAACATTAGGCCTAGCGTAGACTTTCACATTTCAGGTCGCACAGACTGAAAGTGTCACAGTCGTGAGACACGCCAATTTAACAAAACTGACTTTAAAGTGATATGTAACGATACTAGTTCTGAATTACAAGCTATATTATCATGCAATTCACTTATTTCAAGGAGTGGCACACAATTTTTGTCATTTTGGTGAAATTCACAACATTCTGTGATCGACTCTGTGACATTAAAAAAAAACCCCACTAGTCCATGCCCTTGTCATTTGGAAAGCAATGGTAGGAATCCTCAGTAGAATTTTTAATCCTTCAAGGACAGACCCAACCTGAGGACTTGTTTTTATAAAATCTTCAAAATTGCATCTCTTAATATAAACTTATTTCTTAATATCATTCTCTTCATCTCCAAGAAAAGCATTTAGATATCATGCTAAGTTTTGGATTTAAAATCACAATTTGAATGTGTGATTCTTGCATTGGAAAGTTTGTTAATTTTTTGGAATGGTAACTTTGATGTTGCCCATTGGGCTAGCTTGTAGCACCGATGACCTTAGCAATGGTACCTCGTGAATCTCTTTACAACCCTATTCATCATGGTATTCATCAAGGTGCATTGCATGTCCATCACTTGCCAATTGCCCATTGCATACTTGATCATCCTCTCCATCCTTCTTAATAGTCATTGGCCATCTTCTTAAAAGCAAGTAATCATTGTTAAAAGTAACTTGTTAAAACATTCTTGACTATTATTTGACTTCTTTTTTTTTGGCATTCTTCCTTCCCATTTTTTTTCCTTGAAACACATGGACACTTTCCATTGCAAGTTCTTTCCCATCAATTAAACTTCCTTCATTTTAGCATTCCTACAAAAAAATAATACATTTGAAATGTAGCTTGTCAAAAAAAAAAGAAAAAGGAAAAAAAGACGTAGCTACTTACAAGAATAAGGGTTAAAGTGTACATATTGTACACCTGGTCGACTGTTCGCAGTTACGCTGAATTTCATGTTCGTTATTTTGACGGATATTCACGGCATTTGGAACATTCAAGGTCCTGCGCCTTGAACGTCAATTTCGTAAGATTGGCGGAATTCCACTACTTGGCACTTTCAAGGGTTGAGATCTTAAACGTAAATCAACACTAGTTTTAATATAATTAGACTTCTGTGCAGAAGAGAGGAGAATGCCACAAATTTTGGGGCCAAAATTTTGAATATTTTGCGCCTAAGTTGTTTACAGCTTTCCTCGTAGTTGCTATTACAGCTTTGCTCTTACAGCCCGCACTTAGTTGTTTACAGTTTTTCTGACTTGAATTTCACAATTTTAAGATTCTGAATAGGGGCAACATAATGAAAATGATTATTCGAATGCAAAGTGAAGATTCCTCCACACTCCACGAATTAATTACAAATATATAGATTATTGAAATTAAAAGAAATAAACATTGAGAGTTCAAATGCTGTATAACCCTAATCTCAATGTGGCCTTTGCTTATAGTCAATCTGCAGGTGACAAGTACCCATTCAGAAGAGGAGCTGAATCTCAAGCCATAGCTATGAACTCTTTTTAATTTCTATTGACACAGTTTCCCAAGATGATGCTAGCTAGATAACCCAAATCCAGCGCTCACCATTTCAGATGATGCACCTCAAATTGTAGAATTTTCCAGAACGAGGCTCCGGAATAGAGCTACCTAGTGCCCCGCTCAGTGCATCATCAAAGGCTTATTGAAACGCCACTCTGTTTATGGATGGTAAAGTTCTAAACCTCCTCGATCACCCATCACCATATCTTCCAACTTGACTTTGACAGCAAGTTGCGTATGCCATTCAAACTTGGACCCCATCTTGAGGTAACCGCCTCCACTACTGCTTGAGAATTTGCATCGGCACTCTGTTGCCGAGGTTCTCGAACAGCACCCAGCTTGCCATCCATTTCGGTGACAGTGATGCGCCGGTAATCACAGCAGTCATCGGAATTCACAGTCAGTTTCATAGTGTTGTGATCCGTGCTGTCCACTTCTAGCACAAACTCCTGGAAGGTCAAGTTTACGTCTACTTGGATCTTGTACTTAACACCCGCTTTCAAGCTCACCAGGCAATGGGTTCCCACGTTGATGATCAGCACATATTTCGTTCGGTTCACGATGATCGTTGTGACTTTGGTGGCCATCTCAACTAGCGAGCTCTCAATTCACCTCAAAATCGATCGCCAAGTTGATACCAAGAATCCTCGGGGGAATCCTAGCCTCCTGCTGCAAGAAATTCTGCCTATGGTAAAGAATCTCGTTGGTTTTGAAGTTTGGGTTGCAGTTGAATGCGGAATTTGCAGATGGACAGTGACAATCTTGAGAGACTGCGGGAGTTAGGATCGGAATACTCAGGTAAACCGTAAGAAAAATTCAGAAAAAAGGAAAAGAATATCAAATGACTGATCGAATGCAATTGAATGCGAAGAGAGAGCAATCTTATAATCAAAGATTAATTTACTGATCAAGGAGAGGATATATGATAGAGAGGTGAGCAGCTTGTACCTGAAGCTTATGCACTTCTGAAGAGTCGAGTGTGCTCGAGTCGTCGGCAACTCGTAATTAAGCGAACCTGTGTACGTCGGCAGAAAGCAAAATCCCAGTTGCGGGGAGATCGCCCGTGACCTCACACGGTATACGCTGCTGAGGACAGGGGAATATGCACTGCAGGCTGCACCTCTTACGGCATCGCCAATGCAGACCGGAATTTGGCCCTCCAAATAACCTTCTAACATTTTCTTTCTTTCTTGAAACACATGAACCATTTCCATTGAAAGAGGAAACAATACAAAGAACTAGGGGACCATGTCTTTGGCAAACTCACAAGAGTTAAACCTTCTAACATTTCACTCGTTATATAAAATATAGAAGTGCTAATAATTCATGGTTATTAATGCACTTTGTACTTTAAGAATTTCAAATTCTAATTGTAAACAAGTGAAATTGTAGAAGGGTTTTTTTAAGGCCAAATTCTAATTTAGACAAACAAAAGTGTTGTTATCATTAGGTTGATGAGAATAGGAGAAAACAAGGGAAGGATTGGAATGGCCTCAAGTAATGTTAAGAAATTTCAAAAGGAGATTGTTTTTTTATTGTTTATTGATGTTCTATTTACTTTAATTTATTAATTACCCTTCATTGCCCCATTCTCATTTGGGATGTTTTTGCTAATATCTTTACACACATTCCAACACTCATTACTTACCTCAATTTCATCAAATTGGTCAAAAGAGTAGATTTTTCTTTGAAGATTCTAATATTTCCTTACATATATGGAAAAACAATCATACAATTTGTCAAGTCTTCCAAGGTCAAAGAAAGCCTTTCTATGAAGTCCTCACTGTACATTTTTGCAAGGTCAAGTTCATTTACATTTTCACTTCTTTTTTCCAACCCATGATCTTTGATGGCTCTTCCTAAAAAGTATGGGACCTTCAAGAGTGTGTGGCAAGGTCTTTCAATTTTATTAGTACTCTTCTTTAATGCAAATTGGTAGTCAATAGTTCTTATTTCTCTCTAATTCAATTTCTTTCATGAAAAGCTCATAGCTAGAATTTAAAGAATTTTGAGAAAACTCGTTTTTTAATTTAATTTCATTGGGTGAAAACATACAAATGATCCACATAATTATTCCCATAATCGTATAGATGGTTCAAGATGGGAAGCTATAAGAAAAATGATGAGGATGAATTTACATGTAATTGTGCTTTTATGAAGTGTACTTTATATTATGTCCTAGGTCCCTCTTCTTGTTGAATTCTCAAAATTTGATTGGTGGAGAGTTAAAAATTGGGACTTAGGCCTTCACTCTATGTTGTAAGTTCTAAGATCCATGTCACTCCAAAGTGCCTACATAGCAACATTTTTGGGAAGTTTGGGCACCATGGAAGTGGGATTTATAAGAGCCAAATTAGAAATCCAACTCATGCATCTTCCAAATCTCAATAAAATTTTTTGATTATAAAATGAAAAGAAAAACACTATATAAAGCATTCTAGTGGATGGCTAGAACTTTTTTTCAACCTATTTAATTTAGATTTAATGCCAAAAGTGCCCCAAATTTGATCTTGAGTTATTTGATTGATTTTAGAAGCACTTAATTGCTATTTTCATATTATGCAAGAGACAAGTTAGGACTTAGAGTTTGAACTTTGGCCTTCCCATTATGAGTCCCAATTCCAACATTTATATGTTTTTATTCACCTTCTACAATCTAAGAAAGTTGAAATTTGACTTTAAATCAAGATTTAGAAAATTAAGACTTGGGACATAAGCTTAAAGTCTTACAACAAATGGAAAATGTGTGAACAAGCCATGATTACAACATGCATACTAGCAGTAACGATGGCCTTGTATTCCTCAAAATCCACTAGAATAAAATTGACAAAAAAAAAAATTAACAACTCCTTCAAACTGTAAACATTTTGTACCAAAATTGTGTTCACAAATTGAGTTTTGTAATTTTGTATTTGGTTGGTTTCTCGCATTTCCATATGAAAAAACTGCAAGTGCCTTCATTGATTTGCCTTAATTGTAGGTATATCTTTTGGGGTGTCAAATGTCATTTGTTCAAAAGATGTCTATGAATTAAGGTGAAGGTATAAGTGTTTTATACTGGTTGTGAATTTGGTTGATTATGCGGCTTACACTAGAGTTAGAAGGAAGCATTACAATCCTAGATTGCACCAAAAAAAATAATTTAGCTTTAAAATGGCAACAAACTATGAAGTTTTCCATCAAAAAACTTCTAATATTTAAAAAAAAATGGATAAAATCAGTAGATTTGTGGATGAAAACATAATTATGGATATGTGAGTAGTTGCACGAAAGGGTGGTTCTATTTTCTAGTCACACTTTGGGTTGTGGAGTTTAGTTTGACTATAATATTTAAAGAATGAAGCCAATGTACTGTACTTGAATTCTTGTTAAAGATTGTGTACATATTAGTGTAGGTCATGTACATTCAGCCTTAGGAGTAGCATTAGACACTTAGTTAATGTTAGAGACCATGGGTATTGCTTGTAGTAAAAGGCAGCCCATTATGTTTAGTTATCCCACGTGGTTTGTGGATATCTAGGAAAGGCTTCTAGATTAAGTTGAGCCCACTCATGTGGCTTTGTATCTTCTACCATCTAAGTAAAGCCTTTCTCCCATACACTACTGTGTATTCTTAATAGGTTATAGGCTAATGCACTTGGAGTTGCGCTTGAGGGAGAAGTTCATATCATTTGGAGGAGATCTTGGAGCTTGGTGGAGCAATTAGCGTTTTGTCTCTCTTTCACCTACAAACCATATGGTGTGAGTCATTTTGGACTTTTGTTGGTTGGTTTGTGAGTTTTGGAGTGCATTTTGGGTGAGAGATTGCTTATGGTAGTAATTGCACCTTGTGAGGGCTGATTGCATGCTCCTAGTTTGAGTTTGTGCTTAGAAGAGTACATTGAGAGCCCATTGAGGGTTGATTGTGCACTTGGGTGCATTGTTGATTGTGATTGTGCCAATTGCAATCTAGTGAGAGTCTTTTGTGAAGCTTGGAAGCACCTCTGGGTTGCTTGAGGTATTTGCCATCCATTGAGGGCTGATTAGTGCCCTTGTGAGTGAGTGAGGCAAAGTAGTGGAACTGGCCATCCATTGAGGGCTGATTGGAGCCATTGAGAAGCAATTAGGTTGCTTTGGAGTTTTGAAGATCCAACTAGGGTTGTTGGAGGCCATTGTTGCCTTTGAGGTGCTCATTGTGAGTAGTAGCTTCCATTTAGGGCAGATTGGAAGTGTTGAGCTCCTTGGAGTGTGGAGTACCCTATTTGTGAGGAGCATTGTGAGTGTGCTTGTTGATTTGGGGTAGCACTAGCCCATGACATCCATGTCTTGGATTTGAGCTTCATTAGGATCTGAATTGGAGTGGAGAAAAGTGTTTGGTCGTTCTTGGGTTAGTAGGACCTTAGGAGGTCCTTGTGAGGGCTGATTGGTGCCACTTCAGCCCCATTGGTTGCCAAGGGATTCTTTGGAGGCTGAATTGAGTTTGTGAACTCCAAAAGACACTTGGGAGGCTGCCAACAAGTGGGAGCTGCGTCACCATGGCATCCAGTGGAGGAGAGGGCGTGCGCATCATTGACAAGTTCAATGGGGAGAACTTTGGCATGTGGAAGTTCAAGATGGAGATGATCCTTGCGGAGAAGGACTTGTGGGACGTGGTGGATGGGAGTGAGGAGCCTCCAAGTGAAGATGCGGATCCAAAGACCAAGAAGGGGTTTGAGAGGAAGGAGAAGAAGGCCTTTGCTCTCATTGCCATCAACCTTGTGGAGCGCCAAATTGCACACATCCGCCATTGCAAGGGACCAGCCCAAGCGTGGAACACCCTTTGCAACATCCATGAGACCAAGAGCCTCTCCAACCTTCTATTTCTTCGCCGCAAGTTCTTCACTAGCAAGATGCAAGAGGAGGACGATTTGTTGGATCACGTGAACAAGGTCAAGGCTCTTGCGGATGAGTTGGCTTGTTTGGATGCGCCTGTGACGGAGGGAGATGTGGTGATGACTTTGTTGGCAAGCTTGCCATCATCTTATGAGTTCCTCATCACCGCATTGGAGATGAGGCCCACCAAGGAGCTGACCATGGAGTTTGTGATCGCACGCTTGATGCATCAGGTGACCAAGCGCAAGGAAAATGAGGCTCAAGGAGAAGGATCAGCGCTTGTCTCAAGACATGGCAAAGGAGGCAACACCAAGGCGTCCAAGGTGACAAGGACGTGCTTCAAGTGTGGCAAACCGGGCCACCTTGCTAGGCATTGCAAGAGTAGCCAAGGGAAAGACAAGGAGAGTGCACACTGTTGAAGATATTGAGTAGGATGCTTTGGATTGTTTGTGAAAGCTCGTAGTATGGGCTAACGTTGGATAGGTGTTGTTTGTAGCCAAAGCAAGAACAATATAGGATCGCCACATGTCATGCATAGGATAGGCAAGGACACGTGGAAGGAAGCATGTTGGCGAACTGCCACGTGTCTTGCATGTGGTAGGCAAAGACACGTGGAGGGCATAGGATAGATGGACCGACACGTGTCTAGACACGTGGAAGGCCGCATGAGGACGGACCGCCATGTGGTCCATGAGGTGGCAAGAGGTGGCTTACAAGTGGCATTCGAAAGGACTTGCAAGACACTTGAGACGCCACCAAGTAGTAGTATAAGAGGAGAGCTCTTAGCAACGGCTCACTACCCTTTCTCATACTTGTTTTGTAATCCCCCTTCATTAGAATATATTGGCTTAGTGTTTCTTTTCTCAATAGGTTATGGGCCCACTCATGTGAGTTGCTATTAGAGATTGGATCTCATTGCAAGGTGTGTTGAAGGAGCATTATTGGAGTTTGGAGCAAGTGGAGTTTGGAGTCATTTGGAGCATTTTCATTGAAGATTTGGACCTTTGGGTGAGGTATTTTGTTGTTTGGGGTTCATTTGTGCTCATTGAGGTGTGATTTGGTGCTTCATAGCCTTTGTTGGGAGCTAGAGTTTAGCTCTTCCTCCAAAGGGGCTAATTTGTGCATTTAATACTTCATTGAGGTGATTTGAAGCATTTGAGTGCTCATAAGAGAGATTTGCATCATTTGAGGTCTGATTTGAGTGTATTAGATCATTTGGAAGTGCATTGGAGAGATTTGAACCACTTGGGGTTTGAATTGAGTGATTTGGAGCACTAGAGTGTGCATTGGAGAGATTTAGACCACTTGGGGTCTGAATTGAGTGATTTGGAGCGCTAGAGTGTGCATTGGAGAGATTTAGACCATTTGAGGTCTGAATTGAGTGATTTGGAGCACTAGAGTGTGCATTGGAGAGATTTGAGCCATTTGAGGTCTGAATTGAGTGATTTGGAGCACGAGAGTGTGCATTGTAGAGATTTGGGCCACTTGAGGTCTGAATTGAGAGGATAGGACCATTGAGGGTCTTATTAAAAAGATTGAGGGTATTTGGGACCCTATTGGACTTGTTACAACCACGAGGGAGTGAGTTGTGCATTTTGAGGTTACATTGAAGTAATTTGGATCACTTGGGGTTGTAGTAGAGTGGGAGGTATTCACCATGGCCACTAGTGATGGAGATAGCGTGAGGGTCATTGACAAGTTCAATGGAGAGAACTTTGGCCTATGGAAATTCAAGATGGAGATGATCTTGGCCGAGAAGGACTTGTGGGAGATTGTGGAGGGCACTGAAGAAGCACCCGCAACCGATGCGGACGCCAAAGTTAAGAAGGCCTATGAGAGGAGGGTCAAGAAGGCCTTTTCCATGATTGCTTGCAATCTTGTGGATAGGCAACTTGCACATGTTCGCGCATGCAAAGGACCCGCAGAAGCATGGAAGGTGCTTTGCAACATCCATGAGACCAAGAGCTTGTCCAACATGCTTTTCATTCGGCGCAAGTTCTTCACGTGCAAGATGCAAGAGAATGAAGACATGCTCGACCACATCAACAAGGTCAAAGCGCTTGCAGACCAACTCGCTTGTTTGGAGGTGCCTGTGACGGATGGAGATATTGTCATGACTTTGCTTGATAGCTTGCCATCTTCATATGAGTATCTTATCACCGCATTGGAGACAAGACCCATGGAGGAGCTCACCCTCAACTTCATCACCGCAAAATTGATGCATGAAGTGTCCAAGAGGAAGGAGAATGAGCCCCAAGAAGGAGGGGCCGCACTCTATTCACGAATTGGACAAGGAGGAAGCTCACAACCACGCAAAGAGACACGCATGTGCTACAATTGTGGTAAGCCCGGCCACCTTGCACGGTTTTGTAGGTTGCCCAAGAGGGAGAGCGCAAACAAGGCAAGTGCCAAGGAAGTGGAGGAGGACTTTGCGTTTGCAGCCAATGATGGGTATGACAACACCGACATGTTCACATGGATCATTGACTCGGGTGCAACGCAACATATGACTCCACATAGACAAGCTTTTCTCACTTATAAGCCTATTAGCAACCACAAGGTGTATTTGGGTGACAATGGCGTGGTGGATGCAATTGGCATGGGGTGCATCGTGGTGGAGGTGGAGGTGAAGGGCCAAAGGAAGACCATTCGCATCCAAGATGCGTTGCATGTGCCCAAATTACATGCCAACTTGCTCTCGGTGAGCAAGTTGGTGTCACAAGAGCTGAAGGTGCAATTCAACAACAAGGGTTGCGATTTGGGTGCACCCAATGGAGAGATGATTGTGACCGCACCTAAAGAGGGCAACTTGTATCAATTGAGGTTCAAAAGTGTGAATGGCACAAGCATGGCATGTTTGGCCCAAGGAGCACTCCACCAACACTCTTTGGAGCTATGGCACAAGAGATTGGGCCACCTCAATGAGAAGAGCGTCAAGACCCTTCAAAGCATGGTGGGAGGCATGCAAGTGGAGAAGGGCTCTTGCGATTTGAAGTGCGAGGCTTGCATTGAAGGCAAGCAAGCAAGGCAACCGTTCCCAAGGGATGGAGGCACAAGGGCAACCAAGGTGTTGGAGATTGTGCACTCCGATGTGTGTGGCCCCATGAAGACCACTTCCATGGGTGGTGCAAGGTATTTTTTGACCTTCATTGATGATTTTTCAAGGAAGATATGGGTGTTTATGCTCAAGTGCAAGAGTGATGTATTGGAGAGGTTTAAGGCATGGAAGGCACTTGTGGAAAATGAATCGGGGCACAAGGTGAAGGTGTTGCGGTCGGACAATGGAGGGGAGTACATGTCCAGGGCCTTTGAGGCTTTTATGAGAGAACATGGCATTCAACACCAAACTTCAGCGCCTTATACTCCACAACAAAATGGTGTGGCGGAGCGTGCCAATCGCACACTTATGGAGATGGCTCGGGCCATGTTGCATGCCCAAGGCCTCACATATGATCTTTGGGCGGAGGCTATATCCAATGCGGCCTACACACGCAATAGGTGCCCCACCAATGCAATTGCATCTATGACGCCACAACAAGCTTGGAGTGGGAAGAGGCCCAATATTGGGCACATGCGCATTTTTGGATGCGTTGCATATGCTTTAGATTTGAGTCCCAAGCGTTCCAAGCTTGATGCCAAGGGCATTAAGTGTTTGTTGGTGGGCTATTGTGAGGGCTCCAAAGCTTATAGGCTCATGTGTATAGAGACAAAGAAGATCATCAAAAGTCGAGATGTCACATTTGTGGAAGAGAAGCAAGGGGCAAGCCATGATTTGGAGATGTGTCCAAGTGGGAGCATGGAGGAACCTAATATTGAGGTGGACAAATCTCCAAGCATGGAAGCTTTGCCCAAGGAAGATGAAGAGCATGATGATTCACCACCAACGCCCACAGAGAAGACATGTCCATCAACGAGTGCGGCACCAAGTGAAGATGAAGAAGAAGATACTTCCAAGGTGTCTAGATATCCTACAAGAGAAAGGAGGCCGCTTGGAGAATGGTGGAAGAACCACATCTTACCTCAAGAGCATGTGGAGCACGTGAATGTGGCGTATGCAAGAGATCCATGCAATGTGGGAGAAGCCATGAAAAGTGCGGATGCAAGCAAGTGGGAGCAAGCCATGAAAGAAGAGTATGCCTCACTTATGGCCAAAGGTACATGGGAACTTTCTCCCCTTCCTCGTGATCGTACAAGTGTTGGATGCAAGTGGGTGTTTTGCACCAAGAGAGATGCATTGGGCAACATTGTGCGCTACAAAGCGAGATTGGTAGCCAAGGGGTATTCTCAAGTTGAAGGGGTGGACTTCAATGAGACTTTTGCTCCTGTGGCCAAGTTTTGCACCATTCGATGCATGGTGGGAATCGGGGCAGCCATGGACTTGGAAATGCACCAAATGGATGTGATCACGGCGTTTCTTAATCCTTGGCTTGAAGAGGTGATCTACATGGATCAACCCAAGGGCTTTGTGCAAGAGGGCCACCAACACCTCAAGTGCAAGCTCAAGAAGGCCATCTATGGGTTGAGACAATCCGGAAGAGCATGGTACATGGATGTGGATGCATTGTTTGCAAGAGAGGGCTATAAGAGGAGTCATGCGGACCACTCTCTTTACATCAAACAAACAAGTGCATATTTGGTGATTGTCATTGTATATGTGGATGATTTGATCATCATGACCAACACCATGAGTAAGATGGTGGAAGTGAAGGCTATGTTGAAGAGCCAATACGATATGAGCGACCTTGGTGAGCTACACTATTGCCTTGGAGTGGAGTTTACAAGGCAACGGGCTGCCCGCACCATCACCATGAGCCAAAGCAAGTATATTGAGGGCGTATTGAAGCGCTTCAACATGGAGGGTTGCAAATCCGTTGGAACACCTCTTGATATGAAGGAGAAGATGCCTAAGCTCACGGAGGAAGAGTATGAAGGAGTGAGGGCGGAAATGCAAGATGTGCCGTACAAAGCTGCGGTAGGGAGCTTGATGTATGCCATGGTAGCTACAAGGCCTGACCTAGCATTTGCTATGAGTGTGGTGAGTCAACACATGGCCAAGAGTGGGCCAAAGCATTGGGCAGCGGTCAAGAGGGTCATGCGATACCTGCAAGGTTCTTTGGATGCCAAGTTGGTACTTGGAGGCAAGAGCCTTGCATTGGTGGGTTTTTGTGATGCCGATTGGGCCGGAGATGCAACGGACCGGAGATCCACAACGGGCTATGTGTTTATACTTGGAGGCGGTGCCATTTCGTGGAACTCGAAGAAGCAACCCACCATTGCATTGTCTACCACCGAGGCCAAGTACATGGCTATTAGCCAATGCACAAGGGAGGCCATATGGCTAAGGCAACTCATGAGTGATGTGGGATTGGAGCAAGAGAAGAGCACATGCATCATGTGTGACAATCAAGGTGCCATAGCCTTGGTGAAGAATCCAATCCATCATTCACGGAGCAAACACATCGACATTCAACACCATTTCATTCGTGAGAAGGTTGAAGAAGATGTGATTGAGATGAAGTACATTTCTACGGAGCGCATGGTGGCGGATGTGCTTACCAAGGCACTTGGTAAGCCGCGACATGAAGTTCTTCGCAAGGCCATGGGTTTAACATTGTTTGGCAACAAACAAAGTGGGAGTGTTGAAGATATTGAGTAGGATGCTTTGGATTGTTTGTGAAAGCTCGTAGTATGGGCTAACGTTGGATAGGTGTTGTTTGTAGCCAAAGCAAGAACAATATAGGATCGCCACATGTCATGCATAGGATAGGCAAGGACACGTGGAAGGAAGCATGTTGGCGAACCGCCACGTGTCTTGCATGTGGTAGGCAAAGACACGTGGAGGGCATAGGATAGATGGACCGACACGTGTCTAGACACGTGGAAGGCCGCATGAGGACGGACCGCCATGTGGTCCATGAGGTGGCAAGAGGTGGCTTACAAGTGGCATTCGAAAGGACTTGCAAGACACTTGAGACGCCACCAAGTAGTAGTATAAGAGGAGAGCTCTTAGCAACGGCTCACTACCCTTTCTCATACTTGTTTTGTAATCCCCCTTCATTAGAATATATTGGCTTAGTGTTTCTTTTCTCAATACACACCAAGCTTCCAAAGAAGAGGAAGAGGAGGATTTCGCCTTTGCAGCCCATGGAGGAGGGGAGAAGGCCAACATGTTCTCTTGGATTGTGGACTCGAGGGCCATGCAACAGATGACCAGCCATCGAGATGCCTTCCACACGTATCAACCCATTTCGGGGAAGAAGATTTATTTGGGAGACAATGGCATGGTGGAGGCCCTTGGCATGGGGGAGATCTTTGTGGAGGTGCAAGTGAAGGGGCACGCGAGGAGGATCCAAATCCAAGAGGTGCTCCATGTCCCCAAGGTGAATGGCACTTCCATGGCTTGTGTTGCCCAAGGATCAGCCCATGAAGACCTTGTGGAGCTTTGTCATAGGAGGCTTGGGCACTTGAATGTGAAGAGCATGAAGAGCCTCCAACACATGGTGAAGGGCCTGAACATCTCTTCATGCAAGCATGATTGGAGTTCTATGGTGTGCAAGGGGTACATTGAGGGCAAACAAGTAAGGCAGCCCTTCCCCAAGGATGGTGCAACGCGGGCCACCAAGCCATTGGAGCTTGTGCACTCGGATGTGTGCGGGCTGATGAAGACCACGTCCATAGGAGGAGCAAGGTATTTTGTGACCTTCATTGATGATTTTTCTCACAAGATTTGGGTGTATATGTTGAAGTGCAAGAGTGAGGTGTTTGGACGTTTTGAGACTTGGAAGGCCCTCGTGGAGGCCCAATCGGATTGCAAGGTGAAGGTGATGCGGTCTGATAATCTAGGAGAGTATGTGTCCAAGGCCTTCGAGGCCTACTTCAAGGCGCATGGCATTGAGTACCATACTTCCGCACCTTACACTCCTTAGCAAAACTGTGTAGCGGAGCGTGCCAATCGTACGATTGTGGAGATGGCAAGGGCCATGATTTATGGCCAAGGTCTAAAGCTTGAGCTTTGGGGGGAGGGGGTGTCGAATGTGATTTATACGAGGAACCGGTGCCCCAATCAAGCGTTGACAAACAAGACAGCGCAAGAAGCTTGGAGTGGGACAAGGCCCTACGTGTCTTATTGAGATTACAAAGTAATGTATGGGAGAAAGGCTTTACTTAGATGGTAGAAAGATACAATGCCACATGAGTGGGTTCAACTTAAGCTAGAAGCCTTTCCTAGTTATCTACAAACCACGTGGGATAACTAACTACATTAGGTTGCCATTGACTACGAGCAATACCCATGGACTCTAACACTGACTAAGTGTCTAATGCAACTCCTAAGCTAACTGTACATCGTCTACACTAATATGTACATAATCTCTAACACTCCCACTTTGAGAGTGGTCAAAGGCGCGAAGCCCCCCCATCTTTTCAATGAAGCTTTGGTGTTGTGGCTTCTCAAGGGCCTTGGTCAGCACATCAGCAACCATAGCTTGGGTAGGCACATACTTGAGCTCAATCACCTCATCTTCCACTCGTTCACGAATGAAATGGTGGCGCACATCTATGTGCTTCATTTGAGAGTGATGGGTGGGATTCTTCGCCAAAGCAGTGGCCCCTTGGTTGTCACACCAGATCGGTGTGCTCCTCTCTTGCACAAGACCAACATCAGCCAAGAGTTGCCTTAGCCAAATGGCCTCCTTCGTGGCTTGGCTCATGGCCATGTACTCGGCCTTCGTTGTAGAAAGAGCTACGGTGGGCTGCCTCTTGGAATTCCATGAAATGGCACCCCTCCCAAGCATAAATTCGTAACCGGTGGTGGATCTCCTATCCGCCTCATCACCCACCCAATCCGCATCACAAAACCCGTGCAAAGGCACTTGGGCACCTCCAAGTTGCAACTCCAAGCCAAGTGTGCCTTGAAGGTATCTCATCACCCTTTTCACTGCTGCCCAATGATTTGGGCCATACTTGGACATGTGTTGGCTCACAACACTCACCGGGAATGCCAAATCAGGCCTCGTGGCCACCATGGCATACATCAAACAACCCACCACTGCCTTGTAAGGCACACTTTGTATTTCAGCCCTCACCTCCTCGAATTCTTCATCGGTGAGCTTTGGCAACTTCACATGCGTGTCGAGTGGTGTACCTATAGCTTTGCACTCGTCCATATTGAACCGCTTGAGAATCTCTTCAAGGTACTTGCGTTGGCTCATGGTGACGGTGCGGGCAGCCCTATCCCTCTTGAACTCCACTCCAAGACAATACTTCAACTCTCCGAGATCGGTCATCTTGTACTCCTTCTTAAGCATCGCCTTCACTTCAAGCATCTTGGGCATGCTACTTGCAAGGAGGATCACATCATCTACATAGAGGATCACAATCACCAAATGCTCACGACTTTGCAAGGTGTACAAAGAGTCATCAGCGTGGCCTCTTCGAAACCCATTCCTCACAAACATGCCATCAATATCTCGATACCATGCTCTCCCCGATTGCTTCAACCCGGGGATTGCCTTCTTCAACTTGCACTTGAGATGTTCTTGGCCTTTTTGCACAAAGCCTTGGCGTTGATCCATGTAGATGACCTCCTCCAACTTGGAGTTGAGAAAAGCCGTCTTCACATCCATTTGGTGCATCTCCAAGTCCATGGTTGCCCCAAGAGTCACAATGCACCGAATGGTGCTAAACTTGGCAACGGGGGCAAAGGTCTCATTGAAGTCCTCCCCTTGCACTTGGGAAAACCCCCTAGCGACCAGCTTTGCTTTGTACCTCACAACGTGACCCAAAGCATCCCTTTTGGTGGAAAAAACCGACTTACAACTCACACTTGATCTCTTGGGAGGGAGGGCTGCAAGTTTCCATGTCCCTTTGTCAATGAGGGCCTTGTACTCCTCTTGCATGGCCACCTCCCACTTGCTTGCATCTTCGCAACGCAACACCTCTCCAAGCGTGGATGGATCTCCAAGGAAAGCCACATTGGCTTGTTCTTATTGTTGTTGAGGAAGAATGTGATTCAGCCACCAATCTCCTAGGGGCTTGCGGGTCCTTGTTGGATAATGTGGCTCCTCCACGCCTTGATCTTCCTTGTTGAAGAACATGTACATATTAGTGTAGATTATATACATTCAGCCCTAGGAGTAGTATTAGCCTCTTAGTTAGGCTTAGAGTCTAATGGGTATTGTTTGTAGTCAAAGGTAGCCCATGGTGTTTAGTTATCCCACATGGTTTGTGGATAACTAGGGAAAGGCTTCTCCCTTATGTTCAGCCCATGCATGGGCCATGCTATCATCCTACCATCTAAGTAAAGCCTTTCATCCTTTTCATAATATTGTAATCTCAATAGGTTATGGGCCCACGCACTTGGGGTTGCGTTTGAGGGAGGAATTCAAAGCATTTGGAGGAGGTCTTGGAGCTTGGAGGAGTAATCAGCCCTTTGTCACTTGTCACCTACAAACCATATGGTGTGAGTCATTTATCAAAAACAAAAACTTTGGAATGCATTTTTTTTAAAAAGGAGAAATTTTTTTTTGGAGCTTTTGTTGGCTGGTTTGTGAGGTTTGGAGTATATTTTGGGTGGGACATTGCTTATGGTAGTAATCAGACCTAGAGTGGGCTGGTTGCATGCTCCTAGTTTGAGTTTGTGCTTAGAAAAGTACATTGGGAGCCCATTGTGGCTGATTTTGCACTTAGGTGCATTGTGGATTGTAATGGTGCCAATTGCCAACTATTGAGAGTCTTTGTGAGCCTTGGAAGCATATTTGAGTTGTTTGAGGTTTTTGCCATGCATGGTAGGGTTGACACGACGTCCAGACGTCCGGACGCGAACGCTGTGTCCGCAGCGTCCGCCCCGCCCGTCCACCCCGCCCGTCTGCCCCGTCCCCCCAGACGGCCCTATTTCCCCCGACTGCCCTACCCAAACTGCCCCGCGGTCACTCCCTTAATCGTTAAACAATTAAATGTTAAATGAAGTGCAATAGGTCGCGATTTGTTATTAAAACAATGTCTCTCATAAGTTGAAAGATTATAAAGTTTGACCACGAGTCCATGATAGTCTTGAAACTATGAAAAAATTCCAATTCATTTTCAAAAGGCAAACTAAAAAAATTTGTGACTTTAAATATATATATATATACTATTTAAAAAATCAAGATCAACACAAATACAAACATAATCAATATGGGCAAAATGTATTCAATTTAATGTAGAATACCATACATTGTGCACATTTGGCTAATTGCAGATATAATTTTTTTCATTCCAACTCTATATTTCTAAACTAATTTTTAATGCCTATATAACCTATTTAAGTATTCAACTACTACTTCTGCACTACCAATCTAATATAAATGGCAGAAATGTTCATCTGGCATCGGCCAACGATATGTATTAGAAAATCGCGTAATCACATGGGTCAAACTAGTATTTTCATCGTCAGTCTTCGAAGAAATGCGCTTCAAGTAAGCATAAAACACTTTTGCAAAGTCATGAAAGGCAAATTGTGTCGCACTAGGTGTTTTAAGTAGCACGTTGAAATACGCCTCTGACATGTTGTTTCCATTCATCCGCCGAGCAATTTTTCGGACGGCATACTCTTCCGACTTACGTGAATACATCAGAATGACTTCCACATCTGCACCTGCTTTATGCAAATATGCAATACGTGGATCCACCCACCATCTCCTCTACAAAGTTTGTTTCATCTCATCTGCTGATGTGAATGTGTACAAAGACTTCATTGGCTGAGAAGCTAAGGTGGCCATGCCCCAATCGCAAACTCCAATATACACACGTGACTCATCCTCTGGAAAATGCAACAAGATGTTGTCCGGAGAAAGATCATTGTGCAAATGTCCAGCAAGATGCACTGCATACATTATATGCATAAACGCCCATGTCAACTCCGTACACTTCTTCCGATATCGCCCTAAACGGTGAGCTTTTACAACCTCCTCTTAGGTTGGATTTGTATACATCAAACGGATTTGAATGTTGTGTGGAAAGTCCTTATCCATATTCAACATTTGTCGAAGAGTTCCACCATTCCACCAATACGCATAACCTTCACACGTCGTTCCGTGCACTGCAACAAATCGTATCACACCTGCGTGTGGAATTCGAACAGCCATTGATTCGTTTTGATGTTCTAACTTTGCAAGATCGGGTCGAGTTTGGTAATGAATGGATTTCTTTGCCGCAAACTCCCAATAAGGAAGTATTCCTGGACATCCTTCAATACGGACCTTTCGAATCGTTGCATATCTACCTCTCATCGTTCTATCATCAACAGCAATCATGCGTGCTGTATCTGGAAATGCTATGAGGTGTTGTTTGGTCCTTTCCGCTTTAGCAACTCCATCATTGCTTTTCCACCAAGCAATTGAACCAACTCGATTGTGCGTTTTGGCGAATGGAGTACATTGCCTCCTAAATAAGTCCGCTTTCAGAATCACTTCTTCAAACTGGGCGTCATTGGGTCGATATTCCTTGCCATATTTAACCAAAATGACTTTGGAATTCCACAAAGCGTCATGAACCTTGTTCTCCAAACATTTGGTGAAGTACGTTTTATGCATTTCGTCATGCCACTTCGCCACATTCAATGCATCCAACAACATCTGTGTCATGTCTACCTTGAATTTAGACACGCACTCCTCTTGATATCTGATGTACTTATTGTTTAAAAACAATGTTGTTTCCGATTCATAAAATTCAACGATGCGCTCGATCATGAATTTCTTGTATTCTTCCGAAGGACTTTGGCGAGCTACTTCCAAGTTCGATGGTCCCTCTCCATGTTTAAGCTTGGCAACCTTCTTCTTCCCCTTCGACATCGTGACAAATGAAATTGATATAGATCAAATTTTTTAATCTGAAATTGAATTCACGCGCAAGTGTCCAAAAAATTGGCAACAAGGGGGCCCCAATAAACCACTCTTGCCTTGCCTCGGAAAGGACCCAATGGAGGATGAACCACCAAGCTCTCCGCTCCACCTTGCATTCACAAGGGACAAAGCAAAAGTGAGAATGCGGACGGCCCGTCCGCCCATCTTATTGGGGCGCGGACGGCCCCAAACCGTCCGCCTGATCGAACGAGCCGGGGGTGACGGACGCATCGGCCATCCGCCTCCCCGAAACCCTCGAGCCCCGTCCACCCGATCTGACGGGCAGCGGCGGACGGCCCTAAACCGTCCACTTGATCGGACGGGCCGCGGCTGGCGAACGCATCAGCCGTCTGCCTCCCCGAAACCCTATAGCCATGTCCGTCCGATCGGACGGGCACGGGCGGACAAATCAAGCGTCCGCTCGATCCGATTTATTTTTCATATTTGAAAATAGAATCTAAAGAAGAACCACTAATTGTCTAATTTGGGCATTTCTTCATACGAATAAGAAATCATTTTAGTTTTTAGCAATCGTTGAATGAAAAATTGAAAAATTTCAAATATTCAAATAATTTAATCTTTCATAAATTAATTAGAAATACATTTATACCATTTACGAGTTTCTAAATGTAATAAACACACAACAATAATTTCAAAATACACAGCATGCTAGTACATATTTAACCTCGAATGCTAAATTCAAAAATAGACATAATATGGCTCTTACAAAATTACATTTCTTCTTCATATTTTTATTATTTATCAAAGTCGCTTATAGCCGTATACATCAACGCTATTATAAAATAATACAATGATGTCTTCAACAATATGCTTGCCTACATACATACTTGGTGTACACTATTACACAACACTTTTTGAAAAAGTGAATAAAATTGTTGTTCAAAATTGTTCTATTCATTTAAAATTTTGTACTACTTCTACCAATCTAGTGCTCTATACTTGTCGTGAGAATAAAAATGAAAAAATGGAGCAAATACATGCTCACTATATACTTGCATGTTTTTTTATTCGGAATTTGAATCGGATTCAAATTGTTGACCGCTACCTCTTCTTTGTACTCCAATGAATGGACCACCTCTGTAGTTTCCGTGATATCCACTCGGTGCACCTCCTTATCCATAATTTGAACCTCCAAAAGTGGAAGGAGGAACCAGAGTAGTAGGCTCTGATCTTCTTTCATTTGAAGCCCCATAATAAGAGGCCCCATGATGCCCATATGAATCACTTCTAGTTGATTCCGAATAGTATTGGGCGCTTCCGTGAAGAGAGCAACTATACTGCGGGGTTACATGGCTTCCTCCACTACCTTCGGAGCCCACTTGAGTGGGTATCGTATAATATGAACCAGATTCAGTAGACCTACCATAGTGCATGTTGCCATAGCTACCTGTCCCACCTAGAGAGCCAATTTCAGGGGGAGTGCCATAACAAGAACCAACTGCACTTGAATCACCATAATGCGTGAATCCATAGCTCCCTCTTCCACCTTCATATCTATTTTGAGGATCGTAATCAGAGTATGAACCACCGCTTCCATGTTCAGATTCTCGCGTTCCATGTTCATGTTCGTAGGACCCACCATGCCTATCTTGCCGTCCACGATCTTGAAGGCTTCTACGTGTTGCCTCTTGCATTTGTTGTTCGAATTCAATTCGTTCTCGTTCTTCTACCTGCTCGTGTCTAACTCCAAATGTAACAAGCGTTTGCATATCATCGTCATCTGTCCACGCATCTTCAGCATCTCGTAGAACAACTGAAGGTTGTTGTAGATAACCTCGATTCGACCACTCTGGCATGCAATCGCGTGCGTCCCTCCACTGTGTATCTATAACGGCATCCGTGCGCGTATAGTTCTCCACATTGCGACCTGTAGCAGTACGCTAGTCCACGTCCTTGTGGAGTACAATCTCTGCCCAAACCATTGTCATAACATTATAATTTATTATATTTGGTTTGGCGCTTTTAATGCCAAGAACTCGATGCACTTGTGTATATCATTGTTTGAAGTGCTCACTTTGGCACGTAGACATTTGTCCTTCCCAACGTGGCGCTTGGTGCTCTATACGTTCACGTCGCCAAAGTTTTTGAATGTGAGTCATTTTTACATACTTCTTGCACATTGAGCAATCCCACACTCTTGTTGGTTCTTCTTCCCATCCTGGTTCATCCACGCACAATGGATCGGCCCAAGCATCCCAATTGAACAATTGGGGTCTTCCCTTTCGACTACTTTTTTTGGGTGTTTTATCTTTCGGCATGATGAAGCCGAAGCAAAGAGAATGGAATAATTATAAAGCTTAAGAAGCAAAATTTTGATTTAATTAATTAATTAAAATTTTACAAGCGTGAACTTTGTGAAAAATTTGTAACAATGCCACAACAATCGTTCACTCAAAGCGGAAGGGGCGCGCAGAGCTTCCAATGCACTAGTCCGCCCACTCCAAAAGAGAACGATTGTTCGGAATGAGCCGTCCGCCTCCCCATATATATGTGCGGACGCCCCGAGGCGGACGTCCAGATCATGCGGACCACATCAGTCCGCGTGTCAATCGGACGGCCGTAACCGGGCGGTCGGGTATCGGGGCGGACGGGGTGGTCGGGCCGGACAGGGCGGACTCCGGATCGGACGAACAGGGCGGACGGATATCGCGGTGGACGGGGTGGACAAGGCGGACGAGTATCGGGGCGGACAGGGCGGACGGCTCATCTTAAACCTTAAACCTAATGAAGCAAATTTTTTTTTTTCAAAATCTCACGGTATAGATGTTTAACCCGTAAAGTTCTTTTCACTAAAAACACTTCAAAACTGCCAATAGTAGTGCAAATATCAAGTCTTAGAAGAAAAATACTTTGGGGCATATGTAACCGTAGGATCTTGTAGTAAATTAGTTGAAAAAAATGTGGAAAAAATTTTAGACAAATCCACCATTTGGATTGTAAGATATTGAATGTTTCATTTAAGGGGGCTACTCAATTATGTCTATTAATGAACAATTGGTAGGCTAACAAACCTAACTTAGCATGTATTTTAATATTTGTTGCAATTGTTTTAGGAATATTATAACATAACACTATTATAATATTCTTATAAATGATATAGTACTAAATCATTTCAAAATCAACAACATTCGAACACAATCTGTCAATCTTGTCTTTAATACTCCTTTAATGATATATATATATTAAATATATATACATACATAAAATATATTAGATAAATCAACATGAACAAATCAATGATTATATATTTCATAAATATATTCTTCATCAATCAAATAAGAGTGCATGTGCAAATATAGACAAAGATGGTTTCTCCATTTGTTGCCAAAAAATAGATAAACAAATAGAGAAAGATATGAAGTGAATGTTACTTAGAGAATTGAAAAGAAAGAAATTGAAGTACTCAATTGCATTTTATTAAATTGGAAAATTGCATGTGGATGACATGAATTAATCTTCATAGATGCTAAACTCATACGAGTTGCATTTCAACATTTATGATTTATGCAATTGATTGAATTGAAAGCTCTTGTAATTACATTTTCAAATTTTCGATTCAATCATTCAAATTTGCAAGAGTGATTTATGATAGATTTATAACTTTAAATGTGAAAGCATTCAATGCCTTTATGCGTTTGTTCATCAATATATTAATTTTAGATAAATAATATATATTTTTTATAACATATGCATAAACCATTACATTAAAAAAAACTAAAAACTAAAAGCCAAGCCAAATAGGCTGGTCAAATGAAGAGAACAAGATAATAAGAGCCCTACGAGACAGAAAACAAAGGAAAATAAAAAAAATATCAAAAGGATTCAAAGGAAGAAACAAGATGCATTCTTGCAAGACCGTAGAATACATAATGATTTCAAAATCCAAACACAAATATATTTTCTATTTCAATGAGAGTCAAAAATGAACTACCTTGCTCTCAAAGATTGTACAATGTACACGTTATACAAAACGAACATATAACAGAAAGAGTAGAAGACATCGTTTATCATGATTGAAAACTAAAATGATTTTTTTTTTCTATGTAGAATATTTTATGAAATGTAATAATGTATTTAATTATCATAATAATTGGTAGAAATCTTTGTGCAATACATAGAAACATTTCATTCATGTGGAATTTTTTCATTTATTTAGGATTAAAATGGAAGTATTATACTCTACAAAGTATAAACCAAAAACAATACCATATACCTAAGTTCAAAAGTTTGCAATTGTTTCGTGAATTCATTTTGAAAACTCAAACAAAGAAATATTTTATAATCAATATCTTGTTTATTTGAATCATTTCAAAAATCGAATTCCGAATTCAATTCCTATTTATAATAGAAATTATATTTGTCAATTTTTTAAATCTTTAAACAATGAACCCTCTTTTTTAAAATTAATATTTAAAAACATCTTAAATAAGAATATTGGAATTACCCTTCAAAATAAATATAGCACATGTACAATGTATTCTACTCCACCAACTCAAGTAATGAAGTTTTCTATGTTTTTAAGAAAAAATATAGCCATATATGATTTGAAAGTTAAAACATTGATTCTTTTTCTTTGTTGTCAAATCTAATCAAAATTTTGTTAAAAAATATGAAAGACTCGATGTTCATTTGAAGATCGTGATGCACTTTTAATGAGAAATCACAACCTTTCATTAAATATCATGAGGTTGAAATCCATTAAACTGTTATTCTAATTATGTATTAGGGCCTTTTTTTAAGATTTCATTTGCTTACAATGAAAATGGAATTGATTATTTTTGCAAAACATTTGATTTCCTAATGAACTTTAAAAAAATCCCCACCATCTTCAGATCTTCTCAAAACCTATTTAGAGGAATAATATCAGTAAATAATTCAAACATATTCAACTTAACCACATTCCCCTCATTCGTAAAACAATTTTGAGGAGAAAAGAAAAGGTTTAGGGTAATTAGGGTATAAGGTTTAGGGTTTACATTTTAAAAAAAAAAAAATGATAAATCAACTACATTGATCCTCATTTAGCAGTGATTATTAGGCTGTTTTATTTTTGAAATATTACTGCTCTTTTTGAATAATAATGGCCTCATAGAATGCACCAATTGACAACTAGGCGGACGCCGTCGGCGGTTAGTGTTTAAGTGGGGCGGTCGGCGTGTCCAAAGCGTGGACGGCGTCGGAAGGCGGACGGGGCGGTCGGACGGGGTGGTCGGTCAGGGCGGTCGGATAGGGCGACGGGCGGACGGCGCGTCCGCTGCCGAAGCGAGGTTCGGGGCCGCTTCGCGCAGTCTGGGCCAGGTCCGGCGGCGGACGGCTATAGGGGTGGAGTGACTTTCATTTCTTGTCACTTCAATTCTCCTTCGGTGCCAAGTTGGATGTGCTACTATTGCTTTATGCGCTAGTTGCTCCTACGGGGTGGAGAGTTGGGGTCCTCTATCTTGTGTTACTGTGTTGCGGTTGATGCCATCACTTTTGACTATTACGTGAGATTTTTTTATTCACTTCAATTGGTTATTGAATCCAATTGACAATCATGAACGGCAAAGGTGATCGAAATATGGATGGGGTGACTCCAGGAAGCGAAGTGAAGAAAAAAAGCAAAGTGAAGGGGGCTACGCACGACCTTCGGCTTGACATTTTAAATGACCCTACAATTAAAGCAGAGAGCGGGTGGGAAGATGAAGATGCGGAGTATTGGACATAAAAAATGTGCAGGACCTATGTTAAAATGTACCACATTGATAAGTTGTGGCCTCAGGAGTCGCACAGGAGTCATACACAGGATTTTTGTTGTAAACCATGGACTTGCAACAACAAACATTTTGTCCATCGATCTGAGGAGGTGTGGCGTGTTCTATTCGGAAACAAGCGCAGAAGTAAAGGCTATATTAATTATAGCGTGGCGTGTATGGTTTATGCGGAACTTATATTAAAGCGCAAGATCGATTTGAGCACATTTTCGACAACAACAGCTTGCCCACTTCTACTTGAAGCCAATCAAAAGGACATTCCCGACTTGTACAATTGAGAGGGAGAAACAGAAAAAGTATTAAAAAATACTATTGAGGTGAAAACGGATGGTGTAGAGAAAGCTTCAAATGTTGAAGAATTACGGTCTGTACAATCTCCAACAAAAGCAATCAATGAAAGCTCTTCGAAAAATGTGGGGAAAGATGTGGAGAAAGATGTAGAGGCGCAGGAGGGTGAAGTCTTTTCCACAACTCCAGCGCGTTTGACTTTTACACCAAATGTTGCGGCACAAACGCAAACGGAGTTTGTAAACAAAGGCAAGGTTTGTACGAAACGCGGGGAAACTTCAAAAAGTAAAGTAGACGAAGTCTTGGCGGAGAAACTGGCAAAGGCTAATGCTACAATTGATAGTCTGATAGCCAACAATTATTTTGATAGTTTGGTCTACAAATCTCCACTTGTGCATCAAGGCATTGAATCTAGTCCAGCGTTAAGTTTAGAAGACAAAGTATATACACCTCGTGGACAAGGTGTGACGATTGATAATATATCCTCATTATGGAGTTCCGAGCGTAAAAGGCGAGCGGAGGAGTTTCCGTTTACAACGGCATTGCCAAGTCCTCTACATCGAACCTTGCAAGACATGTCCAATCCAAAACAATTGGAAAATCTTTTGAAGCTCTCGGTTCAGTTTGCTAACCTTCATGAAGAAATAGGCGGATCGTCTAACCCCGATGATGGTGCTACTACTGTTCCAATGAGTCTACTTGCAGATCCAAAGAATGTTGGACATATACTTGATACAACTTTCATGATGACGATGTCAGCTGAATTTTTAGCGCAAGCTGCTCCGACTTTTATGAATTTGGCCAAGGAGTTTTCTTTAATAGCACCAGAGATGTTGAAAGGTGCTATAGCATTTCAGAATCTCACGAAGACTTTCGAACCACTTTTCGAAGAAAGAGATGTTCACATACTACAATTGGTGGAATATGAGAAGAAAATTGCTGACCTTGAAGGAGTGGAAGCAAGGTGCAAAGTGTTGGAGTTGAAATTAAAGACTTCGGAGAGTGAGGTTGAACATTTAAATCAACAATCATCGAGGCAAATGAAGGAGTTGATGAAGATGCGTAAATGGATTGCAGAATTGCAAGGGACCTCCAAAAATCCAAGTGAGGTTGCAATCTCACCAGTGATTGTACTCGGAGATAGTCAAGAGACTCAAGAGAGTGAAGATAAGCTCTCTCTTCCTTTTGATAAGGCCGAAGCAAGCGACAACCCTGCCATTGTGAATGTACAAGAAAGTCACGATATGAGCATGTTAAAAGCGACACAACAACCATCAATGGAAAAGCTTTCATCCGTTTACGTGAATGCGGAGACGCAAACGGAGAGTTGTGACTTTGAAGAGTTGAAGCATAAATTGGAGGAGGCAATTGAAGCAAAAGGAATTGTTGAATCCAAGTTGAATCGATTGCAATTGTCCTTGGATTTGAAGAAGTTTATGCCATCTAGCGGCTTAGAGTCTCGATGGTTAGCATGGGTACAAAGATTCCAAGACAGACCCTCTGTAGTATCTCGAGCAATGGTAGGTCTTCAAACATTGGCAATGGAGTCGAATGAAAATTGCGATGCCATTCAAAGCTCTTTGAGTTGGTTCAAGACTATGTTTGACCAACATCCTTCAAAGGGATATACGGAGATCACATGTTGGGAGACATGGATGCCATGTTTGAACGGTTAAACCACACACAGAAGGACCAAGCTCCACCCATCAATTGGGCCTTGGAAGTAGAGGAAGGATGGATCCCTTACAACACACTTTCAGCACACATCAATGTGAAAGACAAGCGAGTGGTGCATGCTTGTGATCCAGCCTCTCCAATCTTGGATGGTTGTTGTAGCCTTTGCCAAGGCCTCTTCGGACCGGAAGGTGCGATAACCATGGGCCAATGTCGCCACACTTTCTATGTCACTTGCATTGTGAAAGCATCACTCATTCGTTGTACGAGGAATCTCAGCAATCATTGGATTTGGATGTGTGGATGACTCACAATAGAGAGGTGGAATTGCGGGCTCGAGGAATCATAGATGATGGGGCCTGTGAAATGTTTTGTCGCAACATGGGGGGACATTGGAGCTTGCAACACGAAAAGTTCTTTCGTTTTCCAGATAAAAAAGTGGAGAGAGGACCAGAAGACAGTTGGGTGGAGGTAAACCATAGAAAAGAGTTCGATGAACAGTATAAGGCATACGACCACACCCTCGTAGGTAGGGCCCTTCTATTGTCGAAGTTGGAAGAGGCTGCAAAAGTTCGTGCTGTCTACGATACAAATGGACTAACAAGCACAAGACATTCATCTGTAGATGTGGCAACAGCATTTGATAGGCGCATTGGCGATATTATAGGGCATTGGAAGGCTTTCCTATTGGATGGAGACTGCCTCACAGGATGGCAAGGGAAAGGAGATGATGAAGTTGTTCAAGCGATGGTAGATTGTGTAGAGAGCAACTTGAGAACCTTGAAGGCAGACGAAGTCGATTTATTACCGAAGCCGATTTATTAGCGGCTGATTAGTGCCCTTGTGAGTGTGTGAGGCAATTCATGGACTTTGTGAACCCAAGAGGGCTGATTTGTGGCCATGTGAGCCATTGAGGGCCAATTAGGGTGTTTGGGTGGATTGGTGATCCATTGAGGGCTGATTGGAAGGCTTGAGTGCCTTGGAGTGTGGAGTACCCTATTTGTGAGGAGCATTGTGAGTTGGCTTGCTGAATTGAAGTAGCACTAGCCCATCATGTCCATGTGGTGGATCTGAGCTCCATTAGGGTCTGAATTCGTGTTGAGAGGAGGTGATGCACTTGTGAGGAGTGTTTTGTCCTTCATACGGTTGTGAGGATCTTGGAAGGTCCTTGGAAGGGCTGATTGTTGTCATTTCAGCCCAATTGGCTTCCAAGGGAGTGTTTGGAGGCTGAATTGACTTGGAGATACTTAGGAAGCTGCCAACAAGTGGGAGGTGTCCTTGGAAGGGCTGATTGTTGCCGTTTCAGCCCAATTGGCTTCCAAGGGAGTGTTTGGAGGCTGAATTGACTTGGAGACCCTTTGGGTGCTGCCAACAAGTGGGAGGTGCTTCATCATGTCATCAAGTGGAGGAGAGGGCGTGCGCATCATTGACAAGTTCAATGGGGAGAACTTTGGCATGTGGAAGTTCAAGATGGAGATGATCCTTGCGAAGAAGGACTTGTGGGACGTGGTGGATGGGAGTGAGGAGCCTCCAAGTGAAGATGCGGATCCAAAGACCAAGAAGGCATGGGAGAGGAAGGAGAAGAAGGCCTTTGCTCTCATTGCCATCAACCTTGCGGACCGGCAAATTGCACACATCCGCCATTGCAAGGGACCAGCCCAAGCTTGGACCACCCTTTGCAACATCCATGAGACCAAGAGCCTCTCCAACCTCCTATTTCTTCGCTGAAAGTTCTTCACTAGCAAGATGGAAGAGGAGGACGATTTGTTGGATCACGTCAACAAGGTCAAGGCTCTTGCGGATGAGTTGGCTTGTTTGGATGCGCCCGTGACGGAGGGAGATGTGGTGATGACCTTGTTGGCAAGCTTGCCATCGTCTTATGAGTTCCTCATCACCGCATTGGAGGCAAGGCCCACCAAGGAGCTGACCTTGGAGTTTGTGACGGCTCGCTTGATGCATGAGGTGACCAAGCGCAAGGAGAATGAGCCCCAAGGGGAGGGATCAGCCCTAGTCTCAAGACATGGCAAGGGAGGCAACACCAAGGCTTTCAAGCAGACAAGGACGTGCTTCAAGTGTGGCAAACCAAGCCACCTTGCTAGGCATTGCAAGATCAGCCAAGACAAAGGCAAGGAGAGTGCACACCAAGCTTCCAAAGAGGAGGAAGAGGAGGATTTCGCCTTTGCAGCCAATGGAGGAGGGGAGAAGGCCAACATGTTTACTTGGATTGTGGACTCGGGAGCCACCCAACATATGACCAACCATCGTGATGCCTTCCACACGTATGAGCCCATTTCGGGGAAGAAGATTTATTTGGGAGACAATGGCATGGTGGAGGCCCGTGGCAAGGGGGAGATCCTTGTGGAAGTGATGGTGAAGGGTCAGCCCAAGGGGATCCAAATCCATGAGGTCGTCCATGTCCCCAAGTTGCATGCCAACTTGCTTTCGGTAAGCAAATTGTCTTTGGGAGGTTTGAAAGTGCATTTCAACATGGTGGGGTGTGTTGTGCGTTCACCAAGTGGAGTCTTGATTGCATCAGCCCCTCGTGAGGGCAACTTGTACCTCCTCCATTTCACCAAGGTGAATGGCACTTCCTTGGCGTGTGTGGCCCAAGGATCAGCCCATGAAGACCTTGTGGAGCTTTGGCATAGGAGGCTTGGGCACTTGAATGTGAAGAGCATGAAGAGCCTCCAACACATTGTGAAGGGGCTGAACCTCTCTTCTTGCAAGCATGATTGGAGTTCTATGGTGTGCAAGGGGTGCATTGAAGGCAAGCAAGCAAGGCAGCCCTTCCCCAAGGATGGGGCCACAAGGGCGAGCAAGCTATTGGAGCTTGTGCATTCCGATGTGTGCGGGCCAATGAAGACCACATCCATTGGAGGAGCAAGGTATTTTGTGACCTTCATTGATGATTTCTCTCGTAAGGTTTGGGTGTACATGCTGAAGTGCAAGAGTGAGGTGTTTGGGCGTTTTGAGACTTGGAAGGCCCTTGTGGAGGCCCAATCCGAGTGCAAGGTGAAGGTGCTGCGATCGGATAATGGAGGGGAGTATGTGTCCAAGGCCTTTGAGGGGTACTTGAAGGCTCATGGCATTGAGCACCACACTTCAGCCCCTTACACTCCTCAACAAAACGGCGTAGCAGAGCGTGCCAATCGCACCATTGTGGAGATGGCAAGGGCCATGATTCATGGCCAAGGGCTGAAGTATGAGCTTTGGGGGGAGGCCGTGTCCAATGCGGTTTATACAAGGAATTGGTGCCCTACGCAAGCCTTGACAAGCAAGACACCCCAAGAAGCTTGGAGTGGGATCAGACCTCATGTGTCTCACATGCGCATCTTTGGGTGCATTGCCTACGCATTGGTTCCAAGTGCCAAGAGGACCAAGTTGGATGCCAAGTGCATCAAGTGTCTTTTTCTTGGTTATTGTGAGGGAACCAAGGCTTATAGGCTGATGTGTGTGGAGAGCAAGGCCATCATCAAGAGTCGAGATGTGACCTTCTTGGAGGATGGAGGTTATTGAGATTACAATATGAGAAGGATGAAAGGCTTTACTTAGATGGTAGGATGATATCAAGGCCCATGCATGGGCTGAACATAAAAGGGAAAAGCCTTTCCCTAGTTATCCACAAACCATGTGGGATAACTAAACACCATGGGCTGCCTTTGACTACAAGCAATACCCATTAGACTATTGAGATTACAATATGAGAAGGATGAAAGGCTTTATTGAGATGGTAGGATGATATCAAGGCCCATGCATGGGCTGAACATAAAATGGAAAAGCCTTTCCCTAGTTATCCACAAACCATGTGGGATAACTAAACACCATGGGCTGCCTTTGACTACAAGCAATACCCATTAGACTCTAAGCCTAACTAAGAGGCTAATACTACTCCTAGGGCTGAATGTACATAATCTACACTAAGATGTACATATTCTTCAACACTCCCACTTTGAGAGTGGTCAAAGGCTCCAAGGCCCATCTTCCCTATCAAGTTGTGGTGTTGTGGCTTCCCAAGGGCCTTGGTCAGCACATCAGCAACCATAGCTTGGGTAGGCACATACTTGAGCTCAATCACCTCAGCCTCCACTCGTTCACGAATGAAATGGTGGCGCACATCAATGTGCTTGGTACGAGAGTGGTGGGTGGGATTTTTGGCCAAAGCAATGGCCCCTTGGTTGTCACACCAAATGGGTGTGCTCCCCTCTTGAACAAGACCAACATCAGCCAAGAGTTGCCTCAACCAAATGGCCTCCTTGGTGCATTGGCTCATGGCCATGTATTCAGCCTCCGTTGTAGAGAGAGCTATGGTGGGCTGCCTCTTGGAATTCCAAGTAATGGCACCCAATCCGAGCTTAAACACGTAGCCGGTGGTGGATCTCCTGTCCCCCTCATCACCCGCCCAATCCGCATCACAATACCCATGCAAAGTCACATGGGCACCTCCAAGTTGCAACTCCATGCCAAGTGTGCCTTGAAGGTACCTCATCACCCCCTTCACCGCTGCCCAATGCATTGGGCCATACTTGGACATGTGTTGACTCACAACACTCACCGGAAAGGCCAAATCAGGCCTTGTGGCTACCATGGCATACATCAAGCACCCAACCGCTGCCTTGTAAGGCACACCTTGCATTTCAGCCCTCACCTCTCCAAATTCAGCATCCGTGAGCTTGGGCAACTTCACATGAGTGTCAAGAGGTGTACCTATGGCTTTGCACTCCTCCATGTTGAAGCGCTTGAGGATTTCTTCAAGGTACTTGCGTTGGCTCATGGTGATGCTGCGGGCAGCCCTATCCCTCTTGAACTCCACTCCAAGGCAATAGCTTAGCTCTCCAAGATCCGTCATCTCATACTCCTCCTTGAGCATAGCCTTCACCTCAAGCATCTTGGTCATGCTACTTGCAAGGAGGATGAGATCATCCACATATAAGATCACAATCACCAAAAACTCACCACTTTGCATGGTGTACAAAGAGTGATCAGCATGGCTTCTTAGGAAGCCCTTCCTCACAAACATGGCATCAATATCTTGGTACCAGGCCCTCCCCGATTGCTTCAACCCGGGAAGGGCTTTCCTCAACTTGCACTTGAGGTGCTCCTTGCCTTCTTGCACAAAACCTTGGGGCTGATCCATGTAGATGACCTCCTTGAGCTTGGGGTTGAGAAAAGCCGTCTTCACATCCATTTGGTGCATCTCCAAGTCCATGGCTGCCCCAAGACTCACAACACACCGGATGGTGCTAAACTTGGCAACGGGAGCAAAAGTCTCATTAAAATCCACACCCTCCACTTGGGAGAACCCCCTAGCAACCAGCCTTGCCTTGTACCTCACAACATGACCCAAAGCATCCCTTTTGGTGGAGAAAACCCACTTACAACCCACACTTGATCTCTTGGAAGGAAGGGGTGCAAGTTCCCATGTCCCCTTGGTAATGAGGGCCTTGTACTCCTCTTGCATGGCCAACTCCCACTTGCTTGCATCCTCACAACGCAACACCTCTCCTAGTGTGGAGGGATCTCCAAGGAAAGCCACATTGACTTGTTCTTCATTTTGTGGGGGAAGAATGTGATTCAGCCACCAATCCCCAAGTGGCTTGGGGGTCCTTGTTGGATAACGTGGCTCCTCCAAGCGCTGGTCTTGCTCCTCCAAAGGCTGATCTTGCTCTTCCAAGGGCTGATCACGCTCTTGTCCCCTTGGTAAAGATCTTGGAGAAGGGGCTGATGGCCTCTTCCCTTGGGGTGTGGCCGCCTTCTTCTTGGGCTCCGCCAACTCTTCATCTTCTTCATCTTCATCTCCTTCATCTTCCATGTGCACTCTTGGAGTTGTGCCCACCTTTTGGGCTGGTCCTCCACTACTCCCACTTGGGCTCATCTCCAAGAGCTTAGGATCAGCACCTCCATCCTCCAAGAAGGTCACATCTCGACTCTTGATGATGGCCTTGCTCTCCACACACATCAGCCTATAAGCCTTGGTTCCCTCACAATAACCAAGAAAAAGACACTTGATGCACTTGGCATCCAACTTGGTCCTCTTGGCACTTGGAACCAATGCGTAGGCAATGCACCCAAAGATGCGCATGTGAGACACATGAGGTCTGATCCCACTCCAAGCTTCTTGGGGTGTCTTGCTTGTCAATGCTTGCGTAGGGCACCGATTCCTTGTATAAACCGCATTGGACACGACCTCCCCCCAAAGCTCATACTTCAGCCCTTGGCCATGAATCATGGCCCTTGCCATCTCCACAATGGTGCGATTGGCACGCTCCGCTACGCCGTTTTGTTGAGGAGTGTAAGGGGCTGAAGTGTGGTGCTCAATGCCATGGGCCTTCAAGTACCCCTCAAAGGCCTTGGACACATACTCCCCTCCATTATCCGATCCCAGCACCTTCACCTTGCACTCGGATTGGGCCTCCACAAGGGCCTTCCAAGTCTCAAAACGCCCAAACACCTCACTCTTGCACTTCAGCATGTACACCCAAACCTTACGAGAGAAATCATCAATGAAGGTCACAAAATACCTTGCTCCTCCAATGGATGTGGTCTTCATTGGCCCGCACACATCGGAATGCACAAGCTCCAATAGCTTGCTCACCCTTGTGGCCCCATCCTTGGGGAAGGGCTGCCTTGCTTGCTTGCCTTCAATGCACCCCTTGCACACCATAGAACTCCAATCATGCTTGCAAGAAGAGAGGTTCAGCCCCTTCACAATGTGTTGGAGGCTCTTCATGCTCTTCACATTTAAGTGCCCAAGCCTCCTATGCCAAAGCTCCACAAGGTCTTCATGGGCTGATCCTTGGGCCACACACGCCAAGGAAGTGCCATTCACCTTGGTGAAATGGAGGAGGTACAAGTTGCCCTCACGAGGGGCTGATGCAATCAAGACTCCACTTGGTGAACGCACAACACACCCCACCATGTTGAAATGCACTTTCAAACCTCCCAAAGACAATTTGCTTACCGAAAGCAAGTTGGCATGCAACTTGGGGACATGAAGGACCTCATGGATTTGGATCCTCTTGGGCTGACCCTTCACCATCACCTCCACAAGGATCTCCCCCTTGCCACGGGCCTCCACCATGCCATTGTCTCCCAAATAAATCTTCTTCCCCGAAATGGGCTGCTACGTGTGGAAGGCATCACGATGGCTGGTCATATGTTGGGTGACTCCCGAGTCCACAATCCAAGTAAACATGTTGGCCTTCTCCCCTCCTCCATTGGCTGCAAAGGCGAAATCCTCCTCTTCCTCCTCTTTGGAAGCTTGGTGTGCACTCTCCTTGCCTTTGTCTTGGCTGATCTTGCAATGCCTAGCAAGGTGGCTTGGTTTGCCACACTTGAAGCACGTCCTTGTCTCCTTGAAAGCCTTGGTGTTGCCTCCCTTGCCATGTCTTGAGACTAGGGCTGATCCCTCCCCTTGGGGCTCATTCTCCTTGCGCTTGGTCACCTCATGCATCAAGCGAGCCGTCACAAACTCCAAGGTCAGCTCCTTGGTGGGCCTTGCCTCCAATGCGGTGATGAGGAACTCATAAGACGATGGCAAGCTTGCCAACAAGGTCATCACCACATCTCCCTCCGTCACGGGCGCATCCAAACAAGCCAACTCATCCGCAAGAGCCTTGACCTTGTTGACGTGATCCAACAAATCGTCCTCCTCTTCCATCTTGCTAGTGAAGAACTTTCGGCGAAGAAATAGGAGGTTGGAGAGGCTCTTGGTCTCATGGATGTTGCAAAGGGTGGTCCACGCTTGGGCTGGTCCCTTGCAATGGCGGATGTGTGCAATTTGCCGGTCCGCAAGGTTGATGGCAATGAGAGCAAAGGCCTTCTTCTCCTTCCTCTCAAACCCCTTCTTGGTCTTTGGATCCGCATCTTCACTTGGAGGCTCCTCACTCCCATCCACCACGTCCCACAAGTCCTTCTCCGCAAGGATCATCTCCATCTTGAACTTCCACATGCCAAAGTTCTCCCCATTGAACTTGTCAATGATGCGCACGCCCTCTCCTCCACTTGATGACATGATGAAGCACCTCCCACTTGTTGGCAGCACCCAAAGGGTCTCCAAGTCAATTCAGCCTCCAAACACTCCCTTGGAAGCCAATTGGGCTGAAACGACAACAATCAGCCCTTCCAAGGACACCTCTCACTTGTTGGCAGCTTCCTAAGTGTCTCCAAGTCAATTCAGCCTCCAAACACTCCCTTGGAAGCCAATTGGGCTGAAACGGCAACAATCAGCCCTTCCAAGGACACCTCTCACTTGTTGGCAGCACCCTAAGTGTCTCCAAGTCAATTCAGCCTCCAAACACTCCCTTGGAAGCCAATTGGGCTGAAATGACAACAATCAGCCCTTCCAAGATCCTCACAACCTTAGGAAGGACAAAACACTCCTCACTAGTGCCTCACCTCCTCTCAACACGAATTCAGACCCTAATGGAGCTCAGATCCACCACATGGACATGATGGGCTAGTGCTACTTCAATTCAGCAAGCCAACTCACAATGCTCCTCACAAATAGGGTACTCCACACTCCAAGGCACTCAAGCCTTCCAATCAACCCTCAATGGATCACCAATCCACCCAAACACCCTAATTGGCCCTCAACGGCTCACGTGGCCACAAATCAGCCCTCCTGGGTTCACAAAGTCCATGAATTGCCTCACACACTCACAAGGGCACTAATCAGCCCTCCATGCATGGCAAAAACCTCAAGCAACTCAAATATGCTTCCAAGGCTCACAGAGACTCTCAATAGATGGCAATTGGCACCATTACTATCCACAATGCACCTAAGTGCAAAATCAGCCACAATGGGCTCCCAATGTACTTTTCTAAGCACAAACTCAAACTAGGAGCATGCAACCAGCCCACTCTAGGTCTGATTACTACCATAAGCAATGTCCCACCCAAAATGTACTCCAAACCTCACAAACCAGCCAACAAAAGCTCAAAAAAAATTTCCTCCTTTTTTAAAAAAATGCACTCCAAAGTTTTTGTTTTTGAAAAATGACTCACACCATATGGTTTGTAGGTGACAAGTGACAAAGGGCTGATTACTCCTCCAAGCTCCAAGACCTCCTCCAAATGCTTTGAATTCCTCCCTCAAACGCAACTCCAAGTGCGTGGGCCCATAACCTATTGAGATTACAATATGAGAAGGATGAAAGGCTTTACTTAGATGGTAGGATGATGTCAAGGCCCATGCATGGGCTGAACATAAAAGGGAAAAGCCTTTCCCTAGTTATCCACAAACCATGTGGGATAACTAAACACCATGGGCTGCCTTTGACTACAAGCAATACCCATTAGACTCTAAGCCTAACTAAGAGGCTAATACTACTCCTAGGGCTGAATGTACATAATCTACACTAATATGTACATGTTCTTCAACACTTTCCACCATCTTATGAGTACCTCATCACCGCATTGGAGACAAGGCCCACCAAGGAGCTGACCTTGGAGTTTGTGACGGCCCGCTTGATGCATGAGGTGACCAAGTGCAAGGAGAATGAGCCCCAAGGGGAGGGATCAGCCCTAGTCTCAAGACATGGCAAGGGAGGCAACACCAAGGCTTCCAACGAGACAAGGATGTGCTTCATGTGTGGCAAACCGGGCCACTTTGCTAGGCATTGCAAGATCAGCCAAGACAAAGACAAGGAGAGTGCACACCAAGCTTCCAAAGAGGAGGAAGAGGAGGATTTCGCCTTTGCCACACATGGAGGAGGGGATTGTTTACTTGGATTGTGGACTCAGGAGCGACTCAACATATGACCAGCCATCGTGATGCCTTGCACACCTATCAACCCATTTCGAGGAAGAAGATTTATTTGGGAGACAATGGCATGGTGGAGGCCCGTGGCAAGGGGGAGATCCTTGTGGAGGTGATGGTGAAGGGTCAGCCCAAGAGGATCCAAATCCATGAGGTCCTCCATGTCCCCAAGTTGCATGCCAACTTGCTTTCGGTAAGCAAATTGTCTTTGGGAGGTTTGAAAGTGCATTTCAACATGGTGGTGTGTGTTGTGCATTCACCAAGTGGAGTCTTGATTGCATCAGCCCCTCGTGAGGGCAACTTGTACCTCCTCCATTTCACCAAGGTGAATGGCACTTCCTTGGCGTGTGTGGCCCAAGGATTAGCCCATGAAGACCTTATGGAGCTTTGGCATAGGAGGCTTGGGCACTTGAATGTGAAGAGCATGAAGAGCCTCCAACACATTGTGAAGGGGCTGAACCTCTCTTCTTGCAAGCATGATTGGAGTTCTATGGTGTGCAAGGGGTGCATTGAAGGCAAGCAAGCAAGGCAGCCCTTCCCCAAGGATGGGGCCACAAGGGCGAGCAAGCTATTGGAGCTTGTGCATTCCGATGTGTGCGGGCCAATGAAGACCACATCCATTGGAGGAGCAAGGTATTTTGTGACCTTCATTGATGATTTCTCTCGTAAGGTTTGGGTGTACATGCTGAAGTGCAAGAGTGAGGTGTTTGGGCGTTTTGAGACTTGGAAGGCCCTTGTGGAGGCCCAATCCGAGTGCAAGGTGAAGGTGCTGCGATCGGATAATGGAGGGGAGTATGTGTCCAAGGCCTTTGAGGGGTACTTGAAGGCCTTTGAGGACACACCTTGCGGTTGCTAATAGGCTCATACGTGAGGAATGCTTGCCTGTGTGGAGTCATGTGTTGCGTTGCACCGGAGTCAATGATCCACTTGAACATGTCGGTGTTGTCATATCCATCATTGGTTGCAAACGCAAAGTCTTCCTCCACCTCCTTCACACTAGCCTTATTTGCACTCTCCTTCTTGGGCAACTTGCAAAACTTTGCAAGGTGGCCGGGCTTACCACAATTGAAGCAAGTGCGTGTCTCCTTCTGTGGTTGTGACCTCCCTCCTTGGCCATTACATGAGTAGAGTGCTGCACTTCCTTCATGAGGCTCATTTTCCTTCCTTTTGGACACCTCGTGCATCAATCGTGCTGTGATGAAGTCAATAGTGAGCTCCGCCATAGGTCTAGTCTTCAATGCCGTAATGAGATACTCATAAGAATGTGGCAAGCTCTTAAGCAAAGTCATGACCATGTCTCCATCTATGACGGGCACCTCCAAACAAGCTAGCTGGTCCGCAAGTGCCTTCACCTTGTTGATGAGGTCAAGCAAAGTCATGACCATATCTCCATCTATGATGGGCACCTCCAAACAAGCTAGCTGGTCCGCAAGTGCCTTCACCTTGTTGATGAGGTCAAGCATATCCTCGTCCTCTTGCATCTTGCATATGAAGAACTTGCGTCGAATGAAGAGCATGTTGGACAAGCTCTTGGTCTCATGGATGTTGCAAAGCACCTTCCATGCCTCCATGGGTCCTTTCCATGCTCGAACATGTGCAAGTTGCCTATCCACAAGATTGCAAGCAATCATGGAAAAGGCCTTCTTCACCCTCCTCTCATAGGCCTTCTTAACTTTGGCGTCCGCATCGGTTGCGGGTGCTTCTTTGGTGCCCTCCACAATCTCCCACAAGTCTTTCTCGGCCAAAATCATCTCCATTTTGAACTTTCAAAGTCCAAAATTGTCGCCATTGAACTTGTCAATGACCCTCGTGTTGTCTCCTTCACTAATAGCCATGGTGAATGCCTCTGACTCCAATATACCTCAACTTTGCCCAATTTGGTCTCTTCTTATTGTACAAAGTCCAATAGGATCCCCAATGACCCAAATCACTCCAATGAGCACTCCAATGCTCACAATCTCTCAAATGAAGTCCAAATCACTCCAACAAGCTTTTCAAGGCTCCAAATCTCTCAAATGAAATCCTAATAGCTCTAAATCACTCCAACAAGCGTTTCAAGGCTCCAAATCTCTCAAATGAAACCCTAATAGCTCTAAATCACTCCAATGACCTCTCTCAAGCTCCAAGTCTCTCAAATCAGACCTCTAGGGTCACCTTAAACTCAAATCAACCTTCCAAGAGCAAGACTGAACTCCAAACAAGAAAATACCTCAAAAATAGTCCAAAACTAGAACAAATGCTCCAAATGACCCCAAACTCCAAGTTCCACGAATGCTCCTCCAACACACCTTGTCATGAGATCAAACCTCCAATAGCAACTCACATGAGTGGGCCCATAACCTATTGTGAATAGAACAACAAGGTAATATATTTCAATGAAGAGGATTACAAAAGCAAACATGAGAAAGGGGTATTAAACCCAAGCAAGAGGCTGCCCTCTTATACTACTCTATTGGCTTGGCTACAAACAACTTTTACTTTAGTCAGCCTATATATAGAATTCCTACAAGTAATTATAGACTTAACAAGGAGTTCCTACAAGTAATCTTTTACTTAACCCAAGTCTTTCAACACAAACCTAACACATTAGTCAAGTCCTTCAACATGTACATGGTCTACACTAATATGTACATAATCTTCAACACATGTAAAGAGGGCATAAATTTTGGGTCTTAAATTTGTTTCCTAGGTATGTTTAGCGGGATTAGATTCACTATTTGAATTAGAGTACTCTAACATTTTATTGGGGTAAATAATGTTTGTTTATTCTCGCAGTCTTGCCTTCTTCCATTTCTCCATCTCAATGAAAAGGGATGTGAACCTCTAGGTAGCACTTCGACAAATTAGTTGATATCTAATTCAATATCAAGTATTGGAAATGAAGAATGAAGAATGGAGAGAAGTAGAATTATTCACTCTACAAGTGAGTCTCTTTACAACCAAATCATCCATGGGCATCAATCCAATGAAGATTGACACGTATTGAAAAATGAATTTTCATATTTAGGCTTAGCTTTACAAGTGCCGCAACTTGAAATCGTGGTGCCTTTGAATGACCACAAGGATTGATGATGCTCATTTGTAGTTCAACCTCCCAATTTCATGTCATTGAGGCCTCAATCAAAGCTCTAAAATGGGGTGTAAACCCCAATTGAATTTGGGAAGGTAGAAGTCACTCCTACATTGATAGACGTGCAAATTATGTCGATTCTTTAGTAGAGCAAGGCTGTTACAAAACCTGTTGTTGGTGTTGCAAGTAGGCATCTTGATCTAAAGCTAAGGCAATGGTAAGCTTATGATAGAAGTAACTTATGATGAAGAATGGAGTGAACTAGAATTAGAGCTTGTTGACTAACTTTTTTGTATTTTTCTCCTAGAGTATATAGTCATGAAGCATAAGAGAATAGGAGGATGAAGTTAAGAATTTAACAAATTTAGTGAAATCTACTACTATGACCCCCCATAATATTAGCACATTTTGGTCACTTCAAAGTTGCTATGAAAGATACGCAAAGCATATCAAGCCATTGATGATGTAAATTGAAAGGCTAGAGGAATCCATGTACTGCATTTAGTTTGAGCAACATTGGCCTCCAGCACAGACTAACCGCCAACTTATTGGTATGCATGGCTTTTACTCTCCTTGGTGACTTTTCCTTTGCACCCCACCCTCTTTCCGAGGGTGATTATGACAATGAATAGATATATCTCAAAACTCTTTTGTATGGTGAATTGGTTTTAGCAATGTACAGGGATCGCTTATGGACAAGGACAAAACAAAGAACTGGGATGATTTTGAATGGAAGAAGTGAGTTGTAAATATTGAGAAAAGAAACACTAAGCCAATATATTCTAATGAAGGGGGATTACAAAACAAGTATGAGAAAGGGTAGTGAGCCGTTGCTAAGAGCTCTCCTCTTATACTACTACTTGGTGGCGTCTCAAGTGTCTTGCAAGTCCTTTCGAATGCCACTTGTAAGCCACCTCTTGCCACCTCATGGACCACATGGCGGTCCGTCCTCATGCGGCCTTCCACGTGTCTAGACACGTGTCGGTCCATCTATCCTATGCCCTCCACGTGTCTTTGCCTACCACATGCAAGACACGTGGCGGTTCGCCAACATGCTTCCTTCCACGTGTCCTTGCCTATCCTATGCATGACATGTGGCGATCCTATATTGTTCTTGCTTTGGCTACAAACAACACCTATCCAACGTTAGCCCATACTACGAGCTTTCACAAACAATCCAAAGCATCCTACTCAATATCTTCAACACTCCCACTTTGTTTGTTGCCAAACAATGTTAAACCCATGGCCTTGCGAAGAACTTCATGTCGCGGCTTACCAAGTGCCTTGGTAAGCACATCCGCCACCATGCGCTCCGTAGAAATGTACTTCATCTCAATCACATCTTCTTCAACCTTCTCACGAATGAAATGGTGTTGAATGTCGATGTGTTTGCTCCGTGAATGATGGATTGGATTCTTCACCAAGGCTATGGCACCTTGATTGTCACACATGATGCATGTGCTCTTCTCTTGCTCCAATCCCACATCACCCATGAGTTGCCTTAGCCATATGGCCTCCCTTGTGCATTGGCTAATAGCCATGTACTCGGCCTCGGTGGTAGACAATGCAATGGTGGGTTGCTTCTTCGAGTTCCACGAAATGGCACCGCCTCCAAGTATAAACACATAGCCCGTTGTGGATCTCCGGTCCGTTGCATCTCCGGCCCAATCGGCATCACAAAAACCCACCAATGCAAGGCTCTTGCCTCCAAGTACCAACTTGGCATCCAAAGAACCTTGCAGGTATCGCATGACCCTCTTGACCGCTGCCCAATGCTTTGGCCCACTCTTGGCCATGTGTTGACTCACCACACTCATAGCAAATGCTAGGTCAGGCCTTGTAGCTACCATGGCATACATCAAGCTCCCTACCGCAGCTTTGTACGGCACATCTTGCATTTCCGCCCTCACTCCTTCATACTCTTCCTCCGTGAGCTTAGGCATCTTCTCCTTCATATCAAGAGGTGTTCCAACGGATTTGCAACCCTCCATGTTGAAGCGCTTCAATACGCCCTCAATATACTTGCTTTGGCTCATGGTGATGGTGCGGGCAGCCCGTTGCCTTGTAAACTCCACTCCAAGGCAATAGTGTAGCTCACCAAGGTCGCTCATATCGTATTGGCTCTTCAACATAGCCTTCACTTCCACCATCTTACTCATGGTGTTGGTCATGATGATCAAATCATCCACATATACAATGACAATCACCAAATATGCACTTGTTTGTTTGATGTAAAGAGAGTGGTCCGCATGACTCCTCTTATAGCCCTCTCTTGCAAACAATGCATCCACATCCATGTACCATGCTCTTCCGGATTGTCTCAACCCATAGATGGCCTTCTTGAGCTTGCACTTGAGGTGTTGGTGGCCCTCTTGCACAAAGCCCTTGGGTTGATCCATGTAGATCACCTCTTCAAGCCAAGGATTAAGAAACGCCGTGATCACATCCATTTGGTGCATTTCCAAGTCCATGGCTGCCCCGATTCCCACCATGCATCGAATGGTGCAAAACTTGGCCACAGGAGCAAAAGTCTCATTGAAGTCCACCCCTTCAACTTGAGAATACCCCTTGGCTACCAATCTCGCTTTGTAGCGCACAATGTTGCCCAATGCATCTCTCTTGGTGCAAAACACCCACTTGCATCCAACACTTGTACGATCACGAGGAAGGGGAGAAAGTTCCCATGTACCTTTGGCCATAAGTGAGGCATACTCTTCTTTCATGGCTTGCTCCCACTTGCTTGCATCCGCACTTTTCATGGCTTCTCCCACATTGCATGGATCTCTTGCATACGCCACATTCACGTGCTCCACATGCTCTTGAGGTAAGATGTGGTTCTTCCACCATTCTCCAAGCGGCCTCCTTTCTCTTGTAGGATATCTAGACACCTTGGAAGTATCTTCTTCTTCATCTTCACTTGGTGCCGCACTCGTTGATGGACATGTCTTCTCTGTGGGCGTTGGTGGTGAATCATCATGCTCTTCATCTTCCTTGGGCAAAGCTTCCATGCTTGGAGATTTGTCCACCTCAATATTAGGTTCCTCCATGCTCCCACTTGGACACATCTCCAAATCATGGCTTGCCCCTTGCTTCTCTTCCACAAATGTGACATCTCGACTTTTGATGATCTTCTTTGTCTCTATACACATGAGCCTATAAGCTTTGGAGCCCTCACAATAGCCCACCAACAAACACTTAATGCCCTTGGCATCAAGCTTGGAACGCTTGGGACTCAAATCTAAAGCATATGCAACGCATCCAAAAATGCGCATGTGCCCAATATTGGGCCTCTTCCCACTCCAAGCTTGTTGTGGCGTCATAGATGCAATTGCATTGGTGGGGCACCTATTGCGTGTGTAGGCCGCATTGGATATAGCCTCCGCCCAAAGATCATATGTGAGGCCTTGGGCATGCAACATGGCCCGAGCCATCTCCATAAGTGTGCGATTGGCACGCTCCGCCACACCATTTTGTTGTGGAGTATAAGGCGCTGAAGTTTGGTGTTGAATGCCATGTTCTCTCATAAAAGCCTCAAAGGCCCTGGACATGTACTCCCCTCCATTGTCCGACCGCAACACCTTCACCTTGTGCCCCGATTCATTTTCCACAAGTGCCTTCCATGCCTTAAACCTCTCCAATACATCACTCTTGCACTTGAGCATAAACACCCATATCTTCCTTGAAAAATCATCAATGAAGGTCAAAAAATACCTTGCACCACCCATGGAAGTGGTCTTCATGGGGCCACACACATCGGAGTGCACAATCTCCAACACCTTGGTTGCCCTTGTGCCTCCATCCCTTGGGAACGGTTGCCTTGCTTGCTTGCCTTCAATGCAAGCCTCGCACTTCAAATCGCAAGAGCCCTTCTCCACTTGCATGCCTCCCACCATGCTTTGAAGGGTCTTGACGCTCTTCTCATTGAGGTGGCCCAATCTCTTGTGCCATAGCTCCAAAGAGTGTTGGTGGAGTGCTCCTTGGGCCAAACATGCCATGCTTGTGCCATTCACACTTTTGAACCTCAATTGATACAAGTTGCCCTCTTTAGGTGCGGTCACAATCATCTCTCCATTGGGTGCACCCAAATCGCAACCCTTGTTGTTGAATTGCACCTTCAGCTCTTGTGACACCAACTTGCTCACCGAGAGCAAGTTGGCATGTAATTTGGGCACATGCAACGCATCTTGGATGCGAATGGTCTTCCTTTGGCCCTTCACCTCCACCTCCACCACGATGCACCCCATGCCAATTGCATCCACCACGCCATTGTCACCCAAATACACCTTGTGGTTGCTAATAGGCTTATAAGTGAGAAAAGCTTGTCTATGTGGAGTCATATGTTGCGTTGCACCCGAGTCAATGATCCATGTGAACATGTCGGTGTTGTCATACCCATCATTGGCTGCAAACGCAAAGTCCTCCTCCACTTCCTTGGCACTTGCCTTGTTTGCGCTCTCCCTCTTGGGCAACCTACAAAACCGTGCAAGGTGGCCGGGCTTACCACAATTGTAGCACATGCGTGTCTCTTTGCGTGGTTGTGAGCTTCCTCCTTGTCCAATTCGTGAATAGAGTGCGGCCCCTCCTTCTTGGGGCTCATTCTCCTTCCTCTTGGACACTTCATGCATCAATTTTGCGGTGATGAAGTTGAGGGTGAGCTCCTCCATGGGTCTTGTCTCCAATGCGGTGATAAGATACTCATATGAAGATGGCAAGCTATCAAGCAAAGTCATGACAATATCTCCATCCGTCACAGGCACCTCCAAACAAGCGAGTTGGTCTGCAAGCGCTTTGACCTTGTTGATGTGGTCGAGCATGTCTTCATTCTCTTGCATCTTGCACGTGAAGAACTTGCGCCGAATGAAAAGCATGTTGGACAAGCTCTTGGTCTCATGGATGTTGCAAAGCACCTTCCATGCTTCTGCGGGTCCTTTGCATGCGCGAACATGTGCAAGTTGCCTATCCACAAGATTGCAAGCAATCATAGAAAAGGCCTTCTTGACCCTCCTCTCATAGGCCTTCTTAACTTTGGCGTCCGCATCGGTTGCGGGTGCTTCTTCGGTGCCCTCCACAATCTCCCACAAGTCCTTCTCGGCCAAGATCATCTCCATCTTGAATTTCCATAGGCCAAAGTTCTCTCCATTGAACTTGTCAATGACCCTCACGCTATCTCCATCACTAGTGGCCATGGTGAATACCTCCCACTCTACTACAACCCCAAGTGATCCAAATTACTTCAATGTAACCTCAAAATGCACAACTCACTCCCTCGTGGTTGTAACAAGTCCAATAGGGTCCCAAATACCCTCAATCTTTTTAATAAGACCCTCAATGGTCCTATCCTCTCAATTCAGACCTCAAGTGGCCCAAATCTCTCCAGTGCATACTCTCGTGCTCCAAATCACTCAATTCAGACCTCAAATGACTCAAATCTCTCCAATGCACACTCTCGTGCTCCAAATCACTCAATTTAGACCTCAAATGGCTCAAATCTCTCCAATGCACACTCTAGTGCTCCAAATCACTCAATTCAGACCTCAAATGGTCTAAATCTCTCCAATGCACACTCTAGCGCTCCAAATCACTCAATAATGCTCCTTCAACACACCTTGCAATGAGATCCAATCTCTAATAGCAACTCACATGAGTGGGCCCATAACCTATTGAGAAAAGAAACACTAAGCCAATATATTCTAATGAAGGGGGATTACAAAACAAGTGTGAGAAAGGGTAGTGAGCCGTTGCTAAGAGCTCTCCTCTTATACTACTACTTGGTGGCGTCTCAAGTGTCTTGCAAGTCCTTTCGAATGCCACTTGTAAGCCACCTCTTGCCACCTCATGGACCACATGGCGGTCCGTCCTCATGCGGCCTTCCACGTGTCTAGACACGTGTCGGTCCATCTATCCTATGCCCTCCACGTGTCTTTGCCTACCACATGCAAGACACGTGGCGGTTCGCCAACATGCTTCCTTCCACGTGTCCTTGCCTATCCTATGCATGACATGTGGCGATCCTATACTGTTCTTGCTTTGGCTACAAACAACACCTATCCAACGTTAGCCCATACTACGAGCTTTCACAAACAATCCAAAGCATCCTACTCAATATCTTCAACAGTAAACAATGTTAAACTAAACGAATGCCAACATTTAATGGAGATGCAATGTTATGCAAATTATTTTCAATAAAGCAATATTCAAATTTCTACAAGAATGTTCTATATGTTCCTCTGTATGTTTTCAGTTTTGAATATATTAAATTGATATGATACTTCATACTCTTGGACGAGTTGGACTATATAAGATTATCTTTGGATTTAAATGTCAAATAGATTTGTTGACAATTGTAAAAATATAATCACAATAGCCATTGAAAATGGATAATTACAATTGGGCATTGCAAAGGACTATATACAATAATGAAACAATGGGATATTGAATTTGCATAGTTACAAATAGGGCATTGCAAAGGTCTATATACTAGAATGAACCAATAGGGTATTGAATTTGTATAATTACATGAAATGGTATAAAAACGATGGCTATTGTAATTATATTGTTTCTATATTGTTTTTGGTAATTGAAACAATCTAAAAACAATGACAAAATGTAACAATGAAAAATCGACACCCTTCCTAATTTGAGATGAATGTGTACAAATTTACAAATCCAAAAGTATTAATTAGTATTCTAGATTAAATCACAACTATCAATTAGGAATTTCTTTGTTAGATAGTGATGGAAATGTCATGAGTTTAAGGTAAAAAATGAAAAATTGAAATTAAGAAAGAAGAAAAGGAAAATTTTAGGGAAAACTTAGGGGTACTAATCTAAAATGATATAAAGTAAAATTTGGTGAAATAACCAAATTAGGCGAACAATAAAATGGTAATTAAATGAAAACCATAATACAATAAGGTAGAAAAATGAAATTAGAATTAAATAGGAAATAAAAAAGATCACAAACACAAAAAATATAAAACCAAAATGAAAACAAATACTATGGGTAGGAATTATGTTTAATGTAGATCTTCAAACCTAATTTTGGTATAGTAGAATAACTTTTTTCAAAAAACTATGAATTTAGTAATTTTTAATTATTATTTCTAAAAATATTATTGAAATTTAGAGGTTCCAATCACAAATTTTTATATGAAAAATTAAAAGAGGGGTTGAAAGGGGAATTTTTTTAGACATTTTCAAACATCTTCTTTGAATTTTGTCTATAATTTTTTATTAAAGACTTGAAATCTCAAAAGAATTTTTGGAGATGAAATTTGTCTTGGTTTCCAATTTTTTCTATTTCAATTTTTCTATAAAAAGTGATTTTAATATGCCAAAATTAGGTCTAAAATTCTACATTGATTCAAATTTTTTTATCTTATCCATAAGAGGTCAAGCTCTCATCTTCAAATTGTCCCATATCTTTTGAAGATTTATGACAGACAATGGATTTCATTAGAAAGCCACCTCTTCATTCCACATCCTACATTTAGGTTTCCTTGAATGTTGTGTTTAGCAATTAATTTTTTTTCGAATGGTATTGTTGATTCCACCAAAAATGGAATCAACCATGCCATTGTGAAAAAATATGAACTACAACATCATATGTCAATTAGTAAATAGGATTAAAAAAATTTTTATAATAAGGTAGTGTCTTTGATTCATTTTGTATTTTTGTAATAAGCTAGCTTTTAGATTATTTTTTTTTAACAAGTTGAGTGTAGGAATCTTTCATTTTTTCATAACAAGTTGGATCTAGCACATTTTTCTTTATTTTTATAACAAGCACATTCTTCATTTGTTATTTATTACAAACTTTGATTTTGCTTCAAAAAATCACAAAAAATTGGATGCAACTTAAAAATGTGTTGATAAATTGCCACCCTCATAGATTCTCAATTTAAAATGAACTAGCTTTAAATTTCTTATGAAGATTTCAAAATTCTCACAAATAGAGTACTTTCTTGTGTAGAGTGTAGACTACTATCATAGTGTAATGATGTAGTACCTACATCTTTTGAGCTCATTGTGACAAACTGTCACAATGAACTCAAAAAATAAATAAAACCAAATTTATTTCATTCAACCAAACCCATACTCCAACTCAAAGGTATTAGTTTGAATTAGTTTAATTGAAATTCATTATAGTAGCCCCCCTTCCTACTTATAATTTTCAGTTGGCAATTGTTTTGCCATTCAATATGGAATATATCCAAGGCAGAAACTCATAGAGCCCTAACTCACGGGATTAGATACGCAAACCACATCATCAATTCATGTTTTTTCAACAAATCACTGTGATCAACAACTTTGACAAGCCTAATTATAAATGACTATAAGATCTACGGTCCACATACCCCACCATTTGCGGTATTTTTTATAGACACATCAATGGCCCGGGAGGTGGGTGTTACTTTCTTCAAAAATATCTAATGGCTTTGGTTTTTTAGTGGGGGGACTTAGGTTCACACAGGCCTATGATGTCTCTTTTCGGCTAAAATGTGGCTCATACATTGTTGTATGAGCCATATTTTACTTGGCTACTAGTACTTCTAGTTCATAGTCGACCTACAACCAATGCAAATGTGTCATATCAAGTATGCGAGGTAGTTCAATAAATGATTTGATGTTGATTTTTCTTTTTCCTCTGGCTTAGAATAGTATAGTATTTGTATGTAGAGCACGTAACATCCACTAGTATTCACAAATTTCTTGCAAGTGCTTGCTTTCTTCAAAACCATTTTTTATTGCAAAATTGTATAGCACACTTGCAAGCGGTTTGTGTGTAAAATTCCCACCTCAAAAAGACATGGTTTAGGGTTACCAAATAGTAGTTGTACATCATTTTCTTCAAAATACACTGGAACTTATTCATATATGCCTTTTCAAAAGATCCTAAAGAAGTTTAGTTAGGATTATTTATTTTATTTTGTCTTGTCATTAGAAGAAATTTGGGGCCTCTAGAAGATTGGGAGTTATCAGCCTTTGGGAATGCCAAAACTGCTACAATAACACAAATCCGACATGGTTGAAGGAATGCCATGTCATTAATTTTTTTTTTAGACTTTCTTTTTTTGCATTTCAGGACCAAACTTCTTTTTTTTAATTTTTTTTAATTGTCGGCTTAACATTAGCCAACAATATTGGGAACAAAACAAAAATGGTCCTCTAGAGGCCCAAAATTTCTTTTAATGTTGTTTTGTTTATTACAATGAAATCTCATATACAATACATTCCCTAATTGTGTTCTCAATACTGTTGGAAGCCCTTAGCAAGGCAAAGTGTTTAAGCTTTGTTTGTGACATTTGGACATCTAGTGTGAAAGTTATGGATTTTTGAGTTATTTTCGGATCTTAAATTATTCTAAGTTACAGATTTTTGGACCATATATCCCTTGATCACATTCTTTGTATTTTTTGAAAGTTCTAATGCAAAGAGAGATGCATAGACTTTATTTTATACCATTTGGACATGCAATGTGAAGTCAAGGATTTTTGAATTATTTTTAGGTCCTAAATTATGCTTTGTAGATTATAGATCTTTTGGACCATGCTCACTTGATTGCATTCTTTGTACCATTTGGAAGTTTTGTAGAGGGCTTGGAGGAGTGCATGGACTTTGTTTTGTGGTATTCTAACATGCAACAAAAACATATTGAATTTTTAAGCTTTTATGAATACAAAAAAAAATTTTAAAAAAAAATTAAAAAAAAAAAAAAAATATATATATATATATATATATATATATATATATATATATATATATTTTTTTTTTTTTTTTTTTAATTTTATTTGACTATGGCAATGGTCCAAAGCAAACTAGTCTATACATCCAACCCTTAAATTAGGCTTTTTCTTTTGTTATAATGAAATATCAAAATATCTTGGACCATGCATCTTTGGTTGCATTCTTGATACTATTTGAAAGTCTTCAATGAAGAAGGGTGCATGGACTTTGTTTTGTGGCATTCCAACTCACAACAAAAAGATATTGAATTTCAAAGTTTTTATGAATTAAAAAATTAGATGATTATTTTTATTTTCACTATAGCAACAACATAGGATTATATGAAGTATACATTAAATCATTATGAATTTTTTACTATATTTAGATATTATTAGTGTGCCTTGTATTGTTGCTATAGTCAAAGTCAAAGTAAAAAGCATTTTCTAATTTTCTAATACAGGAAAGCTTTGAAATTCAATAATTTTCTTATGGAAGGTCCAAATGCCACAAAACAAAACCTATAAACCCCTCTTCATAGTTTGCTTTTCAAAGATATGAAGAGTGATGTTCTTTTGCACATGCATGTGCTTGAAATTTTTAATTTCAATCATATAAAAGTGAAGACTATTATGTCTAGTATGCATGGAATTAACTATGAAAATATTGACTATTGGATTCTTAGATTATTACAATTTTGGATAATCAACTTTATAGGTAGAAAACACAACTTTTGGAGAAGAAAAATTATGAGTAGACGAATAATGATTTTTTACTCCAAAAAAAATTGTATTATAATCTAAGGCAAATGTTAAATTTTTTATTTAAAAAAAATGAGAAATAAAAAGTTCTCTCAAATCTGTACACATTTTCAAACAAAATCTTTTGGAGTAGAAACACAAAACTTACCAAATTATATTCTACAAATATTTAAAAAAATTCATATGTGCATCAAATTTTGAAATTAAACTACTGATATTATTATTATATTTTTTGAAACATCTTCTAAAAATTTGGAATTTTTCTAATTATTTTTGTATTTTTAAAAGAACCAGATTGAATCTTGTATTTTTTAAATTGCTAAAAATACAAATTAAATTATTTTTCTTTAAAAATTGTTTGTTTGTACAGAACAAAGTAAAACTTAGAAAAGTCCAAGAGAATTATTTTTTTCATCCCCACTATTTCTTTCATTGTAAAAAAGTTATGTTTGCTCCCTTTTTCAATTAGACTACATATCCTAAATAAATTTTAAAATACTTCCCACATTGAAATTTTGAAGATAAAAAAATGCAACAAATATGTAAACTTGTTACCCTACAAGTCCCTAGTTTATAAAATATTGAGATTTGTTTCACTAAATTGAGAATTTGCCATTGAAAATTAAAAAAGGACACATTACAAAAATTTTGAACCTTGTAGAAAGCTATGAGTTTCTTTATTTTTGGCACTCCTACAAGTTAAATACAAAAAAATAAAAATAAAAAATATTTTTTGAAAAGAACCTAGTAAATCTTATATGGCATTGACATGGAATTATTGAGTGCCACATCATATTACAAATTGAAAAAATAAAATTTTTATTTTTATTTTTTTACATAATTGCATTGTATGGCAGTCTTCCTGTGGCCTCAGAGTTTTTGTAATGCATTGTATCTTCTTAGTCCTTGAAGGATTAAAGGGTGAAATCCGTCCATCCTAAATTGCAAATAGTAGGCAAAAAAATAGAACCTCTAGCATTATAAGAGGCTAAACTCATTTCCACAAAGTGAACCATGTAGGGGTGAATGCAAGAAACATCAACCGTTTTTGTTGCATTATCTATATATAGTATTCACAACTTTTTCTAGAATATTGTATAATTAGAATATATATATTTTTTAATTTGAAAAATATGTTTAATGTATACACCTTTAAGGAGAAGGTATCCTAGGAATAAAAAGCATAGAAAAAAATTTAAGTGGGAGAACTAGAAAAGTGCAAAATCTCATGAAAATGGATATTTTAACATTTTAATTTGTACAAAATAGGGAAAAAAACTTTTTAAAGAAAATTAAAATTAAAATTTGAGAAGACTTAATGATTTGAATAAATTTCACCAAAAGAATGATCTTGAAACCATTTTTAATGTTCAAATTATGTATACAAGGGAGCCCTGTTTGCGTGAATGTTGAGGATATAAAATAATGTTTTTTTAAGTTCTTTTTGGTGGACACATGCCTCTTTAGTGTGGGAATAGACCACACAAATTTTAGCTCTAAATCATTAATTTATGGTAGTTCTCAATACTAAAACCACAAAAACAACAAAGTGTGACAAATTAGCTAAATTGAAATTTAAATATAAAACGATTTATGAATTTTTTTGAAAAATAAGTGATCTATTTATTGTTTAGTTACTGATATTTATAAATAAATTCAAATACATTGGCTTCAATCTTCAAAAGTAATGGCCGATGACAACTCAAAAACTACAAATGTGACGCAAGATAATACAAGTGTTTCTTACATTCACCTTAGGTGAATTCAAGGTAGTTGTTAAAAAGAAGCCCATATTTTTTGTTGTCTTAATTCTATAATCTTCCCCTCTCCTAGTTGATTTGAAGCCTCTAGATGCAAATATGAATTAAAAATTTGCAATTTGATCATGTGTGAAAAATAAAAAATTCGTGCCTTTTCCCCAAGGTAAATTCACCTTGTATGGCCTACTTCATAAGATGTATTTAGAGCCAGTTGCCACTGAGAGGCCGCCCGGAGCTTTAAAATCCAAACATCTACTTGCCTCCGTTGAATGGATTGGTTTGCTTGGGCATCCGATTGACCCTCTAACCTTTGGTCCTTACAAACCGGAAATACTTAGCTAGAGGAGTGGAGGGTCAATTGGAGGGCCTATTTTACACAAAAAGAATAAAAATTGAGAGGCTATAGTCCTACGTTCTAAAGGTGTTGACATTGAGTGATGGATGCGTAGGGCTTGGAAAGGGACACATTTGTGTACCTCTTCAATGTTGGACAACTTTCACACAATTATTTGGACTTGGTGTTACAACTAATTCTAGCTATTGGAAAGCCCATAAGGCTTGATGGCCCTTTTGAAAACCTTGAATTGTTGGAGGTCCAATTTCCAAATGGTAATCAACCCTTAGAGTTTCTTGCCATGTGAGATTGGTAGGCAAAAAACTCACTAGAAGACAAGAAGAGAACACTAATTGTCTTGTTGGCTTTAGTGAGTAGAAAAGGAAACTTTCATATTTCAACAAACTCAATAAACAATCCCATTAGTGGAGAATGGCCTATCTTGAAGACAATCAAGATGTGTGCTATTTTTACTCAATCTCCTACTACCCACCAAGTATACATATCACTGCAATTGCCTATTTAGATATTATAGCTCACTGTATGAAGTTTGTCCAACGGACTCACATGGCAAGAGGCCCTTAGTGTCTTGCTCCAGCATGAGCTGGATGTCTTTTCACTATGTTGCTACATGCATTTTGATCTCACCTGGTGGTGTGAAAAAAAACTAATTTTTGTTTGCCTTCTTTACTAAATGAGTGTTTTCTTTTCTTTTTTCTATTTAGAGTAATCCTTACAGATCTTAGTGTCATTTTTTTTTTTACATTTTTCAAATAGCCTCTAACCAGGCAAAATTGTTCAATATTCATTCGGGTGAATCCATAGTATCTTCCGTGTCTGCTTCTATAGATCTGAACAAATAAGCCAAGTGAATCCATTGTCTAATTTAACTTGAGCATAGACTAATGTAAGGTAGCAACACCCATAATTGTGACTGTACCCATAATTAGTTAGTGAACCCATGATTGGTAGGCTTTGAATTTTTTAGATTTTGTTGTGAGAATCAAGGTAGATTTTCTGGAGTGTGGTTTAGGATGTCCTAGTGACTTCTACTTTGAAAATTCACAGAAATTAGATACCTTATCCAAAAATTCAATTTTTTTTTTTAAATTCATGATTTTCAGTTGCTAATATTGCAGAAATATATATTTTTAAAAATAGATGCCTTTAACTCTACTAAATTACTTATTTTGATGGTTATGATGGGTGTTGTTACCTTATAGACTTGTTGAGAACATATGTCCAGGACAATTGTTGGGACCATTGTAAATTTTGCGGATTTTCAAAGATCATCAATGAAGTGATCAAGTGCAAGGGGGATACTTGTTTAAGCTCTTTTTAAGTTGTATTTTCTAATTTTATCCATTTGGGTATCTATTTCAATTACTATGTACCGAAAAGATGCAAACATAAATTTTGTAGTTCAATTTTTTCCCCTCCCTTGGAAAAATTAAGAACCATGGACATAAGTATAGGAAAATTACCCCCCCCTCTCAAAAAAAAAATGTTGTCAATCTTTTGAATAAATCAAAGCCATTGATGCATGTAGAACACACAATCTTGGCTATCCAAAATTGGATACATAATACGGATATAAAATGAAGATACAATTACATAATACGAATGTGAATATGTTCACAAAATAAGGATACAGACTATATATGTATTCACAAGTAAATAATATGGATATATCCCCATGGATATGGTTTGCAAGTTCTGAAGGCTATTCCCAAAGAATACAAATATGGACGGTTGGGATGGGGTTCACATGTTGAATTCTTTTCACACAAGGAGTTTGCTCAAAATTTTGCTCAAAATTTTTACAACCAATAGAAAATTATGTATATGTCTGTCTTCAATTTTTTGTAAGAGCTTAACAACCAATGGAATGATGCCATATATATCCCTTTTGAAAATCATATGTAGTTTTGTCACTATGTACCCAAAAGATCTTTTGAGCTTTGCATCTTTTGGATATTGACTCTATAAGGATGTGGCTCTTCATGACTAAGGAGTCACCAAAATTCTCCAATTGCTAGACCAATAGGTGCATTTTCTTTTTCTACAGTCAACAATGAAGTCATTCATTGGACCATTCTGGTCTGCAACATCCTTACAGAGTTAATACACATGGAAAGATTCACAAATGATTACTCTAATAAGAAAACCATGGTGATTCTCGACCCTTGCTCAGATAGATTTGGCAAAAAAGAAACTCCAATGTGAATCATACATGAGTATTGTATAACAGAGTGTAAGCTTAGGAAATGTTGTACTTGCATGTTTAATGGCATGTTTCATTAGAGTGCCAACACTATGACGTTGGATTGCCCAAACTCCCCAAAGCTATACAATTCCTACAAATTAAGATACACAAAAGCCAATTAACCCTTAAATGTCGAAGGGGTGACCCTCAAAATCATCCTTTTCTATTACTATGTGAATCACTAGTCTCCAAAATTGCAAAAGTAGTCATTGCAAGTCAAACTATTGTAGAAGATTTTCTCTTTTTAAAACAAATTTTGAAGATGAATAGTTGCACTTCTATCCTATACAGTTTGATTCCTTATCATCCATCGAACACAAAATGTCCACCTTGACATTTAAGAGTTAACTTCACTTCTTTCTTTTCTTCTTCCTTGAAACGTATGGTGTGATGTGAATAAAACAATAGTCCTGGTCCCTGGGAAAGGTGTTTGGGTTGATAAATTTGCTTACTTAATTGCAATCTTAACTTTGTGTAACTTAGTGCAAAGAGCTCTTAGAAATGGGCCTCAAATACATTAAATCTCAGAGAAATATTCACATCAGAAATTCATTTCTTAAAGATGTAGAAGAGATTTTGAAAGTTGTGAATTGATAAGTAAGGATTATGCATATTATGTCCTTTAATTCTTAATGCCCTAAACTACGTTTTTTTTTGCAACATAGCAATTTTGGACAACTCACTATGAATGAAATTTTTATTTTTCTTTGCTAAAATTTTCATACAACATGTACCTTAGGAGTAGTTTTAAAGCCCCATAATTTTTATAATTTTTGATTACATGGTTAAAAAGTTATTGTATGATATGCAATTTTCATTATTCACCGAGTAGACCGGGTAGCTCAAAAAAAATTCTTAAAAAAAAACTCTTTTCAGAAATAAAAATTTGAAATAGGTTTTTTAGATTTTTATATATGTGGAAAGCTTTGAATCATTCTATTTTAATTAATGAAATGAAAGTTATGAGCAATTTTAGTTCGTGGGTAGTTATGGATTCTCTGCTCTAAAATAAACTTTGAAGTCTTTTATTTAATTCAATATTCAATATTTTTGAAAAAAAAAAAATCATTGTAAGTAAGAAGATTGTTTATTACTACAATAAATACATTACAACCATTGGAATTGCCATTTTCAATTCCATAACTAAATTCTTAACAAATTAGTATTTTGAATCATTCTCTATTTCTTTCTAGAAACTATTTTTTTCCTATATATTGCACAATTCCAAATGATTTGAATTTTTTCAAGCATGTAGCCAACTTGCCTTAAAGAATGAGTGCAAAGAGTGTCAACCATTTTGGACATTTTCATACAAATGGAATTGTGAAGTGCAACATCCTGTTTTTTTGCATATCCAAATTTTTTTTTGTTGATTCAAATGCTAATATCTTGTAATCTACATGGTAAAAATTCCTGAAATTTTTTCTACATCTTTTCAAACTAGTGCAATACAAGATCCTACGGTTACATGCGTTCAAAATTCTTCTTTTTTTCTTAATTTTGGTACTTGTACTAAACATGACAATTTTAGAGCATTTTTCATGAAAACATAGTCAAAAAGCTTGAAGGGGTTAACCTCATATTTTTCTATTGACCAATTATAAAGATTTGACATGTCAAAAGAGGATTGAAAGACTTCAAATCACTTTTACTATTTTAAGACCCTCATGATCATGCATTATAATCTTTCAAGCCATGAATGATATTGTTGTGTTTTCTTTTCCTTTGTGATTTTTAACGTATCTAGTTTGAATTTGTATGATTACAAGTTAAAAAAATTAATACAACTTATCAAAATGTTAACTTTTTGTTCAATTTAGAGCAAATTTCAAGAAGCTCAAAAAAAGGCCTTCAACATTTTAGGGTTAAGAGTATTTCCACTAAGGGCTTCCGTATCTAGAAATTTGAAGTCTTCAAGCGGTCAACCTTGATTGGATACGGATGAAATCTCGCCAATTCTGCAAACAAGCCTCTAGATACAGAACTCACCCAACGTTTTACAAAATTATGTATAATTTAGGGATACAGAACTTGGAAGAAGATTGGTGCAAGGAATTTCTACATCTCTATCTGCATTTGAGGTCCTCTCCCTAAATTTTTAGGGATACATAACTAGTTGGTGGGGATGCTCTAACGTGGTTACTAAACGTCACAATGTCACTTCATAGTTTATACTCTGTTCTATATTTTGATTTTTCTTCAAAACAATAAAATATATTCCAACTGCAAAAAATTGCGGAACACACCAAAGTCACCTGAGTTGAGGCCCTCATTCTTTGGCACGTGACCCCACATGTGTGCCTTTTTCAAAACTTTTGTCGACTAAAATACAAATGCATAACCTTTTGATTGATTCCAAAAGATGAGACCGTTTGAGGTAAGAGTTTATAAAGGTTTTTTTCTTTAATTTCCTTTTGGTCGGCACACACAAAATGTTTATTTATTACAACGATGGATATAACATAACACAAGAGTTTGTATAAAGGTTCATTTCTCTAGCTAACTACCACAAAACACTTGACTCGTGCAATTATATTGTTGCTGCATAGGACTTCATCATCTTCTTGCTTCTCATCCTCACGAAGGGCATTGCTCATCTTCTTGAGCTAGAAATGCCTCTGACAATTGCAACATTCATGTTCTCTAGTATTGTGCAGACTCGATCAATTTTCCAACTTACCCTGCTCTCCCACAATTGTTCACTCCCTATTGTTGATTGACCACCGTACAAACTTTATTAGCTAGTTTGTTTGGATGATAATTTGTACATGCAGAATGATGTCAATATTCACTTAGGATTGCTGCGCTAGGTGGAGTTATTCTTACTTTGCTAGGTTGGCTGTATTGCAATTGTTCAATCTCTAAAGTCTAAACTCATTTCTTTTTGTTACAACTTCATTTATTTGACAATTTTCACCCTTGATGATGATTTTGACAATGGTGGCTTGGTGGGCTTGTAAAACCATCCACTGATGAACTTGTACAAATTAACATTATCACTTGCTACACTAGCTACACTCCAAAACTTGTAGAAACAGACAACGTTATGCACATGCTACAAGGCCATCTGTGTGTTAGAATAAATTCATATACTTGCATGTGGCTAGTGATAATGAGATTGTTTGATATTCTTATAGGCACACCTGTAGGTATTGAAGTTGATGGTGAGATTTTGTTCTTGCAGAACAAGAAGTCAAATGCAAGCAAGAGTCAACGATGGAGGAAGAAAATGTTGGTAGCATAGGCCGAGGGGTACGTGCAAACGAAGCTTTGATGATTCCAAATGCGCCAACAGGTGTTGATGCAAGGCAACTCGCGATAGCGGTTGCTCAAGGAGCTATTACCTTGGTAGGCCTAGTCATTCTTGCCTATGTGGCGAGAGAGCTTCTGCCACGTGGTCCTGTACCACTACTTTTTGACATCGAAACTATTCTGTTGGGTCCTCTACTCGCGAAAACCAACAAGGGCTGCACAATCTTTGCTAAGATTATTGGTGAAACCATGCCCTGAATGCAACCATCGGAAGTACCTAGTTCTTAATGAAGTGGCAGGAGTAGAAGAATCAACCCCTTTTGTTTTTGTAAACACACTAGATGGTATGATTGTTTTTTCATTTATTCATTTGTAGATTTCATTGCAAACGAAAGAGTACAACCGGAGCCATAGCAGGAGCGGGAGCAGCAATATGTTTATCACCGGAGGGCTAGCAGGAATGATTAGTTTGATCCCCAATTAACTTAGAATGATTTCTTTTTCATATTGCCTACACTGCTTGAATCTTAAGAAGATATGACTACATATGTGTGAACTATAAATATATATCGTACTCTATGCTAGAGGCACAGTTTGGAGTATGGTGTCCTATTTTAGCACAAATTGTGAAAAATATAAAATAAAGTAGGCCTTAATAAGGTTACCAATTGTGACATCCATCACCATATTTTCCAGCTTGAATTTGCCAAAAAGTTGTGTATGCCATTCACACACAGACTCCATCTCATAGTTGCCCCCTCTACCACTACATGATAATTTGTATCAACACTTTGTTGCCAAGGTTCTCGAAGAGCATCAAGCTTACCATCTACTTTCGTGATAGTGATGCGTCGATAATCACAGCAATCATCAGAATTGACATTCAGTTTCATGGAGGTGTGATCCATACTCTCAACTTCCAATACAAACTCTTGGTAGGTCTAGTTCACATCCACTTGCATCTTGTACTCGCTGCCCACTTTTACGCTTGCTAGTTTGCGATAGGTACCCACTGTGATGATCAACCTGTATTTCGTTTGGTTCATAATGATCGTCGTAACCTTGGTGGCCATCTCACCTATCAAGTCTCAATCGCCCAGTCACGGGAATAATTCTTTTGCAACAAGAAGCTAACCTCTATTAGTGGTGCACTCTATCTGGATTCTCCAATGCCAAGGATTTCTAGACAACACAAAGATAGATGCCAACAAAGATTGAGGACGTGAGATAAGAGGATGCAATCACTACTTACATATGTGCTATAGATCCTTCAAATGCCAAAATATGAAAGCGGAAAAAATTTAGTGATTGAGGAGGAGATGACTGACAAGTAAGGTAATTTAGAACAAGCTTCATATGTACATAATTCATGAAGAGCTGGTGTGTTAGCTGGTGTCGAAAAGTCCTACCAAAGCTAGCTAGGTCCACACAAATTGGCTGCAAGTCTGGTTTCGAAAAACGATGTTCATTCAACGTTACGGATCTACTCACCTGACATCAAACGCCACCAAATTTCTCACAATCTATCTTCAAAAAACCAATTGTGGTCTTAATGTTGTGTGACCAATACAAATATTCTCGGCTAAGTTCGAAAAGTTACAAGCTCATAGAAATGCTTTGCTTGAACGCATTGTCCTGATAGAAATTCTTCCATCATGTAAATATATCTACTGAACTTTGTGTGTTTGAGTTTCAATAAACAAAGAGTTTCAATAAAAGGAGTTGGTCATGGTGAAAACCACGGTTTGAGGCAACGGAGCGCTCGTTAGCATACAGGTGTTGCACCGTCTTGTCACAGGCACAGCTCAGGGGGGATAGGTGGTGGGTTGGCTGGTTCAACTTCCTGCCTCACTAGCTTGCCAAGCCGCAGGCCACCCAAGCCGCTCAACGGGTCCAATTGGATTTGAACCTGGACCGGTGGGCGGCCAAAGACCACTACTTCTCCAACCAACCAAGTCCGCGACTTGGCGACTGGAGGATGATTTTCAACGCTTTTATACCCATGAGGGCATGTAGCTACTCTATAATGATATTTTTATTAGGTTTGTTCATTTAATTTTATTTATCTAGTTGATTGGAAGGCTCATGTGTTTTTGCCTTTCCATTAAATTAAATTGCTAAGGGATTAGGTGGATTTAGAAAATATAAAAGGGGAAAGAAAGGGACATCTTTCGTGGGGCTAGAAAGGAGAGGAGTATGGGCTGATGTGCCCCACCTCCTTGCCTTAGAAAGGGTCGAAAAGTAGTTTGGGAGATTCCTTAGTGTGTGTGGAGGTGTGTGTGTGTGAGACTGAATAGTGAAATTTTGGTGTGAAAGAAATCCGAAACTTCAAGGAGTGATATCTCCCATTGTATGAGACCTTTAGTAATGAAATTTGGTGAGATTGTTCCTTGTGAAATTGAATTTCCAAAATGAGTTTGTAAATTTGATTTGAAGTTCGAATAAAAAAGTTATGAGCATTTGAATTTGAGCAGTTTTAGTGCCTTTCATGAAGAAAGGCTGAGACTTTGTCAAGCCATAACTGACGTCCAGTCCATCAATTTGCAAAGGAACTTTGGGAGTGTGTTCATCTTAGTCTTAGCTTTTCAAATAGTCATCAAACTCAACATTTTGAGCTTGGACCAAGAAGTTATGGAGGTATGAAGACTTGAAGGTTGGCTGCCACTTGTAAAGAGCAAGGCCGAAACTTTGAAGAGCCATAACCTTTGGTTAGTATAAGTATCTCTTTTGAAAATTCTATGAGTGTTAGTTTGTTTATTTAGCTCTCTAAATAGCTATCACACGAGCTATTTGGAGTCTTACTGAAGAAGTTATAGAATGTAGAAGTTTCGAGGTTGAGTGGGTCCTCAAAATAGAGACCGAGACCTTGTTGGGCTGTAACATATGGACAAAGATTTAGTTTTTAGTGAAATTTTCACATGTTGTATCCAGATGTGTTAGCTTTCCAAATTACTATCACACTTGTGTTTAGGGTTTGTAGATCAAAAGTTATAGAAGTTTGAAGAGGCAATGGTTGGTTGGCAAGGAGAAGAAGAGTGTTAAAGATTGTCTACATATTAGTGTAGGTCATGTACATTCAGCCTTAGGAGTAGCATTAGACACTTAGTTAGTGCTAGAGTCCATGGGTATTGCTCGTAGTCAAAGGCAGCCCATTATGTTTAGTTATCCCACATGGTTTGTGGATAATTAGGAAAGGCTTCTAGCTTAAATTGAGCTCACTCATGTGGCTTTGTATCTTCTACCACCTCAGTAAAGCCTTTCTCCCATATAATACTTTGTAATCTCAATAGGTTATGGGTCCACGCACTTGGAGTTGCACTTGTGGGAGAAGTTCATATCATTTGGAGGAGATCTTGGAGTTTGGTGGAGCAATCAGCATTTTGTCTCTCTTTCACCTACAAACCATATGGTGTGAGTCATTTTGGACTTTTGTAGGTTGGTTTGTGAGGTTTGGAGTGCATTTTGGGTGAGAGATTGCTTATGGTAGTAATTGCACCTTGTGAGGGCTAGTTGCACGCTCTTAGTTTGAGTTTGTGCTTAGAAGAATACATTGAGAGCCCATTGAGGGCTCATTGTGCACTTGGGTGCATTGTTGATTGTGATTGTGCCAATTGCAATCTAGTGAGAGTCTTTTGTGAGGCTTGGAAGCACCTTTAGGTTGCTTGAGGTATTTGCCATCCATTGAGGGCTGATTCGTGCCCTTGTGAGTGAGTGAGGCAAAGTAGTGGAACTGGCCATCCATTAAGGGCTGATTGGAGCCATTGAGAGGCAATTAGGTTGCTTTGGAGTTTCAGTGATCCAACTAGGGTTGTTGGCGGTCATTGTTGTCCATGAGGTGTTGATTGTGAGTAGTAGCCTCTATTTAGGGCTGCTTGGATATCTTGAGCTCCTTGGAGTGTGGGGTAGCTTATTTCTAAGTGTGTTTGCTGATTTGGGTTAGCACTAGCCCATGACATCCATGTCTTGGATTTGAGCTTCATTAGGATCTGAATTGGTGTGGAGAAAAGTGTTTGGTCGTTCTTGGGTTAGTAGGACCTTAGGAGGTCCTTGTGAGGGCTGATTGGTGCCACTTCAGCCCCATTGGTTGCCAAGGGATTCTTTGGAGGCTGAATTGAGTTTGTGAACTCCAAAAGACACTTGGGAGGCTGCCAACAAGTTGGAGCTGCGTCACCATGGCATCCAGTGGAGGAGAGGGTGTGCGCATCATCGACGAGTTCAATGGGGAGAACTTTGGCATGTGGAAGTTCAAGATGGAGATGATCCTTGCGGAGAAGGACTTGTGGGACGTGGTGGATGGGAGTGAGGAGCCTCCAAGTGAAGATGCGGATCCAAAGACCAAGAAGGGGTTTGAGAGGAAGGAGAAGAAGGCCTTTGCTCTCATTGCCATCAACCTTGTGGAGCGCCAAATTGCACACATTCGCCATTGCAAGGGACCAGCCCAAGCGTGGACCACCCTTTGCAACATCCATGAAACCAAGAGCCTCTCCAACCTTCTATTTCTTCGCCGCAAGTTCTTCACTAGCAAGATGCAAGAGGAGGACGATTTGTTGGATCACGTGAACAAGGTCAAGGCTCTTGCGGATGAGTTGGCTTGTTTGGATGCGCCTGTGACGGAGGGAGATGTGGTGATGACTTTGTTGGCAAGCTTGCCATCATCTTATGAGTTCCTCATCACCGCATTGGAGACGAGGCCCACCAAGGAGCTGACCATGGAGTTTGTGATCGCACACTTGATGCATCAGGTGACCAAGCGCAAGGAAAATGAGGCTCAAGGAGAAGGATCAGCGCTTGTCTCAAGACATGGCAAAGGAGGCTATTGAGATTACAATATGAGAAGGATGAAAGGCTTTACTTAGATGGTAGGATGATATCAAGGCCCATGCATGGGCTGAACATAAAAGGGAAAAGCCTTTCCCTAGTTATCCACAAACCATGTGGGATAACTAAACACCATGGGCTGCCTTTGACTACAAGCAATACCCATTAGACTCTAAGCCTAACTAAGAGGCTAATACTACTCCTAGGGCTGAATGTACATAATCTACACTAAGATGTACATGTTCTTCAACACTCCCACTTTGAGAGTGGTCAAAGGCTCCAAGGCCCATCTTCCTTATCAAGTTGTGGTGTTGTGGCTTCCCAAGGGCCTTGGTCAGCACATCAGCAACCATAGCTTGGGTAGGCACATACTTGAGCTCAATCACCTCAGCCTCCACTCGTTCACGAATGAAATGGTGTTGCACATCAATGTGCTTGGTACGAGAGTGGTGGGTGGGATTTTTGGCCAAAGCAATGGCCCCTTGGTTGTCACACCAAATGGGTGTGCTCCCCTCTTGAACAAGACCAACATCAGCCAAGAGTTGCCTCAACCAAATGGCCTCCTTGGTGCATTGGCTCATGGCCATGTATTCAGCCTCCGTTGTAGAGAGAGCTATGGTGGGCTGCCTCTTGGAATTCCAAGTAATGGCACCCAATCCAAGCATAAACACGTAGCCGGTGGTGGATCTCCTATCCCCCTCATCACCCGCCCAATCCGCATCACAATACCCATGCAAAGTCACATGGGCACCTCCAAGTTGCAACTCCATGCCAAGTGTGCCTTGAAGGTACCTCATCACCCTCTTCACCGCTACCCAATGCATTGGGCCATACTTGGACATGTGTTGACTCACAACACTCACCGGAAAGGCCAAATCAGGCCTTGTGGCTACCATGGCATACATCAAGCACCCAACCGCTGCCTTGTAAGGCACACCTTGCATTTCAGCCCTCACCTCTCCAAATTCAGCATCCGTGAGATTGGGCAACTTCACATGAGTGTCAAGAGGTGTACCTATGGCTTTGCACTCCTCCATGTTGAAGCGCTTGAGGATTTCTTCAAGGTACTTGCGTTGGCTCATGGTGATGGTGCGGGCAGCCCTATCCCTCTTGAACTCCACTCCAAGGCAATAGCTTAGCTCTCCAAGATCCGTCATCTCATACTCCTCCTTGAGCATAGCCTTCACCTCAAGCATCTTGGTCATGCTACTTGCAAGGAGGATGAGATCATCCACATATAAGATCACAATCACCAAAAACTCACCACTTTGCATGGTGTACAAAGAGTGATCAGCATGGCTTCTTAGGAAGCCCTTCCTCACAAACATGGCATCAATATCTTGGTACCAGGCCCTCCCCGATTGCTTCAACCCGGGAAGGGCTTTCCTCAACTTGCACTTGAGGTGCTCCTTGCCTTCTTGCACAAAACCTTGGGGCTGATCCATGTAGATGACCTCCTTGAGCTTGGGGTTGAGAAAGCCGTCTTCACATCCATTTGGTGCATCTCCAAGTCCATGGCTGCCCCAAGACTCACAACACACCGGATGGTGCTAAACTTGGCAACGGGAGCAAAAGTCTCATTAAAATCCACACCCTCCACTTGGGAGAACCCCCTAGCAACCAGCCTTGCCTTGTACCTCACAACATGACCCAAAGCATCCCTTTTGGTGGAGAAAACCCACTTACAACCCACACTTGATCTCTTGGAAGGAAGGGGTGCAAGCTCCCATGTCCCCTTGGTAATGAGGGCCTTGTACTCCTCTTGCATGGCCAACTCCCACTTGCTTGCATCCTCACAACGCAACACCTCTCCTAGTGTGGAGGGATCTCCAAGGAAAGCCACATTGGCTTGTTCTTCATTTTGTAGGGGAAGAATGTGATTCAGCCACCAATCTCCAAGTGGCTTGCGGGTCCTTGTTGGATAACGTGGCTCCTCCAAGGGCTGGTCTTGCTCCTCCAAGGGCTGGTCTTGCTCCTCCAAAGGCTGATCTTGCTCTTCCAAGGGCTGATCACGCTCTTGTCCCCTTGGTAAAGATCTTGGAGAAGGGGCTGATGGCCTCTTCCCTTGGGGTGTGGCCGCCTTCTTCTTGGGCTCCGCCAACTCTTCATCTTCTTCATCTTCATCTCCTTCATCTTCCATGTGCACTCTTGGAGTTGTGCCCACCTTTTGGGCTGGTCCTCCACTACTCCCACTTGGGCTCACCTCCAAGAGCTTAGGATCAGCACCTCCATCCTCCAAGAAGGTCACATCTCGACTCTTGATGATGGCCTTGCTCTCCACACACATCAGCCTATAAGCCTTGGTTCCCTCACAATAACCAAGGAAAAGACACTTGATGCCCTTGGCATCCAACTTGGTCCTCTTGGCACTTGGAACCAATGCATAGGCAATGCACCCGAAGATGCGCATGTGAGACACATGAGGTCTGATCCCACTCCAAGCTTCTTGGGGTGTCTTGCTTGTCAATGCTTGCGTAGGGCACCGATTCCTTGTATAAACCGCATTGGACACGACCTCCCCCCAAAGCTCATACTTCAGCCCTTGGCCATGAATCATGGCCCTTGCCATCTCCACAATGGTGCGATTGGCACGCTCCGCTACGCCGTTTTGTTGAGGAGTGTAAGGGGCTGAAGTGTGGTGCTCAATGCCATGGGCCTTCAAGTACCCCTCAAAGGCCTTGGACACATACTCCCCTCCATTATCCGATCGCAGCACCTTCACCTTGCACTCGGATTGGGCCTCCACAAGGGCCTTCCAAGTCTCAAAACGCCCAAACACCTCACTCTTGCACTTCAGCATGTACACCCAAACCTTACGAGAGAAATCATCAATGAAGGTCACAAAATACCTTGCTCCTCCAATGGATGTGGTCTTCATTGGCCCGCACACATCGGAATGCACAAGCTCCAATAGCTTGCTCGCCCTTGTGGCCCCATCCTTGGGGAAGGGCTGCCTTGCTTGCTTGCCTTCAATGCACCCCTTGCACACCATAGAACTCCAATCATGCTTGCAAGAAGAGAGGTTCAGCCCCTTCACAATGTGTTGGAGGCTCTTCATGCTCTTCACATTCAAGTGCCCAAGCCTCCTATGCCAAAGCTCCACAAGGTCTTCATGGGCTGATCCTTGGGCCACACACGCCAAGGAAGTGCCATTCACCTTGGTGAAATGGAGGAGGTACAAGTTGCCCTCACGAGGGGCTGATGCAATCAAGACTCCACTTGGTGCCCTCACAACACACCCCACCATGTTGAAATGCACTTTCAAACCTCCCAAAGACAATTTGCTTACCGAAAGCAAGTTGGCATGCAACTTGGGGACATGAAGGACCTCATGGATTTGGATCCTCTTGGGCTGACCCTTCACCATCACCTCCACAAGGATCTCCCCCTTGCCACGGGCCTCCACCATGCCATTGTCTCCCAAATAAATCTTCTTCCCCGAAATGGGCTCATACGTGTGGAAGGCATCACGATGGCTGGTCATATGTTGGGTGGCTCCCGAGTCCACAATCCAAGTGAACATGTTGGCCTTCTCCCCTCCTCCATTGGCTGCAAAGGCGAAATCCTCCTCTTCCTCCTCTTTGGAAGCTTGGTGTACACTCTCCTTGTCTTTGTCTTGGCTGATCTTGCAATGCCTAGCAATGTGGCCTGGTTTGCCACACTTGAAGCACGTCCTTGTCTCCTTGAAAGCCTTGGTGTTGCCTCCCTTGCCATGTCTTGAGACTAGGGCTGATCCCTCCCCTTGGGGCTCATTCTCCTTGCGCTTGGTCACCTCATGCATCAAGCGAGCCGTCACAAACTCCAAGGTCAGCTCCTTGGTGGGCCTTGCCTCCAATGCGGTGATGAGGAACTCATAAGACGATGGCAAGCTTGCCAACAAGGTCATCACCACATCTCCCTCCGTCACGGGCGCATCCAAACAAGCCAACTCATCCGCAAGAGCCTTGACCTTGTTGACGTGATCCAACAAATCGTCCTCCTCTTCCATCTTGCTAGTGAAGAACTTTCGGCGAAGAAATAGGAGGTTGGAGAGGCTCTTGGTCTCATGGATGTTGCAAAGGGTGGTCCACGCTTGGGCTGGTCCCTTGCAATGGCGGATGTGTGCAATTTGCCGGTCCGCAAGGTTGATGGCAATGAGAGCAAAGGCCTTCTTCTCCTTCCTCTCAAACCCCTTCTTGGTCTTTGGATCCGCATCTTCACTTGGAGGCTCCTCACTCCCATCCACCACGTCCCACAAGTCCTTCTCCGCAAGGATCATCTCCATCTTGAACTTCCACATGCCAAAGTTCTCCCCATTGAACTTGTCAATGATGCGCACGCCCTCTCCTCCACTTGATGACATGATGAAGCACCTCCCACTTGTTGGCAGCACCCAAAGGGTCTCCAAGTCAATTCAGCCTCCAAACACTCCCTTGGAAGCCAATTGGGCTGAAACGACAACAATCACCCCTTCCAAGGACACCTCCCACTTGTTGGCAGCTTCCTAAGTGTCTCCAAGTCAATTCAGCCTCCAAACACTCCCTTGGAAGCCAATTGGGCTGAAACGGCAACAATCAGCCCTTCCAAGGACACCTCCCACTTGTTGGCAGCACCCTAACTGTCTCCAAGTCAATTCAGCCTCCAAACACTCCCTTGGTAGCCAATTGGGCTGAAATGGCAACAATCAGCCCTTCCAAGATCCTCACAACCTTAGGAAGGACAAAACACTCCTCACAAGTGCCTCACCTCCTCTCAACACGAATTCAGACCCTAATGGAGCTCAGATTCACCACATGGACATGATGGGCTAGTGCTACTTCAATTCAACAAGCCAACTCACAATGCTCCTCACAAATAGGGTACTCCACACTCCAAGGCACTCAAGCCTTCCAATCAGCCCTCAATGGATCACCAATCCACCCAAACACCCTAATTGGCCCTCAATGGCTCACATGGCCACAAATCAGCCCTCTTGGGTTCACAAAGTCCATGAATTGCCTCACACACTCACAAGGGCACTAATCAGCCCTCCATGCATGGCAAAAACCTCAAGCAACTCAAATATGCTTCCAAGGCTCACAGAGACTCTCAATAGATGGCAATTGGCACCATTACTATCCACAATGCACCTAAGTGCAAAATCAGCCACAATGGGCTCCCAATGTACTTTTCTAAGCACAAACTCAAACTAGGAGCATGCAACCAGCCCACTCTAGGTCTGATTACTACCATAAGCAATGTCCCACCCAAAATGTACTCCAAACCTCACAAACCAACCAACAAAAGCTCAAAAAAAAAATTTCCTCCTTTTTGAAAAAAAATGCACTCCAAAGTTTTTGTTTTTTGAAAAATGACTCACACCATATGGTTTGTAGGTGACAAGTGACAAAGGGCTGATTACTCCTCCAAGCTCCAAGACCTCCTCCAAATGCTTTGAATTCCTCCCTCAAACGCAACTCCAAGTGCGTGGGCCCATAACCTATTGAGATTACAATATGAGAAGGATGAAAGGCTTTACTTAGATGGTAGGATGATATGAAGGCCCATGCATGGGCTGAACATAAAAGGGAAAAGCCTTTCCCTAGTTATCCACAAACCATGTGGGATAACTAAACACCATGGGCTGCCTTTGACTACAAGCAATACCCATTAGACTCTAAGCCTAACTAAGAGGCTAATACTACTCCTAGGGCTGAATGTACATAATCTACACTAAGATGTACATGTTCTTCAACAGAGGCAACACCAAGGCGTTCAAGGTGACAAGGACGTGCTTCAAGTGTGGCAAACCGGGCCACCTTGCTAGGCATTGCAAGAGTAGCCAAGGGAAAGACAAGGAGAGTGCACACCAAGCTTCCAAAGAAGAGGAAGAGGAGGATTTCGCCTTTGCAGCCCATGGAGGAGGGGAGAAGGCCAACATGTTCTCTTGGATTGTGGACTCGAGGGCTAGGCAACAGATGACCAGCCATCGAGATGCCTTCCACACGTATCAACCCATTTCGGGGAAGAAGATTTATTTGGGAGACAATGGCATGGTGGAGGCCCTTGGCATGGGGGAGATCCTTGTGGAGGTGCAAGTGAAGGGGCAGACTAGGAGGATCCAAATCCAAGAGGTGCTTTATGTCCCCAAGTTGCACGCCAACTTGCTTTCGGTGAGCAAATTGTCCTTGGGAGGCTTGAAAGTGCATTTCAACATGGTGGTGTGTGTTGTGCTTTTACCAAGTGCAGTTTTGATTGCATCAGCCACTCGTGAGGGCAACTTGTACCACCTCCATTTCACCGAGGTGAATGGCACTTCCATGGCTTGTGTTGCCTATGGATCAGCCCATGAAGACCTTGTGGAGCTTTGGCATAGGATGCTTGGGCACTTGAATGTGAAGAGCATGAAGAGCCTCCAACACATGGTGAAGGGCCTGAACCTCTCTTCTTGCAAGCATGATTGGAGATCTATGGTGTGCAAGGGGTGCATTGAGGGCAAACAAGCAAGGCAGCCCTTCTCCAAGATGGGGCAACGCACGCCACCAAGCCATTGCAGCTTGTGCATTCGGATGTGTGCGGGCTGATGAAGACCACGTCCATAGGAGGAGCAAGGTATTTTGTGACCTTCATTGATGATTTTTCTCGGAAGATTCGGGTGTATATGTTGAAGTGCAAGAGTGAGGTGTTTGGGCGTTTTGAGACTTGGAAGGCCCTCGTGGAGGCCCAATCAGATTGCAAGGTGAAGGTGCTGCGATCCGATAATGGAGGGGAGTATGTGTCCAAGGCCTTTGAGGCGTACTTAAAGGCCCATGGCATTGAGCACCATACTTCCGCATCTTACACCCCTCAACAAAACGGCGTAGCGGAGCGTGCGAATCGTATCATTGTGGAGATGGCAAGGGCCATGATTTATGGCCAAGGTTTGAAGCTTGAGCTTTGGGGGGAGGCGGTGTCGAATGCGGTTTACACGAGGAACCTGTGCCCCACGCAAGCGTTGACAAGCAAGACATCGCAAGAAGCTTGGAGTGGGACAAGGCCCACGTGTCACACATGCGCACCTTTGGGTGCATTGCCTATGCATTGGTTCCAAGTGCGAAGAAGACCAAGTTGGATCCCAAGGGCATCAAGTATTGAGATTACAATATGAGAAGGATGAAAGGCTTTACTTAGATGGTAGGATGATATCAAGGCCCATGCATGGGCTGAACATAAAAGGGAAAAGCCTTTCCCTAGTTATCCACAAACCATGTGGGATAACTAAATACCATGGGCTGCCTTTGACTACAAGCAATACCCATTAGACTCTAAGCCTAACTAAGAGGCTAATACTACTCCTAGGGCTGAATGTACATAATCTACACTAATATGTACATGTTCTTCAACACTCCCACTTTGAGAGTGGTCAAAGGCTCCAAGGCCCATCTTCCCTATCAAGTTGTGGTGTTGTGGCTTCCCAAGGGCCTTGGTCAGCACATCAGCAACCATAGCTTGGGTAGGCACATACTTGAGCTCAATCACCTCAGCCTCCACTCGTTCACGAATGAAATGGTGTTGCACATCAATGTGCTTGGTACGAGAGTGGTGGGTGGGATTTTTGGCCAAAGCAATGGCCCCTTGGTTGTCACACCAAATGGGTGTGCTCCCCTCTTGAACAAGACCAACATCAGCCAAGAGTTGCCTCAACCAAATGGCCTCCTTGGTGCATTGGCTCATGGCCATGTATTCAGCCTCCGTTGTAGAGAGAGCTATGGTGGGCTGCCTCTTGGAATTCCAAGTAACGGCACCCAATCCAAGCATAAACAAGTAGCCGGTGGTGGATCTCCTATCACCCTCATCACCCGCCCAATCCGCATCACAATACCCATGCAAAGACACATGGGCACCTCCAAGTTGCAACTCCATGCCAAGTGTGCCTTGAAGGTACCTCATCACCCTCTTCACCGCTGCCCAATGCATTGGGCCATACTTGGACATGTGTTGACTCACAACACTCACCGGAAAGGCCAAATCAGGCCTTGTGGCTACCATGGCATACATCAAGCACCCAACCGCTGCCTTGTAAGGCACACCTTGCATTTCAGCCCTCACCTCTCCAAATTCAGCATCCGTGAGATTGGGCAACTTCACATGAGTGTCAAGAGGTGTACCTATGGCTTTGCACTCCTCCATGTTGAAGCGCTTGAGGATTTCTTCAAGGTACTTGCGTTGGCTCATGGTGATGCTGCGGGCAGCCCTATCCCTCTTGAACTCCACTCCAAGGCAATAGCTTAGCTCTCCAAGATCCGTCATCTCATACTCCTCCTTGAGCATAGCCTTCACCTCAAGCATCTTGGTCATGCTACTTGCAAGGAGGATGAGATCATCCACATATAAGATCACAATCACCAAAAACTCACCACTTTGCATGGTGTACAAAGAGTGATCAGCATGGCTTCTTAGGAAGCCCTTCCTCACAAACATGGCATCAATATCTTGGTACCAGGCCCTCCCCGATTGCTTCAACCCGGGAAGGGCTTTCCTCAACTTGCACTTGAGGTGCTCCTTGCCTTCTTGCACAAAACCTTGGGGCTGATCCATGTAGATGACCTCCTTGAGCTTGGGGTTGAGAAAAGCCGTCTTCACATCCATTTGGTGCATCTCCAAGTCCATGGCTGCCCCAAGACTCACAACACACCGGATGGTGCTAAACTTGGCAACGGGAGCAAAAGTCTCATTAAAATCCACACCCTCCACTTGGGAGAATCCCCTAGCAACCAGCCTTGCCTTGTACCTCACAACATGACCCAAAGCATCCCTTTTGGTGGAGAAAACCCACTTACAACCCACACTTGATCTCTTGGAAGGAAGGGGTGCAAGCTCCCATGTCCCCTTGGTAATGAGGGCCTTGTACTCCTCCTCCATGGCCAACTCCCACTTGCTTGCATCCTCACAACGCAACACCTCTCCAAGTGTGGAGGGATCTCCAAGGAAAGCCACATTGGCTTGTTCTTCATTTTGTGGGGGAAGAATGTGATTCAGCCACCAATCTCCAAGTGGCTTGCGGGTCCTTGTTGGATAACGTGGCTCCTCCAAGGGCTGGTCTTTCTCCTCCAAAGGCTGATCTTGCTCTTCCAAGGGCTGATCACGCTCTTGCCCCCTTGGTAAAGATCTTGGAGAAGGGGCTGATGGCCTCTTCCCTTGGGGTGTGGCCGCCTTCTTCTTGGGCTCCACCAACTCTTCATCTTCTTCATCTTCATCTCCTTCATCTTCCATGTGCACTCTTGGAGTCGTGCCCACCTTTTGGGCTGGTCCTCCACTACTCCCACTTGGGCTCACCTCCAAGAGCTTAAGATCAGCACCTCCATCCTCCAAGAAGGTCACATCTCGACTCTTGATGATGGCCTTGCTCTCCACACACATCAGCCTATAAGCCTTGGTTCCCTCACAATAACCAAGGAAAAGACACTTGATGCCCTTGGCATCCAACTTGGTCCTCTTGGAACTTGGAACCAATGCGTAGGCAATGCACCCGAAGATGCGCATGTGAGACACATGAGGTCTGATCCCACTCCAAGCTTCTTGGGGTGTCATGCTTGTCAAGGCTTGCGTAGGGCACCGATTCCTTGTATAAACCGCATTGGACACGGCCTCCCCCCAAAGCTCATACTTCAGCCCTTGGCCATGAATCATGGCCCTTGCCATCTCCACAATGGTGCGATTGGCACGCTCCGCTACGCCGTTTTGTTGAGGAGTGTAAGGGGCTGAAGTGTGGTGCTCAATGCCATGGGCCTTCAAGTACCCCTCAAAGGCCTTGGACACATACTCCCCTCCATTATCCGATCGCAGCACCTTCACCTTGCACTCGGATTGGGCCTCCACAAGGGCCTTCCAAGTCTCAAAACGCCCAAACACCTCACTCTTGCACTTCAGCATGTACACCCAAACCTTACGAGAGAAATCATCAATGAAGGTCACAAAATACCTTGCTCCTCCAATGGATGTGGTCTTCATTGGCCCGCACACATCGGAATGCACAAGCTCCAATAGCTTGCTCGCCCTTGTGGCCCCATCCTTGGGGAAGGGCTGCCTTGCTTGCTTGCCTTCAATGCACCCCTTGCACGCCATAGAACTCCAATCATGCTTGCAAGAAGAGAGGTTCAGCCCCTTCACAATGTGTTGGAGGCTCTTCATGCTCTTCACATTCAAGTGCCCAAGCCTCCTATGCCAAAGCTCCACAAGGTCTTCATGGGCTGATCCTTGGGCCACACACGCCAAGGAAGTGCCATTCACCTTGGTGAAATGGAGGAGGTACAAGTTGCCCTCACGAGGGGCTGATGCAATCAAGACTCCACTTGGTGCCCTCACAACACACCCCACCATGTTGAAATGCACTTTCAAACCTCCCAAAGACAATTTGCTTACCGAAAGCAAGTTGGCATGCAACTTGGGGACATGAAGGACCTCATGGATTTGGATCCTCTTGGGCTGACCCTTCACCATCACCTCCACAAGGATCTCCCCCTTGCCACGGGCCTCCACCATGCCATTGTCTCCCAAATAAATCTTCTTCCCCGAAATGGGCTCATACGTGTGGAAGGCATCACGATGGCTGGTCATATGTTGGGTGGCTCCCGAGTCCACAATCCAAGTGAACATGTTGGCCTTCTCCCCTCCTCCATTGGCTGCAAAGGCGAAATCCTCCTCTTCCTCCTCTTTGGAAGCTTGGTGTGCACTCTCCTTGCCTTTGTCTTGGCTGATCTTGCAATGCCTAGCAATGTGGCCTGGTTTGCCACACTTGAAGCATGTCCTTGTCTCCTTGGAAGCCTTGGTGTTGCCTCCCTTGCCATGTCTTGAGACTAGGGCTGATCCCTCCCCTTGGGGCTCATTCTCCTTGCGCTTGGTCACCTCATGCATCAAGCGAGCCGTCACAAACTCCAAGGTCAGCTCCTTGGTGGGCCTTGTCTCCAATGCAGTGATGAGGAACTCATAAGACGATGGCAAGCTTGCCAACAAGGTCATCACCACATCTCCCTCCGTCACGGGCGCATCCAAACAAGCCAACTCATCCGCAAGAGCCTTGACCTTGTTGACGTGATCCAACAAATCGTCCTCCTCTTCCATCTTGCTAGTGAAGAACTTTCGGCGAAGAAATAGGAGGTTGGAGAGGCTCTTGGTCTCATGGATGTTGCAAAGGGTGGTCCACGCTTGGGCTGGTCCCTTGCAATGGCGGATGTGTGCAATTTGCCGGTCCGCAAGGTTGATGGCAATGAGAGCAAAGGCCTTCTTCTCCTTCCTCTCAAACCCCTTCTTGGTCTTTGGATCCGCATCTTCACTTGGAGGCTCCTCACTCCCATCCACCACGTCCCACAAGTCCTTCTCCGCAAGGATCATCTCCATCTTGAACTTCCACATGCCAAAGTTCTCCCCATTGAACTTGTCAATGATGCGCACGCCCTCTCCTCCACTTGATGACATGATGAAGCACCTCCCACTTGTTGGCAGCACCCAAAGGGTCTCCAAGTCAATTCAGCCTCCAAACACTCCCTTGGAAGCCAATTGGGCTGAAACGACAACAATCAGCCCTTCCAAGGACACCTCTCACTTGTTGGCAGCACCCTAAGTGTCTCCAAGTCAATTCAGCCTCCAAACACTCCCTTGGAAGCCAATTGGGCTGAAACGGCAACAATCAGCCCTTCCAAGGACACCTCTCACTTGTTGGCAGCACCCTAAGTGTCTCCAAGTCAATTCAGCCTCCAAACACTCCCTTGGATGCCAATTGGGCTGAAATGGCAACAATCAGCCCTTCCAAGGGCCTTCCAAGATCCTCACAACCTTAGGAAGGACAAAACACTCCTCACAAGTGCCTCACCTCCTCTCAACACGAATTCAGACCCTAATGGAGCTCAAATCCACCACATGGACATGATGGGCTAGTGCTACTTCAATTCAGCAAGCCAACTCACAATGCTCCTCACAAATAGGGTACTCCACACTCCAAGGCACTCAAGCCTTCCAATCAGCCCTCAATGGATCACCAATCCACCCAAACACCCTAATTGGCCCTCAATGGCTCACATGGCCACAAATCAGCCCTCTTGGGTTCACAAAGTCCATGAATTGCCTCACACACTCACAAGGGCACTAATCAGCCCTCCATGCATGGCAAAAACCTCAAGCAACTCAAATATGCTTCCAAGGCTCACAAAGACTCTCAATAGATGGCAATTGGCACCATTACTATCCACAATGCACCTAAGTGCAAAATCAGCCACAATGGGCTCCCAATGTACTTTTCTAAGCACAAACTCAAACTAGGAGCATGCAACCAGCCCACTCTAGGTCTGATTACTACCATAAGCAATGTCCCACCCAAAATGTACTCCAAACCTCACAAACCAGCCAACAAAAGCTCAAAAAAAATTTCGTCCTTTTTAAAAAAAAATGCACTCCAAAGTTTTTGTTTTTGAAAAATGACTCACACCATATGGTTTGTAGGTGACAAGTGACAAAGGGCTGATTACTCCTCCAAGCTCCAAGACCTCCTCCAAATGCTTTGAATTTCTCCCTCAAACGCAACTCCAAGTGCGTGGGCCCATAACCTATTGAGATTACAATATGAGAAGGATGAAAGGCTTTACTTAGATGGTAGGATGATATGAAGGCCCATGCATGGGCTGAACATAAAAGGGAAAAGCCTTTCCCTAGTTATCCACAAACCATGTGGGATAACTAAACACCATGGGCTGCCTTTGACTACAAGCAATACCCATTAGACTCTAAGCCTAACTAAGAGGCTAATACTACTCCTAGGGCTGAATGTACATAATCTACACTAATATGTACATGTTCTTCAACATCAAGTGCCTTTTCCTTGGTTATTGTGAGGGAACGAAGGCTTATAGGCTGATGAATGTGGAGACCCAGGCCATCATCAAGTGTCGAGATGTGACCTTTTTGGAGGATGGAAGAGCTAATCCCAAGCTCTTGGAGATGAGCCCTAGTGGGAGAAGTGGATGTTAGAGATTCTGTACATATTAGTATAGACGATGTACAGTTAGCCTTAGGAGTAGCGTTACGCACTTAGTTAGTGTTAGAGTCCATGGGTATTGCTCGTAGTCAAAGGCAGCCCATTAAAGAAAAAACTATGCAATGTATTAGCTTGTATGAAGCAACTATTTGCTCAAAATGGATAGAACAACGTTGTTCATTGGCCATTGATGTAGTTTGTTATCCCACGTGGTTTGTGGATAACTAGGAAAGGCTTCTAGCCTAAGTTGAACCCACTCATGTGGCTTTGTATCTTTCTACCATCTAAGTAAAGCCTTTCTCCCACACATGACTTTGTAATCTCAATAGGTTATGGGCCCACGCACGTGGAGTTGCGCTTGAGGGAGAATTTCAAATCATTTGGAGGAGATCTTAGAGCTTGGAAAAGCAATCAGCGTTTTGTGTCTTATTCACCTACAAACCATATGGTGTAAGGTATTTTGGGCTTTTGTTGGCTGGTTTGTGAGGTTTCGAGTGCATTTTGGGTGAGAGATTGCTTATGGTAGTGATCACACTCCTTGTGAGGGCTGGTTACATGCTCTTAGTTTGAGTTCGTGCTTAGAAGAGTACATTGAGAGCCCATTGAGGGCTGATTGTGCACTTGGGTGCATTGTTGATTGTGATTATGCCAATTGCAATCTAATGAGAGTCTTTTGTGAGGCTTGGAAGCACCTTTGGGTTGCTTGAGGTATTTGCCATCCATTGAGGGCTGATTTGTGCCTTAGTGAGTGAGTAAGGCAAAGGAGTGGAATTTGCCATCCATTGAGGGTTGATTTGTGCCCTTGTGAGTGAGGCAAAGGAGTGGAATTTGCTAATTGTGATTCTCTATGTGGATGATCTGATCCTCCTTGCAAGTAGCATGCCCAAGATGCTTGAAGTGAAGGCGATGCTCAAGAAGGAGTACGAGATGACCGATCTCGGAGAGTTGAAGTATTGTCTTGGAGTAGAGTTCAAGAGGGATAAAGCTGCCCACACCATCACCATGAGCCAACGCAAGTACCTTGAAGAGATTCTCAAGCGGTTCAACATAGAGGAGTGCAAAGCCATAGGCACACCACTGGACACGCATGTGGAGTTGCCCAAGCTCACCAATGAGGAATTCGAGGAGGTGAGGGCTGAAATGCAAGGTGTGCCTTACAAGGCAGCGGTGAGTTGTTTGATGTATGCCATGGTGGCCACGAGGCCTGATTTGGCATTCCCGGTGAGTGTTGTGAGCCAACACATGTCCAAGTATGGCCCAAATCATTGGGCAGTGGTGAAGAGGGTGATGAGATACCTTCAAGGCACACTTGGCATGGAGTTGCAACTTGGAGGTGCCCAAGTGCCTTTGCACGGGTTTTGTGATGCGGATTGGGTAGGTGATGAGGCGGATAGGAGATCCACCATCGGTTACGTGTTTATGCTTGGGAGGGGTGCCATTTCATGGAATTCCAAGAGGCAGCCCACCATCGCTCTTTCTACAACGGAGGCCGAGTACATGGCCATGAGCCAAGCCACGAAGGAAGCCACTTGGCTGATGTTGGTCTTGTGCAAGAAGGGAGCACACCCATTTGGTGTGACAACCAAGGGGCCATTGCTTTGGCCAAGAATCCCACCCATCACTCTCGGACAAAGCACATTGATGTGCGCCACCATTTCATTCGTGAACGAGTGGAGGATGAGGTGATTGAGCTCAAGTATGTGCCTACCCAAGCTATAGTTGCTGATGTGCTGACCAAGGCCCTTGAGAAGCCACAACACCAAAGCTTCATTGAAAAGATGGGGTGTCGCACCTTTGACCACTCTCAAAGTGGGAGTGTTAGAGATTCTGTACATATTAGTATAGACGATGTACAGTTAGCCTTAGGAGTAGCATTAGACACTTAGTTAGTGTTAGAGTCCATGGGTCTTGCTCATAGTCAAAGGCAGCCCAATGTAGTTAGTTATCCCACGTGGTTTGTGGATAACTAGGAAAGGCTTCTAGCTTAAGTTGAGCCTACTCATGTGGCTTTGTATCTTTCTACCATCTAAGTAAAGCCTTTCTCCCATACATTACTTTGTAATCTCAATATTGGCAGCGTCCCAAGTGTCTCTTGGAGTTCACAAACTCAATTCAGCCTCCAAACAATCCCTTGGCAGCCAATGGGGCTGAAGTGGCACCAATCAGCCCTCACAAGGACCTCCTAAGGTCCTACTCACCCAAGAACGATCAAACACTTCTCTCCTCACCAATTCAGATCCTAATGAAGCTCAAATCCAAGACATGGATGTCATGGGCTAGTGCTACCCCAAATCAGCAAGCACATTCACAATGCTCCTCACAAATAGGGTTCTCCACACTCCAAATAGCTCAAGACCTTCAATCAGCCCTAAATGGAGGCTACTACTCACAATCAGCACCTCTAGGGCAACAATGGCCTCCAACAAGCCTAGTTGGATCACCCAAATTCCAAAGCAACCTAATTGCCTCTCAATGGCTCCAATCAGCCCTCAATGGATGGCAAATCCCTCAAGCAATCCAAAGGTGCTTCCAAGCCTCACAAAAGACTCTCACTAGATTGCAATTGTCGCAATCACAATCAACAATGCACCCAAATGCACAATCAGCCCTCAATGGGCTCTCAATGTACTCTTCTAAGCACAAACTCAAACTAGGAGCATGCAATCAGCCCTCACAAGGCAACCGCAAGCGTCAAGTAGCAGCACCAGCAATGTTGCAAATGTAAAGAAACCATTGTGGTTCAGCCGATGGATGTAGACTAACTAACTGACTAGCTTCAGAGTCCAAGGCCATGGCAATGCAACGGCAGTCAAGTAACTTTAGAGGAGAGTGACCTCCTGGAGAAGAGAATGTGCAGAATTCTCCAAACTTATTAGTTTCTACTTTGTGTGTAACATTTGATTTTTCGTTTAGGTGTTTAGAGCGACTGGTTTTTGTAATCCAGTATTCGATCTATAATCGAAACATCTGTGCATTCTACTACACAGAAGTAAGTGATTGTGCTTACGGATTAACGTAGTGCAATTTCTAGCCTCTACACGAAAAGCAGAATTTTGATTCAAAATTTTGATGAACACAACCAATAATGAAAACACTGAGGATTGAATAATAGAGTTTAATTTGGTTTCTCCAGACAACCTGCCAACTAAGTAAAGGCCCAAATGTGCTGTGATGTGCCAAAGGCCAAATGTATGATAGTGAGATCACACGGTAATCACTGTTGTATTTGATCAACCACAAGAGTCTCATTCCGATCCATTAGCGACCTTCAATCTGCATTGTGATATATATGTATGTTTGACACGGAGTAGTAGGGATTGTGTGCTTTGAAAATCCATAAACTGCAATATGTCTAAAGAGCAATGCGGTATACGTTGGAAGGAACTCGTGAAATAGCCAAAATTTGTGGGCGGGTTTTGTTTTGGAAGGGTCATGTATGAGCTTCAGATAACAAAAAATGTTGTATCAATTGGGCATGGATCAATTGCTCAGGACACATGTAACCATCAACCCTGATAATGTGTGTACATTTTTCAAACAGGGGATTGAATTAGAGCTGCTTGTGGCTTTCATCAATGAGTTATCATATTCTCTGTGAATTGAATGCCTCCGACCTCCAGACTTGTCAATCATGCAACCCATTAAAATTGGCTTCTGTAAAATTAGACTCACTGTAGGAGTGTCGTGAATCAGTCAGTCTTGAGGATTGATACTTTATATTAAGGTCCAGTTATTGGCCCAATTTCAAAACCACCAAAATCAACCAATGTGAGTGCTTAATCCTTATATTGGCAAGCCATTTATCAGAATCAAAGGTTTTATATATAGAAAATTAGACCAACAATTTTATATCAAATGGGTGCTTGTATTTTGGTATCAAAAAATTGGATCCAAGTGCAAAAATTGGCTAGCCATGGATCCTTGACTCAATTTTTCCCCTTGTGCCTAAATTAATTTGGCCCTATGTTTCTAAATTGGGCCAATTTGGAATTTGACCTCAACTCTAATATAAAGTCATCAGTACTAGTTTGTTCCTATCATTTGCATAATTGCATACTTCCAAATTAATTGAAGTTGCTAATCGATAAATCTTCCTTAGTAGACTTGATGTTTCTGTATTGAATCATGAAGAAAGACCGTTGAGGTGTTTTCTGCTTTGGAGTTGTGACTTTTGAATACACAAGAACTCAATCATAGATTCCATCAATACGTGCAATTCAAGATTCAGGATCAAATACTCGTGAGCGAAATAACTTGATTTCTCGAGGATGATTGAGACGGATTGGAATAATTCACAAGTTGATGAATTAAATGATTCAAAGTTAGGGTGCTAGATGGAGTTGAGCACTCGCAATTCAACTCTTGCAAGGTTGGCCTAAATTAGCAGTATGTCTGCAAGTTTGACTTTTGTTGGATAGATGAAACCCAAGCATTCAATTCTCATCCAACAGGTGATTCTGTTACTAAACGTAACTTAGACATAATCTAAGGATGTAACTTAGTAACTATCAATTTCCATTAATTGGTGGTATTCTATATGAGTGCCTGACCCTATGCCCCAATTTGACATTTATCAGTATTGCGGACTTGTTGTGCACAATTTTGCGGATCAAATGTAATATGCAGGGTTGACACGACGTCCGGACGCAGACGCTGTGTCCGCAGCGTCCGCTGACATTCGCGGTCTCGGCGGACGCAGCGTTCGCCTGTTCCCCGTCCGCCCCGTCTGCCCGATTACGGCCGTCCGATCAACACGTGGATTGATGTGGTCCGCACGATCTGGGCGTCCGCCTCGGGCCGTCTGCCCCGTTCGTCCGCCCCGCCCGTCCGCTTTCCGACGGCGGTCGGGTCGCTGCGTCCGCTAGCGTCCGGACGTCCGGAAAACGGACGCTATTTTGGGGCGGATGTTGAGATTCGTCAACCCTGGTAATATGCAAATTACATTTGATCCGCAACATTGTGCATTGTTATGCTAAGCTAGGGTTTCCACCCCCATGCATTCACTCCTATCACCCTAATTAAATCATTGAAATTTTTTCCTTGTCTGAGAGTTCACCACCCCATTCAACGAAATATATTGACTTTTTATACAGATTGACTCACCACATGCGAAGCCACTGAATGTCGTTTACCAAGGATTAAAAGATCATTCATCAATTTAGTCAAATTGATGCAATTTCTGCGCCAAAAATTGTGACATAGATCTATGCGAAGTTTGAAAAATAGCACTAGTATAGATTTATCTTTCAAGCTGTGAAGCCTACAACTACTAGCAATTCCTAAAGTAGTGAAGTTCGCCAAGTTAATGAAATTGATGTTAACTTAACTGGAATGGGTGGTGTAGAAGCTTCTGGTCTTAGAACAAAATCAGATTTCAGTGAAGGTTGTTAGTCCACCAATGCTTGCATGGGAAATTTTATTAAAATGAAAATATTTCATATGCCATTTTTCCATTCATTTCCTTCTTTACCTAAAAAGTCTAGGATTGGTATTTGTTTCGAGATACATGATGTAAACTTAAAAGTGCCTAGTAAGTAAAATACTTTCATTTTAATGAAATTTTGGTATTTTGTATAGGCCTAATTTATGGTGAGGTTATTCTTGTTTTTGAAAAGTTACAAAAAGTCTTTAGTTAGTCACTCTATCATGAGCAATTGGGAAGGTGAATTTTAATTTTGTGTATTATACATTTGGTACTTGGATGATATTCAAATCAAATCAATTAATGGACCAATGAACAAGTAGAATTGGTGGCTAATGTAAAATGTGTTTATTTATTTTTCTAAAAATTCAATTGCAAATTAAAATGTTAAACAAATTGTTCACTAAGCAATATTTTGAAAAAAATGATTTCATGTAAAATTGCAAAAGTATTGAAAACAATCAATTTTTTTCTTGGCAGATACTTTTTTGACTATAGGTTGTAATGTTGAATTGCAAAATTTCACAATTATTTCTAAGGAATCTTACTTTTTTCATCTATCAACTTTTTTCCTCATTTATTATTGATTTGATGTCATAGTGGTGTGCATTTCTCTTCTATAATGAACTTGCTAACATTATTTTGGAGTAAAATATCACAATTACTTATAACTCTAGCCTACTACAATTCCATGTGGCCACATCCATGATTCAATTTGACCAAACTTTCTAACCTCCAACTCATTGACTTTGTTATGGATTTTTTAATTAATTTCTTGAAGCCAGAAATAATAAAACATTGCAACATTAACCAAAGACAAGACCTATCACTACAGAAGCTAGTTAAAAATTATCAAGCTCCTAGGAGAACATGATTATTCTTTGTCCTTTGATTAATTATCAAACAAATTCTGGCCTTAGCATCCATATAATTTTTTTAGGACAAAAACATCAAAGTCTAACTTGAACTAGAATCCAACAACATGATTATAGGAATTCTGAATTTTTTTTGGAGGAGGAGGGTTGCATCTCTCCAATTCCATTCTCCAAAACTTTCTTATAAAAATAAACCAATAACCTAAATGGATTAAATAAATTTAAAACTTAGTTACAAAAAGTATAATTGAGTATCTTCATCTTGCACTTGATTGCCACATGAGCAATCTATAAACACACACACACACACCAAAAAAAAGAAAACTACACTACTCAGCAATGCTTCAAAGCTCCAAAGGCCAAGGAGGATTGATTCCTCTATTGCCCCATATTTTACCCTTGAAAAAAACTCTGAATTTTTTGCCAGACATGATAAAATTTGCAATTTCTGAATTCATATTTGCAATCAACGACCCTCAATTAGCTAGGGAACATGAAGAAATACAAAATTTAAGCAGCACAAAATAGGAGGCAATCTTTGACATTTACCCTCTGGCGGGCCAATAGAGGGGTCAATCCTCCCTGGCCGAGCCGGAAGGGGGCAGGCGGTAAAAAAACACAATGGGACCAGCCAAGGTCACAAGAGCAAAAAGCGCATGGGGCAACTCTTTTTCCAGGCAACTCCCCTCCCCCAACGAGAACCGAATGAAAGCCCGCAACGGTCGCGAGTGCTGGTCGTTTGCTTGAGCGTGATGGAACATTTTTCGTTGGTCACTGATACTTATTAACGTAACGGAATGTTTCGCAGTCCGACACTCCCCGCGGACCGTTCCACGAAATCCCCGAACTGCCTAAAGCATTGGCCGCTGTGCACTGTCTGTAAACTTCTACCGACCGCTACAAGCAGCTACCGACGTCGGCTGCAACTGAACAAGCTGGCAGACATGAATTATATTATCGATGGCCGGCATGCAGACAAAAACATTAATACCGTGACTCCACGCACCTTCGGTCTTTACATCTCCACAACTTGCAACCACGAATTTTAAAAAACGCTGACCCAGATTGAACGTGTTGTCCGTCATAATTAATGGCACCCAAAGACGTTCCTTTGAATTGAAGTGACCACGAACGAACCCCATTTTGTCGGTAAGTGCTTCGAAAACGAATGGGTATAAAACTGCACCCAAGCAGCCACGGAGTGATATTCAATTCATCAGCGCTTGTTGGTCACCAAATCGTTCTTGCAGCTTCTCCTCGACCGTCTAGAGTCTCTTTCTGACAGTTCTCTCGCCCTCTTCCGTAGCTTCCTTCCAGTGCCTTGCTTGCACGTACACAGATCGATCTTTGCCTGCACTCGACTCAATTGTACGTGCCATTCGCACCACTTCTAATTCCAACTTCTGGTAATTATTCCACTCGCTGTCACACGTACTTTTTCCATCCTGAACCTACCCACCAGTTGAGAAGATTCAATTTGCGACAATGGTTGCCAGTACTGCCACGACGGTGTTCGTGAACAAAACCGGTCACGTGGTGAGGATGAAAGTGGGCAACAACCAGCACTTCTCCTACCTGGCCAGCATCAAAGACGGTGGAGAGTACGAGATGCACGTGAACACGAACGACACTTACCGGGAATTTGCGGTTTGTGTAGACGAATCGAGCAAGAAGGAGATTGTGAGCTCGGACGACTGCTGTGAGTTCCAATGTATCACCATCCAGGAAATGGCCGACGGCAAGCTCGAACTGTTGCGACAGCCGCGGGCGTCGAGTAGCGGCACCCGCAGTGCTGCAAATAAAAAAAACTCGTCGTGGTTCAGCCGGTGGATGTAGACTATCTGACAAAATGTCCTCCTTTGGTATGTTTGAAGATTTCCATAGTCAATGCCTATTGATGATAGGATAGGATACACTAGAATACACTAGGAATAAAATTGACACAGGACATCTATCCAATTTCCATAGACACGAAAGGACATTTGTCCAATTTCCCTACTAGATCTCAATCTCTTGTGCAGTTAATGATGTTTTAGTCAACTGGACATGCACCCATTCATCAGTTTTCATCAGACAGTGTGTGATCATTCTCTTCACATGAGTGAATTAATTTCTTCCCCAAGCTTGACAATCTTGCAATACTTTCAAAATTGACTTCAGCCTGCAAAATCAGGGAATCTCTGTTTTAGTAAAACTATCACATGTCTTGTAGTCAATGTGTTCACAGAACATCAATTTACTTCATTCAGTGGCGTATTTCACTACTATGGCGGATTCAGACCTGAAACATACTGTTTATGTAGACCTAATTATTAGAGTCAATTCATTGTGTATATATGCCAATTTAACAAAATAGACTAGTCAGGCTATTGTTTTCTTACTCCCAAATTGATCGACAGACCCGCACGATTCCGTATCGAATAGTCAGCAATGGGCCGGGAAGGAAAGTAGGTTTTTTTTGGTCTTTTTTTCTTGGCACCTTGAAATTTATTCAATGTCAAAAAGAATGATACAAACACCCCACCTGCAGGCAGAGCCGAGGGAGAGACGGACACCACAACAGTCTGCGAGGACAAGATCTAACCCAAGAAACATTAGTGCCATCTCTAGCACAAATATGCTTACTGTGACCCCATTTACTGTCAAAGTCGGCTAACACGACGTCCTAAGAGGTAGGTTCCTTTTTTATTCCTATTAAGGTTTTTTCATTCGCAATGCGTCCATAGTCGGTGATCGAGGCCAGTCCAAATGAATTGCTCGGTCCTCTCTGAACTCCATTTTTGACGATTGCAGACAAAATTATTTCCAGAGATTCACAAAGTCCAAAGCGTGACTCCTTGGAGCAGCTACCATTTCCTGCTAACCTGATAAGGAGGGTAGTTTCTACTGTATGTAAAGTCTGTTGTGAACTCACTAGAAATTGAAGGTGCCCTCACTGCGTGCAATTCATGATCGATCGATCGAGCGCCAGGATGTTGCATTGGGGGATGAAGTGATTTAATTGATATCAAAGAGAGGATGACAAACGATTTGGTGTAATCCACAGCTTGATGAGAAATTGATTCCTGAAGACTGATCGAATTGGTGTGCTGTATCGGAGTCGGGCACTCGCATCACCAGCAAGGGACGTCGGGACAAAATGGCAGCATGTCTACAAGTCTACTTTCGATCTACAGATCGACTCACCCGACATTCGAATCCACGAAATCAACTATTCACAAATGTGGCTACGTTTAGCTAAACTTCTGCAAAGAAAAGTGTAAGTTCGGCTTAAAATGGGAAAACCAGTGTTTAAGTTGAAACATTTGCAAATTGAAAAATCAATTACAACGTTGATTTCGTTAGTGGCACAATTTGGATGCCAAAAGTTGTGACATACATATACTTAAAATTCGAACATCTAGGATTGGTAAGGATTTATATTTCAAAACAAGTCTTATGAAAGATGCCAAAATATTGAAATAGTGCAAATTTAATGAAATTGATGTTTTGCAAATTCATGATTGCTCGGCATTATTCCAATGTAGTCCAATTGAGGTAGAGTACTAATCAGGTATCTCGCTTGTTTGGTTGTCGATGAAGCTTTGCCTGAGCACTAAGATTCATGCTCATGTTCTTGTCATTTATTCCTTTTCTCTAGTAATGCAAAGGTGCCTCATACACTTTATCCAAAAATTAATTAATAAAAAAATAGTTTAGAAGAAGTATCTTTGTACCCAAATTGAAATGTATAATTTTTGCTTCATTCTTTTCATATGATCTATATAATCATTGATTGAAAATTTATAAGTTCTTGTTTTACAATCTTAAAATGACACCATTCTTACAATCATAGTAGTACATATCATAACTCTAATAAATATAAGAAAATTATTCCATTAGAAGAGTTTTCCTCCCTCAAGAAGGTTGTGAATTTCCAACCTACGGGAACAGCCTTGCAAAGGACTATGGTAGCTCATTGATGTGGCACAGCGACTACCACTTCCAGGAAAAAAAATTTTAATGAATTTTTTTTCTACTTTTTTCTTCATTTCAAGATTTAATCTTTTTTTAATTTTTTTCCAAGAACAATTGTTTTCCAAAAACTACAAGGGGGGGGATTCACAACACACTAGCTTAAAACGGCCCTCCTCGACCCTTAGAAATCCTCTAATGTCATGAATGATGGATTTAAACATTCTATTATTGACTTTAGTATATGTCTCATTTTGATTTGCCCTTGTATATTTTCACCACATAGTACTTGATGCTACGATTACTATAAAGTCCACAATCAAGGTTGCAATTCTACTGATATAACAGGTTTACTTCTTTGAATAATATAGCCCATGCACTACTAGAAAATTCAATTTTTCTATTGTTTTGGTTATGTTGATTCAAGTCAATTTTATGTTGATTTTGACAAAAATTAACAGATTTTTGTCAAAATCAAGAGAAAATTGACTCGAATCAATGTAACCAAAACAACAGAAAAATTGAATTGAATTTTCTAGTAGTAATGTCATCCTAATATTTCTTTTAGCTCATTTTTCATTTTCATTATCTTTATAACTTTTGAATTTTAAACCATCAATGTGCATTTGTGCATATTACTTAACTATATAAAGACAGAGCATAATATGGCTCTTTATTTTGGACACTATTTTGAAAATGCTATATAAATAAAAATTTCGCATCCATTTTTTTAAGATGAATAGACAAATCTTTTCTTGGTTTGTGTGTCATAAAATTCGAATTCTTTTTCTTAACTTTTAGAATTACTATGAACATTTGATTAATAAGTGATGAAGACTCATATCAAATACAAAATATATTTTAAAAAATAGAAAAATTCATAACATGTGACTATTATAGTCTAAAACTATACATATGTAGTACAAACCAAAGTTTTACATTATTCTTTCAAATTTATTCAATATATAAAAATTCAGATATAGAATCTCAACTTCAAACTTACTACATTCAAATATATATACTATAGGAAGATAAAGTATAGAAAAATTCTCTAAGTAGGAGAACTCAAAATGTACCATATCTCAAGAAAATAAAGACTTTGATGGATTAACTATAAAAAATAGGAAAAAAAAATTAAAAGGAAAAGGATAATTGACTAACTGTAACAATTCTATAGAGATGGTTGTCTACAAAAAGAACCATCATGATAGTATTTTATATGTTTCATTGTTTCAAAATGCAAATAGAAAGAAGTTCACTTTGTATACTTTTATACTACATAAAATTAACTATTTTTAAAATTACTTTGACCTAAAGGTGCAAATATACTAAAATGCCATTCTTTTTAAATTTAGATTCATTTTGAGGAAGCAAAGAATAATATTAAATTCTCCAAATTAGCAAATGAGACATTAAATTGAGGGTTGTTTTTAGATAGTAAAAAACATTTGAATAATGAACAAAATTTTGAGAATGCGAATATACAATAGCCCTAAATACCTTATCTATAAATCTTGAGTATTTAGAGTTATTATGCAAAAAATGTAGTCCAAAACCAAAATAGCATGCAACATGTTATGAAAAATAATACAAAGTATTTTTATATTCACCCAACAAGAGTCTACAAATCTAATTTAACTATGAGTATGCTTAACCCCTCAATGTCCAGGCAACGAAAATTTCACCTTTTACAACTTTGAAATTAGTAGTCATGGTGGCAGATGTCACCTAATCCAAAAAAAATTGGAGACAAAGTTGTTGAATTTTGTTTGCAAAACCGAGTGACATGCTTATTGACAGGTCTTTGAGAATTCAACCTGTGCAATGAAGCCTGATTTGCCACCTAGCGTATCTTAGGACATAGCAATTGGAGCTCAAGTCCAGATTTCGACTAGCTACAACCGGTGAGCAATCATTATGTTGTCTTCCTTCGAGGAATTCAATGCGGGGAGTCACAACTATTGTATACAACTTTGATCATCTTGCAATTTGCACTCATGTTTCCTTGGAGAGGGTCAATTGCGAGAGGAGTAGAGAGGGAGAGATGGTGGTTGCAATGCAACCATGGCACTTTGAGACATTACAATTTCTGAATACACAGCTAATAGAATTTAGAACAATGAGAGATCTCCCCACGTCTATTTCAATAAGTCATCATGAGCTAGTGGAGTTAATTGCAATTGCAATTAGGATCCTATGCTCATCAACATATTTTCAGCACTTTGAGTTGGCTGATTGCAAGTTCGTATTTTTGGCTCAAAGCCTCACCTATGCGCATGGGGTTGGTTTTGCATTTGAATAGGCAAGTAGTGATGTTGGTGTCCAATTTTATTTCATCCATGGTAGAGCCAACTGTTGATTTCACATATCCATTCTAATCCAGATGTAGGATCTAGTTGCAAGGTCAAGTTGAAAAACCTACCAGAAGCATGCACTGTGTTTGCATGGGAGCACATAGCATAGAAAATTTGGGTTGCATTTTAGACAATGCGATTGTTCTTGAATCTTGTAGGTTGCCAATACTACTAAAAAAAACTCTATGAATTTGCACATGATGTTCTCATTTTTTTTAAATCCATATGACAGGGTCTAAGCAGTCAAACTAGTCTCCATCTAGTGGTAGAGAGCCCAACCTGTTACCATTGCCTCGCAAGAAGTGGGGGTGTCCAGCACCGATTGGTGCCATGCATTACTTCCATCTCTAATACTTTTAAAAATTGATAGAGGTAGTATAGATAGGCTTACGCACCACCTCCCAAATTTTTGTGCTCCCCATCATAGTGCACCGATTATAAGGTCTCCTAAAAGTGCACCCATTGTTGAAATCATCCCTGAAGCATTGCCGATCAATCACACTAAATCGTTATAGAAATGACATTAGGATGGTGAAATCAGCCCATTTTACACTCAATCAATGCGTGAATGAGTTCTCTACAAAAATCAACAATTAAATTTTTTGCAAGTAACAAAATTGCTCATAGATCCTTCCAAAGCTGCAATGCCTCCCATGGCGCACTGACGACACAATTTTAACTTGGGCGCTGAGGGGTTAAAGGTATGGTCACCTATAATTGCCACAAATTGCAACTAAGCATAGTCACTATTTTATTTCTATTGAGTCATATTGACAATGAAAGGAAATTTTCATGCAATCTACCATGCATTATGTAGTTATCATATAACTACATTGTAGAATTTAAATATATTAGTTCCACCTTTAACTAGTTTTAGACTTTCAAAAGTTGAACTAATAATTAAACAAAAAAATGGTCATTACAAGACTACACAAAAGCATTGGTAGTTCTATGCAAAATAATCAAAGATCTATACAAACATTGAAAGAAAACCATCTAAAGATCTCCAAATGTTTGTCTGTAATTCATTAATTAGTCTAAAACTAGTAGTTAAATGTGGCAAACTATTGATAGATGTACCATAAATTGATATAAAGCTATAATATTAACTTTTATATGTCTTCAAAATTAATATCATCATGTTAGGCAAGACTCTAGATGTTACATGGTTATTGGTGAGAGATGATTTGGATGTCCTTACCTTACATTCTTACAAGGAGAAAATATTGTCAATAGAGAAAAAATTGAAAAAAACTCTTAAAATTGAAATGTCCCCCAAAAGGATTCTCAAGTCATAAGATTCAAGTAGATACCTATGATTTTTGAAATTTTTGTTTAGATTTTTCAAACTTTTTTAACATAAAAAATTTGATTTTCTTTATGGGGATACAATTTTTATTTCATTTGGTGCATGGAAGCAAAAGTTATGCCATACGAAGGCAAATAAAATAGGTGAAGCAGAGCAACAAAAGAAAACAAATAATTGAAATAGTAATTTCAAATTTTATTTCTTATACATTATGATTTTTTCTATATGAAAAAATTTGATTTATTTAATTAGGATAAATGATGTACTAAAAGTTATGAGACATTTTTTTAAGAAAATTTTAATTAGAAAATTCTTGAGAAAACCATATATTGAATTTATTTTTAAACTCAATTTTATTTAAATTCAAAAAATGGGTTGCACATAGTTTAGTTTGTTTTTTAGAACAATCTCACCATTCAACAGTGCTAGTATGTGAACATGAAAATGCAAGCATGTGAATTTTGAGCATATATATAAATAGATATACTACAACCATTGAACGTGCTTATTATATAAACACCAATAATATAGGAACTTATATTGTAGTTACACTATAATCATAGAAGTTTTTTATTATGTAGACACTTGTAACATAGGTGTATAGTCTTCTAGGCTCACATAATAGCAATCTCTACTTCACCTTAATAATTTTTTTTAAAGAATTAAATTTATTTGTTCTATTTTCAACATTTTTTCCAAAACTCTTAACCTTAATTCTTCAACATAAAAAAATATAAATTTACAATCTATTAAACAAAGTTTAAAAAAAAAGAGGAATCAAAGTCTTATATTCTAGTCAAGTTAGAGATAAAAATATTTATTCTCTTCCTTTTATTCACTCATATCTTGTGATCAATATGGGCGAAATTTGTTCCACACCAGATGTGATCAATATGATCATATTAATTCAATGCAAGATCCTATGGTTGAATATGAAAAAAAAAAAAATGTTTTAAATTTTTTTGTATTGAAAATGGTGATTTCTATTGGTCTTCGACAAGAAAAAGGCTTTAGGAGTTTACAAGTTAATATTTGGATTGCAACAAAGGTCAATTTGGCATATTGATTTTATAAAGATCCATTCCAAAAGATGGCTCTAGAGTGCATAGTACGGGGGCATTTTTCACATTTACATCAATTGGTCCCTAAACTCCTAAGATTATTCAAACTACATGTAAATTTTTTCAGGCCAAGTGTAGACAAACAATAATTTAATCCCTAAAGGACTAAGACCTATTTTCTACCTAAATACATTCAAAACTACCATTTCTATAGCAAAGAGTAAAAAAATTGAAAACTAATTCTTTTTTGGCACATCTAATTGTAGGATCTTACACCTAACTAGTATGAAAATGTATAAATTTTTTTTTAGAATTTGGACCGCATAAGTTGCAAGATCTACGTTTAAAGGGGAAAAAAACAAGTTTTTCAGTACATTGTAGGACTAGATTATTTAACTTTGAACCTTCTTAACTTTAATTTTTTGCACTATAGAGTTTTGAGCTTTAAATCTTCATTGTAGAGAATTGAATTGAGAATCTAGGAAAAAAAATTCCAAAAAAAATTCATTTTCATACTTTAAAAAATTGTTAAGTAGAAGTAAGTACAAGATAGAAGGAAATTTTAAATTATTAATATCTCTAAAGTGGAATTAAAATGCACTAATCCCATTAATTAGATTATTCTAGTAAGCGAATTAAACCATGTGGAATTCTTTTTTTTGAAAATTGTAAAAATTACATTTAGAAATGAATCCTACAAGTTAGTTTTTTCAAGAAGGTGCCTTTAATTGTCTAAAAAATAAGATTGTCTATAAAATTCTCATAACAAATCCAAATGGAATGAATCAAAGCTTTCCATGTGGAGAAAAATATAATAAATTAAAAATAAAAATAAATTAAAAATTGTTGCCTCCTCTTCCTTCCCCTTCTCCCCTCCCCCCTCCATTATTTGAACATAACTTTTGTTCATAGGTACCAATTGAAAAAATTTATATTTTCTAGAAGCTAATTAATTTTTCTATCTTCAAAAAAAGTTTCAAAGAAACAAAGCAAAAAATGAGACTGTAAATACCTGCCCAAAGTTCCACTAATCATTCGAAGGGACATCAGTCCTTTAGAGGTTAAAGCTATACTAATTTGTCCTAGTAGTGAGAAGATATAATTAGCATCATCTAGAAAATTAATGTTACCTCAAAATTTTATTTTTGTGGAAATTTGTAATACAATAATATCTGTGTATTTTCGATTGCACACATTAAAAAAAATCAGCGTGACTTTAATAAATTAGGGTCACATACACTAATAAATGAGTGTGATGGGGCTCCGAGCTCGTTCCAGGTAACGACTGTACCTTTCCCTCCAAAAGGAAGTCCAGACTGTCCAGTGCCAGTAACGGAAGCTTCTTCGTCATTCGTTAATACTTTACAGTTCGCACTCTCCCTGCCTCGAATGTTCGAGGAATTTTCGAAGCATTGGACGCAGTGTAACATACTAGCTGTGTCAGTTTGTGCGTATCGACCGCTACCAAGCGTACTGGAGGTGAACTACTCGTACTAATCCTTCCGAATGTCTGCAACCCTGCAAGAGCGCAAGACTATAACTGAATTGACGGATAAGTTATTCTGGCCAAAGCAAGCATCTCTCAATTCCCGACTCTGCCATCACTCTTTGTAGGCTCAACAGACAGAATTCCGCCAAGTCTTCGATCGATCAGAAACGTTGGTCAATTCCATGATGGAAATGATGGAATTTGCGTGTTTTCAGTGGAAATTGCTTCAACAGAGTGAACAGACTCTCTCGAAAGGACCCAGGCTATTCCCCATTTAGCCGACAATTGCTACTCGGAAACACGAATGGATATAAACCCGCATGGAGCCACGGAGTGATATTCAATTCATCAGCGCTTGTTGGTCACCAAATCGTTCTTGCAGCTTCTCCTCGACCGTCTAGAGTCTCTTTCTGACAGTTCTCTCGCCCTCTTCCGTAGCTTCCTTCCAGTGCCTTGCTTGCACGTACACAGATCGATCTTTGCCTGCACTCGACTCAATTGTACGTGCCATTCGCACCACTTCTAATTCCAACTTCTGGTAATTATTCCACTCGCTGTCACACGTACTTTTTCCATCCTGAACCTACCCACCAGTTGAGAAGATTCAATTTGCGACAATGGTTGCCAGTACTGCCACGACGGTGTTCGTGAACAAAACCGGTCACGTGGTGAGGATGAAAGTGGGCAACAACCAGCACTTCTCCTACCTGGCCAGCATCAAAGACGGTGGAGAGTACGAGATGCACGTGAACACGAACGACACTTACCGGGAATTTGCGGTTTGTGTAGACGAATCGAGCAAGAAGGAGATTGTGAGCTCGGACGACTGCTGTGAGTTCCAATGTATCACCATCCAGGAAATGGCCGACGGCAAGCTCGAACTGCTGCGACAGCCGCGGGCGTCGAGTAGCGGCACCAGAAGCGTGTCAAAGATATCGTCGTGGTTTAGCCTCTGGACCTAGACGGCTAGACTGACCAGCTTGAGCATCCATGGCCATGGCAACTTCTGCAGTCAAGCGGCACCATGCGACCTCAGAGGAGACCTGAAGCTGAAGACTTATGTAATGGCCATGAGCTGGAGATTGATGTTGTACGTACAGTCTAGTGTCGTATCCCATTATCCGAGGCATTATCTTACTGTGAGGAGAGTGATTCCAGAGATTTTGTAATGAAGCATTTCTTAATAAAGGATCGATTCTGATTCATGTTGTGATCGGGACAATGCGAATTCTAGCTTAGTAGCCTCCACATTCATGAAAAACAGAAGGTTCCCAATTGCGGGCTTCCCTTTCAAGACCATTTACAATAAGACTATCAATCTCAAGTCAATAGTCTGGTTGAATTGTCTACTACTTCATTTGCAAGCTGGAAGTGGTTTCCCGCAAAGTCCAGGGTTGCCAGGCCGGAAGACTTCGACACGCAAATTACTCAGAAGTGCCGGAATTGGACCTGCACCACCACCATCCATGTTTGTAAGCGTTTGTAAGCATGGCATTCAGAAACCCTAACAAAGTGACTGAGCTTCATGATTTAGGTTTAGGGTTTACGAGTAAATTATTTTGAATTGCTGTCTAGACTGGCATCACTTTCTGGGAGAACACAATTGATCATGTTTAGGAGCTCATGCTTGACCTGTAAACATGTTGCCGCTGAAGTCCGTGCTGAGTTCATCTTCTTCGAAGGGGCCGTAGTTTGCAGGGATGGTTCCCGAGAGCTTGTTCTGGCCGACGTCAAACTCAGTTAGTAAAGGCAGGTCACCGATAGAAGGAGGCAGGGTGCCCGTCAACTGGTTCTGCTTAACGGAAATCCTCTGCAATTTCTTCAATTTCCCGAGCTCCGCCGGCAATTTGCCTGCAATCTTGTTGTCGAAGAGGACCAGGTCCGTTAGGGATGCGCAGTTGCCGATTTGCGGGGGAATGGCGGTCACCTGGTTCAGGTACAGGTAGATGATTTTAAGCCCCTTGATGTTGCAAAGCTCCCCGGGGATGGGGCCTGAGAATCGGTTCTGACCGAGTTCGATGTAACCTGAAAGCGAGAGCTGGCCGAACCAAGTGGGGATGGGCCCGGACACCAAGTTGGAGCTGATGTCGAAGTTCTCCAGCTTCTTCAGCAACGTGATGCGCTGAGAGCCGACTTTCCGCATCTGGTTGCCGCCGAGACCCAAGGACGTCAACGCCTGCAGATCTCCGAAGGCATCCTGTCCACGGTGGCCATGGCCACCATTATTCACAATTCTAGCTAGCTAGCCTCAGTATCCAAGGTCACGTGCTGCATTAGCCAAAACGAATTGAAACAGGTTACGGATTGCATCCGTCATCTCAGTTTCGCATATTTTCTTGGGTACTATTGGGTTTGATGGGAGAGTTATCACAAGTGAGCAAAAATCATAATTATCAATAGTGTGCATATTAACAGTCAGATTCGTGTCATGTTTCTTATGCCAGCACACAAAATCTCTACTCGAAATGGAGACAACAGAGATCCGAGATTGGTCACGGGGGGATGGATCGATTGATCGATCCAACAACTTACAGGAATTCCATCCGGGAATCTATTGCCGTTCAGGTATATTTGCTGCAGCGTTTTCAGTTTGCCGAGCTCCGCCGGGATAGGCCCAATAAACTGCGTTCCGACGAGGTAAAGTTTCACAAGCGCTGGCAGGGATCCGAGCTGCGGCGGAATCGGATAAGCGTATCCGAAGACCACATTGCTGAGGCTGAGCTCTTTCAGAGCTTTCAAGTTCCCCAGCGATGTACCTGCTCCATACAGCCCCGTTTTCACCTTCAGCACGGCACCGGAGGGAGCATTGGGAAATGCGTCATAGCCGAGGAGGCTGAGTGCGGTCACTCGCCCTGCTGAATTGCACTGGATTCCCTGCAAACAATTCATGCCAAAACTTTTACATCAGCAGCATGTCCCATCACTTGATGAAGTAGGAATCGATCTCAAAGAGAAATTTAGTAACGGTGGTCCCAGATTAATTGTGGTAAACTTGCCCACATCTACTCAATCCGATCTTCAAGAACTTTTGAAACACTCCATGGTAGTCAAATGTTAACTACTGATACAGGCATGCATCGATAAATCTGCAAACCAAATCACGGAATGATCACAAGATCTATGTATTTGAAACTTCGAATTCAGAAAATGAAATCTTGTGATGTTACTTACAGGCCATGTGCAGCAGTTAGTGGCTGCCTTCCATGAAGCCAGATACTTTCCGTTGTCAATCAGTTCGCTCTGGAATTTAAGAAGTGCTTGCTTGTCACCCGCATAGCAAACTGCAGCTGCGGAGCTTCCCCAGCAAAGAGTGAAGCAGAGCGTCGCCAGAAGAAAGGCCCATGTGGTCTTGCTTGGTGAGACTGCCATCACTGAACCCGTTGCGCAACAATTTAAAAATGGGCAGTGGACTAAATGGAGGCTCTAAAACAGGAAGTAGAAATAATTGAGAAAATGTGGCGGATCGACGCTGCTTTTGTAGCCTTGAGATCGGATCATGTGTACGCCTGTCAAAGATCCCCGAACAAGTTGGGCTTTGACTTCTTTTTCGACGATAAGAGTTGACTTTCGTGCACTGTCTACATCGATTCAAATCCTATATTTCGCTCTGGCAGCTTAAAAGTGTTCCCAGAGTCATGCTTAGCTCGTGCTCAACAATAGTTGTGTCACCACTGCCCGCGTTGACATTGGTGTGGCAAACGGACGATTTCAATTTATTCTCAGGGGCCGCAAACAGAGTGGTTCTTCTTCTTTTGTTTGTCACAACAGTCAAAACAACTGAACAAGGATGTGGTGACTCCATTATTTGGAGCAAGGGGGTCCCCCCCTCTCTTTTACTTATTATTAGTTCTTGTCTCTTGCTCTTTCTCTTCATTGACCAGCCTTGCGGCTTGGCTGTCATGTAATCGGTTTCTCTGCAATTGAATTTCCTGTTTTTCTTAAATTAAATAAAATAAGATAAAAAACTGAACAAGATGAAGAGTAACTTTGATGCTCATGATTTGTCTACGACCTACACCACATGCTTGGATGCAGGGGACAAATGTTACATGCACTGGGGAGCAGATCGCGGGGATATCTATGAATTCCCTTGTCTCACTTTCAGCAATATATGTCACACACTCACATACAATAATCTCTTTGAATTTCTGGAGTTTTGTTTTGCAGATTGCTAGTAAGATCGAGTGTGCACCTAGCTTCTTCGGTAGCTTGACGAGGTCGAAGATTGATCACCGCGCAGGCGTTGTACAGTGCGGGAAATTACGTCCTGGGTTCAAAATCATTTCAATGCAGTACGCACTCCCCAACTGGTTTTGCACAAATGTGACGTGCGTCGACTAGCCCACTTCAGTTTCGCAGTCAGAAATGAGAGACATGAAGTTTATTATATTTCTGGTTCAGTGACTATTATCTTAGATTTCTTGTTGATCGACCTCACAGGCGAATCGTAACTAACATTTCCTTGATCCTCCAGGGAAAAGTGACGAAGTGACGACTCGAGCACAAAGGAATTACATCACCGCCCTGTGATCACGCAAGAGATCTGTTTGTACTCCTTTTGACAGAAGGAGTACGGCTGTGTTTGACTTCGATGGTCTCACTTTCCCCGCTGCTTATAAGTTGACTTTTCTTACGGAAGAGAAGTCAACTTATACCGTGAGGACAACTGAAAATGTTTTACGCTGCCGCCTGCTGCCCCTTGGCACCGCCAGGGGGTCCCGGTCGGTTCCTTGCGGCTAGGGCTTGTATTTTTCTTCTCTTGCAGTAAAGGTCTCCTTTATTTGTTTAAGGTTTAAAGATATCATTGCTTTTGAAGTGTTATAGGTGTAAACATCACAAAGGTATAGAAATCTCAACCTTACAATCTTGCAATGTATGTGTTGTAGATGGCATAAATCAAATTTGGAGTCATTTAGTCACATTGCTCAAAGAAAAATGAGGAATTTTGCAACTACAATGAGCAACTTGTTTTGTAGTTGCATAGGACATTTACAACTAAGTGACAATTTAGACCCCACAGTTGTTGTGAACAAGTTGCATTAGTTGCAGTCTAGTCATGGTTTTTTTAATCATTCAATGCATGTGAAGAACTTCATCAACATTTGCAACATGTAGATTTCAAAATTTCAAAATTTCATATCTACCTTCTTTTTAGATTTTAGAATTTTGGAACTACCTTTTTTCTAGATTTTTGAATTTCAAATCCATTAAAAGCTTTTTGGGGGGTTTGGAGGGCCGTCTAGGCTTATTTCCAGCATTGTTCCTTGAGAAGTCCAGGAATGGCCGTTGTCAAAAAAAAAAAAAAAATTGAAAATTTGAAAAATAATAATAATAAATAATATTATATATATATATAAGTGATGTGGCAGTCACTGTGCCATGTCATATAATTGCTGTGAGGCAGTGGGAACCTAGTAGAGTGTAGGAAAATTTGCAACCCTCTTGAGGGCTGAAATTTCATTTAATGTATCTTTTTCTAGATTTCAAAATTCTACGTATACCTTCTTCCTAGATTTCAAACTCAATTTGATAGATTTTAAAATTTATTGAATTTTAGTTATTTTTTTATTTTTACAAATTGTAGAAATCTACAAATCCTATCAAAAAAATTAATTGTACACAACTACAACAACTTATAAGTCATATATGTCAAAATCTAATCGTACTCTTTATAATTGATATGGAACAATTGATATAAGACAAAGGAAAATGAACTTTAAGAGCAACTAGGAAACAATTAGTGTACAACTAAAAGCAACTCGGAAACAACTATGGTCATTCTAGAGTTGCAATCTTTTCCAAGTTGTTTCCTAGTCATTTTTTGCAACTATAGAATGACTACTTTACAATAAAAACAATGTATCAATGTTGTAAAACAACGACAAAAAAAAATGATATTAGATTTGATGTTAATTAATAAAGAGGATTGTAGTCGCATAATAGTTGTATAGGACACTAGTTGCATAGTAGTTGGTTGTGCCAAACATATTTTCTTCTAGTACATAGGTTGCAAAATTATGATTTTTTAGTGTTGAAAGGGATTCTAAAGTTTTCCTAACAACACATTTGGAGGTGAAATTTGATTTCTAAACCTACTCAAATGAATAAACTTAAAACTATAAAATGCTTCAAAACTAGCATAAAAACACATTGGTGAAAGAAAATATCATTCAATTCACTCATTGTATTTGCATAATGGCTTTGAAATGTCAAAAAGTAGCAATAAAGTTGAAAAAAACAAAAGCTCAAGTTGAACCTCCTTCTACATAAATGCTTCTCAATCACTCATAACTTCTTGGATTGATATGAAATTTTAACCACTAAAGGACCAAACTGCGTTTATTGACAACATAGTGATTTGGGGCAGCTCACAACAAATGGAGTTTTTAGTTTTTTTTGCTGAAATTTTCGTGCAATATGTGCCCAAGGAGTATCTATAAGGCCCAACAATTTTCATAAACTTTTGACTACACGGTTCAAAAGTTATTGCATGATATGTAATTTTCAATGCTTAGCTAGCAACCCAAAAATACCTTAAAAAGTCACTTTTTTCAAAAATAAAAATTTGAAATTGGTTTTCAAGATTTATTTATGTATAAAAAGATTTGAATAATTCCATTTTGATTTATGAGGTGTTTTAGTTCATGGATGGCTATATAGATTCTGTAATCTAAAATAAACTTTGGAGTCCTTTATTTAATTGTATTTTTTGTATTTTTTGAAAAAATAAAAGTATTCAATGTAGATTGTTTATTACTAAATTTTAACTATTGGGATTGGAGTTTTTTAATTCCATAGTTAAATTCTTAACAATTTTGTGTTTTGAATCATTTTCTATTTTGTTGTACTTGCTATTTTCTTCCTATATGTTGTGCAATTTCAAATGATCTAAAAATTTTCACGCATGTACCCAAATTGCCTTGAAGAATGAATCCAAAGAGTTACCACCATTTAAACATTTTTTCATACAAATTTGACCTTGTGAAGTGCAATTGCCTAGTTTTTTGCTAGGCAACAAAAAAAAGGATTTTTGTCAATTCAAAGTTTCAAACACTAATATCTTGCAATCTACATGGTAGAAATTTCTGAAATTTTTTCCACACCTTTTCAAACTAGTATACTCTAAGATCCTACTACTACATGGGTCCAAAAATGTTTTTCTTTTAAAATTTGGTACTTGTATTAGAAATGGCAGTTTTGGAGCATTTTTGATGAAAACATAGTTTTGGGCATGTAGGGGTTAACTACACAAACTAGACTAGTTTGCACAATTTTTTTTTTAAATATTGGAAATGGAAAATTTTTGAAGAAGAAACAAGCCATTGAAGTTAAGTGTAATCCAAAAATTCCAGATTTTGAACTTTGAATTGCTCCACACATTCAAAACAATTTGAATTCACATGAAAATTTTACCACAATAACCAAACTTCAAAGAAAATATAAACCAATATATTTGATTGAAAAGAAACATTAAGTAAAGACAATAAAAGTCCCCAAAGTTGTAGCCATCAAAATGCAATTTGATGAACTCAAATTGAACTCATGAATTTCAAATGGCTTTCCAAAATCATTAGATCTTGGATTGATTTGAAAATTTTACCACATAAATTAGAAGAGAGAGTGCAAAATTTTTAACAAGCTTTATTGAATTTGAACATCAAATGCAAAAATTACAACACTTTAAATTGGACTTCCAAGCTATGTGAGGAGAATTTTGGTCTCTTGGGGCATTTAGGGGTTAAATCTTAACTACTAATGATCCAAGAAGAGTGTACTTTCAAATTAGACACAAAATGCTAAGAATTTGAAATTTTTATTTCTTCATTTTTTCTTGAGATTGGAGAGAATATATTAATAGATTCTTGAATTTTACATTAAAAGTGAGCACCTCAAAAATTTAGTTTATTTGACCAGACAATTTAGTAGATATTTAAGTATGAAGTTTTATTTGCGTTACTAGAAAACAACTTAGCACACTTTGAAGGAGCATATCTTAGTGAGAATATTTTGAAACAATGACCTTATTGTATTTAGTGAAAGACAAGAGGGTTGAAAATGCTCATTTAAAATTTCACAACATTTCAAGCATTTTGCAATTCATGGTAGAGCTTGCTATACACAATGGTCACTAAAATGAAAATAATGTTTGTAAGAAAAACAAGAATAGCACATTTGTCTTCTCCTTATACCCCTTAAACATGTTCTTTTTTTAAGGTGGATCTAACATTTTTAAGGTAGGCAACAATTGCATTGGTTGGATGACTTTAGTCCATGTAAGACATTGACTACAAGTGATAAAATTTGTCACATTGCATGAGTAGTGAGGTTTACCGAGGAGGTTCAACAAAGTCTTATGTGTGAAACACATTCATATTGAATGAAATATTCATAGAATAGCTTTAGTGGGGATGGTAAACTTGTTATCAACCCCTAAAAGGAAGACATTGTTTTGGAAGAAGAAAAATCTAAAATTGATCATTTTTGATGCATTGTCCAGAATAGAAAATTATTATTTTTTGAATTTTAATTGTATGAAAATGTATTAAGCAAATAAGGCAATGTCTAAGAAAAAATTTAGCCCATTTGAATTGAAAGATTATAACTTTTGAAGTACGTAAAAAAACTTTTATCAATCTTGTGAAATAGGGTAGGCAAACTTCGAGACCTATTGGAGTAAAATATATTCTCTATACAAAATGATGATTTTAACAATTCACAAGTTTGTGTTGTTTGGTTCACTTATGAAAAAATTCAAAAGCAAATATAGAATCTAGCTTACTAGACCTACAATGAAAAGAGGTAAAGTGCATTGGCGATATACTAGTCATTTTTCAATGATTTCTTGTACAATAAGGAAGTTTTTTAATTAGAAGTTCAAGTGGTAAGAAATTAGAAAAAAACATTTGAAATATGTGAAAAAAAATTCAAGAACTTTGACAATACATATTGTAAGATAATAGGGTTTGAAGTTAGAATTAATTTTTTTTTTCTTGAAGTCACCCTAATATAGCTAACAAATTTTAACTCCTGTTGGAATGTGATTTGAGATCTAATTTTTTTTAGACAATTGTATGCTATATTTTATTAGTTACATACATGCCAAATATCAAAAGTTGATGAGCATTTTTGCAAAAGATGCAAAAGATGTCCAAATTGCTTAGGTTCCTTTAAAAATTTTGAGAGCATAACTTTTGATTTAAGAACCCAATTAGAAAAAGAAAATTATATTCATACTACTAAAAGAATACATGTTACACTTTATGTCAAAATTATGTGAACATCTAACAAAATTGACTTTGTCTAAACCTACCTAAATTTTCAATTCTTCATTCAATGGACAATTGGCCTTTAGAAGATAAAAACTCCCAGTTAGTCAATGGCACTTGAATTAATTGTTTTTGGTTTCATGGTATAATATCTAGACATGTATGTAATAGAGGGAAGAAAAAATTTGTTAAAAAGTGTGGGTGCATAAAAAATTGGACACTCAAATTTTATATATAAGATAGCTCCACTTAAAAACATGACTAAGTGAGTTTTTAAAAACCATAGGGTATTAGAAATACGCCCCTCGTAGCTTTTTATGTAAAAATAAAGTCATCTTAATTCCTAAAATTTCATGACTATGTTTTCATTCGAAACGTTCAAAAATTGCCATTTTTAGTTCAAGTACCAAATTTTTGAATTTTTTTTTTACATATGAAACCATAAGATCTTGTAGTATATAGTATCAAAAACATGTGGTAAAAATTTCAAACATTTCCACCTTATGGATTGCAAGATAAAGGCATTTAAATTCACTAAAATCATTTTTTTGCCCTGTGGAAAGCAGGGCGGCTACACTTTACAAGCTCACTTTTCTATGAAAAAATGAACAAAATGGTGGTTCTTATTTAGATTATTTTTTTGAAACAAGTTGGCTACATGCTTGAAAAATTTCAGATCATTTGGAATTACACAACATATAGGAAAAAAATAGTAAGTATGTAGTAGTAGAGAATGATTCAAAATACTAAATTACTAAGAATTTAAATATGGAATTGAAAAATGCCAATCCCAATGGTGGAAATGTTGTAATAAACAATTTACATTCTATGATTTTATTTTTTTCAAAAAATATTGAAAATTGGATAAGATAAAGGATTTCAAAGTTTATTTTAGAGTAGAGAATTTGTAACTGTGTGCAAACAAAAAATCCTCATAACTTTGACTTATTGATCAAAATAGAATGATTCAAATCTTTTCATCTATATATAAATTTAAAAAACAAGTTTCAAATTTTTATTTCTTAAAAAAGTGATTTTTTTTATCTACCCAAATTGCCCAATTACAAAAAAAAGTAACATATTAGGCTATAACTTTTCATTCATATTTCCAAAGATCATGAAATTTAGTGCATATGAAATACATTCTTTGTCCCACCTTCTCTTAAAATTTGGTCCAAAAATATAGAAATTTCTAGTCACAGGCACCTGTCCAAAATTTCTTTATAGCCAAGAAAAAAACTTGGTCCTTTTAATTCAGATATATACCTTAAATTGCAAGAAGTGATCTCCTCGAGATTAGTCTTGAACAATATGGTGTAATGTAAGTTTCTACCATGTCATTCTAAAATCAAAATTAGCACTTCATGATATTAGGCCCAATTTTCAAACTGTGTTAAAATATTTAATTCTATAAATTTTTCAAAGTTTCAACTTCATTTCATTAATTGCAGACAAATTAAAAAAATATTCATTTCTATGATTCAAATGTAGATCAAGAGAGAGGAACAAAAGTCGCTATATTGTATATGGTGATCCATGGATTTGCCTTTTCTTGTATAGGAAAGTCAAAAAATATCACAAGGAAAAATTATTCTACATTTTTTTTTAATGAAGTTGAACTCAAGTAGTTCCCTTGAAATTTGGATGAATTTTTTTTCATCTATGAAGCCTAGGGGTGCTATTATGTGACTATAGGAGTGTGAGCCCATGAGCCCATGATATTATACACCTATGTTATAGGTATATATACTATAAAAACTGTCTATGATTATAGGTTATATATATGTTACAAATACCCATATTATAGGTGTTTATAATACATCTTCTATAATGTGTGCTATCTATCTTATAAGTACCTATATTGTAGGCTCAATGTTCATAAACTTGCATTCTTGAACTCACAAGCTTGCATTCTTAGGCTCACATACTAGCACCATTGCTATGAAGCCCATCTAAAATCACTTATAGGATACAAAACGCTTGGCAAAATGTCTTCTAAGGTGTTTCAAGGTTACTAATCCTTAAAAGACAATGTTATCTCAAAGTAACTTTTGGATGATTTTGAATGATCAGAGGATGAATAATTGCAAATTTTTGTCCAATTTTGTTTCAGACTTTTTTTAATATGTTTGTTGTGCTTAATAATACAAATTCCCTCATTGAGATATCATTGACTTTTCCATAGAAAAAGATGCTAAATAGTGGATCATGAAAGATGTTTCTCTAGTGTATTTTGTCAACTCCCATCTTCTTATTCTTACTGATTGGATTTGAATACTAAGCATAAAAATGATTTTTTTGAATTTGAGTCCAACAATGAAAGAAAACTTATTTAGCTTGGTTTCTACTACTTCTTGAAATTTTGAAAATTCATGAAATGCAATATTTTATTACAATTTGAGCATTGAGCCACAATCTTGTGGTTTTCTATTTTCTAATGACATAGAACTTTAGTTCACACCATGATGTTCTATGCTAATTTGTATGCCAATGCCAAAAGTTTCAAATTTATCAAGCATATTTTATATATGATCTAAATTTTTTTCATTTCTCATTGAAAAAATATTTGCAATAATTTAAAATTTTCACATAGAAATCTGAAAATTTCAGAGTTTCTAGAGAACATATGATTGCATCTCAGACAATAAAATAAAATAAAAATTCTACTCCATGTGCCCTATTTTTTCACAGGATTCGTCCTTTACATGAACTACACCTAAATTGTATCCTCAAAATCGACTCATATTTTGGAAGGGGAATGAATAGGGAGGATACACAAAATGGTGTACATTACAAGGACAAGTGTAAGGTGAAGTTGGGGGCCATTTTAAGTGGTGTGCAACTCTATTTATAATAATGTAGAAGTGACAACCTTATAGGTGGTGGATTTGTGGTTACACTTTTTGTTGTTTTAACTTCTCTGTGACATGTTTTGGTACCACTAGCGTCATTTCTTCATGTGCATCAAATGCAATTTGGCATCACCTCATAACTCTTTTAGCACCCTACACCTTGGATCTTTGGAAATTTAGAACTAATTCACAATGCGTCCAAAAATTATGAAACCGCTTATATTTTGCTTCGTAGTCCTTCACCAATGTGCAAAATTTGTTGTTCATTTTCTACAGCATATTGGTTATGCCACAAAGCTTATTTGTGCAATTTTAGGTGTAGTTACTTTGAGGGGGTTGAAAAGACCGTCTGCATGAAAATTCCAAATTTCCAATCCAGGTGAATTGCCCTCCCTGGATGTTTCGTCGACAGAGCAGACAGATTTTTCCCTTTCAAACATTTCATATTAGGGAACAGATTTCCGGTGGCCCTTCTCCGAGTGCCACGTCTCAAATTCTTTCCTTATCTCGCAGAAAGATAGTTCACCAGCTACCTCCTGAAGCAACAGGGAGCTGACAGGTGTCCCCTGCACACAAGCATGTCCAAGCTTTCGCCACCTGTCCCTTCCCGTTTCTTGTGTAAGAGGCAGCGTCCCTAGCTGTCTCCCTGATCGTCTTGGTTAATATCAGTGCAATCAGTTTTCAGTTTCTTCCACGTTAAGTTACGTCTTTGTTGTACAATTTGAATTTGCTGCAAGAACTGAACTCAGTCATCAGCTGTACAGTGGGCCCCATGCCGTTGCCACGGTCAAAATGAAAGTAAAAATAATTAAAAAAAATTTAAACCATAAAAACTTTGAAATTCAATAACTTTCATGCCATAGGTCATAACGCCACAAATCCAAGCCCGTGCACCCCTCCTTGCCAAGGGCTTTCCAAGGATATCAAACACGCCAATAGGAGATGCATGGTCTGGGAGATCTCAAAGTAACAAACAAAACAAAACAAACAAATGACCTAATTTAATAGAAGGAAGTTAATAAGGGGCACTTCACACATGGGCTGACCAAGTTGAGAGGCTGTGGGAGTTCATGGCCAAACTTTGGGCGAGAGTCCAAAGAAATGGGCAATAAATGGGTAATAAATGAGCAATTCGACGGACTCTCAACCAAAGTTTGGGTCGCCACAAAGTGGTGACCCAAACTTTGGTCAAGAGTCCATCGTGAGGCCATTGCCACGTAGGAGCTTGGGCTTCCATGTAAGCACTTTGGAAGGCAACGGACTTTGAATTGTGTCGCCTTATGTGAAGGGTCAAGAGGCCAAAGTCGGAGTTTTCTGAAATTTGATTGGTGGAGACCGACGGACTCTCAACCTTGGGCCCATGTGTGAAGCAGCCCTGAGTGTTCCATTCTATTCTCTTCACATTTCGTGCTGCTCTTTTTAACCGAGACTGAGCTTCGGTTTCACGCAATCTAACGGAGCATTATCGATGGCTTCGTACAACAAGGGTGCTACTGCCCAGAAGGACAAGGAGACTGTTGCAGGTGAGGCCCTGCAAGCCATCCAGGTATTGGAACACACCCCTCAGCCACAGCAATCCTGCAGATATAGGCAAGGGCTCTTCTTCTTTTTGTACTTACAAACTTGACTTGGTTGGTGTTTGCATTTTTTGTGAACCCCTGCCAAGAAATGTCTTGTTAATTTGTGGGAGGATTATTTTGTGTGTTCTCTTCATGGTGTGCAAAATCCGTGGAATCAGTGATTACGGATTATCATTCATCAATCACATATTTCATTCATTTCTAGACAGACGTTTACATCAAGCAATCTCCTTGTTACTGGGAATTTTGAAAATAAATAAGCATGACTCATTGAGCTTTGCCCTCCTCATTAGCCTATTTATTTTCAAGATTCCTGAAAACGAGGTAGTTGTCCTATATATAATCAATGCTAGTGAGGGTGTGGGTTTCAATTCACATACTCAAGTTCATTAATATCCAGATTTTTACTTAAATTGATTCTACTATCCACAATGAAGTATGCACTTTGATGCATTTGTTGAGTTCTAAAGTCTTCACTACTATTATCTTTAGGGTTTTGCAATTCATTCTTATTGTAGGATTTGGTGCTAATGAGCATTAGAGGTGCATACTTCTTCACACAAACTTCTTCTTTTCTTCATTGCTCAATGAATTAAATAAGTTTCAATCAACTTACTTGTTGAAAGTGCAAATTAGAAGATTCTTAACTTCTAAAAAATCAAGGTCTGTTTCATCAAAAACCACTCAAAATTATCATTTCTAGTGCAAAGAGCAAAAATTTAATAATAATATTTTTTTGCATATTTAGTCATAGGATCTTACAATTTATTAGTATGAGAATGTGCGATAAGAATTTCCAACATTTTGTCCACATGGATTGCGAGATAAATGCATTCAAAGGGAAGAAACCAAAATTATTTCCACATGTAGACAAAATATAATCAATGGGGAAAAAAAATTTCAAATTCAATTTTTTGTAGGTTTCTTTTTTTACCCACTTAGTTCAATTTTGGACTTACTATGGTATAACTTTTGCTCCCAAGCACCAATTGAAATAAAAATTGTATTTCTATATAGTTAATAAAAAATCCTATCTTCTGAGGAAGTTTCAAAAAGTTTCACTAAAAATTCATCTTGTAAGAACTTGCTTGAAAATCCACTATGTTCTTCAAGGGGACATCAAACACTTAGCAATTAAGAGGCTACAAGATGTTGCCCATATCATCAAGAATAGGGGAGTACACACCTATGTGTCAAATTTGAGACCATACATTTGTGGAGCTTGAGGGAACAATTGACAATCCTACATTTGTACATGAATTTTGATTGAATTATAGATTTTGATTGACAAACGTGTTTAGTTCTATCTAACAAGATTCCCTAGTCCAACAATATGTGTAGAATGATTTATTACTATAGATTAAACTATAATAAAAACTCTATAGCTACAAGTTCGTTCACAAGGAGGTATGGTGCTATAGGTAATTCTTAAAGGAATGGACTAAATCTAGCCTTGGCTTATGCACAATTGAAGAATAAGAAAAATAATTCAATTCCACCGTTACTATAGATATGATTTAGACTTTATCACAATTAGAACCAATTTGGAACTTATCCATTTTATCTTTCTCCTATAGCTTCGATTTAGCTTTTAATTTCGCCCCACATCTTCTATGGCTCCTTCTTCTCCACATTATCAGCAACTCTGTTCTTCAATAGTTTCTTTACCATTTCCATTGGTACTTGACTGCATTGATCCATTCTCTCATGTTCTGATTTCCATGGCTTTTTACTCTCTACTATAGAATTGTCACATCACATCATTTCATTCAATGACTGTCCATTCTTTCATTCTCTGTGATCATTGAAATTCCCAGTTCTATACTATAGATAACATATTAAAATCAACCCTTCTATATCTTAAATGCTCAATCAATCAATAGACAATTTTCCCAAAATTAAATCTATAGACCTAACACTCCAAAGAATTTACAGCAACCACTATTGAATCCTCTCCTTCTGGTACATAACCAATCAACCATAGAATGCATAAACTATAAATTCAGAACATCATATGTCTACTCCCAATAGAATTTTATTAAATCAAAACACACCATGGATAAACAATAAAATTGACAGGCCATTCATATCCACTATCAGTTACTGTAGCTATCATTCACATACAATAGGAATTCATACATTCACACAACAATTGCCAAATTCCAAACTCTGCATAAATTAACGAATACATTCTCCATATACAGACATACCGAAACTTCAAATTTGCAATTAACTCCAATTGATATTATTGTAAGAATTTTACAATTGGCCTCACTGTTCACCGTTTCTTTCCAAACTGACTATTGTTCAATCACTGTACTCCCAATTGCACCAGCACAATTGATTACACACTGCCCAACACTGAATCAACATACACAAACTATCGATTACTCACACACACTCACATGCTGCTGGCTACACCAACAGGAGCCGTGGATTCTCTTCTATGAACTGAGAGCAATTGTCCACCACTAGCCCAACTTCAACTAGTTCCATTGACATTGAATAACCGCGACTATTGACCGCACCCCATTCATCCATACACTAACTATAGGTTCTAACTGTAAAAATTCATTTTAATTGGTAAAAGGCACACGTTACTGCTCCAAATGCACTAGTACAATAGAAAATTTGAAAAATAACCAAAATCTACACTATTGAGCATCTAAAAACTATAGGACTATGACTACAATATGTTAAGCAATACACCAAGCAATACACTAAGCAACACATCCAACTCAAGAAAAATATTTAGAAACACACCCAAGTCAATAGAAACATCCAGCAATACACCCAAGTCAAGAAACAAACGGCAAGTAACTAAAATGCTCCACCTCTACCACAATAGTCCTACATATGTATGCAAGGGCTTTTTATTTTGTAGTTAGGAACTTGACTTGGTTGGCATCCACGTTGTTTGTAATCAATGCTAGTAATGATGCTAACTTGAATTTTTATATTCATGTGCTTTGGTATCCGGAATTTTATGTTAATTAGGTCTTCTATCTAAAATGGAATCAATACTCTCTACTGCATTTGTTGAATTCTAAAGTTTTGATTGTTATTAATTCCAATTTTTTGCATTCTTTTTGTACATCTTGGCACAATTATATAGGGTTTGGGCTAATGAGCTCTAGTGGTACATTTTTCTACCAATAAAACTTTTTTGTCTCCTATAATTTTTCTTCTTCATTGCACAATGAATTATACAAGTTTTGATTAGCTTATTTGTTGAAAGTGCAATTTGGAGGACTCTTAAGAAGCTACAAGATGTTGCCCATATTATCAAGAATGAGGGAGCTCACACTTATGAGTCAAGTTTGAGACTATATAGTGTAAAGCTCACAACAACAATTGACAATCTCATATTTGTACTTGAATTTCAATTGAATTATAGATTTTGATTGAAAAACAAGTTTGGTTTTGCTTGATAGGACGCCACAAACAACATACAATAGAAGGCTCATAGTGTGGCGGGAATGGTGGAGGCCAAGGCCAACCAAGACAACAACATAGGGGGCCTATATTGGAAGTAGACATAGTAGGAATCGGAAGAGATCGCTTAAGTTACCTTTGACCAAGCTTGCTATGCCAAAGATAGGGTAGATAGCCAATAAACATGGAACTTCATGCATCAATAGCGCATATGAGAATGCTAAGGTGACCATAATATATGCAGGTAGTATGTCAAATGAGAAGATTGGGTACGCAACTCTCATATTGTACACAAAAGACATCTACATTAAAATGGCATAGAGGACAATTTTTATAAAAATTATATCAAAGTATAATGACCAAAAAATTAGGTGAAAGCCAAATTCAAAAAAAGGAAGTGTAGAAAATGTTGGTTTGCATATTTATTAAATAAAAACTTCACAATATATAGAGAGAATTGAAACATCTATTTTATTAACCTTGTAGAGCTCCTAATGGATGTGTGAAAAGTAGATGTTGAAGGGTGATTGCAAGAATTGGTGGTTAATTTGGTGTCACACGTAATGTGACAAACTTGCCTTTTTTTATAACTTTTAAATATGAGGCCAATCAACTTGAAATTTTTATTGAAGATAGATGTTTTGACATTTATCATAGTATATTTGAGAACCAATTTGGCTAATTATTCATACTTTGAGTTTGGGATGTTTTAGTATTGGGTGAATCCCCAAAATTAATGATCTAGAACTAAAATTTTTGTAGTCTATTTCCCCAATTGGTAGGCATGTTCCTACCAAGGGGAATTTTAAAATATATTATTTTATGTCCTCTATGTTCATGCAAATAGGGTTCACTTGGACATACACTTCTAAACATTGAAGATGGTTTCAAGATCATTGTTTTGGGGAAAAAATTTCAACATGAAGTCCTTCAAAATGGAAATTTTTTAGTTTCTCTATGAATTATTTACTCTTATTTTTTACAATCTAAATGTCAAAGTACCTATTTTTTTGAGATCATGAACTTTTCACAATTTTCCTACTAAATTTTTTTTCTATGCTTTTCCTTTCTAGTGTACATATTAGCTATATTTTCTTAGATATTTTAAAGATTATTTAAAAAAATTTACAGCACTAAAAGAAACATGAAAATTATCAAAAATTATCAAAACACTACAAAATGAACCATTTTTTTTACTACCTCAAAGTAATATTTACAAATACTAGAGGGTCCTCCAAAGGTCTCACTTTTTTGGACAGAACTGTAGCAAATATAGATGTAGCACATTCCTTTTCTATGCTTTATCTTGCATTCCACGTGTTTGTCCAAAGCATAACAATTCTCTACAACTAATGTATAAACATCCTTATGTACATCAATGATTATTTATAACAATGTATACAACACTCTTCAAGCCATGAAGTTGCATTCAACTCTTTCACAACTTTGATATGTATATTACACTCCTACAATATGCTTGTAATATTTCTATTGATTTTCTCATTAGAAACTAAAATACTTCATACATAATCTACTTGATTTCCTTTTTCTTCAATAACCTTGACTATTTTCTATCCCCTTCTAATGTGTCGTACCAAAAGCTCTACATCATCAAATAATCCCAAATGCACTTGATTGTCATCATGTACGCAAACATTTTGGATGTTTGTTTTTATATCTTATATGCTTCAATCTATCTAAGAGAAACTTCTTAAAGGAGTATATATTTTACTTGGAAATTAAGTTCATTTTGTATACTTGCCCTGGTACTTCAATTGCAAAGGAATGCTTTAAGGTACTTCTTTAGCCTACATTCAAAATTAAGTCTATGTAGAGATTTATGGTTTTGAAGGTTGCTATTATGTGAGACTAAGAGCATAAGCCCATAAGCTTAGAAGACTATACACTTTAGGTGTTCATATTATAAAAACCTTCCATAATTATAGTATAACTATGTTGTAGATACCTATACTATAGGTGTTTATATTAGAGCTAAGCACCTTCAATGGTTGTAGAATTGGGTCATTGCAAAAAACACTTGTCCTATTTTTTGTCCTTTTGATCTTGGACATGTGGTTTTGGCTCATAACTTTTGCGTTCTATGTCTGCTTTTTATGAAATTTGAAGGAAAGATATATGTAGTAGTTTTAGACATTTTTAAATTTTTAAAATTTTTTAAAATTTTTTAAAAATTTGAAATTGCCCCCAATTGGCCATTTTATGGGAGTTCTGTACCATTTCCGACCCAAAAATACAAATTTGAAAGTCAAAATTGGGATACAAGGAGTTATACTAAAGTTACACAAATCCAAAAGAGATTTTCTAAAGATATCAAATTGCCCACCTTCTACATGTGCTCAAAGTGCACTACTCCTAAGTAAATGTGGAGAGATAACAATTTTTATTTGCCAAAGATGCAAAATGGTTGAAAAAAACATCTTCAAGTTAGGAAAAATGTTTTTTATCTTTGAATTCTTTGAATTTTTTTACTATTTTCTTAAAATCAAATTCAAAAGTATCTATTTTCTTGCATTTTTCATCATTCTTTTGTTGTGCATAACTTTTAGAGATAAATTTTTTTAGGCTTGAATTTTCATGCAAGTACTATTTTGAATGCTTTACAAATTATCCATATTTTATTTTATTTTGAAATTTTTTATTTCAAAAGTTAAAATACTCCAATGTTTAGGCCATTTTGAGCCCAAAATGGTAAGTGTTTCTTGCAACCATGTGATATCTACTTATACATATGCTCAAGGTTGACATGTTTACATTTTCATATTCACACATGATCCTATGGTAATTATAATAGCCCAATATTGGATCTAAAAAGCATAATTCGTTAGTTGAGTAATTAAGGTATAATTTATGCACTTCCTATCTTTAATTTGCTCCAAAGTGTGTGTAACAAATACTATGTTTTATCTTCCTCAAGTATTGTACACAATGCAACAATTTGTAGCAATGACATAACTTAGTCACCCCCAAATGAGACCATAGCACAACAAAACAAATATACAACCTAGTCATACAATTTATTAAAAAGGTGTGTTTCAAAGAACCAAAATTGTGATAGTCAATCACATAGAACTTTGAAAACTAAGACCTTTGGTTGATGAAGGGTAGTCATAAACGACCTTTATTTCAATTGAGAGGAATTCTAGAGAATCACTAAATTAACTTGAGGAATTGAGATGGAACTCAAACTCAATTTAAACTTATTTACAAAAATAAGAAAAAAAACTTGTATGTGCACAAGCAAAACGAATTGGGTCAACTTCTATCCTACTAACTTGGAGTTCCAAATGCCAATTCACATCAAAAGAATGATACTTCCATATTGGAAATATTCTCTACATCTTGCACATACTTTAAATGAATTTCTTATGCAATGAATAGGAAAAGGGTATAAACATAATCTCTATTGAATATTCTCACCTTAAAAAAATTGACTAAACTTCAATTTTCAAGGATGTAAAATTTAATAAATTATCCGTTTTTCTAAATTCAAGCATCTTAGAACATAATAAGTGCGACAATTACAAATGATTGGGACATTAAGAGATTGCCACTTTTAGGTACATTGTGTAATAAAGTCTCAATTTTCAAGAAAAAGACATATGATTTCAAAAAAGGTACGTGTGACATTATGCCATTTGTTGTGAAGCTTTTTTTAGGGGAGATACAAGTCATTTACCTTTTAAGAAATAAAATAATAAATGTATATTTGGGCATCCGAAGGATGAAGCTAAAATGAATGAATCATGAGTAAAATCCATTGAATACAATTAATCCATTGAAACCAAATTGTAACCCAAACATACTCAAAATGAATTTCAAATTGGAACACATGCCAAACATAGAACACGGATAATGTAACAGTGCCAATTATCACTCAGCTGATCATTGATGTTGCCATTTTAAAAGTTTGTTCAAAACCTATAAATTATAAAGTATTACTAGGAGCTTTGCCAAAGAATTCTACCATTTTATATTACAAAGAAGCAATCATCAAGCAAAAATTAAAACTACATGTGCAAAGCAAACATTATAAAAAACCTCTCACTTCTCCACAAGTACCCAACAAACACAAGAAAGCAACCCTCAAGCATTCCATTGATTGTTCTGAAATCTCTCCAAGCAATACCTATACATAAACTTAGGTTGTCATTTAAAAACTAAACCTAAGCTAATAGTAAAAGTTTGTTCTTAGGAAGGCTAATATCATAGGATTACTTCTAATTAACTCTTAATAGGTCATTGCAATTGAAGAATATTATAGAAAATATGTTCTTTAACTACATACATAAATAATTCTCTTCACGTGATGAAGCTAATTACTAAATTTTTCACTCCACTCTTATAGGCCACAAGGATTAAGAAATCTCCTAAATTGGTGTTTAATCTTTATCTTTAAATCCTTTATCAACATCTTTTTATCTTTCCAGTTTTATATATTTTTTAATCTTTATTTATCTTTATTTATTTCCTTATTTTCTTTTTTCCCGACTTGGAAGTAATTCTTTGCTCCTTAATAGGCCAAGATTGCCATCATAGCATTGCAACTAGTTAGCTAGGTTTTTTTTGCTCCCGAATTGGTCTTGAATTGAAACCAATCGATATGACCTTGTACAACCAAATTGGGTTGAATCTACTTGATTTAATCTTTGTCTCCTAATAAGACATCACAGTATCTGATTTCTTCATTTTGCTCCCTCTAATTGTTACTCTACACAAACTAAGCATACACTCCTACTGAATAAACACTAAGCACACTCACAGACACAACTTGGGCTTCAAATATAGATGATTTCCAATTTGATTTCCATACGCAATTTCATTTACAAATCTAACACCAAATCAACACTCACAAGACAATATCCAGGCTTATTCACATGCCCACTTGGACTATTGCAAATTAACTTCAAACATTTCGATTAGGATTCATACACACATTAAATCTTATCCAGCAAATATACATCAAAACATGATATAAATCACTTGACTAATGTCTAACTTAAGCACTCCGTAAATATACTACAATGACATTCATAACACAATTTGGATCAATCTAAGCATATACAAATACGAATAATTTCCAATTGAGCTCATCACTAATTTTCAATAACATTCATACAATTAGGATTTAACATTAAACGCTCCACATACACTTGCATACGTTTATTGATAACACAAATCACACTGCATCAATTTGGCTAAACATATATTTATATTAGCTTCCAAATTGGTGAGCAAATCACTATTACAAATTCAACAATTTTGCTCATAACCAAAATTCATGACCTATCTATCAAGCTTTGATCTTCTTCTCCAACTAGTACATTTCATCATTGTAACTCTATAAATTCCAACTAGGATTTGCTAATCTTCTTAGTTTCAACTACCCATTTGGAAATTTTCTTCATCACACCATCTTCACAATTTTATACTCTACATCGCCATGCATTGGTACCATACATCCTCAACTAGGACACAGACTCACTCACACCAATCTAAACTTTGATCCACACTGACACACTTCCCAACTAGGAAATCAAACACAAACAAACACAAATACAAAGAATGTAGACACAACAAAACAAATTACACAACCTTGATCGACTGGACTCACACTAGACTTCATTCGACAGTGGGTGAAGGAAACAGACTCCAATTCCGAACCCAATAGGATTTACAACGACGGTTACTACTTGGAGAAGACAGCCAACTGACAATAACCTCCAACTTAGAATTTCATACAACACAACATTGACATATATTCAAGACCAACAACTGGCCCTTCATCCAATTCGGCTGAACACAATTAACTCATAACCAAATACTAACCCAATTGGCATTCACTACTGACCCACCAACTTGGGACTGCCTAGACCCTCACTTGCAAATTGCAAACACATGACCAACTAGACTCATTCCAAATTGAACTGACGAACCCTACCAACCAACAATATCCAATTTGAAATTAACCTTCAACTTTTATCCTACCAACTAGGATTCTTGTTAGAACATCGACCCACTAGGTAACAAAAGAACTCCCATTAGGATTAAAACACTCAGTCCAAATCACCCAATTGGACAACAAAAACAACAAACTACTACCAAAAATTCCCAAAATACTCTCCGATTAGCTCCAAAAATTTATAAAATTTATCCGACTTGGTTATTTACAATACTTCTCTACCATCCAACACCAAATAAAATAAAGAAGCATCATTGAATGTACTTCTTCCAAGGTAACATCAGGAAAGTTGGGCAAGATTATTTGGATGCCTTTTTGACAGCAATCTAACATAGACATAGAGTCCAATTGAGTGTCATTTTGAGATTTACTTTGATATTGAGGCAACACCAAATTATCTTAATATCATTTCAGTATAAAGTTAGCATTGTCATTTTGACATTATTGTAGAGCCATTTTAACATCATTTTGGGGAACATTAATTTAATGTCAAATAGGCATTAGTTTGAGGGTCAAAATGATGCAAAATTGAACATGTACTTGTGAGCGCTTTTTTACCCACCCTTTAAAATAAGCAAATACAACCAAGTTCTTGGGTTTTTGATTTCTATGGGTGTTCTAATGTCAATCCATTGTGCCTTCCAAACAATGAATCTTTTTAGAAGTCCTATTCTTATGACTTTTAGAAAGTTTTTTACTTTCTAACTTCTTACTATAGATGGCCAATTACTAATCGTAGAATTTCTAATCATCTTTTTATAGATTTAGGATTCTAAGCTTTGTTGTGATTTTGAAAACACCCAAAGAATTCTATAGATTTAGAATGAACAAAATCGAAGCTTCGCCATGAATTTGAAAACAACTAAATTCTATTATATTTTCAAAACCAACAAAGCTAAAACTTTGCCATGTTTTAACATGTACAACAACAATTTTTCAAGCTCTCAAATTCAAAGCTTCACCATCTTAAATGGGACAAGGAAAAATATGGGCAATAAAACGTTATCAATGTAGAACAAAGCTACACACATATGTTAATCCAAAGTTAGTACAACTAGAAATGAAGCTATAAATATATATATATATATATATATATATATATATATATATATATATATATATATATATATATATATATATATATATATATATATATATATATATATATTAGTACTAAAAATCACTCAAACAAACACTAGAGGTCTTCCCAAAGCGGCATTGCCAATCATAAGGAAAGAAAACTCTCTTGAGTTAGTATAATATTAGTACAAAACGTCCAATTCCAAGGGAATTTTGTTCAAAGGGAATTCCCATTTAGAATTAAAGAGATTACAATAACAAGTTAGAGACCTCCTAAAGTTGCATCACCAAGGTACGGTAAGAGGTTTTAGGATTAGTACACAAAATAACTTCATAAGAGTTTGACAACAATTGACAATCAATAACTAAACACACAAGCCAATGTTGAAAGGAACCCCAATGTCTTCCAAAGAAAGTTACAAAAGTACCAACAAGGGAACTCAAAATGCTCCAAAAACAAGAAAGATTGACAATGTGGCCCAAATTGGCTCCAATCCAAATTAATGGACCCAATAATGGAACAACGGTTCAAACTTGAACCAAAAGGATTCAAAGCTTTGCCATAATATGGAAAAACCTGGAATTAGTATCAAAACTTTAGAAAGTTGGTGCCAACCCAACTCTTTTTAATGACACAACATTTCGTACGTGGACCTTGAGAGTTTTGGTTCCAACCCCAAATTTCTTTAAAAAATTAAAAAAACAAGCTTTAAAGGGATCTTAATGTCCTTCAAATAAACTTCAATATAAGATCTAAGTAATTAAGTGATACAAAAGAAGGGTGGTTGAAGGGAAGAAGAGAGCCATTATATACTCTCTCAAGGCTTGAAGTGCCTTCCAAGTCAAGCCTTATCCCCCCTAAGGTAACCTTATTGTTCAAGATTTTCAACCTAATCCTTTTAATTTTAGCGGTGACTGGAAATTCAAAATAGATAAAAATTTAAGTTTTGGAATTTTCATTGTTTGACTAAAGTGACTAGCCTAGGCTTTTAGGTTCAAGGGAGTAGAAAAGACCCTAAGTTTGTTTTATTCCGATGTTGTGTGCTCCCAATACACTCGTTAACCTACATTTGATCCTTAAATTTGCTAGTTTCGGAGGATCTTGTTAATTTTGGCATCTCTCGCTATCAGAATGTCATGAAACTTTTTGGAGCCCTTTACAAACATAAAAGAAGCTATACTAATTTTTAATGAGATTTTATTGCAATCATAGTAATTTCCACAATTTTACCATGCCAGATCTTGGCGATTGACTACTTGGAAAAGATCTAGGATGATTAGAAAAAACTGAGACTTTTGAGGGAATTTCTCATGGAATTCCTCAAAAATTGTGTAAGTTTACAATTTTACCTTGCATCCATGGAAAAGGAGAACAAATCTCGCTACCTCCTGTTGCGGACGGCAACTCTTGAATGGAACCAAGATCAAATTTGAGGGAATACCTCAAACAAAGACAAGAACAAGCTAGAAGTGAGGGGATTCCTCACACATGACTCAGAACATGCTTCAAGATGAGAAAACTAGAAGATGTATTGATAACATGAAGTCAAAGAATGACTGGGTACAACTGGTGTTGAAAAGAGTGAGGGACAATGGCCCTCGACTCTCTATTTATACTAGACTAAAGAACCTTCCGGAATAAGGCCTTGGAAACCTTTGGAATTATCTATAGGTCTTTCCGGAAGCTTGTGGAAGCTTCCGGAAACTAGGAGGATCTAAGGGAACCTTCTGGAAGCTTGTAGAAGCTTCCGGAAACTAGTGGAACCAAATGGAACCTTCCGGAAGCTTATAGAAGCTTCCGGAAACAAATGGAAGCTTCCGGAAACAAATGGAAACTAATGAAGACTATTGGAATCTACTAGAATCATTGGAAACAACTTGTACACTAGGCCACCGCTTTTGAGAAGGTTCTTAAGAGGCATCCTTGTTGCAAAGGCGGTGGAGACTCTATTAGGGACGAAACTACTAGATAAGGCCCGGTATGGCATGTCCGTGACATCACCCTCCCTTCAAGGAACGAGTTCCACGAGTTCACCTGTGGGCCAATAGCATGAATAGAAAAGAGAATGTTCATGTGGGACTTCACGTGAATGCGACAAAAGAAAAGAATGTTCGGTGTACAGAATACCATTAGACGAAATGTTGGCGACAAAAAGGCGGCAAATGGCAGTGAGTCCGACGGCGATAAGAAATAGTAGCGATGCTAAACTGAAGTATAAGGCCGTGTGAATGACAACATGAGACATCGGCAAGGTGGTGATTACGATGTTATCGACTTTTTCGGCCGACGTGAGTTCGAAGGCCTGTCCCCTCAAAACTGAGCTAGTATATTGTTACCTCGTCGATACCACCACCGTTTTAGTTCAAAGTCTCTGCATCTGCACCAGCACCAAGAAAAATCTTGCAGAACTTGGTGTTGGTGTTGGTCCAGATGCATTAAACTCAAATGCTCCTTGGTTTTTGCGGATATTGCCGATGAAATTCTTGAATCATTTCAGGGGCGTTGTCGAGATTAGAGGCAGGCTCCCATGTTCTTTCGCTGACTTCGTAGCCTTGCCTATGCACAAGATATTCAAGTCGTCGTCGATGGATGCGGGAGTCAAGAATCTCTGAAACTTCAAATTCCTCTTCACCTTCGATTTCAATTGGAGGCGGAGATTCTTGAATCCTTCCTGGCAGTGTTGATTCTTTGTAGGGCTCGAGGAGAGATGTGAAATACGGAATGAATCTTCATAGAAGGAGGTAGCTCCAATCGATAAGCCACCTTGTTGATTTGTTTGGCGACTGAAAACGTCCCTAGGCGGCGGTAGTCAAGTTTGTCAGATGGCCGTCGAGTCTTTAAATTTCGACGGAGCAGCCAAACCTTGTCTCCAATAGAAATCAAAGGTTGTTGCTTGCGAGACTTATCTGCATTGGTTTTTTGATGCTCCTGGGCTTCAAGAAGTTTTTCCTTCATCTGCTTCTGGATATCAGATAGTCGGGTAGCAAGGTCTGTAGCAGCTGGATTCTCTGAGATGTTGAGATTGAATTGATCAAACTTTGGATGATGGCCGTAATTTGCAAAGAAAGACGTCTGTCGGGTAGACCCTTGCAATGTATTGTTGTATGCAAACTCTGCCAGTGGCAACAAGTCCGCCCAATTATCTTGATGGTAATTGATGGTGCAGCGCAAGTACTGCTCCAACACTTGGTTGACGCGCTCGGTTTGTCCATCGGTCTGAGGATGGTATGCTGAAGACAATTTGATTTCCACCTCTAGGATTTTGAACAAGGATTGCCAAAATTTGGATGTGAATTGCGTCCCACGATCAGAGATAATATCGGCGGGTAAGCCATGGATTCTGTAGACATTGTCTACAAAGAGTTTTGCCGTTTCTTTGCCGGTAACTACCTTGTGACACGGAATAAAGTGCCCATTTTGGTGAGCCGGTCGACAACAACAAAAATAGAATCAAAGGTTTTGGACGGCAGAAGATCCACTATGAAGTCCATGGATATGGATGTCTATAGCTTCTCAGGAATTGACAATGGTTGAAGTAGTCCGTATGGCTGATGACGAGGAATCTTGGACCTTGAACAAGTGTCACACGTCGTGACGTACTCTTTAACGGCCTTCCACATTTGGGGCCACCAGAAATCCCGAGATACGAGCTCCATGGTCTTGTTATAACCAAAATGTCCTGCCGATGGAAAATCGTGTTGGGATTGGAGCACTCGGAGCCGACATGGGCCTTCAGGGACATAAAGCAATCCTTGATAATATAGCAACCCATCTTGGAACTGGAATCTTGGATCATAATCATCTCGGAGTGTCTCACCTCCATATGATCTATGGATTTGCGGACTGGACGTAGGTTGGTTCGGAGATTCCAAATCTACAATCTCTGAATCAGGAATTTGAGAGTCCATTCTTGGGATTTCTCCAAGGCTGGAATTACCAGCATTGTTCTTGAATTTCAAGGCCAAAGGATCAGATTGCAAACTCACTCGGATTTCTTGGAGAAACGATGTATCTACCGAAGTTGTGGCGCACATAGCCTTGAGCTGGAGTTGTTCGGGCTTGATTAGAGTAGACCGTTGCTGATCGTAAGTTGCGTCTCTCTCTTTGGGTGCAAGATACGCTCGTCGAAAAAGAGCGTCAGACCGAATTTGCTGGGAACCGAGGCAGTAGGTGATGACAAAGTTGAAGCGCGAAAGCGATATACTCCAACAAGCTTGTCGTGGATTCAACACCTTAGCAGACATGAAATACTCGAGGTTCTTGTGATCGGTATAGACTGTAACCGGATGTTGAGCTCCTTCGAGGAAATGTCGCCACTCTTGGAATGAATCAACAATAGCTAAGAGTTCCTTGTCGTGGATTTCGTAATTGATCTCCACGGTAGTGAACTTTCGTGAATGGAATGCGACAGGATGGAGGCGTCCGTCTTTGCTAGATTGCGAGAGGACCGCTCCAAGGGCAAAATCAGAAGTATCTGTTTCTAGGAAGAATGACTTTTGAAAGTCAGGATGTGTCAAGATAGGCGCTGTTGTAAATGCCTTCTTCAGAGTTTCAAATGCTTGGCCTGCTTCCGTACTCCACTCAAGCTTGTCTTTGCAGGTCAATCGAGTCAACGGAGCAACAATCTTGGAATAGTTCTGGATGAAGATTCGATAGAAGTTTGCAAATCCCAAGAAACATTGAACGTCTCGAATGGTTGCCGGTCTCTTCCACTCGGTCACCGTCTGGATCTTCTTTGGGTCCATAGACAGACCCTCTCCAGAAACAATGTAGACCAAGAACTCGACTTGGGGTTGGTGGAAAACGCACTTCTCGAACTTGGCATATAGTCCAACGTTGCGTAGCTTTTCCAACACTAATTGAACGTTTTTTTTGTGGTCCTCTTCGTTCTTCGAGTAGATGAGAATATCATCAAGGTAGCGAACCACAAAATCGTCCAAGAATTCACGGAAGATATCGTTCATCAAATGTTGAAAGATAGCAGGTGCATTGGTAAGACCGAATGGCATGACATTGTATTCAAAATGTCCATACCTTGTTCGGAACCCAGTCTTCCATTCGTCACCTTCCTTGATGTGTACTAAGTTATACGCTCTGCGAAGATCAATCTTGGTATAGATTTTTGCCTAGCCAAGGTGATCGAGAAGTCCGGAGATGAGCGGTAATGGATACCGATTCTTGATCGTGACTTTGTTCAGTCCACGATAATCCACGCACATTCGAAGGGACCCATCTTTTTTCTTCACAAATAAGATAGGAGCTCCTACCGGTGATTTGGAGTGCTGAATAAAATTCTTTGTAAGATTTTCGTCTAGGTAATCTCGCAACGCAGCAAGTTCGTTTTGGGAGAGACTGTAGATTGGGCCAAATGGCGGTTGCGCACCTTCTTGTAGTTCGATGCCGCAATCGTACAGTCGATGTTGAGGAAGCGTATCGGCGTTCTTCTTCTTCTCAAATACGTCCCGATATTGCTCATATTGTGCTGGTAACTCGGTTGATCCTTGAAAGGGTTGAGGCGTCGGAATTGTATACACTACAAACATATTCCCCTTCTTTGCAGCTCTTATAAAAGCTCGGGCTCCGACCATCAATGGTGTTTTAGCCTTGGTCCCTTGTACTTGATGTGAATGAAGTTTTGGGGCAACTACAGGATATCTAGGTGTAGTTTGGAACGTTAGCTTTCGCTTATTCCAATCTATATCAAGATTATTTCTATCTAGCCAAGAAAGGCCTAAAATGAGAGGATTAGAAAGGGAACTGATGACGTTGAAAACGATGGTGCTTTGATGTCCTTCTAGGCTAATGTCTAAGGGTTTAGTCTCGTGTGTGACATCTTCCGAGATCAAGGGTCTACCATCGATAACTTCTACTGCAACAGGATATTTTTTAAGAATTACGGGAAGGTTATGTTGTTCTATAAAGTCTTTATCAATAAAACAGGCAGAGGCTCCGAAATCTAGCAGGGCTTTGACTTTTATGATATGCGGATAAAAATATATTTTAAGTGGAATATCAAAACATGGAGAGGCTTCAGAGGATAGGATAGGACCTGATGACTTGACAATATTTGCTAGCCGCACGGTCCCTACTGTAGCTGGCTGATGTCGTTTCCTGAGTCCATTTCTTCACATCTCGGCTCGGAAGTGCTTGAGGTGTATCGAAATTTGTGCGGTTTTGGAACTGCAACCTTCGTAGGACAGTTGTGTGCGTGGTGGTTCTTTCCTCCACAATACATGCACAAGTCTTCCTTTCGACGTCGATCTTTTTCTTCTTGAGTCAATCTCTTGACTCTTGAGGCGTCGATTTGCATGGGCTCTGGCATTGACATACTTGAAGATGTTTGGCGAGTTGGAGCTGCATACTCTACTCGATAGAATCTAGGTGTTGATCGGTGCTCTTGTCGGCGCTCAAACAGTCGATTATCGAAATTAACTGCTTGAGTCATGGCCTCAGATAGAGTGGTCGGTCTGGGTAAGTTCAATAGCAAGTCTTTTACATCGTCACGTAGTCTCCATCAAAACGCCCTGATGAGAGCGTTGTCGTCCCACTCTACGTCGCAAACGAGTTGTCGAAATTCTGCAGCGTATGTTGAGGCTGCACGCGATCGTTGTTGTAGAGTTCGAAGTTTTGTTGTTGCTATGAGGGCTCGATCATTTTCTCCAAAAGTATTATTGAATTCTTCTAAGAATTGATCGAGGTTTGCCAAAAGTGGAGAATTTTTTTCCAACAATGGCGAGAACCACGATAACGCAGTTCCGGTAAGCAAGGTTCCAATGAGCCCAACTTGTATTTTTGCGGTTGGATATCTTTGGGGTTGAAGGCGGAAAACAAGCCGAATTTGATTCACAAAGTCTTGAAATTTTGCTCGGTTTCCATCGAACTTGTCTGACAAACTTATTCGAGGCTTCTTTGGCGCTGGCGGAATTGGATTTGTCGCTGGTGCCGAAATATGGACTGGAGCGTGGGCAACTTGAAGTTGTTTCAAAGTATTTCGCAGATTGGCGTTTTCTTGCTGCAACTGCTGCAGCATGGCCAAGACGTCGTTCATCTAGATAGCAGGAACGTCACCCATCTTGAATAAAGTACTTCTTGAAGGCTTACAAGTAGATGAAGTAACAAATCCTTGCGTCGGGTACTTTTGGGATGACTATAGGAAGTGAAGATCTCAAAAAATTCAAGTAGAATTCTTCGCCTCGCTCTCGAATGATGATATCTCTTAGTTCCACCTTTGACCTGAATAGAAAACGTATTTCTAAAGTAATTGGAGTTGTGGAAATAGGAAGACGATTCAAGTCCATGTACTAACTCTCATGAAGACTGGCTAAGAGGAAAATATCAGCTTAGAAGTGGGTAATCCACAACCTCTAAGGCGTCACAACTCTTTGAAGAAGAGGGGTAATCCACGCTCTATCTTGCAAGAGTAGACTCTGATATCAAAAAGAACTAGAGAAAGATGCACTCTCTTCAAACTGTTGCGGACGGCAACTTTTGGACGGAACCAAGATCAGATTTGAGGGAATACCTCAAACAGAGACAAGAACAAGCTAGAAGTGAGGGGATTCCTCACACATGACTCAGAACGTGCTTCAAGATGAGAAAACTAGAAGATGTATTGATAACATGAAGTCAAAGAATGACTGGGTACAACTGGTGTTGAAAAGAGTGAGGGACAATGGCCCTCGACTCTCTATTTATACTAGACTAAAGAACCTTCCGGAATAAGGCCTTGGAAACCTTTGGAATTATCCATAGGTCTTTCCGGAAGCTTGTGGAAGCTTCCGGAAGCTTCCGGAAACTAGAAGGATCTAAGGGAACCTTTTGGAAGCTTGTAGAAGCTTCTGGAAACTAGTGGAACCAAATGGAACCTTCCGGAAGCTTGTGGAAGCTTCCGAAAACTAGTAGAACTAAGTAGAACCTTCCGGAAGCTTATGGAAGCTTCCGGAAACAAATAGAAACTAATGAAGACTATTGGAATCTACTAGAATCATTGGAAACAACTTGTACACTAGGCCACCGCTTTTGAGAAGGTTCTTAAGAGGCATCCTTGTTGCAAAGGCGGTGGAGACTCTATTAGGGACGAAACTACTGAATAAGGCCCGGTATGGCACGTCCTTGACACCTCCTTTAACTTCCGATGAAATAGGCAATGTTCTATGAAAGGGAGAATCTTCCATGAAAGGAGGAATCTTAGCAAAGTGATAGCTTTGTTGGCCCTCTAGCATGACTCCTACTTTGAATCACTGTATTTAGGTCGTAGATGCCCTTCGATGCTCTAATTTAAGTTCCTTCACCTACATGCTAATAATTGGGGTTTTTATTGTTTCGTCAATGGAATGGGAAAACTGAAACCTATCACAAGAAATTTATACTAGGATTCTCACAACATTCCCTCAAACCAGTTTTAGCCAGTTTATATCTCATTGCATAGATAGGTGTAAATAATCGGGTAGTTTCTACTAAATACACTTACTATGTACAAAAGTTGGGTTTCTACCTTATCTACATGTAGGTTTGTATTGTATATGTATAAAACTAGGTGTTAAGTGAATAAGGGGTGTATTAGTATGTGCAACACAGGTTTTGGTCCAACATGCATTCTTGGTCTTTCTCACCTAAAGCTACACTCAAAACTATAAGAATACAAATAAATAAAAATTGAGTCCCATGTGACAAAACTGGAACTCATAGCACCATTTTTGTGTTATTTTGATGCCAAGTTCACATGAACTATTCTAATATTATTGTAGCAATAATAAGACACCTAATAATGCAATGTCATGTATATGCCATTTCAATGCAATTTTTTTACCATTTCTATGCCATAGTGATTGAAATATTTGACTATTACTATCATGTCAATTTACAGTGTATATTTCAATGTCAATTTCATGCTACTTTAATGCAACTCCCTATATGCACCATTCTTTTATCATCTTCACTCCATTGTGTTGCCATATTAGATTATTGATTCATTGTTGACATGCACATTTTTAATGCCATGTTCATACTAATTTAGCTAACACTATTTGAATATTGTATTGACATCCTTCTATTGTGAAGTAATTTTGTATTCATTTTAGGCATATGTCTTGCCATTTTTGCATCATGACAATAATACTTTAACCCCTAAAGGACCAAATAACATTTTTTTGGCAACATAGAAATTTGGGGCATGCTACCACTTACAAAATAATGGATATTTTTTCATGAAAATTTGAGAGGATGTGTGTCTAAAGACTACCTTCAAGGGACAAAAAATTTTAAACCAATTTGATTCATGGAAAAAAAGTTATTTAGGGAGAAGTGATTTTGTTTATTCTTAGGGCAAGACGCGTACAACCATTTACACTAGGGCTGAAATTTTCTAATCTTGCCCAAAGGTCAAGGGATAGATCTTAGGGTAGGGATCCATGATCATTGTAAAATGGTTTCCCGATATACCTTCTTCACCTGTTAGTCCTAGATACTTTATTGCATTGATAGCTTAACTTCTAAATTATTAGAAGCAAATGCAAAATTATAATTGAGGCTAGTAACTACAAAATTTGTGGCCAAAGGATACCAAATGACAAAGTGGAGGGAAGTTCATCTACTTTCCCTTTAGCTAAATTTGACAACGGTAAACTGAATTTTGAATCCAAACCTATTTCTAGTATTTGACAACCAAATTCAAGCAATTTTTGCACAACATTATTACAGTTTGTGAATGGAATTAGAGCTCACAAAACATTGCTAGTTCATGTAAACAATAGTTGCCAATTATTTTGCATCGAAGTTCACAAAATTAGAAGAACCACCTTTCAATGAAGATAGGACTTATACCATGGCTTAGACCTATGATGAATTCAATGAAAGAACTACAATTTGTACTAATCCCTACAATGCTTCTCTATTGTCAAAAATTAATCTTCACCTACATATAATACTAATTAGTCGTCAAAAAACAACAACTCATAAAATCATCCAACAACCATTCTCACAAAGATCCAAAAGTATAAAACAGGAAAATCAAAGTTCCACTCTCCTTGGCGGTTGCATTCATCATGCCAATGCAAGCAAGGATCAATTGAGAATACAATGAGGACACAAATCAACTAGAAAAGAGAAGTAACGGAAGGAACAAACATGTCTATACATCTCTCTGCCTCCTTATAAGGCCGCACAACCCACTGATGTTAGTCATCTCCCTGCCTCCTTACAAGTTCACACAACCCATTGAAGTTAGACTAATTGGTCTCCTCTTGATTTCTTTTACTTGATTTTGCCCTTTTACCTTCAAAAAAACATGTTTGTACACAACAAGAAAGTGAGTGATTTAGGTGGGCAAGAAAGTGAAGGTGATCATAAACAGGGATCTCCCCAATCGGCACCATCACAACATGGGGTTCTAATTAAAGGATTCCATATACCAACTTCAACAACCTTTGGAGGCTACTTTAGGATACAGCATACATCTAAATCCTATAAGAGGACGGTAGTTGGGAAGGAACAAGGAAGACAAGTAGAGCTATCAGTGGTCGACCTTCATATTGGTCCAAGTTTGGATCAAAGTTTGAGATTGGAGGTGGTACTATTTCATCGTTGTCACCAAGGTTCAAGGATACTAGACACATTGATGTCGAGATCAAGTCGTTTTGGCATCACAAGGGCCAACAGCTAGTAGCGGTGCAAGATCTTCAAAATTTTGAACTTGCATAAGTAACCACAGTTGAAGAACAACTATTTGAACTTTTGACTTAGAAGGAAGGAGCATCCTTACTACAAGCTAGCAAAGTGGTGGCATTGCTCAACTTAACACATGCATTTTTTGCTTTTACCAAGAGGAAGTTTGAAGTGGCCTACTAATCCACTTCCAAGTAACTACTAGCCTCACTTCTACATGCAAGCTGCACAGTGTTTGGGGTGGTGCCAACAACGATAGTTTCATCCACATATTCCTCTACTTGTAAAAGAGAGGGTGGGGCTTGATTGCACAAGTCTATCGAAAAAAGATACCTTAAAACACCATGCCGAAGATCCTGTAATTCTTTAAGGAAAAATGGGTAAGCCTCTAGTTCTTTTTGATGTGGTTACATGGGGTTGTGGCCAAGCCTAATTCTTTGTCTACTTATGCTAGGTAACAAATACATATGCAAATTGTGACCACATAAGAGATCTTGTCTAAATACAACAACACACAAAATTAGTTTACTACACTAATACTTGAGAGTTGTCAACAACATAGTTGATGCAACAAAGTTGGTACAAAGTAAGGTGCATTTGGCATAAGTTCAAGGTCACACCAACTTACCTTCATTTTTTTGTGGTAGCTTGCATCAAACAATGTTCCTCCCTGAAATAGTGAGTGGCTCCAAGGCCTACAACACGACAATGATGCCCCATGCGGAGGAGCAAATGCTCAAGATTTATTGCAAAGTGAATCTTCCTCTGAAAATAATGTCGATCCACCAAAGGTTTGTCCTCTTTTCCAAATCTTGAATGATATGCCTATTGGACAATTAAATGAAGACTTTTTTGAAAGCCAAAAGTTACAAGAAGAACTAGAAAATCCATGAGATTCATCATGCAATGGATGGTCGGAGTCAGAAGATGAAGAAGACAATGAATTCGTAGTGGAAATTTTTTTGTAGCCACCGGAACTTCTACACTCTCAGAAGTCTATCACAAACATGGCCAACAAGACAAGGAGATTATGGTGGAAAAAAGATGATGTTCATCAAGGTGCGCAGATGTTTCAAAATTACAAGGGAGAGACATCTTGGTATACTCTCGAATTGGGTGGCATCCAAGGCAAAGTGGGCAACCCTAGCAAGGACACTGTTGCATGGCAAGCGGGAGAGGGTGATCCAACCCTAGTACAAATGTCTTGTGGACAGGAGAAGCTACCAAGGCCTTACAATTGGGAGCCATTGGAGGGTAGTCCACTTAAACAACTAAAACAAGCCAACATAGGGGAACCTTTACTGATTTACTCATGTGCGTAGCTCCAAAACAATATGTTGTTGCTAGTATTCCTACTTGGGGCAATTAGAATGGCCAAATTTTCATATATTTAAGGAAGTTTAGGTTACATGTTGCAAGTAAATAAAAGAAGTGAATTTGTTGCAAGTAAGTAAAAGAAGCTATAATTTTGTTATAGTATGCACAATCTATTTAGCATAAGAACTTGTATGTGTGAATTTTATAAAAAGATTTTGTCTATCTCTGTACATTTGTTATCTTCAGATGTATACCAAGTAATAATTAGTTAGGCTATTAGAGTGGTCAAATTTTCATAATTTTGGTTTTAAGCTTTCTATAAGTCAATGTTATAAAAAAATGGGATCATATGAACATTTTGTGTTTAGAGAAATAATAATTAGTTAGAGCCATTAGAGTGGTTGAATTTTCATATGTTCAGATTTTGGATTTTGGATTTCGTGTTCTGAAATATAATCATAACAAAAATTAGAAGCCTTCTATATTTTGGAAGGGCCTACTTTTACACCAAGTAATAATTTAATAAAGAGTAATAGAATTGTCAAATTTTCATGTCTTTGAATTTAGGCTTTCTATATGTGAAATAAATATTAAAAAATGGGAATATAAGTCCTACTTTGTTGGTTAGATTTACACCAAGTAATAATTAATTAGTATCATTAGAATGGTTGAATTTTTTATTTCCAAGTGTAGGCCACCTATTGCTCAATGTAATAAAGAAGATCGTGAATGTACATACTTGTGTCTTTAGATGTACACCAAGTAATAATTAGTTAGGGCTATTAGAATAGTCAAATTTTTAAATTTTGGGGTTTCATTTTTTGATAAAAAAGATATATTTTTAAAAATTGGGAAAATATGTCCTATTTTATTGGCCTACATGTACACCAAATAATAATTCCTTGGTACTATTAGAGTGGTTGAATTTTCATACTTTGGGGTGTAAGCCACCTATTAGTTAGTTTAATAATAAAAAATTGTAAAGAAACATATTTTTTGTGTTTAGAGATGTACACAAAGTAATAATTAGTAAAGACTATTAGAATGGTCAAATTTGTGTATTTTGGAGTTTAAAGCTTCTATATGTGAATATAAAAAAATTGGGGAACATATGTATATTTTGTACTTAGAAAAATTATGATTAGTTAGTACTATTAAGAGTGGTTGAATTTTCCTATTTGGGGGTTCACCTCTAATAGTTGACTATGTAATAAAAAAAATTGTGAACATATATACTTATTGTATTTAGAAATGTACACTAGGTGATAATTAGTTAGTGCTAATAGATTGATTGCATTTTCATATTTTTGGGAGTGGGCCTTCTAAAAGCCAATTTTATAAATAAAAAAAATTGAATATATATCCTATTTTGGATGCCAAGATGTACAACAAGTGATAATTAATTAGTGCTATTAGAATAGTTGAATTTTCATGTTTTGGAATTTTGGCCTTCTATTCATCATTGTTAAAAAAAATTATAGTAACATATGTACATGTTATATTTAGAGAAGTAATAATTGGTTGATTCTATTAGAGTGCTTGAATTTTCATGTTTTGGGTCTATGCCTTCTATTCATCACTATTATAAAAAGAATTATAGAAACATATGTGCATGTTGTGATTTAAAAAATAATAATTAGTTAGTGCTTTTAGAATGGTTGAATCTTCATATTTGAGGGGCTATACCTTCTATTCATCAATGTTTTACAAAAATTGTAGAAACACATGTACATGTTGTATTTAAAGAAGTAATAAGAAGTTAATGTTATTAGAGTAGTTGAATTTTCATATTTGAGGGTCTAGGCCTCCTATTCATCAATATTCTACAAAAATCATAGAAACATATGTACATGTGTTTAGAAAAGTAACAATTAGTTAATATTATTAGGGTAGTTGAATTTTCATATTTTTGGATTTAGGCTTTTTACATGTCAATGTTATAATTTTTTTTAATAGAAACATTTGTACTCAAGGAATGAAGATGGCATCAATTTTAGAAATGTATATCAAGTAATTTTTCTTCTCTTTGTATATTTTTGGTTTGGAAATGCTTGGATACAATTACTAATTATTGCAGTTCTAGGCAGCATACAAGGTTTGGTGAACCAACCTTTGAGAACGATTTATTGAATGAGGATGGTATCAATTTATATGAGCATAGACATTATCCGCTAGCTCATGAGCTACCAAAGGATGATATGCCAACCGTTGAGGTATATGTCAACCCCCATATATTGCATGAAAGAATAGAGGTTCCACAAAGGAAGGTAGAACATGTTGCTACTATGTTGGATAATTCGTTAAAAAGTGAGGATGCATATGATGGGGATGCAAGTAGTGATGGAGGGGACCAAAACAATCCAAATAGTGTGAAACATAGGTTTCATGACTTGACATGGTCACAATCCAATTTCACTTTTCTTCCAACACCAAAAATATTTATAGGCGGAGGGGTGCCTACAAGAGGTTTTCCAATAATGCCTACTTTTATGCAATTGTTTTCACTGTTTTGGCCTTAAACTCTCTTGAGTAAAATAGTAGTAGAGAGTAATTATGCATTATGCATAATTAATCATTATGCAACTATACCAGATGAACATGGGAAAACAAGAGGGGGGCATGATTGGATGCCTTTGAAGGTTGCAACTTTGAAGGTCTATTTAGCAGCTCACATGTATATGGGAGTAAAGAAACAATCAAATGAAAAAACATATTGGAGCAAAAAAAGTTCTTTCTTTCATTGTCCTTGAATTTCAAAAATATTTTCAAGAAAAAGGTTTGAAGCAATAATTGGATGTCTACATATCATCAACCCATCTAGCTATGTTAGCAATCGAGATGTACCCAGTTATGATAAGATGGGTCAAGTGTGTTGGTTTGTCAATGACATTGGAGATAGTTTCAAGCGTGAGTGGGCATAGGGAAAATATCTTAATATTGATGAAATGATGATATGATACAAAGGCTTGTATTGTCCAGCTAAGTAATATATGCCTAAAAAAACACAAAAATGGAGCATCAAGGTTTAGTTCTTAGTAGATTCATCATCTAAATATGTTTTTAATTTCAAAATATATTGTGGGCCCAACCATCATGGAGTACAAGAAATACCACCCATTGTTCATGTAGAAGCAAACGTGGCGCACAATGTAGTGATGACTTGCATGGCTTGGAAGGAAAAGGACATGTTGTCATGGACAATTATTTCTCTAGCATTGACTTAATTATGGAGTTGGCCACACTTGAAATTTATGCCACCAGCACTATGAGGTCAAGTCGTATGGGCCTACCAATAAAATTGAAAGTAGTTAGAAATTGGACAAATTTGCCACAAGGTACGCTACAATGGAAAATGCATGAATCTTATGGAATTGCATGCGTATTGTGGAAGGACAAATGCCCAATTCTTCTCATTTCTATCCATTTATTGCCTATTAATTTTCCATGTGTGCTGGTACCTACAATTCTTCAAAGGAATGGGGCAAGAAAGGACCAAATCTCAACTTCTCCCATACATTTGGAATATACCACCCACATGAGGGGGGGAGGGGGGATGTGGCAGACCAACTTAGAGCATCATACTCTAGTCAAACTTGGTGGCATCAAGTTTTTTTATTTCCTCTTAGACACAACAATGGTCAATAAGTATATAATGTACCTAGCGCTCTTGCATCAACACTAGTTTGACAAGAAAAAAATTATTCACCTTCAATTCAAGGCCAATTAGTGAGATGTTCTTATTCAAAATTAGCATGGCCAAGGAACTAATGTGGATGAAGAAGAAGAAGATGCACAACCACATATGCCAACCTTGAATTGATTGAAATGTCCATGCCTAATATATGGAGACTCTAAGTGTAGCTACTATTGCTAGAGTTGCAATCGGGTGTTCTTGTGCCTAAATCAGGGATGCTTTGAGGAGTATGACTATAGGCCCCAAAATCCTAGACAAGCCAACTATAACCAAAGAGCATAAGTTGAATTCAATATTATTTTACTACAAATAGTTGGGAAATGGTCTTTTTGACCTACATGATTTTTTTTTAAACCTTTAATGTTTTTTCCTTCAATTTTCTATTTGCTTGCTTCTTTAGAGTATATTTTTATACACCATCCCTCTTTTCCCACACATTCTAAGTATATTTCTATATAAGCCTTCTATATTGTTGTCTTTACCTTTTTTTATTCTTTTTATTTTACATAATATTTTCCTTCTGTTGTATAGGATTTACCTTGTAGTCTATATTTTTCCAAACTTTCTATAATTTGGCTTTTATATTCACAAATTTTCTTGTTAATATTCAAGAATTATTTACTCAATCTCTCTATTTTTTTTTCTTACCAAAGTTTCTAAGTTTTTTTTGTACAACTTCTACACTTTTGGGTATACCAACCTCCTAAAAAATTTCTTAGGGGGGATGAACCACTACCATTTGTGGGAAAATTTAGGAAGACCAAGGAGAGTTGTTGTGGAGTAAAAGGAGGTGTTGTGGAGTAAGGCAAAGCTCTTGTGGAACAAGGTAGAGTTACCATAGATTTATGGGGTAAAATGGAGCTACTATAGAGTTGCTATGGAGTAATTGTGGAAGCAAATGGCTTGGCTTAGGGGCCCATTTGAGGTTCTATAAAGCCTAGCTAAGAACATTTTTACTATGGTTTTTATGTTTTTAATGATTTTAATGCTTTTTTTTATGGAAGATGAAGTTCTCACATTCTTCTGTTTCCATTTTTTTTCAAAGCATCCTTTTTCTTCTTACAAATATGTATGATATTCATGATTTGAATGATGTGTACAACCTATCCAAGTGTGATTTTACTATAAAAATAGTAAATGGGCTTATAAATATCTCCTACGAAAAATGAGTTATAAGCCTTTTTCTAATTGATACCCTTCAAGTATATGGTGATCCTTTGGAAGTCATTCTTCACACAATACATATACCTCATACTTGAAAATCATGTAAATAATCCTACACAAAGAAAAATGGAAATGAAAATAACAAATGAAGTCATGAGCCTTATTCTAATGTGTGCCCTCGAAGTATATGGTAATGCTTTAGAAGTCATTCTCGCACAAATCATATACCTTATATTTGAAAAGTATGCAAAAGAAACTAAACAAAGAAGGATGGAAATGAAAATAGCAAATAAAGCTATAAGCCTTGTTCTAATTTATACCCTCCAAGTATGAAGGATGCTTTGGAAGTCATCTTCACACAAAACATATACCTCATACTTAGAAAGTGTGCAAAAAAAACACTTCAACCATGAGCATCATTGTAATTTATAGCTTCTAAGTATGAAATTTATTTTGGAAGTCATCTTCACACAAAATATAAAAATATAAAATGAAATTATATATACACGCATACACTCACAAAAAATAAATAATAATAATAATAATAAATTAAAAAATTAAAAAAAATTAAAAAAAATTAAAAAATTAAAAAATTAAAAATTATATATATATATAATGTAAAAGATAAACCTTTAATTTTTAATACAATAGTTATTTATAGATGTGAGGTCTAAAATTAAATCAAAACTAATATCCAAGGAAGTAGTTTGTATTATTTTGTATATGTTCTCTAGGAATCAAAGTATAGATAATTGAAGATCCTAACATCTATTGATTTCAAGAGAATTTGTAGAAAAATTTAAAAATTTGGTTTAGGAAATTTTTTCTAGTTTTCAAGTTTTCTGCATTATTTGAAAAGATTTTATTTATGCCATGTAGATAATTTATGTAAAAGTTTTAAAGCTAAATATCTTGAAAAAAATTCCTTTGACTTTTCAAAAGTATGAAAGAACCGTAATGTAAAAGGTTTCTTCTCACTTTTCAAAAGCATGAAAGAACTCTAATGTAAAAAGTTCCTTTTACAATTCAAAAAAGTAAAAGAACTCTAATATAAAAAGTTCCTTTTACAATTCAAAAAAGTAAAAGAATCCTAATGTAAAAGGTTGCTTTTACATTTAGACATAAGTCTATAAAATAAATACAATGATTCATAGAAAATATTATTTGTCTTTATCAAATTGAATTTATTAATAATTATTTGTTATTAGTAAGTTTGAATTATATTAATTACATTTATAGAGCTATTAAAAATCCATCATGATGCAAGCTAATGTGAGCATGAAGCGCAAAGCTCATGCAAAAGCGCGGCATGAGAGAAGTTTGAAGAAAACATTTGAAAGAATAGGTCCACATGAAGAAAATGAATGTGTTGTGATTGCATAATCTTGCAATTTGGAAGATAGTGCTTTAGATGGAACGGTGATGATTGAGATTCCGGAAGGATATTTAGTGCTACACCAAAACAAAGTAGCCATCCAAGACAAGAGTACCAAAGAGATAGTGCCAATCATTTCATTCACAAAATTTGAAGATATGAAATCTTTGAAAGAATATGAAGAATTCGAAAAGCTAACAATGTCACTAGCAAAATTGAGGAAGGGAGGCTTTGGCTTCATAAAAAATAATAAGGTACAAGTACATGGAAAGATGTTTGCATTAGGATAGAGAGGTGCTATGGATGCCGGATACTCCTTAGGTCACTATATCATGGGGCGTAGCATTACAAATTCTGGAGCCATTGTAGATGAATGGGAAAAGGATCAAGTGGAGTTGGTCAAATGGATTTCTGTTTTTTTCAAATAAAAATTCATAGAACTAGCATCAGGCCTTTATGAAAAACCTGTCGATGAGGTATTACAAGTGGGTGTTCCTTTATTAGGCCAGACACAATTTATAAATCTTGAACAAAACTCTGTAGGATTTTCAAGCACATTCACTTATACAGTCAATGATTTTTACAATACCATTCATCAGGATCATGATCATAATTCTCATATGTATGGAATTTGGGCACCAAAAATAGAACAAAATGGGAAATTAGCAAAAGCAAGTGATGAGTTTAATTGTAATGGAGGGTACTTTGTTGTTCCTAATTACAAACTCTATGTCAACTTTGGACAATGTGATGGCATTGTCCAAATAATTTGGCAAGCAAAAAACAAACTTCTATACCACTTCACAATCAAAAACAACAAAAAATTTACTCGTGTTCAAACATCTGTCCAAATTCCCAAAAGTTTGGTAGATAGAGTATAATTGCTGACTAGACTTTAGAAAACTAGAGAAGATGTGAATCCTAAAATACATGGAGTAAAAGAAATTGTTGAACAAAAGAAGCAAAAACTACATGATAGTAGATAAAATACTATAGTTTCTAAGAAAATGTATTAGGGAGCCACTCACTTTGAAAATATAAAGATATACCAATTTGTAGCCCAATTTGAATAATGTATGGTTTTTGTTTTTATTTCAATTATGTGAACCTTTCTAATTTGAAGGGCAATTTGTTTACTAAGCTTCCTATTCATTTCCCTAAAGCATCTAAAGGGAAATTCATTTCCTTAGCTTCCCATTTTTTTCCATAAAGTTCTTGATTCAAGGCAATTTATTTCCTTATCTTCACATTTACTTCCCTTAGCTTCCCAATTTATTTACTTCTCCTTGAACTTCTCCCTCGTAGTTTCTCAAATTTTATCCACTTATAGGGGGATGTTTTCCTCACCTTCCATAGTTTGTTCTTGCAACCTTTGTGAATTTTTTCAAACCTTCTCAATTGTTTTCCTTACCTTCTCAAGTTTTTTTTAAAATTTTATAATAAGTTTTTCCCTCACATTCTCACATTCTTTTAGAGACCTTTTATATGTTTCTTATAACCTTTTATACATTTTCCTAAAGCTTCAACAATTTTTTCCTAATCTTAGAGTTTGTCTTTAAAAACCTTCTATACTTTTTTTGGCTTACCTTTATAATTGTGTCATAATTGTTTTGGCCTACCTTTACAATTGTGTCCTAATCTTGGAGTTTACCTTCTAATCCTCCCATTGTTTTTTTCCTTACATTTATAATTGTAACTTACTTTCTGGATTTACTTTTATAATTGTATCCTAATCTTGGGATTTATCTTTATAAACCCTTTATAATTTTTTTGCTTATCTTTATAATTGTGCATTGTTTTTTTGGCCTACATTCATAATTGTATCATAATTTTGTGGCTTATCTTTATAAACCTTCTCTATAATAACTTTGACCAATAGAAGGTCTACACCTAGAAATATGAAAATTTAACCACCGCCCACTCTAATAGTCCAAAATAATAATTACTTGGTGAAATCTCTAAACACAAAATGTACATATGTTCACAATTTTTTTTAATAACCTTGATCAATAGAAGACCTATGTCTAAAAATATGAAAATTCAACCACTCTAAGAACCTTAACTAATTATTACTTTGTGTATATGTAGGCCCCAAAATAGGACATAGGTTCCTAATTTTTTATTTATTATATTTTTGTTGATAGAAGCCCTAAACTCCAAAATATGAAAATTTGACCACTCTAATAGTCTAAACTAATTATTACTCAAATGGTGTACATTTCTAAACACAAAATGTACCTATGTATACAATTTTTTTATTTATAAAATTGAGCAATACAAGGCCTATACCTAGAAATATGAAAATTCAACCACTCTAATAGCCTAAACTAATTATTACTTGGTGTACATCTCTAAGAATAAATTATACATATACTCACAAATTTTTTTTTATTACATTGACCAATAGAAGGCCTACTTTTATAAATCTTCAATAATGTTTTCCCTTACCTTCATAAAGGCTTTAGAATGTTTTTGTTCACCTTTAATTTCTTGGCTAACCTACTAGCAGTAGTAACAATAGTTTACACAAATGAAACAAAATTACACTACAAATGAAAAAACAAAACTTACACAACGGCTAGAGGTGTCTTGGCGAGGACCAATCCTTACCATATAATCTTTGCTTGCTTTGGTTTTATTTTTTATGAAAAACATGGACAATTTCTATTGCAAAGTGCAAAGAGTACACAAAACTTGAAGAGCATATCCTTGATGGAAACTCTTCTATTTAATAAAATAATTTTTCTAAAATAATTTAAAAACTTTGATGTTTCAAAAATCATTTTTCAACTTTTACATTTATAAAAACAATTTTTAAAGTTATATATTTTCTAAAATTATGATGAAGAGAACTAAGCTAAGAACCCAAAAGCACTCGACAATGAAATTCCGTAACCACGATAATTTACTGATCAGTCTGGAGTGTTCAAATTCACTCTGACCCCACTCATAGGTGTATATTTTTGGCTCGGAGGTATCGCAGTTGCACCTTTTGTTAGGTCGAGGTGAATTGACCCCTTGCTTGTCCCTTTGGGAAAACGCTTTCATTATGGGGCATGGCTTTCTTATTTCTACGTGGCACCCATCCCAGTGCAAGATAGCCAAGCTATGGACTTTAAAAAATAGTTTGCCAAATTCCATCAGGAGCCCCTGCCACTTGCGGGCCCTGACTCACATCACTTCCTTGAACTTCTCCATTGTAGCCTGCAGTTTAACCCCTTGTCAACATTTCTAGGCATTTGTGAGGATTGGTCAGAGCTTAATGAGCAGGTTCAGGAGAAGAACCCAGCATTGGAGAGCTGCACAAAAACCCTGAAGCATGTATATAACGCTGTGATTGTATTTTCTTTTCACATTTTCACATTTTCATATTTTTTTTAGGAATGTTGATTTCTTGTGGTAAAGTAGGTATAGATCAATGTTTTTACCATTCAGATTTCGTATCAGAAGTGATTTGAAGGACAAGTTCATTCATTGGAAAAATGCTAGTGTTCACTAGTTTTGCCAAACCTATGTCTACAATGATGCCGTTTTCATTATGTTCTACTTTTGAAATCACTTTCAAAATTTTAAGGCATGTTTCTAACTTGTAAAAGAACCACAATACAAGGAGTAACCATCAAAATGGAATTTTATACATATAGAATTCAGTAGTCTAAGTGCGTCTGCTCGGGATTTTTGCAGTGAAAAAAAAGAAATTTGAACTTTGAACCCTTGGATGTCACTCAAGTCAAGGAATTTATGGTCAAAAATTGGCAAGTAGCTAAATAGTGAAGACAAGTTCAAGATCTTACAGTTGGAAACTAAATTTTTTTTTGTCATTTATTGCCTATTTTTCACATTCCATAAACACCCCTTTTTTGACTACTTTCTACTAAACCGCTCCCAAAACCTTTAGGGGTTAACTTATAAGGGCACAATTTTAACATCCTTTTTTTTAATGCCTATTTGGTGCCATTGCACTACAATTTTTCTATGCACAATTTCAATGCCACTTCAAAAGACATGTTACGTAACAATATTTCAATGTCATTTTTTCATCATTTTGACATTCACATATTCATTGGGCCATTTTAAAGCCAATTAACTGTCATTTTGGCACCATCATTTTTAAATTAAAAAATAAATAAATGTCATCTTGGTACAAATTATTGTACTCTGAAAGATAATTTCTTAATAGTAGCTTATTGTAATGTTCTTCTTCATAGGCTTGTATTATCTTTTGTATAGTAGTATTTGAAATTCAATGAATATAGATGGATTTTGGTTTACTTTAGGAACAATCACAGAAATTGATAGTAAATTATTAAAAGAGTATCTAAAATTAACAACTGCTAAGACATGGACTTAGTTAATAAATAGTTTGTATCACATTATAATTATTTAGTATGTAGAATTTAGGTGAATGAAGTTTGGATACTAATTAGCATATGTAGGTGTTTAATTATCTATTGTTGATAATTAAACATTCACAACCAAGTTCTTAAATTAGAGTGAAAATTCTATACTAAGCGGGTGTCTAACATTGATTCATTGTGCCTTCCAAGCAATATATTTTTTTTCCTAAGTACCTAAATGCATACTACTACTTGCAGAAAGAGCTCCAACCTAGGCCTAAGCGCAAGAATTAATTTGGACAAGGAAACTAACTAGGCCACGGTGATTTTTTAATAAAAATAGAGACATTCTAAAATTTAGCAATCTCATATAGTAAAGAGCTCATGCCATTTAAAAAAATATAAAATTCATAAGAATCTAATAGTCTTAGCAAAAGTTATGTGCAATTGAAGTTTGATTGCTAATTCATACTTTAAACTTCATCCATGTTTTTTCTAAATGCTCCTAATTTCAATTTTACTTAAGATTGTTATATATGGGTCTAGGCTAGGGTTTATATACTAAAATCCGAATTTGGCCATGGATGGATGGATCCTATCTAATTTCATCCATTCTTTAGTTTAGACATCATCTTTCATTAACTTTTCTAAGTACTTTTCTAATTTCTTCCTTAAATTTGAATTAGATCTAAACTTCTCTAAATTACTTCTATCCACTTCTAAACCTAAGAATTTGCTTAGTGAACCAAAGCCTAATTTAGTTTGCTAATCATTGACTATTCTAAAGGGGTGAATTTAATAGAATTTGTTACTAATTTTAGATCCTTTACATTTATATTTTGAAAGGATTCTACCTTCATGTACAATTTCACTTGGAATGAACTATATTTAGACCTATTATTCTTTAAATGAAATTTCATTGTAAAAATAATTTTTTGTGAAATGTCAAAATGTCTCATTTTTTTAATAGGAAGAATGCACATCTTAACTAGAATTACATATTGCAAGTTCCATGAATTTTAAATTTTTATTGATTATAATCTTATTGATTAAAATTTGACCTCAAAATTTTGACTTTTTAATTTTTTTACTCTATAAATTGCAAAAAAATAAAATAAAAATTCATTTTTGCATTTTATTTTATCTTTTTGCAATTTATGCTGTGCAAAATAAATAAATAAAAATTAAGAGATAAAATATTAATCAATAAGATTTCAATCAATAAAAATCTGAAATTTATGAAACTTATAATATGCGATTCTAGTCAAGATATATATTCTTCCTATTTTAAAAAATGAGATTTTGACTTTTCACAAAAAAAATATATTTAGAAATTTCATTCAAATAATAATAGGTCTAAATATAGGTTCATTTTAAATAAAATTTTACACAAAGGTAGAATTCCTTTTGTTCAAGAATATAAGGTCAATTTTTACTTCATAATTTTAGTTTCTTGATTTATTAGAACAATTTATATAGTGGCCCCAACTACTTTTGGAAGTAACTATACTTCATTGAAATTCAGTGATAAGGATGGGTGGAGAGTTTTTGTTTTTTAAATAAATCCATTGTTCATCATGAATTCTCAAAGAGAATGAGATATTTTGAAGATGAGAACTTGACCGCTCACATTCCAAATGTAGGAATTGTGTGCAAAGTAGAATTCCAAACCTCATTTTGGCATAGTAGAATAAAAAATTTCAAATCATTTTGAACTAAAAGAAATTGTGAAATCAAGCCAAGGTTCATTTCCAAAAATCCATTTGATGTTTTGAGCCCTCAATCAAAAGTTATGAACAAATTTCAAAGTGGATGTTTGAAATTGTCCAAAAAAATGTCCCTTCCAACCTCTAGCAAATTTGTTTGTAACTTTTTATTGGAGGCTTAAAATCTCAAATGGATTTTTGGAGATGAAAGTTAGCTTCATTTTCTACAATAAATTAGTCAAATTTTTTTGAAAAAAAGTAATCTATAGTACCTAAATGAGGTCACAATTTCTACTTATAAAGTATGAGCAGTTGAGCTCTTACTAAATCCTCACTCTTTACAAATCCCATATGGGTTATCCTACCTCCTACCACCCCTCTTGTTTAAAGGCCTTGTGTTTCCCTCTCTACAGTCCTCATGGTATGTGACATTCAGATTACATCTGTAGATATATTTTGAATAAATTGGAATGAAGTGGTGGATTTTGCCAATTAAAGCTCAATTGTTGTGTATATTGAATTAATTTGAATGTAATGCTGATTTTTTTCAAAGTTACATTTTAAAACCAAGAATCTATTTGGAAACTTTAATTAATAAATCGGCATCAATTTGTTGGCCGTTGATGTGGCAATCCAATCCGCTTGGTATATCTAGTGATGTGGCAACCTTGTATGCATGGCAGCTTCAGCCTATGTGGCAGCTTATGTGACAAATTATTGAATAATAATAATAATTTAATTTGACCAAACGAAGATATAAAACCAAAATAAAAGTGTTGATTTTTGTCCAAACCAAAATGTCCTAATCAACTATTTTAACCTAAATATAAGAGTTGATTATCATATTGGATTGGATACTGTTTTTTCTTGTAGTGATTGCAGTGCAAGTTGTTGTCTTTTGCCTTTGCAAGGATGTGCAAGGTTTATCATTCGAGGTATATTTGTTATACATCTTTTGACTTTGACATTTGTTGAAAATTGTTTTTTTTTTAACCTTTTGACATTGAGTGTCTAATCCCTTGTTTTTGGGTGGGCTTTTGAGGATAGATATTATATCATGGCTTCTTTTGGATTTGTAGGGTATACCATTCTTCACCACATATACTCTTCTATGTTCAACATTGAGGTATGCCTTGATGTAAATTAATGGTTTACAAAATTTGTATTTTTTTCTAAATAGATTGCCATCCATTGATTCAATTCAAACCTTGTAGCTAATGTTACATACATCTTGCTCTTATTCTTTCAAGACAATGGCCATACATTCTTAGGAGTGTTGGCTATGTGGTTTCTACAACTTAGCTTGTGATACTACAAGATGCTTTGAGGCTCTTTTGAAATGAAACCATTGTTCAAGTATGAAAAGGAGAGTGAATGTGTTGGATGTGTGGTGTTCCTACTTAGCCTAGGAGCATTATAGGATGCTTTGATGCATTTCCCTTTTTTATACTTCTAAAAATTGAGTTCTATTTATGCACATGTAGAAAATTTAGAATTCTTCGCTTGATTCATGTTTGTTGTAATAATATTTTAATCCATGTGTTTTATTTTGTTGTATAGGATGTGGAAGAAGACCAAGTCTAAAGTAAAAAAAATAGAGTGTGAGAATGGAAAAAAGTTAAGGAAGATCCAAAATGTAAGAATTAAATTATATTACATGTTGATATGTTTTGTTGCTTGTATTGAAGATGTATTCTTTCTAACCTATATCTTTGCTATGTACTAAATCTAGTGATAAGTTTGTATACCATTGCATATTGGAAATGTTGTTTGTTCTAAATACCAATGTTCCTCAAATTTCATTTTTTTTAAAGTAAAGTGTTAAGTGGCTCTACTATAAATAATGTATAGATTGTTGAATGCAATAGACTTCAACTATTTCAAAGCCTACTTTGATGTTTTATATATTTTACATTAGGTCAGATAACCCTAAACCTAACCTAAGGTGCTTAACACAAGAACTTTGGAAAATTTTCATTTTTGAATTAAAATTCTTATTCAATTATTTATTCATGAAGTTTTCATTTAATATATTTGTCACTTCTTTCCAAATAATAGTAGGGCCATCAATGATTGAATTCTTTTATATGTGTTGTATGTAGGTACTATAGATTGATAAAGTATCAATTTCTTGCAGGTGAGAACAAAAACATACTTGGAAGTGTTAGGAATTGATGGTGGCACACAGAGACAAGTTAATTTTTTTTTAATTTTTTTTAAAAATTTTCAATATGACCAAGGATTCATGGTTATATCAAATTTAAATGGAGCTAGTATTTTTAAATTGGGGTTCAACCTTTGGAAAGTGACTTGCCACTCATACAAACCATTGTATTTCATTGTAATGATGAAGACAATTGAATAGGTTTAGCTTTGTATCACATGATTACAATTGTAAATACTTAGGTACTGAATATACATACATATATATATATATATACATACATACATACATACAATTTTCTATTATCATCACTATTAGAATTTGGTGTATTAATATCTTGTTAATGATTTGTTAAATGCCATTTTGACATTTGCATAGAAAATTGCATAAATGTTTGAACAAGAAATTTACTTTGATGGTGCATTGTTTACTACTCTATTTGTACAACTATAGTATTAGCATTGAATGTTTTTTAGTATTATTTTGTATGATAATTCAACACCAAAAGTTCAAGATGTTGGCATATACCATTTCAATATAGTATTAGTGCAGCAATTACAGGTTGCTATTATATTGCTATTTTATAGCTATTTGAACATCAAAAATACATTGATGAATGTCATTTTATTGAAAATATAGTTTGGTTTTTGTACAATTGTGCTGCCATTTTAACGTCAAAAGTCATCATGTTAGAGTTTTCAACAATCTAAAATTGTTATATTTTAGCACCAAATTAGTGTAATTGAGGAGCCATTTCATCATTGAAATACATGGTGAATTATTGTAGTCTAAGTTACATGTTGTCACTTCAGAGCACAAACGGTACAATTTTTACATCAAAATTACCTAGCATTAATCTTGATCTATTCTAACATCAAAACAACATCTAATCATTTGAGTGCTATTTTAGCAATAGAACTAGCAGTTGGCGCTTGCTATGCTATGCATTTATCATTAGAATTTTATAAGAATTTTTATGTATTAGATAGAATGCAAAATAAAAATTTCAATAAATCTTCAAATAAAAATGACCAAAATCTTTGTATAATTTTTTTTATAAGTAAGCATATATTGAAATATACACTAGAAATTTATTGAATGAATGAAACATATGCAATGGTGAGTACTATAAAAGATACACATACATTAAAATGCAGTAGAAAGTTGACTCCATTGTTACAAAAAATGGCAACCCAAATTGAAGAATTGAAAAAAAACTTATAAATCTCAAAAACTTTATAAACAACTTAATTGTTTTGAAATCCAAAATCGCTGCAATTGAATAAATTTCTCAAAATTATTTGGTAGTAGCAATAGAAAATTGAAATCATGAAAGTTCAAAGCTCACAAAAGCACAAAATCATAGAAGTGCAAAGAAGTATAAAGCCAAGAGAAGCAATGGATTTGCTACCTCTATAATATCATCCTTTGGATCCTCTTTAATATCACCTTAATTGCACCAACTACATTATTTCTATAATATCATCCTTTGTAAAAAGTGATATTACAGAAGTGATTGCAAAATCGTTATTCTATTTCTGTAATATCACATTACGTGAAAATATGATTTCTATATACGTATGATTGAAAATATTTTTACAAAATATTTAAAATAATTATTTTAAAGACTTATTGAAATCATTATCATGCATTATATTCAAATATATCAAAATTTTACTAATATGTGATACAATGTATGCGTAGCATAGCAAGCACGAGCCCCTAGTATTAATGGTAGCATTTATGATACTACAAAGGGAGTGATGATTTTAATAGTATGATGATAATCCTTTCTAGCACTAAAAAAAATTGATGTTTTTTTTAATGTTGTAAAAAATGTGCTCAAATGCCAAATCAAACACAAAAGGTGTTTGCATTGACATCACCTAAAATCCATTATAACTAATAGGCCCCAAATGTGGTAAAATCGCAAAAAACATGCCCAATTTGAGCTTGTTTTTTTCGAACATCACAAAAAACATGGTCTTCTAAACTCTCCAAAATGTGACATTTTGATGCTATGTAAGCCCCACATCGGCAAGGAAAGCTATATAGGATTTTTTCATTCAGCCCATCTATGATATAGCACTTGACGTGGCACTTGATGTAGTGGCAGGAAAATGATGACGTGGCATGCCTAATCAACATACTTTTATGTTGTTTGAAAATTTTAATGCTGCTTTTTGAAACATCAAATTAGATGTTTTTTGAGACATCAATTAGTGCATACTGTAGGGCAAGGCCAACAAAAAATAATTAGTCAAAATAAGTGAAAAAATAAAATAAAAACAAAAAGAGAAATTGTAGAATTTACTAAGAATTAAAGAAAGTTTACCATCTACCATCAAAAGAATTTTTGATGGCAAAATGAAATAATTCTTTTATTGAAAATTTGTGAGAATGAAGATTACAAAGGTCATATTTGTATCTATTCTTTATTTATGGTGAGACAATAGATATGGCATAACTAGAATATGAAAACTTTGCCATTGTACATTTGACATTGTTTCAAACGTCTAGACATTGATTCACACATTTTGATGTTGTTTTTAACATCTCAAGGTTGTTTCTGACATCTAAATCATGTTGTTGCAAATATTTTACATTGAATATAATTCTTGTTGTATACATCCCATATGGATTGTTTCACTTCCTACCACCCTACTTGTATAAAGTTCATCTCTTTTCATTCATAGTGTTCATCCATCCATTTCTTTTTCTTTGCAAAGCATATCATGTAGCTACCTTTTTCCTAAATTTTTCACATATGGTCAACATTTTACTATAGATCATAGTAATTCTATTAACTTATCCGTAGTTAAAATGGGTTTATTGTTGACATGGCAATCTATGTTGTTTTGGAAGTCCCAAAAAACATCAGTATAGCTTTAGTCATGTCAAATAAAATGTCAATGTCAATGATAACATCAACTTGGATTTATAGTAATACGACAATTTTCTTTGCAACATTCACAGAAATCTACCTTGTTAAGCAAAATGCCCTTTAACATCTTCATGTTTTTATCAAACATTGCGCATTAGTGGCTGAACACAACCCAAAACGTGGATTTCTTATAGTGTAGAGTCCAGCTTGCATTAATCTAGCACCTATTAATATGACATCACATTGACATTAATCCCCACATTAAGTTAATTGTTTGTTGTTTTGATGTCAATATGGCACCCTATTCACATGCCCTAAAGTTCTTGATGAAGTTTTATGAAAGTGAGCTGGCGTGATTTCCCAATGTATAGTCAGGTCCAATTCATTTACGAATTTTGAATCTTGTTGAAAATTTGGATAATTTTGGGAGGCCTGTGTGCACTCAAATATGAATGGAATTTCAAATTTCAAATTGCATTAGAACCATACTGAAGTCTACTTTACCACCATTACAAATGCACATATGTAATTGAAAATCATACAAAGAGTTTGATGTTCTTTATATACTATCTCCCATTTGGTGTTACCACCATTTGTGAAAATTACAACTTATAATTTCAGGCACATATTAGAAATGAATCTTCACAATTGCTTTTGAGACACTTGATCACATGCCACTTGAAAATTTTGTATCACTTTTTGTTTTTTCTTCACCCTAATGCAAGCAGAATGCAAGAAGTCTTTCACTATCTTCTATGAAATGGGAGATAGTGTGTAAAATCAATCCAACTTGTAATATGATTTTATATTATTCATTTTCCACTTGTTATTAAGTTGAAGTAGACTTCAATGTGATTCCAATGAAATTTGAAATTTGAAAATTGATTCATTTTTGAGTAAGCTAGAGCTTCTTGAAGTTGCTGAAATTTCTAGTGAGCCTGGTCTGAAAAATTCGTAAATGAACTGGACCTGACTGTACACTAGTGAGAATTACAAACGAGGGCAACAGTTTCTCAAGAACAATAATGAGGTTCTATCAACTTTCAGACCGTCCCACCACCCTGCTCTTTCAAAAAAATTCATGGAACAAATGTCTGTATATTAAAGTCAAGAATGCTTTTGTCAATTCAATGGTACACATGAACATGTAATAGGCCTCATGATTTATCGCGATAGAGATCAGAATCTAGAACTTTGAGTTACCTCACTATTCAGAAGCCACACTTAAATGAAGCTCCAACCAAGTGAAATTTGGCAAGGACAGTACAGAAATCACCACAAAAATGAATTCTTGTGGTGATACCTCACTTTCATTGAAGCGATGATGGAATTGAAGCTGATGTTTGTGTAAATGCTCACACGGAAAACACCAAACATTCAAACTCAAAAGAAAAGCTGAATATGGCGAATTTCATTAAAATGGCGGTATTCCAAATGCCATTCACATCTTGACATCTAGGACAGATATACATTGCTAACATCTAGGTCAATTTTAGATGTTAGAAATCTAGGACAAACATAGATATTAGACCAAGCAATCTAAAAAATTTAGGACTAATATAGACTTTAGATATCTAGGAGATTTGTAGATTTCAAAATTCTAATACTATTATAGATTCTAGTATTGAAAAAACACTTTAGACTGTGTGGTCTGAATTGCTAAAATTGCCAATTTAGCAAAATGGTGCTATTTTAATGAAATTTCCCTTAAATCCTAATTTTCTAGATTCGTTCGTTTTAAATGAATGTTTTTTTTTGTTTTTTTTTCCTATGGTGTTGTGTAGAAAGTGGTTGTCTCAGAAAATCACAGGGATCTTAACTACGACTAAAATTGGCTTAGGAACATAAGTAAACATAGTCGCATAAAATTTTGCAACTTGTAAGTTGAATCTTCTACACTATCATAGAACTTCTTCTTCAAATTGTTTAATGTTGGCCTATCTTGTAATAACGCTAATTAGGTTCAAAAGTCAAAATAGGTGATAAGAAACCACAAACTTCAAACAGATAAAACAAGATGGCTAGACTACGAACTAAACTGTTAAAAGAATTAGTGTTGTCAATTTTTGTAAAGTCTAAATGAAATCAATGATAGTCTTTGGAAAGCTAATACAATTATCTACTTTTCCTCCAAATTTAAACTCATTTTAACACTCTAACCAATTTCTATAATCATCTAAAATTTCCGCTTTTAAAATTGAGGGTAGCATACCCTTCTTTATTTTGTCACTCATAGCTCTCTCATATAAACTCTAAATAGAATGAATGATAACTTCATAAAAATTCAATACAATTTTCTACACTCTCTTCAAATTTCATTGCAAACAAAAGATTTGTCCATTTTTTATGGTTGGTCAAAATCTTTATTTTTTTACATAGAAGGCAATAGACCTCCTTCCACTTGTACAACTTCTAATTGACAACTTTAAATTAAGCAAGTGAGATCAATTTAAAAACATATTACCATGATATACAAGTTTTCTAATTTTTGTTTTAAAATTCTCCAAATACCACACACTCTATGACTTCTTAAACATTTAGGTCTTAAGAAGCAATAACAAGAGAGACAATAAATAGTGTCATTTTTCCCTCTATCTTATTTTCTACCTAAACTATATAAGCCAAATGGATTTCAATCTATATCTTGACCATGTGGCTCCTCTAATACACATTGGTCATGAATTTTGACCATAAGACTAATTTCATATCCCTAGTTAGAAGATAAATTACTCTAGAGTTAGTAATAGATGAATAAATTGAATATTTCTCTCATATAACTTTATATGCACAAAATTAATTAAAAAAAATACTTCAAGTATAGAATAAAGAACTGAGAAATTAATATATATTTAATAAAGCTAAAAAATAGAGTTTCAATTAGAATATCATTCCATCTGCAAGAACTTGAGGATGTATTTGATGGTATCATTGACATAATTTGTACAATTTGGCAATTTACCTTAATGAAAAAAATTGACTAGCCTTTTTAATCATTGTTGATGACTATGACTCCTTTTGATAAGCCTCACCATACAATAATATTGATCATCGTTTAAACCTTTAGAACATTCTTTAAATGTCATTTTATAATTGTTGGGCTCAACACATGCAACCTGCAAAAATGATCACCAATGTCCAAGTATCACTTTGAAGATTCTTGTATCATTGTTGCTCTATGCAAGGTTGTTTAGGTGGTCGAGATGGTGGAGCTTCATTTTGTGATTGTCCTCGCGGCAATAAATGATCTAATGGCAGTTGAAGTGATCTGACAGTTGCAGTAAAGAAAATTCAAACTCAAATTCTAGTTGAGATTTTTTATCTTAAGTCTTAAAAAAAATTCTCTAGTTTGATTGTAATCTAAGTTTTGCCAAATCTATAAAAATCCAAGGTAATACTATAGGGATCCAAAATTTAGAGAATAGTTAAATAGTTTAATGTAATTGTGGCTAAAGTTACATGTATTTTAGTTTTGGATGGGATTTATTATGATATTTCACAAATATAGGGAAAATTTGTATGCACTCTTATTCCCAAGGATACAATTTTGTTGCCAATCCTTCAAATAATACTATGGATGAATGAGTGTTGTCCCTATCTTATCTAATATTCTAGAGGATATTTTAGCAATTTGTCAAATTTGTCTTATGCATGCCCTAGCAATCTAAGCAATGCAAAAATATTTATATATTTATATAAACATTTATACAAAGAAACTTGTACACCAATTCCTTAATTATTGGTTAAAAATGATATTTGACAATTTGTCAATCACTAATTAACTAGCCTACTTAATACTTTAGATGAGTAGCAAACTGTTCTAGTGCTAAAGCAATTCGTCCCTAGCTAAATGCAAAGCATGAGTGTATAATACATTCTCCTTGGACAAATTTTGACTCCACAAACTCAAAAACAATTTGCATACATACCCATGTTACAACAACCAAGTCTGTGTACATGTCTCCAAGCTTGCAAATGGTCATTTTGAGTTGAGTCATTTGCAGAAACGACTGGCTTCTCTCTCTATAGAGGCACTTCAACGATGAAAAATGATGGTGTGCTGCTCAAATTCAGCTAGACTCGCCTTGGTTTATCCACTGCACTGACTATCCTGTTATTAGTGTGACACTAACTTTGTGCTCTCACTAACTACTAGGTGAGGGTAAATCAGTGAAGCTTTGTTCCTAGTCGTAATTAAGTCTGCGTGAGAAGAATGCATTGGAACTAGAAACTACTGCTTGAACCATCAATGGTAGTCCTGATAACCCTCGAGTGCGTGTGAGTGTGTGACCTTGGAAACGAGGCCAGAACTTCTCGTTGTTGTTTGCAAAAAACTGTGCGAACATCGGTTTCAGATATAAATCAAGGCTAATTAATGCAGAGGCACAGAAACTGTTGCCTGCAATCCACAAGACCAGTGTTGCAAACCATCATGCAACCTTCAGAGACTTGATGACCTCAAAGAGTCCATACTGGTTGGTAGCATTTCACCTCGGCTTCTGAAAGAGGAAGTGCAATCTGTCCTTCCGGCAAAAACTCAAGCATGACAAAGCCACAAAGGAGTTTCCACAGAAGGGTCTGATCTCTACTCACTGAAACTTTCATGTGATCACCACATGGACAGAGGTAGGAGATTCAGGGCTACGGAGGACATTTCCACGGGAGTTGGTGGAGCTTTTCTTTGCAAAACAGCCTTTTTCTTGGATCCTTGAGCCGCGGGAGTGCTCAAAAGCAGGATGCACAGAGAATGTGAAGTAGTGAGTCATTAGAGAGAGTTGCCAGAGTAAGCAAATGGCCACACACTGATGCAAAGACAAGACACCAAAATCCACTGTCACGTTTGCAATGGTCACATGAAAGCAATTCCAAGTCAATTCAAGTGATAATTCTGCAACTGCATAATAACCATTACTTGTCCTGGGTGATTACAAGAAACACATGGTGATTTGGTTGTGTTTTCACAATATTCATGCTTAATTTTCTACAATACTTTAAAATTAGGAAAAAAAACTAATTAAAAAAAATATGACCAATGTATACACCTTTAAGATACCCTAGGAAGATGAAGCATAGAAAAATTCTTCTAGCAGGAGAAATTTTAGAAAGTGCAAAATCTCAAGAAAATAAATATTTTGATGTTTTAATTTGTAAAAAATAGGAAAAATATATATAAATTAAAAAATGAATTTTTACATTTGTAAAAACTCTATAAAGATGATCATTCTCCAAAAGAAGCATCAAAATAATATTTTACATGTTTCAAAATGCAAGGATGGCAAATTCCGTTAAAATGGCGGTATTCCAAATGCCATTTTCACATCTTGAAATCTAGGACAAGTATACATTGCTAACTACTAGGTCAATTTTAGATTTTAGAAATTTAGGACTAATATAAATATTAGACCGAGCAATTTGAAAAATCTAAGATCGATATAGATTTTGGATATCTAGGAGATTTATAGATTTCAACAATCTAGCACTAGTATAGAAAAAACACTTTAGACTACGCAGTCTGAACTGCTAAAACTGCCAAATTAACGGAATACCATCCTTTTAACGGAATTTGCCATAAGGAGAAAGAAGCCCTCTTTGTTAACTTCAATACAACATACCTTAAACCCTACTTTTCAAATACCTTTGAATAATAGCTACTCGTTTATTCTAATATCATATAAAATATGATTTTTCTCACCAAATCCGGGAAATAGATGCACCCAACTCAAATCTCTAAACTCACACTGTTCCACTCTGTTCTGTCACAAGAAATGGCATGCAAATGTGACAAGATCAAGCTTGATATATTTGCACAGAAAAATAATAAAGTGTGGTAGGGCTTTGAGTTCGTAAATCACAGAGAATAAGATCGACACACAGGGAGATTATCCTTATTTCCCTGAAATATCAGAGGTTTCCCAGATGGAAGGAACGGGTGGAACCAGGGAAAAGCTGCGAACAGGGAAACTCCGAGGCAAAATTGTAGCCGTCAATTCTCCCCGGGTGTTGGCTACAATATTATTGTAACCGGGACTGGTAGTCCGGGATTTAGAGATACAGTAATCTCCCTATCATAGTGCAGGTTACTAGAATCTAGCAAACATAGACACTAATGTACAATTGAAGCAGAAACCTGTCTGCATTGAGAGATGTTGAGCAGATCAAGTGTATTTACAGTGTCAGGCTCGGAGAGAGGTGGTCAGCCAGTCCAGGCCTTCATGCAAGCCTTCCCCAGAGGTGCTGCAACAGCCTCGCACGAACCATTGTCGTCTGCGCATGCCGATCAACCCCAGCTTCTCCGTCACTTCCGCCACATTCATGGCCTGCGGCAGATCCTGCTTGTTCGCAAACACCAGCACCTTCACAGCCTCGAGCTCCGGGTCGTTCAGCAGTCTCTGAAGCTCATCTCGCGTTTCCGTGATCCGCTCGCGGTCTTTGCAGTCCACCACGAAGAACAGACCCTGGGCGTTCTTGAAGTAGTTTTTCCAAAGAAGACGGATCTTGGTTTGGCCTCCCACATCCCACACCGTGAAGTTCACGTTGCGGTACTAGATGGACTCCACGTTGAAGTCGACGGCATGGTGGGCACGGTGTCGACTCGCTCCCCAATCTTCAATTCGTACAACGAGATCGTCTTGCCTGCCAAACCCACGTTCCAACACGTGTTCATTTCAGAGGACTCGTGATTCTCAAATGACCTATTCGGGGTCAGCTTTTATATATATCACCAATATCAGTGAAGAACATATATTCCATGAATTGGTCAAAACATATATACTCTTGAACAATTAAAAAGAAAGTCCCCATATGACAGAGGGCCCAATTTGGGACTCTTTGTCCATTGGAACAGGTTTACGTTGCTAGCAATTGTTTTTTCCGAAGAAAACAGGAAAGCACTCGCAAGCATTCCATGGAAGAATTCCATACCAGCGTTATCAAGGCCCAGCATAAGAATTACCTTCTTCTTGTCTCCCCAGATGATGCTGGAGAGAAGCTTCACAATAATCTGCCCCATTCTTGAACCCGGTTCTTGAAACTCTAATTCAGTGAATGACGCCTGTCTAGCTAGTTTCTGTTCACAGATAGCTGATCGAATAGGGGGACGGGTTCAAAATCTGAACAATGGAAGCGAAGGAAGAAGTGCACCAGAGACTGCAACTGAAAACTGAGCTGCGGAAAACAGATCGATTCGAAAAGCCTCATTCTCTGATTGCTGGAGAAGTGTGTTATATTAGTGCACTGATGCTGGACTCATTTGTAGAATTCGAATGCAATGCAGAACGTAGCCTAGCTCCAGGCCACAGCAATGCATGGTTACGGCCGTGACGCCGAAGCGCCAATGGCATTGGTCGATCTGCAGTCAGCGTTCGATGCAGGACGTACACGGGACGAGAAGCTTGTGTTTCACGCCAATCAAGCTAGCATCACCATCTGGAAACCCATTTCTGATTTTCCGGAAGTCAAATGCATGCAACGCTGTCAGTTTGCGAAGAAATTTGCACAAAGGTTGATAGGGTCAGGGAATAGCGACATGTTCAAGCAATTAGAAGCTCCGGGTCTGGTTGACGAAGAAAACAGTAGTGAACGTGATCGTCGATCCGTCGCGGCAGGGTTGAAGGTAGATCGAAGCAGCAAAAAACGACACTGGGTGGGTGATGCAAATGATGCTTTTCTTTGGGGAGAATGTTAACCTCTTCGTGAAAAAAAATCCAACCCAAGTTGTTTCATCAATTTTTCACACTCACATGATGTTTATGAATTTTCAAAGTTGAACACATAATGCACCTACTTATGGCCAATAGAGTGAATAGACTTCTCTTGATCCCTATGCACTTCAACAACCATAATTAGGATGAATAGAGCACTTCATGCCAAATTTATATTCAAATGTCTTTTCATTCAAAATAATTCTTGGATTTTTAATTAAAAGATGACCTTTTTTTTAATAACCAATTTGATGAAATTGAAGTAAATCATACAAGAAAAAATGTGCATAAATCCCAAAAAGGATTTAGACATTAAAGGGATAAACTTGACACTTTAACCACATTTAACTACTTTTGGACTATTTAGTGAATTTTGGACAATACATTGTGGGATCTCCCAATGAGAACATCAAGGGATTTGATGATGTTTGTATAAATCTCCAAATGTTTTGTATTGATCTCCCAATGTTTTGCATAAATCTCCCATTGTTTTGCATTATTTCCTTGATGATCATTCTTTTTCTCTTGATGACTATTATTAATTTTGAACTCTTAAAAGTTCAAAAGTAGTTAAATGTGTCATCTTTTGAAGTATGAAATGACCTCAACTTCTATTCTTTGCCTATTTTCAAATTGCACTCCCATTGGTTATTTTTGAAAACTTGTGGTGTATTTGGGTGAATGAAGGTGGTCATTCAAAGTCCAAATATAGGCAACACAAATGGTCGTGCAAGGATATACCTTATAAATGGAGATTAGAAAAAATTCAAAGGCATTTTTGCCATTCTTTCATTCATTTTTTGTTTCACTTAAATGGTTCCAAAAATTTAGTTGACTATCAATTCTAGAAACATAAATTTTGATAGATTTTGAATACATTTAAATTATAATTTCTTACAATTTACAACAAAATTTCAATTTAAAGCTTGTTAAATAATCAATTTTTTCTGTAAAATCATAAATGTCTTATACATAGACAAAAGTAAATATAGAAATTGTCATGCTATTGAAAAAAAGGGTGATTCTTGCCCTTCTTTTAAACTTCCACTAAAAAATATGACCTTTAAAATGACATTCTGACTTAGGTAGTCCTTGTATATAGTAAAATTTGAATAAATATAATAAAAATTAAATAATACCTCAAATTTCTTTTGACACTCTTGAAGATAATAGGAAGAAAATGAATTTGTGATTCCTTTCAAGAGTCTATTAACTCCTAGTCCGATATATTCAAATTGTCGTATATCATATTTAACAATAATCTTGCCTAGAATGTCCGTCATATTATTTAATTTAATGTTTGAAATCCTCCTAATATTTTTAATATGATATTTGAAAACTAAACTTCTATATGAAGAGTCAAGATTCAAAGTCTGAGGGATATCTAAGACATTTTCAATATGTTTTTTCCCTTCCTTAGGATACAATTATTATTTTTTCCATCATTCTTAAGGAATTTTTTTGATAAATTTTCAAGTACTCAGACATGCACAGTGCTAAAGAAGACCAAATGCATGCAATGAGCTATGACATGTGAATATAATCTACATTGAATACTGCATATAATGAGTGCATATCAAACTAATTTGTAGAACAATGTAATATATTTCTTGATATGTATCCATCACAAGTCATAGCACATTGCATGCAATATTGAATTTAAAATAGTGAATGACAAAAATGGCAATAGATGAGAACCAATGCACAATTGGTTTTTGTTTTTTAGTACAAAACAAATAAATATTTTTTCTAAAATTATGCTTCTCAAAAAATTGAGTTGGCTATATAAATTCTATAACCACGTAACATAGCCTTTTGTATTTTATTAGAACATATGTAGCATATACTCATCAAAGACAGTATGTAGTACACTTCTTTGAATTTATTTCAATTTTTATCTTTAACAATTGCTTGTTAAATTGAGTATTATTTGTGGTGTGTTAATTATGGCTAGTGATGTATACATGTTGTAAGGTCATTGTGTTGCAACTTATAAGATATATAGGGAATTTCGTTAAAATGGCAATATTCTAGTAAAATAGTAGGAAACTATTTTGGCGGAAGGCTGAAAATCTTAGCAAAAATGGGATTGTTTTTGGAAAAAAAAGTGGTGGAATTGTGAATTTTATTGTGAATTTTGTGAGCAGTTCAACACGCCTATGCCTTTCATGCGCATATACGGTAGTGTTTTGTGGCCTCGTGTGGTAGAAAGCACTGTACAAATGGCATCTAGAATTTGCCACCATTGTACAAATGGCATCCGGAATATCACCAATTTAACGAAATTGCCCATAATATACATCTTTTATTTATAGACCATGCAATATTGTAGTGAATACTCTACCTAAATTGTAGAGTGATTCTTAGAAACATTTGTCCATTGATTTTCTAACCCTCATGATTAGAAAATGTTTTTAACCTTTAAAAGATTGTTAGAGTTTTTCATGAAAAATCATCAAAAATTGCCATTTTTTTACTACATTGGCTAAAATTGATATTAAAAACTTGTTTTTAAACTTCATCCATACAAGAGTGTATTGAGGCCGCTTCTCACATGGACCAAAGGTCGAGAGTCTGTCGGCCTCCACCAATCAAATTTTAGAAAACCCCGACTTTGGCCTCTTAACCCTTCACACAAGGGCAGCACAATCCAAAGTCCATTGCCCTCCAAAGTGCCTACATGGCAACCCTAATTCTTACGTGGCAATGGCCTTGCGACAGACTCTCGACCAAAGTTTGGGTCACCACTTTGTGGCAACCCAAACTCTAGTCGAGAGTCTGTCAAATTTACCATTCCTTGCCCATTTCTTTGGACTCTTGCCCAAAGTTTGGCCATGAACTGCCACGGCCTCTCGACTTGGTCAGCTCATGTGTGAAGTGCCCCTTAGACTATTATAACAATATGTGGGGAAAAAATGATGCCTTTTGACTACATGAATTGAAAGATTATTTTCCAATATTTTATTCTAAATTTTCATTTTTGAGCTAAAACATTACTAAATCAACAAAAAATACCCGCAAAATTCTCAATTGATAATTGTTTAAGAGTAACAAGGTGTTTTTTAAATATGAAAGATTTATGCAAGGTGTATAATAGGATTTTAAAATCCAAAGTCACTATAAGTCACCTACTAAGATTACAAAAATTGAAAAATATCTTTTGGATAGAAGATTTTTGTCATGTACAACTCTTGCATTCAAATTGTCAAATTGTATTCTTTTTGTACAAGCACAAGGATTATAAATTTTTCCAAAAAAATGTGATATATTAATCAAAATACAATTTAGATTGAAAGGATCTATTATTTGAATTTAAAATTATTTTTACTATTTACTAAAAATATTGAAGTATTTAATCGCTTGAAATTTTCTATTGCCAACTTAATTTTTTGCATATATTGGCTATAGTTTTGGAGAATTTTCTCCATATTAAAATTTAGATAATATATATTTTCTAATATTGTACCAATTTTTCATATTTTATTTTCTATAATAGATTCCAAAAGTTCAAAGTGCCATGACCCCCTTTGTAAATCTAAATATACAAGTAGAATAAAAATTCAAAATCTACTCTTTATTTATCAATTTTTAATATCCTTTTTTGATGGAATTTTCTAAATCTTCAAATGAAGAGATTGGTGGGATTGTTTAGGATTAATAAATCTATATAAAAAATATTCTCCAAGATGAAATCCAATGATAAATTCTATATCATAAATAGATCATCTTTTTCATTTTAAATAAAATTTATATTCCTATTATAAGTATTTTACAAAATACAAGAGAGTCAAAATATTTATACAAATATCCTTGTTGGCAATTTTCCTATTAATTCACAAAGTTAGAATTATCTCAAAAAAAATGTAATATAGAAGTGTGATGAAGTATACTTAATTCATACTTACATTGTTAATAGGATTTTTTAATATTTCAATTCATTTTTTAAATTGTTAAACAAAACACATTAAAAGTATGATTATTGAATAGATCACACACAATAGGTATTTCAAAAACCAAATCAATATATAAATATCTCTATAACGTCTATGAGTACCAAAGATATACTTACATTTATAAAAGGATTTGCAAAGCTTACAACTCCCTTATCTAGCAAGTTTTAATTTTTATGGAAATTTAACATACTCATAAAACACTTGATTCCAACATAACAAAGAATAAATAAATCATATATTATATGCAAAAAATGTAAAGAATCATGAAAAAACAAAGTTCTATATTTCATCAAATGTTATAATGGCGTATCTCATTTTAATCAATATGTTTTTGTCTTCTAAGATTTTATGATGAACTTTTTAGGTTAATTTAGGTGATATTTATAGACAAAAATTGAGTTGAAAGTTTAGAAAAAATTGATTTTCATTTTTTTTAAATTACTAAGTAGAAGTAGATACAAGATGGAAAGAAGTGTAAATTGTTAATAACGCTAAGATGGATTGAAATTTTGAAACTTGTCAGTTTTAACAATAGGCTTGTTTTAGCAAGCAATCTAAATCCTTTAGACTTTTTGTTTCTTAGAAGATGGTGAAAATTGTATGAAAAACAAAACCTATTTAAGTTATTTATTTAAAAAATGCTATGAGCTTATATATGAATGTAGAGCAAGAGTGTGGAGCATTAGGGTTGATATATCCTAAGATAGGATTCAAATAACTTAAACTTTGAAGGGCATTGCTATTGAATCCCTAAATACTCAACCATCTAATGGATGGATGATGAATGTTTTGAAAGAGCACTTCATCCAATTAATACTCATTGAAGAAGCTTCAAAAATATAAATGAAAAAAACAAAGAATAATCTACTTGAATCAACAATATAGATATTTTGGAAGAGTTACAATTAATATCCATTACGATGTTTAAAAGCTATCTTTAGTTTGACTACGTAGAGATTTAGATATTTGTCTACCAAGAAAAGTGCACCTAATCATTACATGTTTCTAAAATCAACCAATACACATTCTTGTTTGAAATGTACAACCGATATTCATGAGAGCTTAGGGTTGATTTGAAGTATCCTATTTTTGACAATTTGTCTTAAAATCCTTACCAATAATTGAATTTGAAATCCCCTCTTGAATATCCACAAGATCCAACACAAAATTTTACAAATCAATAACAACTATGAAGAGGTAGGGGGGTCAAAGGGGTTGAAGTATAGTGGGAGGTGTACCTCCAAAGGCTTCATGTTGTGTTTAGCACATGGCAAAAAGCCCTACCCAAATTTTTATTTAATTAGGGTGGTTTTTCCTCAATCAATTGGACAAAGGACATTAAGAAGCTTTCGGATATCCATCTAAGTGTGATCTTGCATTCTCAAGATTCCCACCAATTGTGCTAGTTTGTAAAAGAGAAATCTCACGGTGCTAAGTACTATAATGCAAGGGATTCTATTCTATAAACGGGCAAACTTTGTATGGCAAATTGGTTGCCTAGTGCTTAATACTTCACCTACATCATGGATGAATGGTCCATGCTACTATCCCACAAGGCAATTGGATGATCCTTCTGTAATTACATTACAATACCCTCCAAGAAGTCTTGCAACCCAATGTCTAGTTCTCAACTAAGTAGTTTGATTAAAGAACAAACTCTAGATAGGTAAATTTTGATACTTGATTGAGATTTATTGCCTTGGACAAGGTAAGTCATATACCTTGTTGTGACTCATTCTACTTTTTAGATATATCTTTTTTTGTGAGAGGTGGTTGATTTTGGAAACACTAAGTTAAATTTAAAGATACAATACTACACTTGAAAATTTCATTTTAGGAGATTACAAATAGTGGATTTCAACACATTTTGGAATTGAAAGGATTAACATTACTACATGCATGCTTTTAGTGATTGTTACTTGTACACATAACTTAGAAATTTTGTGAAAAAAAAATGATGTTTGTCTAAGATATTGTATATATGATGTTGCTAGGAGTTCTATAAGCAAACTTTGTAAGGTTCTAAGTATTGTGGGTTAACTTTGCACCATGACATAATGTATAATTGATTGAATTACCACCAAATTCTTTTGACTTCAATTCTATAAAAAAATATTGAAGCAAGTCAAAGATTGGGTGCAAAAAAGATGTAGACCCCATAACAAAGACCAAATGTGGACATCAACAAATTTGGCATAGGAAGATGTACCTCAAGGATGTATCCAAAAGTTAATTTCTATAATGCCAAACCGAGTGAAAGCTAGGATAGCAACTCAAGGTGGTAGAATTTGTTGGTAGTGGATTTACAACTTTGTTGTGCACAGTAGTTGCTAGTGAGCAAGACATAATGTAAAATTCATATTATAATAGACTTCTACAATACTATAGCTTTCTAATGATACCCTATTTGACAGTGTTTGTTCAAATTTTATTTTAATACAAGAGCATGTTTTCCTTTGCCTTGAACATGTATGAAAGAAAATTGCAAAATTCATCAAGCCACATAGGGGAAAATTTTACCTACAAAGTGTGAGCCTTTGTAACATGTTCAAAAGATGTGAACAACTATGATACAATGTACTTGCCAAACAACACCTACTCCACCTCCAAAAATCTTTGGCCATTTGATGCGGTTTAAAACAATAAAAATACCCCCAATGTTGTCCATTTTTGTTTTTGAAAAATTCTGATGCCATTGAAAGAATGCCATTGGATTAGGAAGGGGAACCATGTGGATGAAGATCCAAGTTGTTGATCAGTTATACAACTATGGATATGGATACAAAAGTTGGATACAATAATATGACAATATCCCATATTGATTGCGTACAAGATTACAAATCTCAAATTACAAATAGGGGGTTTAGTTATGGTTATGGTGGTTAAAATTGGAGTTTAGAATAGGTTTGGGGTGGGGTGGGGGGGGGGGTTGGAAAATTTATAAAAAAAAATTTAATTGGGTTCAATAAACCTTGTAACATTTGCCTCACTATGCATTCAAAAGACATGTCTTATCTCAATAATGTTTTCTAAATACATGTGTAATGAGACTTAAAAAAGTTATAACATATATTCATAACATTGTTAACCTTCACTCGGGGGGGAGGTGGGGGGCTTTTGCTGCCTTCAAAATTGGAAGCCCCCCAACAATAAAGTATGGGTGCCTTGCCAATGACATCCTCAACTTTGACAACCTAATGACACAACACCTCTATCCAACCAATGATGTCCCCAACATTATGAGTGAATTATCCCCCTAGGTATATAAGGGAGAATTATACAACCACCTGAGGGGAGGCAATCAAGCTCATTAACAATGTTATGTTTTCCAATTAATTTTCATATGTTTCGTGAAAAACGAAACAAATATTTCACCAAAAATGGAGTTTTCATTTTTGGACATTGAAATTTCATATGTTGGTTGAGGTTCCATAAAGCAATAGATTTAATAGAATAGTTTTGTTAGGATATTCTTAAAGTGGAGTTAAAAAAGAAAAATTTGAAGGACTTCATAGTGGGGTTGCAAGACTCCTTGAAGGGTACCAGTACAGGGTACCCAGTAGTAATTTCCATTCCTTGAGTTACTTTGCCTTCAACTATCTTTCTGGTAAGTTAGTCCAGATATTGCCCGTGCGGTGCCTTCCTCCATTTTCCAATGGCCGTTCGGAGGGGGCGCTGGAGTGCTGATAACCAGGCTAGTCCCCAGCGATGGCGCCCGGCCAATGGCAAGGCCGCCTTATCCCCAGTGCGACCAATGACGGGCTGCGAACGGTGGCCACACTCTGCCCACGCTCAATCTCATCGCCAGGACGCCCTTTCTCGCTTGCCTTGGGTGTGCCTCCCACACTCCCCTTCCAGCAATCTCTCCTCTCGGCCTTCAGTCGTCGCACCTCGCGCAGCTCTTAAGCTTAGGAACACTTGCAGCAGCCGCAGCCGCTCGTTGCTCGTTGCTCGTTGCTCGCTTGCCCGCCGTCGCAGCGATGGCCGCCCACGCAGCCACTTCCGCGGCCTGCGTCGCCGTGACCGCGCCCGCAGCCTCTTGCAGCCTCGCCACCACCAGCCGAAGCAGCGTCCACCTGCGCGTCTCCAGCCTCCAGGTACGCCAGAGATGCTCAGGCCTCATGGGTCCCGTGGGAGTTTCGAATGGGTGGATGGGGCGGGATGATCGATTGGGGGAGTTTAGTGAAGGTTGGAGGGAGGGGATTTGAGCGGTTGGAATGGTGGGATGATTTGCTGAGTTGGGAATTTGCGGATTTGGGGGGGTGTTGTAGGGTCAGAAGCTCGCCGTGGTGTGCAATGGCGCCCGAGTGGTGATGGCGGAGGCCACGGCCGAGGCTCCCAAGGGATTCTCGCCCCCGGCCTTGAATGCTGACACTCCGGCTCCCATTTTCGGCGGAAGTACCGGGGGGCTTCTTCGGAAGGCGCAGGTGGAGGAGTTTTACGTGATCACGTGGGAGTCGCCCAAGGAGCAGATCTTCGAAATGCCCACTGGTTAGTCTTCTTGGCCTCTTTGCAATGACACTATATCAATTGCGGCATTATGCTTCAGACTACTACCGAATATTGTGGCTTTAGGGCAGGGTAGAAGGAGTCGTTCATGGATGCAGAAAGATTGCTATCTGAGTAGTGGTTATGGTCGCGGATGCCTACTTGGGCTCTAAATTTTTGGAGCCCATGGCGGTGCACACGTGGATTTATCAACATTTCGTTTATACTAGTTGCTATTTAACGTAGACCACTGGGTGATGGATGAGTATCCATCCTAAAGATGACTATTGACATAGTGGTTACGTCTATGGAATGACCAAATGGGCTGTATTTTGTGTTTGTAGTCCATGGGAGGAAGGGTTTCTTCTGTGAAATCTATGCAGATTTTTGAAATTGAAAAAATAGGAGTAGAATACGTGATTCTCAAGCTTGCAATTGGAAATTGGGGGGACTGAAAGAGAAAAGATCGCTTTACAGGTGGAGCTGCGATCATGAGGTCGGGACCCAACCTCCTGAAGCTGGCAAGGAAGGAGCAGTGCCTAGCGTTGGGCTCCAGATTGAGGACCAAATTCAAAATCCAGTACCAGTTCTACCGCGTCTTCCCCAACGGCGAGGTGCAATACCTCCACCCTAAGGACGGCGTGTACCCTGAGAAGGTGAACGCTGGCCGAACTGCCGTGGGAGTCAACAACCGGACCATCGGCAAGAACGCCAACCCCGCCGAAATCAAGTTCGCCGGCAAGCAAGCGTATGATTTGTAGACAAAACTTCTCGAAATTTCCAACTGTACAACAGAATGAATCCTGTTTTGTAATCCCGATGATTTCTCAGCCTTGGCATTGCAATGTTTGTCGATACCTGCGTTTTTATTGATATTCCTACTTTGACTAGTATAAGCATGAAGGAGTCATACGGCATGTCTCTTTGAGGTTGGGGTCTCGATCAACATTGCGAACGTTGTTGGAAGATCTTCAAATCTGGACTTGCTGGAACTGTGATATCTTTTGTGGATGTGGATGACCTCCTCTATAATACGACCTTTGCTAAAACAACATTCTGGAAAATGTTGTGAAACTATCAGTGACCGTAACCTTTATTCATGCGAGCATAACAATTAGTCTACAATCACATCGCATAATGAGTTTCCAATGTTGAAAATTGTGACCTACCGCTTTGACTACTAGTATTGGAAAGAGTTGCTTAAGTCTACCACATTTTAAGACCAAACCTTAGAGGAACTTCCAACAATGAGGAAGTGGTACTAATTTTTGCAGTGTGAGTGGAGATATGCCGAAGTAGACTGCTTGTGAAGCATCCTCGATCAGAATTGTATTTCTGGAGCTGTTTGATTACATACTCTGCATATTTCTGTGACCGCAGTCGTTGATGGGAATAGTTTGGGTCATCACTAGGCAAATTTTGGGGTTATGAAATACGATGTCACATACAGCCGGTGGTCTCTCCATAAATATTTCAATTTTGAACATAAATTCAATTTTTTTTCTTTGGTCCAAGAACTCTGCTTTTGCTCACATAAGATGCACAAAAAAAATTGAAAAACAGGCTTAAGAAGAATTTCAAATGGGAATTTGAAGCTCAATTTGAAGCCAAATATTATAGTGTTATCTTCTTAGATGTATAATGAGATACAATACGCCTCCTTATTCACAGTATCCAGATCATAGCAAACAGCTAAATGGGCACAACAAATAAGATAGCATGCAACAGAGATATCCAACACTCCGCATCAAATCATGTCAGTGAAATCTTGTAGGAAATCTGAGGTGACTGCTCTTAATATTTGACCAAATTATTTGAGCTTGGTTATGGTAGAACCACCTATAGTTGACCGCTTAAGCAATTAAGCTTATGAGTATCTTCTAGAGAAGAACAAGGTAATATAAATTTTGTGCCATGTTGGTAGATAGAAATCGTGGGGATTGCAATTTCTTTTGGTAATTTTATGTTTTAAATTGAAATTACTATGATTTTTGAAATCTGATAGATTGTCTAAACCTATATTCAATGTGCAAAGTCTTCCAATTCTAATCATTGAAGAACTACTTTCCGGCTCACTACTATAGGACATGTGACATGACTTGATTAGTCCCAACTTTGAAAAGGAGAAAAAAAACATTCTAAACTTTGGTAGAAAATTTGTTTTAGCCTTGGTTGAAAATAGTTGCACCCTATAGGTTGGATATGACTCCCAAGTTAGGAATGGGTGGTTCTACCATGACCTTGAAATCCAACTGACACTAAGTATCCAATGGATGTTTTGGGACAGGGTTTAGGGTTTAGAAAGCATAGAGTGTATATATGATAGAAAGCATAGAGTGTATATATTCATCCAATTTAATATTTTGGCAATAGTGAAGGTAGTGGAGAATAAGGCATGGATACATTTTAGCTTGTTGAAAGCCCTTATTTATTTCTATAATTGGAGATTCTTAAAAAAATAGTAAAAAGAATCCAAAGAACAATAATAGGCCACATTTTACTTTCATTATAAAATTCTACAAATTTCGATTATTGTTAGTGGGCAAGTCATCTATGCTAGTAGCTAGACAATTTATTTGGAAAGGAAAAAATGAAGCAATTACGCCTTACAATAGAGTGACAAAAATAGAGGTTGACTTCAAATAGCTTACAAGATCATAGGTATGGACGAAATTGCATGTATTTACTTACAAAGATAAGTATTAAAATTGAGATATTCTATACAAAGTAAGAAGCAAGCTAAGCATATTCATGCATTCCTACAACAAAAAAGAAAGTAGCAAAGCCTACTTACAATTCTACTATTCCAATGCCTCATCACATACTTGTATTTCTTTAATTCCCCTTTCTTCCCTACATTCCTTCATGATGTGTTTCAGAGGTAGGTGAAATTGTGGACTACTTGAAGAATGGATACAATACTAAACCTTGGAAAATTGATATCATTTTAGGTTGTCTTAGCAAGAGCTATCTTGTCAAATTGCCAAGGCTAAAAAATGACAAGCACAATCGCCTAGATAGGAGCCTTATGAGGCTACAATGGTTTTTCTATAGTTGGGTAATGAAGATACTAAAATAGATAGATTGACAAAGTACAAAGGATATAAATAGGTTTTGCTTGAATTTTACCATTTCATTAGTGAAGTAGTATAACCTTCTCTAAAGATCAATAGAGAAGAAGAGTTCTAAGTACTTCCTATAATTGAGGAAGTCATCTCAAGAAACACCTCCTCCAAATTCATTTAAGGTAAATATTCACCATCTTCAAACACGTTTTATGTCCTTGGAATTTTGGAAAGACTTTAATTACATCATGTCTTGTTTTCACTCTATGGACTGCCAAGATTGTTAATCAATATTGGAAACACAATTGTCGAGATGATGGAGGCGTTGAAAATGATGGATTCATTGACGAAGAACATTTTGAAACAAATTGTGTTGGGTGAGGTACAAATCTTCCTTTCACCTCTAGTCTCCACATCATCTTTTGTTGACAGTCTATAAACCTTACAGAAAGAACTTTAGTCAAAGTGTTCATAGGCATAAAAACTAATACTATGTCACATGAATCAACATCAGTATCACAACTCATGTTCTTCATGCATCTATTAATCATTTTCATATTTGTTTGTATAGAAATGGTCAACCCATGCATGGTTGTTAACATTGAATAGTAGAGTGATCTAAATATAGTTGCAATCATTATATGGTTTCTAACAATAAATGGTAGAGGGATCTAAACATGGCCCTTGTCACTACATGGTTCATAATATATTGTATAGATCTTTCTCTAGCCAAATAGGAATTCAATAAAAAAAAATAGTATTGCATCAATCTTTCCAAAGTGATTGTAGTTGTCATGGTACAAAGAATGAAAGAATCATTGTAGAATACTATAAATTTAAGTTGAATGACAATATAATAATTAGGAGATTCTATAAAATTCAAAGTATGGATATGATAGAGCTATAGAAGTAATAGAAGAAAAAAAACCCTATTATTTGGGAGCTTCTACTAATTTTAAAGTTAAGGCATGGTAGAGCAATGAAAACAATAGAAAATTGAAAATCAAAACAAACGGTTTAGAAAGTATAAAAAAAATGATAGTACAATTATTTGGATTCCATGCATTTCATGGAGCTAGCTTTCTACATTGTTAATCATGATTATTTCCCACTTCAGATTGTCTATAGTAGGCTTTTTTTTTCTTGTAGGACAAGCTATTGGAGCATTTCAAAAAGCAACCACATCACAGTAATAAGCAAAAATTATTCATATTGCCAATCAAAACTCAAACAACCCTATGGATTCCATATTTTCTCTAATGAACAATATATCTTAGCCTTCACAATGTCAAATGCCAACTCCACTACAACAATGCTAACAATCTTGATCAGTGAATGCAATTCTAGATCTACCATTTTTCTTCTCTATAGAATTGCAAGAAAGATTTTACTTTTTTTTCTTTACATTTTCTATATTCTTGTAGTTTTCTTTCTCACTTACTATTAAAGACAAAATCTCTAGTTCAATAACAACAAAAGTAGGCAAAGCAATTCTCTAATCTAATAATAATATTGGCTTATGCTTTACTGCAAGGAACGATATCATTGACATGACAAAGTTTTTGTAAATTAGACAAATTTAGAAGCTAATAGACATTTTTAAAATTCAAGATTATGATAAACATTTGATCAATGACTTGTAAATAAAATACCTTCAACACAATCATAGTGGTTGTACTTGCCACCATTCTCTTAGGGACAATTTTTTATGTTCCATTTGCAATTGCTACTCTTTCTAGCGTCTTTAACCTTTATTGTAAGGTTGTTAAGCTAGTATCTAAACTAAATTGTATAGACATGAACAAAAAAAAACATTTTTTGAAAACTCTGATGAATCTAGAAATCTCATGCATTAGCTTCAACACAAGAGTTTTTAAATGGTCCCAATGCTAAAAAGGTTCTAACTACATCACAATTGACAATGTGAAGAGCAAAAGTCTTTGAAAACAAATCAAGGATCTTGTAGATTGCTAAAACCATGATAGAGTTTCTAGAACACATCTTTGGAGTTGTTAGATTGGTCATATCAGTGCAGATTACCTATAAACTAATGGCACTGCATAGTAATAGACCTAGAAATCCAACAAATTTATCCAATCTAAATATAAAAGAGGTTATTTTCTATGATTCATGGAGAGGTCTCCCAAATGAATGGTTAGAGATCTTCTTTATAATGATGTTTAGAAGTCTAAGTTTATAGAGAAACATGTTATAATTCAATCCCAAAAAAGAAAATTTACCACATTAGTTGTTGTCCCTTGCAATCATAGTAACATCAAAGAATAATTTAAGAATGTTTACCTCCAAGTAGTTGTTGGAGTAGTTAGTTGATTTCTAGAGTCTTTTCTTCTAAGCACACTAATTTTTCTACACTCTACTTCACTACAAATGATTCCTAAAATCCAAATTGGATCGATATTCAGTTGGTGTTAGAAAACACCAAGGCCTTTAATAGAAGTGTGCAAGGGAGAATGTGCAAATCAAAGAGGATGAGTGCCATTGAACAAAAAGATAAATGTCTAGTTCTAATTTCACCTTCTCATGCCCAATTGGTTCAACATCCCATTGAATTTTCTATTCTCGCTAAGAAGAAATCCACTAGAGTAGATCCCAAAAAATGGCTATTGTTTCCCTTCTATCAAAGGCACAAAGGTTAAGCATATTGTGCAAAGAGGGTGTTACAAGGCCAAGAACTTTTTGCCAAAATTGTGACAATAAGTACATCAGCACATCAACACATGTCTTTGAAAAAAGGGTTCTTTGAAACTTACAATGATAATCTTAAAAAGTAATAGAAGGTAAGAAGCATACTAGAATAATAGTTTTGGTGGTTATTTTTGTACTCATATTATATGTATTAGACAATTTCTATTGCCACATATAAATACTTGAAAATGGAAATTTTATCATTTTTCATTATATATATATATATATATAGAGAGAGAGAGAGAGAGAGAGAGAATCTAGTTTTTATTGAAATATATTAGTGTCACGGACGTGCCATACTGGGCCTTATCTAGTAGTTTCGTCCCTAATAGAGTCTCCACCGCCTTTGCAACAAGGATGCTCTTAAGAACCTTCTCAAAAGCCTTGGCCTAGTGTACAAGTTGTTTCCAATGATCCTAGTAGATTCCAATAGTCTTCATTAGTTTCTATTTGTTTCCGGAAGCTTCCATAAGCTTCCGGAAGGTTCTACTTAGTTTTACTAGTTTTCGGAAGCTTATGGAAGCTTCCGGAAGGTTCCATTTGGTTCCACTAGTTTCCGGAAGCTTCTACAAGCTTCCAGAAGGTTCCCTTAGATCCTCCTAGTTTCCGGAAGCTTCCACAAGCTTCCGGAAAGACCTATGGATAATTCCAAAGGTTTCCAAGGCCTTATTCGGAAGGTTCCTTAGTCTAGTATAAATAGAGAGTCGAGGGCCATTGTCCCTCACTCTTTTCAACACCAGTTGTACCCAGTCATTCTTTGACTTCATGTTATTAATACATCTTCTAGTTTTCTCATCTTGAAGCACGTTCTGAGTCATGTGTGAAAAATCCCCTCACTTCTAGCTTGTTCTTGTCTCTGTTTGAGGTATCCCCTCAAATCTGATCTTGGTTCCGTCCAAAAGTTGCCGTCCGCAACAGTTTGAAGAGAGTGCATCTTTCTCTAGTTCTTTTTGATATCAGAGTCTACTCTTGCAAGATAGAGCGTGGATTACCCCTCTTCTTCAAAGAGTTGTGACACCTTAGAGGTTGTGGATTACCCACTTCTAAGCTGATATTTTCCTCTTAGCCAGTCTTCATGAGAGTTAGTACATGGACTTGAATTGTCTTCTTATTTCCACAACTCCAATTACTTTAAAAATACGTTTTCTATTCAGATCAAAGGCCGAACTAAGAAATATCATCATTCGAGAGCGAGGCGAAGAGTTCTACTTGAATTTTTTGAAATCTTCACTTCCTGTAGTCATCCCAAAAGTACACGACGCAAGGATTTGTTACTTCATCTACTTATAAGCCTTCAAGAAGTACTTTATCCAAGATGGGTGACGTTCCTGTTATCCAGATGAACGACGTCTTGGCCATGCTGCAGCAAGAAAACGCCAATCTGCGAAATACTTTGAAACAACTTCAAGTTGCCCACGTTCCAGTCCATATTTCGGCACCAGCGACAAATCCAATTCCGCCGGCGCCAAAGAAGCCTCGAATAAGTTTGCCAGACAAGTTCGATGGAAACCGAGCAAAATTTCGAGACTTTGTGAATCAAATTCGGCTTGTTTTCCGCCTTCAACCCCAAAGATATCCAACCGCAAAAATACAAGTTGGGCTCATTGGAACCTTGCTTACCGGAACTGCGTTATCGTGGTTCTCGCCATTGTTGGAAAAAAATTCTCCACTTTTGGCAAACCTCGATCAATTCTTAGAAGAATTCAATAATACTTTTGGAGAAAATGATCGAGCCCTCATAGCAACAACAAAACTTCGAACTCTGCAACAACGATCGCGTGCAGCCTCAACATACGCTGCAGAATTTCGACAACTCGCTTGCGACGTAGAGTGGGACGACAACGCTCTCATCAGGGCGTTTTGATGGAGACTACGTGACGATGTAAAAGACTTGCTATTGAACTTACCCAGACCGACCACTCTATCTAAGGCCGTGACTCAAGCAGTTAATTTCGATAATCAACTGTTTGAGCGCCGACAAGAGCGCCGATCAACACCTGGATTCTATCGAGTAGAGTATGCAGCTCCAACTCGCCAAACATCTTCAAGTATGTCAATGCCAGAGCCCATGCAAATCGACGCCTCAAGAGTCAAGAGATTGACTCAAGAAGAAAAAGATCGACGTCGAAAGGAAGACTTGTGCATGTATTGTGGAGGAAAGAACCACCACGCACACAACTGTCCTACGAAGGTTGCAGTTCCAAAACCGCACAAATTTCGATACACCTCAAGCACTTCCGAGCCGAGATGCGAAGAAATGGACTCAGGAAACGACATCAGCCAGCTACAGTAGGGACCGTGCGGCTAGCAAATATTGTCAAGTCATCAGGTTCTATCCTATCCTTTGAAGCCTCTCCATGTTTTGATATTCCACTTAAAATATATTTTTATCCGCATATCATAAAAGTCAAAGCCCTGCTAGATTTCGGAGCCTCTGCCTGTTTTATTGATAAAGACTTTATAGAACAACATAACCTTCCCGTAATTCTTAAAAAATATCCTGTTGCAGTAGAAGTTATCGATGGTAGACCCTTGATCTCGGAAGATGTCACACACGAGACTAAACCCTTAGACATTAGCCTAGAAGGACATCAAAGCACCATCGTTTTCAACGTCATCAGTTCCCTTTCTAATCCTCTCATTTTAGGCCTTTCTTGGCTAGATAGAAATAATCTTGATATAGATTGGAATAAGCGAAAGCTAACGTTCCAAACTACACCTAGATATCCTGTAGTTGCCCCAAAACTTCATTCACATCAAGTACAAGGGACCAAGGCTAAAACACCATTGATGGTCGGAGCCCGAGCTTTTATAAGAGCTGCAAAAAAGGGGAATATGTTTGTAGTGTATACAATTCCGACGCCTCAACCCTTTCAAGGATCAACCGAGTTACCAGCACAATATGAGCAATATCGAGACGTATTTGAGAAGAAGAAGAACGCCGATACGCTTCCTCAACATCGACCGTACGATTGCGGCATCGAACTACAAGAAGGTGCGCAACCGCCATTTGGCCCAATCTACAGTCTCTCCCAAAACGAACTTGCTGCGTTGCGAAATTACCTAGACGAAAATCTTGCAAAGAATTTTATTCAGCACTCCAAATCACCGGCAGGAGCTCCTATCTTATTTGTGAAGAAAAAAGATGGGTCCCTTCGAATGTGCGTGGATTATCGTGGACTGAACAAAGTCACGATCAAGAATCGGTATCCATTACCGCTCATCTCCGGACTTTTCGATCACCTTGGCCAGGCAAAAATCTATACCAAGATTAATCTTCGCGGAGCGTACAACTTAGTACACATCAAGGAAGGTGACGAATGGAAGACTGGGTTCCGAACAAGGTATGGACATTTTGAATACAATGTCATGCCATTCGGTCTTACCAATGCACCTGCTATCTTTCAACATTTGATGAACGATATCTTCCGTGAATTCTTGGACGATTTTGTGGTTCGCTACCTTGATGATATTCTCATCTACTCGAAGAACGAAGAGGACCACAAAAAACACGTTCAATTAGTGTTGGAAAAGCTACGCAACGTTGGACTATACACCAAGCTCGAGAAGTGCGTTTTCCACCAACCCCAAGTCGAGTTTTTGGGCTACATTGTTTCTAGAGAGGATCTGTCCATGGACCCAAAGAAGATCCAGACGGTGACCGAGTGGAAGAGACCGGCAACCATTCGAGACGTTCAATGTTTCTTGGGATTCGCAAACTTCTATCGAATCTTCATCCAGAACTATTCCAAGATTGCTACTCCGTTGACTCGATTGACTTACAAAGACAAGCTTGAGTGGAGTACGGAAGCAGGCCAAGCATTTGAAACTCTGAAGAAGGCATTTACAACAGCGCCTATCTTGACACATCCTGACTTTCAAAAGTCGTTCTTCCTAGAAACAGATGCTTTTGATTTTGCCCTTGGAGCGGTCCTCTCGCAATCTAGCAAAGACGGACGCCTCCATCCTGTCGCATTCCATTCACGAAAGTTCACTGCCGCGGAGATCAATTACGAAATCCACGACAAGGAACTCTTAGCTATTGTTGATTCATTCCAAGAGTGGCGACATTTCCTCGAAGGAGCTCAACATCCGGTTACAGTCTATACCGACCACAAGAACCTCGAGTATTTCATGTCTGCTAAGGTGTTGAATCCACGACAAGCTTGTTGGAGTATATCGCTTTCGCGCTTCAACTTTGTCATCACCTACTGCCTCGGTTCCCAGCAAATTCGGTCTGACGCTCTTTTTCGACGAGCGTATCTTGCATCCAAAGAGAGAGACGCAGCTTACGATCAGCAACGGTCTACTCTAATCAAGCTCGAACAACTCCAGCTCAAGGCTATGTGCGCCACAACTTCGGTAGATACATCGTTTCTCCAAGAAATCCGAGTGAGTTTGCAATCTGATCCTTTGGCCTTGAAATTCAAGAACAATGCTGGTAATTCCAGCCTTGGAGAAATCCCAAGAATGGACTCTCAAATTCCTGATTCAGAGATTGTAGATTTGGAATCTCCGAACCAACCTACGTCCAGTCCGCAAATCCATAGATCATATGGAGGTGAGACACTCCGAGATGATTATGATCCAAGATTCCAGTTCCAAGATGGGTTGCTATATTATCAAGGATTGCTTTATGTCCCTGAAGGCCCATGTCGGCTCCGAGTGCTCCAATCCCGACACGATTTTCCATCGGCGGGACATTTTGATTATAACAAGACCATGGAGCTCGTATCTCGGGATTTCTGGTGGCCCCAAATGTGGAAGGCCGTTAAAGAGTACGTCACGACGTGTGACACTTGTTCAAGGTCCAAGATTCCTCGTCATCGGCCATACGGACTACTTCAACCATTGCCAATTCCTGAGAAGCCATGGACATCCATATCCATGGACTTCATAGTAGATCTTCTGCCGTCCAAAATCTTTGATTCTATTTTTGTTGTTGTCGACCGGCTCACCAAGATGGCGCACTTTATTCCGTGTTACAAGACAGTTACCAGCGAAGAAACGGCAAAACTCTTTGTAGACAATGTCTACAGAATCCATAGCTTACCTGCTGATATTATCTCTGATCGTGGGACGCAATTCACATCCAAATTTTGGCAATCCTTGTTCAAAATCCTAGGGGTGGAAATCAAATTGTCTTCAGCATACCATCCTCAGACCGACGGACAAACTGAGCGCGTCAACCAAGTGTTGGAGCAGTACTTGCGCTGCACCATCAATTACCATCAAGATAATTGGGCGGACTTGTTGCCACTGGCGGAGTTTGCATACAACAATACATTGCAAGGGTCTACCCGACAGACGTCTTTCTTTGCAAATTACGGCCATCATCCAAAGTTTGATCAATTCAATTTCAACATTTCAGAGAATCCAGCTGCTACAGACCTTGCTACCCGACTATCTGATATCCAGAAGCAGATGAAGGAAAAACTTCTTGAAGCCCAGGAGCATCAAAAAACCAATGCAGATAAGTCTCGCAAGCAACAACCTTTGATTTCTATTGGAGACAAGATTTGGCTGCTCCGTCGAAATTTAAAGACTCGACGGCCATCTGACAAACTTGACTACCGCCGCCTAGGGACGTTTTCAGTCGCCAAACAAATCAACAAGGTGGCTTATCGATTGGAGCTACCTCCTTCTATGAAGATTCATTCCGTATTTCACATCTCTCCTCGAGCCCTACAAAGAATCAACACTGCCAGGAAGGATTCAAGAATCTCCACCTCCAATTGAAATCGAAGGTGAAGAGGAATTTGAAGTTTCAGAGATTCTTGACTCCCGCATCCATCGACGACGACTTGAATATCTTGTGCATAGGCAAGGCTACGAAGTCAGCGAAAGAACATGGGAGCCTGCCTCTAATCTCGACAACGCCCCTGAAATGATTCAAGAATTTCATCGGCAATATCCGCAAAAACCAAGGAGCATTTGAGTTTAATGCATCTGGACCAACACCAACACCAAGTTCTGCAAGATTTTTCTTGGTGCTGGTGCAAATGCAGAGACTTTGAACTAAAACGGTGGTGGTATCGACAAGGTAACAATATATACTAGCTCAGTTTTGAGGGGACAGGCCTTCGAACTCATGTTGGCCGAAAAAGTCGATAACATCGTAATCACCACCTTGCCGATGTCTCATGTTGTCATTCACACGGCCTTATACTTCAGTTTAGCATCGCTACTATTTCTTATCGCCGTCGGACTCACTGCCATTTGCCGCCTTTTTGCCGCCAACATTTCGTCTAACGGTATTCTGTACACCGAACATTCTTTTCTTTTGTCGCATTCACGTGAAGTCCCACGTGAACATTCTCTTTTCTATTCATGCTATTGGCCCACAGGTGAACTCGTGGAACTCGTTCCTTGAAGGGAGGGTGATGTCACGGACGTGCCATACTGAGCCTTATCTAGTAGTTTCGTCCCTAATAGAGTCTCCACCGCCTTTGCAACAAGGATGCTCTTAAGAACCTTCTCAAAAGCGGTGGCCTAGTGTACAAGTTGTTTCCAATGATTCTAGTAGATTCCAATAGTCTTCATTAGTTTCTATTTGTTTCCGGAAGCTTCCATAAGCTTCCGGAAGGTTCTACTTAGTTCTACTAGTTTTCGGAAGCTTATGGAAGCTTCCGGAAGGTTCCATTTGGTTCCACTAGTTTCCGGAAGCTTCTACAAGCTTCCAGAAGGTTCCCTTAGATCCTCCTAGTTTCCGGAAGCTTCCACAAGCTTCCGGAAAGACCTATGGATAATTCCAAAGGTTTCCAAGGCCTTATTTCGGAAGGTTCCTTAGTCTAGTATAAATAGAGAGTCGAGGGCCATTGTCCCTCACTCTTTTCAACACCAGTTGTACCCAGTCATTCTTTGACTTCATGTTATCAATACATCTTCTAGTTTTCTCATCTTGAAGCACGTTCTGAGTCATGTGTGAGGAATCCCCTCACTTCTAGCTTGTTCTTGTCTCTGTTTGAGGTATCCCCTCAAATTTGATCTTGGTTCCATCCAAGAGTTGCCGTCCGCAACAATTAGTAGTATGCATTTTTCGAAGCATTTTCTAATTTGGGTGGTGATATGCCCATATCTTAGGCTTGTACAATGTCTAGGCAAGGCAAGGAGAGGTCTTTGAGGTTGCTAGAAAGTTGTGGGAGCTCTTCTCCCCTCCCAATACATGGTGGTATAGGTTGGCAAAGGCAACCTAGAATATTCCCAAGTTTTGTTGACAAGGAGGGGGTTTGCAATATTAGGGAAAGGAAGCAAAGTAAGGGCTAGTTATAAAGGTGTATCAAATTCTTGGGTATTGGGTAGTGGATCTTCAAGGCTAACAAGGTCTTTAAGACTATGGTAGGATTTGAAGAGGGGGGCTTGGACTTTGAAGGATGTGAACTCTATCATTGCGATTATTGGCTTATCTAGGGAGGGCCATCTAGAAGCTAGATCAAGCTTTTACTTAGCTAGCACTTCCCATAGTATAGCATAACTTTGTGAGATTTGATCTTCTTTCCCAAAAAACAAACTGTACTCGCTGTGAACAAATCACTTTTAGGCTCTTATGTTCATTCTAGGCAAGAATCTAGATGGTATAGTTAGTGAACAAGTCAAATGTATATATTTATCTTATTAAAAATTCAATTCTAATGAAATATAATACACATCCTAACTCTATGCATTGTAGACACAAGTGCATTTGATACATATGATATATATAATCTTTACATTCAATGATTCATATGCTTTACATCTAAAGTAATTCTTTACTTAATTCATAAAGGTGTAAGAGTATAGATGTCAAAACAAACATATACTACTGAGTAAAATATAATATTAATCCAGAAATTAAGTTTACAATGAATAAGTGTTTACTTATATACTAATCTATGTCTAGCTTTTACTTTAACTAACTAAAAGTAAACTTTAAGTTCTATCTTTGAACTGAAGTTATCTTAGACTAGCGAGTGTACATCTGAGCTTCTAACTGGGCTTAGCCCATGACATATGCCTCCTCCTCCGTTACTAAGAAGAGAGGAGAAGATTTGCCCAAGGAACAACTAAGCCTGCATCGCGCAAAGAGCGCTCATAAACATCCAAAGCCACTACATCTTGCAAATGACGTAATGGTTCCCAAGTGGGCTCGAGCCAGCCAAGCCATTTCACAAGTAATTGCCAACTACATCCTCGGCGTCGATGTCGCAATACCTGTTCAATTGTGTACTCGCCGTCATTATCAGTAGTGGCATCTGAAGGATCTAGTGGATTGTGCAAAACAATACCAGGCTCATTATCATGTGCCAATTGAGAAGGCAAAGGATCCGCTCCTGTTGTCTTAACCAAACCCACATGGAAAACAGGATGAATACCGGGAGGAGTATTCAAATGAACTGCATGTCTACCAACACATTCAAGCACACGATAAAGAAGGGCAATCCAATCGAGCTTCTTGATCGGCCATGTTGTATTGATGTTCTTCAATTTCAACCAGACATGGTCACCCGGACGAAAGACTTCGGCCATGGAACGTGCATTAGATTGACGTTCTTGATTTTCTTGCGTAATCGCCATTGCTATTTTTGCCATATCAATACTATAACTCCATTGCTCAACAAGCTTACGTCCCTTCTCCGCCGGTGATAAGGAAGATCCTTGCTCCTCAGGTATGGTAAAATCCATGAGAGATTGATGAAAGTCGTGAGTCATAAAAAATGATGACATACCTATGGACTGCATTACCCGATTATTCAATGCCATCATTGCTATTGGCAACTGAAGAGCCTAATCGTCTTGTTCAAATGCAGTGAAGATGCGAAGGTATGTTTCAAGCTCTTAATTGGCACGCTCCGCTGCACCGTCCGTCTCTGGATGAAAGGCTATCGACAATCTCCGTGTGATCTTCAGCAATCGACACACTTCTCCCCACATCATACTCACAAATTGACTGCTGCGGTCGGAAACGATTGCGGTCGGTAGTCTGTGATGTTGAAAAACTTGCTCTAAGAGTTTTTGAGCCACATCAATAGCACGAATTTCCTTCATTGGTATAGCAATGATGGATTTGGACAAACGGTCCGTCACAACTAAGATATTTGTATAAGTGTTACTTGGTGCCAAGCCGGTAATAAAGTCAATGGAAAGTTCTGTCCATATCCATGCAGGAATTGGCATAGGTTTTAATAAACCTTGCTTTTGCTCACGCCAAATCTTAGATTTTCCACAGACATTACAATTTCGTACAAATCTTTGAACGTCTTCAATCATTCCAAGCCACATATATTCGCATGTGAGCAAGTCTCGTGTTCCTTCACGACCTGGATGTTCAGCCAATGGTGAGTCATGAATAGATTGAATCAATCACGTTCGAAGTGGTTCGTACGCCGGTATCCATATTTGTCCACGCCAACGTAGCCGATGGGCTCCATCTATAGAGCATTCACTAATTGTGATCGGTAGGCCCCATTCTTTTGGTAGTCGGCGTTCGCCATCCATAACAACCTTCCGCATCTTCCAATATCGATGATTCGTTTTGAGTCCAGCATCCCACAATGCAATCATCTCTGCGTCTGCAAATGGACATATGGGACGTGGTGTCATCATTGACTCCGTAGCCGCGATTTCCTTTTCTGAATCCGCATCACCATCTTTTATCCATGCGGATTTTGCAACCACTTTAAGAGCGTTACCATCTCCTTCCAATAGTTGATGATGTCGGTTCATGATCCGATCATCATTCATATCGTTGGGAGTGTCTTGTTCGCGACGAGAAAGTGCGTCTGATTGAACTTGCTCTCTTCTAGGTTTATGCACTATCTCAAAGCTAAAGTCATTCAACTCATAAGCCCAACGCATTTGCCGCTCTCCCAAATGTTGCTTCTTTCGGAAATAAGCCAAATTACGATGGTCCGACCATACCTCAAAATGTTGTTCAGCAAGCTCCGTACGCCATTCACGAATGCAACGAACAACTGCTAACATCTCCTTGTCATGAATTGGATAGTTGGATTCAGCTGAACTGTGTTTGTTCGAAAAATAAGCAACCGCGTGCCAAAGTCCATCCACCTTCTGCATCAAAGTGCCACCAACCGCATATCCAGAGGAATCACATTCAATTGCCGTTTCTAATCCTGGGGTCCATTTTGCTAATACTGGCACATTTACCAAAGCTTCCTTCAACCGATCGATTTCGTGATCGACCCCTTTCCTGTGTGGCGGTAACGACTTCGCGTCTTGCCGATCGAAGGCATCAATAACTAGCACCAACCAGTCTGGAGCATGTTGCGCAGGATTCTTGTACACCTTCTGTTGGAGCGCCTTCTGAATGTCAACCAAGCTAGCAATAAAAATTTGTACAAGTTCATCGCTAGCTTGCAAAGTCCGGATTGTTGATGCCTGTATTTCCCGAATTGGTTCCGATATAATGGATCGAGTCTTGACGATCATCTTGAAAGGCTTCCGAATGCAAACCTCATTTTTAGCAAGTCGAATGCTAGCGTCATGTCGCTCCATCCAGCCTTTTCCAAAGATGACATTATCAATTTGTCCAGGAATAACATATGCAACAATCCTTTCTTCTATACCGTTGATATCAACTTTAAATGTTGCTATGCATTGAATCATAGGTTGCTCCTTTATGGTTGTAACTTGTTCGAGGGCTCTTGGTTCGATTGGTGAAGAATCTAATCCGTTCTTCTTAACAAATTGCTCAGACACAGTTGCAAAACATTGGCATCTAGAGTCACATAAAGCACGAGTGGATAAAATTGAATTGATCAAGATATCAATGTACATACCATCCGTGACAAGATTCTTATGTGGACGCCAACTTTTCAACTTCAACAACTTGCCTACACGCTTCCAACTAAGTCTTTTGCCGAAAGCTACTCGTTTTCCGATCCCATCTCAGAGTCAGAAGTCTCCACCTCTTTGACCTCCTCTATGACAACATTACTCTTCTTTTTGACTGCGCGCACCTTCGTGGTCTTCTTCGTGTCTTCTTTTTTAATCTTTCCTTGGGCATCACCCTTCTTTGACGAACAATCATTCGCGCGGTGGCCACGCTTCAAACATAAAAAACATCGACCTTCATGTCGGCACTTCTCTTGTTCATCTGGCGTCAGGCATCTTCGAAGCTTTCCTACTTGAACGGTAGGCGTCCAATCCATCTCATCTCTATCGGGCCACACGCGATTTGTTGTTGCCATCGGAGATGCACAACCTTTCTGATATTGAAGGCAATCGAGTTGAGAACCAACTGCCAACAAAGCTTGCACAAAAATGCCGTAGTGAACATACGTGACGGGCCCGATCATCGCGTGTTGCATCTCCACGTTGAGAGCACCTCGAAGATATCCAATTTTCACCATGTTAGGAACCATGGTAAGTTGACTTTCACCAAGCTCTTTCTCAAACTTGGGCAAAAATGTTGCAAACGATTCTCTACCTTGCTTCATCGCCTGAAGCCTATTCAACGCCCGCACCACTGCATTTGGGTCGATAAAAAAGCTGTCAAGATGTTGAACAAAAGTTCTTGCATCACAGTCCGGTTGGTTTTGGTAGAATGATACTACCATCAACTGCACTTTTGCCTCCATCCTAGTGAACAAATACGCCGCTTGGTCTTGGGGTGTCCCGAGTACTGCCCCATCAATTCGAAGCTTGTTATCAGCTTCAACCTTCCACATCGGGTAGCTCTTTCGACTACCATCGAACTTCAAGATGTCCGGCAATCGTTTACGCAACGAAGGAGCAGTAACTCCATACTGCTATTGTTGCAAAGATTGCGGCATCATCTGTGACGAAGATGGACCTCCCAATTGCTTTTCAGCAAGTTGTGAACGTAACCTCATAATCTCCCGTCGATAGTCCTCCTCCGTATATTCTTCTTGCTGCTACTGCTGCAAGATCTCCTCGTTCTCCTCGTTGAAAAGCGTGTTGTCTTCCATCTCCAAAAAGTAGACACGCCTCAACCAACGTCTTCAAGCTTTGCAAAGCTTTCCTTTGCGTCCTAGTTCTGTAGTCGTCTCCTATCATTACTACAAGGGTGGATAAAGTCCTCAATCAACTCGTCCAAGTTTTGCCATTTGAAAAGCAAGGGTGGATTAAACCCTTTCAAAGAGAGAGAATTTCTGGATTATGTAAGAGTGTAGATGTCAAAACAAACATATACTACGGAGTAAAATATAATATTAATCCAGAAATTAAGTTTACAATGAATAAGTGTTTACTTATATACTAATCTCTGTCTAGCTTTTACTTTAACTAACTAAAAGTAAACTTTAAGTTCTATCTTTAAACTGAAAGTTAACTTTAAGTTCTATCTTTGAACTGAAGTTATCTTAGACTAGCGAGTGTACATCCGAGCTTCTAACTGGGCTTAGCCCATGACAAAAGGTTCTTGACTATGTTTTCACCAAAAACACTCCAAAAGTGCCATTTCTAGTACAAGTATCAAATTCTAGAAATAAAATATTTTTAGACACATATAACAATAGGATCTTCTAGTAGACTAGTTTGAAAAGATAAGGAATTAATTTCAGAATTTTTTGCTATGTAGATTGCAAGATATTAGTGTTTGAATTGATAAAAAGACTTTTTTTTTATCCTACAAAAACGGGGCAGTTGCACTTCACATTTCACAAGGGCACATTTGTATGAAAAATTGTTCAAAATGATGGGTTCTTTTTGGAAATACTCCTTAAAGCAAATTGGCTACATTTAAAAAAAATTCAAATCATTTGGAATTGTATAACATATAGGGAAAAAATAGTAAGGAGAAAGAAGTAAAAAATGATTCAAAACACTAAATTGTTAAGAATTTAATTATGGAATTGAAGAATGCCAATTCCAGTGGTTGCAATGTTATAATAAACAATTTACATCCAATGTTTTTATTTTTTTTAAGAACATTGAATATTGAGTTAAATAAAAGACTTCAAAGTTTATTTTAAAGTAGAGATTCCATGACTACCCGCAAACTAAAACTTTTCACAACTTTCATCTTATTAATCAAAATGGAATGATTCAAACCTTTCTACATATATATAAATATGTAAAATCAATTTTAAAATTTTATTTTAAGAAAAATGGAATTAAAAATGACATATCATACAATAAATTTTTTTTTATCATAGAGTCAAAAGTTATAAAAATTGTTGGGCCTTGAAGCTACTCCTTGGACACAGATTGTGACAAAAATTTTAAGAAAAATAACTTAAAACTCCATTCGTAGTGAACTACCCAAAATACTATGTTTTCAAAAAAGTATTTTCAGGGCTTTAGGGGTTAATGTTGTCAACATGATTGATTATAAATGTGCAAAGTTTTTTTTTAACCCTCAAAGTTCTAAGGCCTTTAGTCTATCAAAAACCCACTAAAAACTACCATTTCTATTGCAAAGAGCAAAACACTTTAAAATTTATTTTTCTTACATATCTAAGTATTGTAGCTTCTAGCAACTTGGACAACTTTTTGCCTAATAATTAATTAAAGTGCATAAAAAATTTAGAAAGTTAATAAATTAATGTTTTTAAGTAGTATAATTTTGAAATATAATTAAAATAAGTTAGGCATTCATCTAATTTGTTCTTACAATTTTTGGATATTTGCTACTAATTTCATCCAAAGTGGATGCATTCATCTAAAACCTTGTCTTAACCTCTAAACTCTAAACTTTCTACCTTATGTATTAGGATTTGGTTTGTTGTATAAAAAAAATATTTTATTTGTGAGAGATTATGCTTTAAAACAATCAAAATGACAAGGCAAAAAGCTTTGCAATGTATGTTTGCAGTTATTGACAAAGAAGAGATGCAAGATTGTGTGTAGCAAAATGAATTTCTATGAATTAGGCAATCATTTAATATATTTTTATTTTTTGAAGGCAAATTAAGTCAACAATTTTCCAAAAATTTAGACACCCTTACAATCATTTATTTTTTACCAAGCTCCTAGGAAGCTACGGTATAGGAACTTGCACTAAACTAGTGTGAGAATATGTGGAAGAAATTTTAGAAACTTTGATTGCATAGATTGTAAGATATTTGCATTTAGAGCAAAAAAAATAAGTTTTTTTTAACCTAGCTCAAGTAGATTTTTTGACTTTGAATCTTTTCAAATTAAAATTTTTGCACTACTAATCTTAAATTTCTATTTTTTTTGTTGAAAAATTGAGTTGAGAGTCTAGGAAAAAGATTTTAAAAATAAAACACATAATTTTATTCATTGAAAAATTATTGAATAGAAGGGGGATCAAGCTCGAAGGGAAATATAAACAATTAACCCCACAAGGACTAAGACGACACATTGTGTCTTCTTCAAATTTTCAATGGCAAATTCTCGGCTTAGTGAAACAAATCTCAATATTTGTAAACTACAAACTTGTAGAATAACAAATTTACATACATATTTCATTTTTTGATTTTCAAAATTCCAATGCAAGAAATATTTTAAAATTTATTGAGGAAATATAGTCCAATAGAGAAAGGGAACAAACATAATCTTTTTACAATGAAAGAAATAGTAGGGATGAAAAAAAAATTCTTAGACATTTTTCATCTTCATTTTGTACAAAAAAATTGATAAATAAAGAAAAATATTTATATTTGTATTTTTAGCAATTTTTAAAATACAAAGTTCATTTCATTGTAATTAAAAATACAGAAGTACAAAAATTAGAATGATTCCGATTTTTTTTTTAATTTATTAAAAAATATTCTAATAATTTTAATTTTTCAATTTCAAAAATTGATGCATATATAAAAAAAATTTAATTTTGTAGGATCCAATTTGGTTGGTTTTGGCTTTCTACTCCTTTTGTTTGAAAATGTGTATGAATTTGAGAGAACTTTTTATTTCTCATTTTCTAAAATAAAATAATACTACATTTGCTTTAGATTCCAATAAAAAATTTCGTCTTTAAAAACTATGTTTCTTGCCTATAAAGTTGATCATCCAAAATAGTTATAATCTAAAAATTCAATGGTTTATATTTTTCACAATTAATTCTATGTATATTAGACAAAGTAGTCTTTATTTTTGTATGGTTAGATTTAAAAACTTCTAGCACATCCATATGCAAAACAATATCAAAGTGATACAATTCATTGAAACCCTCCATTGTCAAAAGTTGTTAGGGCTTGAGGTATTAATAGCTCTTAGATGGAATTGAAACACACTAATCTCAAAGGTGAAATTATTTTAGCAAGAGATCTTAACCATATGAAATTTTTTTTAAATGCAAAAATTGAGTTCAAAAATGAATCCTATATTTTATTTTTTCAAGAGGATTCTTTGATTCCTTTAAAGACAAGCTTATCTATAACTTTCACATCACTAATCCAAAATAGAATGAATCAAAGATATGTATGTAGATTAAAATATATGAGAATTTTTTTTAATTAATTTCAAGTTTTGGAGGGCTTTTAGGGGAAGAATTTGCCCACCAAACTAAAATTTGGACTTATTGCCCTATGCAGATCAAGAAAAAAAAATTATATTTTCAAAAAGCTAATGTATTTTTTTATCTTTACAAAAAGTTTTAAGAAAACACAAAAAATATTGAGACCATAAGAACCTACTAAATATTTTGTCCCTTGAGAGGAAATGGGACTTTAAAGCTTAAACAAATATGAAAAACTCCTAATACAAAAATGAATGTTCAACAAAAATGGATGTAACTTAGAATGACTTTCTTGTCATTTCGTAGAATGTGATGCCACATGAATGTTCTTTTCATCCACATTTCAATGATTCAGGTACCAAATATTATATCAGATCTTCCACAATTGACCTTAATCAACAATAAATAATCATATTGTTTTTGGATACAACTTTTATCAAATATACTCTCTCACAAAAAATTTAGAACTTGCAAACATATTCATGTTAAGAAATAAATAACTTCTTTAGGCAATATAATCTTCAAGATTGAACTCCTTCATAACATTGTATATAGAAGAAATTAGTGACCTTCATTTGTAAGCTAACTACAAAATCTTCCCAAATTTTAACCATTTTTATTACATACAATTTTCATACCTCTTTTAGATGCCATGAACCTACAAGTTTAGGAAACTTAGGACCCTATAGTAACAATTCAAAAATAAAATCATTAGCACTAATAAGATTTTTTGATTTTGTTGTGCTTACAATAAGTTCTAAAAAGTTCCCAAAAGGCCTTGGACATTTTAAGGGTTCTAAATTTTCAACTCATGAATTATGTAATTAATTCTATATTGCTTCAAAATTTGCTAGATCCCATTGCCTCTTATTTGCTTTCTTTTGTAAAATCAAAAAGTCAATTGTTACTCTTCTATACACAATTCACCACTAAAGTTTATTTGGACTATTATAGGTGCACATTCCTTAGAGACACTTTAGACTTGGGACCAAGCTAAGGTAAAAACACACAAATCTTGTACGTAGTTATGACAAGTAGACTTCTATTAAAAGTGTCTTCAAAAGTGAAATTGAACCATTCCATACTTAATCCCTAAAGGACCAACTAGCAGATTTTGGCAGGATAGTGTTTTGGAGTACATTGTTGTGAATGGAGTTTTAGTCCAAATTTTTATACAAGGTGTAGATGAGGAACATCTTTTGTGTGCACTAAAGTTCATTACATTTGAATACATAAGTGAAAAGTTATAGTGTGATATATTGTTTAATTATGCATAAAAATAACACGAGTAAGGACATTTAAACAATGTTCTAAAATTAAAAAATCAACCCATGAGTAGAAAGGGCAAGAGAGAGGGACAATTTGAATAGCAATTTCTAATTAGGTTCTATAATAGGGTTCTATTGACATTCCAAAAGACCAATATATATGGTGCCTACCACAATTTTCAATGGAAGGTTGACTATTAGGCAAGTGAAGTTGCTTTAGCCTTAGAACAAGAGCAAAACAACCACCTATTACACTATTGTAAAATGCATGCCTAATAAATACATGTTTGTAAAATTCAAAAGCCATGAAAGTTCAAGGACAATCACATGACACAAATCAAAATCCCTTTGAACGCAAAGTAACTACTCTTTTTTTAATCAATGAAATACAATTATATATCAAGATTATAATACATTGTTAAACTCTAAATTTTGAATTGCACTACTCTCAAGTTTCTTTTTAGGGTCTAAAAATCCAATCTAATCCAAACATGATGTGAATAAAAGTCAAGAGCCTCAAATTGGCATCATCCATAAATATACTATGATCCACCAAATCTAATAACTACCACAAAAATGGCACAAAGTCCTACCTTCACTAGCTAGCCCATGTAAACAAGGCCACTATAACTCTTCTAAAATTTATAAGAACACTTTCAAAAGTTTTCAATCTTGAACCACACCTATTCTAAAAGAAATATACCTACACAAGCAAGAGACATATAGAAATATAGAAATGGATGTTTCTTGATTGAACAAATTCAAATATGAATTACCATGAAGGAATCAACTTATCCACCCTTCAACACCATTTCTAACCTCGATGGATCATAGCCCAATCACTTGCCACAAAGCAAATGAGCTTTTAAGTTCTAGTATTGTTACAACATCCAATGAGGGTCATGCATGTGACCCTTGAATTTGAGTACATCTATCTCATGAAGAAAAGTTGCAATAGTTAGTGGTTGAAAGAGAAGGTGCTACCTTACTATAAGCATTAATAGTTGTAGCCCTCATATACGTGACTCACTTGCAATCATTGTTTATAAAAAAATGGACTCTCAAGTCGTAATGAGGTTCTAAACTAGCCACATTTGCCACCATTTCTATTGCCAAGCAACACATATTTTAAGGTGGATCTTTCACAAATAGATATTTCTGTTGTAATACGTGTAGCATCTCACCAAAAATGATTTAGCTCCTTATAGAAGTGAATAGCTTCATGTTATTCTTTGGACATCTACTAAACCTCTAGATCCATTGGCCGCTTTTTTCTCAAACCCTAAGCATTCATGTAGTCAAATCCCTAGTATGGACGACCTACAATCACAAAGTCAAAACCCTTGCATCGATCACAAAGTCACTACCCCATCCATGATGAACTCATTCATCAACGTTAGAATATGAATTTCACAACATTGCATAAGAACTATTGTATAGTCTCAAAAGAACTCCAAACATGCTCATTGGTGAAGTAGAAGAATATTTTATAAGTCAAGAGATTGAACTTTAGGTTGCTATAGTAGTTGCAATGAATACTTCTATGAAATTGACATAATAGAAATTAATGTGTAAATAGTCAACTTTGACAACTTCACCTAGTTGCCTAAAGTCCTCTACAACTCAATATTTTTGTGAAGCTAGTGTTATAAGTCTATATGGACAAGGAAACAATAAGGTCTAACAAATATAGACACTACACAACATAATGGTGAAATGGGGTGACAATCACCACAAAATCAACACTTCAATTGCTAGAGAAGTATACGATAGCAACAAACTTCACCTTATAGGTAGTGGCAAAGCACACAGTGAAAAAGTGGAGAAGGTTTTGGGTACTTTCAATCTAAATGGTTTTTCAAATTGCTATGAACCATCAGACAAGTAGACAATCCCTTGTTTTGGGGCATAGTTTCAAAGGTGATGGGCAATCCAACAATCACAATCTTAGTTGGTGATTGGGAGGACTTCAACAATAGTGAAAGAGTCCAATAATTGGGGCATTCAATCCAAATGTTGGAGAATGTAGTCCACTAAGATGATGCAAATATTGTATTTACTTTTCTATGACCAAAATTTTGTAAACCATGGATATGATTCATTAGAATCAAACATGGTAGAGAGGCAAAATGAGTATTATATCTCTAAAAATGAGAGATAAATAGAAGAAGTGAAAGAAGTGAAGACAAAGATGTAGTCAATTCCGAATAGAGTGAAGTATATTTTTAGGTTGATCAATATAGTCATAATCTAATTTTATATAATCACTTAGAGTAAAGAAATTTTTTGGTTTGTCTAGTCCTAAAATGAATTTTTGACATATATCATTATTCATTTGACTATTCTATTTGTTTTGTGAAAGATGTGGTGGAAACTAACTAGTGTGCAAAGATACCAAATGAGGATGGAATTGGTCTAAGAGGACTAAAATGGGAGCTTATAAACATGATGGGATTGAAGGCATATATGATAGTGCATTTGTTCATTGGATTAAAGAAGCAACCAAATTTGAAGACACATTGGATGAAAAAAAAGGTTCATTTTTTCGTTGCCCTTGAATTTCTTAAATGTTTTTTCATGCTAGGTTCCAAAGAACCACTAGATGTCTTCATATTACCAATTTGTCTAGTTAACCCCTGAGTGTCCACGAGGCTAGAATCTAGCCTCTCTATTTTGGAAAACATTCTTGTTTGACTCTATAACCTTTTGAGTAGTATGGTCAAAGGACATGTCTTTTTCTCCACACCTCTAGGGTCTCTCTTGACTACCAATTGGATTAGTACAGTACAGTTGGATTATGAAACAAACCTTTTTAGGAAAAAGTTTTGAGCGGATTGAAGTTGAAAAGGTCTAGATTTCACTAAATTTGCTCTAAGTGCTCAGGGGTTAAGTTAGCAACACCTACAACCTTCATTGTACCCATAACCTTCATGTTCAAAATCCTTAATCCTAAAGGACCAACCTTGTGTTTTTGGCAACATAACTTTTTTGGGCAAGTGCATATGAGTGGAGATTTGACTTATTTAGGCTAAATTTGTTTTCTAAGGTGTGGACAAGGAATGCCTTCTATGTTTACTAAATTTAATTTCATTTGAGGATACAAGTGAAAAGTTATGATACAAAATGTTGTTTGTTTCTCAATTGAGGCAACTTGGGTGGATTAGGAAAAGTCATTTTTTCAGAAATAAAAATTTGAAATTCTTTCTCTAAATTTATATGTATGTAGAAAGCTTTGAATCATTCCATTTAGATCAATGGGATTAAAGTTATAAGGAGTTTTAGTTTGTGGGCAAATATGAATTTGCTACTCTAAAAGAAACTTTTAAGTCCTTTATTTAATTCAATTTTCAATATTTATAGAAATAAATAAATCAGAGGATGTAAATTTTTTTATTTTAATATTGCAACTATGGGGATTAAGATTTTTCAATTTCATAATAAATTTTTTAACAATTTAGTATTTTGATTCATTCTTTACTCCTTTCTATTTACTATTTTTTCCCTAAATGTGGTACTATTCCAAATGATCTGAAATTTCTCAAGCATGTAGCCAACTTGCCTTGAATAATTATTCCAAAGATTTGGAACCATTTTGGACATTTTTTCATACAAATGTGACCTTGTGAAGTGCAACTTACCATTTTTTTGTAGGATCAAAAAAAGTCTTTTTATCAATTCAAACATTAATATCTTACAATCTACATAGTGGAAATTTTTGAAATTTTTTCCACATCTTTTTAAATTAGCATACTACAAGATCCTACTATTGAATATGTTCAAATAATTTTTTTTAAAGAATAATTTTACTTGTACTAAAAATGGCAGTTTTGAAGCATTTTTGGTAAAAACATAATCAAAGAACTTTAGGGGTTAAATTCATAGTTAAAGATGTTGCTACTTCAAGATTTTGAAAAAGAAAAATTATGGAACATGACAAAATGGAACAAGTGTGTTGGATTGTTAGTGATATAAGGGGTAGTTTCAAAAGTAATTGGCACTTGGAGAATAGCTTACAATAGATGATATGATAATTAGGTATAAAAGATTATATTGTTTTGCTTGGCAATACATATCTAAGAAGCCCCTTAAATGAGGCATCAAGATATAGTGTCTTGCAAACTCAAAGTCTAAATGTGTGTTCAATTTTGATATTTATTGTGGAGCAAATCCAAATGTAGCACCCAATAAAGTTCCAGTAGTACTTTATGGAGAGCCTTGATTAGCATTCAATTTGGTCATGGACTTTGTACAAGGTCTTGTTAATAAAGGACATGTTCTTATCACCAACAACTTTTTTAGTGTAGGCTTATTCACGGAATTCATTAGAAAAGATTTACCTAGTCTAGAGGGTTGTGAGTTCCTTAGGGTTCTCAGCTTGTTGGAACTCACGGTAGCTGTTGCCTGATGTGGTACAGCAACTACCACATCATTTTTAAATATATATTTTTTTCATTTATTTTTTTCATTTTAAGAATTTCTTTTTTCAAAAAATAAATTTTAGTAGCCTGGCATTTTTTAAATTTGGGGGAAACTACGGGGGAAACAAGCCTAAAATGGCACTCCTACCCACCCACCCCAAAAACTCTTCTAATGGGCTATAGTCTACATTTATGCCATAGGAACAATGTGGCATTATTGTAGTGTAATCCCTATGTTTACCTTTTGAATTGAAGATATTGAAGAATTGGTACAATTTTCAACAAGGAATCTTGGAATGGAAAATGTATAAAACTAGGATCATTAAGTATGTCCTATTGAAGGACATGCACCCTATGCTCCAAATTTTCACTCATGTATTACCTATAGGTTTTCTTTGAATCTTGGTACCTACATTGTTTTGTAAGAATAGAACCATAAAAGTTCTCATTCTACTTTTCTTGGTTATTTAGAATAAACCATGTATATGAAGAATGTCAATGTTGTAGATCGATTGAGGGCATTCTATTCAAGCCAAACTAGATCACATAAGCAATAGCACCAAGTTAGTTTTTTTCTTTCTAGATCCCATGGTGGTAAATTTGTACATTTTGTGCAAAGGCTTTTGGCAAGTATATCACCACGGGAGAGACTTCCAATGAGGCACCTACAATTCAAGACAAATTTGTGTGATGTCTTATTACAAAATTCGAGAGGGCACAATTTGGAAGTAGAAGAAGAAAAAAAAAACATAGTCACATATGTGGTACTTATATGGTTTGTAGGGACTCAAGTTGTAGCTTCTATTGTCATGCACACAATAGGACAAATATTTGTTTAAATCATGGATGCTTTGAGAGGTTGTGGCACTTTAAGCCCTACAATTGTGTATAGAGCATTGTTGATGTCACGCAATCCTTTGAGAGTATGCTCATTCCAAACACTATCATTTTTGCTTGCATTTCTATTAAATTACCTTTTTGGTGAAGTAGAATTGTAGTATTATTTAAGAGTTTTGGATTCAATCCATTAGGCATATTTTCTCCATTCAAAAATAATTTTATTGTTTACTTCTAAATAAAACACATGTAATTGTATATATGCACTAGCCTTATATAAGACATATTACAATCTATATAAAGGCATGGAAGAAGCCCCTTGATTTTGAATTGAAAATTCAAGAACTAACGTTATGCCAAAATCCTCAACTCCATGTTATGAAAGCTAAGTCATAACCCCATTACCCTAATTTTAGCCTTAGCAATCCTAGTTAAAGGCCCCAATCAAAGCCCATTACAAGTCTAGCATTCAAAATTGCAAAATTGTAACCCCACTAGGCTCCAATTCACTTTGTTGTAAACAAGGTTCTACTTCTAAGATGAGCCTAAACGCAAAAGATGGAGGGAGATGGAGGGAGACAAGGTAGACAAAACGAAGGCAAAAGAAGGACAGAACAAGGCAAACCCACTATAAGTCACCTTGAACCCTATACTTAAAGCTTGCCTAAGGCTTATCTACAATCCAAACTCAATCTAGCCCCCTAATCTTTAGATTCAAATTTTTTGTCATCAAAAAAATTCTCATAGAAGAAGAGAGGTTGGATAAAGGTATCCTCTATTCAATTTTTATTTAAAATTTTCCATGAAGATATGAAATTTCTAATATTAGTCCATGTTACACTCTTTTTGTCAACCTTGTCAAGACCTTGCATTTTTTTTCTATATATTGTAAAATTCCAAATAATTTAAAAAATTTCAAGCATGTAACCTACTTAGCTTGAAGAATGAATCCAAAAACGTACCACCTCATAGACATTTTTTCATACAAATGTAACCTTCTCAAGTACAATTGCACACCTTTTGGCAAGGCTAATTTTTTTTTCCCAATTCAATCCTAATATCTTAGGAAATTTAGTAATATGATAAAATTTAAGCATTTGTGGTGAAAACATAGGTAAAGAACTTTAGTAATTGGTGGATTGTTGATTCTTTAGATTTTGGTTTTATGACCAAGCTATTTGATAGTTTCAATACATGGCCCAAGCTTCCACTTATAAATTTGTAGTAATTATATGGCTTGTCTAAAAATTATAATTTCTTTTTGAAGGTGGGGAATTCTTGATTTTCCACTGCTAATGCTACAAAATGTTTTTTCTTAAACTATGCTGAATTGCTTTTTCTTTTTTTTGACAATTTTGGGTGTTTCCATCTTATAAGGACACTTTCCCATTTAGAAGTGGTCCAGCTTGACCAATCGATCTGATTGGCTGATAAGAGCTCTCAGGATTTTATTTTTTCTTGGCTTTGTACAATTGTACCTTTTTTTCCCCCGCTTTTAGGGAACAGAGGTAGCTGTACCAAGTGCACCACTTAGTGCAGCAGAGCAGCAGTTGTTCAAAACAGGTCGGTGCACAAGTTCCCACAAAGCTTGTTCAGACCATCACAGGTGCACTCACCTTACTGCAGCATTTGTTCCAAAACAGGTCAATGTAAGATAACAGTGCCGTCATTGGCAAGGTCTAGAACTAATCGACAAGTTCTAACTTAAGCCGCAAGCTCCTGGAAATGTACCCAGATCTAAGATAGGTATGACGACTGTACAGCATGACATTTGAGGAACAAAACCTCATAAATCCAACCCAAGAGCAGTTAATTACCAACAGAAACTGTAATTTGAAACTTCCCAGCAATGATTGCGAGGTGATGCATGTCGAACACATGAGAGACATAATGATATTATCACTGACAAGCCAAACTGGTCGCAAGTGAGTATTTATTCTGAACATAATTGTATCTTGTCAATGATGTGGCTGAAGCACTTTGTAGTATCGATCAATAGAATAAGCTACCTCTGTTTTCTTAAAGGGAGGGAAAAAAAGGCGGGGGGGGGGGGGGAGGGAGGAAAAAAAAAAAAGTAGAAAATTACAAAGGGTAACATCCTATCAGGGACTATACCGGAAAAGGGGAAGTGCTGTAAAAGGGGGGGAGGTTGAACGATTTTACAGGCTTACGTCTGTGTCAAGTGGACTCTCGCTCTCTCTCTCTCTGTCATGAGGTTTCCATCCTCCAAAATGTTTCTAGCTTTTCTACTACTTCCCTAACGAAAGAGTGTGACCCATGTACCTGTATTTTACCATAAGAACACAGAAAATTATATTCCACAAGGGAAGCTCATCATCCTTTCTGTCTACCAAGCGCAATTTCGTAACGATAGCTGCTGTGTCACCACCCAGTCCTGGCGGGTCCTCTCACGGAGGCCCGTTCTCCTCAAAGAGGTCCAAGAGCTCCACAGCCTGCCAGTGCACAAGTGCCACACACCCAGTGTTACGTGGACCCACATGTGCATATTATTCTAGAAGATTTCGAAGATTACATTAGACTACAGCATCAAAACTGAAAACGTAACGTAAATGCCACCATCGATACCAAACTGAAAAAAAAGTCAGATTAAAACTCAGTTCTCATCAACAAGAGAACGTGTTCGCTACGTTACCTCGGGGACGGAGAGCTGGAGACGAAACTTGGGACCATCATAATGGTGCAGCACAGGTCTGAATGAGTCCTCTTCCAAAGGCTTGCACAGCTTGCGAACACGGGTGCGCACCTAAATACAAAGTGAGACAGCATATTGGATTAGCAATTCTTTGAGAGGCACTTAAACCCTACAATAGTGATACACTGAGTTTAACCTTCAGTGTAAAACTGCATCCTTTCAAACTCATGGTGAAACAAATGATCCAAGACAGATAGCACTGACCATTTCAATCGTTAAATGTCAAAATTAAGAGCCAACCTGAGCAGGAAATCTTGATTCTCCTCGACATTTTTTGTCTTCCCAAGCGGTAGGATCTATATTTGAACCTCCAAAACTCGCAGCCTGTCATACAAACGCTTTGAATGAATACCCCACACCTGAAATGCCTCGTACAAATCTCATGGACGGTAACGCCTACGTTTCGTGCATCTTATTCCCCAGTGCCTATTACTTACCGACAATACAAAACTAAATTTCCTTAATCTAAGAACCATGTCAATTAGAACTATAGTTAAGACCAACACTAACACAACAGTCGGGAGAAGCCATAAAACAGTCGACTCACCTCAAAGATCCCATGGAGCTGGTGAGTAGTATAATTGTACAGAAAAAGCGGAAGCCCTGGTTGAATCGTGCGCACGGAGTCCCGGTAACGTTGTGGTAATCCTGCAACAAAAAACTTTCATGATTATTCCTTCCAGTTTAACCCTTCATATCTAAGTGCTACCACAAGTTTAAGAAAAATCAACTCTATGCCATTAATCATTCGACATTTTAAATTTATCAGAAAACTCAAGCCGCCCCCACCCACACACCCACACACCCCAAGAGATCGAAATGCACACAACAAACAGAAAAATCTAGAACCTACCGGATATTGGAATCACCGAAATCCCTTACAAGTACACGGGCCTCAGAAAACTAAACCCTTCCATGCAATTATTATGGTGTTCACACAAGGATCATGAAGATTCCGTACTATCACCTACTTGCTACAACCTCTCATCAATTCTTTTCAGCACAAAAGAACCGAACGGAGGACAGTAGCTGGGACGTACCAAAGAGCTGGCGTTTAAGATCCTCCTGCATGGTGTCATTATTGCAAACGAATATGTAACCTCCCAGTGTAACATTGCGGGGGAGGACTTCAGCTGACGGGAGCGACTTGAACCGCTTCTCATGACTGTTGGCGGTGACCTGGAACTGTTGTGAGGAATTGCTGTTGTTGTTGTTGTTGTTGTTGTTGATACTGTTGTTGCCGTTGTTTCCATTGGAGACACTGCCAGTCTTGGAAGCTGCAGGAGCCGCGACTTGTAGTTGCTTCTGCTCCAATTGCTTCGACTCCGCGAGCGCGGTTTTGCTGTTCTCCTTGGATCCCCGCCGGCCCTCGCCGACCGTGCGCTTGAACTCCTTGGCCGGCGGGGGAGATTGTCGCTCCAGTTGCTGCGGCTGTTGGCGGTCATAATATGGCGCCGCAGCAGCGACCAGGCTCCAGTTTTGGTCAGTCGTCTGGGGGGGATGCGACCAGCTGTGGTTGTTGGCCACCCAATTCCGCTCCTTGGTCGTGTCGCCGGAGCCCCCAATTCCGTCCCAAAGCCATAGTGAGTACTGGCTCGCCAGCGGTGCCGAATGAATTAACCCCGCAATCTTTGCCGCTTTGGGGCCGCACGAAGCTGCCCACTCAACTAGTCTATGAAAAAAATCGGCACTAGTTTCAGCTTAACCCACCTACTGAACCCACCACCCCTCTTTCCTCTTTCGGACTTTTAGGTGTTTCCCCCCGACCAAGCCGGTTGGCAGTTTCTCTAATTAATTTCTAAGCACAGTTGAGCTCCTGAGACAGAAACCCAATCAATGAAAACCTCACAAAATCGCTGTATGTCCGATTCCTAAAGACCCTAAAAAGTGTGTATGCAGGGACACCAATTAGTGTCCCTTTTGGGAAAAAAGGGGGGGAAAAGAGAACCAGATAAGCGGCCCAAACCTCAGGTTTCTGGGCTCAACACCGAACGAGCCTTGACAAGGTCGCCCTCACCTCTCCCCGGAAATTTCCGTTTTCCTATATGGTAGTATACACGACGGCAAAACCCCTGATGAGAGGACGACGAGGAGGGTTGAGCTCCGGTGACCGCCGCGGTGTCAGCCTCCCAGTAGACAGATGAAGTGTATGAGTGTGCCCATGGCAGAGTTTTTTCACCACAAGATGGGGCGGGAGAAGTTCCGACGGCGATGGCGCGCGATGTTGCAGCTGGGTCACCAGGAAAGACAAGCAAATCATACAAACAGTGGGTCTCCTATAGAGTCAAGATTTCACGGTTCCAGCAGTAGTACCTCCCTGCATCACAAAATACGCTTCCCCTCAGCCAAAAAATAATAATTACAAAAATACAATGAAGTCCGCACAGATATATTCCGCCGCCGGCAGACTGCGTGAGTTCCTCCCCCTCTCGTCCCCACACCTGCTTCACTACTTCAGAAGCCTAAAAGTAGCACAAAACTAAGTCTTCAAAGCGGCACTCCACTGACCAAAAAGAAAACCCCGCTACACGGACTAGTACAATTCTTCGCGTGATCGTCACTCGCTACGACTAAGTCCGCAAAAAGAAAACAGCACTGGTATCCTATTTTCAGGAGCTTCCGTCTCTAGGTTTCTCTAAGCTGTTGCCACCCAAAAGACACGCCGAAATGAGTGAGAGAATATAAACGGAGGGCGGGAATGAGACCTTGAGGTTCCCCAGCGGCTTTCACAGCAATGGCCGGAAAAAAAATTCCACATGCAGGGCGACGACGAACGAACGCACTCACACACGCACGCACGCAAGCACCGGGCAACCCCTTTGCGCTCGCTCGCTCACTCGCTCCGCGGCAACAGTAGCAGTAGCAGCAGCAGCTCGGAATCCCAGATACAAGAAACGGCCCCGGAGGCACCACCCCCGCTCTAGAACAAGCTTGCTAGGCAAGGAACAAAAGCTGGGGCGACGCGTAGTGGAGGGACCCAGCAGCTGCTGCGACACCCGACTTCCTGAAAATTCTTCCCCACAATACAGACAACCCACTCGCACATCCCCTGCGTAGCTCTCTCCAGGCCACGCCCTACGACGCACGGTCACACCACACCACGCCCACACACACCAAAACCTCCACCTCCACCATTCCGATCACCACACTGGAAACCACGAAACCTCAAGATTGCACAACCTCTCCTCTCCTTTCCTCCCTTTAATAAAAAAATTAAAATATCACCCCCGACGAAACTCCCCACACACGCCCTCCGCGGAACTGAAACCTTCGCAACTCCCTCCCGCAAGCTCTCGTGCTTCTGCTCTCGTCACCACAGCGCCATTCCGACTCCTCAGGCCCAGACACAACACGGCATGCACACCGCACAGCCGATCAAACGCACGAAACCATCAAACCAGTTCCACTGGTAGAACCTCGCTCTTGTCCTTCTAGTCTGGGAACGACGACGTGAGAAGCCACTCCACGCGAGCACAACTGTGGTGGCGATGGTGGGGAGACTGATGAGAAGAAGAAAATGCTGCGACCCCTCCAAATACAAAGCCAGCCCGAGGGTGAAGTGCAGGCCAGGGGAATGGCCGTGGCAGCAGCCAAGGCGCGCGGGGAGCAAGGCAAGCAGACAGGCCGTAGTCCCGCTCGGCCGTCGCAGCAGGCACGTCCTCGGACACACTAGAAGCTCGCACTCGTAACTTAACTTACGATTCCGTCTGTCGTGGCCAGTAACGTTCGCTGGGTTTTACTCGGCTGCTTTTACCCGGAAAAGTGCAGGCAGGGAGGTTTTTTCGCCCCCTAGTATTTGGTACTCCGTATAATGGGGGAGACGGTATCTACGAGGGGTACTGTAGACTACGGTCGCACGGGGCCCGGGCGGGGCTGGGGTAAGTTGGTGGGGTGGACATTTACTAAAGGGTCGGACGGACTGGAGGGGTGAAGTGCATGACAGACATTTTCTGCTGCATTGAGGGGGACTTCAGTCTCACTTTTAGGGATCGCAGATGGAAGATTCAAAATCGTCCACACATTTCATCCATATATGTTAGGGCTTCGAGAAAAGACAACTACCTCGCCTATATTTTGTTGAAAATGAATTGATTTAGAAAGTCGTGGAAGGTTGGAATATGAAAGTGATCAAATAGGATGCAGGATTAGTTTATTTCTATCAAATAGACATTGTTTTAGGCAATGACATTATATCATATACAATGGTCCTCAAAGTTTTGTACAAGCTGTCCAAACTTGCAATACTTAGTTGAAGAATTTATTTTTTTCCTCATAATTTTTGACATATATTGCAAGTAGTATTTCGTGCATGAAATTGAAATTCAACATTTGTGAATTGTATCCTTACTTTAAATTTATTGTTGTTGAAACTTAATATTATAGCTTTGTACAAGTTCAAAATGTATAAAATTCTTTTGTGGGATGGATGAGAATCCCTTCGGAAAAATATGGCATAAAATCCCTAGTTTTGGAGATTATGTATGTATGTATGTATATATATATGCTCACATTTTCATGCTCACATACTAGCACCACCATATGAAGTAGGATAATTTACAAAAACAATACATAAATCAAAGGTCATAATATTAGTTAACCCCTAAAGGTCCAAACTGCGTTTTTTGGCAACATAGCAATTTTAGGCAACTCGCAACAAATGGAGTTTTTAGTTTTTTTTGCTGAAATTTTCGCACAATATGTGCCCAAGGAGTAGCTTTAAGACCCAACAATTTTCATAACTTTTGACTACATGATTCAAAAGTTATTGCATGATATGTAATTTTCAATGCTTAGCAGGTAGCCCAAAAATTTATTAAAAAATCACTTTTTTCAAAAATAAAAATTTGAAATTTATTCTTAAGATTTATTTAAATGTGAGAAGCTTTGAATCATTCCATTTTGATTTACGAGATGAAAGTTATGAGGTGTTCTAGTTTGCAAGTAGTCATGGATACCCTACTCAAAAATAAACTTTGGAGTCCTTTATTTAACTCTATTTTTAATATTTTTAAAAAAATTTAAAAAATATATGATGCAGATTGTTTATTACTACATGACTACCATTGGAATTGGAATTTTTCAATTCTATAATTAAATTCTTAACAATTTAGTGTTTTGAATCACTTTGTACTTCTTTCTAATTACTATTTCTTTCCTATATGTTGTGCAATTCCAAATGGTCTAAAATGTTTCAAGCATGTAGCCAATTTTCCTTGAAGAATGAATCCAATGAGTAACCATCATTTTGGACATTTTTTCATGAAAATGTGACCTTGTGAAGTGCAACTATCCATATTTTCTCATGGCCCAAGAAATAGTTACTTCAAACGTTAATATCTTGCAATCTACACTGTGGAAAATTATGAAATTTTTCCTACATCTTTTCAAACTATTTTACTACAAGATCCTATGGCTACATGTGTCTAAAAATGTTTTTCATCTAAAATTTGATGCTTGTATCAAAAATGGCAGTTTTGAAGTGTTTTTGGTGAAAACATAGTCTTCAACCTTTAGGGGGTTAAATCATAATGGTCATATCTCTTACATAATGGTCACTTTTTTTTACATTATTTTCTTAGGTAAATTAACTTTTAGCATAAAAATCTTGATTGGCACATATTACTAATTTTTTTTAGTTAAAATATGGTTTGATAAATGCTATAAATAAATATAATATAAAAAAATTCATCCCAAAAAATGAAAAATTAAGTTTTTCAATTTTTTTCATCTATTTTTTGAATCATTTTCAATATAATCTAACCTACATCTATGTTAGCTTAGTCACTTTGAAATAGGATTTGTTTCTCAACAATTTCTTTGTTATTTTTTTGTTATCACCTTAATGTTTGTATAATTTTATGAATAACCCTATTTGGCCCAAGAGCCCCGCATCCTTCTCAAGAATTATAGCAAATCCCAATATGCTACTTATAAAAATCAAAGGCTTCAAAATAGGCCTATTATCTTGTAATAACTCATCCAAAACTTTCAATTATACAATGTTAGTGAAAAACATATGGATATAGATAAAAACTAAAAATTTGAAATTTGTGCCTTATAATCTTCTCATAGGCAAACAAGTATTGACCAGCAAAAAAAATGGAATGATAGATTGCAAGATTGAAGCATTTGAAAAAGAATTAGTAAAAGAATGAAAATATAGAATTGAAAAAAATGGTCTTATGTAACAATGTCAACAACTTGGGAGGAGTTTTTTTGCACTACATATAGTTTTTAATTTTTAAAAATATTTTAACTTTCTCTCTATACTATCATTAGATGGGTTTTTTTAGGGGGGTGTCTAGAGGGTTGTCTGGGCTTGTTCCTAGCATTGTTCCCCTAGCAGTCCGTGATTGGCTACTGTAAAAAAAATTTAATTTAAAAAAAAAGGAATGCAAAAGAAGTTGAATTTTTTAAATGGCATGGCAATCTCTGTACCACGTCATGCAACTGTTGTAGGGCAGTGCGTAGAATCTAGGAACCTGATTGAATGCAAGGGAACTCACCGCCTTCTCGGGGGCTAAAATCTCATCTAATGGTTGGTTAGTACTTGCAAAATTTTAGAAGTAAAAGAGGGTATTGAAGAATTTTCCCAATGTTGCCTATTCTATTCAAAAATCTTTGGCCAAAATGACTTTTAATCTAGATACTCAATTGAAAAAGTACATATATTTTACATATGGAATATATATACACTTTAGCTTCTTATGTTAAACTTTTCAAAATATCCTCCCGAAATTGACCTCATAAGAACCTACTTAGTTACCATAGAGCATCTAGGGGGACACAAAACATCCTTTGGACAAATGAATATCATGATTTCGTCCATTATTTGCTTAGATCTTGTCAACATTGTCTCAAGGGTTGAAGAGTACTTCATTGTGAACCTTGTGGAGCATCTCATGGAGGGGGTCAAATACTTATTGGAAGGACGTAAATGAGAAAAAAAACCAACCTAATGGAGTTGCTTGAATCCATGGATCACCAAGTCATGTATTTTGGCAATTTGTGCTCCTATGCTAAATTTGAATTTAAGCCACAAAAGTAATCTTTTTTGAATTTGAATCCGACTATTTAAATGAAGCTTACCAATTCTAATTCTTTATTCAATTCAAAAACTTGAAAAAATTCCAAACTCGGATGTTTTATTACAATTTGCAGTTTGGGCCTATTAGTGTGGAATGTTGATTTTTAAATTTTAAAATGACATTGTAAGAAAAATTCACCATGGTATTCTTCATTGTCTTTTACACCTATAGGAAAAACTCAAAGTTTAAAGCATATTTTGTATTTGATACGATTTCTTAAAAAATTTACTCCCAAATTCTCCCGAATATCTGAATTTTGACAACTTATAGAAGACCTGTAATTCCATCCCTGGAAAGTGATCTAACTTTTTCTTTCTTTTTAATTCCTCTATAGTTACAGAACGAGAGCATACATCCGGAGAGAGGACTCTCCAGGTTCGGAAAAGTGGTCCTAGGCCCGTCCTTCTAGGGTTCCCTGTGTTTCCAGTTGACCCACTATGGGGACATGCACTCGTCCTGCCTGCAGACTTCGTTTCCCTTGCGTTGGATGGTCCAAGCCCAGCCCAGAGGTCCATTGGTCCATTGGTTCATTGGTCCGGTTCCCCTCCCCTCCCTCCCTCCCCTCCCTCAGGCTTCCGTTGTTCTCCACTCAGGACTTGACTTGACTTGATCCCTCCTCCGGCCCCTCCAGTCCTCCGAAAACGAAGTTGACCAATGAGGAAGCAGTTGGCGTCCCTACGGCACTTGAGACTTGACTGGGAAAGGGACTCACTCAGACTTGGGAACGAAACTGGCTGGCGTTGAATTCAAGAATTGAAGTGGGGCTGAACCGCTCCCCCCTCCCCTCCCCTCCCCTCCCCTCCCCTCCAGGCAAGGGCAAGGGCAAGGGCAAGGGCAAGGGCGGGCAGCCAGAGTTGGAACTCAGTAACTTTCAGTTAGTAACTGATGATAGTGTGGTAATAACAAATAACCCTCCGTGATACTTTCCTTTCCATGGCGGGTTTTTTTTGGCTGATGATGGGCAGGGCCTTTGGAAGGGCCTTTCCGTTGGTTCCCTGGGAAAGAGAGAGCAGCAAGACAAGTCCCCAGTTCTCTCCGCTGGTCTCAAGCAGAAAGGGCAGCAGACCGGGCGTGGGAAGGGAACTCGCAACTGAAGGGAAGGAATCTCGGTCTGGAGGAAGCCACCAGGATCCCCAGTGGACGAAGCAAAGGCTCCGTCCGTCCGTCCTTCCGTCCGTCGCTTGGATATCAACTTAACTTATTATTAACTTTCACGCAGCAAGCAGCCCCCGACTTCACTTGGACTGCTGGACCTAGGTGGGACTCACTACCGTAACTTTAACTTACTCTTAAGCTTTTTATTTTATTTTTATTGATTTCGGTGGCCCTTTTTCTCATTCATTCAGTTTCTTCTCGGCTTTGCTGATTCGCTGCTTTCCGAATCTAGTGCGCGTCCCCGCCGGCTCCCGGGCGGCACGGTTGGTTAGGTCATGGAATAAAGGGGCCATTAGAATACTAACGGCAGACAATTCCAGTATTCGGCAGCGGGCTTCAGCAGTTCAGACCGCCCGAAAGCTCTTTTCAGGGGGCGGTCTGAGGGGGAAATGGTTCAACCCCTCACTGCCCGAGGCCAGTTGTGAGCTTCTTGGAATTTCCTCAAAACTAAACAAAAAAACAAACAATACCTTGTTTTGGGATTTAGAACTGTTCAAATTCAAAGTAGATAGGTTAGAGATTGTTCAGGAAAAGAAAACATAACAATATCACTTACGGATTGAAAGATTATAATGTTTGATTGTGAAGGTGTGAAGATTGTAAAAGTGATTTGAAGTCTTTCAATCCTCTTTTCACTTGTCAAAACTAAAAAATAGGTCACCAATAAAATATGAGGTTCAAAGGCATGACCTGCATAACCCCAATCAGTTTATGGCTTCTTGGTATTTAGTATGCAATTTTTTGGAATGAATTTCTATTTTTTTTTTCCTCCAAGATCTAGTGTGTTCATTGAAGCTCATTTCTAAGAGTCCTCAACACTAAAAAATCAAGATTTGCAATGAATATTCATGTAAAAAATCTTGAATACAAAAATACAAAATCTTATCATAATTGTTCATTTTCAAAATTGGATTTTTTGATGCTAAAACTATACTTCAAAAATATAAACTACTAAAAATAGTAGATTGGTTACATTTTATTTTAACTTCAAAGTATTGTTGACACCAAAATTTGGTGCTTTGGACATTTAGGGGGTAAATAAAAAACTTGGATCATAATGTTCCATATTTGTTTCAATCTTCAACTTGTCATTCATTCTTATTATTTTCTTACAACATCAATCATTACTATGTCAACTTTGATGTAGTACATTGAATTAGTTGAGGAAGAAACAAATTTTCAAAGTACTTCAATCATAAAATTATTTGGTTTAGTTATTTGGTAGATTAAAAAACAATTAGAAAATGTATAATTATGTCCAAAAGTGCTCTTAACTTTTTCATGTTTAAATTAATTGTTTCCAAAATTTAGCTAACATGATTGAAAGTTATCTAAGCTTGTTGTTGTGTTTTGATTAGATAAGATTTTGAAGTGAGATAAAATCAATCTCTTTATAAATCTCTTTTCATGGAGTAATTTCAATATAAAATGAGGCCAATACAAAAACAACTAGCATTTATTAGTCAATTCTCAAAGTTGTTTATTTCTCTAGCATGAAAGCTTGCAATTAATTTTATTATTAGACTTGTCAAAAATGCCTATGCAACCAACTTTTTATATTTTTTTGGTCTTAATCTAGAGAGTCTCTTTGTGCCAAACTTGATAGATGAGTTGTAGAAGAAAAGAGGCCTTTGTTTACAATGATAGAGAGTGTCTACCTATGGAAACAAATAGATGAATCATACAAGGAAAATATGGAAAGAATAATGAAGAGATATTTGTTCTCGTTAATAATATAATTAGAAGGGATAGTCCAATGTGTGATTGATAATGAGAATCTTTCATAAATTAGAGAAGATATTATAATGGCTACAAATACCAATCCCTATAAATATGTAGAGAGGATTGAAGACTTGTCATGAATCACTAATACATGTGTTTTCTGTTGTCCTTCCAACATGGTTTTAAAACCTTTAAAAGTCAACTTTGCTAATATTTAAAACTTGTTTGTTGACATATTTAACCATTAGATTATTTAAAGAAATTATTGGAGGATTTTGCAAATTTTATTTTATTTCATTAAATAGGTATAGCTAAATAATGTTTAGATGAATTTACTATGATAATTCAAAAGTAATTTGCTCCAACAGTGCTTCATTGGATGAGTTTATGTTACTATATTTTCAAAATAGTAGAAATAAGAACTTCATTTGTATAAATTTTGACAATAAAAATAAGCCAAGCTAAAGGAACCAAGTGTTCCTATAGAAGACAAATGAAAATTTGGGTAGGTTGCCGTGCTTTCAATTTTTGGCATGTTTAAGAAAATTTAAGTTAGAAAAACATAATATTTTTAGGAAATATGATTTTTATTCCAATTGATGCTCGAGAGCAAAGATTATACCACACCAAACCTAAAACAATCAACTTTAAGTTCTAAGGAAATCCACAAAAATTTAAATGAATATTTTTTTTTTAAATTCTTAAATGAGAGGATTTTATTCATTTTATTTGGATTTGTGATAAGAAAGTTATGGAGCATCTTGTTTTGTGAGTAATTAGAACATCATTCAAAATAACAAATTTATTCAATTCATTTTTTTTTTTAAATTTCATAATTTTTGGAAAAAGGAGTTCTACATGGTTTTGTAGTTCTACTTGCTAGCAGAATCTTACTATTGAAATTAGTGTATTTCAAATTCATCTAAGAACTATTAACAATTTAGTTTTTCTTTCTATTTGGTACCTACTTCTATTTAATAATTTCTCAATTTAATGAAATCAAATGTTTTTATTCATTTTAAATTTCAAATCCTCCATTAAATTCTTAAAGATTAAAAAAAAAAATCAAAATTTGTATTGTAGGAAAAAGGATTTAAGGTAAAGAAGATTCAAAGCCAAATTCTACAATAAAGTTAAACAAGGTGCATAAAAAATTAATTTCTTAACTTTAAATGCAAATATCTTGAAATCTATGTAGTCATAGTTTCTCAAATTCTTATGCACTTTTTTCATCTAGTTTAGTGCAAGATTCTATGGTTAGATATTGAATACAAAATAATTCCTTAAAATCTTGCCGTGTTGCAATAGAAATGGTAGTTTTGAGTGTTTTTTGACAATAAAAAAAAAGACCTTGTCCATCAAGGATTAATATTTAGAACAAAATTCATCGCAGTAAAAAAAATAATAAGTAAAATATTGCAAAGTGTTTTCATTATTTACCAAGTGCTGGAAAAACTACTGTTTAGAAAAAGTATTGATTTTTTCATCATTAAATTTTTACATCAACTTGTTACTTTTTTGATAAATTGATTACAACTTAAATTTTGACCAATCAACTAAACTTATAAATGCAAAAAATTAAAAAGAACATTTTTGGTGAAACTCTAAAGTATAATCTCAAAAAAAAAATGATTGGAACCTGTAAATATTTTTAAACTCTTAACAATAGAAATATTTTTCTATTATTGATGGTAAAAAAATTCTACATTAATTCAAACTTCAAAAAAGTGATTGAAATATATTTTATAATGCATTTGACTTTTGTATAAAACTCCTGGGTCTTTACAGGGTAATACTTTCAATGTTTCTCTAATATTTTATTTTGGTCATTTTTAAAAAAGAAATTATTTAAATAAAATATCAACATAATTAATAATATTGTACAAACATACTATTATGTGTAACATTAGACTAATATATTTTAATACATTATTATTCTATTTTATTGGTAGAAGGATATTTTAAGAGACGTGTATTTTGAAATGCTTTGTATTAAGGTTTGAAGTCCTAGAATGGGATTTTTAGGATTTATCTATGATGTCAACACTTACCATGATTTTTTGAAAATTTTATTGAAGGTAAGGGAATATACAAGCTTTGTGAAAATATGATTTTTGCTTCATTTAGTGTTTGGAAGAAAAAGTTATAACCTCCTAAGTACAAAATACAAAAGTTGTGCAATAGGGAAAAAAATGCAAAAAATTAATATTTTTTTCATTTCTTTCTTTCTCATAAGAGTATATTTATGTCTTCTTGGAAAGATTTGATTCAAAGCATTTGATTTAGACATGTGAATTGAGTAATGAAGATTCTTGTTTTGAGGACAATCAAAGCATTTTCATAAAAAAATAATTCATATGATTCATTTTTAATTCAATTCTACTTTTGACTAGTAACAATTTAATTTTTCCTTCCATCTTGTACCTACTTCTACTTCACATTTTTTCTAAGAAATGAAAAGTACTACATTATTTTCAAATTTTTGGCTTCAAATTATCAATTCATTTTTTTTCAAGTGTAGTAAATTTCAAACCAACAATGCACCCAAAAGCAACATTATGTTATGGTCTAAATGCATCTAAATGCAAGCTTCTACTACATAGTGTCATTTTTCTTAGTATATTCATTTTGAATTTACTTACTTTACAAGTCTAAAGTCAAAACCTACTACTAAATATTCATTGAATATGTTTATTTTTCATCATAGTTTTCAACACAAGAAATGACAATTTTAAAGGTTTTAGGGGCAAAAATAGCATCATGAACCTTTAGTGGGTAAATGGCATGTTAACATAATTGATATTTTTGTACAAATATAATAATGTTTAGTTTAATATTTACCTAAATTATTCAAATGCATCATAATATTATTTTTCTATTGTAGAAGAAAATTTTGAAAGGCCCTATGTTTTGAAATGCTTTTGTATTAGGAGAAGAATGGGCATCTAAAACACCTCTACTTTTGCACCAACAGTGAATAAAACTACTGAATCAACCAAAAAAATATTTCCTTTTTAAAAATCTTTTTCTTACAATTATTGTTTTTAAAATTATTTAAAAAATCTAGGCAGCATTGACTATCGCTGAATTCAATTCTCAAAGGGACATTAGAAGATTTTCAGGGAGCTAGGAGGACCATTTCAAGCACATTTCTGGCGATGTTCCCCCGACAGCCAAAGAATAGCTACTGCTATAATTTGTTTTTAAATTGAATTTTAAAAAATTCTTTTTAATGTGACGTGGCAGTCATTGTACTACGTCAGACAATTGCTGCAACAAGTTTCCACAATCTAAAAACCTCACTAAATTTGCAGCCCTCCAAAGTATCTAAATTTCTTTTGATTAGAGGCCTTCTAGAGGCTCCATTCTTTTGCTAATGGTGTTAAAACTAAAGCAATTTTAATAGAATAAAAAATAGTGCTTATTTAATTGAATGGAGTTTTGTCACAATACAATTACACCAATAAAGTCTTATTCAAGTTCAAAGTTTCACTAAGAAGATGTTTTGATGCCATAAGGTATAAGCAAGAACAAATGAACAAAACTTGTGTAAATAAGAATAGGAGAGATGAAATTGTAATTCAATAAGCGTTACATGAATTCTTTTTTTTTTGTTAGATTGTTAGAGCCATAAGGTGGCTCATGAATGACCAAACAATATTTACTCAAAGTGGAAAATGAATTAAAGTTCAAATTTCTTTTGTAAAACTTTGTGAATGGTTAAACCACATCATTAAATTTGATTTGGATTAATTAGTTTGGGTTTTGTCTGGAATTTCATTTCAAAACTATATGTAGTGTATTTTAGTATTCTTGGCTTTTCATTGAAAACCTTAATTTCAAACTCAAGAACCTTATTTTTGTACTAGAGCTCTAGCTTGACTTTGTTTGAAATTCCTATTCAATTTGCAATTCAAATCAATAATTGCATGTCCAAATGTAAAATGAAATGAGCATTTGGTTTTCTCTATGATGTTTTATACTTCAATGCTTAGCTATAGATGAATATTTTAGTTTCTTTTATTGTATTCTGCATTGGATATGAAGCTTTCTTAAAGACTTTTCCCTCAAAAATTCATGAAATTTTCAAGTCTTCACAATCAAGTATGAAAATTAATGACTTATGAATATTGAAAATGTAGTCTTCAAGCACCAAATTATAATATCAAAGCTAGATGGCCCTAAGACCACGTTTGTGAAGTGTTTAAAAGATACTTGATTTCATCTTTAAATTATAAAATTAAGAAAATAATTCTTGTATTGTGATAAAACTAAGCACACACAATAAATAGTCATGCAATCTCTACAAGAAGGTAAGTAAGCTCTTCATTTTGATCATCCAATTTGATTGTCTACAAGTCACTCCATTACTACATCTAAAGAATTGTTAGCAAAACCTCAAAAATGATTAACGTCATTACATTTTGTTAAGCAACTTAGGATGGAACTACCTAAGATTTTTTAAATTTGCATGAGCTACCCAATAGTTTCTTCAATATACCTTAGTAGTGACTAAGATTGGTAGTAGACATTACCTCAAAAAAAAATGATGAGAATCCAATACCACATATCTTGTTTTGTCATTGATTCCCAACTCGACTCTATTTTTAGTGCAGTTATTATAAGGGACTAATGATTCTAAAATAAAAACTTTCTATGATCTTGAAATCATCAACAAGAATAGAAGTACATCTAAAGTTTTTGTGAATTCAATTTAAAATATTAATAAATATCATTGGTTCTTTCCAATGGCAAAGCAATTGTACTAATAAAAGATGTAGTAATTTAACCTTTGATCCCATTTTCTCAACCTTATAAGTGCCACTTTGACCCCAAAAATGCTTGATGTCATTTTTCTAAAGAATTTTGTGTTAATTTCCTAGTACTAATATAGTAGTTCGATAAAATGTTTGGTGTTTCTATATTCTAGCTAAAAAGAAAATCAAATTTTTGACCTTGAAAATGGTACCAAAGGTATACAAATGAATCCGTACCCACCAAATTTGGAATATTGATTCTCTTATGAGTTGATTACATGTCTGCCTAATTTTATAGCCTAAAGATTTCCAAAAATAGATTTATTATTAATTTATCAATTGGTAATTTTTTCAAGATGATCTAGAAGATACATTGTGAGTATTGACGAGAATTAGATACCTCATGCTTCTAAAATTAAAACTCTAATCTTGAATTCTTTTAACTTAGATACTTCTTGAAAATATCATCCACTTGTCAATTAAAGTTTCTTACTTGTCCTATGAGCATTTGATGCCCAATAGTTTGTTTACATAAACAACATTGTCATTGCATTTGAGAACACAACAATGATCCATGTTGGCATGAATTGAGTTAAGGTATGAGGCAAGAATGTTATTGCATGTGGAGTATTTTAGTTAGGTGTTGAAAGTAGTGAGAATTTGGGTGATCATGGATGTTGTAGTGAATTGATCGAATACAATGATTTGATTGATGAGAATTTGGGTGATCACAAATGTTGTAGTAAGTTAATTGAGCTCAATGATTTGATTGAATAGAGGAATTGAGCACAATAAGTTAAGTATACTTGATCATTATTTTTGTTGTGAGAGTGATAGTTGAAGTCGATGAACAATAATTATTGAACTTCAACTATCATGTTTATTGTACTCCAAAATGATGACAATTTCAAATGAAATTCATACCTATATTGTAAGAATGTGTGAGGGGGATTGAAAGCAAAATGAATTGATTGAACAAAGGGAATTGAAGAAATTGAGTTGAGCACATTTATTATTGTTTTTGCTGTGAAAAGGTTGAAGTTGACTAGTTATTGATTGTAGTCTAAAATCATGATAGTTTTAGATGAAATTTGTATCTTCATTGTAAAAATGTGTGAGAGAGGCCAAAAGCACAAGGAATTGATTGAACAAAGTAGATTAAGCACACTTAATTGAGCATATGTTATCATCATTTTTGCTATGAGAATGATAGTTGAAGTTGATTAGTTATTCTTTGTACTTTCAAATCATAATAGTTTCAGATGAGATTTGTACTTACATTGTAAGAATGTGTGAGGGGGATTGAAAGCATTGTGAATTGATTGAACATAGTGAATCAAATATAGTAAGTTGAGTATACTTGATCATTGATTTTGTTGTAAGAGTGATAGTTGAAGTTGACTAGTTATTCTTTGTACTTCCAGGTATTGACAGTTTCAAATGAGATTTGTACCTAAATTGTAGGAATGTGTGAGGGAGGATGAAAGCAAGGTGAATTGATTGAAGAAAGTGTATTGAGCACAATGAAATTGATTGAACATAGTGAATTGAGTACAATAAATTGGGCATACTTGATCATTGTTTTGGTTGTGAGAGTCATAGTTGAAATTGACACTATTTATTGTTTGTACATGTACTACAAAATCATGACAATTTTAGTTGAGATTTGAACCCATATTATAGAAATATGTAAGGGGGATTGAAAGTACAATGAATTAATTGAAGAAAGTAGATTGAGCATACAGAGTTGAGCATACTTGATGATTGTTTTGGATGTAAAAGTGATTGTTGAAGTTGACAAGTTATTGTTTGAACTTCAAAATTATGATAGTTTCAAAATGAAATTTATACCTACATTATAAGAATGTGTGAGGGGGATTTAAAGCACAATGAATTGATTGAGCACAATGAGTTGAGCATAAAATGATCATTGTTTTTGCTATGAGAGTGATAGTTGAAGTTGACAAATTATTGTTTGAATCCCCAAATTATGATAGTTTTAGATGAAATTTGTACCTACATTGTAAGAGTATGTGAAGGGGATTGAAGGCATAAGAAATTGATTGAATAGAGTAGATTGAGCACAAAGAGTTGAACATACGTGATCATTATTTTTGCTATGGGAGTGATAGTTGAAGTTGACTAGTTATTCTTTGATTCCTAGATCATGACAGTTTCAAATGAGATTTGTACTTGCATTGTAGGAGTGTATAGAGATTTGAAAGCAATGTGAATTTATTGAATACAGTGGATTGAGTACAAACAGTTGGACATACATGATCATTTTTTGTGAGAGTGATAGTTGAAGTTGACTAATTATTCTTTTTACTTTCAGATATTGATAGTTTCAGATGAAATTTGTAATTGCATTGTGAGAATGTGTGAGGGGATTTGAAAGCAACTTGAATTGATTGAACATAGTAGATTGAGCATAGTGATTTTTGATTGAATATAGAGGATTGAGCACATTAAATTGAGTATATATGATCATTTTTTTTTGTAAGAGTGATATTTGAAGTTGATTAGTTATTCTTTGTACTGCCAAATCATGATAGATTCAAATGAAATTTGTACTTGCATTGTAAAAATGTGTGAGGGAATTTGAAAGCAATGTGAATTGATTGAACATAGTGGATTGAGTATAGTGAGTTGAGCATAAGTGATCTTTTTTTGTAAGAGTGATAATTGAACTTGACTAATTTTTGTGCATACTTCTAAATCATGACCATTTCAAATGAAATTTGTACATGAATTGTATAAATGTGTGAGGAGGACTAAAAGCACAATAAATTAATTGAACAAAGTGAATTGAGCATAATGATTTGATTGAACATAGTAGATTGAGTATAATAAGTTGGGCATACTTCATCCTTGTTTTTGTTGTGAGAATGATAGTTGAAGTTTAGTAGTTATAGTTTGTACTTCAAAATCATGACATTTTCTTATGAGATTTGTATCTATATTTTAGGAATATGTGAAGAGGAATAAAAGCACAATGAATTGATTTAAAAAAATGGATTGAGCATAATGAATTGAGCATACTTGATGATTGTATTGGATGTGATAATGATGGTTAAAGTTGACAAGTTATTGTTTATACTCCAAAATCATGACAATTTTAGATAAAATTTATACCCATATAGTAAGAAATCAATGTGTGAGGTGGAATGAAAGGTACAAATATTGTTGGCATTATAGGAGTGACAACATAGACCAATATTAAGCAATTTCAAGAAGGTAGACATTCAAGATGTGAAGAATGATTCAAAATACTAAATTGTTAATAATTATTTATAGAATTGAAAAATGTCAATCCCAATGTTTGAACTACTGTAATAAACAATCTTCACCTTATTTTTTAATTTTTTTCCAAAAATATTGAAAATTGAGTTTAAAAAAAAGGACTTTAAAGTTTATTTTAGAGTAGAAAATCCATAATTCTCCACAAACTAAAAAACCTCATGACTTTTGACTCATTGATCAAAATGGAATGATTCAAAGCTTTCTACATATATATATATATATATATATATATATATATATATATATATATATATATATATATATAAAACCAACTTCAAATTTTTTTTTAAAAGTGATTTTTTCATATCTACTTGAATTGCCCAAGTTGAAAAACAAACTACATATTAGGTCATAATTTTTTACTCACATTTTCAAATGTCTTGAAATTTAGTGCGTATGAAAGATATTCTTTGTTCACACCTTCTATTAAAATTTGGGCCCAAAACATAGATCTCTCAACTTACATGCACCTATCCAAAAAAATTATGTTGCTATAAAACATAGCTTGGTCCTTTGGGGGTTAAAGAGCTTGCCTATTAGAGTACATACCAATTTTGAACATGAAAGTGCATAGGAATTGTGAGATTATAACAAGAATAATGTACATATTCTATTTTTAGTATGCTAATCCTCCCCACAATGTTTGAGAAATTTGCATATAAGAGTTTTTGGGGATTGGAGGTGACATGAACAACTAAAAGTCGTGCTAGCCCACTAAAATGTACTTCTAAAAACTTTAAGTTCAAGTGAAGAGCTAGCAAACTTATTACACAATCCACCTTGCAATAGTTGAAATGCAATTGTTTCTATAGTTACAAATTGCAAATAACTCCAAATCAACACTTGCATGTTTCAATTTTCAATAGTGAAAATCATGAAAACACTTTACTCCTTCCATTAAGACCATTTTCAAAACAAATGGATAAGTTCAATTTTTTAGATCTCAAATCAAATGAAATTGGCAAACTTGGCTCAAAGTCATAAAATGAAGTAAAATTAGCAAGTTTTACTCTTCCACTAATGGATCTACATGTTTCAAAAGACCTCTCAAAAATCAAGTATTTTCCTAAATTTTTCACTGACAAATAAGAGAATATTCAATGCTTTCAAAACTGCCTAAAACTTCTTTTTTTAAGTTGAAGGAATTTCATTTCCCATTCCAAAACGAGCTTGAAATTGACCATATATATATATATGGTCAATTGGGTAACTTAGTTAGGGTTGCCATTACTGGACCGTACGTTTCTGTTGTAAGAAATCATCTCTGGAGTGTCTGGAAAACCTGCAGGAGCATTTCATTTCATTTCATTTCAGAGTGACTGGCAAGTTATCATGCAAGTTAACTTACAGACATTCCTATGGACACTGGAATAACTAATTGCGTCTTCCAGTGCCATCCGTCATCAGCCAGAGGTGAGGTCAGTAACTTATGTTAAGTCATGTCCACTGCCCTTTGAAAAGGAAAGGAGACCCAGTTGATGGATTTCTTCTCTTGCAGACTCAGCAAGTGAACGAGCTGGCTCTGTGATGTGAAATGCTGCCCAATTTGGGTGGGAACTGACCTGAACTGAACTGAAAATGGATGGGTGGAGCTGCATTGTCGAAGAGGGACGGGATGGGACGGGAGGAGACCAGCACCTGCCTGTGGATAAGCTTCAGGAACTGAACTTAAGTAAGCTTGGGTACCATGGAATAGACAAGTTAAGTTCATCGCCAGTAGCAGTAGCCATCCACACAATTAAGAGACAGAGAGAGGCCATCACAGGGACCCAACTCAGGGCCGCTTCACACATGGGCTCAAGGTTGAGAGTCCGTTGGCCTCCACCAATCAAATTTCAGAAAACCCTGACTTTGGCCTCTCGACCCTTCACACTAGGCGGTACAATCCAAAGTCTGTCACCCTCCAAAGTGCCTACATGGAAGTCCAAGTTCCTACATGGCAATGGCCTCACGATGGACTCTCGACCAAAGTTTGGGTCGTCACTTTGTGGCGACCCAAACTTTGGTTGAGAGTCCGTCGAATTGTTCATTTATTGCCTATTTATTGCCCATTTCTTTGAACTCTCACCCAAAATTTGGCCATGAACTCCCACGGCCTCTCAACTTGGTTGGCCCATATGTGAAGCGCCCGTCAAATGCAACCTCCATTGCATGGAGTGGTGCTACTTCATCATCAACCTCTATCTGAACCTCAGCAACCCCTAAGTTAGCACCAGCTGGCAGCCACCCCCAGTGGAATTCCGTTACTGATTCAGCTGCAACAGGAAATGGTCATTTCAGTCATCATTAGGTTCAACGATAGCAACGATGGTAATATGGAATTCAAGGAAAATCACACCCACTCACTGATACAGAAAGAACGCTTCTTCCTTGTAAGTTATCTTAGTGGATGGAGGATCAAAACTGGGCAGAACTGAGGAGAAGAACAATGACACTTGTCCAGTGATCAATTGGGATAAATAAAATAGTGCAGTTTGGGGAGAGTAGCTGGAAACCATGGAACAGAATCAAAGGCTCACTTTGGATAAGTTAAGTTAAGTTAGTTTTGTGATCCCTTGGGTTCATTCTACAAAATGATTAACATACAGCATTACAGCAGCAGTGTCATTAAGTTACTGTTGTCCGGCATCCAGCAATTGACAAGCAGGTTGTGGCGGGCTCCAGATGATGCAATCTTGCACCTTAGGTAACTTGCTCCCACAGTGCCATGGGTTGCAAGTTCAGGAAAGAGCAAAAGATCCTCAAACCTAGCAATATTCTCAAGTCATAGCAACCCAAAGAAGGAAATATGATCACAGTGGGCTACAAAAGCTCAAGCTAGGCTAGGATCCTACATACTAGGGCTTGAGAAAGAATAGTCAGGTTCTAAAACATGGTGAGATAAAGAGATTTTGTCGAGTGTGGTCTACCATGTCTTGTTCATTGTACCATGGCAGTTGCCCCTAAGAAGTTGGACCCCTCTCTTGCTAAGACAACCCCCTCACTATCACACAATGGTGATACTCTAAAGAACCTTCCACAACCTGCAACGACAACTCAAATTCAAATTACAATTTTCTCTCGTCTAGAATATAGAAAAATTTCAATTCAATTAAACAAACCAGCAAGACTTCCATTTGGATCTCAAACCATCCAAAGAGACAAATTGAAAAGATTGTCTCATCACCCTTCAGTCCTATCTTATTAACTAAAAGACTTTTAGTTCTTTGGACTTGCTATAATCTTTCTACTCAAGGTTCTATTCATAATCATAAAATCAAAGATTCATGTGATAGTTTTAGTTCCTTCTACCCTTAGCTTTCTACTTTTGATTCTATCTAGAACCTTCTACTATTTAATACAAAATCCTAATGATGCTTAGAAATATTGTAAATTCCAATGCACACCATATTCAAATTTAGATCATTCACTTATAGTTGTTTAATTTCCATGTACATCATTTTCAAATTTAGATCATCCACTTGGAATTATCTAACTCTAGTGCATTGTTTAGTGCATTTATCATCATTTCATAACTATCTAATTCTAGTGCATGGTCTAGTATACATCATATGATCTAAGGATTATCTAATTTCCATGCACAAATCCTTCATCTAAAGATATCTATCTCTAAGCTAAGCAATCTCTTCTTGAACATTGAAGGTTATTATTATGTGAGTTTAGGATTATGAGCACATGAGACTAAAAGACTATACACCTATGCTATAAATGTCTATATTCTTGAAATTTTCCATGATTACAATATAACTATAATATAAATATCTATATTATAGGGGTTTATATAATAAACACCTTCAATGGTTGCAGTGTATCTATTTATATGTATGCTTAAAACTCACATGCTTGAATTTTCATGCTCATATACTAGCACTATTGATTCTTATATCACTTGGACATCCAAATTTCTAACATTCAAGTTTGTACAAAATTTGGATGTCAACAATAAGTACTTTATTCAAAAAATTTGTTCTTGAATTTATAACTCTTAGTTCTTGTGGGATCTAAGTTGATCACCTCCAAAGACACTTGAAAATCAATAGATTCATCAAAAATGTTTCAAAAAACCTATTCAAAGAAGTAAATGATTATATTAAATATCATTCAAATCAAAATATGAATTTTTTTTAAATCATGAAGAAGTTGTTAAGTTGTCAATTTCAAGGGAATAAGTAATAGGATTTGGGGATGTTTTTTATAGCCTATTATATGGTTGTATCACTCAATTGTAGTACAATTCAACAAAGCATGTGAAGTTAGGCAAAGTTCAAATTCTATATGTAGGTTGAATCATGTATACACTTAAAGGAATGATTGGCATAGTATGTGATCATTGGTACATTCTATTGCCAATAATTTACTTACATTCTTTAATAAACTCATTGATTTTATGTCTTGCAAGAAAAGAATGTCATTCATGAAAGAAAGTGATAGGACACTAGTAGAATGAAGGTTGTCTCAAGCACCATAACTCCTATATAGTCCCAAGGCCTTTTTTTCACCAAAATAACATTCAAAACTATCATTGTTATTGTAAGAGCAAAAAATTCCATTTTTTTTTTTTTGCATATTTAATTGTAGTTCTTATACTAAAATAGTATAAGGGTATGTGAAGGAAATTTCAAAAACTTTGGCCTAGTAGATTGTAAGATAATTGCAATTAAAGTGAAAAAAATTAGGTATTTTTACCATTATGTGACTAGATTATAAGACTTTGAATCTTTTTAGCTTAAAAATTTTCCACTAAATATTTGGATATTCAAATTTTTTATTTTGAAGAAAAGAATTGAAAATCTAAAGAAACATAAAAAGATGTGATTGTCATTCTTTAAAACATTATAAAATAGAAATAGGTACAAGAGAGAAGGAAAAAAATTGTTGATAGTTCTTGATTTTTCTAGCAAAAGTATTTAACCTTCTGGAACTTTATTTCTTAAATTGTAAAAATTGAGTTGAAAAAAAAATTGAATAGATTATTTCCCCCCAAATATGCAATGATTGCTCACAAAATAAAACCACCAAAAAAGTTTCCATCACTAGTTTAAATAATATATCAAATTTTTCTATGTAGACAAAAATATAATTTATGAGAAAATAATTTTTAAAATTTTGATTTCAAGTTTTTTTGTTTTTATATTTCTACTTGAAAAATTGTTTTTTTTGCCTTAAAGTGACATAACTTTTGCTCTTGGGTACAGATTGAAATAAAAGTACATTTCTATAAAACTAATGTGCTTTCATATTAGAAAAAATTCAAAATATCATGTTAAAAATTGACGTCATACAAGTCTATTTGAAATCTCAAGTGCCCCTCAAGGAGATTTTGACACTTTAGAGGATAAAATTACTATTTCCATACACGATCAATGCATGTTTGTATCTACAAGTACCATTTTCTTTGAAGAATCAATTTTAAGGTGATTTCAAAGACAATGATGTATAAATAGCTTACTAAATTTTCACACAATGCTTATTACAAAAGCAAATGCATTGTCGTATTCAAAACTAAGATGTTTATGTGACTCAAACATTGGCAAGGAATTTGGACCTTTCTTCTACAATTTGTGTTATCACTAAGTGACAAAATTTGTAGAATTATACTATTTTTGTATGTTTTGAGTATATAAGATTACATAATATTATATTCTAGAAAAAAATTTTAGGTTGGAAATAATTTAGCATATATATATATAATTAAAATTAAAAAATAATAATTTTAAAAAAAAAAATTAAAATTTTTGTATTAACAATTATGGGTTCACTAGGTGTGAATAGTTATGTGAACACAATTTGGCCATGGAATTTCAATGCTATGTGACTAAAGCTTTGCAATAAAGCTAAATTGTCCATGGAATTTGAACCCATAAAATGAAGCCATGACTTGGCCATGGAACTATGATGCTACATGATAAAACCCATGAAATGAGGCCACTGGAGTGCAACCATATAATTGTTGTTGCTTCACATAATTTGTATGTCTCTTCACCTACAATTGCATAATTTTAATTTAATAAAGAAAATTGACTTGAAAACTTGAAAACTTATTCAAAACCCACAGTTATATATAATTTTTTGGTATTATATTGTATTGCCAATAATAAGAATAGAAATGGTTTAGTAAGGCTAATCATGAGAACATACATCACTTTTAAATACACCTATTTTCAACATTAATACTTTGAAAAATCATATAGTTTATTTAGAGGGGTTCCATAAGAAAGTAACCAAAAAATATTCATTTGTTTCCAATAAAAACTAGCAAAAAAATAAATTGCATTAATAGAATGCAAATATTTGACACTTGTATTAATACACATGTTTTTATGTTGCATGTATTAGTGTTTTCCATGCTTCTAATTTAGGTTGTAAAAAAAATTTTAATTGGTCACTAGAACTCTAAGACATAATCAAACACAAAAGAGGTGTAGAACCTCACTAGAGAATACACCTCATTCAAATCCTATTGACATCCAAAGGCAAACATGATACACAACCATAGTATTGCCTTCTACAGCTGGCTAGCCTTGGTGTTGAGCAAATCAACCATTCAACTTGTATTGCTACCTTTTGTTGATGTTATTGCTTCTTCATGCAACAGTAGCATACAATATTGGAAAGAAGATGTATGACTCTTCAAAAAAGACATAAAAGATTTGATGCAAAGTAATAGGTGGCGGTTTTTTTAGCACTTAGATGTCACATTTGTAGGTAAAGACTACTAGCAACATTGGTACTTGATAGACTCTACTATATATCAAGTGTTCTTCAATCTTACTATAAAAAAAACCTAGTTTTTTTGTGTCTAACCTTGGTGAATGTTCAATGAAACATTAACCCCTAAAGTTCCATGACTATGTTTTCACAAAAAATGCTCAAAAATTGCTATTTTAGTATAAGTACCAAACTTGTGAAAAAAAAACTTTTTTTGACATATGTACTTGTAGGATCTTGGATTAAGTTGACTTGAAAACATGTGGTAAAACTTTCAGATATTTCCACCATGTGGATTGCAAGATATAAGCATTCAAATTCACTAAAATCATTTTTTTTGCCCTATGAAAAGTAGGGCAACTACACTTCTCAAGCTCACTTATCTATTAAAAAAAGGTCCAAAATGGTAGTGCTTTTTTGAATTCTTTTTCCTAGTCAAGTTGGCCACATGCTTGAAATATTTTAAATCATTTGGAATTGTAGGCATGCCATATCACTACACTTTAATGCCGTTTAAGAATTTTAATACTACTTTGGGGATGTCAATTGAGAAATTTAGATGTTTTCTACAACATCAATTGAGACAACATTGTGTTCATTTTGATTCTCATATCTCTACATACCCCATGCTATCAATTTTCATTTCACTACATTATGTTTTTTAGATATCATATGGAATTTCTTCAAAGATGTATATCAAGGTCTATCATTTTGTATTTTTATATATGCCATACACAGTGAAGATGGACAAAATCTAGAGACAAAGTTAGAAATGTCAAAGAAAACATTCCTTCCAATCCTTCTTTAATATTTGTCTATAACTTTCAATTTGAGATTCTAAATTTCAAAAAACTAGACAAGAAAATTAGCTTGATTTACTAATTTTTCTTAGTTCAATTTTTTTTAAAAGGTTATTCTACTATACCTAAATGAGGTCTAAAATTCTACTTCAAAACAATTACTATGTTTTACGCAACTAAGAGCAATTGAGCTCTTTTTAATCCTACATATCCCTCATGGTTTATCTTCCCCCCTACCATCCCATTGGCATAAAAAGCTTGTCTTCTCAACTTTGCATTCTTACTAGTAGTGACTTTAAAAGCCATGCAACATAGTTTCCATATACAATGTATTATGTATAATATATTGTGTATTTTATATTGTATTGAATATCATGAAATGCACATGTACATCATTTAGGACATGTGTTATTTTTTATATTAACATCATATTGAATAGTACATTCAATTGCATTAATGTCAAAGGTGACATCATTGTCTTCACTAAAATCATATTTGATGTTTTATACAATGTTCATGACGAAACATCTACATTTATGCTAATGTCTCAAAAAACAATATTAAAGTTGCCAAAGGGTATAAAAGTGTCTTGACTAGGCATGCCATGTCACCTTTATTGGATGCCACATCACTTTGTCTACCACTACATCAGGTGACATGTCATGGACATGATGAATGAAAAATTCTCATGTAGCTTCTCTCACTTGCTTAGCACTTACGTGGCACATAGGTGGCAACTACTTCATACAATTTCAAGGCCCTTGAAACCCATGTTTTTCTTGATAATATATGCAAAAATTTCAAATGTTAAGGTGTCAAGTTGAATTTTTTTGCCTTGTCTATCTTGATAGGATGTTTGAGACATCAATGTTGATATCAGTGAACATCACTTACAACATCTATAAGCACATTTTAAACACACAAAAGCACACGGGGTTCTTATGGTGCTTGTATCTACAATTAATCAACTTCTTAAACACCCATTGAATCCTTGCCCACATTGACTCTATTGCTCTTACTTACAAGCCATGCACCATTTACAACTAGTTAATCCTACATATGAAGAGGTTGCCTCCTAGCACCAATGCTCAACTAGAAGATGTGTTGCCCAACATGACAATCTCTTATATTGATATGACAATGTGATGCAATAAATAGACATGGATCCTTATACGGATTCTTTGCAATAGTGTATGCCACAAAGATGTTGGTTTAATACATCTCAATGATGAGGTCACATGTGCAAAAGTGCATCAATAACAAGAGGTTATGACATTTTTCATGACCAGTCTCTATGATCACTCTTTGTAGCTTCCAAAATCCTTATAAGGGCTAAATTTTTGCCACCAAGGTCTCTAGAGCCAAAGTTAAAGGCTTGAAACCTCTAATCCACAATAGGCATATCTAAAAGTATAGAAAGCAATGAAGTCTTAGTATTTAACCTCTAAAAGTTTGCACATCCTCAAAGTGGATGCATTTTGGTCAACTTTGAGTGCAAATTTAAAAATATCTATTTTTAGTATTCCTATTTTAAAATGATCTTCCAATTGGACAGCTTGTTTAGATTTAGGGTTAAAAATATTATTACTTCGATGTATTTTAAGCTATAAGTAGAATTTAGTGCACTCCTATTGTCCTAAAACTATGAGTTCAAGAAGCCTTTGCAAATTAACCACGTGCATTTGAATACTAAAAGGTGGAATTTTCTTAGCATTTTCAAGGAGCACTATGTGACATTTAATTGTTGAGTGTGAGGTCACCATTTTATGGCCAATTAATATATGCCCAAAGCTTCTTTTTTTTTTCAATCAAGCAACACTCAATGAGATGCAAAAACAAGAATAACTCTATTTATAGATGGATGTTTATATTACATACATAGTAGGAACCTCAATTGTTTGCACACATAGTATTGATAGTAATCCCTTCAACCATTTATCATTAGAGTTGTTCTTGAAATTACCACTAGCATCCTTCCTCCCACATCACAACATGCAATTTAAAGATCATTTGAGTAAAAAAATTTAAAAAAAATTAAAAGACCAATTCAAAAAATTCAAGGAGTATATGTTTTAACTAAGAAAACTAATCTTGATAAATTTTTGTTCTAATTTAAATTTTAGAAATATAAAAACATTGAAAGAATTATTGTAATTATAAGCTTTAAATGTCAATCCAAATTACACAATATAATTCATTCATTCAATTTCATTCAATTTTAAAATTATATTTTTCATAATATACTTCATTTATGGTAAAGAATTATAGATTATTCTATTATATATAATAATTGCTGAAATTTTATTTCTACCTTTTATTTTAAGAAATCCACCAATTATTTATTTTCTTAACAAAATTTCTGAAAAAACAAACAATAGAAAAATATATTTTTACAAGTAAAAAATATCAAAGATTTATATATCCATTCTATAAAAGGATATAAAATGATATATTTAATTTGGTAGTGAAATTTGATTAGAAGGTTATTGTTAGGGTTGTTTTGAGTTAAAATAAAATAAAATAAAATAATTAAATAATGATAGAAATTTCATAGTAACAAATAATAAAAATATAAAATTTATACTTCAATATAATTTAAAAGGCAAAAAATTAGCTCAAATATGATGCTTGACTATTTTGTCATGGATCTAAGCCTTTAAGGATTAAATTGGAAAATTTTAGCTTGTTCAATTGTTTTGCACTAATTACAAATTTTTTATATAATTTACTTCAAGTATTAGAGAATATAATAAAAATTTCCTATTTTGCATCTATTTTACAGAAATTTAAACTTAAATATTTTAGACAATCTTTGGATTTAACTTTTCAATATATTCAAAAAAATTGAAATGTTGAAGGGTTAAAATTTTCTTTTCTTTATGCACTAATATGCTTAGATATTTTATCTAAACAAAAAGAAAGTATTGAATCTATTATAAACACTATAATGTTGGTCAAATTATTTACTATACTTGAAAATTTTAGTAGCAATTGTAAACATATATTGTCATCTATATTTTGAAATATTAAAAAACAAAAAACAAAAGTATGCAAAAAATTTTAATTTGATTCTTCTAAAATAATTATACTAATATCAAAAGAAAAATAACCGCCAAACAACCAAAATATTTTAATGGTTTCTTTCATCTTTACACAATGTCTTCAAATAAATATGCTCTTCAATTGATCCAATATTATTTCTTCAACTTTTTGCAATTTGAAATGCTCTTGCAATAAAATATTTTAAATCAAGATTTTGATGATAAGAATGGAATTTTTATACCTAGAAAGTGTCAAAACTTTGGTTTTGTAAAAAATATGATTTTTTTCACTATTAAATAATTTATTTTCATTGTCCTATGAAAATAATATATAATCAAGTAAACATGTCAAAAACCAAAATAATTCAAATTCATTTCAAGCATATTCAAAATTAAATTGTTTTTAATTTCATTTTTAAAATATAAACATTTATTTCAAAATAATTAAAATTTTCCTATGCAAATCATTTCTTAACATCATGTATGCCTCACATTTCTTTTGTTTTTCTTGTTTCATATCTTTTAAGTTTTTGAGTTTTTGAAATCAATAAATTGTTTATTTTATTTTTCAAATTAAAAAATCATATTTAGCCAAAACATTGCACTAAATTCTTATTTTAGAATCAAATAAAAAAAAAGCCCAACATGAAATTTGGTATGAGATAAAGATTTTAGTTTCTATTTTAGTCTTGGAAATATATTCTAACAACATAGCTACACAATAGTTTGCTTGTGAGCTAAATTGTACAAAATAAACAATCACAAATGAGATAATGATACTAACATCTAACTGATCTAAGAGTGATGAGCAAAAACATCTCTCATTCTATTACTAGTAAATGAATTCAATCAAAAATCTTATTTGCAATAAATTGTTTGGTAATAGCTTATTACGTTTCTATAAGCAAATCCAAGCACTATTAGAAAATAAGGCCCAATTTGTTGTTTTGGTCATGTTAATCATCAACAAATTTCTGTTGATCAACAGAAATTTGTTGATGATTAACATGGCTAAAACAACAAATTGGACTTTATTTTCTAATAGTGAAGATGCGTATACATAGGCTCATATTTGTAGGCTCACACACACTAGCATTGTTGGAAACACATATTCTATGTTTGTTTTTTTATTTGTAAATTTTCAAAATTGGATTTGAAAAACGATTTTATATATTTTTTCTAGCTTCATTGCCTACTAAATAAGACTCTTTGTAACTCTTACCTCATTGTTAGGAATTAAATGGTTAAAATGTTTTTGAGTGTGACCAAATTTTTTTATAAAAATTTGAAGTCCCTCTAATATTTTTTAAGTGAAAAATATTAATATCAAATACAAAATATACTAAAAAAATTTATCTTTTCTTTAAGGATGTATATAACAATTATTGAAAACATCATGGTGTAAAACCTTCCACCTCATTTTTATATTATTAGAGCTCATTAGACTTTAGTTACCATTCTCCAAGTTCAAATTGCAATAAAAATTTTAATTGAAGAAATTTTCAAAATTTCAAATTGGAGTAGGATTTGCAACTTTATCAAATTTATTTCATTAGTGGGCCTAAATTCAAAAAATATTATTTTTATGGTTCACGTTCACATCAAGAGCATGAAGGTTGAAGTTGCCAAAATACTCTACATAGTGATTTATGGATTGAGCATGTCTTTAAGTAGAAAAGTCAAAATATATCACAACAAAGGATCATTCAATTTGATTCACTCAAAATGAATTTAAGAAATCCCTCTCCAAAAATTTGGATGAAGAATTTTTTTTTCCATCTAATACACCTCCCCAAAATCATCCCAAAGACAAGAAATGTCTTCACTATGGTGTTGCAAGGTTAATTCATGAGTTTGTTTGTTTGTTTTTTTCTCTCAAAAGGAAACATAAAGTAAGCATATCTATTACCAAACAAATTTGCTATATAGTTACCTTAGGAAGCTATTTGTCAACTCATGTATTTTTCAATCATTAAAAAGTGTGAAAGAAGCCATTAGCAAGTTGAATCAAGACCTTCTCACAAAAAATGAATTTGTTGTGTCTTTTTCAAAGTTTATCAAGACAATCACCCATTTCCAACCACTTAAGCTATTTAGCCTATCTACTACACAAGGAAGGTTGAGGAAAAAAGTTTACTATGTAGAAAATTCAAATTCAAAAGGATTTTAGAATATTTTACATTTTTTTCCTTCAAAAAAAATTAACATTAATTTTTCATGAAGATTCTGTTTGTCCCATTCTCAATATATAGGCAAATCTATTTCAACCATACACTAGTTACTAAATCAATGTAAGTGATCATTGTGGATGTCAATGTACATCTAGTGATCATTGTATGCTTTCAATATAGACTTCCTAGACATTTCTATTGCTCCTACTAGTCCAGCTGTATGTGAGCTGTCACCTACATCATAGCTGATCGGAAATTAAGCAACCTAAGCTATGAGAATGGGAGGCTGGTCAAAACAGGTGATCACTTTCATTGGAACTAAGTTAAATTAGTAAAGCATGGATAGCCCCATGATGAACCACACACTGATGCATCTCCACCCCAAAATGCATCATCATGATGCTAGAGAGTTGCTAAGATTGTGATAATGGGTGAGTGACTCAAGCAAATGAGAGGGTCCAGTAGATGTCTAAAGAGGGTGATTGACAACATTGGGTTATTCTACAGTACTCCCACAGTTTGAATAATTTTGAATTTGACTGCATGGTCTTATGTAAGGATTAATTTTAAGCCATGCATGTTGATGGTGAATATCATGTCTTGAACATATTAAGCTGAAATATGTCGTAGTTCAAGTTGTAGAATATAATTTGCTTTGCTTTTGCTTTGGCCTATGCCCTCCTCTGTATGATCAGTTTCTTGGAATAAGAGTAGGACGGAAGAATGTACAAGCATTGGGGACCACATAAATAAGTTCAGTTGGGGAATATGAGTTCGACATAATCTGCCTCGGGTCAAGATTCTAGGTTCTTTTGGAGTATTAGAGCCCTTATTATTATACTCTATATTTCTTTCTTTTTCGGAAAGGTGTCTCATAACCCTAGGCTCCCAACAAAGTCATGACATCATGCTCATGCCAACACTCTAAAGAGGAAGAGGAGTAACTTGATAGTACTGTACTATACAAGAGAGACAATTCATTCCATGTCTATGGACAAGATAAAGTATTCCTGAAGTGCTATTTCACACTCCTGCCATGTTTGGGAATGAAAGTTTCTGGTCATTTTTTTTCTCTAGGGCTATGCCATTGGTTCCCGCTGTTTGGTAGTGATTCAATTCTGGAATAAACTTTAGTTCAAAAAATGAAAAAAATGAAAAAAAGTTTCTGCTCATTTGCTTCAAATCAAAGTGTTGTTTTTGGGGTTTTTTTTTTGGGTTTTCCTACAGAGCATTTCATGAGAGTATATGGGTTTGCGAGTACACCCTAAGGAATGCAATTTTCAAAACACACTGAGGTAGGAACGTAGGAACACCCATAAATGTCAATTTCAGCAATTCAGCCAGGACAGTTGGGGTAACTTTAAAAAAAATCCATATTGGCAATTGAAATTCATGAATTAAAAAAATTAGAAATTTTGGTTAAGGCATCTAATTTCTACAAACTTTCAAAGTAGAACTCCATAGGGCACCCAAAACTGCACCCTACTAAATTTACCTCGACTTTAGCGACAAAAATCTTAAAATATTAGAACCCACCAACTACCATTTAGCATGGAGATGATTTGAAGGTACTTTGGACACAATTTCAAAGTACTATTGAGAACACTTTAACCCTATAAGGATGGACTAGTCTTTGAAGAAATCATCATTTTCTAATACTGTGAGAATCAATTGCTTAAAAAATGAAAAAGCATTAATTGGAAGTCAAACTATTGTAGAAGATGTTCCCTTTTCACAACAAAACTCCGAGGATGAATAGTTGCACTTCTGTCCTATACAAGAGAAATCTTTGTCATCCATTGGACACTTAGTGTTCACGACAACGTTATGAGATTAAGAAAACTCTACTCTCAAAGTATGGGTATACTAATGGTTATGGGCATTCCTACTGCAATATGCAGAAAAAGAAGTTTGTGGTTAGGGACTAAGCTAAGAACAAAAAAGATTCTCCTAAAAAGTAGATCCCTACCTATAAAAAAATTTATTCATTCAATTAGTAATATAATATTAAAAACAAAAACCGTTTTGCAAATAGTTACACCAATAGAGAGGGGCATCTTGGAGCACTAAGCTACATTGGCAAAGCTTGGTGCTCGAAGATTATACAAGCATTAAGTTGGTTATCATATGGTCTATGAATACCATAACATTGTAGTTTGGTGCCCCAAGATACTTTTCCTATTGGCATTATAGAATCTTGTATAAAAATATCAAGAGAAGTTCATTTTTTTACTCAATCCTCACTATTTTTTAAAATTTTTGAAAGTGCACATGGATTAAATGATTTTCTACAACATCCTATCATTGGAATTGGCAAATTTCAAATCTATAGTAGCAATTTTTTTCATCACCTTGTACTTTTAGCCACATAATGATTATTTAAAGGATAAAAAAAGGATGATATTTTAATTTTTTTCTATAGATTTTCAATTCAATTTGTTGGCATAACATCAAATTCCTCAAGTTGTAGATGACACACAAAAACTCTAAGAAAGTTTGAAAGTCAAACCTTCTCTTTTAATAAAGATTGAAGAATATTTGTTGTACTATTTTGAACTTTAAGGTCTTGGAGACGCTTTGAAATTAGGCTTTGAAAATTAGTGAAAAAGTAGACATATAAATTTGATACAAAATTTTAGGTTGCAACTTGCAAAAGAAATTATAATTATATTCACTCCATCTCTTTAAAAATGTGTTGCTTTGTATTAATTTTCATTAGGAAAAATCTGAGCCCTATGGAGGGCCATTAAGAAATCTATTTTCGGTGCCCTACAATGCAATTACAGGAAAAAAAATTTAAAAATAAAAAAATGTTTTAAAAGTATAAAATACTGACGTGGCGCTGACATGGCACAAGTAGTGCCACATGAGCAGGGTTCATTAAAAAATAAAAAATTGAAGAATTTCCTCTCTAATCGCACCAGGGTAGTTGCGGGCAGTTTCAAATTAGCAGACCTTCCAAAGCCTGAAATTTTTTGTAATGGCTCAAAAACATGAGGAATGCTTTAGAATTTAGAGGATAACCTTAAATTATTTAACTATAATTGATTGAGAACTAAGCAAATAAGTCCATAATCATCTCATCTAAGTCAATTTATAAATACTATATAGGCCATAATATTGTAAGATTAAGTGTGCTTGCAATAGCCATGATCTCATATAAGGTGGGCATCCCCAAACGCACCACTGACCCAAAACAACCATCATCACTCTATATACATCTCCAAAATCAATATACACATGCATGGAAGAAATGATTTTAGAACCTCTACCAATAATTTTTGGTCCTTTATAACTTTTGCATACGCTATCTAATTCTTAAGTTCTTTGGTACATTGGAACATCATTTCCCTTGCCAATAAGAAAATATGAAAAATTTGACTAATTTAAAATAGTAAATAGGGACCATAGCAAAAAGTAGTAGTTTGGAGGTTACCTACCTTATGTGTATCAATCAATGAGAGCATGGCCACCCTTGCACACCAAAGGTTCAACACTTTTCAAATATAGACTCTTCAAGTGCTACGGGCCCTTCAAAATTTAGATGGGAAATTTGAGTGTGGCAAATTTGGTGAGTAAGTGTGGCTATGCTCTGAAGGGCAGTCCTGTTATTGAGAGAAATATACTTAGTTCTGGTAAAAGTCCCGTTTGGTGCCGAGGGATGGGCTTGACAATCCAAAGCCAGTCCCAAAGATGAAACATGCACAATTCCTGCTCATTCTTTTTGGCCCACTGGTCTGGGTGGCAACAAAAGCATGGCCATGGACTAACATAAGCTTAACTTCCTTCTCAGAAGTGATCCAACTCTTGTCTAACTTACACCAGTGTGCCCTGTGGCATTGCCAAGGTCAAAAGAAAAGAAAAAGTAATATTTAAAAATTTTTAATTTATAAAAACTTTGAACTTCAATAACTTTCATGTTGTAGGTCGGAACACTATGAAGCAAAGCCGATGTACCCCTCCTCGTCGAGAGCTTTCCAATGGTACCAAGAACGTTGCTGAGGGACACACGTGTTGGGAGGTCTCAACATAACAAACAAACCAAACAATTAGCCTATTTTAAGGTATTGATATGGATTTAGAGTATAGAATTGAGGATCATTGAGTCTGTCTGTGACCATGTAGTCAAACTGAGATAATCAATCTTCACTTTGTATGCTGAATTCAGACAATACACACTAATGAAAATTTTGTTTTTTGTATGAAGAGTTCAGAGCACATCTCTTCTATCAGTGTGTTATAAAAAAATTCAGAGTTTTTTGGTGAAAATTTGAAATTATTGTGCATTTTTAATGAATTTTCAAGATTTACATCAAATACATAGGTGCTTAACCCATAAATGTCTGGATCCATTTCCAAAATTGACGATTTGGGAAAAATCATTATAAAGTGCTATTTGGAAGAATATTTTGGAATTAACATACAAATAAAAGTTGTAGATTTTGAATTTTAGATTCTATCCATATGGTTAGATTCACTAGTGCTATCACCAATAATTTTTTTTATGAATTTTGAAAGAGAAATTTCAAAATTCCTTCTAAATTCAATTACAAATAAAATGTTATCATTTTTTGAGTAAAACTTGTTGGAATGGATTTGAAATGAGGTTCTCTTGATATGGTGATTTTTTGAAATTTTTGGGTTCTTTATATCTGTAACCTCATTTTTGCAAATCGAGTTTTAAACTAAACTCAATGCAATTTTTGGCTTGACATACTTCCACATTTGTAATTTTAGAAAAATATGCACTCTAATAACACCAAATCCAACCATTGGATAGGACAAGAATTTGATAAGGAACCTCCACAAATTAGATGACTTTCATCCAAACAGAGCTGAGAAAATTGGAGAACTTTACCATAAGACTGGTACGTATTATAGTCCAGAATATTATCATACAACTAAAATTGAATTATATCAATACATTGTGGCAGAAATTCTAACATGGTATAATACACATCCCATGACTTCAATTTATTTTTGGTCATTTATGTTAAAGTCATTCAATAAATATTTAGAGGACTGGCATGATGTATCGTTTAATTGTCATTTAAATTTTTTTTTGAGACACATGGATCGTTTCCATTGATAAGAGGAAAAAATAAGCTTAAGTTACAGTACAACAATCCAGGAGAACAAGTCCTCAGTGACAGATTTTCTTAAGTTTGAATTGTCATTTTGCACTGTGAAAATGGTTGCCTTTGAATCACACTGAGAAGGCTTAGTTTGTTTTTAATATTACAAATCAATGAAATACTTTATTTTCCATGTCTCAGGGCAAACAAATGCCACTGCCATAGCTGGAATTTTATATTGCACAATATAGGAGTAACTGGTATAACTTTGTAGTATTTTTTTTATTTCATGAAAAAAGTTGGCACTTTTTAGGAGCAGAAAAAACATTTAGTAGAAAGTTTGATCCTTATTCTCTATTCCCCACTCCTTCCTAAACATTTGTTTACTAGTTTTCCCACTTATTGTAAGTGAAACAAGCATTTTTTCTTATCAATGACAAGAATGTCATACTCCTTTTTGGCTTTTCTAAGGTAGTCTGCTCTAAAAGTGATTGTTTCCTTCAAAGCAACTCTGTAATTAGCTTGAAAATAGATGTGAGGTGGTCTTGAAATGGATCTCAGAAAGGTATAGCCACCCATTACTAATCAATACCCCATCAGCAATCAATAGGGGGGCTGAAATCCAAGAGAATCTATGATTAATTTCCAACTGTCAATTCTTCCATTCTTCTTATGACACATTTGCTTGGTTTGAAGTGCCAAAGTGAACATGGAGTCTTTTAGATGAGCAATTTTGGAATAGTCTAAACATTGAATATGAATTCAAATCAACTTTTGGCTTTCAAAATTCATTATAATTTCAATTTAAGAAATAAAATTATCAAATCTTTTGCAATCCCCATCATTTCTATCAATGCACCTTTAAAAAATTTGCTTTGCCTTGTACAACTCTAGATCATGTCTACAATTGCTTATTTGATCAGTTATGGTAGATCTACTAAAGCCATTGAATGAACCAAGGATAAGAGGAGAGTGCATTGAAGTCTATCAAAGATTGACTTAGGGTTGCCCTTTGAATGAAAAAACTATGTGGTTGGGTCCATTTTCAAATATATTGACAAGTGACATTCATGTATTTGAATTGAAAGTTGATAGGCCATCTACTTTTTTATGAAGAATGTAAAATCTCCAAAATTGATTTGACATAAGCATGGTTGCCTTTTAGGATCCTCGCTTGTTATTTATTGCAAGTCTCTATGCTTCTTCTTGGTTTCCCCATCTTTCTTTACAAGCTACATGTACATGCAATCTACTAGACCTATTGTTAGGAATAGGTGCCTATTACGTAATGCTTTGAAAATATGAATTCACTTATATTATATTTTGCATCTATTCTTATTTATCCTAAAAATGAGCTAAAAATCTTGCCATCCATTGAAAACCATAAAAATGGTAGACCAACCTTTAAATAGCTGCTTTTGAAGTAGACCACATTAAAGTCACTAAAATTTATTGCAAGTACCAGTACATCCTAAAAAATGTCAAATTTGTGCATTTCTACCAATTTAAGAAAATTGATACTAAAGCAATATACACATCATCCAAAAGTTTCTAATCAAAGCATTGATAATCCCACAAATCCTTTGACAAAATACCAAACCAAATAGAAGTGAAATTCTAAACAAAATCCAAGAGATATTTTTGCTTGACTTGAAAATGAATATGTCCACATACAAGCTCATATGCAATGGAAAAAAAACATATAATATCATAGCAAAAAGACAAAATCATTGAAATGCAATACAAGCAACATTTATATTCAAATTACACTTTTATGAGACAACAAAACAAATGCTTAAAGATGAAAACAACTTTTAAGCAAACAAGGTGGCAACAAACACCAAAAAGTAAAAGTTATATTGCTATGCGATGTACAACATAGCGAACATGAACATTTCAAAATGTTTATACCATAATGAATTTTTTGGATATGGTTATTTTGGTGCCTAGGGTTTTGTTACAAATACAATGCCTTCTTGTATGGATCAAGATTCCAGTTAGGAGGTGGCATAGAATTCATGAGTTAAGTTGCACTTGGATACAATGATTTCACGTACTATAGATGAAAGAAGCCCATGAAAATGATCTCAATACACTTCCAATATTCATGAACTAACTCACAATTCTAGTCAGCCCTAATTATATAAGTCTTTTGATATTATAGGTGAAACATTGACAATGAGTTTCATGTATTTCCTTCTATGTGAAATGCTCTTGGTTTGTCTCATCAACAAAACTAAATTCTTGGAATTCTTGAAATTGGATCCTTTAAATAGATGAGTATAATGAACAATATTAAAGTAAATATTGGAACAAATTCATCACCTATATCATAGATGTTGAGGTACTTGTAGATTAAAGTAAAAATTAGGATAAAGCTATTTGGATGTTGTAGAACTTGTAGATGTTCAAAGAAAAATTTTACAATAAAACTACATCAAAGTAAAAGCTATATAAAATAAGAAGAATAAAATATAGATAATAACAAAAGTAAGATCAAAGTTAAATCAAAGTAGAACCTATCTAGAGAAAAGGTAGATCAAAGAACCATTGAAGTAAAAAACTTATAAAGAAGCCAAAGTTAGATAATCTAAAAAGAATAAGCTTAAAAATAAATCAAAGGATTAGCTATACAAAAAATAGATTAAAATTTTAAAAAACACATGAAAATCTGGGTGAAAAATAAAAGCTAGAAAAATTTAGAAAAAAGCCAGGTGAAAAATAAAAGCTATGAAAATTTAGAAAAAAGCCATGTGGAATTTAGATTAAAGTAAAAGTGAAAGTAAAGTAAAGTAAAATCTTGGTGAAAACTATATCAATATAAAAGATAGGTATGAGCTAGGTCAAAGTAAAAGATATGTAGTTCACTAGTTCTTTCAATATGGAGGCCTTTCATCTAATAATCTCATCTATTTATTTCCATAGCCTTGTCTATCGTAGCTCTTCAAAATGAAGACAATTAAAATGATAGACTTCTATTTTCAAGGCAAACAATTGGAGGAAGGTAGTTTTGTTGTTACACATTTGTGTAGTGAATATACAATGGGCCAACACTATGTATGCAAATACATTCAAAAGTGCACCATCATTTTACAAAAACACTTTAAAATGGTACAATGTGAAATTGACATTTTAAAGTTGATCAATTTTAAAAAACATTCAAATATAATATCTGTGAAAGATGTATTTCACAATGATACAATGATACTAATGTGTACACATTGATGGAGCTACGTGAAGGAAGGACACTTTTTGATCATATGATTGAGAACCGTACAGCTTTTGGAGTGCCAAGAGGTGCTGAATTGATCAAGGAAGTTGTTTGTGATGTAGAAGTATGCAATAGCCTTGGCATTGTTCATTGGGACTTGAAGTTGAAAACTTGTTGTTGCAAACCAGAGATAAAGATTCACTACTCCAAATGATTGATTTTGGATTTGTTGGAGTCTTGTAAGCCTGGTGAAATATTCACTAATGTCATTGGAACTCTATCCCATGTGGCTATTGAAGTTGTGAAATGCCACCATGGACCCAAAGTGGACATTTGCAGTGCTGGGGTGAAAACTGTAATGATATTTTCGTCACCTTTTTGAAGAAAACTAAATGAAAGGCATGAATAAGCTATAACTTATTGCAGGGAGGGCAGTTCCATGCAAATGGTGCCTAACTTACTTTGGATATAAGATACATGTAGAGAATTTCTTGCAAATGTGCACGGTACTCACTTGAGGAGTGAACTACCGTAACCGATTCTTTACCTTTCTACAGCTGGAACTCGGCCTCCCTGTGATGATGGATGCCTGTTTTGTTTCCTTGGCAATGGAATCCAGTGCCTAAATAATTTATTTCTTTAAAATAATCGAAAAGAAAGGGAAAAGAGCAGTAAAGGCCCCCCTCCCCCCTCCGAACTGAACAGTGTCACCAGATGCCAGGATCCAATGGGGGAGAGAGGTGGCCTTTGACCCCTTCCTTCCTCCCCTAAAAAAGCTTCACTAGTTTTCATGTATGGATTGCCGGAGAGTGAGCTGGAGCTGGGTCCGTCACCTGCCTGCCTGCCTTTTGGCCGGTGCCACTCCCTCCTCCTCTCCTGCCCTAAGCGTAGTGCCCTAGTTCCTTCCTTCCTCATCATTGTCCCTTTCCCAACTTAAAGAAGTAATAAGGTAGTAGGTCCATAAATTGACCATTTAAGGGCTGGAATTGAATTTGGGGGGAGGTGTAACTTCTTCAAATACTTTTTCACTAAATTTTCCCTCGTAGACAAGTGGAATTGACATTTAACTACAGTTGTTTCATATTTTTTGGAGCTTTGTAGAATTAGTTATGAAATTTTGAAATGCCTATGGCATAGGGCTCTACAAGCATCCACCTCCTAAAAAATACACTATTTATACATTGCTGAAGGTTATCAAAAGTAGCATGTATATGCAACGTACATTTGTAGAGGTGAGCACTTTTAGAGCCTAGGTGCTTTTTGAACCTCCTACCTTATATTATATTAGGTTTCCGATGCCCCCCTCCCAGAGTCGCAGTGGCCCCCGCCCCCCTCGGTGGATGAGGGACCATGCATGCAGTGTGGGAATCCATGTTGGACCATTTCACAGATAGTGTTGGTCCTTGGAGGACGGAGGCTATAGTAGTAACCTACTGAGTGGGTGGGTTTCATTTGGAAAAGGGAAGGAAGGTATGGTCAGCTTAACCCTTAAAGGTCCAAACTGCGTTTTTTGGCAACATAGCAATTTTAGGCAACTCACAACAAATGGAGTTTTTAGTTTTTTTTGCTGAAATTTTCGCACGATATGTGCCCAAGGAGTAGCTTTAAGACCCAACAATTTTCATAACTTTTGACTACATGATTCAAAAGTTATTGCATGATATGTAATTTTCAATGCTTGGCACACAGTCCAAAAATTTCTTAAAAGATCTTTTTTTTCAAAAATAAGAATTTGAAATTGATTTTTTAGATTTATATATATGTAAAAAGCTTTTAATCATTCCATTTTGATTTATGAGATGAAAGTTATGAGGTATTCTAGATTGCAGGTAGTCATGGATACCCTACTCAAAAATAAACTTTGGAGTCTTTTATTTAACTCAATTTTTAATATTTTTTGAAAAAAATAAAAAGATATGATGTAGATTGTTTATTACTACATTACTACCATTGGGATTGGAATTTTTCAATTCCATAACTAAATTCTTAACAATTTAATGTTTTGAATCACTTTGTACTTCTTTCTATTTACTATTTTTTTCCTATATGTTGTGCAATTCCAAATGATCTTAATATTTTTAAGCATGTAGACAACTTGCCTTGAATAATGAATCCATAGAGTAACCATCATTTTGGACAATTTTTCATAAAAATGTGACCTTGTGAAGTGCAACTACCCATATTTTTACAGGGTCAAAAAAATGGTTTTTGTCACTTCAAACGTTAATATCTTGCAATCTACAATGTGGAAAATTTTGAAATTTTTTCCACATCTTTTCGAAATATTTTACTACAAGATCCTAGAGTTACATGTGTCCAAAAAAAATTTCATTAAAAATTTGATGCTTGTTTCAAAAATGGCAACTTTGGAGTGTTTTGGGTGAAAACATAGTCTCTTGACCGTTAGGGGTTAAATTGTATTAGTTCTTGCATTCCAAAAGAGAAAATGGTTGGCTAGCTTGGTTGGAAAAATGCTACGGACACCTAGCTCAATCTACTACTATTGTGTAAGTAAGAAATTTGCTATTAACCCCTAAAGGACTATTGTCCCTTCGAGGGACAAATGGGATTTCAGATAGGTATCTATGGGCTAAAATTATTTTTTGATTTTTTGAAGGTAAAAAAATTGATTAGCTTCATGGAGTATAATTTTTTTCCAATTAGTGCCCGGGAACAAAAGGTATGCCCAAATAAACTCAAAATAGGGGATGAGGGGAGCAAAAAGAATTTTAAAATTCAATTTTTTTTTTTCCCTCATAGATTATATTTTTGTGTACATGGAAATCTTTGATTCATTCCAATTGGATTTTTTAAGAGAAAATTATCGACAATCTTGTTTTTTAGGCAATTAGAGCATCTTCTTGAAAAAATAACTTATAGGATTCATTTCTGAATGCAATTTTTACAATTTTTTCAAAAATAAAGTTTTGCATGGTTTATCTTGCTTGCTAGAGCAATCTCACTATTGAGATTAGTGCATTTTACTTCCATTTTTGAGATATTAATAATTTAGATTTTCCTTCTATCTCATACCTACTTCTACTTAACAATTTTTTAAAGAATAAAATTAAGTTTTTTTGAATTATTATTTTTTTTCCTAGACTCTCAACTTAATTATATACCATAAATATTTAAAGCTCAAAACTCTGTAGTGCAAAAAATTTAAGTTAAAAATGTTCAAAGTCAAAAAATCTAGCCCCGCAATGTGCTTAAAAACTTGTTTTTTCTACTTTAAATGTAGATATCTTGCAATCTATGCTGTCAAAAATCTTGAAATTTTTTCCACACATTTTCATATTAGATAGGTATAATATCCTATGGTTAGATGTGAAAAAAAAAAAATTAATTTTTTTTACCTTATGCTATAGAAATGGGAGTTTTGAATGTTTTTTGGCAAAAAAAAGAGCTTGGTCCTTTAGGGGTTAAGCTAAAAAAACCCTATACTTACTTAAGTTACTGTTGTATATTCAATATGTTAGAGAAGAGAACTAGGGAGTGAGTGGGTGATTATCCCATTTTCAGTTCTCCTTGGGAGTAAGTTATCTTAACTAAACTTAGGAAAAACAAATACAGTATAAATTTTTATCATTCTATTAAATTAGGATGTTTGTTTGTTTGTTTGTTTGTCCCATTGAAATCTCCTGAACTGCACATCCCCTATTCACGTGTTTGGTATAATTATAAAGCCCTTAGCGAGGAGGGGTGCACGGGCTTTGTTTTGTGGCATTTCGACGTAGGACGTGAAAATTATTGAATTTTGAAATTTCTACAAATTAAAAAATTCTATAAAATTAGGATGTTTGTTTGTTTGTTTGTCACGTTGAAATCTCCCAGCCTCTACATCCCCGTCCACATGTTTGATATTGTCAAAAAGCCCTTGGCGAGGAAGGGTGCATGGGCTTCGTTTTGTGGCAATCCAACCTGAAGCGTGAAAGTTATTGAATTTTGAAGTTTCAATGAATTAAAAAAATGAGAAAATTATTTTTTGTTTTGTTTTGACCGTGGCAACAACACGGGACACACTAGTACAAGTGAAGTGAAGGGGCAGGGAAGAGGTCAACCCATCCGTCCGTCCATCAATGGAAGGGGAACTCAGGCAGGCAGGCAGTCTGCCTCCGTGACTAACAATAAGTTGTGGCAATAAGTTCACTTCATCTCACTCGCTCACTCGGTATGAAGAAGGTAATCACTGCAGCTGAATTTGAATAAGCCAGCTGGTGAGTGGGCTTGGCTAGGCCATGCCATGCCATGCCGCTGGGCTTCCAGGAGGGGCGGGCACCTCAACATTTGGGGGACGAAGCTGAAGTCAGTGGACACAGTTCATTATAATGAACAGTTTTGTACTGAGTTCCAGTTCAGTTCAGTTTGTGGGAAATGATTTCATATGGACATTACATTACAAAAAATTTGAGGCCTCAGAAGGTCTACCAATTTGAAATTGCCCACAACTACTCTAGTGCAATTAGAGAGGAAATTCCTCAGTTTTTTATTTTTTAATGAAACCTGCTGATGTGGCACTACTTTTGCCACGTTAGCGCCATGTCAAGTTTTCATTTTTATTTATTTATTTATATTTTTAATATTAAAAAAAAAATATTTTCCTGTAATTGTACTGCGGGCCGCCGAAAACAGATTTCTTAACGGCCCTCCACAGGGCTCATATTTTTCCTAATGTGAGAAGAATGAGGCCAACAAAGAGCAGCAACTTCTGAGCTAGTGTCCCTGTTGACTTTTTTTTTTAAAAATTAAAAAAAAATCCTTGAAAAACTAAATCCAAATGTGGATTTGGTTTTAAATAGCTCATGCCGAGAAGATTAACCCCTAGATTCCCATTGTTCCTTCGGGGAACAAATTAAATTTCAGGCACGTTCCTATGATCTCAATTTTTGGTGAATTGTTTTTCAAACTTTTCCGCAAGATAGAAAATCTGATAATCTACATGAAAATATAATTTTTATTTCAATTGGTGCCCAACAACAAAATTTATACCACAAAAAGCCTGAAATTGAATTCGACGGGTAGCCCAAAAAAAAATTAAAAAAATTAAAAAAAAAATTAATTTTTTTTCCCCTGAAATATTTTTTTTTCGTCTACATGTAAAGATTTGATTCATTCTATTTGGACTAATTATGAGAAAGTTAAAAACAATTTTGTTTTTCAGGCAATTTCAGCATCTTCTTGAAAAAATAACTTGTAGTGCTCATTTCTAAATGCAATATTCACAATTTTTCACAATTAATTTTTTAGAATGTTGTGTTCAATTGCTAAAACAATCTCACCATTGGAATTATTGTCTTTCAATCCCATCTTGGATTCATTAGCGATTTAGTTTTTTTTCCAATCTCAGACATATTTCTACTTAGCACTTTCTTAAAGACTGAAAATCAAGTGTTTTTTATTTGAATTTTTTTCCCCTAGAATTTCAACTCAATTCTTCAATATAAAATTTTTTAAATTCAAAGTCTGTAGTCCAAAAAAATTTCACAATTGGCGGTCAAAGTCATCTAAAATTGCAGGCCAATGTTCAAAAAAACTTTCTTTTTCAACTTTGAATGCTAATATCTTCCAATCTATACGGTCAAACTTCATGAAATTTTTACCATGTGAGCTAAGACAAATAAGTACAAGATCCTATGGTTAAATTCTAAAAAAAATGATTTCTTTTTGTATTCTTGGATGAACCCAGCAAAAATGGCAGTTTTGAGTGGTTTTTGGCAGAAAAATGGCCTTGGGAATTTAGGGATTAAGCACAAATAATATGTTTTCAAAAAAATTTAAAATTAAAATTAAATCCAAGGTGGCCGATGATCGGCCACATCGGACTGCTGATCGGCCACGCTGATTTGGACTGCTTGTGAACGCCATTGAGTGGGGAGGGGAGCCTTGGCCACGATGATTTGAACATAATAAATTTTTCAATTTTGTTGACTGCTAATTTTGGCAGTTTTGAGGTTCTGAAGGGGAAGCGGCCTTCTTCCGGTCTCATTCCTCCCCTAATGAATTAAGAAGCATTGAGTATCTTATTGGTGCAACCCTGCCACCCACAAATGAGATTACGCAGAAGCAAGGTTTCTTTTTTTCTTTTTTTACAAAGTGGCAAAGTAGCAACATTAAATGTTATAGTGGTGCTCTAAATTTCAACATTCATCCACATATTGGATAGAAAACATGACATTTGTGCATATTATATGTCCATAATTCCATTTTCATCTATGATTAGGAGATTTCATCCAATTTTGTTTGTTTGTTTAAAGTTTTTTTGACAATTTTTGGCTCTTTTACTACCATTTTTTTTCTATAGGCTTGATGCCAGGCAAAAAAATTTGGTGCAATTTGAGGACAAATCGCTGGGAAAAAGACACTGGGTAGAGGAGAAATGAGGAAAAAACTAATAGGGAGGGAGCCTTCACTCCTTCAGTTGGATGGACTCACTGGGTTTCTTCAGTCTGGACTGACTGACCGAGACAGGCCGGACTGGGTTTTCACTCACTTGCCCAAATGGGATCACTTATGCTTACTGGACTCCAATTGGAAAGGGTCTAAGTTAAGTGAAGCCCAGAAGTTCCGTTACTATGTTTTCCCCCAAACGCTACCAAACTGCCATTTACTAGTACAAGTACCAAATTTTAGAAAAAAAAGAACATTTATGGAAACATTAAATTGGAAGATCTTGAAGTAAGATGGTTTGAAAAAATGTGGAAAAAATTCCAGAAATTTTCATCATGTGGATTGAAAAATATTAGGGTTTGAAATCACAAAAATCCTTTTTTCGGCCCTACAAAAAATGGGTAGCTACATTTCAGAAGATTATATATGTATGAAAAAATGTCAAAAATGGAGGTGGTTCTTTAGATTCATTCTTCAAGGCAAGTTGACTGCATGCTTGAAAAATTTCAAATCATTTGGAATTATACAACATGTAGGAAAAAATAGTAAGTAGAAAGAAGAAGAAAATGATTCAAAATACTAAATTGTTAAGAATCTAATTATGGAATTAAAAAATGCCAATCCCAATGATTGTAATGTCATAATTAAAAAAAAATCTACATCTCATGTTTTTTATTTTTTTCCAAAGATATTGGAAATTGAGTTCAACAAAGGATTTCAAAGTTTATTTTAGAGTAGAGAATCCATAACTATTTGCAAACTAAAACTCCTCATAACTTTCATTTTATTAATCAAAATAGAATGATTAAAAGCTTTCCACATTTATATATATCTAAAGAACTAATTAAATTTTTTTTTCCCTTTGAAAAGGAATTTTTTTTATCTACCCATATTGCTTTGCCAAAGAAAAAAACTACATATTATACAATTAATTTTAAACCATATAGTCAAAGTTATGAAAATTGTTGGGCTTTAGAAAAACCTAGTCTCTATCAATGTTGTTTGAATTTTTTTAAATAAAATAAAAACTCCATTTGTAGTGAGCTGCTCAAAATTGATATGTTGCCAAAAAATGCTACTTGGTCCTTTAGGGGTTAGGTTTATTCTTGGTGGAATAAGCACATTTAAGCAAGTATGCTGTCAGTTAGGGCATAGTATTTGTGAATTAGGATTGTATCCAATTGCAAAATGAAATAAATATACCATATACCATATAGAATATAGAATACTCTTCAAACATAAATGCACATTTGTAGGGAGATAAAGAACTAAGGCCCACCTAATGTGGCATAAGTACTATTTTTTCAAAAGAAGAGTGAAGCAAAGAAATATTATGGTTTCTCTATATATGTATAGACTATAGTTTTGGATGCATAATGATATACTTTGTAGGCTTCTCTAATATTTTGCAACCTTTAGTACAATAAATGTTTTATGATCAATATATATATATATATATATATATATATATATATATATATATATATATATATATATATATATATATATATATCTGTGTGTGTGTGTGTGTGTGTGTGTGTGTATGTATGTATGTATGTGTGTGCGTGTGTGTGTATTCTTGTGCATTTATCAATGTAGATCCTTCTTGACAACAACATATAACTTATTTTCAATTCAAGAAGAACATTATCTACATGCTAATCACAAGTGTTTTTTTATAATGTTTGTATTTTTAGGCACATATATTGTATTTCCAACTATTGACTACCTTGGAGAAAATTTTGTATCCATGCCTTCGGAATTTAGATGGTTCCAATCTCACTTTCTTAAACATTTCAAGAAACATTTCAAGAAACATGTTAGTGGAGCCATGTATTTCAATATTTCTTAAATTGTTATTTTTTGCCTCCTTTAAATACTCCCTAGCTTGTAGTGTTTTTTTTTTACATTCAGAGAAGTACAATTCGGGTGATTATATTTTCTTTTTTAACTCCTAAAATGCCTAAATACTAAAAAGAAAATGAGGGATTTTACAACTACAATGTGCAACTTGTTTTGTAGTTGCATGGGACGTTATAATTAGGTGACAATTGAGAGACCATAGTTGCAATGAATAAGATGTATTAGATGCAATCTAATCAAAGATTGTTTGGTCATCTAACAGCATGCAAAGAACTTCATTGACATTTGCAACTTGTAGAAATGTAGATTTTAAAATATTTCTCTCAATGATTTGTAGATTTTGAATTTCAAATCTACCTCTTTCTAGATTTCAAAATTTTGGATGTACCTTGGCTTCTTCCTAGATTTTAAAAATTCAATTTTCTAGATTTTAAAATTTCTTGTATTTTAATTATTTTTTTATTCCTACAAATTGTAAGAATCTTAGAATTCTATCAAAAAAGTTCATTGTATAAAACTACAACAACTTATGAGTCTTCTATGTCCAATCTAATGATATTTTTTACAATTGATATGGGACAATTGGTATAAGACGAATGGAAATGAACTAGGAAACAACTAGAAAATAACTAGTGTACAACTAGAAAGCAACTAAGAAACAACTATGGTCATTTTAGAGTTGCAATCTTATTCTAGTTGTCTTCTAGTTATTTTTTGCAACTATAGAATGAATGCTTTGCAACTAAAACAATGTATCAATGTTGTAAAACAATGAAATCAAAAAATTACATTAAATTTTGTGCTAACAAAGAGGATTACAATTGCATGATAGTTGTATAGGACACTAGTTGCATAGTAGTTGGTTGTGCCAAACATGGTTTTTTTTAGTGAATTTTTTTTGGGGGGCAAAATGATGAATTTAGGATAGCTCACTATGAATGGAGTTTTCATTCTTTTGTTTTGAAATTTTAATACAACATGTGTCCAAGGAGTATCTTTAAGATCTAGTAACTTTCATAATTTTTAATTAAATGGTTAAGAAGTTATGGATAATATGCATTTTTCATTGATCAGCAAGCAATCCGGGCAACAAAAAGAATTCTTTAAAAATGGCTTTTTTAAGAAATTAAAAGTTGAAATTTCTTCTCTAGATTTATATGTATTTTGCAGGGTTGACAAATCTCTACGTCCGCCCCAAAATAGTGTCCGTAACCCGGACACCATCGGACGCAGCGTCCGTCCCGCCGTCGGAAGGCAGACGGGCGGGGCGAGGCGGACGGCCCAAGGCGGATGCCCAGATCATGTGGACCAGATCAGTACGCGTGTCGATCGGACGGCTGTAACCGGGCAGACGGACGTACCAGGGCGGACGGGTATTGGGGCGGACGGGGCGGATGGCGTCTGCGAATGTCAGCGGACGCTGCGGACACAGCGTCCGCATCCGGACGTCCCGGACGTCCTGTCAACCCTGGTATTTTGAAAGCTTTGAATCATTCCATTTTGATCAATGAGTCAAAAGTTATGAGGAGTTTTAATTTGCAGAAGTTTGTGGGTTATTATTAATCTCTACCCTAATACAAACTTCAAAGTCATTTATTTAACTCTATTTTTGATATTTTTGAAAAAAATAAAAACATTAGGTGTAGATTGCTTATTACAACATTGTTTATTACTACATTGCAACTATTGAAATTGGCATTTTTCAATTCCATAAATAAGTTATTAACAATTAAGTATTTTAAATCGTTCTCTACTTCTTCCTACTTACAATTTTTTTTCTATATATTCTACAATGTCAAATGATCTGAAAAATTTCAAGCATTTAGACAATTTGACGTGAAGAATAAATTTAAAGAATAACCATGATTTTGAACATTTTTTCATATAGATGTGACCTTATGAAGTGCAACCACCCGTTTTTTTAGGGCCCTCAAAAGAATTTTTGTCACTTCAAATATTGATATCTTGCAATCTATGTTGTGGAAATTTTTTAAATATTTTGTACATCTTTTTAAACTAGCATACTACATACGTCCTTAGAATGTTTTTTTCCTAAAATTTGGTACTCGTACTAGAAATGGCAATTTTGGAGTAATTTTGGTGAAACTTAATTAAAATCATTTAGGGGTTAAATAGAAAATGACGACAAAATATTTTTCTAAATAAGATAAAGATGGAAACCTAAGTAGTTTGGAGGAGCTACTTTGACTTTTTATTTTTTTTGTTAGGACTAAGTTGTGGCAATAGTTATGAAAAACTATCAATAATTAATTGATTAACGGAAATCTAATAGTAATTATGATGATAGTTAAGGAGAAGATGGAAGTGAATGTGGCCTTTTGAATATCAATTTTTGTGCTTAAATGGCGAAACGATCTCTTTTGCTAAACAACTTTTGGCAACAAAAACAAGTCATGGTCATGCTTTAACAAATGAATTGGCAAAAGTTCATCAATATAAATGCAAATTTTCAACTATATTTGTGCCCTACATCTTAACGTCTCATATATTAGCTGTTGTGTATACTAAAACCTACACCTCCAAAACAAACAAACACATTTTGATGATCAAATCAAAAGTGTGAATAACTCATGTCTAAAAAAAGAAAATTGCAACATGTCAAAGATTAGAATTTCTTTTACATAGAGAAGACAATGAAAAGCAATGACTTTAGACAAGACAAGTGTGAATGTCCGCTTCAAAGAAAAGCTAGAATCCATGTTCTAAAACTTCATCCTACAAGTTCATAAATTACTTCATTGAAAGTGACTTCAATTTTGGCATCTTCCAAATCCATAAAACCAATAGAAATAAGATAAACAAAAGGGAAATATATTGCTACTCCTACCAATGAAGCCACAAAGCCATTGAAGCTAGTAATGCCAAGCAAGAAAATTACACAAAGCAAAGCTACCATGCTCATTGCACATAGAATACTATATTGAGAATTGAAGCTATATCACGATCTTTTTCTTCCATTCAACCAATCTGTAAAGGTGGCGTCATATGGAAAGTTATTGAGTGTAACTATGTGTTGCGAGAACATTCCCACCACAAGTTGTAAGTGATCTTCAAGATTGTTCTTCAATTTGAATTTGAAAAAATTTAGAGTTGAGAAGGTGCACTTATCCTCTACATTACCTAAGACATACACAAGTGCCATTTCTACAAGTTAAAAAATTTAGAAAATTCACTAGTTAAGCAAGTCGCAGCATTAAGTTGCTTCTATATAGAGCAGTCAATGGATTCACTACAAATGGTGGTTGGATGACTCCAAGTGCATTTGCCCGCATTGTAGTCTTGAAAACACGTTGTTGACATATGATCGAGTCTCGATCAATTATAGGTGGAACAAGGACTTGGAGGTCTTTTTCCTAAACTATCCACCTATACCTATAAAAATCAACCAACATGCACAAGTGCTTAGGAAAATTCATCTCAATAGCCTTTGACTTTACATCCGTTATCCAATACTATGGATACAATATTTCCATGGCATTCATCAACACATGAGAAAGAAAATGCTTTACTAGTTCTAATTTTAGATGCACATTAGCCCTTGTAAAATAGATCCATTTGCTCAATTACTACAACAAGTGAAAATTTAAGAGTTAAAATACACAAAACAAATACATATACCAAAATAACTCACAAAACCATCAAAAAAATACAAAGAAGTTGTACATTGGCCCTTGCAAAACAAATCCATTGGCTGAATTAGCATAGCAAGTGAAACCTTAAGACTTAAAACATACAAAACAAACACATATACAAAAAAAATTCACAAAACCACCAAAAAAATACAAAGAAGATGCACATCAATCCTTTCCAAATAAATTTGTTGGCTAAATTAGTACAACAAGTGAGACCTTAAGAGTTAAGACTAAATTGACAAATATAAAAAACAAGACAAAACTTATGGCAAACATTAGCCTTTACTTCTGCCACCACATTATTCCATGTTGCATGATTAAACTTTTTTTAAATTTTAATAGGCAAATATCAAACATTTGTCACACACAAACCCTAATATTAGTATAAGGTTTGGATTTTCTATATCCGTGCACCATTTGATGTAAATGGATTCATGCTTGAATTGAAGAACCTGGTTCAATGACCAAAACTCTAAGGTTGTGTAAGTTGTAGATTCAACCTCATACATCTTGTTCAGATTGCTCATACAAGTGGTGAAGGTTCATTAGTAGAAAAACAGTCACCACCATAACCAAAAAATCAACAAAAAAGTATTAATGTTGTTTGAATCCTTGGTCACGTTGTCTTAAAGAGTACCTAACAAAAAATTTGTTGTCCAGTTTTTTTTAGTAGTCAAATCAAAAATATATTAATAATAGTTCTATTATAAACTTGCTCAATGAATGACCGCCACATGGGAGGCCAAAACCAACCTGGTAGACATTGTCACATGGACAAAAACCAACACATAGATGATACCATAAATTTAGATATTCAAATTCAATTAAGAGAAAAAAGACAAGTTTTTTTATATACTTTGGTGATAGAAGAGAGGTTACATCAATGGTAGAGAAAGTATAAGACCATGATACATCAATGATTAAGAAAGGAGAAGACAAACTCTTTATACAAATAGGGTGGTAGAAGGTAAAATAAACCATATGGGATATGTGAATTAAGACTATAAGTGGTTCACACATTTCATATTAATTATTCTACCTTCTACCACCTTGTCTGTGAAAAGATCTTGTTTTCTCATCTCTTCTTTCACCAAGGTATTGTATGTTAGGGGAAAGGTTGGCATATAGTTGTTGAATAAATAATTAAATTTCCGTAAGTAGCCTTGGCATTTTTAAGTTGAATTTTTAGAAATACAACATTATATACATTCAAATAAATTCATCACCTAAATTTAATAGTCACTTCACATCACATAATTATGGTCAAGAAAGACAAAATTTTTATACAACTAGGAGGTAGAAGGTAATACAACTCATATGGGATATGTAAATGGTTAGGTTAGTAGGAGCATAATTAAGTCAAAAGTAGGAATTGTGTTGATAGTGGAATTTCAGACCTTATTTAGGCATAATGTAATAATTTTTTTCTAAAAAATTTTGAATAGAAAAAGTTGTTTAATTAAACTAAGTTTGATTTTCAAAAATCCATTTGAGATTTTAAGTTTCTAATCAAAAGTTACAGACAAATTTTAGAAAAGATTTGGAAGGGATATGTTTTTGGACATTTTCAAACAATCCCTCTGAAATTTGTCTATAACTTTTGATTGGAGTTTCAAAATCTTAAAAATATTTTTGGAGATGAAATTTAGCTTTATTTTCTACATTAATTTGGTTCAACATTTTTTGAAAAAATTTATTCTAAACTGTCTAAACGAGGTATTAAATTCTACTTTGAACACAATTTCTACATTTTGACAATGAGTGGTTAAGCTCTCATCTTCAAATTATCCCACATTGTTTCAAGGTTGATGACAAACAATGAATTTTATTATAAAAAGGACCTTTTGACCCTTCAATTTCATTAGATTTCAATGGAGAAATTCCTTCACTAACACATCAAATGGTTCCTCGATGATTGATAGTCTTTGGACTTTATTTTGGATTTTTTTAATAAAATTGGTTATTTTCTTTTATAACAACAATTTGGTCAATGGTCATTTAATTCTTGTTGAATTCAGCAATTCTGTTTTCTAGCATTCTTGAAAATACATTAGATGTTTATTGGGGGGGTCTGGAGGGTTGTCTGGGCCATTTCTCGACGTTGTTCCCCAAGCAGTCCGGGAACAGCTGTTGTCAGAATATATTTTTTATTTTTATTTTTATTTTTATTATTTTATTATTTTTTAATTTTAAAATGCAACAAAAAGTTGAAATTTTTAAAAAAATTAAAGAAAAAAAATTGACATGGCAGTCTCTATGCCACATCACTTAGGTATTGCAGGGGAGTGGAAACTCAATTGAGTGTAAGGGGAACTTACAACCCTCTTGGGGGATTAAATCTCATCTAATGATTATTTCCTACCGACCTTATCCCTAATATATAGTATAAAAGGTTGGTCTATTTTCTTGTAATTGTAATTGAATTTTTTTTGACATAGAATTCCATCCATGGTCATTCAAACATTGCCCAAATAATGAAAATTTATTTGAAACTTTTAGAATTCAAAATGAACAAAAAATGTGTTGGCTTTATTTTGTTGATTTGGATGTTGTACTATTTGATTTAACAAAAATTCAATAACCATTTTATTAACTTAAACCAAATCAACAAAAAATTGTTAAAACTATCAATATGGTATCCAAATTAACTAAAATTTGCCAGTTCTTTATTGACTTGAACATCATTTTCTAGTAGTATTCTTATTATTTCTCTTACTGAGGTCTAATATAATTCAATGCAAACAAATCACACATCTTCCAACCTCCATATACCTTCACGACTTGGACAAGGCCTTTGGAATTCTTAGAGAAACTAAAACCCTTCTTCATATATATATATATATATATATATATACATATTGTGTTCATTAGAAGCTTGTTTTTGTAAAGTTGGACGCTTCACTTTCAATTGTGCAATCTGAAGCTTAGTTGACTAGTGGTACATACACTCCACTTTTAATTTTTTTGACATTGACCTACTATATATGCATTGTAAGTTCCAGCACATACAGATATCCAAGTTGTCATCCACCTTCAGTACTTCAATTCCTTGTTCTTGAGTATTTTGATTCCTTGTTCTTAAATACTTTGATTCCTCATTTTTCAATAGACTTTTCTTTCCTTACAACCCTTAACCTAAAATATGTCTCAAAAGATATGTTGGTGTATATGTTACATGTTAGATTTTCCCAAGGTTCACTATTCATTGACATATGGAGGCAACTATGATGTCTAAATGAACTATTAATTTGGATGCATTCAACATCCACCATAACTACTTCTTGTAACTAAAGTTTGGCATATTAGCTTTGATTGGGCTTCAAATCAAACAACAAATTGTCTGTGTACTTTAAATGACTTGCTACCATACATTGCAAATGGATTGCAAAAGTTCCAACACATGAGCATTTTGCAAAACTTGTGGCTCATGGCATGTGATTGGTATACCTAAGTTGTTTACAACATAGCCTAAAAAATATGAACTTGCTTCTAGTTAGAGTGGAAGTTGTCTCCTATTGATTTAGATGACTTTCTTTATTTGTGAGAAATTGATGAAGAACTTCTCAAGTTGCTAGCCTCTAAAGCTTTCTCAACATGTTAATCTTTTTTGCATGGTTTAATAAGTTTGCTTCTAAATTCTTCTTCAAAAGGTATAAACTATATTTGTTGTTGCAAATTACACACTAGGTTGTCTACCAAAAGCTCTTCAAGTGGGTACTATGGGCGTCTCCTCAAAGTGGTTCAAAAGTCTTCTAAGGAGGGGCAAGGCTATCATTTACAAACTGCAAGATTTCAACACCCTCCAAAATGAGCCATTGGTGATCTTTTGTAGTCAAGATGACAATTTTCTTTCCTTTTGCAATGGATTGAAGGTGGTTGCACCAATCTATACCTTTCTTCAAACACCAACTTCAAATGTGCTAGTTGTTCATCATATGGCTCTTGTAAAAGTTAAAGAACAAGTTAGAAACTCAGTCCATAGTATGTTGCTTATTAATTCCTCCAAAATTCTTCTTGCATTCTATGCAATGTAGAATGACGACAGCTTTGCCATATCAATTATAGGACTTCAAGTCCCATTTATGATCTTCTAAAGAGGTGTCCTTCAATACTTTCCACAATTTTTGTTCACCATCCATAGTATAAAGCTATGACCTTAACAAACACAATTTGCGACTACAGCAAGGGTTCCTCACTGGAATCACTAACCTATGAATACGAGGTTGAATCAACTAGAACTTTAACGTATCCATCAATGTCTACATGAGGAAATTGTGGAACCAACTCTTCAACCTTGTTGTATAGCCAATTGCAATCAAAGAGTTGCTCACCTCCAACACGTTGTAATCTGGAGGCCCCATTGTCAACATGATCAATGTCGTTACTTTCTTAGTTATCATTGAAGTGTTGTTCTCTTCCAATGCATTGTCTTTTAGAGGGTCCATTTCCACTTCATTTTGCAAGGCTAGGATCATGAAAATACTTTCTTCAACATCAATGAGGGATTCAAAAGTAACTACCATTGTGCAACACTTTTGTGAATCCCAATACAAGTGCTGGAAATTTAACACGTTCTTTTTTTTCTAGATGGACCCTTAAATTAGCTAAAGATTCTTTAGAATCAGCCTTCATAGTTCCAATGCACTTTGGAGTTGTATGTTTGTGCATCAACATGTACAATTTAATCTTCTTCATCCCTATGTACAATTAAAGGCTACCCAAAATATTAACCCTACAAGATACAATGAACCCAATTCCTAATCTATAAGCATCTACGCAATTCATGTCCATTCCAATTCCTGAATTCTGAATTTGTTGTACATTACAATACCATGAACACATTTGTTGCTTATAGAATTTGAATTCTATAGTAATCCCTATCCAATCCCACACCAACACTACAACAACATGCATATATAAGGTTCAATTTACCAATGATGAAGACAACTATGGAAATCTATATTGTTCTTACGAAAATTCTAAACTCCAAATGGTAGTAGAAATATAGGTTTGAACAAATTTGGGATGGAGTTTTATCAAACAAGAAACCTTGTCACCTCAATTGGATACTATTGTACCATAAATTTGAGGAACCTTAAAAGGAAAATATCACAGGCACCCTAAATACAAAGACAACTCTAAAATTGCAACTATAAACCATAAGCCACATACAAGCTAGCACAAGCAAAAAACAATACAGCCCAAATTACAAACTAAATGGCCAAATCTTAACAAAATAGAAGATGCTCAAAGAAATCGTAATGAAGAGGATGAAACACTCACATAGACAACAATTCAAAGTAGGAAGAAGCACTCCCTCGTCAAAAGAAGGGGACTACAATGCACACTAGCAATGAACCCCTACTATAAGAAACCTACATTTTGGGAGACGGGTCTTAATTTTTTTAAATGGATTTTAGGTGATGTCCAATGCAATAAACCCATGTTTTTATGTCAATATTGATGTTCTTTGGATGTTTTTGTTGACATAAAAACATGGATATGTCACATTAGACATTACCTAAAATTCATTTAAAAAAAATTAGGCTCGTCACCAAAAACATAAGTTTCTTATAGTGTCCATAGCCATTGGAAATTTATGGTGCCAATACATTCCCACTATGCAAGCATGTACCTAGAAGCATTTCCCACCAATTCAAAGGCGCTCGATTCAAATTCAAGACAGTAATTACAACCATCCTCCCAAACCATTAGTTAACAAACTAAACTTACTTAGAACTTTTACGAGGATCCAATGTTTGGCACCCTTTTTTTTTTCTAATGTACAAAAAAATAGAAGATTTTTTGACTATCCTATTTTATATATAATCACCTAAACCACATACCCTACCTTGAGGTTATGTTTGTCATAGCCAATTCAAAATCATTTCTTTTTCAAAAAAATTCCCTTTGTTAGTAGCTTTTAGAATTTCTAGAAATTTGTTATGGAGAAACAAGAATATTTTGTTCACTTTACAGGCAGGGACCTCCATCATTATGGTCATATAGACATGTGGGGTAGCTAGGTCTTCCAATTTTATCTTGGGACTTGAGCTTTAGTGCAATTAAGGAGGCTTTACTAACAGTTACAACTACTTGCATGTAGTATTCGGTATTGATGGCTTTGGCGTTGTTCACAGCTTCGGTGTTCTTTACGGCTTTGGCATTCTTCATTGAACACTTACATCGAACACCTAAAGCCTTTAGTTGTCGACAATTTAGGTGTTTCAATTTGATGCAGAAAGAAGACGAGTGTAGGTTTTCATATCATCAATGGACAACTTCTTTTTCTTTGATGGAGAGGGTTGAAGTTTGCACATGTGTAGGTTGTGAGTAGAATTATTATTGTTGTAACTTGAAAGTAGCTAGAAGTTTCTCAATTGGGGATGCTCTTAGAAAAAAAAGGCCAAAAGGTGTAGATGTAGATCCAAGAAGCAATTGTTATTCATTTCATTTTGCAAGAAAATTAAAAAAAGTGCAAAGACAGGATTCTCCTAAGAGCAGTGATGATGAAGAGTCTGTAGGAGGAAGTTGATAATTTTGTTAGACTTCAAATTCATTCTAGAATTTGTGAATATTGCATTTTTTCACTATGGCTAGTATGCGAGTTCTTCTAATAAGGTTTACAAGGCCAATCACTTGTGAAAAATGAGAAGCTGAATTGAAGAAGCTTTCATCTGTTGTTTCTCAACAACTACCATAGAATCAAGCAACACTTAAAGAAGCTGAAGTTGTGAAGAAGAGACTTGGGAGGCCTCAAAAAACAACACATGAGACGGGATAGACAAGTGAGTAAGTGCCCAATGACTCCATCAACAATGTGGGAAGCCTTGTAAATTGCAACAAGTGATGCTTGTCTCTACTTCGATACCTTCAAAGTCTATAGTGACATTATAGACCAAAAAAAGAGGACAATATGAAAATTGGTTCATTGTAGACAAGTAGACACTTATTACAGCAGTTGTTAAGTAACATCAAAGTATTTTGGAAGCATTGCACTACTTGAAGATAGCTCACAAGTTCATTCTTCAAACATGTTTTATTCTCAAGTTGTAGCTGGATTTGCAAGGTCTCTGCTTTATTTTCCAAATTTTGAAAGTCAAATACATATAGTATATATCATATGATGAGGTCTAGTATAGTTCCGCACCATTGTAATGAAGTTTGTTTTTACTTGTCTCAAAAAATAAAATAATATTCTGGGACAATTGGAGATTTGTGAATACTATTTAGTTAATGAGCCTATCTTATATTCTTCATTGATAAGCAATTTGATGGAGAGATCAGACATATGATGACCACATGACAAATTTCATAGGCATGATGACCAAATGAGCATTTTGATGGGCAAAATGACCACATGACAAATTTGATGAGTAGATGAAAAAAAAATTTGAGAAAAATCAGCTCACATTTGGTTATTATAAATTAATAGGGTTTAGATGGCAATGCATTTTGATGAGCTATTTAATTTGTTAGCATTGATTTTTTGTGAGCAGAAGAAGTTTTTGTAATATGACTTTGGGTGCTTAAATTCTTTGGGCAAAATTGTTCACTTGTGAATATGAGAAGCCTCATCTTCATAGACATTGCATATAGACTTCATGAGAATCTTCTATGACATACTTCATATTGATTTTTAATTTCTTTAGTTTGATAAAATTGTTTGCATATATCAATATTGGAGGTATAGCTGTGGAGATTTGCTGTTTTCAAAAATGTTAAAAGAGAATGCTAGGAGATTTTGCTAACACATAGCATTTTTTTATAGGAAATCTAGATTAATTAGAAGATTATTTAATCATGGACTTTGCCAAAGCACCATAGCTAGTTGGTTTACTAAGGGAGGGAACAATGAAGCCAAAATTTTTGCTATACATTCAAAGACATAGTAGCTTTGTACCTTCATCTCAATATGAATCTTCTTTTTCTTCAAGACTTGATATATTGAAAGAGATATGTAATATGCTTATTGCTATGAGGGATGTAGGACAATCATTAAGTGCAGGGATTGTACATCCTATAATTTGGGGAGTGTTGTCTTCTCATGCACCAAAGCTCCTTGGAAAATTTTAAGTGAGTATTAAATGGACACAAAATTTTATGAAGCATCAACTACAATGGAGTTATAGGCAAGCAACCACAACATGTAGAAAACTTCCTTTAGATTGGAAGGATCAAGGAAGAATGATGGCTCTCAAAGTAGTTTACCTTGTAAGAGTTTATGATATTCCATCAACATTGGTGGTTAACATAGATCAAAGTGGTAAATGTTATTTCCTAATTTAGTTTAAAGTGTTGGCAATTTTGTGTTTTTGGTTAATTTATTATTTTGTATCACGGATTAATTTTGTCAATATATATATATATATATATATAGGTATTCATCTTGTACCAATGGCTAGAGAAAGGACTTGGGAGAAAAGAGGATCTAATGACATTAGAGTTATTGGTATAGAAGATAAACGTCAAATCACAACATGCGTCTTTTTAGCAACAAATGGGACTCTATTGCCAATGTAAATTATCTTCACAAGTAAAACAAAGAAGTCTCTGCCAAAGACTCATTTGGCAAAACTTTGCTTAAGCTTTGGTTTTTAGTTTACAATGACTGAAAATCATTGGTCAAATTTCAACACTTGCCAAGAATTTGTTCGTGAGATTCTTCATCCATATTTTGAAGATGTCAAAGAGAAGTTGAAGCTCCTTGAGAAGCAAAAAATGATATGGCTTATTGAATGCTAGTCGGTTCACAAGTCTAAACAACAATGTTCTATTCATTCCAACAAATTGCACATCAAAGCTTCAATCTGCCAATGTGATTCTACAATGGTCACTAAAATGTAGCTTTACTATGCATTTCAAACGATGGTGAACTTCTTGTATTAAAAAACAAATAGAAAGTGGGATTAGGCAAATTGAACTTGATTTGAGCATTTGAACATTGTGAGAAAAGTTGTGCATTTGGTTGTTTGAAGCTTGGAAAACAACTGGATTGCAAATTGACATGATTATCAAGGGATGGCAAAAAAGTGGATTACTTAGAGCATTTGAGAGATTTCCAAGTACAAGCTATGGAAGCAAACACCTCAGGCTTATTATTTGGTGTAGGGTCAAATGTAGATGATGAGTGTGAAAACGAGATTGATGTAGATGACTAAGATTTAGTGGATTTTTTTGAGGACTCTGATATTTTGGATTTAATGGTCAATCTATCAGCATAAATGTAATGCTATACATTATAGATGTATAGTTGTATACAATTCCATTCCATTATGGGTTTCTTACATTTATAAAGCAATCACCTTGGTGTTTTTATTATTTTTCATTTTTCATTTTTCATGGGATTCTTTTTCTAAGATTCAAATTATTTTCATCAATATTTTCTACACTTTTCAAATATGTCATGCTGGAATTTCTAAAATTTTTGTCATAGGTTATATTCATTTTTTTATTTTTTATTATTTTTTAATGAATATGATCCAAGCATAGGGTAATACCAATGCTATGATAGATCTAATGAAAGTACAAATTTTTTCTTCAATGAATTAAATTGACATTATTTTTTATCACATACTCTTCTATTGCATTGATGGTCTCCCCCCCCCCAAGCATTCCATATACCCTTGAAGACTTGTCTCTCTCTATGTTCTTCACCAGAGAACTTACATGTAGTTTTTTTGGAAATGGTACATTAAAAAATGTTTTTTTTAAGAGAACGAGAGCTTTTTCACATCCCAATTTAAAAAGTTGATAGGGCGTCAAATATAAAGGAAAGCAATTGCAATAGGAAATCGTGCACTTCTCTTATAGAAAGTTGTTGCAACACTTCAATTAGGTCAAACTTGAAAAGGTCAAGCACACCTTCGAGTTTATAGTCCAGAGGAAGAGAAGTCGAGTTGTTGTTGTCCCAACCAACCTCCATAGTTCAATTATGAAAGCTACCATCTTGACTCAAAATATACAAGAAACAAATAATTCCTTGAAGGTGGATGTTATTGAAAACTATTATTGACCTTTGTTATCCAAGACTAACTTTTTATGCATGCAAAAATATAGGCTTGGGGAGACAAGTTACTTGCCTTTTGACAGAAGTATAAGTGGATTTCTTCAACGATCCAACATTTGGTGACAAGTACTAGTTTTTTATACTACAATTGTAGTCAATGGGCCTATTTGAAGGGCATTCAAGAGGCAACATGGCAATCCTTAATGTTCATGCATCAACTATGGTATAAGAGCACATCGAATTACTAGTAGCTTATTTGCCCAAAGATTGTAGATGGTAACTATGTGGCAATTTGAACTTTGTGGAGCTTTGCTTAGATAAATCTAGCCTATGTGGAAAACTTGTCTCATCTAATGAAAAGCTAGCATTTGAAAGGCTTACTGGAGCTCTCTACCTTGAGAAGGCATTTCCAACATCCAACCAAATCAAGTTCCTATGGGATAATCAACAGTAGGAGAAGGAGAAGGTTTTAGCCATGTTGGACCACATCTATTCATTCTAACCAATTGGAGCCCAACCTAGCCCAATTGCAAAGTACTTTTTTGGAGATGATATTAATCATATTGATCACCTTTTGTTTGGAAGAAGTTTCTTCTATAAACTATCTCTCCTAAAAAATCCTCTTATAAAACAAGTGACTATTTTTTAGATACAGAGGAGGTGAGGTCATACATTACTCATACATAGGGAGTCAACCCCTCTCTAGATTTCTTTGACAAATTGTGTAAGGTGGTTAAATTTTATAAGGAATATTGTGTGAGAGCAAGAAAGACACAACATGAATGGAAAATTCACCTCTATTCTCAATTCACCAAGGTTATAGAAGCTCTTCAAGTTGACCCAACTAATGAATTGCACTGAAGACACTTTAGTGAGATTGGGGAGCAATCCGGTGAAGTAGAAAAACTCCATGTTGGAGGTGTCAAAATGAGGAATCAAATTTGGTGGAAGTTGGCAAGAGATGTATGCTCTAAGGAATTTTTCCAAGCATACAAAGATTGGGGGGCTAGGGCTATCATCTCCACATTAGAAGATTTGGATAGAGTAATCCATTCACACCAAGTCTCTTTTGAGCGGATTTGCATAGCAAGCTCTACACTACCACCCCATTTTTTCCTAGTCTATAAGGCCATTGCAATGGAGTGCCTTATAGACATCTCAAATTGATTAATAGATGGGATGAGGACTTCTTTCAAAGCTTTGATTAGTATGTTAGAATTTGAAGAGGACCGTACATGGTATGGACTCTAATAGGGCCCCAAGCCTAGATGGTATCATCACAGGATTTTTTAAGAAGTATTGGGACCTAATTAAACATGATTACCTCAAGATACTCACCAAAGCACTCTACATAGACACCATGTTCTATATGACATATGAACTCATCTCACTACTTCATAAGGATAGGAATAGGGAGAAATTAACCAATTACTTCTCCATCACTCTACTTAATGTGGCAAATCTCTATAGCTTTATCAACTAAGATCTTTGCCAAATCTCTATAGCTTTGTTTATAACATGTGTTGATGAAAATTATTATATAGACCAATCAACCTTTCTCCCTATGCATTTCTTGCTTGAAATATTTTGTTGACTTATGAAACTATGGAGTGGCAATACATTCTGGACAACCTATGATTTTTTTGAAGTTGGACTTTAGTAAAGCCTACAATATGGTTGATTTGAAGTTTTTTGTTCAAGTTGATGGAATGTATGGACTTTCCAAAGGAATGAATTTGTGGCAATGACTACAATCCTTTTTCAGAATGCCCAAGTCTCTGTCAAAGTTAACAAGGCTCATTCTCCAATCTTTTTTTTTATCCATAAGAGGTAGTGGCAAGGGTGCTCCCCTACACCATATTTGTTCATTATTGTCACAAAGGTCCTCAATACCATGATCAAACTACAAATGCAGGAGGGGTTGGTCAAAGGGATTAAATTGCCAATAAGTCATAGCCCAATATGCGGATGATATATCATTGATTCTATTTGGAAGGAGTAATCATTGAAATGTTTGACTCAATTTCTAGATTATTTTTTAGAAGATTTTGATTTAGTGCTCAACTTGGATAAATCATAAGATTATTGGTGGTTAAAGGATGGTTTGGAACGCCTAGCTTGGACAAACCAACTTTGCATATCTAAGGCCAATGATGGCGATGTGAGTAAACTGCATGGGTTGCTATTTGGGTTCACTATGAGTACTAGTAATGTGGACTAATTTCTTCTTAACCGTGTCTAAAAGAAATGAGAATTCTAGTGCACATCAAAGATTAATACTATGGGACAAACTAATATAGTGAACCATGTGCTACTCTCTTCACTTTTCTTCTTTATTGCCATATGGAAAGGATCACTAGCAAGGATGGTCAAATGTAAGAATGCAAAGCAAAATTTCGTGTAGTCCAGATCCCTACAATGCTCACATGCCAAGATGGCATGGCTCCAATGTTGCCAAGATAAAGACAATGGTGCAATAGGTTTGGTTAATCCCGTAGATGCCTTGACAGCTCTTATGGCAAAGTAAGTGTTCAAGGCATGTGAGCCTAGTTCATCTAACTCACATGTTATGTTGTGGTTTAAATTGACCCATTATCAACTATATAGTGGTGAGAATCTAGCCTTGAATATTTTACATTGCCACAATTTCAAACTAAGTAGGGTTTTAAGACTTGGAATAGGACAAACAATGCTTGGCAAAAGAAGATATGCAATGTGATCCTTGTGCAACCTTTGTGTCTAGAAAAATTCTTGAATGAATCTCCATTTTCATCTTTGGTTAGTCTAGGATTCATCCAAAGTTGTATTGCCTAACTATACAAAGTGGGCTTTCAACAAATTAACAATGTAAGGGAAAGAGGCATTTTTTTAACAACAATGAAGTACAAACCAAATTCTGGCTATGTGAGGGGGAAAGTGGTGCTTAGAGATGGTGCGATGCAAAAGTTAAGTGACACTTGACACTTTCTATTAATTGATAATTGGCTAAGACCAAAGGAAGGCAAGTGGATTGGTGGTTGTAATAAAAATTGAGACAATCCGGTTATGGTTTTTTGAGCTGAGTGGAATTTACTCATTTCTATAGGGAGACAAACTAGTGATTGTCTTCTCCTAATTGACATACTACTATGGAGAAACATGATAAAAAAAAACCCTCAAAATTGAGTGCAATTATTTTGGCCTTGGTTTTATTCATGCCCACTATTATAGTAGTCAACTTCTTTTGCAATTTTTCATTGAAATTTTTGGAATTTTAAACATGTAATATACCATTGAAAAATTAAGTAAATTGCACCCCCTCAAATTCTTTTCACTGCTATAAGAAATTACAAAAAAAATTGTCTACAATTATAGTGGGCCTACACAAAACTGTGTTAAAAAATATTGCACTTGGTTTGAGTTGATTTTTTACCATGTTTTGTACATGCACATGGAATTCTCCCTACATTTGATAGCTTGTTAGTTTGGTATTCCCCTTATCATATAGGGGCCACATGCATTTATGGTTCTCTTCAGTATTTTATAAAGTCCATGTGATGGGGATCAAACAAGGTCCTTAGAAAAAAGCTTTTCTTTTATACTTTGTCCAAGTTGACAAATTAACCCTAAATGATTTTGACTATATTTTCACCAAAACCACTCCCAAATTGCCATTTCTAGTACATGTACCAAATTTTAGAAAAAAAACATTTTTGAACACATATAATTGTAGGATCTTATAGTATTCTGGTTTGAAAACATGTCTACAAAATTTTAGAAATTTCCACCATGAAGATTGCAAGATATTAGCATTTGAAGTGACAAATATCTTTTAGGTGCCCAACAAAAAACTAGGTAACTATACTTCATAAGGTCACATTTTTATGAAAAAAATGTCTAAAATGGTGGTTACTCTTTGAATTAATTCTTCAAGTCAATTAGGCTACATGCTTAAAAATTTTCACATCATTTGGAATTGTACAACATATAGGAAAAAAAAATAGTAAGGAGAAAGAAATAGAGAATGATTCAAAATACTAAATTGTTAACAATTTATTTATAGAATTGAAAAATTCCGATCCAAATGGTTTGAATGTTGTAATAAATAATCTTCACCTAATGTTTTTATTTTTTTCTAAAACTATTGAAAATTGAGTTAAATAAAGGACTTCAAAGTTTGTCTTAGAGGATAGATTCAATAATAACCCACAAACTCCCGCAAACTAAAACTCTTCATAACTTTTGACTCATTGATGAAAATGGAATGATTAAAATCTTTCTAAATATATATAAATCTAGAGAACCAATATCAAAATTTTAATTCTTAAGAAAGTAATTTTTAAAGAAGTTTTTTTTGTTGCACGAGTTGCTTGTCAAGTAATGAAAAGTACATACCATACAATAAATTTTTAACCATGTAGTCAAAAGTTATAAAAAAAATTTGGGCCTTAAATCTACTCCTTTGGCACATGCCATGTTAAAACTTCAAAGGAAAAAAATTAAAATTCTATTCATAGTAAGCTACTTAAAATTGCTATGTTGCCAAAATCCATACAAGTTCCAATAGTAAGGTAGACAAGATCCAATGGCTTTTCTAGAGTATGCTATGCTAAGAAATGAGATGATTAGTACTAAGCATAAAATTCTTGATGCAATCCAACAAAAGTGGAAAGGAATCTTGTCAATTCACCAAAGGCTTTGTTGGGAGACGATCTAAACCAAACAAAGAAAGCTAGGCTCCTTTGAATGATATGGCATCAGATAATAGCAATCAATGCTTGGAGAGGGAAAATTCATCATGCCATTGATATAGGATGTTCAATTTGCTACATCATAGAATTAGTTCTCCATTGTTTTTGTGGAAGTACTTGGTAGCCAAAGGAGCTTGGTAATGAGGCATTCACATCATGAATGCCATCATCATTACTAATGATACCCATTGCATCCCTTTACTTGGAACCAAAGCATTCTTCTCACATTGTATTCCTTATAAATTTGAGATGGTGAGTGGCATTTGGGCTTTTTGAGATCTGTGATTTCATAGACCTTATGGATTGAGCATACAACATTGTCTTTAACAAAGTTTTGTGGCATTGAGCCAAATAATCACAATATATTTGGTTAGGGTATAGTCTATAATGGCATGTATAATGGGGAAAACTAGCAAGCTCATTACAAGACATCATGGGTAGGCAAAGACTGTATTGGGTTGCTTTGAGAGGAGTTGGAGTCACCATGGTCTAATTGTAGAGATTGTCAAGTTGAATCCCTAATGGATTCTTTTTGGTCCTTTAGCTAGTTTTATTTTCTAATGCCTTGGAGGCACCACACCTCTGAAGGGGTGACTACCACCAAGGAGTCTCTTTCCTCATATCTTTATATTTTAAAAAAAAATTTATTGGTCTTTCTTGCCTAGGTCACTTGTCGTTGGATGCTTGTATTTTTTTTCTTTATGCAATAAAGGGTGCATGCATGGTTGAATGAATCACTTTTCATATCACAATGTTTTTTTCAACAAGACCTTTGCATTACAAGCCAAATTGTAGATAATTCACTACACCATTGTAGTTGTAAATTTGAACTTGCATTCTCAACTTGAATGCAAAGACAACTATGTAATTTTTTAGAAAGTTTCTTCTTTCTATGGACTTTTAAATTTGCAAATTGGATTAAAAAAACTCCACATAGCATTTTATAAGAGTCTTTTTAATGAATAAAATATTATTGTTATTGTATTGGTGACTCATTATATGTTGTAGTGTAGATTGAGGTACTTAGAAATTATACTACTTTACTTAATATTGATCTCAAAATAGTAGTTATAGACTTTTGAAAGGGTTGAATTGAATTATATTTTCAAAACAATGTGTTTTAAAAAAAAATTGCAATCTTAAATGTTATTAGAAATTGTAGATGGGCTTCAAATCAACATTGAAGATTGGATCATGTTGAAACCATTGCCATTTCCAAGATTTAAGGTACAAGGATGAATGGATGATTGCACTAGGCATTTTTGGCGAGATACATTGTAGGGTTCTAAAATGATCCTCTCCAATGCTTCTCCAACACCACTATGTCTCTCTCTTCATATTATTGTGTTTACTTTCCTTATGCAAAGTTTTCTTAACTAGCCTTATAGTAAATTATATAGATATGGACTTTTCACCACATTTGGTTCACTCAGCTATGCACACACCCTAAAGGCAGGTGATTGCTAGGGCATTTTTTTAAATTTTTTATAAGGTGCCAAAATGGTGATATAAAATTTTATAGTGGTACTCCAAATTTCAACATTCATCCATATATTGAATAGAAATTATCACATGTTTATATTTCTATTTTTACTCACATTCTTGTGAGTTCATCTAAGATTTTTTTAAATTTAGAGTTTTCTAGCAAAAACTTCACATTTGGTTTCCATTTTATAGCCAATTTTTTTTTCTAGTGCAATCACGCACCAGAAATTCAAAAATAAAAAGCACTAATGATTGCAAGAAACATTTGTCCTATTTCTTGTCTCTTTGCCCTTGAACATGTGATTTATTGCTCATAATTTTTGCATTGTTTGTCCATTTGGCATAAAATTTAGAATAAAGGTACATATGGTAGTTTCAGGCATTGAATAATTTTTTTATATTTTTTACATTTATTTATTATATTTTTATCTATGCCCAATTGGGTGTCTACCTTGGCCACTTTGAGGGTTTAAGTCCTATTTTTGACCCAAAAATGTGAATTTGAAGCCACGAATTGGACATATTGGAGATCTACTAACATTGCAAGGACTAACAATGAGTTTTTACAAAAATAGCAACATGTCGTTTGCACACATGGAGTCTAAGTAACCTTCTTTTGCACAAAGGCTACAAAGAAAGGAAAAAAAATTCTCTACTAATTCTTTGGTGCAATCTTGACTAGCAAAATGGCTTTTCATGAATTTTTTTTGAATTTTTTTGAATTACTTAAAATGAAAAGGTTTGTAGATTCTTTTTCTATTATTTTTTGCTCCCAATGACTTTTGTAGTACACTGTAGTTGTCTATAGTACTACATAGTACAATATAGTATTAAATCAATTGCTTAGATCTGTAGGGACATTGTTGGTACATAGTATTGCTAGTCCTATGACCCCAAACTACGTTTTGGGCACAAAAAACTGAAGTGTTTCTTGCAATCACGTGAGCCTCCTTTATTTGTGTCAAAAAAAATAAAATTGGAAAGCATCTAAGTTAGTAATTTAACTACACTACATACATTTGTTCAATTGGAGTATTGAATGGAGTTGATTTGACTCCCACTCATTAGTCCATCCATCTCTCCATCTCAAAGTGGATTAAGTTACGATCCGCGATGACCCTAAACTACTGGATGATGGTTGAGAGGTACCCAAACCGAATGGCGTGGTTGTGGCTTTGATACCTGGTGAGAGCATGTTCATTACCTGGCATGAAATCAACCTCTCTTCTTGACGGCCCCCTTGCAATGTGTTTCCTTTACACACTTGTTTCCAAAAGAAAAAGTGGATTAAATTATTGTATTTCCAATTTGACGTCCCCGGGGTTGGCTGGGGTGAACCGATCCCCTGGCTTGGCTTCTTCTTGATTTAACCACTAGAGAAAACATTGGAATTTTTTATCTGTCCCACACGATCCAATTTTGAAATTTTGAATTCGTATTTGCAGTGAGACGCTCCAAGTTCCTTAGAAGAGGCATGAAAGATAATTTGATGAAGCACACAATAGGGGGTCTTTTTTTGTTTCCATGCACCCGTCGAATGACTTTGAGACGAGCCAGGGGTCAACTCCCCCGGGCCCGATTCCACGGTTTGTGCAGTCGGGGGTTCGACCAGTGGTTGGGAGCAATGAGTTCGGGCAGCGGGATGACATTCTCGTGAGGCCCAGTGGTGATGAGCCGGGGGACCGAAGGAAGCAAGGTGGCAAGACAAGACAAGAAAAGGAAAGGAAAGGGGAGGGGAGGGGAGGGGAGGGGAGGGCCGCCATCATGGAGGCCAGACCAGTTCGAACTGGCGGACGGATGGCCGGGCCAGAGTGCCTGCCCGACCGACCGACCGACCGACCGACCGACCGACTGACCGAGAAGCTCACGTTGAGTTCAGTTGGGTGAATCTTGGTCCCTCCAACTAAGCTGAACCTAAGCTTAACATTGGTCCGTCTTCTTTGCAATGCAATGGAACTGAACTGCAGCTCCGTCGTCCAGTCCCCTCCCCTCCCTCCCTCCAGCTCAGCTGATTCCTCCGCTAGCTGCTGAGCTTCTGATGAGTGGGGCACATGACTTGCTGACACGCTTTACAGACAGGGTTCCCTACTGCCCTGCTGCCTGCGTGACGAGAGCGGCCTCCCAGGACTCCAGTCCCTTCCCAGCCCTCTCTGCCGGCACTGCCCTGGAAGAATCGTTGGCAGAGCGGCAGAATCCCTTCCATGTGCCCCCAGCGGAGCTGCCTGCAACCTCGTCAGGCCTGGGAACCAAGTCTCCAAGTCTCCGACTCCTCCAACTGAAGGAGGACCGACTGACACCTGGCGGTAACTGACCCCCAAAGCCTGCAAACCATCTGCATCCTGCACTGCACTGCACCCACTCGAGGGAAGGGAAGGGCAGGGAGGAGACGGAGTCCGATCCCTGTTCAGTTGCTCTTCAACAGGAAATGACCCACCTGACAGAAACTGGAGGGAGAACAATCCAACGCCGACATTCACCCAATTCCGACATCAACTGCACCCACCCATTATCTATCACAATCTTAGTAACCCTTTCGCACCATGACAATGGGCACTTGGGAAGGGGACAAGTCAACATGCAGTGGAGCAGGAGTCGATCCACATCATACCAATTTAGTCTTAACAAACATTGGAAAATCACAAAAAAAACTCATTTCTTGGAGGATTGAATGTCTTCATACAACTTGCAAATAAAAAGCTCTCCTATTTTTCAATCTCTCAAAAATAGGTGAGTTGACAAATAGCTTCTTCAAGGTAACTAGAATTACAAATGTGGGTGATAATACGTTGATCTACCTTATATGGATGCATCTTGAAATGGAAAAGGGCTAGAAATTGGTGTAAACAAAATTCTAATGTCATTGGGTATTTTCAAAGGAGGTAATAAGCTTTTAACTTCAAACTTTGATACAATATGCAAAACATAATCATTCATCCATTGGACTCTTCCAAAACAAAAACAAAAACAAAACAAACTCAAATAAAAAGATTGAACTCTTTGTATCCACAATCTACAAAACAATAAGAGAAACAAAGGGTGTGAATCATAGACCCTTCTCCAAGGATGAACTAAAAGAAATTAAAATATATTTGTATCTATAAATGCATAAATGTTAGTTAAATTCCTTCACAACTAGATGCTCAAAGTTCAAATAGCTAATAAACACAACCATATTCCAAATACACAGAGTTTTGGTTTCCCATTCACCTAAATGCTTTGGGGATTCTTGTGTTAGTTCTATTTCATTTACAATATGGTAGAGATTTTCAAAAAAATTCATTACAAATATTCTATAGTTCAAGAGATATGCTGAAGTATCACCTCAAATACTAAAATTTTAAATAAAATCGAATAAAATCATCATAATTAAAATTTGAAAATTTTGAACTCAAAGAAAAAATATTCTTGTAAAAAGTACACATATTCTCATACTACGATTAATTTTTAAATAAATTTTAAAATTTTGGTTTCAAATTTTATTGAAAAGTATTAGTTAGTATAGTAATCGATCTAATTGATAGGATATGATGTATAAATCACCCTTAACAACTTTTATTTTAGTAATATACAAATTTTTAATAAAATTATTTCATCTATCTATTTTTAATAAAATTATTATTTCATATACATATGATTTTATGTATTCTAATAATTTATGGTGGCTCTTATATAGTAGTTCCGGTTGGTGTCTTTTAAGTCTTCTTCTATGTCAAAAAACTTCGAAGTCTCAATTTTCAACTCTCTACTAATCGAATTTTGCCTCAATTTGTCTTGGTCTTCACTTGATTTCATAAAAGCTTTGTTAGAGGCTAGTTTTAGATATGTATCAATTATATCGTGAAATTATATCAACTAACTAAATCAAAATTTAAATGCAGTTCATCCATGCAAATTGATAATTGGTATTTCTAATGGCAATGTAATAGTCTTAGTGAATGGTTTGGGATCTTTTTTTAAGGCACTTCAAACGTGTACGTGCAAGATATTTAAAATTTTGTTTTCATCTTCACTTTGATAATTCACTAGAAAATATAAAAAATCCCCAAAGATTTCTTTGCTTAAAATTTTTATGATTTTCATTTGACTACAAGTAAAAATGAACCCCTTATTTTTTTATTTTCAACCCTATCTATGCACATCAATACTCATTAGTTTATCCCCAAAGATTTATGTGTCAAAAATTGGAAAATATTCACAAACTTGCTAAAAATAGTCACTCAAAAAAGGGCTATGATTCAAATTTTATCCATTTTTTAGAATTTGTAACCATAGGATTTCAATACAGACTAGTATTAGGATCACATATTATTATTATTATTATTATTTTATTTCATTTCATTTTTTTATTTTTTTATTTTTTTTATGTGATGTGTGTGAGGGCAATGTATGTATAAGAACAAAGCCTAGAAAGTGGTGCAATTTTTTTTTTTTTAAATTGATTGAGCTTTTAACAATGCAACTTGTCAAGATTTGAAGCCCTAAAACTCAAATTTCATTTGTAAGGAAGTTTAGGGACTTCACATTCAAGCAAAGCCTCAAGCTAGGAAGAAGTGTGAAAACTTTCAAAGCAAAATAATGTTTCTTTCTCCTCTACCCAAGGTTGAGACAAGAAAAAAAAATAACCTTTTTTCAACCTTTGGATCTTTATAAAAATCAAATTCTTGGGAAGTTTATTTGATTCCCTGTATTCAAAAGTATGCTCATCAAGAGGAAAAAAAATCCAAATTTTGTTGCTTCATTTTAGATGCCCAAATTTCACCAAATCCACTTCAGCTTGCAAGGAGCTTTTACAAGTTTAAGTGAATGATTTTAGGTCTTTCTACATCATCATTGTGTTTTGACATCTTTGATAAATTTTCACCCTTGCAGTGCAACCGGTGTATTGTATAGTTGGATACAATAATCTTACAAATTTTTGGCTCTTCTTCTGTGAAAACACCTGCCATTTTGTCAATTTGGAATTTGATTCCTATTGACATACAAAATGGGAGCACCCAAAATTTTGCACACATGTTGCTTGCCTAGTCCTATGTTACCTACAATTAGCCTTCGGCTTATTACTCTGCTGCAATCGCCGCATTGTCTCCTTAAATGGAACATCTAAAAAACTACTTCTTGGCTTGTTGGGTTTTTGGACATGAAGTGGGGGGGGGGGGGGGGGGGGGTAATACTTTGTCAGGTAGACTTGGCGCCATACTCCGCGCCAACGCTTATGGAATTACAACCAAAGGTTCACTTACTCCTTTCCAATTCTAGTTTCTCGTTCAAATTTCAACTCTTTTGCCACCATTCTTTCAATCAATTCTTGCCAATTTCCTTCCCTTCACAATGGCACGCTATCTCTTTGTTTTGTAGCCACTTTAAAATTATTTGATCAATTCTTCTTCATGTGAACTTCCGCCACTCATCACTTCTTGCAAGGACTACCTTTTCCAAATCATTTCTTTTCCCAATTCAACCACTCCGTTTGTCTAATTCATGTGAGAGCTAATGGAATCAATTTCATCTCACATCATGGTCCTTTCCATCAGATCTCATTTCTGGCAACGTGGACATGGACATTGAGCAATGAGGAAAGAACCTTGGTTGTGGGGATGCAATAGAAGGGAATCAAATGTAAAGATATAACAAACATCCTGAAATGCCTAGGTCAATAGGGTCTACCGTTCTTACAAAATGGAACAAATCCGAATGTATAGAAATGCGAAAGCTAAGAAATCCACCTCATAAATGATCTAATTGAGCATTGCGAGAATTGGCTTGACTTGTCAAACAAGATCAACACCAAACACTCACAATGCTTGTAGTGAAATTCCATGTGCATCAAAATACTATGCACATATACATTCATAGATTAGGTTTTGGAAACAAAATTGCTCACAAAAAACCCTATCTCAACCTCAAATACCGCAATCAAAGATTGCAATTCACTAGAAAACACAGACATTGGACAATTTAAGATTGGAATTAAGTCATTTTGATAGATGAATCTACTTTCAAATTGGGAAAAAACTCCCGGTAGATAAGAGTATGGCAAAAAGTTCATAAAGTATATGAGTCAAATTGCTTAGCACCTACATTCAAATCAAGAAGGTCATTGGTCATGGTTTGGGGGTGCTTTACAGACTTTGAAAAAAGCTCTCTTGTTTTTATGCCTATGGGTTCAAGAATTGTTGAAGATTTTGTGCAAATTGCATATGAGGGTACATTGTCAGGCTTCTACTTCATACATGATGAACCTCAACAACTTATTCTCATGGAGTATGGGGCTCCAGTGCATCGGAGCAAAGCTTCGAAATTATAGAGGACAACTTATGGCATGAAAAAACTTGCTTGGCCGGCAAACTCACCCAATTTGAATCCAATAGAAAACTTGTGGAAGATATTCAAAGATTTACTATGTCAACACTCTAGGCCAAAGAACAACAGAGAAATGATTCATACCATTCAATTCATATGGGATGAAGTGATGCTACAACAATTACAATGCCTAATTTCAAACATGCCAAGTCAAATGAAAGTCATCATTCACGCAAGGGGTGGAAGTACTAGATGGTAGACATTCTCTAGAAATTTGATATATGCTTTCATGTTTTCAGAATTTTGATGTGTAAATTTTCCATGACCATAATGTACTCTTTCATCTGATTTCAACACAATTTGTAGTTTCCAAATTGGACAATTTTTGAGCATGCTACATCTCCCTAAACTTCACCCACTGTTTGTTGAAACGTCTCTACAGGAAAAATTCATAAGATTATTGTACCCGACTATACTGTACAATGAAGATCCAATTAGCCTGCCCTGCCATGACTGAGTTCTTTTCTTCATTTTGTTCCCAAAGACGCCATTATACAGCCTAGTCCTCTTATTGGACCCAGAGGAATGCAGCGTACTCTACTGTACAGTACTGTGCACTTCCATCATCAGTGAGTGATTTGGCTTGCAATTGCTGGAGGTTGCATTTGTTATTTACTTCCAATTCATGACATGCCTGTTTCATTGTTGGGGACAGACATTGTAATGAACTGTAACTTACATTCATGACATCCAACGAAGTTACAGTACTACAGCACAGAAGTTTAAGTTTCCTGTCCAACCAGTATTGTACGGAGTAACTGATTTCTAAAATTGGCTCTCCAAAGATTCTATGAACTCCCTGAGAGAGTGAGAGGCCACGACAAGTCAATTAGGTAGACATAAAATACCCATTGCCATCCCTTTAACCCCTAAAATGCAGGAGGCACCAAATTCTAATGTCAACAATACTTTGAAGTAGAACCCTAAAAGGTTTTTTTAATATATTTTCACAAAAATGCTCCAAAACTGCCATTTCTAGTACAAGTATCAAATTTAAAAAAACAAAAAACATTTTCAAACCCATGTAAACATAGGATCTTGTAAATTGAAAAATGTAGAAAAAATTTCAAAAATTTCCACCATGTAAATCGCAAGATATTAGCATTTGAGTTGACAAAATTCATTTTTGGGGCACTCCAATAAACTGGGCAACTGCACTTCACAAAGTCACATTTGTATGAAAAAAATGCCCCAAATGGTAGTGCATTCTTCACGTTAAGTTGACTACATACTTGAAATTTTTCAGATTATTTGAAATTGTACAACATTCAAAAAAAAAAAAGAAAAAAAAAAGTAGTAGAAAGATGTAGAGAATGATTCAAAATACTAAATTGTTGAGAATTTAGTCATGGAATTGAAAAACGCCCATCCCAATAGTTGTAATAATCAATGTACATCCTATGTTTTTTATTTATTTATTTTTAATTATTAATAAAATTGAATTTAATAAAAAAAATTCAAAGTTTATTTTAGAGTAGAGAATCCATAACTACCTGCAAACTAAAACTCCTCATAACTTTCATCTCATTAATCAAAATGGAATTATTCAAAGCTTTCCACATAGACATAAATCTAAAAAATCAATTCCAAATTTTTGTTTATGAAAAAAGTGATTTTTTTTATTTGTCCAAGTTGCCCGTTGAGAATCAAACTACATATCATATAGTAACTTTTTGACCATGTAGTCAAAATTGTTGAAAATTGTTGAACCTTAAAGGAAAATCTTATCCCCATGTTGTGTGAAAATCTCAAAGTAGAATAATGAAAACTCCATTTGTAGTGAGCTATCCAAAATCATTGTGTTGCCAAAAAAAAATGCAACTTGGTCCTTTAGGGGTTGATACCATAGTACCCCTTTATACTTTCCAATACATGAGGCTACAATAAGATCCAATTGAGACCCAAAGTAGGGGTTGCAAATGGCAAGGGGCAATTTTCAAATTGCACTATTCCTTGCCTTTTGTCTCCGAAACATGCATGCTTGTAGTTCAGAAGTAGCTAGTTCATATGTATATGTAGTCCATGGTGGTTTTAGGATTTTCCTTAGCTATTGTAAACCTATTAAATTTTTTTTTGCACTTGGTGTTAGAGGTGATGTTTGCAATGTGAATCTGGTCCAGAAGCAGATCTAAATTTGTTCCTAAAATCCTCAGAAAGAACACTCTTAAGCACCAAGTGCAAACATATCTTTTGAGCTTAGGATTTCAGTAGCTTCCCCCCCTCCAACCATGAAAGCCTTTAAATGAACTGATCCTTTGGTGTTGAGCTGGACATAAGGTACCTCTGCTTATGACAGTCCAAATGGGAGCCAGCCCATCACAGGCAAAATTGTACTAATGGTGTACATTCTAGTTCTTGAAATGTGCATCACTAGAAATTTTATGCCTGTGATGGGCTGGCTCCCATTTGGACTGTCGTAGGCAGAGTTACCTTAGGTTCATTATCATTACAAACAAACACTCACTTCTAATCATGCTGGCCTTCTCTGAAGACCAGAGTTTTTATATATCTCTCTCTCTGTTGAGCAGTTCAGTTGGCTGCAGGCCTTGTCTGAGCGGTACTTTTCAAGCCCAGAGGAAGGAGTCAATGGGTGCTTGGCCCTGTGGTAGCCCTGACGTTCGGCCTGGAAGGGTCCAGCCCAGATGGGACCATCCATCACTTCCAGTAATTTGGCCCAGCCCCAGAAATGCAGAAAAAGCTCATGCTGCCCGCATGTGAAGGTTGCTTTGCTTGTTAGTTTGTGGCAGAACATTCAATAGCATGCACTGCCACTGCACGGCCTTCAGTTGGCTCTACAATATATAACTTAAGTTAAGGTGGAAGCACCAGTAACCGATCAAATAAGCAATTTGGGAGCAGATCCTGTGTAGTATGAGTTGGTGTATATTTTTCCCATGTAGGACGATAGGAAATAGGAGGATTGCTAAATTTTCAGATTTTTATTCAGAAAATTGAAATTACGGTGCATTTCGGGAGCCGAAAGAACTTTTGACCCATAAGTAATGTTCAGAGTCTTCCAATTCTGATTATACAAGATAGTACTCTCTTGCTCATTACTTCAACTAATATGGCATGGCCTTACTAGTTCCAACCTTGGAAAGGATAGAAAAATCAAATTTCAAACTTGAGAACTGGCTAAGGTTGGAAATAGCTCACCCTATTTGTTGGGTACTGGGCGTGGTTGGTAATTGGTGCCTCCACCTTAGATGGTGTGGAATATTTTACACTCATCTGGAGCTAACTTATTGTAAGTGGGCTGGTGCAGGCTCAATGTGACAAGCAGGGTGCAATGAAGGAAACGCAGTGGACAGGAAGGCTAAGGCAATGAGGCTTTGCAAACCATTTGGCAATTACATGACCCTTGCCAATAAGGATTGAAAGTAGAAATCAGCAAGCTACATTATATTGCCTCAATCACCATAGACACCACAATGACCACACAACTTACACATGCTAGCATGCTAAGTTAAGAATGTTATGTTGATTGAATGAAGCTTTGTCCTCTGCTCAGTCTTACTGCAACGAATCAGTCTTCTTTGTGGCCTGCTAAGCTTAAGAAACCGCTTAAAGATCCTTAAGTATAACTTGAAAGTCTGGCCCAGTCGCTGGACATACAGTATTGAAGCTGCTGGATCTGGCATCTGTCCCCAAATTATATTTGTGCCCAGCAAGGCGCCCAGATGACAATGCTCAGACTCAGTTACTTATTGGACACCGCCATTGTCAGCATATACTTTACCAGCAGCTGTATGGACCGGTATTTGTCATGATGTGATATAACTTAGTATGAACTCCTTGTGACAGCATTTATCAATTGTGAATTACAGTGAATGTCACTTGAAACATTCATAAGGCAGAGGCTCCAGGGAAACTCGTAAACAAAGGTTGTAAGCTTGTTCAACAATCCCTAAATGTCAGAGAAGTGTTGGGGCTTTAATCAATTTTGGACATGCAATTGCAATCTCAATTTTTTGTTCCTAGAGTTGGAATTTTGCACATAGAATCATTCAAAGATTGTCTTCAATTCACGACAAATTTCATAGAATTTGGATTGGTAATTACAAAGTTATGTTCAATTTAGTCTTTGTATTCTTAACACACGTGAGTTGGACAATAAAAAAGAAAATATACATTTGAGTTTCTATCTCTTGAATTTTTTTTTCCATGCATTTTCAACTAAGTTTTGAAGCAATTCATTAAGTTGCACAAGTTGCAAGACACATACATTTTGCTAAAAAAAATTTAGAAAATGAACTTTGTTTGTGAAAGTAAAGAAAAAAACTTTTCTTCAAAGAGCCAACCCGACTGAAGGTAAATATCTTACTATAGCAAGGTTCCTCACTTTGAAATTTGAACACCATATATACTTCAATGAATTAGCTTAGCTGTACGCCGTTAAATTATATCTCTAAAGGCCAAACTTGCTTCCCCAGTCCCCACCCATGTGAAGCTGGGGTAGGGTACTCCAGGCCAAATTTGATGCACCTGGGGTTGCTTGGAAAAGTGCGCCCAATGCCAGAGACCCTTGGCGCGCCAGCCATGTGTAGGACTGCAGGGAGCGTGGTTGGGGATGCTCTTCGAACGTCAGAGCACAGAGCACGCATTCGAGCTCCTCCTGAAAGGTAACTTCTTGTTGGCAAACCTCCGTCCCGAAGCGAAGGTCAGCTGTGATGTCAGAGAATTGAAGCAACCGACTGCCTGCCAGAGATCATGTCGTTGTTCCAACTTAACTTCAACTGAAGTTCACTTCCTCCGGCTGTTGAAGTGTTTCTCCTGTTCGCCTTTCCAACATGCAGTGGCCTGACTCCTGACGATTCCCACCACACCTAATCATCCCTTCGGCCAGTTCCCCACCACTGCAATGCAATGTAATGTAATGTCCCGTCCCGTCCCGTCCAGTCCAGTATTGGTTTCCAGGCAGGTGTCAGTCCAGTAACTTAACTCACATGGAAAGGGGCCAGCCAGTGGGGCTCGCAGGCTCGCAGGCAGGCAGGCAGGCAGGCAAGATTGGTGCTTCCCTTGGGCCTGGCTGCTGCACTAGCTTAGCTTTGCTTTGCTTTGTCAGATAGATTTCTTCCATGGAACTGGATTTCACCACTCTCACCAGGCATCACTTAAGTTAAGTGGAAAGCCACTGGAGGGACAGAGGATGAGAACATTGGTAAGTTCATATGTTAAGGTCATCTGCACGCGAGGGAGTGGAGTGGGGAGAGTCATATCAGCCAATTTTCAGTATCATAGCTTATGTTGGGGTCACCAGAGAACTCATGAAGTTAGTGGGTTATCATGGACTTCTTACAACATTACCGTATGGTATTGTACGCATGCTACTGACCATGCACAATTTGGGTTTCAATATGGTTTTCCCCGCAAGGTGGGCACTACTTCTTTACTACTTAAAAAAACTCATAATTAGTAAATGAGATGAGAGACAGGATTGTGGTAAAATGAAATGACAATTGTATTTGAAAATTTTGACCTTTCTACAATCAAGTTTGCAACTACATGCACTAATGTATGATCAATGTGCCATCCACTAACCATGCATGTTAGGTTTCACTATACAATTAGGCCCGCTTTAGACATGGGCCAAAGGTTGAGAGTCCGTTGGCCTCCACCAATCAAATTTCAAGAAAATCTTGATTTTGGCCTCTTGACCCTTCACACAAGGCAGCACAATTCAAAGTCCATTGCCCTCCAAACTACCTACATAGCAGCCCAACTCCTACGTGGTGATGGCCTTGCAACGGACTCTCAATCAAAGTTTGGGTCACCACACAGTGGCGACCCAAACTCTAGTTGAGAGTCCATCAAATTTGACCATTTATTGCCCATTTCTTTGGACTCTTGCCTGATGTTTGACCATGAACTCCTATGAGCTCTCAATTTGGTCAACCCATGTGTGAACTGCCCCTTACCCTCTTGTTTCTAAACATAGCTATAAAACATTTTGATCAGATATAACTTTAAGACATTTCTTGTGTAGTATGGTGACCTATACGGTTAGTAGCACATTTATGATAGTAGGCTTGGGCACTTGAAGGCAAACCGGCCTGACGCCCTAGCCTACAAGATGAAAATTATCCACGTATGATGATGCTCTATTGCTCTTATGCCAGAAGGGCAAGTGATGGAAGCCAACCTCTTCTGCAAACCTTAGGGCATTTGCTTCACCTCAATCTATCTGTGCATGTTTCACTCCATCAATCCTTTGGTGATAGATTCCCCCCATAGTGCCAAGGCTTTTTTCATCAAATGTCACTCAAAACTCCCATTCTATTGTAAAGTACAAAAAAAAATTTAAAACTATTTTTTTGCATATCTAACCATAGGACTAGTATAATAATATCTAAAAGGAAAAAAAAAATAAGAGACTATAACTGTATCGATTGCAAGATATTTGTATTTGAAGTGGAAAAAACTAATTTTTTTGGCTTACTTGCTTGACTAGATTTTAAGGCTTCAAATCTTCTTAGTTGAAATTCTTTGTACCACCAATATTGAATTTAAAAAATTTATGTTAAAGAATTGAGTTGAAAGTCTGGGAATTTTTTTTAAAAGACATGCACTTGATTTTCATTCTTTAAAAAATTGTCAAGTAGAAGCAAGTACAAGATTGAAGCAAATATTAAATCATTAATAGGTCTACGATGGAATTGAAACATAAAAATCCTAAAATTGAGATTATTTTAGCAAGTGAACTAAACCTTCTCAACCTTTTTTTATTTAAAAAAAAAACTGCATTAAAAAATGAATTTGTCTTTTAAGGGGACTATAGGACCTTAGGGTTAAGTAGTAAAATGTCTAGCAGCATGACCTAATGTAAACCAACCTATAAATAGTTTGTCCTCATGGCATTGTTGAAAAAAAATTTGAAATCTTTTTCTATGTAAAGGCAAACATGAAAAATAGGGAGAACAATTGAATTTTTTCACAAAGTATGAATTTTTTTATGAATTTTTAGAAATTTGCTACCAATTGGTCTTAAAGAATCTTTATCTTACTACCAAAAAACCAACAAAAAGTGTATCCATAATAGTCATCTTTCTCACATAACCCGTAAAGGACCAAATTGTGTTTTTTGACAACATAGCAATTTTGGGCAACTCACTATGAATGGAGTTTTTATTCAAGCAAGTGAGTATTGGTGAATATTGGTTTAACGTAAATATTGGTTTAATGTAAATAGTATGAACCAAATTGTTTGTTAGAACTTGTAATAAGGAAGAACCACACTAATTTGTATCCTATTTTACAATTTTTTTTATTTACAAATAGTGAAAGGAAGACTAACCTAATTTTTTTTTAAATTATCTAAATTTGAAAAAACAAACAATATATACTACTATATTTGTCTATTAGAATCAACAATATATGCCAAATATTTCATAATAGTTCAGAAATTGAATTTGACAAATGCTTAAAATAAAAATATTATCTCAAATTTTTTATTTTTCCAATGGAAAATTATACTTTTGAAAAACTATTTCCAAAAAAATTGGAATCTTTTTTTAGGAATTTTGTACTAACCTTAATAGCCAATACAATTGTAGAATTGCTAGCCACATAGATCATAAAAACAAATCTAAAAAAGAATTGTGGGTCTTTAACCAAGTTTCAACAAATTTCACAAATATTGTACCAAGGTAACAACACCTACATGGGTCTATGGAATTTTAAAAGCTTTTTGTTGGGGCTTGTTAGTAGTTGATAGGGAATTATAGTTTACCTTAGAATATATTTTTTGGACTTCAAAGTGATACTAATAATAGTTATACCTAAAATTGACTTGAGGCTTTCATGTATAGAGGCTATACAATTTATGCACAAATTTATGAGAGAGGGTTTTGAAAACAAGTCACAATTATCATGAGGATTGGCATTTCATGTTGACTATTTCATTGAAGTTGGAAAATCAAAGTTGGAAAATCCTACAAAGAAGTATATTCCTTTAAAATTGGTATTTTTTCTATAATTTTTTTTTTTAATTTCCTAAATTTCTGACATCTTTTTCATAAATATATTTTTTTTCTAATTCTGATAGTGAGATAGTTGGATATCGTTAGAGGTAGGAATAAAACCCACGGCTGCTTAGGTTCCATACAGTCATACACTAGCCACTTAGCATGACTGCTGTACTAACTTGAAAAGATGCTTGACTTGGGAAAAGCAGGTCTCGTACTCTCAGAATTGAAAGAAAGTTACCAATGGAAGGCCACAGCAGGAATATTGTTGCAAGGACTCCCAGGAGGCACAAACTAGCTTTGGGGTTTGAAAAAGCGGACCTGCAGCTCGCAACTCTTGCCTTCCTTATCATGCAGTTAGTTGATGATCCGTACTCTTACAATCAACTCATGGAGTAACTTCCATACGCCTAGAGAGAAGCAACCTACTTTGGACTAGGTAGGGAGACTGTGCGCAGGGCAGATTTCGCCTTGCAAGCGGCCTTGGGGTATGACCGCGCACAGAACGGAATCTGCCCTGAGCAGACCATTCCCTGCGGTTCAAAGCACTGAGAGTGTATTCTGACATTTTAAACTCGCAAAATCTGCCCTGGAATTCAGAGTTTGCAAGCAGAGCCGATTCTGCACTCAAGGGCTGATTCTGCCAAATTAAAATGCCTTTGCAAAGGGAAGAAATACACTCCCAGTGATTTTAACGCACAAAAATAAAAAAAATAAAAAAAATTGGAATCTCACATAGAAGGAAGGGTGCAACAGTTGTAAGAGGAGAGAATTGGAATTCTGGGTTGGCAAAATTCGAGGGGGAGGCTCGCGAAAAGCAACGGAAGCAAGCTTTTGACTTCTGGACAACTACTTTTAGACATTCAACTTAATCTTTGGGGTAATTTTAGCTTGACATGAAGGAAAAGCTACTCTTAAAATGTAGGCTTCCTCCACTCACATAGAAGTGAAAGCATTACCAAACTTGGTAAAGGCAATTTTGAGTTTGGAAAATGTGGAAGTTCATTTCAAAATTCTGCTCTATATAGATATTCACCCTTATTAGAGCACAAAACTTGAACCATGTTGTGTTAGAATTGGAAACAAGTTTCCAATTCTTCCTAAGTCGATATTGCATTTGCCAAGCCATTTCATGATGCTTTTTCTTCTATGTGAGTAGGGTGAAACTATATTTTAGAAGTAGCTTTGCCTATTTTCCCACACAATTAGAAAATTAAAGTCCAATGATAGAAATAGTCTTTTGGAAACCAAAAACTTGCCCCTACAACTTTTCACAAGTTGTGGTCAAAATGTTGGCCAAAAGTTTTGGAGTTTGGAAAACAAGCTAGTGTTGCAAATCTTGAGTTACAAAATTGAAATACATCTTGCTTCATTTGTTGGTTTTGACCAATTCTCCCACATAGAAATCTACTTTGTGGCAATGAGGTCTTCAACCTTGTATGCTTAATTTGCTCCTACTATAGGTCAATGAATCTCTTTGATTTGTTGGATAAAATTATATATCTATTTACGGTAGGTAGCCAATAAAAGAATCCAAAGTGAAAAACATTAAATTTGTTTTGTAGCTTCATGTTAACAAACTCATGATATTGACTTTGGATAGTGGAAGAACAACTTTGGAATGGCAAAGCCATATTTTGGATGGGCAACACTACTACTCACAAACTTCATGTTTTTACTCAAAGTTGTTAGAATTGTCAACTTTTTTTAAAATTTGTGGGGTTGTTTGTTGAGCACCAATTGAAGGGTCTAAGGTGAACAAATCTATAAGCTTAAATGTTGCAACATTAATTCACAATGTCTAACTTGAATACACTTTTAGCTATTAAATGCTAGAGGAGCTAATTCTACAAGGACAAAGCTTTATGATATATATATATATATATATATATATATATATATATATATATGTGTGTGTGTGTGTGTGTGTGTGTGTTAGCCTATAAAGTCCCAATATTCCTTCAAGGGATAAAATGGATTTCAAGTAGAATCCTATATTTTTTTATATTTGACATAATTTTAAAAAAATTGTGATGTAATTTTTAGGAAGCTTTGTAGACAAGTAATTTAAAAAAATTGTAATTGGACACACAATTCAAAAATTAAGGACATTTATTTGAAAATTTAAACTCATAGGGCATCTGGAGCAAGGCATTTTCTTGAGATTTTCATGGGACAACATGAAGGGGTTCAAAATTCATGTTCTAGAAGAGAGTGGAGTGCAATGATGCTAGCACGTGAGTATAGAGCCTTGGACCTCCAAGCCTTGAATATAATTTTGTAAATATACAACCATTTGAAACTGTTTATAACATATGTAACCTTTAAAATAGAAAGAATCTATAACATAGGTACCTATAATATAGACATTTAGGTATAACCTAAACCATAAAAGGTATTTATAATATAGACACTTAGGTTCATGGGCTCAAATTCTATAATATATGCTAATAATCCCCACGGAAGTGTATTGAACTTGTTTTCTATGGATAGAAAATCAATTGTAGCCAGAAGACACTTGGTTGATATAGCAAGCTAACCAAAGGTCAATTGGTAGCTTGATAAGCGTGTAAACAACAAGCATTGTTTGAAGGCTTCATGTTGTAGCAACAAGGTTTGCCACTAGCAATTGCCTTTGTAAATTAAAATCATGATTGGAAATTATTGCACCTTCTTCAAGCACTATCAAAAATCTTCCTAATTTTCTTAGTAAGAATGTCTCCCACTACTTCACCATTAGCAACCAACTTTTGCAATCAAAGTAAATTTAGAAAGAGTTTTTTACTTCTTCAGTACTCCCTCCTCCATGGAGGAGATTATGGAAGACATTGTAGAGGTTTAAATTCTCTAACCTCCTATCACCATTTTTGATACATAATAACATTTAAAGAATGCACAAGCACCTCACTCTTACAAGTGATGCATTTGCAAGTAAGTTCTTCATTAGAGCAAGAAAGATTGCCAATGTCCAATCAATGAACAACAACCAAATTAAATGAGGTACAACACTCGACTATCACTATTTTTTGTATTGAAACTTTTATAAAATCATATTCAAACTTTAATTTGTTTTCAATTATTTTAGATTGTGATGATGTAGACACACATTCATTCTACTTGTCGATTGTTATATTTGCAAGCTATAGATTCCAATGATTTTGCAGTACCACCTTCAATTCCAAATCCTATAATTGCATCCTACAAAGTACTTTGCAAGTGCCTTCCTTACTACAAGACCTTAAAAGATAATTTTGAAAATCTAGAAGCTTAATGTATTTGAGAAAATAATCACACTTTTCATGACAATCAAGAGCAAGAATTAGCAATGGATCATCTAATTGTGAAGGCCTTGAAGAAGACAATTTTAATGAGAGTCCTTACTCTGAGCAAGAAACCAAAAGTTTGGACTACTATCTATAGCCATTAGAATTATTGCATCACCCTCAACTTCAATAATTCTTTGATCTCCCTTTATTAAAAAAAATTCTACTTTGATTGAGTTTTGTTCTTGCTTTTGCTTTAATATATGTTTTCTTCTTCTTATTTTATGTAATTTTTATTTTGATCTAGTTTTAATGTGATTTTTGCTTTGAATTAGCTCTATTCAAATTTTATTTTAATCTATAAGTGCTTCAATATATTTAATTCAAATGATGAATTTGTTCCAACATTTACTCTAATATTGTCTACCGTACTTCATCTATTTAAGGGATCTAGTTTCAAGGTTTATAAGGATTTAGATTTTCAATGAGACCAATTGAGAGCATTTTGCTTGAAAGGAAATACATGAACTCATTGTTGTTGACTCATCTACAACATCAAAAGATTTGTAAAATTAAGGCTTACTAAAATTGTAAGTTAGTTCATGAGTATTGAAGGATTGTTGGGGTCATTGTTGTAGACTTCAATAACAGGCAACATCATCATATTTAAGTAAGTACAACTTGTAGATCCTACATCATCTCCTAATTGGAAAGAATCCTAAGATTAAAACTAAACATATCAAAAAAATTCATTATGATTGAGGTAATTTGCATATGAGCTTGTGTGGGAGTATTCTTATTTTTGAATCAAGCAAAAATTTCTCTTTCATTCTATTTAGAATTTCACTTTATTTGTATTTGTTTTTCTTCAAAGGATTTGTGGAATTGTAAATGCTTTGATTAGGAACTTTTCAATAACGTGTATAATTTTTTAGTAACAATTTTGGTACTAAATTGGTACAAATGCATAACTTTGACACTTTTAGAATGTAGTTTATTGACCCCTTAAGTTCCTTACCCATGTTTTTCTCCAAAATGCCTCCAAATTACCATTTCTATTGCAAGTACCAAGTTTTTGAAAAGAAAAACTTCTTTCAACATATGTAATTATACGATCTTGTAGTATTTTGACTTGAGAACATGTGGTAAAAATTTTAAAAATTCACACCACGTGGATTAAAGGATATAAGCACTCAAATTCACCAAAATCATTTTTTGGGCCCTACAAAAAATAAGGCAACTACACTTCATAAGCTCGCTTTTCTATGAAAAAATGTCCAAAATGGTGGTGCTTTTTTGGATTATTTTTTCTAGACAAGTTAACTACATGCTTAAGAATTTTCATAAGGCACCAAGGTGCATTGATTTATTCCATTAGTGAGGCATATATTAATGCTACATTGATCCCTAAAGTCCTATTGTCCTCTAAAGGGACAAAATGGATTTTGAGCAAGCTTTTATAGTCTCAATATTCTTCATAATTTTTTAAAACTTTTTGTGAAGATAGAAAAGCACGTTGGATTTTCAAAAATATAATTTTTATTTCAATCAGTGCCCAGGAGAAAAAGTTATGGGACAAAAGGTCCTTTTTTTTGTGCGGCGGGCACAAATCTCCCCACACAATTTTTTTTTAAATTAAAAAAATTTGTTTCTCATATATTGTAATTTTATCTATATGGAAAGCTTTGATTCATTTTATTTTGACTTGTTATGTGAAAGTTATAAACAATGTTATTTTTCAGGCAATGAGATCATCTTCTTGAAAGAATAACTTATAAGGTTCATTTTTGAATGCAATATTCACAATTCAATTTTTTTTTTTGACAAGGTTTAGTTTGCTTGCTAAAACAATCTCAACATTGGGATTATTGTATTTCAATCCTATCTTATAGCTATTAACAATTCAATTTTTCTTTCAATCTTGAATCTACTTCTACTTAATAATTTTTTATAGAATGAAAATCAACTGTTATTTTTTTGAATTTAAAATTCCTGGACTTTCAAACTTAATTCTTCAACACAATTTTTTTTTTAATTCAAAGTTTGTAGTGCAAAAAAATTCCACAAATGGCAATCAAAGTCATTTGAAATTGCAAGCTAGCATTCAAGTTTTTTTTACAACTTTGAATGCTAATATCTTCCAATTTGTATGGTCAAACTTCATGAAATTCTTACCACATGCTTTTAGGCAAGTAAAGTACAATACAAGGTCTTATGGTTGAATTCTAATAATAATAATTTTTGTTGTTTTCTTGGATAAACACAACATGAATTGCAGTTTTGTATGTTTTTTGACAAAAAAACGGCATGGAGACTCTAGGAATAAAAAAATTGTATGAAAATTGGTGTGATACAATATTATTTCAATTGACACTAAATAATCTAAAATATTTGTTATGTGATTGGTAAACAATGTTGCATACAATAATAGTATGAATTAGTGAACATTGTGTGAGTTTGGTTTGAAAGGATTATATTGTTACTACTGACACTAATTTGCTTTAATAGCCTGTGATTCTAATTTTATAAAAGTCACACTATTTTGAATTAGTGTAGATTGAAAAGATATTCTATTGAACCAATATCTCTCAAACAAAATTTTGTGGTAACATTAATTTTCAAAGTGATGTTAATTTCTCCTTGTACTATTGACCCAAGTATCCCTATCCCTTTCTACTAGTTCATCATGTTTTATATCTTGGTGTAACTTCCTCTTTGTACCAAATGTTTCAATGAATGAAGAACTACACCATTCATCACTTCTATACTGATCCATTTTCTTTGAGATAAATTAGAAATAATAATTTTAAATTCAAACTACCGGAAATAGATAAGGGTTAACAAACTGGTTAGAATTACTTTGGTTTCTAGTGATTGCACCTGAAAAAGTGTAGTTTTCAATTTTTTTTCAGATATTCAGTTGGTGCCACAAGGTGACTGCAATGATGACGTGGCACTCCCAACCAGTACCAGAATTTCCTGCCAGAGGGGTGACTTGCTTCCTCACTTTGCTGTGCTTTGGACGACATTGGATCCTGTTTTCCTGTTCTGTTCTTTGGGCATTTAATATCGACACTTTGCATTGGGCATGTCAGTTACAAGTTTGCTTTTTCTTGGATCTGGCCCTAAATCTGGTCTTAAATCTGGTCAGGCTTTTTGATTGAGCCAGTCTCAAAGCACCTAAGCTTAGACACATGTGTGCAAGACAAAAAAGCAATTGTTTTCTTTTCCCCCCAACTTCACATGAACTGATTCACACGTGCACAAAAAACGTGATGCATAAAATGACCACACATATTTCATTGCAGAAGGATAGACGAATATTGCTTTTTTAGGTTTACTTGGGTGTACTTCATTTGTTTCTCAAAGTTCCCACACTACAATAAGCTCTCATAAGTTAATTCATCCAATGCACTTGAAGACTTTTAGAGGTTAGGTTCATATTTGTGATTTTTATTTCTAATAATGGTCTTACAAACAAAGTTTATGTTTGGGAAAGAAGAAACATAGTAAATGATACAATTGTATCACCATAGGTATTTTAACCCACAAATGACGTCGTAGATATTTTATGTTTCATGAAAGCCACAAAGAATCTTTTACTATAGGATAGAAAATTGCAACTATTAATCCTTAGAATTTTGTTGTGAAAAAAAAAGTCTTCTACAAAATTTTGATTTCTAATGTCCCCTTACATTTTTTTTAAACCAATGATTTCGATAGTATTCAAAGGAATGATTCCCACGGTCACTAGTCCATCCTTCACCCCTAAAGCGCTTTGACATCTAATTTCTAAACGACAAATAGATTGAAAATCAATTTCCTTTCTCATTATTGCTTGGATGAAAGTCATTTAATTTGTGGAGATAATTTATGAAGTTCTTGTCCTATCTAATGGTTGGACTTGGTGATACTAGAGTCCATATTTTTCTAAAATTACAAATGTCAAAGTGTGTCAAGTGGTTGATTAAGCCAAAATTACATTAACTTTAGTTCAGAATCGGATTTGCAAAAATGAGGTCATAAACTTATAAAAAAATTTGGAAAAAAAATCACAATATCAAGAGAACCTCATTTCAAATCCATTCCAACAAATTTTACTCAAAAAATGATACTCCGTAATATTTTGTTTGTAATTGAATTTAGAAAGAATTTAGAAATTTATACCCGTCCGCCCTCCCTCGAAGCACCGAGTCTTCGTTGCCGTGCTTCGGCTTCGAACTTGAACATCAAGGCTTCAGCTCGCTTGCCATCTCCGAATTATTACCGATTCACAAGTCAATTCGTGCGACTGGGGTGAGAAGAAGGAGCCCATTTGCGGTTCGGATTGTTGAGTGTTTCAGGAGCTTCAAGTTGCACTTGGTTGTAACGATTGAAGCGCTCTGTAGAGCGAGAACAAGGCGGTAATAGGGTTTGCGGGATATGAAGGAAGTTTAGGAACTAGTATGGTAGAACCATCCACTGTCACTGTCGACCATTTTAGGGATTTCACATATGTTCTGGACCAGTATAAGACAATGTAAATTTCCATGATTTGATTAGTCCCAACTTTGCAAAGGAGGAAAAATCATTCTACACTTCTGTTGAAAATTCGATCTGGCCTTGGTTGCAACTATTTCCAGCCCTATAGGTTAACAATGGGTGGTGCTGCCATACGATACGGATGTGTCGACATGGAGTCCTGCGGGGCGCCTGCACCGAGTGGAGTACGCCGTGGAAGCCGTGAAGCAGGGCAGCGCCGTGATCGGGGTGCGGTCGAAGACGCATGTGGTCCTAGCGACCGTCATCAACAAGTCCTCGTCGGAGCTTTCCGCGTATCAGAAAAAGCTGTTCAAGATTGATAATCACATCGGGATTGCCATGGCAGGCCTCACTGCCGATGGGCGTGTCTTGTCTCGGTACATGCGATCGGAGTGCATCAATCACCATTTTGTTTACGAGTCGCCTCTCCCTGTTGGCCGGTTGGTGGTCCAAGTTGCAGATAAAGCTCAGGTATGTGTGCAGCCTTGTCGCCTCCTTTGATTGTTTCAGATCGGTTTCACTTCTAGGTTTGAGCTCAAATGTGGCCAGACTACAGGGTGTTTTGAGCACGCGTCGTACGCGTATAATCACGAGTACTCCCATTTCAAGTAATTAGGTTTCTGAAGGGTCTGAAAACCATGGTAGGATTTAGGGTATACCAGTTCGTTCCCTGCTTAGGGTTCGAGGATCTTACTCGAATGATAGTCGCGGTCCCCATGAGATTAGTGGACGTGGATTTGGCACCAGGTTGAAGGACGCGTCACTGAGTGGGTTTGTTGCTCCTCGGATATCAGATGCCGGTACTATGCGAAGGCCATGGAGAGCGCCTAGAATTACATACCTGAGGTGGTCGCGAAATGGCAGTCCCCGGAATGTTCAAGCTCCTCTATGTAGCTCCTCTAAGTTAGTGGCGTAGTGAGAATACGGAATTAACATACAGCTTCATCAGAATAGAGGTGGAAATCCCCCGTAGGCCTGGATCGTGCGTCTCTAATTATGTGCGGTGACCCTCAGATGCATTTATGATTTCGAATGCATGCTTTCAAATGGAAGCAAATTAAGCGTCTGAGTGTTCCGTGAATCGGCGTTAGGGTTTAGTTTCGCGAGCGACTCATTGTGTCCAGAAAATCCCCTTCGTCTTTAGGCCTCGTCCGAGCTTGCGTTTATCTGTGGTTTTTTGAACTATGAGACACTGAAGCGTACCTGTTTTAAAGTAATATGTTTATTAAGTGATTGCCAATTCGATTTCTGCAGGTGTGTACGCAGCGGTCATCGAGACGGCCTTACGGCGTAGGTCTTCTAGTTGCAGGACTAGATGAAACTGGACCTCACCTTTACCAGAACTGCCCTTCTGGCAACTACTTCGAGTTCACGGCGTTCGCTATTGGATCCCGGTCACAGGCGGCGAAGACGTATTTGGAACGTAAGTTTGAGACTTTTATGGACTGTTCCAAAGAGGAGTTGGTTCGTCATGCTCTTCACGCTGTGAAGGAATCACTTCAAGATGAGGAGCTCAGCAGCGGCAACTGTGGAGTTGCCATAGTCGGTATCGGAGAGTCGTTTGTCATCCTTGACCCGAAGACACTTCAGGCGCATATCGATTCGTTGGAAGGTGGCAAGGATGACCAAGCGGCTAAGGTTGAAGCAGAGGAGGAAAGTAGTGCTGCCGTTACTGAGCGACAGGATGTTCCAGGTGGAGGAGATGCTGGGGTTGGTGCTGAAGGTGAAGGTCCTACAGACATGGAGACTTGAATGCATGAAGCTTAGAGACCGTCGGAAACGGACCGTTTGGGGGGTGGGGTAGCTAAGGCATTTGCTATTTTTTCTGCAGACGTCTGTGCTTCCCAAAGGTGAACACTTTGAGCAGTGCACAATATGTAAGAGTTCGCGGTATTTCCGTTGTGCTGCGTTGAAGCTCCTGTGACATGACTGCTGTGTTTTTCTAGCTTTCCGTACACTTCTGCCCTGGTGGTGCCTTCCGCACCAATGGGTTGTGATTAATGATGCCTAGAGTAGAAGCATTTGAGCCCTTTCGTTTTATGTTTCGTTCCTTAACAGTAAAATGTAGTGTGCCGACCCTGTGAATTCTTTTGTGAGTGAGCATGGTGGGTCGAAATTTTTAGCCTCTCCTTAATTTTTAAAATTCGTGTTTTACATGTCATCTAGGAATACAACATTCAAAGCTGCCAGTTAATGAATTTCACGAAGTCATTTTCCTGCCGTTGCATTCGTTTCTGCCTCTTGGCGAGAAATAGATTTTTGTGAGCATCTCTAGAATCTCTTTTGATGTCACTGTACCAGATACCCTCAATGAGATAGGTTTTGCGACTTTCGTCAGCTTCGTAATCAGCCACCGAAAGTGAATTCTTAGGATTTTCGTGCCCCTCAAAGACTGACTGTGCTATTCTCTCATAAACATGCAAGTTTTCATGTTGAAACTCAGTGTTTACTCATGAAGTCACTCAATTATCTTCTATAGTTGGGACACCGCCTGAATGCGCCACGTTTTCTACTTTGGATCGTTTCTGTTGTTAGAATGGTGATTGCAAGTGATACAATATGTCAATGCATCCAAGATTGCATCATTTGGATTTGGATGTAGTGTGCAAAACTTATAAGGAGTCAAATGTTTTCTACATATTTTTCTTGGTAGATGCTTCAAAATCATTTGTTCAAGTATAGGTATATAAGTATAAATTAGATTTCGAGATATACATTAACCATGCATGTTTCTTGAAATGTTACTATTTCTTGGATTAAAAATTTGTTTGTTGACTAGAGGGCAAGAAATTAGGCAATTTTTTCTATTGGTAGGTGTCCTATGGCAAGTTTGAAAATTTTAGCAATATGTTTTGAACAATGGCACTTCATTGGTTGCAAAGTAGTTATTAAACTTCAAGAATATGTCAATCATCATTAATGATTATTTTTGTCCAATTTTTAGCCAAAAGGCAACAAAGTTCAAATACACACAATTTAATACAACAAGTAGTTTCCACATTCATACAGCTAGTGGCAACTATGCAATCGTGTCATTGAACAAATGGTCAAGAAGGACTTGTAGGGTAGCTTATATATTGTCTAATCTTAAGGTTGTTACTTGAGCTTTTTTAGCAACCACCACCTTCCTCTTGCACTTCTATTACTAAGGTAGAAGCACCAATTGTCAACCTTGCCTAGTACCCAACTTCTAGGGTGTAGTATTTCTAACCAAGGTGGAACAAAATTCCAACCAAAGCTTGGAATGCATTTTTTTGGTCCTTTTCAAGGTTGGACCTAATAAAGTTATGAAACATGTTTTAAAGTAGTGAGGAAGAAAGTAGGAAGTAATGAGTGGGAAAGTACTTTCTAAATGATCAAAATTGAAAGACTCTAGACATTGACTATTGGTAAAGAGTTTTCTTTGGCTTCTAAAATTCTCAGTAGTTTAAGTTTGTGGAATACAATTCTAAAAAATTTGCAATCCCCATATTTCCTATCTTTCTACATGAGAAAAATTTCCTCCACCTCATACTACTCACGATCTACTCCAAAATCACTTAAATGATTGGCTATTGGTGATTTTTCTTTATAAACGATCTCACTTGTTAAGAGTTGTCGGAGTGTCTTCATCTTATAGCCTTCATGCCCACATCATGTGGGGGGTTGCATTTCTGCCTTGTGACAACAATGAAAATAAGTTGAACACTTGAAAATGCTGAATTGTCCTCTACATTTGTGATCTTGATCACAACAAGATGCATTGATGCAATTCTCTCTTTATTTTATGATTTGTGGCCCTAATTTCATTGCAGGATTGCTTGGGAGTGACTTGGGGGTGTAGGATCGTGGGGGTGAGCTTATGCATGTCAACGACTGGCCTGCTCAAAAACTCACGGGTCCCCATTGCTAGCTGGAGAAATTCATGTGCATTTGTGAACTGCATTGGATTGTTGCTCTGTCACTGAGCATGTCTGGAGAGAACTTGAAGGGAGCGTTGGCTGTCCGCAACGAAGCTTCAGTTCCCATCTTCGCTTCATTGCAGGTGCCTTCAGTTTGCAACGTCTTCGATCGACCAATTCTAGTGTTCCTCAGTCCTGACCACCTTGCATGCTTTGGATGTTTCTGAACCGCACATTTGTGAAGGGATTGCGGGGACTGGTGCTCGGATTAGCAATGCCCGGGCAAGCTTTTGACAGGAAACGCTGGAGATTCTAAAGACTGGGTTGCCGGTTCCTGGCCCCTGCTAGTTCTGGCGTTGATCAAGTGATCACTTGCGCCAGTAAGTCTCAGTTCCGGGTTGGAGAAGAAATCGAGTAAGCTCAGATATTCATAGTCATGTATATTACAATGACATGTTTCAGAGCTCTAAACCCCCCGCATGATGTGGTCACGAAGGCTATAAGATGGTCAACCCAGTCTTTAGAATTCTCTTTTTGACTGAGAGCTCTAAAAAGTAAAAACTAGGACTGCAGTACTGTGCTGTACTAAACTACAGATCCGAGGGTTCAGTGGGGTAACTGAAACTGCAGTACTGCACCAAATATTACTGAAATCCACTGTCTTAATACAAATGAAGCACTAACATATGTGTGCTGAGATGTGATATTTTCCACATTCAGACATCGATCTGGTGCCAGTATTTTCTTGTGCTTTTGTATGCAGGTGCAACAAGCACCCAACCATTAAATGCTGGCGATTTGAACATGCATCAATCCACCTAAATCGCCAGGTATTTTGGCATTACGTTGTACCTCTACAGTATGTACGCAACTGGGCATATAGATTAATTGTTTCATTTAGTTCATTTTAAACCTCAGAAATAGTGAGACAAATTTTTTGTTTACCTTGTAGACTGATATGGACCAGTTTGTTGCTTAAAAAGTCTGCTTGCATGCACTCTTTTGTTCAAGGTTTTTTACACTTCAAATTTCTCTCTTTGAAAAAAGTATCCTTCATTGGAAGGATATGTAACGGTGGTGTGGTTTAGTTGGTGTATAAGAAGTGTGTTTTCTTGAACTTCCAGGATGGCATTTCTTAATGACTCATTATCATTGTCTCCATGACTTCAATTATTGTCATGGGCTTGAAAGTTCAAAGAGTACTTGTGGATGATAACTATAGTTATTCCACTTTCATACTTTGATGTGCTTGATCACCTAAACAAAGAAATCATTCTTCCTTAGTTTTTCTTTTCCATCTTTCTTGTCTTTTCTATTATCACTTGAAAATGCATGAGCTATTTAAAAAAAAAAAAAAATTGTTTCCATATTTTTTCGTAAAATGCAAATTTATTTAGCCATTTAATGAACTTGAAAAAACATGCATAGCCTCATGGTTAAATCATTTTTTTAACATTTGTCACAAAGCTAAAATTGGATGCATGCATAAAGCCCATTAGCCAACTTCTTTTACATCAACCTGTAATTATTTTATTATGAAATTTAATTTTTGCCTAAATGCTAGTGAAGTATGTACAATAAAAGCACTAGCATGCTGGAAAACAAGTGAGGCTGGGAAAGCAATTGCTACCACATTCTTGGTGACCAAAACCCCCCTGGCCCCCTCCCCTCTTTGCAACAGTACGTATCAATATTGATGCAGTTTCTTTACAATGCAATATTGATGCAGAACACAATATATATTAATTGAATACTCAAAAATTAGGTATTTTTGCAATACTGATGTAATAATTATTGTGTAGCTTCTCAATTGTGAGAAATTAGGTGTTGTTTTAATATTGCAACAATAAAAATTATTGCAGTATTTATGCAATTCTAATAGTTTACAATATTGATGCAATATTGAAATTATACCTATACAATATTGAAAAATTTAATAATGTTGTCATATTACAACAATTAATATTTTAAACTAAAAATTGCTTTGAGTACATATTGAAATAGTACAATTTAAAATAAAAAATATATATTGAAACAATATTGCACAAGTATTGTAATTGGCCATATTTCACCTTTCAATTTTTCATTTTCTCTACAATCATTTTCTTTTTGTAACTTCTTATAATGATTGTTGGTTGGCATAAAGACAATGGTATCATTTTAAGCATACTCTATCAAAACCACCTTTTTAAATTTATTATTTTATGCAATCTTGATGAACACACTAAATTTCAATTTCAATAAACAAATTTTCATTTCTGATAAATTTTTGTGTGTACTCTTCATTTTATTACATAATAATTGATTGAAAAATGTTGGTGATAGATTTTTTAAATTCTATTGTGGAAGCATTTAAGAAACATGAATGTGCTCCTCTTACTATGCGAAAAAAAATTCAAATTACTTAAAAGAAAATTTATACTAGAGAGAATTCAATGTCAAGGTATTGACTTTCCAAGTTTTATGAAATAGATATTTCTAAATTATAATTGCATTTTATTAATAAACTCTTGTATTATGACTTCTATACATTGGAGCTTGATGAATCAATTGGTTTGCCAAACCAAACTATAATTTTGAGAAATTTTTGTATAATTTTTTCATTACACTTCATAGTGGAGGCGCAAGACTTCTTAGAGGGTACTAAGCAATGTATTTTTTTTTAATCATTTACAATTTGGTGTTTTTTAAATTCAATAAATTTTAGTGTCCATTTGGTATAGCAAAATAATTTTTTGCAAAAAAATTTGAACTATGAAAAGTTGTAAAGTAAAGTTAAATTTCATTTCCGGAAATTCGTTTTAGATTTTGAGTCTCCAATAAGAAGTTATGGGCAAAGTTGAGAGTGGGGTTGAAAAGGACATTTTTGTGGACATTTTCCAACATCGTTTATGAATTCTGTTTATAACTTTTAATTGAAGGCTCAAAATCTCAAACAGATTTTTAGAATTGAAATTTGTCTTAATTTCACAACTTTTCATCATTCAAAGTTTTTAGAGAAAAGTTGTTCTACTGTGTTCAAAAAGTCTTCAAAGTTTGTTGATTTTATCAAGCAAGTGAAAAACTTTTCAAAAACTAATTAAATAAAATTTTACACCACACTTGGTCAACATGTGTTTAGAGTGGTGTGTTGGAATACACCTTGCACTCTGAGAGGTAAGGTCTGCGGTTTGATTCACAATGGTAGCACTTACTCATGTAGCCCTCCCTGCCCATTTAGATGGCCCTTGTCTCTGGGTGGGGTTGCCATGTGGTGAGAATTTTTTTTAATTTTATTAAAATGATTTCAATTAAAATTGATGTAATATTGTGGTATAGATTATTAAATTTTAAAGATTTTACAATATTGAAATATTACATTTTCAGTAATATTGCACTATTGTTTGATAAATTGTATTTTAACATTCATTTTATATAGTTTCAATACTACAATTATATCCGTTGTTTTGTATATTGTTTCAATATTGCATCCATACTATACTGTTAAGTGTATGAGGCAATATTGAAACATAGCTGCAGCAGTACAATATAGAGCGAAAATCACTAATCACCACTCAAACCAAAACAATGATGGCTACAAAAGGACTGGTAATTAGAAGCGATAAAAGGAATAGTTGCTCTTGCTTGTTTAGTGGAGATTTCATGCTCAATTCTAAGTTGCAGTGTTATTTTCTTAGAAAACTACTAAAAAAAATACTCCTAAGTAAAGAGTTGGAATACACCTCACACCTCTTAAATCAAAGTAAAGAGACCAAGCAATTTAGATGCAGAAAAAAGAGTTGATAGCAAGTCGACAAGACAAAACTGCAAAGACCAAATGTGCACAAATTCAAATCCACCAAAACTAATTCTTTACACTCAATAACATACTACACGTAGAGAGCCATGGCTCAGCCAAACTGGTCTATTCGTCCCATCCCTAATCTCTCTTGTTTCTCTACTGACATCACGGAGTAAAGACATACTAAATTTATAAACTTCAAAAGCGGTGACTAAGATAACCACTACAAAAATGAACTAAGCGATGACTTCACTCTGCAAGTCACTATAAAACAAAATCTCGATGCATAGCAAATACAGACTCTCGGAAGCAGAGATTGAATGCATCTAGGTCGGTCTCCCCAACACTCTATACAATGTAAAATCGATCCCGAAAGAAGGACGAGTAGGTGATCAGTAGTTCCCGATTTGCTTCACGTAGTTGGGATTCTCCACAGGAATCTTGGAGAACGAGACCTGCGAGAGAAGGTTGGGCCGGTCATTGTACGACGCAGTGTATGAAGAGCCGTTCTCATAGAAGGAGCGCGGACTGTAGTCCCGGTTGTCTTCGGCCGCCATGTACTCGGCGTCATGGTGGCGACTACGGTTGAAGGACGGCATGCGTCGTATGGGCGCATTGAACTCCCTGTTCGAGGATGATCGGGGCTCAAGTCGCTCGTCGTAGCTAGAGATGTACTCGGCCTCATGGTGCCGGGACTTACCAAACGACGGCATGCGGCGGAAGCCGTTGTAGTCTTTGTCCTCATAGTCCTGGCCGTGGGGACCGACGCCGTCGTACTGCGTCACCTTGCCGCTTGCGAACGAGGGCATTCGTGCCAATGTGGGCCGACCGCCCGGACTACCGCGACTACTGCTCACGGAGGGTGGTGTCAGGATGCCAGTCTTTGCCACAGTCTCATAGTAACCGGACGGACTGGTCACTTTCTTGGAGTTTGGGGTGCCCCCTTCGGTTTTGTTATTGACCAACTCACATTTCTTCTTCACCGCGCGTTCAGCCTTCGCGAGACACCGCTCGGTGTCGATAAATTGGTCGCCCGTCACAATTACTCGGGAGTTTTTCGGGTCGCAGCGGACAGAATCCACGCCGTCGACTTCGCTCAACTCCTCTTGCACCTTCTCCTTGCACTTAACGCAGCACATGGGCACCATGAGCTCAACCACGGACCTACCGGACACGGGTGATTGGTACTCGCGTGGGGAGGGTTGGGTCGTGCGGACGTACTCACCCCGTGGGGGAATCTCCACGCGAGGGGAGGCGCGAAACTCAGGGCCGGCACGGAGGGAGGCGTCTCGAATGCCATAGGCTTGGTCGTATTCGGGTCCACGAGGAGAGGATGCGTAAGGCTGGCGGTACTCGCCCCGTGCCTCGCTTTTGGTATCATAGGTACTACGGACGTAGTTGTCATCCACCGCTTGCCGCCCAGGTGGCACTCGGTATCCACCAGTAGTCGCATTCGCTGGATATCCGTTGCGCCCATCGATCGTCGCGCTCATTGGGAATCCGCCACGCCCTTCGGCTGTTGTGCTCACTGGATATCCGCCGCGTCCTTCGGCTGTCGTACTCATTGGGTACCCGTTGTACCCATCAGAAGGATATCCACTACGCCCATCGGTAGAGTATCCACTGCGCCCTTCAATAGGGTATCCTCCGCGCCCTTCGGTAGAGAATCCACTGCGCCCTTCGATAGGGTATCCACCGCGCCCTTCGGTAGAGTATCCACTGCGCCCTTCGATAGGGTATCCACCGCGCCCTTCGGCAGAGTATCCACTGCGTCCTTCGGTAGGGAATTCGCTGCGTCCATCGGCAGTCATGCTCACTGGGTATTTGCTGCGTCCTTCGCTAGCATATGCGCCGCGCCCTTCAGTAGGATATGAACTTCGCACTTCAGGAATCGAGTTTGCTGAATACCCACGTCCATCAACAGTTGTGGTCACAGGATAACCACTACGCCCGTCGACCGGATATGAGCTTCGCCCTTCAGGCATCGAGTTTGATGCGTAGCCACTGCGCCCTTCGACAGTCACGGGCACCGGATAACCGCTACGCCCTTCAATAGGATAACCACTACGCCCTTCAGCAGGATAGCCACTACGCCCTTCAACAGGATTACCACTACGCCCTTCAACAGGATTACCACTACGCCCATCAGCAAGATATCCACTGCGTCCTTCGGGAGATGCATTCACTGGATACCCATCATATCTCTTGGAACCTGGGGCTCCGCGTTGGTCGTAGCGGTGGTGGTATTCATGACCATCATCATCTTTGCCTCTCAGTAGCTGCCATGTCCAAACACAAAGACGTTTCTCAATGACATAGTGATAATCTCATTTTCTCACACAAACGAGAACACTTCGTGAAATTCATGAACTTGTCAGTGGCATGAGATGAAAACTAATCGCCAATGACAAATAGATGGAAAAACGATAACACGACCCGACAACATCTGATCCCATGGTCATCTATTCATTCCGAAATTTCGTGCACACTCTTAATCAAGTCTGCAATTCTACTTACTATTGCAAACCTGTGGAGTTACACGACACATTAAGTACAACGTTTTGAGAGGTGAGAGATCAAAACTACGGCCCATACGTATTCATTCTTTGACCACAAAAAAATGCAAGTGCAGAAACAGGCGGTACACTAAAGCCGACCGCTCGTTCGTAGCTAGTAGAGAACATACCTCCTTTAGACCCTCCACGATGCGAGACATGATGACCTCCGCGCCCGCAACAAGCTCCAAACTCCAATAGTCGGTACTCACCAAGAGCTCTCACAGACGCTGCCAAGCAATCAACTCACTCAGCACAAGAAAGCCTCCACAAATTGGAGAACTCAATGGATGCACGAGATCGACTCTCCACCACCCGACTACTCTGAGTAGGCTCGAATTGGCACCGTCCAGCCTCCCAATTGTAACCCCTGCACTCAAACCAAAGAAAGTCAGCAACATACAAGCAACGCTGAGATTGACCTAAGTTGGAACGAGGTAAGGTAAAGGCGAGGTACGTGGATTAATGATTGAACGCTTAAGCTTATTTTTAGCCATGGAGTCTTCCCACTACTTGACAAATACTTATGCAAATGAGGCTCTTCGCCTGTCATCAAAAACACTCCCATTTTCAATTTAATGCAAGAAGTTCTCCAAAGACCTCGTGAGAAATAACATAGCGAATCTTGAAGATAAAGTGGCACTAAACAACTAATCGTCTGCATAGGCAAAATTGAGAAAAATGTGACAAATCCTGTGTAGCAATGAAACGGTGTCATTTCAAACATCCACGCACAGTACACCTCTTTACATTTTTCAAGGTCTTGTCACTTCGTGCCTTAATTTCAGAAAATACAAAGCTCACTGTCAAAGCTGTGCACAGAAAAACCATAAGCACAACATAGTCACACACCTTCGATACGCTGCAATCGGAAGCGATTTCTCTAGTCGCACTGTGATAAAGTGAGAGTCATCTGACATGTACTCCCAAAAGAGGTATAAACAAGTAGCTTATCAGATTACGACCCGTTCCAGTCTCCAGCGTCGGTACCACCGCAATCTTTTTACCTCCATGTCTTCTTCCAGCAGCGCGTCTCACTACAGGTAGTCCCTGTCATGTTCCTCTATAAAAATCACAAGAAGATCACTAACAATATCCCTCTCACAAAGATCTCACCAAAGAATAAGAAAAAATTCTAACGCAAAGTCGCACCGGAGCAAACCAAGAACCGAAACGACAATTCCAATTCCCTCCCTGCACACTCCCACCGCAGATACATTGCACAAATTCTCCGAAACCACATAATTAGCTACTTCAGTCCTTCTCTTCCTGCGCTAACGTACACTTAACGCTCCACAAAGGTTGCGTCAAGCACAATCTTTCTCGAATCCCCGCGTAAACCAACGCCAAAAGATATAAGAAACGACGAACACATTCAAGAGCACGAAAAAACCACTGAAGAATTACGCTACTCCAAAACCGCATCACAATTGCAAAACTGAACGCTCCCGTTTGCTCACCTCGAATGCAACAGACAACAGGCGCGCCGGCAAACCATCCAACTGCATCCTACCACACCATCGCATGCAACTGAACGACGCTTATACTCTGAACAGGATTTGGTACTTAAAATGGAAACGCAAGGTCTCCTTACAATCAGGCTGACGCAAACCTACTGATCTACGCTACCGTCTGCGGCTTAGTGCTCCTAGAAAGCACCATCGCCATAGCCATGAACACAACTGAAGTCGTAGCGAGAGGCAAAGGGATCCCTCAACTGGCTGACGCCATAGCCAGGCCTGGTGCCTCGCCCTGTTGGTGCTCGCCACGAGTCCCGGCCTCGTTCCACAAGCTCTTCCGTCTCTCGGATGAATGATTTTTTTGGTTCCGAGTCGACAGCGCGACTGAGATTGCTTGTTCATCGCATGCCATCTGTGTGCCGCCGTGCATGCCATCTGTGCGCCGGCCGTTCTGGATGAACGTATTTGGATGAGAGTACTTAGTCGTTCACTTAGTTCAGTTGGGCTGTGATTGAGTTCGTGTGGTACGGTTCACCATTTGAGAGAGATTATTGAGTGACCGACTTGGGTGCTTTTTATGAACATATGAAAGTGGAGTCCACTTTGGCTTTGGTATGTTGAAATGTTCACACCGCAGTACTCCGTTGGTCTTAGGACAAAATCTATGTAACACCCAAATGGACGCATGAGGAGAACTCACATGTTGGTGACAGGCATCAAATGTAGACCCTCTTGCTGGATGTATTATTTATAAAAAAAAGTCTTTCCAAAGATTTGACTTTTTCTTTGATACACAGAGAAGCAAGAAAAACACTTCAAACTTTATGTGCCGGGCCCAGACAACCTGCATGGGAGGAATTGATTCAGTTGTTCTTGTTCCATCCACGGTTTATCATTCATCCATTTCTGATTTTCCTGCGCGCATTCATCCGAGGATGCTGATTTTCATTTGTCGATATTTTAGTGCTCAATCTGTGGCCTGCTATATTCGTTGGAGTCTTATCCGAGGAAACAATCGCATCGCGTCCACAGATTGGCGTGGGCCTTTGTTGCCAGAGTCGGAATGTCATCCATGAAACTCGTCGAACCACGGAAAGTTTAGAACTAATTGAAATTAACAAGCGATATCAGAATCTTTGAAAAGCACCATTTGTAAGAACCACCCAAAGATTGCGACAGTTTGACAAATACAGGATCCGCACATCCACATTAATCAAAAGAAACGAGCATTTCTCAATTCAAAGAGCTTCCTCGTCTTCACAATTCAGCATACATACGAAGCATCTTACAGTGCTTACCAACATCAAATGCGTGACAAATACTGCTACCTATTGAACGTAAAGGCCCCAAAGATTAGTGACATAAACATCATGAATTAACACCCTATACTCAATAAATCTCCAATTTCATAACTGCAATACTGAACACTCTCCAGCTAAACATGCACAAAAGCACAATGTCTGATTTCCTGGAGCCAAAAAGAGAAAAAACTCCATCAAGATCCTATACGGAAACGCTGCGCAAGGAGGAAACTAGTCTCTTTGCTATTATTCTTTACACATACAGGGTCCTCGTTCCAAGGATTTTTGGGAACTCAAATGGAAGAGGAAACAGAAGCATTGCCATTAATCCTCATTTCACCTTGTCGTACACTCCCGCTTTAAGGTAGGCAAGGTTCAGATCAGCTCCGTAAGCAACGGACATGACACGTACTCGGTTCTCGTTCTCCACAAAAGTAACATAGAAAGCAAAATCCTTGTGCACAGCAGCTTTCGTTGGCGCAAAAATGGTTACATTGTTGGGCAGATACACCAGGGTGTAGTTGGCCGCTTCTTCATCACTCAAGCCTCCTTTGAAGCCTTGCCACTCCGCCTCCCGCTGCTTCCACTCTAGATTTGGCGATATACTCTCCTCGTGACCTCGGTAAGTTCCTTTGGGCTCCTCCCTGCTGTCCACCAGTGGATCCCTGCAGCACCAAAAATCAGTCACACGTAGAACCCTAAACCCTAATTAATCTTAGCATACGGTAGACGACACTAAACCATTAGAGACCTGATTCCGTCCCCAAGACCGACCCTTGTTATCATCTCTTTGACTGGAAATGGAAAAGCGACTTTAACAAATTCCCACTTTCACAAAGAAATTCATACTCGGTAATGGAAACCATTTGATCCCAAGAATAGCGAATCACATTTCTCAAGCTAGAGATAGAAGCGATGTGTGGACTTATGCTATTATGTGGATCAGAGATTATATTTTCACACCTGGTATGTTTCCAGAATGTCCCCGACCACGAAGAGTCCATTTTCTCTTCGTGGTCCTTCACCTCTTCCAGAAGAAGAGCCACCCCAAGCTGACCTTCGTTGTCATAGCCCACAGGCACGGAGATTCTTTGTTTGGGGTCTGCCAACAACAGGTTACTCACCAGTCAGCTTAAGAAGCAATACTAGGTCAATGCTTACTGTTTGGGTAAAGCCTCTGCAGATTGAAAATCAACTGAATCCGAAAGAGATTAGATTGTGTTACTTACTAACATAAAACATGGGCTCGCTGAAAATGACCGACTTTGGGTCATTCGGCCTGAGATACCTCGCAATCCACCCAAGATTTCCACTGGGGAGCAAAAGAATGCGGTGATCTTTAGAGTTTGGGTGGAGGATTCCATCCGGTAAAGAGTGCTCCTCCAGTGTCATGTTCCATGGCCCATACTCCCAGTTAACGTCTTTGCCGAATCCTTTCGCATCATACCACTGGTTTCTGCACACAAGCCCTAACCAGTGTCAATTGAAACATAAACATTTGGATAAAAAACATACCGTACACACACCACACACAGGAACACGTACCGATGGTACAGCTTTGTCCGTTCAGGGTCCACAATTTGCAGAGACCGAACGGATTTATACTCCTTGACGACTTCTTTCCCCTTGAATGGCTGATACTGGATCCAAAAGCCATGCCAGTGCTTCCAATGCGTGTCCGCTTGCCAGTACCAGATGTCGCGGGGGGTGACTTGCACCACGGTTTCATACCCGAGTCCCTTGCTGTCGGGCACGGTCCATTTCTCAGTCCCCACCTCCATTTCAGCTCCCTGGTTCAGTCATGACTCATGAACACGGTGAAACAGAAGCACAGTGACATAAAGCAAAAACTCATAGGTCATTCAATAATTCAAAAAGAGACCCAAAATATGAATCAAAGTGGGTCACATGCGGCTTCTACTTATCTTTCAGGGAAAATTGACCGAAAAGTGTTCTGAGGTGTGCAACCCTTTCGAAGACCCGGACTAGCGCTCAGAAGGACGCTTTAGGGAAACCCACCTTAAAACACTTTCACTGTCATTTGCCTTCGGTTACAAAAAAATACCTGTGTACTTGCCATCCGTATACAGCTCTTTGCAAGCTTACGTCTAAAAGTGAGGGTGGTGGTTCCTGAACAAAGGAGACGAAAATTCACCAATACAGAATTAGCTGACACAAACAGCTCCGGAATTTTCTCCTAAGAATGACGGAATGAGGCATTTGAAAAAGTATAGGCCCAACACATGAAAGGAAATAAGTTATGTGGGCCGGGAGTGGCGATCACCCCCCAAAGAAGCAAGAATTCATGGTTTGAAAATGACGAATTCGATGTTCACATTGTGAGTAATATAACTCAGACGGTGTCCAATTTTATATCACTAGGTAGTGAGTCTCTTGCACTTATCCGATATTTTCCATACTTCGTTGATCTGATTTGACAACCTAGATTGGCTAGTAAACTTCCGTTCGACACAATCAGTGCATCAATGTACCTGCGAAAGACGACGCTATAACAGCGCTCAAGCTGTGATCAATTTGAACACGGCTAATCGATGCAACTTTTTGGATGCTACATGCGGGTGTCGGTGCAATCGCCCTATTTAAGTACGTCGCTTCCACTAGTCTTGAGGCCATGAATCGAGTCAGCGCATTCTACGATCACGATACCCAAACAAACAAGCAAATTCAGATCGGTCAGAAGCAATAGAACACGACATGATATTATCAAAATTCAATCCCAAGGGGACCTTCCTGGCCATGTCCATATGAATTGGCCATACCCATCAGCGTCATAGCCACGACCCTAGCAACAACAATCGAGATAGAACGATCGGATCTAGTCCAAATAATTCGACAGCAACAGCGTCATTCAAATACAACCAACTATCTGGCAGGGCGTAACTTTCAAGACAAGTGACAAACCACGAAACCCCGCCCCACCCCACCCCTCACCCACCCCATTTCGTCAGCCAAGCTCCCAAATTGAGATGCGCATTTCAACCTGGAAGTGCTATTAGCCGCAGCGAAGGGCGCATGCAACAGCTGGAGAGCTGAGAAAGGAGTCACGAGATGAATGTTATAAGTTGGGAAGGAGCCAGCTATGGCGATGGCGTTGACGATGAAGATGGCGATGGCGTGAAGCAGAGACCAAGACAAAGGCGGTCCATTTGTCTGGAGCCGAGGAATCGTGGCATTTGTTCATCAAGTTTGTGATCGACGATACCAGATGCTCCTCACTTGAACTCCATCGATCTTCTTCAATCTCGACGATGAAATTCGAACGAGTTCCGCCTCCATCAGTCCCTTCCAAGACACGAATTGTAGTAAGTTACGCCATCTGCTCCAGAATGTCTGCTTTAAAACGATCGCGTGACTTTGGTGTGTTCCTCAAGAAATTACAGTGGAAAACAACACCTGATTTTTTGTCCTATTAGGGAGTGTGTGTGTGGATTACCTTCAGCTAGAAAATTGGCGTAGCTGCAATTTTTATTTATTTATTTTTAAATTTATAGAATTTCTTTCAACTTATGCTAATCAAATAATGTTGTAGCAAGTATGGTTTGATAAATAAGTATCAAACATTCTAATAAGACTAATTGGTGTAATAGTATTGACACTCTTGGAACATTTGCTACAACCCTTAATGCATAAGAATCATGATGATTTTTTTGGTTTATTTGGATGACTCCATGTGCTTATTTAGACAACTCTACATCAATATGAGTTATAGCTTGATATAGTTTGATTATTTCAACAACAACTATATGTTTTCAATAGTCTATAAGACAAATAGCTAAAATGTTTATTCTTAATAATGTCCCAAATACAGTGAAAGATGCAAGTTAAATAGCAGTGATAGCTACAAAATTTATGCACAAACTAAGTTTGATTGGGTACATTTCATGAAGTTTGGAAACTCTTATTTCTTAATCCTTAAGGAATTTTGAAATAAAACCCTTTTACTTGAGAGAATATACTTTCTATTTTTAAAATTGTTGTGCTTGTTTAAAGATTGCATTCAAAGACATACATTAAAAATTTAGATGTTTTCAAGGTATAGTATTGGATATCTTTAAAGGCCATTGCTCCTATTGTGCAAATTTTTTTTGACAATTTGGGTCAATTATGATTGTTATAATTTTGAGATTTCATCATCAAATCTTGGTGAAATATTGTGAAGTGGTTTATAATGAAATATTCTTTAAGATCGTGTAGTTATTTTATTGAAATGTGAGACAACAAACACATTTCAAATATGTTTATTTTCAAGGATTAGTTTTTGGTTACAAATGACCAACTGACCTCTCCAATCACTTATTGGCTTAAATCACACAATCTTTAACCTTGAGAGATAAAATAACTAGAATTTAAGGGGTTAAAATAATTCTACTATACCTTCCTCTTATCTCAATGTTTTGTAAAAGTGAAGGTTCATTAGAAGAAATTTGAGGGCACTGGAAGCCAATTTTGGGCTTGTTCCCTTGCAGTAAGGGGAACAACCCACTATCAAAATTTAAAAAAAAAATTAATAATAATAATAATATATATATATATAATCCCCAAATGCAAAAGAAATTGAATTTTTTTTTTTTTGAGACAATGACATGGCAGGGTCTCGACCACGTCAGTAGTTTAGTTCCAATGCTACACCGGTCTTGTTCCCAGCTTGATAACTCACAGGCTTCCGAAGCCCTCAAACTTCTTCTAATGATGTTCCCCCCTCTAAGCCAAGATTTCATTACTGTAAATATTTGTGCACGGGAGGGGTTAAAAATGGGCAACCCCGCTGGGCCACTGCAACTCTTTGTCCTCGACCAAACTGAAAGTCATGGAAGATGAAAGGTCACACCATGTCTTCTGAATGTCACACTTCAAGCCGACTTCTTGGAATCCATGAACCCTAATCTGCAATGCGAATTCATGGCTGGATTTTTCAAGGAAATCCTTGCTAGTAATGGAGCGTTCAAGTTTTACATCAATGGCCAGTGGAAGGAGTCTGACTCAGGAGTTTACGTGGACATCATCAATCCCTTCACATTACTGAAGCAATACAAGATTCAAGGTACCGTGTGGCTTATTCTTCTACGATCTCGATTGCCTTCGTCTTTGAATTCGAAGTTTATGTCACTGCAGTTTGAATCAACAGTACACAACATGCACACCAACCGCATGAGTCAAAACATGGACATGAATGTGCAGCGTGTACCCCTGAAGAAGTGAACAAGTGCGTGGACCAAGCTAAAGCAGCGCAGAAACAATGGGCTCAAGTTCCGCTTTGGAAACGAGCCGAAGCACTTCATAGGTTTGCCAAGATTTTAAGGGACCAGAAAGATCCAATTGCTCGATGCCTCACAAACGAGGTGGGGAAATGCTTCAAGGATGCTGTAGTGGAGGTGATCAATCCTAACCCTAGTTCGAGACCCTTATTGTTGATCGGTCCAGTGATAATGACGCCAGCAGCTTTTGTATTTCACACTGCTCCCAAAGACATTTGAATGGCGAATAGCGAATTTGTGTGTTCAGGTGGTGCGTTCCGCTGATCTTGTATCTTATGCAGCAGAGGAAGGAATTAGGATTCTATCTCAAGGCAGATTCTGTGTCAGATTGCTTTCCAGGGAACGGGAGGAATAAGTTATGCCTTGCTTCCAAGGTAATTGCGACTCTTGATATCACGAAATGCCGAGTAGCAACTGATTTTACAGCTTGCAAATCGAGATGCCATGCCTCAACTATATTGCTTGATTTAACGCTCTGCTATTGGGTAAATACTACAGATTCCTCTGGGTGTCATCCTCGCAGTTCCTCCGTTTAATTACCCCGTAAACCTGGCTGTATCCAAGATTTCTCCAGCCCTGGTCGCAGGAAACTCGGTTGTGCTGAAGCCTCCCACTCAGGTTTACCACTGGAACTCAGACAATAAGAAAGGCTTGAAGTACCAATGTTTACAAGAAATCAGGGTTCTATAGTTCATCTATCCATTATTGAGTCCTTAAGCACAGGTTTATAGATGTCAGTGCCATTGGTTCAGAACTGAGAGTTTACAAGTCTGTATATTTCTTTTCAGTTTGAGGTGAGACACATGACATGAATCAACCCGCTAACAATGAGAATAGTGGAAACTATGCCATCTTAGATTTTGGTTTGCCTGGTGGATACTAGCGTTGGATACCTGTTATCACGATTCCCTCACGTATTGAGGATCTTCACCGTAGTATATAGATGGGGCTCATGAAAGCTCAAGTTAGAAGCATTTCGTTCCGAATCCTTATTTTTCGGTTTGCCAGTCTGGTATTTACAGCACTTGACGGGTTCATTGATAATCCAGGGAGCAGTCTCTTGTTTGCACATGATGCACTGTCTACACAAGGCCGGTTTTCCGAATGGCCTCCTTTGTGCTGCAACGGGAAGAGGCTCAGAGATAGGAGACTTGCTCACCACGCACCCCAAAATTAATTGCATAAGGTGAGCTGCGGTACTCTGTACGAAACTTCCAAATGTAGTATAAAAGCTTCAAGTGGGAATTTTATTTGAGGGGACCTGGCCAGAGATGACTTGTTATAATCTTTTGTTATGAATGTAGTTTTACAGGAGGTGGCACTGGCATTGCCATCTCCAAGATGGCTGGCATGATTCCGCTTCAAATGGAGCTTGGAGGCAAAGATGTCTGTCTCGTGCTTGAGGATGCAGACTTGGAGCTTGCTGCCACTCACATAATCAAGGGTGGCTTCTCCTATAGATATCCTAAGAAAATGGAAACCGTCATTGAGGACCTTGAAAATACTACTGTGTTTGAATTGGAGGTGGTTCTTTGACTTGAAAAGAACCTGCAGATGCTGTATTACAGTTGAAATGTTCCAGTGGACAAAGATGCACTGCAGCGAAGGTGGTCTGCGCGATGGAGAAGGTGGCAGATGAATTGGTGAAGAAAGTTATTGACAAAATGGGCAAGTTGACAGTTGGTTTTCCGGATGCCGACTGTGATATCACGCCAGTCATCAGCACAGTATCAGCTGAGTTCATTGAAGGTCTTGCTATGGATGCGAAGGAGAAGGGGGCTAGGTTCCATCAGGTGAGGTTTGTACACCATGCGAGAAATGCAAACAATTTGTTGAGCATAGTCAATAAATTTCTCAACTGGGGTTGCAGTCCGACGAACTTTGATCAGAAGTCTTTACGATCCAGGAATGGAAAAGGGAGGGTAACTTGATTTGGCCGCTTCTTATTGACAATGTCACATCTGATGTGAGAATCGCTTGGGAAGAGCCCTTTGGACCCGTCATCCCTGTCATACGCATCAAGACTCCAGAGGAAGGCATCGCTCGTTGCAATGCAAGCAAATTGGCACTTCAGGTACTAACCTCTCAATTGTTTAGCAATAGAAGATAGATAGAAGATCAGCACATCTGGAACATTCCCTTGCTGATTTCTAGTTTTTTAAGTCCTTTTGGACCTTGCCCTTTCGTGATGGACATAGCATCGCAGTTCAAAAACGACCTCGAACTATTTACAATCCCGTTCATACGGCAGAGTAATAGGTTGTCATGATATCTGTTTATAGGATTTATTCATTCATCGAGAGAGCATAGAATTATTTTAAGATAAAATTTGGCGCTAACCGGGTTGGGCTCAACTGCGCATAACTCACCTGGGCACATGGAGTTCAGGGTTGCATCTTCACCAAGAGCATTGACAAGGCTGTCCTGATGAGTGATGAGATGGAGTCCGGAACTATCCAAATAAACGCTGCACCTGCACGAGGACCAGATCATTTTCCTTTCCAGGTATGAACTCTATCAAAAGTCATCTCATCATGCGTTGAGAAATGGCTTCAGTCGCTGATAATTTTTTTGCATGTTTTCATCATGAACACAGGGCCTGCGTGATAGCGGCATTGGCTCTCAAGGAATCACCAACACTATCAACATGATGACCAAGACCAAAAGTACTGTCATCAACTTGCCTCAAGAATCTTACAGCATGGGCTAGACCCTCCCTCCCCACTCTCTTTGCATAGCACCATATCTCAGAAAAACACAACATTATAGTCAAACTATAATATGAAAAAAAAAGTGTTGGCAGGTGCAGCAATAATACATTTACCACACAACTGTGCTAATAGATCTTGTCTGCCACTAATAGCCTGTTTAGTACGGTATATATCACTGAACATGCTAGAAACATGTGAGAATTGGTACAGTTTTGAAATCTACACATCTAAGTACAAGGCAAATACAGAAATCATGAAACGTTCCTTGCTCCATTTCATGATGATGAGCAAAGAACCTGCCACCAATGAAGAGTGAAGACCTGCCTAAATAATGTGGAATGGTCTGAGCATAAAAAACTAACAAAAATTTCGAGAAATCATGAATATGTGCTCCTTTGAGAATGGAAGAGTGACTAATTAAATTGGAAGCAGAGACCTTTCGCCCCAAAATGGAGTGACATTTGCTTCCAAAGTTCATTTGAACAGAGTACCTAAAATTGGTTCAATCAAACAGTCTTCTTTGGATTTGTGGAATTGTAGATTACATTATATGATTTAGGACTATGTCAAAGATGAAGTTTGACAATGGGGTGAAGTCTCATGATTTGAAGCAGGTGTTTAGAATGATGTAATTTTTACAATACTAATTCAATTTGTTACATGGCTATTATAATATTTCAATATTATTGTTAGTATCAATCTATGTTGGTCTCTCCATGAAGGTAAGTGTACAAAAAGTGTTTTTTTTATCCCATTGCATTTGCTATCTATATTTGTTAAAGATTTTTGGGCTAAAATGTTTCATTCATATATGGATGTTTAAATCAAATGATGAATTGCCAATCCTAAAAGTCATACAAGACCGAGTAAACTTCCCTCCATCTTTATACAAGCACGCTCAATTCCTTTTGAATTGCTTACAGAAATCTTCATTTTCATTTAGTTGTAGCATGGATATATCTTATATGTTTAAGGTGAATTTCCTACAAATGTAGTGCCTTAAAAGAATACTTGAGTAGGTCAAAAATAGACCTAAAGTTGATTAAAATGTAGTTCACAAATAAATATACAACATCTAATCATTGTGAAAACGTTTACTAATTGAATAGTCAATTATACTCACAATATGAATCCCTTCCTGAGCAAAATTTTAAAATTTCATAACTTTTTCATAAGAAATCCAAATAATGTAATTTTTAGTGCATTACAATCCTCAAACATCTTGAAGATGAGGACAAGATCCACATAATGTTTGGTCCCTCTAATAATTCAGAAATAGTAGCTGAAAGTCATAAGAATGGGTGCGCTCCTCACCTCATTACACATGTGGTGAAGTTTTAACACATCTTTCACATGCTTTGGCACTAGAGTGCACAAAACATGGCCAATTCAATACCAGTTCAATAGCTTGGGCTTCTTCAATCACATGTTGTGGAGAGATTGTTCTCATACACTTCCAGTATGTAAATTTGATGTTCAATTTGAACTGAATAAACTCAGGACCGTCTCGATAATAAAGCAATAAGGTCATAGCAGGTTACCTTAAATTGCACAAAACATGTCACAGGTTATGATCCTCTTCTGTCTAGCTAGTGACACGGTTGCCTTGGAACACAGACGTGCATTATAAAGCACTAATCCGCAGATCACAAATACTAGATTACCTCTGAAATTTGTTCATGTGAACGTGTTCTAGACTTCCAGGGAGCTTCGGGTGCAGATACAATTGAACCCAACGACCTTCTAAAGGAGGGTGTCATTAGCAACACCTCTTCACATCTGCTCAACTGAGCTTCCCAAGGACTAAATCAAATCTCCCCACCCATTGGGCACACCATTTCATTGGAACTAATTTATGGGATCAAAGCTCATCCTTCAGGTCTGTTTCGTCCTCCTTGGAATCGGGAAACGGAATAGCAACGTTTTCCTTCAGAAAGGTAAGCAGCTTTTTCCAACTGGTCTTCTTTGATTGCGCTATTATCTGCAGTAAGCAACTCAGAAAGTCAGGACATGAATTCCACATGGCCGAGAACACCACATTGCAAAACTGGGAGACATGTTCATTAACCCAGAAACGACGGGACTATCATCGTAGTCATCACTCATGCCATTATCTATTGACCAAATGCATTCCTCAAGTCTACAGAAACGTTGAAGATCATCCATTGGGACACCTTTCGTCCTCTTCAAGTGCCCAATTAGTCAAAAATGGAAATTCCATGTTGACACGAGCAAACGAAAGCAAGAGGAACGCTGTCCTTGCAACGTTGGTTTTCTTTCCAAACAAGGGCCTACTCAAAAGTTACAATAATTGACTACCAATAGAAAACCTGCTCCCCATGGTCTAGAGTCAATAAGTCATTAAGGAAGCTTCAAAGTAAAAATCATGTACCATTAGAAATAAGAAAAACTCTTCCCTACATTTTGAACAACAGAATTATGTTCTGAAAGTTACAGATATCGACTATTACCTCCCCAAAGTGAACTTATTATTATTATTATCTTGGACACTTAGGAAATACGCCAAGTGCCTAAGTGGGAGCTTCCATATCTATAGGAATAGAAATGAATCATTCATCCAATAAGAGCGCAAAACTAATTTACTAAAGTCACACTTTTAAATAAGTGCATGTTGAGATATTCCTGTATTGTACTAGATTTCTACAAATTTTTATTTAAGTGACTGATTTTGCAAGTGACTCTAATAGGATAAATCAGTGTATCTGAATATAACAATACAAAGAAGAAACCAAGACCCATCGTTTTCAACAGCAGAAAACATCTTGGACCAGTTGCAAGTTACTATAATTGGATATGACTTTCCAATGTGACTTCCTATTTAAATTCAGGCACTAAGGCAAGACTCCTTTGAGACAAAATAGAAGCTTGAAAGGCGGAAAAGAAAGGGAATGACTGAATACGAACCGGTTTGCTTGACTTTCTTCCAGCTGGGAACAGTAACAGTGATGGATAATCTAACACATCCTGCACCAAATAATCAAGCCATGTGACCATCTACAAAGCCTTCCTTAACAAAATCCGGATACAGTTGGCAGATGATCATAACATGCATTTTCATTTGCAAGCTCAAGAAGTAGAAATAAAGCAGCAAACTTTGCTCCCATGCCCCTCCAAACCACAAGAGTGTTCGAGGAGAATTTCTTCTTTACCACTAAGAAGGGGTGCTCATTTGCTTGCCCATCAAACCTCGCCACTACAAGTGAAGGCACGTCTTGGACGTGTTTGGCCAAGTTCTCAAAAATTCGACTCACTTTCTCACATGGTTGGCACCAAGGCGCATGAACCTAAGTCACATTCAAACAAAAATATCAGTCACTGGGAAGAGCCACTTGTGCTCGTGCTCTCCGTGTTCCTCACAAGCACTCAGCCGTAAGTTTGAGCAGTTGAGTTAGCAATAGCATGTATCTCAAGTTCATATGATTCTAGATTATTTCATTAAATCTAGACTATTTTGTTAACTTTAGACCATTAACGAGCTGTCAATCCTTGTTCAGATAGATTTATTGATCAACAATAGTTTCGATGGTCAATTCAGGAGTCAAATTTTGATTTCTGTGTCGATATTGAGGTTGAGCAGGATTTCAGGTCTTTGTTAGTCATTTTCATTGATTCGAAAAAATTTCTAACAAAAATTTAAAGTTGAATAGTCTTATCGACATCATGGTGGCTATCTAATATTTGACCTCTTTCTAGACTAAGATTTGGTCTAGAGTACTTAAATTTGAGTTTTGTCATCGGCAGACAAGATGGTTTGGAAAAAAAAAATTGATGGACACTTGAAGCAAGAAGAGCAATGATGCAAGAAAAGGTCATGTGGACACTCTTATCAACCATGGTTGTGAGAGCAGCAAGTAGGAAAAGTGGGTATTACTTCAAGAAAGACATCCTTCGTGTCATCCATAACAATCTCGTCAAAAGTCTTCCCCACAACTTTCTTCACCAGACCTTCATTCTGCACACGTTATCAAAAGTGCCAAGATGGAATAACCGACAGAATATTTCTTAGATGAAATCCAAAATTCTACAAGAATATATTCAACATGTTTGAAGTACCCTTCACAAACGGATAGCAAAAGAATCCCCAAAGACAGAACGTACCGCAACAGGAACCGGTTCAGACTTGTGATATACTGGCAGTTGTCCAGCATAGAGATCAGCTGCAAATTTCTGCATTTCAGAACAGGTTAAATAAACTGGTATTTGCCACAGCAATCTCATTTCAAATAGCATAGTGTTTTTCTAAAAGCCTACGAGTGTAATAACTACATTCCAACTATAATTTGCTTTAACATGTAGCCTTCCACTACACGAATGAATACGGAGGAAGGCCTTAAACACTCGCAACCTATGCAGCCGAAATCGTGCCCATACTAGCTCAAAAATCTCCAATAGTGGCATTTAAAATCCTGAAACTCATCTGCAGTAAGACCAGTAGCCAACCCGAAATGAGTTTCTCCATATCCTATTCCATTACCTTCACATTCGCAACGGAAACGTCTGACTCCATAACATACCGTGAACCATCTTCATTGTTGAGACCAGCAACCTGCCAGAACAACCAAGGTAAGGGATATGGTACCACAAATCCATAACTCAAAAAAATAACTCCGGTTCCTTAAACTATTCCATGGTATGAGAATGGTCAAAAGCCGTCACTTCCTTATATAAGAGCTGAAATGAATCAAATAAGAATCTTCAGAAAGTTAACAGAATGTACCAATAGAGAAGAGACCACACCCTACAATAGAAATGTCTTGAAAGTTATCAATCAACTATAACCCAAGTGCGAAGGAAATAAAGTTTGGAAGTGACACAACCGTTGCAACTCACATAAGTACAACCGCGGCTGTTAGCAGCCAGAGAAGATGCAATTTTCATTCAAATCCGTAAATTTTCTGATCATCTAATCCACGGCACAGTAACCATTTCAGAGTCGGAACTTTCTAAAAAGCTTGACATCTTACAAGAGGTTTTTTGGCTTCCAATCCATACACAGCAAGCATAGGCATTGCAAATTCTGGGTCCTCCATATCGATCACTAGAAACATGATCTGCCCCAAGAATGACACGCAAATGTTAACTTAATTATACATAGTTGCAAGCAATGTGATTTAATGCGTCTCAACTCTCCCCTCGGTCTAGAGCCAACTTATATAAGTTCTTCGTTTTCCTCAATTCATGGACGTCCAAGCAACAGTGTCCAACAAAACGCTTGCTTCTTCATTGCCATGTCATCTTTCAAGTGTCACATTGGATACCCAGTGCATGTCCAAAAGACAAAAGAATACTCAACCTTTCTCGCAATTTCGCTAGTGTGGTAGCCACAAGCTGTACTAGATCAAAAACATTCATTGCATTTCGCATAAGATGAAAACAGAAGAGGACACTTATAAAGTAGTGCGCGGGTCTCTAATTTCGGGACAGTATAAACAACAGAAAGAACAGAAATCGAACCTTCCCCTTGAAATCTCTTGCTGCTTCCAGGTACAAAGATTTAACGTTATCATAGTCCTTACTTTCTGCAAATAGCAAAACCTGAATCCAAGTAGTATGTTCTATCATCACTTCAAGAGTAATTTTCAGGTCATTGGAAAAACAGGCGAGAGCTTCCTTCTTCCAAAAGTCAGAATTTTACTCCCAATCTTTTATACTTGCAACACTCAACCATATGCAGGAAAAAACATTTCTTTGGTGTGACACAATTGGCAGCCAGGAATTAGAAAAAAAGAGAAGTAAGAATGAGTTACATGCAACTTCATAGCACTCGCATAAACCGTGTTCGCATTCTTGGAATTTAAGACGGTAAGAAGAGGGTGCTTGTTGATCTCCACGAAAGACTTGATCTCCTCCGTGTTGAAACGACCGCCTGCATCATTAAGTGCAACATAACGACAACTCATACGCCAATTCATAAAACTCTAACGCCAAAGAATAGTTCTTCATCTGCAAAAGCCTAGAAATTTATTGATGTCCTATTCTTGGGTCTACAAGTACCAGTATAGCCAAGAGCACAAAACCAAATCCATACCGAAGGCAGTGAAGTGCTCTGGTTGTTGCTTGCGCAGTGCGATAAACGGTGCCCTAAAAAGCGGGCTCATCAATACCTCGGCAACTTCACTGTCCGTAGTTTGCACAAACTCGGTGCCAGCTTCTGCTTGAGCCGCTGCAATAAAAGCATCATGCTCTGGGCCCTGCAGCAAATTCAAATTTAAGAGCTTGAATTACAAGCACTTCAGTACCCTAAACCCTAACCTAGATACTCCAATTCAACCTGGCTCCTCAAATTATGCATCTATAATCTCCATCAAAGTCACTCAGTTGCAACCAAAATCACCACATCCTAGGATTTCATGCTCTTGGCAACAACCAAAAAACTTTAAAAACCAACTCTCACCATAGGTCAGATCACGGTTTGAGGGAACCTATGTTAAAGACCTTAAACCCTGGCCATGCAACGAAGACTAGGAATGGGTGATGCATACCTCTAGATAGGAGAAGAAACCAAAGACCATAGTCACATTCTTGCTTACAAACGTCTCGGCCTCGTCTTTGCTCGTGATGGTGGTAACAGCGTCACCCGTTTGTTTCCGCACCCACAAAACGAGCTCCTCTCTACAACGCCATTACACATGCCCAGCTTTGTTACTTAGGATGGTCAGAGTGTAAGATTAGAGCTCCAAGCATTCAGGCAATTTCAGCAGCGCCATTTGAAAGTTCAAAAGAGGGTCCTAGTGCTTTCATTCGGACTAGATTCTGGGACTCAGAATCACACAGGCGTGGATTTGAAATTAGGGTAAAATCCCACGAGGGGAAATCTATGCGAGGGTTGCCGTAGTATTTTGACCAGATTTCGGTACTTAGCATCATTCGTGGCGCGCAATAGAAACTAAAAAGAGAATCCCACAGTTGGAATCACATACTACACCCCCTACTCGCATTGCTGCAGGAATTACTAAGTGAAAGAGGCAAATAATCGCATTAAGGAATGATTGCCACCCCAGAGCTATGCCACCAAGCCTGGCATTGTTCCGACATTCGCAACACCAGCCCAAGGCCGGACCGGACATGGCAGATTGCAGCCCACCTGGAAAATCCGCCGTTGTACGCCTGTTGCGAGCCGTTGACGAAGAAGACGAGCGTGGGGAAGCCGCGGATCTGATATCGGGACGCCGCGTACGGATTGTTGACAGCATCGAGCTTGGCCAGCACGGCGGGGTTGCCGAGCTTCGCCAAGCGCACGGCGGCGGCGGCGAATTCCGGCAGTAGCTCCTGGCTCTGCGTGTCCCACGGCGCGTACCCCACCAACAACAGAAACTGGAACTTCGCGATCACGCGCTCTACGTCCTGGTCGTTCACATTGGCGACTTGGCTGGCCGCCAGCGCGTCCGCGGAGCTCGACGCCCAGTCTCTTCCTGCTGCTGCTGCTGCTGCTGCCGCCCCCTCCACCTCGTCCATGCCCTCCTCCAAATCCTCCAGATCCTCCAGATCGTCATCGCTCTCCTCCTCCGACGGCACTGGGTGGTCGTTTCCCAAGCATTGGATCCACATTGCGGACAAAACGAGCAGCAGGAGCAGGAAACGAGCCCACCGCTTCCCCATCGCGATGCCGCACCTGCCCATCGCTTCCACCAGAAGCTGCAGCAACTCTACCCCTGCACTGGAAGTCGAGATCTAGGAAGCGCCGCAGTGGAAGGCCTAATCAACTCTGTGGCAGTGCGGCTGTGCCCCCAACTGCCCACCCACATTCACTTGGAAAAGCAAGCAAGCCCACAGCGAACTCCTTCGATAGAGCACGGGCACTGTTTCAATGGCCTCGTTCTAAGTTACACCACTGCTAGTCTACTATTGTCCAGCAACTTCCCATTTCCGGAAAACTCTGAGAAAACTCCTCAAAACGGGGCCTTGCCAAACGGAGTTGCACCCCAGCAGATCCGATCCGAAGGTGGCGAAAGGAAGGAAAAGAAACAAGAAAAGGAAATTGGGCCCGAGAAATCCTCATGGGAGAAGGAGCACCGAAGCTCGGCTGCTGGCCAAGCAGGGGATCGGACGCAAGTCATGCGATCATGTCTCACCGAGGGGACAAAGTAACTGACCTCCAGCAATGCCGGACGCAAAGGGTCCCGACTCCCGACGCCGGAGTCCAAGCAAAGAGCCATTAACCCCTAAACGCCCCAATCCTTTTTTGATTTTTTTGCACATTTTGGCTTATATCTTTTTACAGAAATATCATTTACTGCAATTTCAAGAAATTTGTAATAAAGGAAGATTTTCTCTTCAAGATTCATGTATTAGATTGGATGAATGAAAATTTTACTAGACAATACAATGCCTAGAAGCGCTTTATTCATCGTCCAGAATATGCACATTGGAGTGCTTCACAGTTAACTTATATTGTACATTGGGGTCAGATTTATTACACCTTGTACTAAATCATTTATTTTTCAATTTATTTTTCTTTAGTTAACTCAATTTAGAATTTCTAGATACTCATTTTCAGAATATTTCATGATCTTTAGCATAGTTGAGAATATTTTATGACCTTGAATAGTTTCATAGTTTTATCACTATTTAGGATTTTATTGATACATACAACTTTACCACTATTGACAGCCTTAGTTTCGTGGCTTTTTGAAGATTAAATTTTTCTTTATGAATATTTTTCTATTCTTCAATTATGCCATGCTATAATTATTGAAAATTTCATTAGATGCCATATTTATTTATATTTTGAATTACTTTTTAATGAATTTGACCCTAGCGTAGGGTACATAAAAAAAAGGAACTTGCAGAATATTAAATTAATTGAGTCAACGAAATGTCAAAAATTTAGTAAATTAGAAATTGGATGTTGAATTTACCTTTCTTATTTTTAATCATTTTTGGGTCAATATATGTCGAACTTGCTAATTCCTATGCTAAAAGAGGGAAAGGGTAGAGGAGGAAAAAGTCATACTCTTAACAATTTTTATTATCCATTAGGAAGATTACAAATGATTTCAAAAGCTTGAGCATGAGCAATATGAAATAAATGAAGTACATTCAAGTATGTTGAGAATATCATTTTGTTTTTTCTTCAAGAATGTAATTGGCATAGTCACTTGATGCTTCATGATTTGTAAGCAACGTTTTTAATTAGTTCAAGTAGGGATAGGAAGAAAAAAAAATTAAAAACATTTAGACTTGAAGTCTAAAATCTTTACATACAATAAATGATTTTGCTCCAAAAGTTCTAGATCTACATCCCACTTCCTATTAGAGACTGTGAGGGATTAAACCTTGGACATTTCAAGCAAACTTCCATATTGTGTCAATATTGTGAATGAAAAGTTAAATTTTCCAAAGTTGGAACTATATTGGGCAAATTTCACAGGGCTTTCATTTCTATTTGAGTGGGGAGAAACTAAATTCTAAAAAATGGCTTTGCCTTCTTGTCAAACTATTAAAAGCAACCAAAAAGTTCAAGCCCAATGTTAAAAATAATTTTTCAAAAGTCGAAAACTTGCCTCCTATGAAAAATTTGCCAAAAAACAATTCTAATTATCCTTTTACAACTATTACACTCTTCTATGTAGAATTCCAATTATTTTATTTTATATACACAACTTAGCTTTTAGGTGCTTGGAAGTTCATCTATAGGCATTAATTTTCAAACCAACATCTATATAACATTGGTCAAATTCGTATTGACTTCCAAGGACTTTTGAAGGTATATACAAAAGACCCATTTAGGATATAGATTCAATCTTGTCCAACACTAGTATGGATATTGAGAAAAGAAAGTTGAAATTTATGTTTATTTTCTACCTAATCTTTAAACATCACTATAGGTCATGTTGTCTTAATAGGGTTTTGAAAATGTTTCTAATATAGACATCATGAAACTTGTACAAATAATCAATCAATGATGAACTTTTGCCCTTCTCAAGGCAACAAGCAACCTTCAAGCTACTATATATTAAGTTCAACAAAATTTCTAATGCAATAATCACATTCAAATTCTAATTTGAAATTAAAAAAACATAGTTCGACATGTATATCTCTTTTAGGCAAAGAAAATGATATTTAAAAGTTGAACTCTAGTTAATTATAGGAAATATTATTTTCAAAATTCTCTAAAATTCAAACCCTCAAGTTGAATATAATGTGTAAGAATAGAAATATTTATTACTCAACAATGATTTAAAAAAAAAGGATTATTAACTTGTCCTATATATTGATAGGTTTCATACACCATTTCTTCTTATTTGAATAAAGTTGGACACTTTCCTTCTAATGTTGATAAACTATTACCCTCTAAATGCCCATGCTTTCCAAGTGTGTTTTTCCTATGAAAAAAATTCCAATGGACTTATATTTATCCCTAATGAAGCAAATTTTCTTAAATTTTTAAAAAATCTAACCATGTAGATGTTTAAAGAGCTAGCTTGTGAAAGTGCATACCAATTTTGAGTACAAAATTACATAGGAGTTGTGAAATTATAACAAGATAAATGCATATATAACCTATTTTTAATATGTTGCCTTTCTTCATAATTTTGGAAAAATTTGTATATGAGATTTTTTTTTAGGATTCGACGTGACATGAAGAACAAAAAATTATATTAGCACACTGAAATTCACTCACAAAAACCTTATGTTCAAATGAAGAGCTATCAAACTCATTACACAATCCACCTTGCAATTATTGAAATGCAAATTTTTTTTTATAAGTATAAATCACAAATAACTCCAAATGAACACTTGCATATTCAAATTTTTTATGGAGAAAATCATAAAAACACTTTACTCTTTCTATTAGAATCATTTTCAAAGCAAATGGATAAGTACAATTTTACAAATCTCAAATCAAGTAAAATTGACAAACTTTGCTCAAAGTTAGAAAATGGAGTAAAATTAGTAAACTTTATTTTTCCACAAGACATAAGGTAGAGGCACCCATTCCTAGCCAGTGACCCATATTTAATCTGTAGGGTGTAGTTATTTCTAATTGAAGCTTGGAAAGCATTTTTTTTCCTTTCCAAGGTTGGAACTAATAAGTTGATGACATGTGTCCCAAAATAGTGAGCAAGAAAGTAGAAAGTAATGAATGGAAAAGTAGTTCTTGAATGATATGAATTGGAAGAGTTTAGACATTGACTATAGGTTCAGAGCACTTTTTTGCCTTTCAAAATTCATAGTAATTGCAATCCAAGCAAGAAAATTACCAAAGCTTTTGCAATCCTCAACATTTTTGTTGTTGCACCTTTGAAAATATTTGCTTCACCTTCCCTACTTCTAATCATGTCCAAAATTGCTTATTTGATTGGTTATGGGTGCCTTTGCCTTATATGCCTTGGAAGATCTTTCAAAAATAAAATATTTACCATTTTCAATGAAAAATAAAATTTTATGATAATTATCCATCAAAGTTGTCCATAATTTTCTTTATAAATATGCAAAGGAATTTAACTGCCTACACTAAAATGAGCCTAAAATTTCAAATCAACCACACATGGTGATTCGACAATTAGGGGTTAACAAGACTAGATTGAGAAAACCAAAGAGTATACACAATTTTTGTCATTTGCTAATAAAAATGTTAACCTCTAAACGATAGAGAGTGTCTTTAGGTCAAAATTGCTTTAAAGTACTTAAACCCAAAGCAAGATCCAAATCTTCATCTATATTTATTCATTGATAGATCCAATTATGAAATCTTCTAATTGCTAGAGGACTTTCTTCTAAAATTTTAGAATAAAAAACCTTATCAATTGAAAGATCAAGTTTCTTGAATTTTAAAAAGAAGTATTTTCAATTCTTCCTAAATAATTAGATTTCATCTTTCAAAAAATTTACACAAAAATGTATAGATCCTACAACTTGTTATTCCCAATTATATCTTGAAGAAATAAGTTGGAAACATCTATAAAAAATTTCAAACAACAAATATTTCATATTCATTCTTGAAAAAAATTGTAAATAAGAAGAAGTAGATTATGAATTAAAATACTAAATTGTTAAGAATGTGGTTATGTAATTGAAAAATGTCAATTCCAATGCTTGGAATGTTCTAAAGAACAATCTACACCCAAGGTTAAATTTTTTTTCAAAACTATTGAAAATTGAATAAAATAAAGGACTTCAAAGTTTATTTTAGAATACACATTCCGTGACCACCTACAAACTAAAACACTTCATATTTTTCATCTCATTAATAAAAATGGATTCAATCAAGGCTTTCCACTTATATATAAATCTAGGAAACCAAGTTCAAGTTTCTATTTATTTAAAAAGTGATTTATTTGAGCTACCTAAACTACTTGCTAAGCGTTAAAAATTACATATCATCCAATAATCATCCAAAAGTTATTAAAATTGTCAAGCCTTATAGATACTGTTTATTGGGGTTAGATATATTAAACCCCATATTAAATCATTTCTTTTTCAGTTGTTTTTCTATGGTAAGCTCGATTTAGAATTTCTAGATACTCATTTTATAGGATTCAAAAAATTTCATGATCTTAACCCCTAAAGGACCAAGGCCTTTTTTTTTGTTAAAAAACACTCAAAACTGCCATTTCTATGGCAAAAGTTTAAAAAAAATCTAATTTTTTTTTCTCACATCTAACTGTAGGATCTTACACCTAACTATTATGAAAATGTGTGGAAAAAATTTCAGAATTTTCGACCGCACAAATTGCATGATATTTGCATTTAAAGTGGAAAAAACAAGTTTTTCAAGACATTGCGGGACTGGATTTTTTAACTTTGAACATTTTTAACTTTAAGTTTTTACACTACAAAGTTTTGAACTTTAAATCTTTATGGTATAAAATTGAGTTGAGAGTTTAGAAAAAATTCAAAATGTTCAAAAGAACTTTATTTTTATTCTTTAAAAAATTGCTAAGTAGAAGTAGATATGAGATAGAAGGAAAATCTAAAATATTCATATCTCTAAAATGAAATTAAAATGCACTAATCCCAAAGGGTGAGATTTTTCTAGCAAGGAAGATTGACCATGTGAAATTTTTTTTTTTTCTAAATTAAAAAAATTGCATTCAAAAATGAATCCTACAAGTTATTTTTTCAAGAAGATGCTCTAATTGCCCAAAAAACAACATTGTCCATAACTTTCTCATAAAAAATCCAAATGGAATGAATCAAAGCTTCACATGTACGCAAAAATATAATCTATAAGGGAAAAAAAAATTTTAATTTAATTTAAAATTTCAATTTTTGAAATTGAAATTAATAGAAAAAAGTGTTTATAAGACTTATAGGGTTTGGGGAACATTAATCTATAAGTGTAGGAATTTCTTTTGATTATCCTATAAAATCACTTTCCTAATCTTTCTAACCATAATTATCCATGAAAATGAGCAAAAAGCAAAATAAAGAAAATTTCAAGACCCAAGTGACATTCTTAGGATATATAGAGGATGTATGTTTCCAACGGCAAGTTGAGGTTGCAAGTGTTGAAAGAGGAACACAGCAAGCCTCTTGTAGGTCATAGAAGCAAAAAAACTACCATAAGTTTTGTGGTTAAAAGGTTCTATTGCCTTGAGATGAAGAACGACATTGTACGCTATGTGAATACTTGTGTCATTTGTCAAGCCAACTAAGTTTCATACAAAAAACAAATTAGATTATTTAAGGCTTTGCCCATTACAAATGGTCTATGGGAATGCATTTCTATGGACTTCATCACAAACTTATTAGAGTCACAAGGGTTTGATGTCATCTTTGTGGTGGTAGATCGTTTTAGCAAGTTGGCAAAGATGGCGCCAACAACAAGAGTGGCAATTGAATTTTAGACAGCCACCCTCTTTTTCAACACTTAGTGGAGGCATAGTGGATTGCCTAGGCTCAGTGTCTCTAATAGAGATCCCAAATTTACAAATGCATTTTGGAAGCATTTATTTAGAAAAATGAAAATTAAGCTTTCATTTAGTACGACGGTTCATCCTTAAACAAATGGGCAAACCGAGAGCATGAATGGGATCTTGAATCAATACCTTAGGAATTATGTGAATGCTGACCAAAGTTATTGGACTGAGTATTTGGCCTTGGTTGAGTTTAGTTATAACAAAGCCAAGCATGCACTTACAAGTGAATTGCCATTCAAAGTAGCTTATGGTGTAGAGCCACTTATGCCTATTGACTTTGCCTTGGAGGGTTGCAATAAGAGTTTGAAAGAACCAAGTTGTAAAAGACTTTGTTGCTCATAGAGAGGCAATGCTTGAAAAAATCAAGTTGCATTTGGATAAGGCACAAAAATGATATATCAAACAAATGAACAATGGGAGACACCATGTAGAATACATAGAAGAACAAAAGGTGTGGATGAATGTGAAGAACTTCACATTACGTGAAGGACTAACACCTACGTTCATGGCTAAGTATGCAAGTCCATTTGTCATTGCTAAGTGGTTGTTTGAAGATATCTACATGTTGGTATTGCCACAAGAAATCAAGGTGCATTCAACCTTTCATGTTTCATTGCTAAAACCATACCATAAAGATACTTTGAGGTTAGAACACAAGCAAGTATTGTAGCTTCTCCTAGAGTTAATTAGTGAACACCTTGAAAATGAGGTGGAAGGGATTCTTAAAAGTAGAAACATTAAAAAAAAACAAGTAAAGAACACTTAGTGAAGTAGCGAGGCTATCATGAAAAAGAAGGAACTTGGGTAAATGCCAAGGATATGGCAAATGCAAAAGAAGTGGTGGATTGGTTTGAACAAAATAAACATACAAACAAAAAGCCGCAAAAAATTGATGAAGGCATCAACCTTTGTTAGTGGGGGTGAAACACAACACTTGTGTAAACAATGCATTTATATGCTTGTCTATTGCATACATGTTTGACAACAAAGCTACAATGTTTAAAAATGACTTCATGTGTGAGAAGCTCTTGATTGGCATTAGCACTATGGGATGAGGCATTGTGGGGTTAGCTACCCAGAACATAATGAAAGTGTTGAAGGGATAGCTACCCTCTCTAATTCAATGCTTTTGACAACAAGTAATCTTTGACTCACAAGGGGGGATTGTTGAATGTCATAGAAAGTACTATAGGAGAGGTTGGTCTCACTTCTTACTCCCCCTTGTGAATTCCAATGACTTAAAATTGGTAATGTTAGTTCACCACCACCTACAAGGCACCATGAGATACTTTTGTATATGCCCCGTGGCATAAGTTGGGTGAAATTCCATTCTTTATTAGACAACTTTCAATGTGTACTGAGTTGTGATCTCATTTAGATTGGGTACAAAAAGTAATAAACACACAATAGACTGGCATAGAGTCGAGTAACATTGAAGGGTGATTAGGGGAGTGGTAAGTAGTGCCACCATAGGTCTAAGCACATTAAAATGAAAATTCCACCCCATGTTACCAACTAACATCTCCAGTGTCACAACTGAATAGTGCGCTAGTAGTCTTGGAAAGTGGGATTAAACAATATGAGTTGGAAATGAAAATTAATATTATGGGTGTGTGGCATATTCAGTGTTAGTTAGTTGTGACCCAAGTGATGCTCGAATGAAGTGTAGTGAATCCATCAAGTAGTAAAGGACTATCTTGAACAATGAAATATTATTTGGGCTACAACATGTACACTTCTACTTAAAAAAATGATTTTAGAACATCTATCAAGAAAATTTGACTCTTCATAAATTTTGTATAAGATAATCTAAATGATGTGATGTTTCATACATTAACATCTCATATCACTTGCAATCACTTGCAATAAAAAAAATTAAAAATCTCACTAGACTAATAATAGAAGAGGTCTAAAGTAGAAAACACGACACATTCAAGGAATCCCAACTACAAAAGACGATTTAGTGATTTCACGAATAAACATTGAATTTTAACCCATCAATGCCCTAGCACCTCAAATATGGTTTTTCAAAACTGAAAGATTTTGTTTGACTATTAATCTATTATAATCTTTTCAACAATATGGTGCCCCTTTCCATATAGCTCTACTATCAATACGTACAATTCAAGTTATGTAGATCTTTTTTAGATGATTGATTGGACTGAATTTTAGCAAATATGCGCTGCACGCTGGGCACGCTCAAGAATTAAACATGGAAATCAAGACACCCGCATGTTTATGAGAGAATGGCACAGTCAGTCTTTGAGGGACACGAAAATCCTAAGAATTCACTCTCTGCGGCTGATTACGAAGCTAACGAACGACGCAAAATCTAACTCATTGAGGGTATCTGGTACATTTACATCAAAAGAGACTCTAGAGATGCTCACAAAAATCTATTTCTCCCCAAGAGGCAGAAACCAATGCAATGGCAGGAATATGACTTCGTGAAATTCATTAACTGACAGCTCTGAATGCTGTATTCATAGATGACATGTAAAACACGAATTTTAGAAATTGAGAGGCTAAAAATTTCAACCCACCATGTTCACTCACAAAAGAATTCACAGGGTCGGCACACTACATTTTACTTTGAAAGAAAAGAAACTTAAAACGAAAGGCTCAAATACTTCTACTCTAGGCATCATTAATCACAACCCATTGGTGCGGAAGGCACCACCAGGGCAGAAGTGTACGGAAAGCTAGAAAAACGCAGCAGTCATGTCACAGGAGCTTCAACGCAGCACAACGGAAATACCGCGAACTCTTACATATTGTGCACTGCTCAAAGTGTTCACCTTTGGGAAGCACAGACGTCTGCAGAAAAAATAGCAAATGCCTTAGCTACCCCACCCCCCAAACGGTCCGTTTCCGACGGTCTCTAAGCTTCATGCATTCAAGTCTCCATGTCTGTAGGACCTTCACCTTCAGCACCAACCCCAGCATCTCCTCCACCTGGAACATCCTGTCGCTCAGTAACGGCAGCACTACTTTCCTCCTCTGCTTCAACCTTAGCCGCTTGGTCATCCTTGCCACCTTCCAACGAATCGATATGCGCCTGAAGTGTCTTCGGGTCAAGGATGACAAACGACTCTCCGATACCGACTATGGCAACTCCACAGTTGCCGCTGCTGAGCTCCTCATCTTGAAGTGATTCCTTCACAGCGTGAAGAGCATGACGAACCAACTCCTCTTTGGAACAGTCCATAAAAGTCTCAAACTTACGTTCCAAATACGTCTTCGCCGCCTGTGACCGGGATCCAATAGCGAACGCCGTGAACTCGAAGTAGTTGCCAGAAGGGCAGTTCTGGTAAAGGTGAGGTCCAGTTTCATCTAGTCCTGCAACTAGAAGACCTACGCCGTAAGGCCGTCTCGATGACCGCTGCGTACACACCTGCAGAAATCGAATTGGCAATCACTTAATAAACATATTACTTTAAAACAGGTACGCTTCAGTGTCTCATAGTTCAAAAAACCACAGATAAACGCAAGCTCGGACGAGGCCTAAAGACGAAGGGGATTTTCTGGACACAATGAGTCGCTCGCGAAACTAAACCCTAACGCCGATTCACGGAACACTCAGACGCTTAATTTGCTTCCATTTGAAAGCATGCATTCGAAATCATAAATGCATCTGAGGGTCACCGCACATAATTAGAGACGCACGATCCAGGCCTACGGGGGGTTTCCACCCCTATTCTGATGAAGCTGTATGTTAACTCCGTATTCTCACTACGCCACTAACTTTGAGGAGCTACATAGAGGAGCTTGAACATTCCGGGGACTGCCATTTCGCGACCACCTCAGGTATGTAATTCCAGGCGCTCTCCATGGCCTTCGCATAGTACCGGCATCTGATATCCGAGGAGCAACAAACCCACTCAGTGACGCGTCCTTCAACCTGGTGCCAAATCCACGTCCACTAATCTCATCGGGACCGCGACTATCATTCGAGTAAGATCCTCGAACCCTAAGCAGGGAACGAACTGGTATACCCTAAATCCTACCATGGTTTTCAGACCCTTCAGAAACCTAATTACTTGAAATGGGAGTACTCGTGATTATACGCGTACGACGCGTGCTCAAAACACCCTGTAGTCTGGCCACATTTGAGCTCAAACCTAGAAGTGAAACCGATCTGAAACAATCAAAGGAGGCGACAAGGCTGCACACATACCTGAGCTTTATCTGCAACTTGGACCACCAACCGGCCAACAGGGAGAGGCGACTCGTAAACAAAATGGTGATTGATGCACTCCGATCGCATGTACCGAGACAAGACACGCCCATCGGCAGTGAGGCCTGCCATGGCAATCCCGATGTGATTATCAATCTTGAACAGCTTTTTCTGATACGCGGAAAGCTCCGACGAGGACTTGTTGACGGTCGCTAGGACCACATGCGTCTTCGACCGCACCCCGATCACGGCGCTGCCCTGCTTCACGGCCTCCATGGCGTACTCCACTTGGTGCAGGCGCCCCGCAGGACTCCATGTCGTCACATCCGTATCGTACTGGTTCCTAAACATCCTTCACACCCCGCAAACCCTATTACCGCCTTGTTCTCGCTCTACAGAGCGCCTCAATCGTTGCAACCAAGCGCAACTTGAAGCTCCTGAAACACTCAACAATCCGAACCGCAAATGGTCTCCTTCTTCTCGCCCCAGTCGCACGAATTGACTTGCGATTCGGTAACAATTCGGCGATGGCAAGCGAGCTGAAGCCTTGATGTTCAAGTTCGAAGCCGAAGCCGAAGCACGGCAAGGCAGACTCGGTGCTTCGAGGGAGGGAGGGCGGGTATAAGTTTGTCCGGTTCTCTTCCCGGGCACCATAATACCCTGCGCTTGGGTCAGATTCGTTGAAAAATAATTCAGAAAATAATTCAATTATGACATGTAATGAAATTTTCAGAAATTATAACGTGTTATAACTGAAAAGTGAAGAAAATATTAATGGAAAACAATATACAAACAAAGGCAGTTGCTATATAAATGTGAAAAATACATAAAATACATAAGTTTACTAAGGTTAGTCTTCCCCACGCCACCCCACCCTCCTTGACTAAGAAAGACCATGTTCATCGAAAGGGATCAAAACTTAACCAATCATTTTGCTAACTTAGTGAGCTATCAAAACTCAGCTACTAATTGAAAGTCATGAAAGATCTGGTATAGTCTTGAGTACTAGTATAAATACCAAAGGTCATGAAATATTCTACATCTTGTGAAATGCAATTTCAGAAATTCTAAATTTAATGAATGAAAAATAATTCAATCCAAAAAGAAATGATTTTGTATGGGGTTTGATGAATTTGATCCTAATGTAAGGTATACAACACGGATTTCGGTCAATAAGTTTTCTATCAAAATTGTGTGGGTATAAGGTAGGAGGTCCATGAATCAACCATCTAAGGGCTGATTTCAATACATTTTCCTTAAAAGACAAGTGGAATTGGCATCTAAACCCTAGTTGTTTCATAATTTTGAAGCTTTGTGGAATTAGTTATGAAATTTTGAAGTTGAAATGGCACAAGGCTCTAAAATTGCCCACCTCCTATATTGTACTATGTTTGTACATTGCCAAAGGCTACAAAAAAAAACATGTACAAATAGAGTACATTTGAGGAGTTGGATGATTTTAGAGCCTATGTGCTTTTTGAATCTCCTACCTTATAAGATACAAAGCTCATTGTAAACTACTTTGTAGTTGCACATATTTGGACTAATCACATATTGAATTTTTGGTCAACTCATATTTAGGGTAGAAATTTGTATTTTAGGTAGTCAAAGCAAAAACATAGATCTTCTTATTGTAGTTCATAGATGGGGACAATTCTTGCAATTTGGGATTCTAATGTGATTGTTTTACTTCTCTATATGGTTCCAATACACATCCAAAAGCACCCCTTTGTACAATTGGCTTGGAAATAGTAGGAAAAAGAAGTATTATTGGAGATTTAGTAAAAAGTTTATGAACTCATGAAGCTCTAGTATACCTGTTGGACAAATTTTTAATGTTTGATTGTTTTGGAATCATAGAAAAGAGTACTTGAGTTGAGCATCATAACAAATATATACATGTTAAATTTAAAATCATAGAACAATTTTGATCTTTTGGATACACTATCTACCATTTAGTGTTGTTCTCCTCTAACTCTGAACGGACAGGGGGTGTAGAAATGAGTGTTTTAGAAGCCACCTTGTGGCCCTATGGTCCTTTATGAAATAATAGAATTACAGTTTGTATATTGTTGGGTAGATTAGTATTTTAATTTCAATTGCTATAAAGACATTTGATTCCATATTGCTTAATTTGTTTGTAACATTGTTTTTTGCTTATTCTTTGACTTGTTGTGGTGCTGCAACAAATATTTGGCTTTCTTCCTAAAGATGCTCATATATATAGTAGATAATTTGTTTAGGCTGTATTCGGCCAATTCTTATAGATTATTATTGGTCTATTCAAGTTCACTAAGCCAAGATTGTTACATTTCAAGTTGGTCAATTTTAAAGAAAATTCTTTTTGTCTCTATCAACAAATTGGAGATGCCCTAGTACTACTATGCAAAGAAGTTCATTGAAGGGAATGAAGACTTTTTTTACCCTCTACCATTCTAAAACACTACCTTCCAAATCTACAATATTATTGATAAGTCTTAAAAACTATAATACTTCCTTCAATAATTGACCTTCTATAGACTCTCCTTTTGAAATTCCTTCTCTAAGCAAAACTAGTCTAATTCTTTGATTTGTACCTCTATCCACATCAACTCCCATGCCTACATCTTATTTTTGAAATTCAAACAATTGTACATTTAGAAGCATTTTAGAAGAAGCATTGTGAGTAATTCCTTGTTGAAGTTGGCTACAATAGCCTTGGTTTACTCAAGTCCCACAAAATTTGAAATATATTGCAAGCACATGTTGCGTGTAACAAGATGCCATCACCAATACATTTTATACTTTTCTTTCATCAAATGAAGATGAAATATACCATGGGTGTAATAATTAGAATACCAACCTTTGCAATCTAGCTCTAAGTCACAGTCTCTAACTTGCAATGGAAGAAGTACAACCTCATAGTGATTGTTGTTAGCTTTCAACTTGATCAAAATGCACATCTCTAATAGTAAACACTACAAGAAACTCAAGTTTTAGGTGAAAAGCCTTGATTTTTCTTGACGGATTTCAGTAGATGTCGAATGCAACAAATCCATGTTTTTATGTCAATATTGATGTTACAATGGATGTTTTTGTTGACAAAAAACATAGATTTGTTGCATTGGACATCCACTAAAATTCATCAAGAAAAAGCAAAGTTTGTCAACTAAAATGAAAGTTTCTTATAGTGAAAGTATCCAACAACAACCAAAATCTTCAACCAAATTTAAGATATATTGTTCAACTACCAAATTTAAGGTATTGGTTACTACTCTTGCAATCAACCACTTAAGACCAAATGCATTAGTAGAAATTTATACTAAAAAATACATTCCAAATGATGGTGTTGTGTTTAAAATAAATTAGAGCTAATACAAAACCATCATTTGGATAGAATATTTTTTAGTGTGAATTTCTACTAACAATGGATTATAAGCTTGTAACTAGAAGAATTTGCATTGATAATGTATATTGATTATTGAATCATATTCTAGAGTCTCTTGAAAGAGAATGCCTTTCCAATTGGATGCAAAACTTGTCTTCACTAGTGTTACGATTACATCGTAATAGCGGGACGGATATACGACGGTTACATGGCTTGGTCAGTTCTAGACTAAGGGCAGTTATCTGTTAGAATTCTTAGTAGCTTTAAGTAACAAACGGAGAAGCTCAGTCTTCACGCAAACCTTCTGTAAACTTCACGATAATGATAAGTCAGACCGATTGAACCATTATCGAATGGCTTGTATCGATTGCATTGTCTGATTGATAATTAGGAAAGGAGATCTATAGGGAGTTCAAAACTGTGACCATTATTCTCCAGATCCCCTGCAAGTCGGTGTCTTATCTTCTGCAAGTCCGTTCTAAACAGAACGTTGACAGGATCCTGATTGTTGCAAGGATCCGTAACAACTAGAGTCCACAATCTCCTACACAATAAATTTGTCTTCAACTCTAGTTAGTCCTATTTTTGCCAATCCTTCTTGTTCTTTTTGTCTTCCTATGTAATGGTCCTCTATAAAGAAGCCTTGACATTTTTCAAAGATACACACTTCATTGATATATACACCATATTTGAATCCATTTGGTATGGGCAAACCTTGCACATGTATTGGCCAAAACAAGTGCCAAATGTTGTTCAATGTTGCTAAACCCAATACCTTACAACTAATAATAATTGATACAAAACTTTCCAACTTCACCAAATTTGTGCCTAGTCTTTAACGTATGCAATGACTAAGAAGAAAATATATGTAGGATTGGTAATTTTTCTTTCATAGAAAACTAACTAGGGCATCCTTTTATAATCTAATTGAAAATTATTTTATTTAACATGAAGGATTTGGGATAGCAGATAACAATGCTAAGAAATTCATAAGAATTTGTGAATCTTCATGAACAAAACTATATTCTTATGGCATCCTAAATGGACTTATACAATAAAATATAAAATTGTTAGTATGTTTTGTTGGTATATAAAACTTAGATATCATCAACATGATGCTAATAGCTAATACACAATAGTATAAAACACAATTTTGAAAATATATTAAGACTTTCCAATGTTTTGTAAGATTGATTTGTTAAATTTTAAATTAGTTGCCCACTTTCTATGTGAAAAACTCACACTACTCATAATCTATACATGAGAAACAACTAACAAAAAAAATTTCTTTTCAAAATGAATTGAATTTATACAAGTTGTAGTAAATGATTGAAATATTAAACTTTGATCAATTCAATGCTCAACTTTAGACAATGCAAATTTGAAATAAAAGAGAGTTAAAGATAACTTCATTTTAAAATATGAATCCCTTCAACCAACAAAGCAAGTCCCAATTGTACTTCTTTTTCCTACTATTTCCAAGCCAATTGTACAAAGGGGTGCTTTTGGATGTGTATTGGAACCATATAGAGAAGTAAAACAATCACATTAGAATCCCAAATTGCAAGAATTGTCCCCATCTATGAACTACAATAAGAAGATCTATGTTTTTGCTTTGACTACCTAAAATACAAATTTCTACCCTAAATATGAGTTGACCAAAAATTCAATATGTGATTAGTCCAAATATGTGCAACTACAAAGTAGTTTACAATGAGCTTTGTATCTTATAAGGTAGGAGATTCAAAAAGCACATAGGCTCTAAAATCATCCAACTCCTCAAATGTACTCTATTTGTACATGTTTTTTTTTGTAGCCTTTGGCAATGTACAAACATAGTACAATATAGGAGGTGGGCAATTTTAGAGCCTTGTGCCATTTCAACTTCAAAATTTCATAACTAATTCCACAAAGCTTCAAAATTATGAAACAACTAGGGTTTAGATGCCAATTCCACTTGTCTTTTAAGGAAAATGTATTGAAATCAGCCCTTAGATGGTTGATTCATGGACCTCCTACCTTATACCCACACAATTTTGATAGAAAACTTATTGACCGAAATCCGTGTTGTATACCTTACATTAGGATCAAATTCATCAAACCCCATACAAAATCATTTCTTTTTGGATTGAATTATTTTTCATTCATTAAATTTAGAATTTCTGAAATTGCATTTCACAAGATGTAGAATATTTCATGACCTTTGGTATTTATACTAGTACTCAAGACTATACCAGATCTTTCATGACTTTCAATTAGTAGCTGAGTTTTGATAGCTCACTAAGTTAGCAAAATGATTGGTTAAGTTTTGATCCCTTTCGATGAACATGGTCTTTCTTAGTCAAGGAGGGTGGGGTGGCGTGGGGAAGACTAACCTTAGTAAACTTATGTATTTTATGTATTTTTCACATTTATATAGCAACTGCCTTTGTTTGTATATTGTTTTCCATTAATATTTTCTTCACTTTTCAGTTATAACACGTTATAATTTCTGAAAATTTCATTACATGTCATAATTGAATTATTTTCTGAATTATTTTTCAACGAATCTGACCCAAGCGCAGGGTATTATGGTGCCCGGGAAGAGAACCGGACAAACTTATACCCGCCCTCCCTCCCTCGAAGCACCGAGTCTGCCTTGCCGTGCTTCGGCTTCGGCTTCGAACTTGAACATCAAGGCTTCAGCTCGCTTGCCATCGCCGAATTGTTACCGAATCGCAAGTCAATTCGTGCGACTGGGGCGAGAAGAAGGAGACCATTTGCGGTTCGGATTGTTGAGTGTTTCAGGAGCTTCAAGTTGCGCTTGGTTGCAACGATTGAGGCGCTCTGTAGAGCGAGAACAAGGCGGTAATAGGGTTTGCGGGGTGTGAAGGATGTTTAGGAACCAGTACGATACGGATGTGACGACATGGAGTCCTGCGGGGCGCCTGCACCAAGTGGAGTACGCCATGGAGGCCGTGAAGCAGGGCAGCGCCGTGATCGGGGTGCGGTCGAAGACGCATGTGGTCCTAGCGACCGTCAACAAGTCCTCGTCGGAGCTTTCCGCGTATCAGAAAAAGCTGTTCAAGATTGATAATCACATCGGGATTGCCATGGCAGGCCTCACTGCCGATGGGCGTGTCTTGTCTCGGTACATGCGATCGGAGTGCATCAATCACCATTTTGTTTACGAGTCGCCTCTCCCTGTTGGCCGGTTGGTGGTCCAAGTTGCAGATAAAGCTCAGGTATGTGTGCAGCCTTGTCGCCTCCTTTGATTGTTTCAGATCGGTTTCACTTCTAGGTTTGAGCTCAAATGTGGCCAGACTACAGGGTGTTTTGAGCACGCGTCGTACGCGTATAATCACGAGTACTCCCATTTCAAGTAATTAGGTTTCTGAAGGGTCTGAAAACCATGGTAGGATTTAGGGTATACCAGTTCGTTCCCTGCTTAGGGTTCGAGGATCTTACTCGAATGATAGTCGCGGTCCCGATGAGATTAGTGGACGTGGATTTGGCACCAGGTTGAAGGACGCGTCACTGAGTGGGTTTGTTGCTCCTCGGATATCAGATGCCGGTACTATGCGAAGGCCATGGAGAGCGCCTGGAATTACATACCTGAGGTGGTCGCGAAATGGCAGTCCCCGGAATGTTCAAGCTCCTCTATGTAGCTCCTCAAAGTTAGTGGCGTAGTGAGAATACGGAGTTAACATACAGCTTCATCAGAATAGGGGTGGAAACCCCCCGTAGGCCTGGATCGTGCGTCTCTAATTATGTGCGGTGACCCTCAGATGCATTTATGATTTCGAATGCATGCTTTCAAATGGAAGCAAATTAAGCGTCTGAGTGTTCCGTGAATCGGCGTTAGGGTTTAGTTTCGCGAGCGACTCATTGTGTCCAGAAAATCCCCTTCGTCTTTAGGCCTCGTCCGAGCTTGCGTTTATCTGTGGTTTTTTGAACTATGAGACACTGAAGCGTACCTGTTTTAAAGTAATATGTTTATTAAGTGATTGCCAATTCGATTTCTGCAGGTGTGTACGCAGCGGTCATCGAGACGGCCTTACGGCGTAGGTCTTCTAGTTGCAGGACTAGATGAAACTGGACCTCACCTTTACCAGAACTGCCCTTCTGGCAACTACTTCGAGTTCACGGCGTTCGCTATTGGATCCCGGTCACAGGCGGCGAAGACGTATTTGGAACGTAAGTTTGAGACTTTTATGGACTGTTCCAAAGAGGAGTTGGTTCGTCATGCTCTTCACGCTGTGAAGGAATCACTTCAAGATGAGGAGCTCAGCAGCGGCAACTGTGGAGTTGCCATAGTCGGTATCGGAGAGTCGTTTGTCATCCTTGACCCGAAGACACTTCAGGCGCATATCGATTCGTTGGAAGGTGGCAAGGATGACCAAGCGGCTAAGGTTGAAGCAGAGGAGGAAAGTAGTGCTGCCGTTACTGAGCGACAGGATGTTCCAGGTGGAGGAGATGCTGGGGTTGGTGCTGAAGGTGAAGGTCCTACAGACATGGAGACTTGAATGCATGAAGCTTAGAGACCGTCGGAAACGGACCGTTTGGGGGGTGGGGTAGCTAAGGCATTTGCTATTTTTTCTGCAGACGTCTGTGCTTCCCAAAGGTGAACACTTTGAGCAGTGCACAATATGTAAGAGTTCGCGGTATTTCCGTTGTGCTGCGTTGAAGCTCCTGTGACATGACTGCTGCGTTTTTCTAGCTTTCCGTACACTTCTGCCCTGGTGGTGCCTTCCGCACCAATGGGTTGTGATTAATGATGCCTAGAGTAGAAGTATTTGAGCCTTTCGTTTTAAGTTTCTTTTCTTTCAAAGTAAAATGTAGTGTGCCGACCCTGTGAATTCTTTTGTGAGTGAACATGGTGGGTTGAAATTTTTAGCCTCTCAATTTCTAAAATTCGTGTTTTACATGTCATCTATGAATACAGCATTCAGAGCTGTCAGTTAATGAATTTCACGAAGTCATATTCCTGCCATTGCATTGGTTTCTGCCTCTTGGGGAGAAATAGATTTTTGTGAGCATCTCTAGAGTCTCTTTTGATGTAAATGTACCAGATACCCTCAATGAGTTAGATTTTGCGTCGTTCGTTAGCTTCGTAATCAGCCGCAGAGAGTGAATTCTTAGGATTTTCGTGTCCCTCAAAGACTGACTGTGCCATTCTCTCATAAACATGCGGGTGTCTTGATTTCCATGTTTAATTCTTGAGCGTGCCCAGCGTGCAGCGCATATTTGCTAAAATTCAGTCCAATCAATCATCTAAAAAAGATCTACATAACTTGAATTGTACGTATTGATAGTAGAGCTATATGGAAAGGGGCACCATATTGTTGAAAAGATTATAATAGATTAATAGTCAAACAAAATCTTTCAGTTTTGAAAAACCATATTTGAGGTGCTAGGGCATTGATGGGTTAAAATTCAATGTTTATTCGTGAAATCACTAAATCGTCTTTTGTAGTTGGGATTCCTTGAATGTGTCGTGTTTTCTACTTTAGACCTCTTCTATTATTAGTCTAGTGAGATTTTTAATTTTTTTTATTGCAAGTGATTGCAAGTGATATGAGATGTTAATGTATGAAACATCACATCATTTAGATTATCTTATACAAAATTTATGAAGAGTCAAATTTTCTTGATAGATGTTCTAAAATCATTTTTTTAAGTAGAAGTGTACATGTTGTAGCCCAAATAATATTTCATTGTTCAAGATAGTCCTTTACTACTTGATGGATTCACTACACTTCATTCGAGCATCACTTGGGTCACAACTAACTAACACTGAATATGCCACACACCCATAATATTAATTTTCATTTCCAACTCATATTGTTTAATCCCACTTTCCAAGACTACTAGCGCACTATTCAGTTGTGACACTGGAGATGTTAGTTGGTAACATGGGGTGGAATTTTCATTTTAATGTGCTTAGACCTATGGTGGCACTACTTACCACTCCCCTAATCACCCTTCAATGTTACTCGACTCTATGCCAGTCTATTGTGTGTTTATTACTTTTTGTACCCAATCTAAATGAGATCACAACTCAGTACACATTGAAAGTTGTCTAATAAAGAATGGAATTTCACCCAACTTATGCCACGGGGCATATACAAAAGTATCTCATGGTGCCTTGTAGGTGGTGGTGAACTAACATTACCAATTTTAAGTCATTGGAATTCACAAGGGGGAGTAAGAAGTGAGACCAACCTCTCCTATAGTACTTTCTATGACATTCAACAATCCCCCCTTGTGAGTCAAAGATTACTTGTTGTCAAAAGCATTGAATTAGAGAGGGTAGCTATCCCTTCAACACTTTCATTATGTTCTGGGTAGCTAACCCCACAATGCCTCATCCCATAGTGCTAATGCCAATCAAGAGCTTCTCACACATGAAGTCATTTTTAAACATTGTAGCTTTGTTGTCAAACATGTATGCAATAGACAAGCATATAAATGCATTGTTTACACAAGTGTTGTGTTTCACCCCCACTAACAAAGGTTGATGCCTTCATCAATTTTTTGCGGCTTTTTGTTTGTATGTTTATTTTGTTCAAACCAATCCACCACTTCTTTTGCATTTGCCATATCCTTGGCATTTACCCAAGTTCCTTCTTTTTCATGATAGCCTCGCTACTTCACTAAGTGTTCTTTACTTGTTTTTTTTTAATGTTTCTACTTTTAAGAATCCCTTCCACCTCATTTTCAAGGTGTTCACTAATTAACTCTAGGAGAAGCTACAATACTTGCTTGTGTTCTAACCTCAAAGTATCTTTATGGTATGGTTTTAGCAATGAAACATGAAAGGTTGAATGCACCTTGATTTCTTGTGGCAATACCAACATGTAGATATCTTCAAACAACCACTTAGCAATGACAAATGGACTTGCATACTTAGCCATGAACGTAGGTGTTAGTCCTTCACGTAATGTGAAGTTCTTCACATTCATCCACACCTTTTGTTCTTCTATGTATTCTACATGGTGTCTCCCATTGTTCATTTGTTTGATATATCATTTTTGTGCCTTATCCAAATGCAACTTGATTTTTTCAAGCATTGCCTCTCTATGAGCAACAAAGTCTTTTACAACTTGGTTCTTTCAAACTCTTATTGCAACCCTCCAAGGCAAAGTCAATAGGCATAAGTGGCTCTACACCATAAGCTACTTTGAATGGCAATTCACTTGTAAGTGCATGCTTGGCTTTGTTATAACTAAACTCAACCAAGGCCAAATACTCAGTCCAATAACTTTGGTCAGCATTCACATAATTCCTAAGGTATTGATTCAAGATCCCATTCATGCTCTCGGTTTGCCCATTTGTTTAAGGATGAACCGTCGTACTAAATGAAAGCTTAATTTTCATTTTTCTAAATAAATGCTTCCAAAATGCATTTGTAAATTTGGGATCTCTATTAGAGACACTGAGCCTAGGCAATCCACTATGCCTCCACTAAGTGTTGAAAAAGAGGGTGGCTGTCTAAAATTCAATTGCCACTCTTGTTGTTGGCGCCATCTTTGCCAACTTGCTAAAACGATCTACCACCACAAAGATGACATCAAACCCTTGTGACTCTAATAAGTTTGTGATGAAGTCCATAGAAATGCATTCCCATAGACCATTTGTAATGGGCAAAGCCTTAAATAATCTAATTTGTTTTTTGTATGAAACTTAGTTGGCTTGACAAATGACACAAGTATTCACATAGCGTACAATGTCGTTCTTCATCTCAAGGCAATAGAACCTTTTAACCACAAAACTTATGGTAGTTTTTTTGCTTCTATGACCTACAAGAGGCTTGCTGTGTTCCTCTTTCAACACTTGCAACCTCAACTTGCCGTTGGAAACATACATCCTCTATATATCCTAAGAATGTCACTTGGGTCTTGAAATTTTCTTTATTTTGCTTTTTGCTCATTTTCATGGATAATTATGGTTAGAAAGATTAGGAAAGTGATTTTATAGGATAATCAAAAGAAATTCCTACACTTATAGATTAATGTTCCCCAAACCCTATAAGTCTTATAAACACTTTTTTCTATTAGTTTTAGAGTCTAATTAAGTGTTTGAGAGTAGTTTCTACCTCTAAAATCAATCATGGTAAAAACACTTTGTTAGATTTCATATAGGATTTGCTAATCAAAGTGCATGCAACAATAATGGCTAAATGTAGCAAAATTAGGATCAATGGCTAACTTCCCTAAAGTCTTACAAGTTCATAGCTAAAGAGTAGGTGAAAATCGCATTCCAAATGCGAAAGAAATTTGTCATCTCATGTAAATTTGCAAGTAAAATCCACGGACTCTATTCACAAATATTTACTAGTAGGAGAATTGGAGAAAGGTGTTTTTAGTATAGAAACATGTTAAGAGTATAATAGTAAAGCCAGATTGCTAAAATTTCTTTGTACAAAAATGATTCTTACAATTTTCAAAGGAATTAAATTGAGGAGGAAATAAATTTACTTCTCTTCTTAAAAGTACAAGTTGGACTTAAAACTTGATACAAAGGATGTAGAGACTTCCTAAAAGTTATCCAAAAAAATTTGTAATTTTCCAAATTATAGAACATGACTCCATCGCAAATCAATCATTTTCACCACGGTTGGAAAAATTCATGGAAATTCTTCTAGTGATGGTTTAATCTCACTAAGAATTAGGATAGTGCATTTAAGTCTAAATAAGTGCCTAATCAAGTTTTGCAATATTCCAACAATGGTAACTACTCGAACCAATGGTGCCGACATGTTTTAACAGAATTTCATAACATTCTGCAAATTGACCATCCAACCATAAACATACAAAGGCCAAATAGGGTCATCTTAGACTCTTTTCATACATTCTTGAACCTTCCGGACAACCATGGCCAATCAAGATTAACAAAAACCACAAACTCTAAAACTTAGGTTTTTCACCTTATTCACTAAGAGGAAAAACACTATCTTTCGTAAGGGGTTTTCACTAGGAAGTTGGGGGATAGAAGGCCCATAGTCTAATTTGAGTCTTTTGAAGCCAATGGTGCATTCCATTTCTCATTTGAAATTTTTCTTCAAAAGATATAAGACAATCAACAGTAGGATAGAATTAGGTGTAAGAAAAGTTAGTATTAGTATTTTTTTATTTACGTAGTTAGTTTTTAGAGTAAAAAGAGGAGGTGGAGGCCTTTAGGAATGTATAAAAGGGCCCCCGTTGACTCCTTTTGCACCCCTTTTTTTCATTTTGTTTGCTTGTTCATTTAAGATCAAACCCCGTTTTCTTGTTTTCGTTCGGCCAGCTTGTGGCCACTTTCTTGCATTCTTGGCATTAGCCAAAATACTTGTTTTTGAATGACTTGGAAGCCATTTTTCTCCCCTATTCCATTAAGTTCTTTTGTATTTGAGCTTACTTTAATGGACGTTGGAGTCTCTTTGAGAAGCTTACTAACCTTTACTTTTTGAAGCCATTCTTGAAGTTTGATCATTCCTAAGTTTGTTGTATTAACCCCAAGGACATTCACACCAAATTTTGGCAATGTTGTTAGTGTGAATCCTTTAGAGTTTGCTTTATTGTATTTTCAAGTTTTTCATCTACTAATTTTGTTCTTACAGAGCTTCTTGTGTGTGGATTTCCAACCATTGATTTGAGAAAAATCCCCCTAAAGCCTTGACGTAGGAATACATGGTCCAAAAGTATTGTTTAATTTATTTGGAGAGATCTTGGGTTAGATCTAAGACTCTTGTTTTCCCACGTGGAACAAAACTCTTGCAAAATCTTGTTAGAATTTGAAGTTGATCTTTCTAATTGGCAAAGCCATCACTAATTTTTAAAAAGATTTTATACTAACAATTTGTCAATTTCTCTAAAAATGCTAAAAATTTGGGGCTAACACCCCGACCGATGAAGCTTTGCTCCTAGTAAAAATCCCTTTTTGTTTATTTAAAGGATCCCCATTAGGAGACTCAGGTTTTGGTATAAATATTAAATTTTGCCAAACAACCACAAGGTCCTTCCGTGAAGGCTAGACCGTAAGATCAGACCATGAAAGCCAGATCATGAAGGCCAATAGTACTCATTAGTTGACAAGTGGTCTTCCATCTAGTAGGTACTGAATTGGAACCAATTGCTTAATTGACCATTGCCATTTGTTCACATACCATTTGGATATAAAAAAATCAAACTCAAGGATGATGCCTAAAGGCCTCTAATTTTGAGTTTTATTTGAATTTTCAAAAATCTAGAGTTAAGCCTAAGAGAGTAGTTTCTCCAAAAAAATTCAGATTTTCTCAAGTCCAAAGAGAATGAAGAGTTCCAAAGTCATCCAAGGAATAGAAGTCCCAAAATTTCAGATTTTCTTAAGCCTAAAGTGAACCAAAAATTCAGAGTTAAAACCAAAGAGTAGAAGTCTCAAAAATTCAGATTTTCTTAAGTTTAGAGTGAACCAAAAGTTCAAAAGTCATCCAGGGAGTAGAAGTCCATCAGGAAAGTAATCCCTATTGAAACAATACTGCTACAGAGGGTTAACAATATAGTATTGAAAGTGTATTGTTGCAATATAAAAGTAGTATTGCAACAATGTAGTTTCAATAGAAATGCAATGTTTCCACTGAAATTATATTGTTGCAATACTGCTTTTGTATTGCAACAAGACACTTTCAGTACTATATTGTGAAAGGAAGAAAATCATTGAAACAATATTGCAACAATACTAAAAGAGAGGGGAGATTAGTTCCAAAGCGATCCAAAAATCCCAAAATTCATCCACGAAGTGGAGTTTTTAAGAAATTCAGATTTCCTCAAAGTCTAGAGTGAATCCAAGAGCTACCAGACCAACTAGAGAGTGTGAGAAAGAAAGTTATAAGAGAAATTCAGATTTCTCAAATCTGAGGTGGCCACATCGAGTGACTAAGAGTGAGTGGAGGGTGTTTAAATTTCCAAATTGTGAAAGTCAACTAGCGTTGACTGAGGCCAGAGGCATCCAAGAGGTCCAGTTCAAGGTCCAGAGAGCTTAATTGCAAGAAATCAAGTGAAGCTTTACCATTTTGCAATTATTAAAGCTCACGACTTCATGTACAAAAACCCACAAAAACAAGTGGAAGTGAAGAAAGCAAGACATTAGTATGAAGGCTTGGGTGAAGGAGGTCTATTCATTGAAGAATTTTTTGAATTCATTAACCAAGGTTTGACTTAAATTAGGACAAAGGAATATCAACAAAATCAAGAATAGTTGACTTTCAAACATTCTACAAGTTAGTTAGTAGTTAGTGGATGCCAAATCCCTTTGTCTCCACATGTTTGTTTGAATTCTAAACAAATTGGAAGCATTTGGCAATTAGAAGGTGATTAGATTATATCGATTTTATTCTCAAAAAATATCTACAAAAGAAAAAGAGGACATTTAAAAGAAAGTGGGAGGATAAAGAGCAAAGAACTGATCGAAGGACAAAGCATTAGGATGTCTCCAACCCCCGATAGGAGTCCACAAAAAATTAACATTATGCCACAAAATGTTGAAGATGGAGTTGGAGCGCGCAACAGACAACATGGCGGCAACATCTAAGAAAGATGGCATTGATGTTGAGGTCAGTAATTGAATTTTCTTTCAATTCTTGCAATTTTTCTAAAAATATTAGATTAGAGTTTGACTTTTGAATCCCAAATTAAGATTAGAGTAACCCATAGGAGATTGAAAATTCAATTAGTAGATTTTAAATAGTCAAACTACCTTTTATTAGTCAAAAAATTACCGTAGTACTTTTTAAAGGATTTTTACCACAATAGTTAAAGAAAATTATCAAAATTTATCCTTAGATGAAATGTAGATAAAAGTCAATGAAAGTGAGAACATCATCCAAAGAATCTTTTAGGAAATCTTTTACGAGTCTTAGAATCTAGAGTCAAAAAGGAGTCAAAAAATAAAAGCAAAAGTCATTTTAAAATTCTACAACAAAAAAAAGAATTTCGGAAGAATTTTGATGAACTAGTCAACGGTTGAAATTCATTTGTAAATAAAATTTTATCAAGGAGGTTAAAAGAAAGAAGTTTTTATCCTTTAAAAAGATTAGAAGTAGAACTTAAAAAGGTAAAATCAAAATTATACTAGAAGTAAAAATAAAATCCAAAATTACCTAAAGTAGTAAGAACAATTAAGAATTTATCAACTAGGTTAGGCTTAAAGATAATTGACAGATAAATTAAATGTAGAATCTTAAAAAAATATTCTCAAGATTTCAAAACTAGTTTAACCATAAGAATTGAAATAATATCAAACAAATTAGAGTGGAATGAAATTCTAAAGAAAAGTAAGTGAGATTTGAATGAAAGTCAACCAAAATTGACCAAACCAAGCCAAAATCACAATCTAGGTAGAATTCTTAAAATAAAAAACAATCCAAAAATTTGCATTCAATTTTGATAGTTATAATCTTAGAAATCAACAAATGAAGTTTTAGACATTAGATTTAGAACCAAACTTCATCCACAATTATTTGCTAAGGATTTAGGTCAAAATTAGACTTCTTTATCATTTTGGAAAGGGCAAAACAAACCCTACAACTTATTCTACTTTAATTTTTTATTTGACTAATCTCACTAACCTTGCGTTTTGGTTGTTGTCGCCAAACTTTGATTTTAGGTACTTGATTTGAGTAGTCATTGACATTAGGAAAGTTCAAAGTAGGAATAGTAAAAAACTCCATTGCTTGAAAGGCAGCTTGTTGCTATTGATTGTCTCACCCATAGAATTTAGATTAACATAGAATTTGGTTGTGCATGTTTGGTCTAAAGGGTAGAGATCAAAACACTCACACCTTGTTTGAAGCTGATGTTGTTGAGAGCGTGGCATTGTTAGAAATCAAACTCCCACCATTCATCTTTGATATAATGATGTATCTTCCCTACCATCTAGCTAAGGAATTGGACTTGTGTGGACCAGTTAGTGCCAAATGGATGTATCTTGTGGAGTAGTATATGAAAGTATTTAAGAACTACATTCACAATTTTATCCAACCACAGGTGTACATGGCAGTGGGATACTTGAAAGACAAATGCATCGGATTTCTTATGGAGTATTTGTAGAGTTTTGAGCACACTCAAAGATGTGTGTGGGATGATGATGAAGACTATCAGGATGCTGAGGAGGTGTTGTAAGGTGCTGCGAAGGAATTCACGATGACTCTTGTACTACAAGACTTAACACACCAATATGTACTAAGAATGCAAGTGTTATAAAGATTTTTATGCATAAATCTTTCCTTAAATACTTGAATGCTTTTGGAGTTTAGGTAATTGTGATCAAGCACTTCCAATTCTTCTATAATATACCTAGAAGGTAGTCTCATAAGTTGTCATAGTAGTGAAGACCCGTGGACTACTTTAGTAGGGTTTCTAATGATTTCTAGTCGCAAAGATGTTGCAAGAAAGTAACGTCGTAGTCACACAAAAGTGAGAAGTATTAAAATGAGAGTTTGTGGCGATTGCCTTGAGTCATTGGAAAGTCAAGGCATTATGTTGACTTTTTGGTAGCATCATGTCACACATGTTTGTGTCATAGGAGTAGATGACGGTCTTTCTTTTTTATGTCTTGTGGTTAATATTATAATTAGATGGGTGTAATGGTAGGAAATTGAGGATTGAATAGAATGCTTGCCTATCCATTCTAGTGTCAGTGGACTAGATGGCCAATGCCTCCAACAAGCTAATATGCATATGTGGAATCTAGAGGAACGAGACCAACTACTACTAAACGTGAAGCCATTGTAGAGAGCCACAAGGTACTCTCAGATCACAACATTTGGTAACCATTTCCGAGTAGATGAATCAAGTAGTACAAAATTGAAAAGCTACAATAATAGAGTGGCTTCAAGCTTAAAATTACCTACAAGGAATGTTGAGGACGTGTCCATCAACTACGTTGGTGTGGGCAATGATATTTTGTTGTTGGATTACAAAGGGCTACATACACAAATCATTCTACTACAATGTGAGTAGATGAAGCCATGAGATAGTTGGAGGAATGCAATACATACATAAGATGATGTTGATTTCTTGATTGTGAACTTTTGATACAAGTTAGCTTACATGGTAAATCCCTTCATTTTTCCCAGCCAAGCAATGCAAGTTTTCTTTTTGGATGTTATAGAGAAACCTGGATGGAAGGTTGTGCTATAGAAAGAAACAAGAGCATGGCGTTTTCATCCACATAATCATGGAGAGCACTGACCTAATTGCTCTACAAAACTTGTCAAGTCCCCCATGTGCAGTGAATCTTGTCGGAGTCATAGAATTGTTGGAGGAAGACAATTGTTAGCACATGATCATTACTAGTCATGTCACAGTGGCGCTGACTCTACAATTTGGTGGAATAGTCTTCGGCCAATCGTGCCATGGGTGCAAAAAGTATTAGCTCACGGATCTCTTAGTATATGGGAGTGTTGTCTTTTAAGAGATTTGAATTGAAAACTAAGACCCCATTTTCCAACGATTGTGCCATGTGAATTGTCCAAGTGAACCTCTCCCTTCACTTCTATTTGCTCTCCACAAGCATTAAAATCTACCTTTTTCTATAGATGTCCACGTCATCAAATTCTCATCCTCATGTAAAAAGGACTACTAACAAGGACAAATAGTTGTAAGTTCGTTTGTAAGTTGCATTCCTAGAAAAGCCATGCTGAAGTTGTCTTTCATTGAAGTGAGCAGCCACCTTGTCGTGACTTGTAAATGATTGGCTTCTATATCTTCTACAGCCACCCAAGTCCGTTTGCTAGCGTGCCCCACAACCACGGACCTTAAATCCATTAGAAAATCCATGTAAGAACTACCGAAGTCCCTCACAATTGATTCCAAAGACCAATGAGTCATTCCTAAGTAACCTTGAAGTGATGCTGACTCGCATAATATCACTATGGTTTCTCCTAAGCCTAAAACAAACAAACCTTGGACATACGAACTTAGCCTCTATCCATTTTTCATCCATTGTTCATTTTACAGTCACGGATACCATTACATTGCAACTACACCAACATAAAAAAAAATTTCCTTGTACAATTACAAAAGGAGAGTCATTTGGCAGTTGGCCTCAGAGGGGTGTAAATGACCTCAAAATTGATTGAATGAGTGAAAATCTAGATTTTTTTATAAATTTTTGATTGAGTGGATATTTTGAAAGTATTATATGAAATATCTTTCTTTTGAAAATTTGAAAATTTGAAAATACTGTATATAACATTCTTGTTTTATTCCATATTTCTTATGCATTTAATCTAATTTTATTTATAATTTTTGAAATTAGAAACTTGTTAGAATTTTATATTTTCTGTCACTTCATTAATGCATTGTAAATTTTATTTTAAGAAATAAAATAAAAATGTAGCTTTGTTTTGTAGTATACAATTTCTAAAAGAATTTTTGTGTTGTTAAGGTATTGGTGCACTTATTTAGTATATATCAACAATATGGATTATATAGGTACTAAATTATTAAACTATTCAAAAACCATTGTGGAAAATTTTAAAACTAAAAAGATTAATGAATTATACCAATACTAATTCATAGATATAAAAAAAACATTGAATTTATAGCCTTATACCTTAGAAACATGTGACACTTGAACCAAGGCCAGGAAAATCAAAATTTCTAAATATTTTTATTAGAAAGGGTCTCAACATCACTAATTGAAATTCTTCTTATTTTATTTTTTCTTGATTTGACTCTAGTTAAAATGCCCCCAATAAAACTCATTATATTATTTCTATGCTTTGTTTCTTTATAGTTTGTTCAAAGTCATTTTTGGATTGGTAGTTACTACCACTTTTCAATGCATTGTGTGACACTTTTGTGTCTCAATACACTAAATTTTTAAAATTTTAATTTCCTCCCCACTTTCTTCCTCTTATAATTTTCAAAAACCAACTTGTTTGATAATCAATATGGGACAATTCATCCCATATTCATATCCGGTATCCATATTCAATATACATTTGTACGTGGTATTGTATCTATATACAATACACATTTATATGCGGTACTATATCCATATCCAATATCCATATTTAATATTCAATATTTATATCCAGTATTTGTATGCGATACTATATCCATATCTAGTATATTATATTTGGATGGCTCAAATTAAATTTCACAAGATCAACGACTTGTGATTTTGAGAAATCAATGGCAATTTTGAAGGTAAGCATTTTAAGAAAAAAAAATCAGCAGTTTATAAATTTTTTGAGAGAGGGGGCAACTAAAGTAAATCGGGGTGGTACGCCTGTTTTCAGTGCATTGTTAAAGTAACTACATCTAAATAAACAATTCAATATAGTTCCTATTATTATATTGAATTTTTTGGGGATCCTAGTAGTAGTTTAAAAAATATTTTAGATTTTCTTAGAATGCACTTTTTGAACACCATATAAATATTCATAGTACTGAAAATAGGCGTTTCTAAAATTGACCTTACATTCTTGAGCATGAATAGTGGGAGTACATTTTAAAGCAAGAATTTGTAGGGGTTGATTTAAAAAAGGGGTTGAAATTAAGTGTAGTTACCATAAATACAATTAGATTGACGATGCCTCTTGTAATGCAACAAACAACAAAAGAATTATAAATCAAGTTGCATATGGACATTGAAAAAATTAATAGGATTAACAAAAAGATTGATGAAAAATAAACAAATGAAAATGTGACACATGAAATCATGACATGGTTGCATTTAATACAAATAAAGAAACTAGAAATTTGCACCAAACTATCTCATCTGAATTATAACTTATGGTAATTATACCTAAAATCAATTGAATAAGCTCTATAGTATAACAAGTGTGCTCTAGAAAATGAATAACATTTTTTGCACATTGCTTAAGGACTATGAATCAAATTGCAAGTGGTTCCATAATTTTTGGATGAGTTGCAAATTAATTACAAATTTTCAAAGATTCAAGGTTTAGGGTGCTAAAAGTGTCATGTAGGTGATGCCAAAATGAATTTGATACACACGGAGATATAACAATAGAGAGTAGTTAAAACAACAACAAGTGCACCCAAAATTGACCACTTGTTTAGTTGCCACCTCCATGATTCTATTAATAGAGTTGCACTCTACTCAAGATTCATTTAACATTTGCCCTTGTCATGTACATCATTTTGGAAATCCTCCTTATTAATTTTCCCTTCAAAAGTAGGGACCAATTCTAAGGAGCGGTTCATTTTAGGTGTAGTTACCTTACTACTTTATATTGCTGTTGATGAAATAAGAATATAAATGGGACGAGGCCCAATCTACATAATGGATAACCAACCAGATCGTCCCGTGTGTCAGCCTGGTACTTGATGAATGAAAAACGCCTCTTTCCGTGGTTCGACGAGTTTCATGGATGACATTCCGACTCTGGCAACAAAGGCCCACGCCAATCTGTGGACGCGATGCGATTGTTTCCTCGGATAAGACTCCAACGAATATAGCAGGCCACAGATTGAGCACTAAAATATCGACAAATGAAAATCAGCATCCTCGGATGAATGCGCGCAGGAAAATCAGAAATGGATGAATGATAAACCGTGGATGGAACAAGAACAACTGAATCAATTCCTCCCATGCAGGTTGTCTGGGCCCGGCACGTAAAGTTTGAAGTGTTTTTCTTGCTTCTCTGTGTATCAAAGAAAAAGTCAAATCTTTGGAAAGACTTTTTTTTATAAATAATACATCCAGCAAGAGGGTCTACATTTGATGCCTGTCACCAACATGTGAGTTCTCCTCATGCGTCCATTTGGGTGTTACATAGATTTTGTCCTAAGACCAACGGAGTACTGCGGTGTGAACATTTCAACATACCAAAGCCAAAGTGGACTCCACTTTCATATGTTCATAAAAAGCACCCAAGTCGGTCACTCAATAATCTCTCTCAAATGGTGAACCGTACCACACGAACTCAATCACAGCCCAACTGAACTAAGTGAACGACTAAGTACTCTCATCCAAATACGTTCATCCAGCACACATGACTGGAAGGGGTGGGATTGTGTACTTTGCACGGCCGGCACACAGATGGCGTGCGATGAACAATCTCAGTCGCTCTGCCGACTCGGAACAAGAAAAAATCATTCATCCGGGAGACGGAAGAGCTTGTGAAGGAGGCCGGGGACCCGGGGCTAATCCGAGGTGGCTGTGCCATCGTGGCGAGCACCAACGGGGCGGGGCACCTGGCCTGGCTATGGCGTCAGCCAGTTGAGGGATCCCTTCGCCTCTCGCTACGACTTCAGTTGTGTTCATGGCTATGGCGATGGTGCTTTCTGGGAGCACGAAGCCGTAGACGGTAGCGTAGGTCAGTAGATCTGCGTCAGCCTGATTATAAGGAAACCTTGCGTTTCCATTTTAAGTACCAAATCCTGTTCAGAGTATAAGCGTCGTTCAGTTGCATGCGATGGTGTGGTAGGATGCAGTTGGATGGTTTGCCGGCGCGCCTGTTGTCTGTTGCGTTCGAGGTGAGCAAACGGGAGCGTTCAGTTTTGCAAATGTGATATGGTTTTGGAGTAGCGTAATTCTTCAGTGGTTTTTTCGTGCTCTTGAACGTGTTTATCGTTTCTTACGCCTTTTGGCGTTGGCTTACGCGGGGATTCGAGAAAGATTGTGCTTGACGCAACCTTTTGTGGAGCGTTAAGTGTACGTTAGCGCAGGAAGAGAAGGACTGAAGTAGCAAAATGATGTGGTTTCAGAGAATTTGTGCAATGTATCTGCGGTGGGAGTGTGCAGGGAGGGAATTGGAATTGTCGTTTCGGTTCTTGGTGTGTTCCAGTGCGACTTTGCGTTAGAATTTTTTCTTGTTCTTTGGTGAGTCTTTGTGAGAGGGATATTTTTAGTGATCTTGTGATATGTAGGGAGGAACATGACAGGGACTACCTGTAGTGAGACGCGCTGCTGGAAGAAGACATGGAGGTAAAAAGATTGCGGTGGTACCGACGCTGGAGACTGGAACGGGTGGTTGTCGTAATCTGATAAGCTACTTGTTTATACCTCTTTTGGGAGTACCTGTCAGATGACTCTCACTTTGTCACAGTGCGACTAGAGAAATCGCTTCCGATTGCAGCGTATCGAAGGTGTGTGACTATGTTGTGCTTATGGTTTTTCTGTGCACAGCTTTGACAGTGAGCTTTGTACTTTCTGAAATTAAGTCACGAAGTGACAAGACCTTGAAAAATGTAAAGAGGTGTACTGTGCGTGGATGTTTGAAATGACACCGTTTCATTGCTACACAGGATTTGTCACATTTTTCTCAATTTTGCCTATGCAGACGATTAGTTGTTTAGTGCCACTTTATCTTCGAGATTCGCTATGTTATTTCTCACGAGGTCTTTGAGAACTTCTTGCATTAAATTGAAAATGGGAGTGTTTTTGATGACAGGCGAAGAGCCTCATTTGCATAAGTATTTGTCAAGTAGTGGGAAGACTCTATGGCGGCTGCAGAAGCGCGCGCTGTCTGGCAGCGCACGGCCGCAAACCGCGCCGCCCAGGAAGATGTGGTCAAAGCTCCCAAATTAGCGCACTGTCCTTCTCTGAAGAAACAAGACTCTCACGCGTATTACCTTGGCAATAGTTGGGGTTCTATGGATACGAAAGTCGACTTGCCACGGCAGATTAACTCAAGCACTCACCGTGATTACCGATCTGAGTATTTTGGAACAGAAGATGTCCTTGGATCGCGGTTCAAGCCAGGTTTACAAGCCCTTGCCGCAGAGCGAGACAACACGAAGAGTGGGATCCCAGGTTTGTGCCATCTATAGTCCACATCTGCATCTTTGTCTTAGTTCGGCCTTACAGCATTTTCTCTCTTCCTGGTTACATTGATGTATCTGCGCTCACAGTGCCGAATATCTCCTACTCTTGAGCTCTTGGGCCTCTGAGGTCTTACCAGTGGTTTTGTTTTGCTGGATGTACGAACATCGCTGATAGTTAGGGTAGTCCTTTTCGCTTAGACCTTGGGTATTCCTAGTATCACAATTTATTATAGGTGTAAGTGGCAGTCCTCGAGAATATCAAACTTACAACCTTGAGTGAGTTCTTTGATTAGACCTGTGCTGGAAGTGTAAGTTGATTAAGGTGTCGGAAGTGTCATTGAATTCATTCTTATCGGAGTTGAATGCCACAGGTTACATGGGTGTGCCATCCGAGTATTCAGTTGGCAATGAAGTTGACCTTGGGTGGCAGTTTGTTTTGGATCCAAAGCCTAAACTAGGTTATGCATCTGAAATCGAAGTGCTTGACAAGAAAGTTGAAGAAGCCAATATTGCAGCTAGTCTAATTGAAGAAGATGGTGAAGCAGCACCTACAGATAATGGTGAGACAATTGACCTCAGCATTATGGCACAAGCGATTTTGACGAAAACTGTTCCTGAATACCCCGATCAATCTTCCATCTCCAGCTTGGAAGCTGAGGGCATATCTAAAAAATCAGAAAGCATGACCATACATCGAAAGAAGGAAGTGGATTACCTAATGACTGAGCAGTCCACATGGTCATCATCAAATAGTCCGTCTTCAAAAGCAGGAAGTTCGTGGCGCACAGCAGATAAGGAAGCTTTGGCGGTCCTAGTTGCACAGAGGACTTCAGAAAAGCTTGAAAACTGTGATCTTCCAACCCCGCGGTCAGGATTTAAGTGTAAGACCTCTCTGGACAGTTGGGACATGCTGGAGGAAAGTCCTCTTGATGTTTCGAGGTCTTTGGATCGCGATTTCCTTGCTTCTGTATATAAGGATGGTGAGCTCTCTCTTCCTGAAAATTTGGGTCTACAGACCAACGCTACGTACAGCAGACCGGAGCCTAATCCTACAGCAATCCGTCCGACACCTACCGAGCCTGTCAACATCTCCGTGGGTCCTAGTATGCCGGCCCATCCCCATCTTTCGAAAAGTTACAGGTATGTCATAAACTCATAATGTGTCCGTATTGATTTGATTTGTGAGGACCATGTGAAATATAGTTCGCGACGCTTATACAATCGCAGCTTTTACTTCAGAACTTCATGCCGCTGCAAACAGGGAGAACGGAATTCTTTGATATCTATGCAGGCTACTCATCAATAGTCCATAGTTTTAAATGTCTTACTGTAGCCCATAGTCTTGCGAAAGTTGGACAAGGATTTGGAATGCTGTCTGTGTCCGTGAACCTCTTACTATCTACAAGTTTCATGATTTCGCACCTTAACCACTAAGCGCTCCGACATCCATATTCTGGATGATGAACATAGTGCTTCAGACCAATGTTTCGTCCAAATCTTTCTCGTGCATCCAATGCATTACTTGAATCTTTAAAAGATAACCCTTCTATATGACCAATTTGATGTTCTTGAGGTAAAAGATATATCTGTACAAAGACACAAGCAAAAATGTACAAAACTTCCAGAAGGCATTGTAAGGTCAATGAGTTTCATGTTCGTTTTGTGCAATGTATAATAATGGAGCTCGTGGTTAATTAATTATTTGAAGTTTGGATAAACAACAGCGCTGACAACAGAAATACAAGCTGGAGTGGCGGTGGGCGAGGGTCTGGAAGTTTTTCAAGTAAAGGCTCGAGTCCTTTAGTGGAAGCGTTATGCCACTCACAAACTCGAGCTAGAGAAGCCGGACAGAAAGTTGAGGAAGTTACGAAAGAGTGCAAAAGACTGTCGGACTTGTTTTTCCGGGAAGCTTCTTTGTCTCTTACATATCGCCACTGGGTATGTTCTTTGCAATCGGAAAATGCGTGGCTCAAAATGTGTCTTAAAAACCATCAAGGGGCTATATGGCTGAAGCATAGTTTCCCGTCAGCTTCTGCCGTTCTCGAGCATCTTTCGAAGAATCCTTGGAGGCACTTCAAGAAGGAGAACATTCATCGCCAGATGCTAAAGCACTTCTCCAGTATTTGGCGTTCCCGTGACCCGACCGCGATTGCAAAAAATGCTCACGATGACACGAGTATCATTTTGGGTTGCACCATTGGCTTCGCGTTTGTGCTTGGTCTCACCCTAGCTGGTGCTGGACTTGTGTTGGGCTGGAGGATGGGGTGGATAATTCTTCCTTGTTAAGGTGCTCTTCTCAGGTTTATGAAGGCTTGTTTTTTTATTGTCAGTTTGATCAAAGTTGATAGGATCTACAGTAATAGCATATTACCAATCGAATCAGATTTGATTAATGTAAATTTTTGTGATGTCTTCAGCTTGAACATTGGTATAGTCCGATTTCTTAGAGTCACTAAGTTTCAAGTATTGTATAGGAATCTCAGTGAAGTATAGTTCCTGCTTTTAGGTTGAGGTTTGGAAGGTCTTGTCACGTTGGATACAATTTGCTGTGTTTTCTTAGTCGATTTCAAGCTACTTATGAATTAGATGTACATTATGAACCATGTAGCCATTGCTGATTTTTTGGAACAGCTTGCAATGTAATGTTGTGACAATTTGCATGACATATTTGAATGTTCAAGGATCTCTTCTAGAAGTGTAGAAGGTTATGGTAGTTCCTCTAGAAGGGTACATGGAAGTTTGATTGTTTCAATTTAACGTCATTCTATAAGCTTTGCTAGTTTTTTCCTTACGATAAAGGAACTGTTGAATAGTAGAATCTTGTCCTGGTTATCTTATACATTTACTTTGGAGATTTAAAAATTGACAGTCGTAATTGATGAATGCACCTTGAGAGGTTAGCTTAATACATGTGAATGTTTCCATTCATAATTAAGACCAATGCTTTATGTACTTTCAGTGGAATTGTTGTGTGATATTTGAAATGAGGCCTCATGTCCTCAGTCGACTTTTTAGAGAAACTTATTCATTGCTGGGTTTGATTGATTATAACTTGTTTCTTCATGACAGATAGCTGATCAGGTTGTATGGAGGGTGTCAACATGCGGGTGCCAGTGACTAGGATGATTCTGTTCAGATCCAATAATCTACCCAACATATGTTTGCAGTTGCTTTTTTTCAGATTTTCTTCTACTATTAGTGGGTTCTATATGCTCTTAGCCCAGCCATGGCGAGTTCTTGTGAAAATTAATTCTCACTGAGCAGGTAACCAGCTGGCCTTTAAGGTTATTCTTTCATTTCATAGTACTACCCTAATGTTTTTCACTCGCAAGGTAATCATTAGGTGGAAGGGTAATGGTTGTCTTGCCAGTGGATTGCAGATGAGCCGCTGATGACGTATCCTACAAAGTGTGTGTAGAGCCTGCTATTGCCGTGAAGTAATCTTTAAGTTCCGCACACCATGCTGAGGTTGGATTTGTCCGACTAGGCAACTTCATGGTACAGAGGCTAGTGGGCCGCACTATATTTGGTTTACAAACTTTTCTGATCAAGCAAACGTCCTAGATGAAATTCAATGCTCTTAAGTAGGTAGTCGTTTATGTGGTATAGCTCTCTATGAACAAAAAGAACAGCTTCGCCGTTTTTATCATGTGGCTCCCATATTCCTCATAATTATTCCCTTTTAGAAATGAATGGGAGTCCCAAACGATTGTTCCAAGGCCTGGACTTGTTAATGAATCTGGTTTTACAAGAACGATGGAGCGTCCTTACGGTGGAGGTAGGGGTGCAGTTTGGTGTTTCAGCAGTACCATGGTCAAATCTCAGCAGTCGTGTACTTAAATGAGAATTCGAGAGTCTGGTGATTAGGAGTGAGCAAGGTATGCTTACTCAAAAATGTGCATGAGTTACAATGTCACATCAAATTTAGGCACCCTGCAAATAGATTCATCTTCTCAAAATCCTCTATTGACAATGGGGCATTCTGCAGAGTGATTAAACCTACAAATTTATATCAAGGAACCACCAGAATTGTGCGGAGGCCATCTCCTCTGCACCTATACAGCAGTTGGTTGGTGGACAATGTGGTCAGCCTCGTACCGTGCAAGGTAAGTTCGTGCTTCTTCTTCGGTAGCAGGTAGCACACGACGCACAGCACGATGCACACCAGGTTCCATGCACTCCGGATCAAGAGAGAATGTGAAGTAAAATGTATTCGATACCTGCCAATAGGAAAATCACAGCAGTTCAGGGAAACTCAATATTAAATATAACAAAAGGGAGATGGGACGTACACAAAGGCTCCTAGAGCTTATCCAAAACGAACAGGCTCTTAAGGTGACGTGAATACTACCTCGCTGGACCTCTGCTCCGGTCGAGTCACATGCGCAATCACTTCAATATGGATGCGTGGTTGCTCCAGATTCTCTGTTTCGGTGTACAGTACACAGGATTTGAGTCGGAGGAAGTCCCCAACATCAACCTGCAGATTGGACAATCCAAAAGCATGGTCAGGATGATGAAGCAAAGCGAGATTGCTGCAGGCACAGAGGGCATGCTTATCCCTACAGAACCAAGAAGCCCAAATAAGACTTCATAGTATATTTAGCAGCTGTCAAGGTTAATCATATGAAGACCACTCTCAGTTGTCCAATTTTGTTAATTTTACAACCAACACGTGCAAAGTTCTGCACTGATTCTAGTGATATAAAATTTGGGCCCATCTGAATTATATTACACTCAGAACTCTTCAATCCAACCCTCTATGTAATGACATTCTGGAGTATCCTGCACACTTGCACACTAGAATTGCCTGTAGCACACTTGTCTCACATTCTAACTATTTGACTTGTGATATGACCGTCTCCCAAGCAGTCAGAATAAGGGGTAGAGTGTACTCAATCAATCCAATTGGTGGAAGTGTAACCATGAATCCGTGGTCCTCAGGGGTCAACACTGCGGCTATTCGTCAAGCCACAGAAATTGTGTCTGAGTTGAAAAATACCTCGCAAGCGGTAACATGAATGCTTACCGGTCGTCTGAAATCCACATGATCAACTTCCAAGAACAAAGGTCGGATGCCACCGAAGACATACGCAGTTGAAAAAGCAATTTCAAAAGCCCTCCGCATCAGAAACCCTCCAAAAATACGGCCATGCATGTTCCGCTGCTGGGGTTGGCAGATGATGGAATTCTCCAACCTGGTGTCTCTCATCAGAATACTGTTCCGGTCGGCCAGTGCTGGCATCTCACAGACGACCCGCCCCTAGTATCACAAGCAAGCAATGGCACGACTGAATGAATAGGGGGCAGATTTCAATCGACACTGCAATGAAATATAAGCATGCAACAATAATCTTTGACGTGTATAGCGGTCACCACACCTCTCTTAATACTTGGGTGAGACGGTCGTTGTACTGCTTCGAGAACGGAGAAGAAGAACCATCTTGATGCTCCAGTCGAAGCTTCTTGCGATGGGCATCACGAGCACTACCCATTGCAAACAGCTGTTTCTCTTCTTCGGTTTGTGGCACCAAGTAATTCACAGATGCAGCCTTTTGTGTTTTCCAGTCCCTGGCCACGAATGTGAAATTTGCAATCAACGCCACGTCCTCCTTCTCCATCACCTCTGCTTGCAAGCACAAATTTGATCATCTGGATAAACCCAGGGCTAGCTGGTAAATTGCAAACAGAAAGAGCAAACCATTTGCAGCTTTTTGAGAAGCATACAGATATCCTAATGTTATAATTTATTTGCATGATCATGAGCCTGCTTAACCCAGAAGTGCCGTGCAAGACATATAAGTCCCATTCATCACATTCACCCACTAGTTTCATCCAACAGAAGCTACTTAGAAGGCATACTGAGTATTGCCAAACTCAATAATGAGTTGTCTTTCTACTAGTGCTTTTTGAAGCACCAATGAAATATCCAAAACCACACGTATGTCCATAATTTTCTTCGTTAACAAAATTACAAATTTAAAGACTTTGAACACATTAAACGATCACTTTTTGAATGTTCTAACAGGTCGGTAAGATTAATTTTGTGAGCAAAGAAGAATTGTTGGAAACGCACCTCGAACTGGTTGAATGACTTCCATACGAATCTCCATGGACGATCGTCCAACCCAAGCCACAGCGCCAGCCAATTTAAGATCCACATCAACCAGGAGGCGCTTCTTCATGCTGATCTTATCAACCGAGGCTGTTACCAACAACAGTGGCCTTGTGGTGTGGTCACTATCTGAACAATGCTGCCATAAAAGCAATCATAACATCGACATCAGATTGCCACAAAAGAATAAATGGGGCCGCAAATCATCCAATTCTTATTAGTACGTACCTTCACTGCAATTGTGCCGGCTAACGCATCCAGATCCTCCAGAAGCTTTCCAATGCGAATGGAGTTCCAGGGGTTGCGATACTCCTCTCGCAGGATGACGTCAGAGGAGAAGTTATACAACACGCTCGTCCGATTCTCCTCTGGACTCTTGCTCTGGAGATTTTTTTGAGCTGGACCATCCATGTCCAACGTCTTCGCCCTCTCCACGAAGCTCGACCTGGCGTGCCACAAGGCGGCGGTCACGGGCGAATGGTACTTCCCCGGCCACAGACTGAACTGTTTCTCCGGCAACGGTACGCTGATCATCATGTCCTTCTTCCCCTTGGACACTGTCTCCTCCCCCGCACCCTCCATCTTCAAGTGAACACAACCCGTGTGCGAAGAAAGAGCGCGACCACCAAACCCTAAAACGAGGATCCCAGCATGCCCAATCCCCAATCCCCAATTCCCCCTGCAACCCAATTGCAAATGAGAGAAAATATGAGACCAGAGACAATCGACCGCATCGGATTGCACTGCAGAAGGAAGAATTTGGAACCCCCAGCCCACCTAGAAAGGATGTTCTTGAGTGCAGAAACGACTTGCGTGAGATGGGACGAAAGGCTATGCGGGCGGCAGCGCACGTCTCTGAGAGGTCACACTTACGCCAACCAACTGCAATCACAGAACACATTTTCGGGGTTGGCACTGACTCTGATTGCGACGCAATGCCAAGAATAATTACACGGCTTCCAGTTTTGTAACGAAAATTCCAAACGAGAAGAGAGAGAAAGGAAACGCCAACCACTCACTACATATCGGGTGATTGAGAGTCGGTCTATTCCGAAAGCGAATACCACGAATTCCGCAATAGGATGCTTATTCGGCGACCGAAGACTCGGGCCCAAGTCTAGAACGGCAATTTGTGGTCTTTGTTCTAGAACATGGCCTTCATGTAAGGTTAACCCCGTCTGGAGCCCCAAAGTAGCTTATAAATGGTCACCAGTTCCAGTTTCATATTGACAAACGGATGTTTTTCATCCAGTTGTTTGCGTGGAACATTCAATCATGGCTCTGAAGGGACTGAAAGGGGAGGAAGTTTTGAATTGCCAGAAGCTGTAAGGTAAACTATCCCATTCTAGATTAAATGGGAGCAAGCCCATTATGGGTTGAATTATGTTGGTGGTGTACATTTTAGAACTTGAATGTTCACCACTAATAGAATTCAACCTACGATGGGTTTGCTCCCATTTGGTCTAGAATGGGGTGGTTTGCCTTATGTGAAGAAGTTTGAATGGGCTTTACTTAAAAAATGAGCCAATGACAAAGCCTCTCATAAAACAATTGTTTGTTGATGATATATCCCAAAATGAGTGATGATTGAATGATTTTTAGAAGAACTGCAAAAAACTACAAAAGCATTTATTCATCTAAGAATCAGGTAATTTTTGGTTGACTAAATCAATAATAATTTTGAGTACTTAATCTAAAGCAAGTAAGAAAAACTTGTAGCAATTCTAAGAGGTTTAGGTGAATAATTAAGATCAAAATGTATGTAAAAAATTAGCTTCCAAATAGTCTTCAATTATAACGGTTTAGCTATGGTATCCTTATTCATACTTATATTTAGAACCTCTATTCTTTAATACAACAAGGATGAAGGTCTTTTGTTTAATAACTACAATTCTTCCAAAATATGTATCATCATTGATTCATGTATAGCATTCATTCTTCTTTTCATTCTTCTTTTCATTGATACTTTTTATTATTTTTCTTGGATCATCATCAATGAATACTAAGATGGTTGAGAACTTTGGAGTTAAATTCAAATCATATTAGTTATATTTGGGAGTATTTTCTAATTTTATAAAGAATGTGGTATGAAAAAGATATGTAAATGTATATAGTATATTATATCATCTTCTCCTTAAAACTCAATTTTGATATCCAAAGCTATTCTTAGTGCTTCTAAATAAAACCTACAGTGTTAATGGAAATTTGATTTATAGTATTATATTTTATACTATAATATATACCTATTTTAAAAAGATTCAGTTTTTAAATTTTGTTTTGTATCTGGAAAGAATCTATTTCATTTTTCTTTACAAATTGAAAGAAATTCAAAATTTTTACTAAAAGATCTAAAATTTTTATAACTTATAATTGACATATGATTCTGGCTTCTTCTTTTTTCATAAAAATACAATAGTAGAATAGAGCACTTATGGTGAAGGATTTTGATATTTCACTATATAATCATAGGTTAAAAGATTGAACCTTTCCTACAAACCCTCAAAGATATAAACAATGACTATGTAGTTTTAAAATCCTTCATTCTATATGCTCTATTTTTGCTACTTTGAGTATGAATGGCATTAGTATTATTATTTTTTAGAGATGAACAAGTAACATAACATTCAATAGCAATCAATTGCTCTACTTTTCTTCCAATAGAATAATGTGAAATATCTCCAAGATGATATGATGTTGAAATTATATCATTCGGCGGATCTTTTAGTGACCCCTAAATGATATGATATGGAATATTTTATATTCATCCATAGCTACAAGGGCATCTAATAAGAGACTTGTTTATGTCATATTCAACTTACAACTCCTACATTGCAATTTTGAACAAATATTTAAAGACCAAAGTAAATTTCAATGTTTTAAAATGAAATTTAAAAAAATCAACATTCAATTAATTGAGAACTATATATTCAACAACCACCTCACATTCTCACAAAAGCTATTTACATTTTGAGTTTACAAGTGAGAAGACAAGTTTTTTATATAGAAAAAGTGATACGAGGTAAAACAACCTATGTGAGATATATAAATTAGAAATAGTAGGAATTCAACAACTTATAGTTAAGTGAAAAGCAAGAATTATTTTTTAAGTAGAATTTCAGACCTTATTTAAGCATAGTAAAATAACTTTTTCTATAGAATATGATTTAAGGAAAGTTGGAAATTTAAATTTAATTTAATCTTAAAAGAATTGATGTAGATTTTGAGGCTTCAATCAAAAGTTATAGACAAATTTCAAAGTTCTTGAAAAAAAATGAAACAAATTATAATGTACAAGATAGTTGATTTTTGAAATCAATATCTTCTAATTATTTAGAAACTAACTAACTATAATTATGTAGACATACTATTTACAAAGATTCACACTAAAATAAGAATAAAATTAATTTTATGTAGTGTGAATTTTCAAATATTACACTTGGCAATAATTGAATAATTCGAGGAGTGTAAATATGCTTCATTGTAACATTTTTGAACTCCAAAGGGGCATTTCCTTCAATGTAGAAAATTCTGAAGAAAAGGTTGTGATGCTCTGTGAGTCAAAGAGAAAGAATAATTTCCACTATAACACAAATAAATGACAGACAAATAAATGACACAATTGACAAGGGCCCCAGCTTCGTGATTTGAAAGCCTTATGTTTCCTTGTTCCAAAAATGGCCATGCAAGAATAACTTCCAAAAATAGTAATATAAAAATCTTTACAAACCAGCACGGTCAGATGTGTAAATGATAAACTCATGTCAGACTGAATATTTTAAAAATCACTTATATTCATTTCACAATTGATTTTGGAAGGAATTTCGAATTCTCGGTTTCCTACTCAAAGAATAATTTCAAAAAATAGAGACCATGATAGTGATAGAGACGGACTACACAAGAACGCCCCGAATGCAAAAGGCTTCCATCTGTGAGTCAAATCTTGCACTCAAAAGAAGTTTTGCATAATCAAAAGCGTTATTAACATCAGATGTACAAAATTTCTTGATACAAAAAAGTTAGCAAAACCACTCTCCCCTCGAGGAGTTACAGCAGAATGGCTCCGAGCACCGTACTGTGCATAGATCCTGATGCTTTACTTGACAGCATGAAGTCTAGCAGCGGAGCCAAACTGTTGGTGTCCTCACTTCTTTTCATCTTCCTCGTTCTCACTGGTCCCTTCCTGCGCAAACTCCATCTCTTCCTGCACATTCTTATCACCAGCTTCCTCCTTCAACATCTGCAAGGACTCCGGGTTCCGAATCAGCTCCTTCCCTGTAAAGAACACAACACACGGCACCCCTCACATATCAATTTCCATGAACAACGGACAGAAACAGATCAAATCATCAGCCCGACAGGTAGACAGACAAGTGAGCGAGCGAGCGAGCATTGGAACATATGTAGGAGTGGAGTGTGATTCTTGGGAGATGTTAAGAGCCATGTAGAGATCTTTGGGTACACGAACTAAATCTGTTAATCACGAAAGTTTTTATCACTACATATGAATTTCTAATGCAATTTCAAAGTCATCCAATCTAGCATTTACTGATAGGAATGACATTCAACCCCTAGGGACCCGCTTAGACGCAAAAACATCATCAGTCATGCCTGCACACCCTCGCCGCATTACGACCTTCAAACAAACCCTACTTGCTCCGCACAATATAGGGTGAGTGATGTAAACTCCTTCCGCGCACTCTATGGTATAAACTTAGGGCTCTCAAGCGCAAGCAAGTAGTGCATCCAGCTGTGGCGAACACACATTTTCATGAGGACATAATTAACAGGGCGACAAAAACTGCAAAACTGCGTATATTAGAGGAAATGAGCGAGCAGACACACAAAACGGAGACTTGCCTTTGTCACTCTTGATGCGGTACTTGGGTTCTTCCGGAGTGGCCTTGAAGTTCTTCCCATACAGCTTGGTGGTTTTGGTCACCCTCTCCACGATATGCCCCGTGCCCTTCCCTACGCCGTAGTTCCACGACACTCGATCTCCTGCGCCGAATTCCGGCTTCGCCATGGCCCTGCAAACTGCGTGCGCCACCCTTGTCAACAAAACCCCATTGTAGCGAATGACCAGAAGTCGCTCTCTAGCGGTGGCCACAGGCGAAAATGCAAATGCAAACCCAGCGTATCCCATGTTGAGACGCGACGTCACCCACATTTACAACCAAACCCTCCGGCCTACCAACAGTCTAGGAAAAAATGAACCCTAGGTAGATCTAAACACTCGCTCAGTACACGAAACGAGAAACCGTGAAACACATCACAAAGCGAGAACTTCAGATGTGAGCTCCTCCACAGTACTACATTTTACCTTTCAGAGATTGCTGCCTTTCACAACCTCAGACAAAGCCCTGTCCAAAAACGAAGGTTTCCTGTTTCGCTCAGAAATGTAGATGACAAGCGTAAACACACGGTGATAAAAACTAGCACAACAAGGTTTGAAAATGAACCTGCCTATATCTTAACTTGATGCTGACAACGTTCGTGAGAATGTGGGGACTGAGGATTTGGTTTCTCCGAAGCGAGCGAGGGTAAGATGTAGACGATGAAGCAGACGCTGACACGCGTTACGTGACACTTGGCTGAAATCGGGGATCACCTTCTCCCTACCGAAGTTGCAGAGTGGCATCGTATAGGGTAAGGAAGAGACCCTATTGCCACTTTTCAGAATCCACCCTAATTCGGGTGCAACTATGTATTAGAAGTGTGCAACCAATGTACCCTAATATTCTTGAACTTGAAGGCATAGGACTCTTTGCTTTCCATCAATTAAGGCTCCTTTCACAATAAGACATCTAGAATGTAAGCTTGTCTATGTATTTTGACCACTGTTATATTCTTGTTGCAATGTTAGTGTAGTAAAAAAAAAACTTCATTCATATTCAAGAATGTTGTGACTCTATTGATAATTGGTTGATAAATGGTGGCCACAAAATGATATAGGTAGTTAAATAACACAAATAAGATTTATTGCCTGAAGGCAATGAAATTTAGTAAAAAAAAGATCCAATGAGAAAAACAAAGTTGGACAAGGAGCAACTTTGTTTTCTTGAATCATCAAAACAAAGGCATTGTCCATAATAAAGTTTAGTGGAAAAATTGAATGAATGTTCCTAGATTTAGATGGACAATTTTGGAACATCAAGTTGCAAATGCAACCTTTGGAAATGCAATGATCATACTACAAAATAAGACTTGCAAATGTGTACGAAATTTCTATCAGTGGTTTATGAAATGAAAGAAACCTAACAAAAAACTCACTTCTACTTAGTCTTCGGATCATGTAGATTTAATCATTGTCAATCTTTGATTGTTGTCAAGAATTTTTTTCTACATGGACAATGTTGGACATGCAATTTGTATGAAGGACGCATCATTTATTCATACTTTGATGCATATGATTTCAATGCGTAAACCAAATTACCACTACCTTGCAAATAGCCTAAAGTAAAAATCAAAATAAATTTTTGATTTTGAAAATGCAATGTTGAAGTCCTTGAAAATAAAGATTCCTTCTTAACTTCACTGTAATAGTATCAAGGCTCTTCTTTGGTATAAATTGAACCTATATAATATTTAATTATATAATTTGGTATTTTCAAAATATTTTAAAATTTAAAATCATGCATCTTTTAGAAGATTTTATTAACTTTTACTATCTTTTAATAATTGTCAAGCAACCCATTGTGCTCCCCTCTAAATAAAAAATAGCAATCATTGGATGAGATTAAAAAACCTCAAACTACCCTCCGTTGCTTTGAGATGTGAATTTATAAAAAAAAATAATGCTAAAGTAGTTGGCCTTTCACGTGTGCATGATGCAATTGCTTATTGAAGAACATGTACATATTAGTGTAGACCATGTACATTCAACCCTAGGAGTAGCATTAGACACTTAGTTAGTCTTAGAGTCCATTGAATATTGTTCATAGTTAAATACAATCCATTATGGTTGGTTATTCCACAAGGTTTGTGAATAACTAGTGAAAGGCTTTTACCTTATGTTCAGTCCACTCATGGGTCTTGATATCTTCTTACTATCTAAGTAAAGCCTTTTTTCTATATATTACTTTGTAATTTCAATAGATTATGGACCCATGTACTTAGAATTGCGTTTGAGGGAGAAATTCAAATCACTTGGAGGAGCAACCAACCTTTTGGCTTTTTTCACCTATAAACCATATGGTGTAAGTTATTATCAAAAGAACAAACTTTAGAGTGTATTTTTTATAAGAAGGTGTTTTCTTTGGCTTTTGTTGGTTGGATTGTGAGGTTTTGAGTCTATTTTGAGTGAGAGGTTGCTCATGGTAGTCATCGGACCTAATTAAGGTTGGTTGTATGCTCCTATTTTGAATTTGTGCTTAGAAATGTACATTGGGAGCCTATTGAGGTTGATTGTGTACTTGGGTGCATTGTTGATTGTGATTGTGCCAATTGCAAACTAGTGAAAGTCCTTTGTGAACCTTGGAAGAATTTTAGGTTTGCTTGAGGCATTTGCCATCCATTGAGGGTTGATTAGTACCCTTGTGAGTGAGTGAGGTGAATTAGTAGACTTTGTAAATCCAAGAGCATTGATTTGTGTCTTTGTAAATGAATGAGGCCATATAGTGGAGTTTATAAATCTAGAAGGCCTGATTAGTGCCCCTTGGAGTGAGTGAGGCTAATTAGTGGACTTTGTGAATCTAAGAGGGCAGATTTGTGCACTTGTGAGCCTTGTGGACCCATTAAGAGCCAATTTGGATTTTTTGGTGGCTTGGTGATCCAACTAGGGTTGTTGGAGGCCATTGTTGTTCTTGAGGTGGTAATAGCTGTTGAAGATTATGTATATATTAGTATAGACCATATACATTCAACCCTAGAAGTAGCATTAGACACTTAGTTAGTTTTAGAGTCCATTGGGTGTTGCTCGTAGTTAAAGGTAGCCCATTGTAGTTAGTTATCCCACAAGATTTGTGAATAAGTAGGAAAGGCTTCTACCTTATGTTTAGCCCACTCATATGGCTTGGAATCTTTCTACCATCTAAATAAAGCTTTTCTTCTATATACTACTTTGTTATCTCAATAGATTATGAGCCCACGCACTTAGAGTTGCGTTTGAGGGAGAAATTCAAATCATTTGAAGGAGATCTTGGAGCTTGGAGGAGCAACCAACCTTTTGTCTCTTTTTCACCTACAAATCATATAGTGTGAGTTATTTTTTTTTCAAAAGAAGCTTTGGAGTGCATTTAAACATAAAAAAAATTCTTTGGGCTTCTGTTGGCCGGTTTGGAAGGTTTTCAGTGCATTTTGGGTGAGAGGTTGCTCATGGTAGTAATTAGACCTAGTTAGGGCTAATTGCATGCTTCTATTTCGAGTTTGTGCTTAGAAATGTGCATTTGGAGCTCATTGAGGCTGATTGTGCACTTGGGTGCATTGTTGATTATGATTGTAGCAATTGCAATCTAGTGAGAGTCCTTTGTGAGCCTTGCAAGCATCTTTGGGTTGCTTGAGGCATTTGCCATCCATTGAGGGCTGATTAGTCCCTTGTGAGTGAGTGAGGCCAATTAGTGGACTTTGTGCCAATTGCAAACTAGTGAAAGTCCTTTGTGAGCCTTGGAAGCATGTTTGGGTTGTTTGAGGCGTTTGCCATCCATTGAGGACTAATTAGTGCCCTTGTGAGCCAATTAGAGTTCTTTGGTGGCTTGGTGATCCAACTAAGGCTGTTGGAGGCCATTGTTGTCTTTGAGGTGTTGATTGTGAGTGGTAGCTTCCATCTAAGGCAGATTGGAAGTCTTGAACTCCTTGTAGTGTGGAGTACCCTATTTGTGAGGAGAATTGTGAGTTTGCTTATTAATTTTGAAGTAGTACTAGTCCATGACATCCTTGTAGTGGCTTTGAGCTTCATTAGGGTTTGAATTGGTGTTGAGAGGAGGTGATGCACTTGTGAAGAGTTTTTTGGTCGTTCTTAGGATTGGAAGGATCTTGGAAGGTCTTTGCAAAGGCTAATTGGTGCCATTTCAGCCCGATTGGCTTCCTCCAAGAAACTATTTGGAGGCTAAATTGAGTTTGTCAACCCTACAACACTTTGGGTGCTACCAACAAGTGGGAGGTGCTTCACCATGACATCAAGTAAAGGAGAAGGCATGCGCATCATGGACTAGTTCAATGGGGAGAACTTTGGCATATGGAAGTTCAAGATGGAGATGATCCTTGTGGAGAAGGACTTGTGGGAGGTGGTGGATGGGAGTGAGGAGCTTCCAAATGAAGATGCTAATCCAAAGACCAAGAAGGCATTTGAGAGGAAGAAAAAGAAGGCCTTTGCTTTCATTGCCATCAACCTTGCGGACCGGCAAATTGTACACATTTGACATTACAAGGGACCAACCCAAACATGGACCACGCTTTGCAACATCCATGAGACCAAGAGCCTCTCCAACGTCCTCTTTCTTCGGCGCAAGTTCTTCACTAGCAAGATGCAAGAGGAAGACAACATGTTGGATCATGTCAACAAGATCAAGGCTCTTGTAGATGAGTTGGCTTGTTTGAAGGCGCCTGTGACAGATGGAGATGTGGTGATGATCTTGTTGGAAAGCATGCCACCATCTTATGAGTTCCTCATCACTGCATTGGAGACAAGGCCCACCAAGGAGTTGACCTTGGAGTTTGTCACCACCCGTTAATGCATGAGGTGACCAAGCATAAGGAGAATGAGTCCCAAGGGGAGGGATCAATGCTTGTCTCAAGACATGACAAAGGAGGCAACACCAAGGCGTTTAAGGAGACAAGGACGTGCTTCAAGTATGGCAAACTAGGCCACATTGCTAGGCATTGCAAGAGCAGCCAAGCTGAGACCAAGGCAAGTGCACACCAAGCTTCCAAAGAGGAGGAGGAGGAGGATTTTGCATTTGCCACCCATGGAGGATGGGAGAAGGCCAACATGTTTACTTGGATTGTGGACTTGGGGGCCACGCAACATATGACTAGCCATCAAGATGCCTTCCACACCTATCAGCCCATTTTAGGGAAGAAGATTTATTTGGAAGACAATGGCATGGTAGAGGCCCTTGGCATAGGAGAGATCCTTGTGGAGGTGCAAGTGAAGGGGGAGACCAAGAGGATCCAAATCCAAGAGGTGCTCCATGTACCCAAGTTGCATGCCAACTTGCTTTCGGTGAGCCAATTGTCTTTGGGTGGTTTGAAAGTGCATTTCAACATGGTGGTGTGTGTTGTGAGGGCACTAAGTGGAGTTTTGATTGCATCAGCCCCTCGTGAGGGCAACTTGTACCACCTCCATTTCACCAAGGTGAATGGCAGTTCCTTGGCTTGTGTTGCCCAAGGATCAGCTCATGAAGACCTTGTGGAGCTTTGGCATAGGAGGCTTGGGCACTTGAATGTGAAGAGCATGAATAGCCTCCAATACATTGTGAAGGGCTTGAACCTCTTTTTTTTCAAGTATGATTGGAATTCTATGGTGTGCAAGGGGGGTATAGAAGGCAAATAAGCAAGGCAACCCTTCTCCGAAGATGGGGCAACTTGGGCCACCAAGCCATTGGAGCTTGTACATTCGGATGTGTGCGAGCCAATGAAGACCACATCCATAGGAAGAGCAAGGTGTGTTGTGACCTACATTGATGATTTTTTTTGCAAGATTTGGGTGTATATGTTGAAGTGCAAGATTGAGGTGTTTGGACGTTTTGAGACTTAGAAGGCCCTTGTGGAGGCCCAATTCTAGTGCAAGATGAAGGTACTGCAGTCGGATAATAGAGGGGAGTATGTGTCCAAGGCCTTTGGGGAGTATTTGAAGGCGCATGGCATTGAGCACCATACTTCAATACCTTACACTCCTGAACAAAACGACGTAGCGGAGCATGCAAATCGCACCATTGTGGAGATGGCGAGGGCCATGATTCATGCTCATGGTCTCAAGTTTGAGCTTTGGGGGGAGGCGGTGTCCAATGCGGTTTATACAAGGAACCAGTGCCCCATCCAAGCTTTGGCAAGCACGACACTCCAAGAAGTTTGGAATGGGACTAGGTTCAACGTGTCTCATATGCACACCTTTGGATGCATTGCCTATGCATTGATTCCAAGTGCCAAGAGGACGAAGTTGGATGCCAAGGGCATAAAGTGCCTTTTTCCTTGGCTATTGTGAGGGAACCAAGGCTTATAGGTTGATGTGTGTGGAGACCTAGGCTATCATCAAGTGTTAAGATGTGACCTTTTTGGAGGATGGAGGAGCTGATTCCAAGCTTTTGGAGATGAGCCCAAATGGGAGAAGTGGAGGACCAACCCAAAAGGTGGGCACAACTCCGAGAGTGCACATAGAAGATGAAGGAGATGAAGATGAAGAGTGAGGAGTGGAAGATGAAGACTTGGTGGAGCCCAAGAAAAAGGTGGCTACACTCCAAGTGAAGAGATCAGCAACCCCTTCTCCAAAACACTTCACTAAGGGAACAAGAGCATGATCAGTCTTTAGAAAAACAAGATCAGTCCACGGAAGAGCCACGTTATCCAACAAGGACCTATAAGTCCCTTGGAGATTAGTGGATGAATCACATTCTTCCCCCACAACATGAAGAACAAGCCAATGTGGCTTTCCTTAGAGATCTATCCACACTTGAAGAGGTGTTGCATTGCGAAGATGCAAGCAAGTGGAAGGTGGCCATACAAGAGGAGTACAAGGCCCTCATTGCCAAAGGGACATGGGAACTGGTACCCCTTCCTTCCAAGAGATCAAGTGTGGGTTATAAGTGGGTTTTCTCCACCCAAAGGGATGCTTTGGGTCACATTGTGAGGTAAAAAGTAAGGCTGGTTGCTAGGGGGTTTTCCCAAGTGCAAGGGGAGGACTTCAATGAGACCTTTGCCCCCATTACCAAGTTTAGCACCATTCAATGCATTGTGATTCTTGGGGCAACCATGGACTTGGAGATGCACCAAATGGATGTAAAGATGGTTTTTTTAAACCCCCAGTTGGAGGAGGTCATCTACATGGATCAGCCCCAAGGCTTTGTGCAAGAAGGCCAAGAGCATCTCAAGTGCAAGTTGAAGAAGGCACTTCCCGGGTTGAAGCAATCAAGGAGAGTATGGTATCGCGATATTGATGCCATGTTTGTGAGGAAGGGCTTCTGAAGAGGCCATGCTGATCACTCTTTGTACACCATGCAAAGTTGTGAGCATTTGGTGATTGTGATCCTATATGTGGATGATTTGATCCTCTTTGCAAGTAGTGTGACCAAGATGCTTGAAGTGAAGGCTATGCTCAAGAAGGAGTACGAGATGAGTAATTTTGGAGAGCTCAACTATTGCCTTGGAGTGGAATTCAAGAGGAATAGGGCTACCCGCACCATCACCATGAGCCAACGCAAGTATCTTGAAGAAATTCTCAAGGGCTTCAACATGGAAGAGTGCAAAGCTATAATTACACCACTTGACACTCATGCATAGTTGCCCAAGCTCACCGATGAAGAATTGGAAGAGGTGAGGGCTAAAATGCAAGGTGCCTTACAAGGCAACGGTGGATTGTTTGATGTATGCTATGGTAGCCACAGGGCCTAATTTGGCATTTCCGATAAGTGTTATGAGTCAACACATGTCCAAGTATGGCCCAACGCATTGGGTAGCAGTCAAGAAAGTGATGAGGTACCTTCAAGGCACACTTGGATTGGAGTTGCAACTTGGAAGTGTCCATATGACCTTGTACAACTTTTGTGATGCGGATCAGGCTAGTGATGAGGGGGATAGGAGATCCACCACCGGCTATGTGTTTAGGCTTGGAGAGGGTGCCATTTCATGGAATTCAAAGAGGCAGCCCACCATAGCTCTTTCTACAACGGAGGCGGAGTACATCGCCATGTGCCAATGTACTAAAGAGGCCATTTGGCTAAGGCAACTCTTGGCTAATGTTGGCCTTGTCCAAGAGGGAAGCACACCAATTTGGTGTGACAACCAAGGGGCCATTGTTTTCGACAAAAATCTCACCTACTACTCTCGGATGAAGTACATTGATGTGCAACATCATTTCATTTATGAACGAGTAGAGGATGAGGTGATTGAGCTCAAGTATGTGCCTACCCAAGCTATGGTTGCTGATGTCCTAACTAAGGCCCTTGGAAAGCCACAACACCAAAACTTGATTGAGAAGATGGGCCTTTGAGCCTTTGCCCACTTTCAAAGTGGGAGTGTTGAAAATTATATACATACTAGTGTAGACTATGTACATTAATCCCTATGATTAGCATTAGACACTTAATTAGTCTTAGAGTCCATTGGGTATTGCTCGTAGTCAAAGGCAGTCTATTGTAGTTAGTTATCCTACAAGGTTCGTGGATAACTAGGAAAGGCTTGTACTTTATGTTCAGTCGACTTATGTGACTTGGTATCTTCCTACCATTTAAGTAAAGCCTTTCTTCCAGATACTATTTTGTTATCTCAATGGCTCCTCCTATGGATGTGGCCTTCATTGGCCCGCACACATCCGAATGCACAAGCTCCAATGGTTTGGTGGCCCAAGTTGCCCCATCCTCAGAGAAGGGCTGCCTTGCTTGTTTGCCTTCTATACCCCCCTTGCACACCATAGAATTCCAATCATACTTGAAAAAAAAAGAGGTTCAGGCCCTTCACAATGTATTGGAGGCTCTTCATGCTCTTCACATTCAAGTGCCCAAGCCTCCTATGCCAAAGCTCCACAAGGTTCCCATCCACCACTTCCTACAAGTCCTTCTCTGCAAGAATCATCTCCATCTTGAACTTCTACATATCAAAGTTTTGCCCATTGAACTTGTCAATTATGCCCACACCTTCTCCTCCACTTGATATCATGGTGAAGCACCTCCCACTTGTTGGCAGCACCCAAAGTGTCTTGTAGGGTTGACAATGTCAATTCAACCTCCAAACAATCCCTTGGAAGCTGTAGATGTATTTAGATCCTAATTGGATTATCTAAATAAATAGTTTAATTCGTTCCTAGGGAGGCAATTCTAATAGGACTACTTCTACAACGATACTAGAATAAACCAATAAAGAACTAAAACACACAAGGAATGCATACTTCCAACTAACATTAATTTAATTCCTTACAATTTCTATAATAATTACTAAATTAATTATTCACTCCACTCTTAAAACACCAAGTTAAGTATCACCCCTTTTGAAATTGATTTTTAATCTTTAATTTGGACTCCTTCATCTTTCATTGGATCTCCATCCCTTGCCAAATCGAATTGCTGTGGATGAAACAGGTTCAGCTTTTGCTCCCACTCGGCTTGCTGTAACTTTCAATCTCCTACTCCAAAAAGGACATGTCACTTTTCCAATTGAACTTTGTCTCCAATATAGGGAACTGCTATTTCTTCCTTCACCAACTTGGTTTTATCCTGTTTAACTCCACAATTTGGCTTTATGTGATTTTTATCACTGCACCATTGACACTTCTTCTTTTTTGAATTGGAACTTGGACTCTTACTCTCATTACTCTCCATGACTCATTTTGCTTTGCAACTCCTAATTGGGTATAATCAATTAACCCTCATGCCCTAAATATCCTCCCTAATTGGATTTGATTGGCACTCTTAAACACTCAAATAGGAATCAACACAATAAAGAAACTAAAAACTGCAAATTAACTTTCACCTTTAGAGCACTCACAAATAATTCAAACCTTCATACATATCTCCAAATTCCCGAATTGGATTACACAATAAATCATTCATGCAACCGTCAATTTCCAATTCAATATCACTTACAAACTACCAAACTCCAACTTGGCAAAATCAGCACACTGATTTAACTCATAACTTGTAAATACACATACATACCATTCACCAATTTGCTTAATTCATTCTTTATTCAGCCAAATAGGTAACATATTACCATTACAAACATAATATTTTTTTTTTTACTAATTGATTCACTCCAATTAGTTCACTGTTTTAAAATCTCCCACTCGGACTACACAATTTTTGAACCAATCATCTTCACAAACATATAATACTAATTTGGCTAAACAATAATCACAACCAAATTGATCTCATACTCAAAAATTCACTACCAGATTCCCATCATAACATCCTAATAGAGTAATAGGTTAGCATCATCATGCATAAATCCTAATAGGACTAACTCATTTAACTCCCACAGCCATCATTCCGCTGCTGTCTCACAACCACTGATTTGGACTAAAGCTCTTCAACTGCCACTCGCTCATAAACCGAATTGGTCTTCATGCCCACCACTGCAACCGCCAATTCGGACAAACGAACTTCCACTTCCTCCATAGAAACAAGTACAGACAAATAAAAACACACACGACTGATTAGGACTCTCACAATCAAACATACACAAAACCAAATAGAAACATAAAACGCAGCCACTCAGATTGGGACTCGCACTAGATTCTCTCAAACAATGGGTCCCTCCCGAATCGGTAAACTCTACCTTAAATCCTCAAGCCAAGCGTTCCTTAACCAATTTGGAAACACCTCAAAACTCTCAAATTGCCAAATAGGAACCTCAAACATAACCGCAACTGCATAACTGCACGTATAATCCTAATTGGAAAACAACCACAACTTCAAATTGGTAAAAAGACCAGACAATCTTGACCAAGAATAAGAACACATGACATTCCAAATCGGAATCACCATCCTGTTCTACCAATTAGGATCCTCAACTTCCAACTAGGCTGATTCTCAACATCAATTCACAACTCACTCCTATATACTTCGATTTGGAAATAAACACACAGCAATGACGACCCAAGTTGGTTTATTAACATACAAAATCACCCATTTGGAACATCAAATCAGAAAAACATAACCAAAATAGCACCAAATAGACACAAAAAAAATGCAAAAATACAATCCTATTAAGTTGTTTACAGAAGCCAATTGGGCTGAAATGGCACCAATCAACCCTTCCAAGGACCTTCAAAGATCCTTCCAACCCTAAGAACGACCAAACACTCCTCACAAGTGCATCACCTCTTCTTAACACCAATTCAGACTCTAATGAAGCTCAAAGCCACCACATGAATGTCATGGGCTAATGCTACTTCAAAACCAACAAGCAAACTATTGAAATTACAAAGTAATGAAAGGAAAAAAGGCGTTACTTAGATGATAGGAAGATATCAAGACCTATGAGTGAGCTGAACATAAGGTAAAAGTCTTTTACTAGTTATCCACAAACCTTGTGGGATAACTAACTACAATGGGCTACCTTTAATTACAAGCAATACACAATGGACTCTAAGACTAACTAAGTGTCTATTACTACTCCTAGGGCTGAATTTACATGGTCTACACTAATATGTACATATTTTTTAATAATATATACATATTCTTTACCACAAATTCACAATGCTCCTCACAAATAGATTATTCAACACTATAAGGAATTCAAAACTTCTAATCAACCCTAGATGGAAGCTACTACTCACAATGAACACCTCAAGGACAACAATGGCCTCCAACAACCCTAGTTGGATCACCAAGCCACCAAAAAAAACAAATTGGCTTTTAATGGCTCCACAAGGCTCATAAGGGCACAAATCAGCCCTTTTGGGTTCACAAAGTCCACTAATTCGCCTCACTCACTTACAAGGGCACAATAATCAACCCTCTTGGATTTACAAAGTCCATTAATTTGCCTCACTCACTTACAAGGGTACAAATCAACCCTCTTGGATTCACAAAGTCCACTAATTCGCCTCACTCACTCACAAGGGCACGAATCAACCTTCTTGAATTCACAAAGTCCACTAATTCGCCTCACTCACTCACAAGAGTACTAATCAGCCCTCAATGGATGGCAAACGCCTTAAGCAATCCAAAAATGCTTTTGAGGCTCATAAAGAACTCTCACTAGATTGCAATTGGCACAATCACAATCAACAATGCATCCAAGTGCACAATTAGCTTCAATAGGCTCCCAATATACATTTCTAAAGACAAACTCAAAATAGGAACGTGCAACTAGCCCAAACTAGGTTTGATTACTACTATGAGCAACCTCTCACCCAAAATGTACTCAAAACCTCACAAACCAATCATCAAAAGTCTAAACACCACCTTTTAAAAAAATGCACCCCAATGTTTTTATTTTTGTTTTGAAAATAACTCACAACATATGGTTTGTAGATGAAAAGACACAAAAGGTTGGTTGCTCCTCTAAGCTCCAAGATCTCTTCCAAATGATTTGAATTTCTCCCTCAAACGCAACTCCAAGTGCATAGGCCCATAAACTATTGAGATTACAAAGTAATGAATGGAAAAAAGGTTTACTTAAATCGTAGGAAGATACCAAGACCTATGAGTGGGTACAACATATGATAAAAGCCTTTCATTAGTTATCCACAAACCTTGTGGGATAACTAACCACAATGGGCTACCTTTGACTACGAGTAATACCCAATGGACTTTAAGATTAGCTAAGTGTCTACTACTACTCCTATAGCTGAATTTACATGGTCTACACTAATATGTACATGTTCTTCAATACATCCTTTGTCTTACACTAGGTTTTCATAATCAACATAATTGTCATCAATTAAAGCGTTTACTACAAGATTTAAATATTAAGGTTAAGAAAAAGCACTTATATAATAAAGTTAAGTTGAAACAGAAGCAAAAATGTCAACTTCAATAATGCAAACAATGCCCCTAAAACCTAATATGTTATTATTGTTTGTAACATTGGCGTCATTGGGCTAGAAATTGAATGTCCTCATTGTAGGTCTCCACTACTTAAGGTGTGGATGTTTAGTTAGAGCTTTCAATGGTCTACAAATGTTGTTGCTATTGCATGACGTCACCTTCTTCTTCTAACATTTGCTATAAAATGAGTTTCATAAATGTGGAATCAATTCATGCATGTCATTAGATAGCTTTACATTCGTGTCCTCATTTGGTGCCCTCCAATTCTCCAAGTGTTGCAACCCACATCAACATGCTCAAGGACTAAGACCACCATTTTCTTGCCCCAATCTATAAATGGATGTGGTCACAACACTCTCTTGCTTTCTTTTAGTTCAAATTTTGGTCCGCTCTTTCTTTGTAGCTACTTCCCAAAACCTTTTGCTTCAACTTGGTGTTTTGCCCAATCAAGTAATTCTTTGGTTTCCTTCTTTCCCATACTTACCCTCATCTCCACAAAAAGTCAAATTGATTACTTTCCCATTTCCTTTACTTCTAGTAGCTTTATACATTTTCCTTACTTCCATTGTCTAAGACATTGCCATCACTCATTTTGTTGCTAAAGGTCAATGCACCTAAAACCATTATGTTGTAATTGATAATTGCTCTATAATTGTCATTTAATTAAATGCATATGACTCCAAAATCAAACTCTCTATATTTTGATAGTCAAAGAATGATCCAAAATACACTTCTATTTAATATTTCTTATTTAACAAGAATCTTTATTATACTCAAAGGAAAGTAAAAATACAAATATGAGAAAAAATCACACTCAACAATAGCCCATGTCACTTGGTCAATATCCTAAATTAATGCACATGGAACCACAAATTTTCACCATACAAATTGTGATCCATTTTAAAAATTATCTGTATTATTTTGGACAATTCAATAGGGTCAATTCTAATTGCCTTAATACAGTTTAAGTCTCCTACTGTGTGAGCCGCTCAAACTTCCCTTCCCCCATTGCCCCAAAATGCTAGCTTGCAATCCCAATCCAAATGCAAAGGTGGACTGGGTTAGTACGTAGAGTGGAGATGCACTAAACAAGATAAGGGTGGAAAGACCCAGTAATATAAGAGTGCAAAAAAGACTAGGAAGTCATTCACTTTTGGTGAGCAATAGATACTCGAAAACAAGGAGCAACCCAATACATGTTCATTGAACCTTTAGGGGTTACATATTGAAGGTTTACCCAAAAAACTTTCACATTGCACCTACACTTTAGTTTGGTTGTTAAGCTTTTTACCACTTCACCCAAATCAACTCTTCAAGACCACTTGCATGACAAAAATAGGAATTCTAAAACAGAACAAGTGCTAGGCATTCAAAGAGTCTTCCTGGCAATATCAGATAAATTACTAGACCAGTACTCTAGTGAGGCACAAATGACACAATTATCATTGAAGAAAAACTGCATCCCTCCAGGAAGTAACGCAATTACTCTCCGTTTATTCAGTTGTCACGTTGTCTGTGCATGCAACGTAAAGAATTGGGTTGCACTGAAATCTCTGAGTTGCACAAAAACTAAATCTACTTGTGCAACCACCAATCTGAGTGCAGTGCTGATGTCTACCTGCAAGTATAGTGCCAAATACTCCAACAGTCATAATATGACTGCCCATGGCAAATGCCTCCGAAATGGCCAAACACATATGGTACCAGTCAAAGTCACTGATTTCCAGCCTGTGGACCGCCAATCTTGCGATTATCGTCCCAACCTCGAACCCAAGGTTTCCCAGGTTGCGCCCTGGTTTGAGGAGCAGAGTATGTCCTCAGGTTCACCGCAATTTGGTCCTTAATGGCAGTGAACACCTGCACAACAACGAAAGAAAATTCGTTATCTCTAACCCAAAAGTTCTGGTTTCCAATAAAAAGAGACCTGATAAAAGCACTGGTAGAATATTGGGGCCCATATTTCCAAAGAATGAACTTCTTACGTTTAGTGCAATTGTGACACGTGATTGTAGAAATAGTAACATTCTACGATTGTCAAATATGAATGTTGAATTGTTTAATCGATGGGGATTCTAATGAAGATTGATTAAAATATAGGAAAAAATTATACTTGTCTATTCAGGTTGGACAAACTGGCGATGAGTCTCTTGTTTAGATTACTCACCGAATTCCCACCAAGATCAGAGGGCACTTCTGCCTGTCCAGTCAGCCAATTCCACAAGTCTGGATTCTCCTGCAAAGTTTAAAATCCAAAATCGTTGAAGATTTCGATCCAAAAACATTGTCAAAGGAGGTGCACCCCAATTCCAAATCACTGTAAGCACCAAACCCTCAGTCCAGGCCCTAAAATGTGCTATACATTTGAAAGCAGAAATAGAACCCGACAGGTGCATTTAGCGTGTTCGGGCTGCTAATAAAATAGATGAAAGTTTAAGCAGGTGAGACACATGCTGTGATGCTTAAGGAAAAAGACACAAATCGTACGAGGTCGGTGCCTCACCCCTTCCAGCAAATCAACAAGTTCCTGTAGTCGCTTCTCATCCAAATTGGTGATGTTATCTTCTGCCCACTTCCCAAGAAGCAGGTCGAGCTCCAAGTATCCACGCTGTCGACTCCTATACAGTATTCTGTGCAGATAGCAGGAAAGGAAAGTCATGGGTCTACTGAGCATGGTCTCAAGTAGTCAAGTGCTATCCAACAACACTGCGATGCAAACAGAGGAAATTTGCACATGATTTGCACATCGACAATACTCCAGTCAAGGTGTTCAAAAACATGGAATACCATAATTTAGGGGCAAGGAAATTCCTTGACGAGGGAAATACGCAATTCAAAGACAAGGGCATATAAAAGAGAATAGAGAGCTGACGATAAAGCTATTTCTAGGTCACCCCGATTGCACTACAGATTTGTGAAACCAGGAGAGAGAAGTCCAAACCTGTTTAAAATTCGGCGCCGCTTCTCATCATCAGTTCCATTTCCATAACCTCTCACACTGCTTCCGAAAAATCGTGTAATCTTGGGAAAGTCGACTGCACTACCTACATGGAACCTGGAACCTCTTCTAGAATTAGATGTACTTCTAACAAGTCTGAAATGCCATCTTTGTGTAGCGTGCATACACATTGAATACAGCACAGTGCAATAACATCCTGGCATACGCTGGAAACTAAATCACACAAAGATGTCTGTCTGAAAAATAGGGTTTGGAAATTTGCAAGCACATCGACAAAGCCGATTAAGTCTGTGAAAAAGTCCGTAAACTCAAAGGAATCAATTACCGACGCCTCGTTTCAGCACGACACCGCCTCTAATAACCTTGATGATCACTCTCTTGGCAAGCAATTCACCGTACAAAGACAGACTACACACGTGACCCTGGGATTTTCTTAGTACCCCACAATGTGCGAGGTCAGAAAATTTGGCAGTCTCTGGAACCCCAACCAAGAAGAGGAACACAATTCAATCAAACCGTACAGGGATTGAGCGAAAAAGCACGTACTGCTGGCACGGAGTTGGATCCGAAAGAAGAACACGACGTGGTGACGAAGAACTCGGCGCAATTCGAGTCCTGGCTGCAGCAGAAGCGACCAAGGTTCGCAATACAGGCAGCCGACATACCGCTCTCGATGACGCCATGGCTAAGAACCCCGGAAAATCTTCCAACGTTCAACAATCGAGAAGACCAGCGAGAAGAGCACGAATTCGCAGAATTCACCGCACACAGAGCTGAACTTTCCACAGGCAAAACCGCCTTCAGGCGCACCAATTTTCCTCTCGGAGAGACAGTGCAGAGACTGAAGAAGCGCCATCGAGGTCTTCGTTCCCAAAGTTCCCAAACCCGACTGACGCCAGTAGTATAGTAACTAAAGCACAGCAACTTAACCCTGTAAGGACGGGCCGGTCTCCGAAGAAATCATGATCTCCTAATACCGTGGGAATCAATCGCTTAAAAAAATGGAAAAGTATTCTTTGGAAGTGAAACTACTGTAGAAGATGTTCCTTTTCTACAACAAAACTTCAAGGCTGAATAGTTGCAATTCTGTCCTATATAGGATAATTCTTTATCATCCATAAGACACTTAGTGTCCACAATGGCATTACAGGGTTAAGCTTAACTCCAAAATGCCCGAGGCACCAAATTTTGGTGTCGACCTTACTTTGAAGTTAAATAAAACCTAACCAAAGTTGTTGGTTTTAAAATTTTATATTTTTGAAAAAAATTCTAATGGCAATTCCAAAACTATGAGAACTATCTTGTAGTAATTTACTAATCTGGCAAGCAAAGTGACTATCACATCTTAAGAAAATAATTTTTTTTTTAAACTTTTTTCTTCATTTCAAAAATGAATTTTTTTTTAAATATTTTTTTCCTCATAGATTATATTTTTGTCTATCTAAAAAGTTTTAATTCATTTCATTTGAATTTGTTATGAGAAAGTTATGGACATTCATGTTTTTCAGGTAGTTAGAGCATCTTCTTGAAAAAAATAACTTGTAGGATTCATTTTTGAATGCAATTTTTCAAATTTTTTTATTTTACATGGTTTAGTTTACTTGCTAAAACAATCTCACCATTGGGATTAGTGCATTTTAATTCCATCTAAAATAGATGAATATTTTAGATTTTCCTTCTATCTCATACCTACTTCTACTTAACAATTTTTTTAACAATGAAAATTAAGTTTTTTTGAATTTCTTTTTTTTCCCCAAACTCTCAACTCAATTCTCCACTATAAAGATTTAAAGCTCAAAACTCTGTAGTGCAAACATTTTCAGTAAAAAATGTTCAAAGTCAAAACATCCAGTCCCGCAATGTGTTGAAAAACTTGTTTTTTTCCACTTTCAACGCAAATATCTTGCAATTTGTGTGGTGAAAAATTCTGAAATTTTTTCCAAAATTTTTTTATACTAGTGAGGTGTAAGATCCTACATTTAGATGTGAAAAAAAACAATTAAATTTTTTTTACTCTTTGCTATCTTTGCTATAGAAATGGCAGTTTTCAGTGTTTTTTGGCAGAAAAAAGGCCTCAGTCCTTTTAGGGGTTAATACACTTCGTGAAATTTGCCCTAGAGGCAGTATTAAGAAGAGAAGGGTTGCAGTGGGGCGGTGACCGGGATGCATATGTCAAAGTGAGGATGCAGGACGACGCTGCCAATCTGGAGAGCGAACCAAACCTCGCTCTGCGGCAGACGGAGTCGAGGAGGTGAACGTTTGTGGTTGTGCGGGAGGCCAAGGCCATTAACTAACCGGTGGTCGCCCTGCGTTAGGCGTTCTAAGACTGCAGGGAATAAGTCATGGAGAGGAGCAGTGGAAGTATTGCGGAGGTTTCAGATCTGAAAGTTGACGCGAAGGATTCGACTGGATCAGCTCCGTCTGCATCCGCATTGCGATGGAGCTTACTGGGTCGTTTCATTTCCTCGAGGAAACCAGGTGAGCACCATCGCTCGATCCTTCTCTGTTTACACGGCCAGTCTGTGTTTCGGATCTTTGCCATCGCTATGTCTGTGCGGCCAGCATAGTATATCCTGATCCACAATTGTCACGCATCCACTGTCGTGGGGCTGAGTTTTGATTGCAGCTGGGGTTCATGAGGTGAGCAAGGGGTTTAGGTTTAGCTTCCTTCCATGATGTTTGTTCTCTAGATGAGAATTTGGGACATGACGTGTTGGGAATCGTCTTGGATTTGTGATTTAATAATTTACTTGTAAATTTTTGAACAACACAAAGAATGACAGACAACTACGTTTAGATCTTTGCAAGGGGCTCAGGTGTTGATTTCCTGCAGCGAACAGGGCAACCAGCGGAGAAAGACTTGGCTAAGATTTCCAGGCGACCAGTAGGACGCTTCAATGTCATTCAGAGCTATCCCGTTTCGAACTCCCCCTTTGCGAGTTCGGAGCAACAGGCTACGCAGAACCGAAGAGAGGTGGTGGCACAATACATTCTTCCCTCGGATCCTAATGTCGCCCTAACGCTCCGGTATGTGGGTCAACCCAAGTTATTTCTTTCTTTCTTCAGGAAGTGCTTGCTATGTTGATGAGTGTATTGCTTCTCATTTTTTTTGGAATTTTGCACTGTCCATACATCTGTCCTTCGCTAGAAGCTAACGCGTCAAAGGACCCCGCTAGAATTTTTTCAATATTGAAGTACACCTAGCAGGGCTTTATTTTTTGCTTTCTGGTGCCAGATTGCACCAGAAAAAAACAATTTGGCTAAAAAATGGCAACAAGTCTTGAAGTTTTTCGCCAGAAAACTTCAAATTTTTAAAAATATCTTCGATGAAATCGCCTAATTGTGGATGAAAAGAGAATTATGGACATGTGATATGTACAAATGTGATCTTTTCTATCCAATTTGTGGATGAATGTTGAAATTTGGAGCACCACTATAACATTTTATATCGCCACTCTGGCACTTCATAAAAAAGGAAAAAAAAAGCCCTGATACCTAGAGAGAGTATGCATAACATTTTGGTCGTACGATGTAAATTACACAAGGTCTTGCTTCAAGGTATCTGCTTGACTATTCTGTGTATGAATTCGCAGGCAGCGCAAGGATTCTGGAATTGATTTGAGCGATTTCATTAACTCGCAGAAGCACGACATTGATAATACTGGCCTCGTTTGTAAGTACATGGTTCCCTGACATTCGCTCTACTTCTATTTGCAGAAGTTATTTTATGAAGGGAATGAGACAGTTCCATCGTATTCAGGGGCTCCCTGAAATCTTTGGATATGGTTCTCATCTGAGTGATTTGAGTGCTGGTTTTTTTGGATTTAAATTTAACAGTCAAGTTGAGGGTGTGCTTAAAATTGAAAATCTACATAGTTTGCCTTTCACTTCTGTAATGAGATCAATGGGCACCATTCACTCGATGTCTGCTGCAAAGAGTCTTTCCTGAAACAGGGTACGGTAGTTAATTCATGCAGTGACGTGTTATGTTTGAGCTGAGATTGTCATTACTTGTTATGAGCAGGCATGTGGCCAGCGGAGGAGATCATGACATACTATTGCATTTCCCGGCCAGAGCTTTTCAGGTATTCGGGTAATCTCCTTACAGTCGTTCGTACTCACCACGTCATTATGTGTGATGGGTAGATTCCGTATAGTGACGACGTACGTGTTTCTGATGCATAATCTCTTGGTGCAGAAACAAGCGAGTTATCGAACTTGGATCCGGATATGGGTTGGCTGGTCTGGCAATTGCGGCATGCACCGAACCATCAGAGGTCCTCCTCACCGACGGGAATCCTCAAGTCGTTGAATGTATGCTTCCAATCTTGAGGCCAGTGTTGTGGTGTGTACTTTGCTAAAACTTGGAACTAAGTGAGCACGTGTTGCTATATTCCTTCCAATTCTCCCATCCACTTGCACGACATTCTTGGAGGTTATTTGACTAATAACTTCAGCATAGTAACTTGGGATATTGTGATCAGTTTGCGTTATTGTGGAAAATGCAATTGATTTCTCGCTTCGGTGATCGGAGAAGTCGCTGATTGCAAAGATGAGATCTGAGCCGCTTCCTTCTTTGATTGCAGATATACGAAAGAACATCTCTGCAAATAGTAAACTCTTTGGTGATACCGAAGTGCGTTCCTGTACATTGCACTGGAGCCGGCATCAAGCAGCCATGCCGGGATTAAATTTTGACGTGGTTATTGCTGCGGACTGGTAAAATATCCTTCACTGACAACGCAGTAGTAAGTGTGTTCAATATCTGTGTTTCTTAGTTTAAGGTCACATGGCGATGTTGCATTCTGACTCAAATTAAAGTGATAAGAACCCTATGGTAGCAAAGGTTTGATATCAGAAACTAGAATCATCTTCTGATGTCATTGAACACAGTCCCCTCTCAACAGAGATACTGGATCTGAGACTCTAGAGATAACTTCACCTTGGGGTAAGGATCTGAGACCCCTGCCGGAAGGCAACACTTGTAGATTCTTGTCTAAAATGAACGTCTTGAACCGGTGACTAGGGCCGATTTTAGATGCACCTTCAATTACAGCTTGGACATTCCTAGCTAATTCATTGGGTATCCTAAAAGTACATGCTAGGATGTGTTAGAATTGTGCAAAGATCAAGGCAGTGTAACAATGATAAGAACCACGCTTTCAGGTGTGCATTCCTTATTAGCCTGCTAAGAATACAGATTGTTCTTGATTGAGTTGGCAGTACATTTTTCAAAGATTTCCATCTGGACTTGGCGCATACAATCAAGGGCCTTCTGGGAACAAGTGATGGCTGCCAAGCGATTCTTTTCAACCCAAGAAGGGGCGACTCTCTGGACCGCTTTGTGCGAGCTTCGCAAAGTCTGCAGCTGGATGTAGAGATTCAGGAGCAGTACGACCCCCGGATATGGGACCTTCATCAAGGCTTCTTAAGAAATGAATCAGGAACCGAATGGCCCAACTATGATGAAGATCACTGCTATCCGCTGCTCCTCTCCATCACACATCAGCTTCCGCAACAGCCTCGGATGGCGGAATGTTTGTAGAACTAGAGGCACTTTGGGTTCTGTTATCCTTCACGTAGGACAGCGGGGGTTGCTGACCCTGTCGATGAAAGGCGGGTTGAGTGACTTCTATATGCCTGTCATTGAAGCTGCACCTGTGTCTAACTTTTTTGTATTATAATTAAAGGTCAATCCTGCTTTGTAATTTGCAGGTTTGGCACCAAATTGAGCGCAACGTGATACTTCTTTCCTGAAAGTATTGTTTGAAGTGCTGTACTGTATGGTACAGTACTATCTCCCTTGGTAGAATTTTGGAATGTGATTCTAAAGTTGCCATCTTGTCTGGGACATCTTTGACACTCTCTAAATGTATTTGAAGACACTCTTTAGGATGCTTCATAATATTTTTCGACCATGTCACACTGGCTTTTTTAATCATGCATAATGGTTATGCAGAGCGTGTAGTTCAAATAGCTTTTCAATATAAATGCAAAATGTAGATATTGAAATCTAAGGTCTCATCACAATTCCAGAGGTTAGGAAAAATAACCTTATTTTTGTAAATGTGACTATGAGCCTGAAGGGATTGCAACACTGGGAATTCTGTCCATCTTTCTCTCGACATACTGTCCTTCAGTCATTTTGATGAATTGTGTCATAGGTAAATCATGTCATGAAACTTCGGAACATGTTCCTACACTGAGACAACTGCAACTACAATTGTATTTTTTCCATTCTCAAATTCTTGTCCTAGTTGTTCTGAATGCAATGCAGCACAACATGAGAGTTTTTCACTGCATAATAAATAAAATAAAATAAATAAAATCTAAAGTTGACCAGTGGGGAGTGAATGGGACTCTAAATTATTTTGCCTTTCAAATGTGAACTCCTATCAATTTTTTTGGTAAATTTTCAATTAAATGATTAAATAAAAAGAGCTTAATACCCAAAATCACCTAAATATATATATTCTACCATCCCCAAATCACCCTAACACATGCTCTAACAAGTGTAAGACAACCTACTTGATCAAAATCCCACCTAAATTGGCACTTCAAGCACCAAAAAGGCCCAAAGGACTATCCTTATTACTATCATTGTGCCCTAATTTTGAACTCCAAAATTGACCCTTCTTGTTGGTGGGATTTCTTTATGTTTTGAATTAGCAATATAAAATGCATTTATGAAGCCCATTCCTCATTTCCATACAACTATGTACAATATTGCTAAAAGTGAAGATTACAACTTTCCAATGCAATGTCCCAAATTCAACGAGCACTTCTTCATGCTCCTCTACACGTTGCTTTATAAGAACAAAGATTACATTATTCAACAAACAACAATAAATTAATCTTGTAACCCCAAATTGGATGGTTTTGCATTGTTCATCAACTCAATTTTGGATGCATGCACACTAAATGTCCCAATCCTTGCAAGATAGAGAGTTGTCTAGGACAACTCTCTATCTAACCTCCACTCCTTCAAATTCAAAAGTGAAGCCCTAAACACTCACAACTTACCAAGGATTCATTCCCTTAGTTCCCTCACATATTGTTTTGAATTTTCTCTAACAATCACACGGAAGAAACTTCTTTGACAAATGGTTCCTATTTTTAGCCCTGAATTATTGCCATGAATATTTTAACATTTTCTTATTCATTTTTCACTAATTTTTTTCAAAAACTTTTTTCAATTTACTATGCATACAAAGTTTAGAGAGATAAGAGCTCCTAACTCTATTATACATTTATCATTTTGTCTAATACTTTTTTAGTTTCTTATTTACCATAAATCTCAAAAAGCCCTCTCAAAACACACATGCAAAAAAATGGAAAGAGAGGATTCCAAATCCTATTTTCATGTGTCAAATTCCTTGATGGACTAACTTCCATGACTAATTTTATCCTTCTTTAATTTATTATTAATCCGCGAATTTATTGTAAAATGTGCCAAGTTAGTGCAAATTGTACTAATTTGGAATAAATTGAGCTAAAGTGTAACTCCCCTAAATTACTATAAAAATCCTAGTTTAGAGTTTCTATCACTATTTTTGTATTTTTCAATATTAGTATAGTCACTAGAAGGGATTTCAAGCCAAGGGAAGGGTTGTTTCAAGCCTATTTTTGTTGCAATAAAAGAACACAACTTTGCAGGGTTGACGAATGTCAACGTCCGCCCAAAAATAGCGTCCGTTTTCCGAACGTCCGAACGCACAGACGCTAGCGGACGCAGCGTCCCAACCGCCGTCGGAAAGCGGACGGGCGGGGCGGACACCCAGATCGTGCGGACCAGATCAGTCCGCGCGTCGATCGGACGGCCGTAATCGGGCGGACTCTGCGTCCGCCGGGACGCGAATGTCAGCGGACGCTGCGGACACAACGTCTGCGTCCAGATGTCATGTCAACCCTGCAACTTTGTCAAATTTTTTTTAAATTAAAATTTCTAAAATACAAAAAAAAAAAAATTTTGTTTTTTGTTTTTTTTCAAAAATGACTCGACCTTGTCACAACCACGTCAAATTGTGCAGCTGGCAATGTCCCCACATAGTTGAGACAATTTTTAGAGCCTATGAACTCACAGCCTTCTCAAGGCCCCAAATCTCTTCTAATGGTTCTAGAAGTAGTTTTAGTTTTACTAACTTCTTTTGTGTTTTTTCCTATTTATAAAATATTGTAGTTTTCACTTTACTTCTACACAAAATAATAAAATTAGGTTACCCCATACTAAATTTTTTGACATTTGAAACTATATAAATGTTTATTGTTATTGTACTATACAAATTAAAATGTACTACATTTGAATGAGATATTGTTGCATTTGGGACTCATGAATATGCACATATGCAAATAAAAATATTTGTAGAAGTATTTATAGAAGTGTCTATAAAGTAAGTTCTTGAAGTAAAGCATCCTAATTATCAAGGCAACCTAATTTCTCTTCTAATTCCTTTTTTTTAAAATCATTTTTGCATTTTATATATATATATATATTTTTTTTTATTTTTTTATTTTTTTTATTTTTTATTTATTTTTTATTTTTTATTTTTTATTTTTTATTTTTATTTTTAATAATTTAATTTTTTTATTTGATTAATTTATTTTGGTTTTCCATTTAATTATAATCCAATTTCTTACCTATTAATAGTATTTTTCGTTTTTTTATTTTTATTTTATTTTATTTGGTTTCCTATTTAATTCTAATTTCACTTTTTTACTTAGTAATATAATGGTTTTCATTTCCCACCATCATTTTACAATTTGCCTAAATTGATTACTTTACCAAATCTTGCTTGAAAGTCTTTCTAGTTTTATTCCCCTATTTGTTCCCCTATTTGTCCATTTATTTTTTCCTTGTTTTTCTAACTTGAAGGATTCTAAGTCAATCAATTACATCTCAAGAAAAGAAAATTTCTATGGTCCCTATCTAGATACAAAGGAATAAGATGGAGATTTTTATTATCTACTCACCACATGAGCTGATGACTTTAATAAAAGTTCAAGCATTGTATAGTGGATGGGACTAATTCAAACCTTCTCTTCAAACCGTTCTATAGGTGGCTTCAAAAGCAATAATTAGTGGATCATGTGAGTTGAAATGCTCATAATGTCAGAGCATTAATGAGATTTGCTCATACTTCTTTAATGGATGAAATAAGAGCTAGGGAGGGTCCATTTCAAAGCCAAAGTGTGTCCACTTAATTTTTTTAAATAGAAATTAATTGCCCAATTGCCTTCTTACACATATTAGAAGAATGTAGGGTTTGTTTAAGTTTAGTAAGAATCACATTTAGGAACTTTGTGTATTACTTTTTGAATGCCTCACTTCTTTTTTTGGTTTAGCCATATTTTTTTTTAGACTACGCATGTGTGGGTTTTTGCAAAGCCTAGGATCACAAATAAGTGCCTATTGCAAAATTCTTTGGAAATTCATAAGTAATTCATAAATGCTCTGAAAAATATAAAACCACTTGTATGAGATTCCACATTAATTTTTCTTTGAGTGGAAAATAATTTTGGGCATCTCAAACCCATCTTAAAGGCGGACCAGCCCTTAAGGTGACGATTTATGAGCACACTACCTTACTACGTAGGCAGATAATATGAATTCAAACCAGTGGCCAAATGGCTGCATGTGTCAATGCAAAGAATCCAAAGTAGGAATAGAGCTTCAAGAAGGCTTGGCAAAAGTTTTCGAGGGCAAGGCACTGACAGTCACTGCCACGCTCTTGTTTACAGCAGATGTGCACTCAAACCTTGTGGTCGAGTGAAAGTTTGCATTGAGCAGGAGTGGCTGTTAGTCAAACGCAACAAATTCCTCTACAACTTCAGCACGTCCCACGTTGTAAGAAACTTATTTATTTATATATATTCATTCATGAGCTTCATCAATACTGGTTTTCATAATTAATGCATCACCGATCAACTTCATCTTTTATGATCAATCGTGTATCAAAATTCTTTGAGTTACTTAGTCGTCTAAGAATTAACTAAGGTGAATGGGTCAGTCATTAAAACGGCGGGATTTCACAGCGCCAAAATTGTGACATTCTCGTGCTCAAAATTCTGAAAAAGTGCACGTTCAAATGCCAAGGGTTGTGAAGACTAGGACTTTCAAGACCAGTGCTCAAATGAGTTTTGAGGTGGCCAACTGAAACCTTAAGCCGACTCTCAAACTCTAGGCCGGATTAGTAGTATAGATAGACATGAGGCTTAGCTAGGCTCCGGTTTTCAATTGGGAAACTGGAAATATATGACTCGGACAGTTTCTCAAAACTCAACGCTTACCATTCCCGCAAAATTCTTGAACGAAATTCATTCTGCCAGTTTAATGAATACGAAATTCTAATCCATGGATGAAGGGATTAACTTCCATGCATTTTGGGAACCGCGTCGGGAGCACCATAGACAATTCCCTTCCTTCTTTCATTTAATTTGGATGGCGATCGTGGCCTGCATACGTTGCGGACACCATGTTCCTGATCGAAAACATGACTGCGTCCGAACTCCGAAGGACGAATTGAGCGGGTCATTAATATATATTTGAGCGCGTTGTTCTTCAATCTCATCCACATGATGTTCAATGGCTTCTCGGGGATTTTCACGTCGGTTATCAGGCTCCCGGTGTTGTACCGCCAGCGCGACAACCTCTTCTACCCAGCTGGGCGTTCTCGGTCCCTAACTGCATTCTGAGAATCTTCTACTCGCTGGCTGCAGCTTTCATCTGGTCCTGCATTATTTATTACCCTTCGGATTCGCTGCCCAGTCGGATCGGTGAGCATGATACTCAAATCAATCTTGCTAGCTAGCTAGCCCATGTTGTACGTTGCTTTATAATTGAAGTCTTGAGGTATTAAGATTGCCTTGGAAAGCCAAGTGAGGATATCATTATACGAACAAGAGAGAATCATGCATGACTGTTTGAATCGTTGTTGAATTTGAATTCTAGTATTTCTTTGCTTTCTTTGGTGCAGATTTTTCAAGTTTATGTTGCTGCTGTTTCTGATGCATCAAGTGGCCATTGGCATTTTTCGACTCATTGGTGCACTGAAAACGTCCATTGGCATTTCAAATGCCTATGGATCCTTTGCTATTCTGGTCGTGATCTTACTTGGAGGCTTGTGTTCTTGCAGAGGGTGATCATAATCCGAGTTTTAGTTAAGTTAGCCATCTCTGTATGATCGATCACAACGTAACTGAATAGGAAGCCCAGATACTTTATTATGTACAGTACAGTATCTGATTTACGTTCTCAACATCTTTTCATGTGCTGTGTTGCAGATGAAGAACCCGTGTAAGTGATGCGGAGCCTAACCACATTGGAAAAGCACAAATTAAAGGAGGGAGGTCATACCAACAACATACACGGGCCAATTGTTGAAAATTAGCAAATGCTGTTGAAATTGACCTTGGCAGCACACAGTAAGTTCAAAGGGGCTTCATTTTGTTTTCCCTCTAAACTATTGCATTGACCTTCCTGAATGTTTTCCCACTATGTTGACATGCACGCATGTCTCCAGTGAGTTTTCTCAACTGCAACGGTGTTTCACTTTCAAGTTTTGATTACTGGGATCATTTCCTTCCATTTTCCACTTTGACATAATTTTCAGACTTATTAGTAACTTATCTCGGTCTGACTTGGACAGGAAATGAAGGGAGAGGGTCCACGTCAGAAAAAAATTCTGCTGCTCCAGAATGTGAGTGGCTCGTTTAAAAACCAGGCCGGGTTCTGAGTTTCTTACCGCTTTGCGGCTTTGGTGGGGGTGAGCGGAGCAGGTGAGCACAAGTTTTCAATTTCTATGAGATGATTGTTTTGAACCAGGTGTAAATAGTTTCCTTTTTTTCTTTTGTATACATAGTAAAATTCAATCAGTATGTTTTGACAGAAATTCAAAATGCTTCTGATCTCAAGCTCAAGTGGCATTTTGAGGAGTGTGCTTTGAAAAACATCATTAGGCAAAACTACGCTAATGGATGTTCTTCTGAAGGTGACTCATCAGAGTTTCTGGATTTCCAAAGAAACAAGAAACATCTGCTTGCATATCATTCTGGTTCCATTGAACAGTCATAACTTGCATTCCCACTGCATTCATCAGCACTCCGTCTTCCAAGTGACATTGACGCAACTAAGCTTACTGACAGGTATCAATTCTATATATAACTCTATATATTTTGCATGTTTCTTGATCATATGTTTCGTTAACCCATTAAGGTAATTACACCTCAAAATGCACAAAAAAGCAATCCAGCATGGATTCCATTATTATATTAAGTTTTTTGTGAGATCTTGTTGGAAGTCAAAAGGGAATTCTAGATTCTCTTTAGAATACATTTTTAGAAATCAAATGAATAAACTATGAATTTTCAAAGTATTGAAAATAGGGTTTAGGGCAACCAACCATAGACTCTCATGAATAGGTGATTGCAAGAAACACTTGTCATTTTTGGTGGCCCCTCGGTCTCCATGGAGGTGTTTTCTTGATAACTTTTGCGTTTTAAGTCCGTTTTAGCTGGAGAGGTGCATGTTGTTGATTCAGACATTTAATAACTTCTTCAATCTAAAAAATAATAATTTACTATTTTTAGGGTGGCCCCGATTGGGTGTCTACCTTGGTTGTTTGGAGGGGGGGGAGGGGGTAGTCCTATTTGGGGACTAGAAATGCCATTTTGAAGCCAAGGTTTTGACTTGTTGTAGGTGGGCTAACATTCTAAAGACATCTAATTAGATTTTTGGCAAAGAAACCAGTATAAGGGCTGCACATAGATTGAAAGTAGACACTGTTGCGCAAGCACTACGAAGAGGGGAAATTTTTTTTATCATGAATTTTTTGTTCACATGAGACCAAATAAAAGATTAGAAAAATGGATATTTTTTTTAAATTATTTCAATTTTTTTACTATTATCTGAAAATCGAATTCAAAAGTATCTATTTTCTTGCATTTTTCTAGGCTTCTTTTATTGGGCATAACTTTTAGAGATGAATTTTTTTAGGCTTGAATTTTTACACATATATTGTTTTTAATGCTTTGCAAATTATCCATATTTTATTTTATTTTAAAAAAATTTATTCCAAAAATCACAAAACTCTAGTAATAAGGCCATTTTGAGCCCAAACCAACAAGTGTTTCTTGCAACTACTTGAATAGTAAAAGTACATTTTAGGCAAGAATCTAGACTATATAGTTTTAAAAAGTAGTTGAAATTAGTTGCATTTAACTTAACTCTTAAACAACTGAGGCACTTTTCAAGTAGAAAATTGTCCAAAACTTCCACTATTGGAGGCAACGAGGAAAAAGTGAAATGAAAAGTTTAAAAAAATATTCAACTATACTAATTTGTATTACAATACTAGAGAAATGTGTGAATTTTTTTTAGAAAATTTGACCATACAAATTGAAAGATTATTACATTTGCATCCTATATCATATTAGTTTAGGCCAACCGAATTTCACATATAGAAGAAGAAATTTGAACTTGTTGCTCACAATGACCCAAGCTATCCAAAAAAGTTCAAGGTAGCATAACTTTTAACATGGGCACCCAATTGAAAAGAATATATATTTCTACCAAAGAATTCCTCGGTCACATATTGTATCAAAATCTCAAATAGTTGACTTGTTTGAAACTATAATAACTTAGATGAGTTATAGATTACATCAATTGATTAGATTTATACATATAACAATATAACATGTGTAGGTGTGTGTGTTATGAAGTACATGATGTCACAACTGTTGTTACAAAATTCATCGTGTTTATACCCCTAAAACATATCAACCCATTACTTCCCTTAACATTCAAGATGAAATCTAGAACATAAGGAGTGAACATTCTTCCTTGACATGGTGCCCATGTGTCAGAATCAAGCAGGGCGACGTGAAGACGTTGTACAGGTTATACGGTTCATAATGTAATCACCTGTGGTGCAGGTATAACGCGTCATGTGACAAGGAAACCCAACTGCCTGGTTAGTGGTTATAACTCTCAGGGAAATAACTGCCTGGTTACAGGGAAATAATTCACAGGGAATTTGATTCCAAGGATTATATTGTCTACAGAGATATTGTGTGAAATTTAGAGTCATTGTTTTTGATTACGGGGAGTAGAAATGAAAATGCTGCCTCCGCAACAAGTTATATGTAGTTATGAAAACCGCTAAAACTATCAGATCCAATAACCAGGAATTCGGTTGCATTTTTGCTAGCAACTTCAGCAAAAATTCTTGCAAATTCTTTTCTGAAAAACCTACGTGACCGTTAGCTGAAATCTCTCGTATCGACATTGAGAAACTCCAAAAAATTGTTCCAATGTCTGCTGAGTTGGAAAGCAAGGACGTTCCTGGAGGCCCTGAAGCAACAGCAACACATGTCGTACCCGCCAGTCGTGATTGTCACTTCTCATTTGAAAGTTCATTGTGCGCATTCGTTTTGAAAAAGCTAACTTTGAAATCAAAATCTGGAATCAATTTTATCAAGATTGAAAATCGTTGAAATATTGTTCAAATTTCTGCTGAGTTTGAAAGCAAAAACGTCCTCAGTTGTAAGGTAACTCTGCCTATGACAGTCCAAATGAGAGCCAGCCCATCACAGGCAAGGAAGCTATGGCGCACGGAAGGAAGCAATAGCGCACGCACGGTAACTCGTCAGTCTTGATTGCAACCACGCCATTGAACATTCATCGGTCAATGCAAGGTAGAATCGCAGAATTTGTCAATCAGCTTTGTGCCTGAAGAATTTCAAAGTTGAGATTTGACTTTATTTCAGCTCCACTCTGGAGCACGGTTTACAAATCAGTAGATCTTTTAAGAAGATGAGGGAACCAATACAGAATGCGACAATTCAATCGATGAGCATAGAAATTATTCTTGGAATTGTCAAACTTCGAAAAATTGTTCATGTTAGAAAATCAAAGAGAATTTTTAACAATGATACGCAAAGTTATAAATTGCTTCCTGTAACTCGAGTACGTCATGGAGGATGCAGAGTACCACTCAGTAAGTGGAAGCTTATTTCGTTAGGAGCAGCGCTATTTCTCATAAATTCTCAAATCACGCATGGTAAGTAGGGTTTTAGTTTCTGATTAGGGAAAAAAAAAATTTAATGCATAGGGCACTTACAAAGGCACTCACAATACCACATACTGGACTTTACACTTAAAATTCTGATGTTTGAAAAGGAAAATTTGTCAAATGAAAATGTGTAGAATAACGGTAGTCGAGGCAGATGTATAATTGAGCCATATAAGCAAGATTAGCTTACTCTCAAAAACATCTTTAAGCAATACAAGCATGAATATTTGGAAACAGTGAAAGAAATTAATAGGAGCATGGTTCACAGGGAAGTGAAAACAGCACTCCATAATGATGTTTCAAGTGAAGATCAAGCCCAACTCGTTCCCTCTACAAAGATCTCAAGACATTGCAGTCTTATACAATCAGGCCTGTGTAATTCTTTTAATACAGAAGAGTGATCATGCAAGAAGGAAACCCCCTGCAATGCCAAGACATTGCACGGAAGTAGGAGGTCAGAGTGCACACCACCTCATGAATACAGAACTACAAAACAAGGTAGTTTTTGAGATTTTCCTAAACATTGAAGATGTCAAGATAACCTTGTGCATATATTTTCAGATGATGTGCAGATAACCTTGCGCGCTATTTGCGAGCCTCCACTTTTTTCGCATCCTTAGCTGCGAACCAACCACACAACAGGATATTTACTTAACCAACCAAGAATAACCAGATTCAACTTCTAAGGTCATTAGTCTACTGAAGTGCACACCGGTATACTGCATTACTTTTACTTAAGGGGTAATCATCAATTCAGAGTAACAGAGAACGAAAGACGAGTACCGTGACATCGGAAGTTTCTGAAGGCGCAGCATATATATATGACTTCAAAGAAAGTAAGTCCGTACATAGAAATATAGAAAGATTAGGAAAAAGTTACCAGCCTTCTCCTCCTCTCGCTTCTTCGCCGCCTCCAACCGTTGCTGTCTAATCAGTGCTAAACGCTCTGCGGAAACCCAAGTCCAGTCAGTTTTTTCTCCGATCCCATTGGCGTGAGTTCCCCCCCCCCAAACAAAACTGTTATAAACCAATTATCCTTGCAAATAGATTGTATAATCAGTAGATATGCACACCTAAGTCTTTCTTTGATTGCTCAGTCTTGCCTTGCTCCTGCAATTTCAAGTAGCGTTCATGGGCTTTTTGCTTCTCCAGCTCCTCTCTGCAAAATTATATAAAACAGCAGATAGTAAAAGTTCATGTTAACTATAAAAAATGCACATCATACTCCAAGATATTGGTACATAGAGAGGGTCTGGAGATAAACACTAAAAAATAAAACAGTGATTTTCTGAAACAAGTATTAACTATCGAATAGTGGAATCAAAATACAAAGAGATGCTTCATGACAGGTTCATTTTCAATACACGTCTTATCACTAAAAATTAACCCGTAAGAAAGTCAGCATCCACTAGGAGAGGTCACTGCCAAAGCTACAAGCAATGGATGAAGTATAATCATGTCTGATGAAAAAGCAATTTTGGCCTATTCTTCAACAATGTTATCAAAAGTGCTCCATGGTGGTGGTGCAAGGTTCTGAATGAGTTTAGGTGGGAATGGGAGGAAAAGAAAACTTGCAAAAATGAAGATCTGATCGAGCCAAAATTAATTTTGCCAAAATAGATCAAAATTTACGTCTGCCTTCCTCCCAAGGTCACTTACGGATTAAAAGATTTCATAAAAGGAAAAAACAAGTAGCGATTATATATAATTAAATAACAGTCTCCTCCGCTAGATTAAGGAATCACCATTGAAAACAGAAGACTCTACAAATGAAATAAACAAACAGAAGGCACGAAAACAAAAAGAGAGTTAGTCAATAGGCTACCTCTCTCTCCTTGAAAGCTCAGCTGGTTTCTCCATCTGCAAAATTGATGTACCAAATTTGCAGAAGTCATGAATGCCCAATATCCTTTGAAATTTTAGAAAACGACCAGCCGAAAACTGTTACGATTATCACCAATGAACGTCAAAGCGGGTAAACAGGCAAAAGAGATAGGCATGGGCGTACATCAACATCCTTAGCTTTCACGGTCCTGGCTTTAACAAGATTAGGATTATCGATTTGGATTACTCCCTGCGTACCCTTCATCTTCTGCATGACAAAGACATATAAAAATGGAGCATCAATAAAACATAAAAGAACAGACCAACTCAAACAAGCTATAATAATTTCAAGTTTACGCAAAATCAATTCCAAAGACAATAATTTCGTACTAAACAATGATTACAGATTAAAGAATATCATAGAAAATATATTGCAAATTCTAAACGATTGTTTCCATTTAGAAATAAAAAAACTCACCGAGGATTCCTCCTCCTCAGATTCCTCCTCAGACTCCTCCTCAGACTCCTCTTCCTCAGGATTCTGTCACAACACATCCAATAAAAGGCTCCGTAAATTCCATTCGTAAGACCCCCGCACACAAAGAGTAGCTAAAGAGTACATTCCAGGCTGGTTCCTAGTTCAACCCGTTTCCCACAACTTAAAAGTAAAAATATACGATGAATCGAAAATCATGGAACATACCCTCTTAAAACTTCGAGGCTTGGTCGAGGTGCCAGCGGCTGTAGATCCAACAATAGCGATAAATCACATCAATGTAAACCACAACAAAATTGTCACAAAACATCACATCCATGACAAGAAAACCCCAGTGAATTCCTCCAAAATCTTAGTCCCGCGATACATACCCATCTCCTCCGGCGTGGAGAAGTGGCGGCGCCCTGTAGGCTTGCCCTTGAACTTCCCTCGTCCAGCACCTCCCCCCATGGCAAAAATCTCTACCCGAAGCTTCTGTCGCTGCTGTCGTTGAGAGAAAAAATACAAACATGCGGATGCGGAACCACCCGACAATTTCAAGTTAGCAGACTCGAGAACAAGAATGCCGGGCAGTCGAGAGTCCGAGAATCTGAGAGCCCAACAGACAGAAGAGGCGTGTGCCAATAAAAATTAAAATTTAGGTTCAAACTGCTACAACCCCAATTCCACCACGCCCAACATCCGACACCCTAAAAGTCGTTCTCAGAAAATTGAGTGTGAGTGCAGTACGACAACAGGACCACACTGGAAGCATTTCTTGAGACCAACTACCCCCAAATCATTCCGACCATCAATGCTCCGTGTTCATTCAAAAGTAGTCTATCACGTAAAAACCGAAAACTCGTACTATCATGCAAACGAAACCCTAGAGCAGGGACACCCCACCCCACCCCCACCCCCTCCCCACCCCGACCACGAGGACCGATCCAAACAACATCCCCGCGCAAGTCCCAAATCAAATCGAGCCAGACCCTTCCCAAAATCATCACTGAACAAAACGGGTTCTGTGGGCAGCAAAAGGCCTGCGATCAGTTCCGCAGGTCCTCTCGCCTCTTGCTTTCAGTCCTTCAGGGCGACTCAGTCGCGGCCGCAGCACCGAATCGAAGGAATTGAAAGAAAGTCGAGCGGCGAAAATGACCCAAACCCTAGGACCGACAAAGAAGACAACATCATCAAAAGAGGCATGAGGGACACCGACGGAAAGAGGGAAATGAGGGCAGGGAAACCATTGCACCAACGGGAGGAGCAACGATACCTGGGCGTGGTGACGACAGATTGAAAACGGTGAAGAAGGCCGAGTGCGAGACAGCGGCTGTCGCAAGGGCAGCCAAGAGGGCAACAACCTTCTGCGCGGCTGATCTGTAGGGCTTGCCCTCTCCCTCGCCCCGCCCTCAGCACTAAGTCCCAGGGGGATTCAGGGTTCCGCCTGTCTGCCCGCCTGGGCAAATTTCTGCCCCCCGCTCGAACTCAGCCCCACCCGCCCTGAGATTCTCCCTCAAAGTGAAAGGGAGTGTTTACATTATTATGTAATATAATTGGAGCACGTTGTAGTCGAGCGAGTAGGGTTTCAGTTTGGAGTGGAGCACCGTTAGGCACATAGCTAGAGTAATCACGTGTGAAACATTGTGTACAATAAGTATGGAGCAATAAAATAATTAATGGAGCAATTTCTATTATTTGTTAAGATCTTTTGGTTATATAAAAAATATATGTATATAAAATAATTAACATTGTGATTAGGATCTTAATGTAAATGAAGTATTCTAATGTTTTCCGCAAGCAATAAGGGGATGAGCAAGTGGGTGAAAATTCTCCTTGATGTACTACCAATTCCTCAATCTCCTTGGGACTTTGTCACAAGACTTGTCCAACCAAATGCCAGGTCACTCTATGCATCCCAACTTTAACCATTCAAAGTCTAGTCAACCATTTTATAGTTGAATTGGGAGTATTTTCTTTCATACAAATGGATGGAGAACATTTTTGGTGTGGGTGCCTAAGAACAGATGTGGAAAATTATGTTTGACTTTAGATGGGAAAAAATAGATTCATTTTGAGCTAGCATGTGAAATCCAGGTTGATTAATTTATATGATGATTCAATGGGGGCTACAAGTTGTATTAGAGACTAAAAGAAACACCATGAATGGAGAAAATAATTTATTGGAGGTGCCTATTACTAAGTACTTTACATCAAAAGGACCAAAACTAACATACTTGCAATCTTATATAGCTTGCTTGTGCTAAATTTCAAAACATGGAAAAAATAAGTTCCACCTCCCAAATTGACCATGGATGTTAAAGGATAACTTCAATGAAGGAGAAAGTTTGCGGATTACAATAGCTTAAATACAAACAAGTTGCAAAATTATTGAGCTTTCTGGTATAGTGAGCTTAGCTATGGAAAAACTTATAGAGGGGGGTGTTTGAGTATTGTCCTCACTAGAAGAATCTCCTGTTTATTTAGATATGGGTTATCTAACTTGACGTTGTTTACTTGCACATTCAATGTACCAACACTATGTTTTTCTGTCATTGAAGATGTTATAGTGAACGTCAATGGAAATCAATGTTAACAAAAAAACATAGGGTTGCTACATTGAATGCACAAGTAAATGGCGTCAAGTTAAACAACTCATGTCTAAATAAACACGGGATTCTACCAGTGCCTAGTGGTATAGTCCTTTAAGTAATGACCTTTGAGACATCTTTATAGTAAAATTTTATTGAAAATACAAGTATTTTCAGTAAAATTTTACAATGAAGATGCCTTAAAGGTCATTACTTAAAAGATTATACTACTAAGACTATACTTAAAACACCCCTTTCTCTTGTAGTGATTAGCTCAACTAAAAGAATGTATAATTTACTAAGAAGCAAACCATAGCTTTAAATAGGGTTCCTAACATACTAGATAACGAGCTACGTAAGAATAGATTCCACCTTATAAACAATCATGGACAAGCCCTATGACTATGCACAAGGTAGAATCTGCGCAATGCAACCCATTCAATAGTGTTAGTAATTATATTTTTGAATTAATTGAATGCAGGTTATCTACTGTTTTTGTTTCTCAGTACAATAGTACTATGCAGCTACTTTTGGTTTGGAATCATTGTTTTTCTAGTGCCGTTTATTTGTTGTGATTGTTAGTGGTCATTTTTTCAATAGAATCGCTACACATGATATTCTCAGCTACATTTCAAACAAGAGCCTGCAAACGGCATCAATAAATGTAAGTCAGAATCAAAATCTGGAAACTCTACTTGCATTTTAGATGTTGTTGATGTTGCTACAGCAATTGTTGGTGATCAAGAAGACAATGATGATGAATTGGATTCGGCTTTTGCTGCGTATCAATCTGATTTTGGTAAACTGTAGATTTTTATGATGATATTGCACAAGAAAGTTTGTTTGGTGTGACAATGTTCCTTTTTTTTCAATGCTTCTTATGCTGATTTTGTTCCATTGGAGGAGATTCTAGGTTTTGATCCAGTTGTGAGTGATGCTATTCAATGGTGCAAAGGACTTTAGTGATTACTAGTGTGTCCGGTGCCATTGCCATAATACAATAAGGGCCACTTCACATTGTGTTTGTCCAAGTTTAGAGGTCCTGGAATTGAGTGACCAAATTTTGTTGAGAGTTCAAAGAAATGAGCAATAAAAAGGTAATAAAATATAGAAATTTGAGTGTTTGGTCAACCATGGTGTGAAGCCTTTAAAGGCCAAGAGCAAAGTCCAAATTCTTAGAAATGAACTCCTATAGCCTTTGCATGTAAATGACCATAGTGTGAAACCTCCCAAAGTCAAGCCCAAAGTCCAAACTCTTAGCAATGGACTCCCACAGCCTCTCGATTTAGATGGCCACAGTGTGAACTCTCCAAAGTCCAAGGCTAAAATCCCCAATCTAATGGTTGAGACTTCGGCAATTTTTGACAACCTCAAAACCATAATTTGAATCTCTATTTTGAGCCTACCTAAACTTCCTTTGAGAGGCCATCATAATGTAAACAATTTATTGCTATGAAGGGCAAGGGCCATTGGACTATGCTTTCTAATGTAAAGGATCGAGTAGCTCAATTCTTGATTTTTTAAAATGTGTATCATGTCCCTTGGAGACACTTTCCACCTTAAGCTCACCTCTAGATGCTGTTTGTAGCATTTAGCTCCTAGTGACTCCAAAGGTCACAATATCCTAACACTGCACATGCCATAAACCCACAATAATAGGTTCCAACTTAACTCACGGGGTTCTTCATTTCTTCATAACTCCCAACTTTTTAATTCTAACACTTAACTTCCACAAAACACTAGGCATGTCATTTGATGACGTGGAGCAGAACTTCCATTAATGTCCAAATACTTGGTGGTGGCACCACTCTCTACCAATGCTAACCACCTTTGAATGTGCCCCAACTCCCCTTGCCTAACCACTTTTACATCGGGACTCATCACAAGATTTACTAATCCAGACTCACGCCATGGCCTAGTGTGGAGATGGACACATCCAATTTGTATTAAGAGTGCACAAACATTCCATAGTAACACACAAGTAGTGGTGAGATTCCAATACTAACCTCACCATCTGTAGCTACTTTAGCTTACCATAGCATCATTCGGGAGGGAGGAGGAAGACTACCCTTCCTCATAGTACTCTCTACAAGATTTGGTAATCCCTTCACCCTAAAGATCTACAAAAACATGTATGACACTCTTCAACTTGGAAGACCACATGATTCCAAGTTGTTTCCCCAAAATTGAGCCTCAAAGGACTTCCAATCTTCCTATCGGGATAACCTTTTGCTTTAAACTCCAAATCCAAAGTACAAGCTCATTTTTGTGATCTAGTTTTATTGTAGATTATTGTGGACTACTCACTTCCCAATTTTGATAAGTTACAAGGAAGTTATGGCCCTCCAAAGATCCACATCCTCCAGAAGAGTAGTACTTTAGAATTCTTTTTTCTTCGGATGTCCATAACTTTCAACAATGAACTAATCTCCTTGTGATCCTTAGCATTCTAAAAAGATAATTTCCTAAGCTTTCCAACAATACGCATCATGCTCCATTTGGCTTAAGGTATCATCCCTGAATCCCTACTCCCAAGTCCCATACTTTGAGACGTGACTGGGACACATTGGGACGTTGTCAACTTTGAGGAGCCATAACTTTTGAATCACAACTTGAATCCTCATGTTCTTTAGACACTTGGATGAGTCTTCTCACAAACTTTCCAAACATATATGGCATATCATCCAATTTGTCTTGAAAAGAGTGCTACAATGCTCTAATTGCTTGGGACTCCCAATTCCTTACACTTCATCTCTTGCAAGGCTTAGGGAGTCACCCCCAACGTCCCCCTTGCTCACCAAGGTGAAATGGGCATGCCTCAAGATGAGGGTTGTAATAATGTGATTGGTAGAAATCTATAAACTTTTGACCTTCGCCATAATATGAAGTGGCCATAAAATAAAAGTAAAATTTTTTTTTTAATTTTTTGAAAAAACATAGAATGGAGTGAAATGGATATTACAACTTGATCACAATCATGGTGTAGAGAGATAGAACTAAGATGTCTACAACAATGGAGTTTACACTTAGATCTTTTACGATTTAGCACAAAACAAAATTGTCACAATATATGCTTACACCCTTACACACGACATGAACTTAATTTCAAATTTGAACCCCAATATATACCACCTTTCCAAAATATACACCTCCTCCACAAACCGTACAAACTAATGACATATAAGACCAATGTTTTTACCTTTACATATTTACAACAATCAAAATACATATCCCATTTAATCAATAATAGATCTTAAAAACAAATTAAGCATTGACTACAATCACATATTCAAACTCATTATTAAAATTACATGTAAATGGATAGTATCTCGATGATAACAAAATATACATTAAAAGATGACCACACATTAACTCTTTTTAGTAAAAAAACAAACAATTTTTAACTAAAACCTTCATTTATACTAGCAATATTTTAAACAACTTCAAAATCAACACTATACTATGCATATCAATAAGCACTTCTACCAACCACAATCATGCAATTGTTAAACACGGTATATATTACCCAGTCTTTCATCACCTTAAATTCATATTACTCTATATGAATGCAATCTTGATGAAGACATACTCACAACACACCAATACATCCACATACAATCCAAAAATATATATTTATATGATGAATATGTAAATTTTCATCATCATTATGACACTATAAGAACCCCCATTTTTCTAAACAAGTTGAAAAACATGGTAATACATTTTTTCTCACGTTAAGCATGCTACCTTCAATGTCTATTCAAATCCACCAAGGTTGATATGGGAAAACATGCAAAAAGATGGAAAAAAAAACCATGCATTGTTTTAGAGGGATGTCTCTAAAAACATGGCCTAAAAAGTTGGAAAAAAAAAGCCATGTGATAGCTATGCCACCTCTACATAAGGACCACAAGGGTGGGTAGTGCCATGTCAACAATTTTTTCATCCAAATCCTTGCTAACATTAGATATGACTTTGTTGCTACATGGCAACAACATGGTAGAGAAAAACTCATAACATAGCAGATGTGTTGTACCCTAGGTGTTGTCTATTTAGATGTCCATTATGACGTGCACATGCTTTTGAGAACATCAATAGTGACATAAGGTTAATCTTTTTGAATGTCACGTAAGATCCATCATATATTACTATAAGTCAATGAAGACATGAAAATGTCCTAAACAACATCTTCTAAGGTGTGCTTGATTTACATGTCTCAATTTTTTGCATTGTCAATTTAAATGTGTAAATGTTTTTTGAGACATAAATTTAAATATATACTATATATAGTGCACCATTCAAAATATATCATACAAAGTACAAAATACACTATATACAATATATCATATATAATATACTATATCTTATACAACATACATTGCATTTGGCAACCTTGCTACATAACTTGAAAATCCACATATTGTAAAAATGGTGATATAAGAAGATGAGTTATTTATATAAGTGGGATGCTAGGAGGGAAAACAAACCATATGGGATATGTAGAACTTAAGAATTGTATTAAAAGTTGACATCTAAAAAAACATCTAGACGTCTTAGTTGATGTTTAAACAAACATTTAGACGTTTTAATTGGTGTCTAAAATATAGTATTAAAATACTATAACAGCATCAAAATGTGTTGATGTGGCATACTATGTCATTTCCGTGGAATACCACATCACTCAAATGCAATGTGAAATGGTACATTTTTTTTTGGAACAATTGTGTCATGTGGTTGCCTTTCCCCTATTTTTTCCACATTTGTTTAGCATTTTACCACATCCTAATCATTTCTAAGAACTTATCCATTGTCAAACCATAAGTCCTTGTTGACATGGCACTCTTATGTTTTCTAGGATGTTTTTAAAAACATGCTAATGTTTTCTACCACATCCAAAAAAACATCAATGTTGCACGAAACATCAACTTGTTCACTAATGCACAACTTCAATAGTCACCCATTATCATAGAAGTATAGATGTATATAATTTGTTCTTGACTTCAATCCTTAAAGTTCTTTCAAATTTAGCCCCAAAATTGACTAAAAATATTTGCTCCAAAAGTAAGGACAAAATCTTCATTAATATCTATTTTTTAACAATTTAAACTATAGGATCCTTTGGTTAATTTATTCAAGTAAATTCAAGTAGATTTTTATTCAAATAGATTGCACTTAAATTTTAGAGTGAATGTTTCTACAAATTGCAAGTTCAATGTGCTTAAACTTCAAAATGTAGGTTTTTTTAGTCCTTATAAAAAATGAAGTTTTGTCATTCCATATTTCTAAAAATAAAAACCAAGTAGTGGTATATCTTATAATTTGTGCATTTTCGTCAATACAATGGAAAATGGATTGAGAATATATGGAAAAAAAGAAACCAAAAAAACTTTTGAATTTGTCTTTAAAAAAATTATAAAGTAGAAGATGGTATTTCATAAAAGAAAAAAACAAGATTCATGCTAATAACTTTTAAAAGAAATTGAGAATCCTTACTCCCAATAATGAAAATGTTCTAGTAAGTAATTGGTATCCATTTTTTTGTTTTTGTTTGAAAATTTTCAAAATGAGAGCTAAAAATGACATAATAAATTTTCTCTATCTTAATTACCCACAAAATAAAACTCTTCATAAATTTCACATCATTATTTGGAATTGAATGGTTCAAATGTTTTGAGTAGGTATAAATCTATACTAACCAAAAATGATAATCAAATATAATTCGGGAATGTGTTTTTTATTGTCATGTTCAACATTGAAGTGAAAAAAAAAACTTCTAACTTTTGCAACATTTATCTAGATGACATGAAACAAAGCTTCATACTTTGATTGTGATGACTAGCATCCATTCAACAAAATTCATGCAAACTTTCAAAATTATGAAGTGAATAGAGCCTACTTGAGTTCTCAAAAAGTCTCAAGTAGGCTCCTTAGACTTTAGGGATTAAGAACTTGACATGGAAGTTGTGAGCAATAAGACGAACAACCACTTCATTATAGGTCAATCCACCAAACACCAACCAATGAAGAAAAGTGATCCTATGTAACTTACCTCAATCCTACATTTAGAGTCCCACATGAGTATCATACAGGATATCGTTTTGGGTGCACTGTTGGTTGTTTTGAATACATGGTCGGTTTGGGGTGGCCTTATTAATTACCGTATCTGCAGTTATCTTCTGGACGCCCAACTCCCGGAAGCAAATGGGTTGGAGTTTTCTTCCCAAGTCTCTGACTCAGGCATAACCAAGAGACGCCCTGAATTCCTGCCTGCATGCTTGCTTTTCCGTTTGGAAGCTCGTGGCCCCGCCATGCTCGTCTTCTGCGTCGATCGGTCCCTCCGCGTGCGTAAGTGGCCCAGTGGTACGGCGCCACCATTCCCAGCTGAAGCTCCGCTGCTGCTGCTGCTCCACGCCACAATTGTCTGGCTGGCAGGCCATGGACACCAACTCAGTAGTCTCGCTCCAGTGGCAGCACATGCACCGACAGGAGCAGAGGTTTCCTCGGGGCCACGGAACATGTCCTGGAACGACAAACTGCGACATCCAACCCGCCTGACCCGCCTGACCTAGATCGCCGGGGAAATATTAATCGACGCTAGCTTCGGCCTGTCTGCGTGCTGCGTTTCCGTGCTCCTTAGTGGGATTCGAGCGGCGGTCAACAGGTCGATGCATGCATGCATGCATGCGACCATTTCCCCCTTGCAATTGGGTCATGCTGCACGACGTAGAGAATGAAACGGAAAACGGACAGACGTAAAGTAGGGTCTGTGATTTCCGTGGAATGGAGTGGCCTGCTGCATGATGTGCAATCAGGGTGGGGCGGGGATTAAAATGGACGTCGCAGAGCTGATCATTGGACGGAGTAGTTGGTGATCGACCGACGGACTCACGGGCGGGAACTGGGGGTTGGGGTCGATGGATAGTTTCCAGCCGGGGAGGGAATGAGAAGAAGTAGGTCCAAGGCTGGCGTTGGAAGCGTGTCCAGTGGGGGGGTCCATCCGACAAGAACCAAGGAAGTTGACCTAAATGTCGGGTAAACGACGATCTGGTGGAAGGTAAGCCATGGCAGAGAACGCGAAGCCTCGCCCCGTGTCCGCGGGCTCCGTGGGGAAGAAGTCGCAGAAAGGCTCGCCTAAGAGGTCGGCATCGGCGGGGAAGTCGAGGGAGGCGAATTCGGCGGAGAGTCATCATACGACGAAGGCGGGGATGCCAGTGCTGCCCTTAGGGCAACGAGAGAACAATCGAAACAATTTCAATGCAGCGAAAGCGAGAGCCGATGCGGCGGCCATATCCGGAACAACAAGCTCGCGAACCTCGACCCATCCGTCCTCCAGGAGGCAATCCAGAAGCTCCCAAATCTCATACTCGTCAAAGTTGGGTTTGCTCGATTACTCTCAACCTCGCTCACACCTCAATTGCTGCTCCGATCTTAGTGCTTGGAACAATGAACATGGAAATGCCGGCCAAATTCTCACGGGAAGTCTATTTTTGTCAATGCTGCTGTATTTATGTATGTTGAAATCAGGTTTTTGTCTTGCCGACAATCTCTGAAGAGAATTATTCAGCAATTTTCAGCATGCCTGAACTTCCAGTGGACTATTGCATTGAGTGAAGCGGTAGAGGAAAAGGGATCAAATTCTTAACTTAGTAGGACTCGTATCATAAATGCGGACATGATGAATAGCAGGTGTGTTGAGTGTAAACTTTCGGACATACTGGCTCAGCCTGTCTATTCGGTTGCTTTTCCTCTTGCAGGGGCAGTAGTCGGCCTGGCCAGCGTTCTCGTGCAAAAAAGAAAAGGGGCCAGGATGATCCTATTCAGGTCACACATCTAATGAAATCCGATTCTGCAAAAGATGAAGATGAAATGTAACTTTCAAGCGGGTTGTTGTTGTTGTTGTTGTCGTCGTCAGGGAGTAAGTGCATATTGGATCGTGATGTCCACTGGCGTTCACCCTAAGGAAGTCGCTAGAACTAGAAACAACCTAAACACCAAAGATATCTGCCAGTGTTCAGCAGTCGTTATCAACATGTAGCCTCCTCTATTTACTTATTCCTATCGCCACACCAACGGATCCAGATCTATTGGACTCGTGTGGAAGAGCAGATATGAGCAAGTTATAAATATCAACATGCATAGGTTAATTTTCTGACAATTAAATGGAATTCAGGTTTTCGATGAGAATGGGAAAGATGTGACACCGAAGCCTCTATCAGCATTGAAGCCTACTGTGCTGATTGATAGGCTTTTGAGCGTAAGTGCACAATCTGTTGAAGGCACAGAGTTTGAACACTCCGTTCCAGTTTACAGGTGAGTTTACGCGATCTATAATGATACCTTTGCCGCGGGAGTTAGATTCTAAGCACTGAGGCCTTTAACCCCTAATTGACCAAGAGTCCCAAATTGGGACTCATGTCTTTTCAGTAGTTTGAGTAGGTCATACAGGAACTTTCTTTTTTTCAAATTTTTAAATTTTCTGACCAGCACATGCAATGCTCTTCAATGATTCAATCTGGTGAAATAAAATATTTCCCATCAGAATTAAATATTCTTCATGATATGATCAATTGAACCGGTCATTCTAAATCATGATTCCTTGGTCTTTTAGGGGTTTAGGGTAATATTTAATTCGCAAAGGAAGGTAGGGCTCAGGTCCACAGTGACGAGTTTTAAAGAACGTATGTTAAGTCTGCATTCAGCATTAGCTTCCAGAGTCTTACTTGCAGAATACGAGAACGTTTCTATAGAATTTACGCGTTTTCAATCTTTTCCTTGAGGGCCATTCTAACCTACAAGGTTTATCATTGTTGGTGGCTGTTCATTCTCTTAAAAAATTCACATCAAGCAGGTAATACGTATGGATATTGGCAGTGACACTTTTATGATCATTATTGACATTCATTTGGACTGTAGTATTTCGACAAGCTTTTGTATATCTGAAGTAGAATGCAACATGAGAACCAAGCATTTTTATTGTTTTGATGTTCAGTTCGTATTCAGGATACTAACCATTTCTTTTATTCCGATTATTTCTTATTCAGTCGAACAGGTTTCTCGGTGACGAGCACAGCTGGGAGCCTTACTCCTGAAACTGTCGACTTGGGCACTGACCTTGAAGAGTCTGATGGTCAAGAATCTAGAAAATCTAGAAGCTATCGAGGCTCTGCAGTACTTGAAACTCCTCGGCATCCGAAACGAAAATATGCCATTGTGCCAGCCCCAATTGTTCAACCAAAAGTTCCAAAGGTTCTATACCTACGGAAAGATCACATGTAACCTCTTTTATTCGGTTTTAAGATCAAAGTACTCGTGAATGTACCCTGAAATAAATCAACATGCATCTAGGTAGCTGTTTTGCAACCCTTCAGTGAGATTCCAGCATTGACTTTGTAACAGAAACGCAGAGTTGTTGTAGGTAGGTTAGACCCGAATGTTGTTAGCGCTGATGTTTATACATAAGACAAGTTTCACATATCAAGGTAATGAAAGCATGCAACCAGGATTAAGCAGTTTGTTTTATCTATTCTGAAAATATGGACATAATACTGACATAGTTTAGCAAGCATCATGAAGTGGGTTGCGTATTCATTTTTCTGTTATCGCCAAATATTCCTATCTGACAACTTAGTTGAGTTCCTGCTTGACGTCTTTCATGACACAGGAACTAGAGAAACCTATTTCAATCACCATAACGGAGAGTGAAAATTGTATCATGTTGAGTGTCCGTGGACATAACCTTAATCCAACTTTCGAAACCTTCAACCAAATTTTGGAGCGAAATGAACGTTATGAGAAGCTTCTACAGGTCAGTTTGGCACGCTATAAATCTGCTGGCCTGGGTAGTTAACAGCTGCTCGAGTTTGATAATGACATGTAGGATGCAAAGATTGAGAATTGACGTTTGATCTAATTATTATACACAGGAAAATCTACCTCCTAGGCAAGAATTTCTTTAGTCGCGTGTCAACATCTTGTGAAGAGTGAGCAGTACCTCTCATGGCCTAGTGCTCAAGTTAGCTTACTAACATCAAGAATGGATGATTTACGGAATTGTTCAGATGAAGCTGGGAAGTGACAATTTTCAACCAAATATTACCCAGACTTTATTCAGTCTACAGAAAAACAAGGAGACCCAGGCCTCGGCCTTGTCTACTCAATCTAACTCTGTTCAGGTGGGTCTCTTAACTAATCGCAACTATGGATACCAATCTGAATTGGTAGTGGCTTATATATTTGCCTGAAAACTCTCCGTTGAGCCTTATTGGTAGAGAATTGATGATCTTCGAAAAACAAAACTTCATAGGTGGAACGTCATAATTTACAGTGGGCCTAATTGCTGTGATTGACCAGAATTGCAGGTGAACTCTTGGGATATTGCCGATTCAGTTGCTGGAAAAGTAATACCAGATCAGTATCAGCCTTGGAAGGTGGTACCGCATGGATCCAAGGATAACAAGACTACAAATCCCACAGCTACTATAGTGATATTGCCCGAGCTATTCTCAAACACCGATGCAACGCCGACAACAAGCCCTCCGGTATGCCTGCGAAGTGGGTGATGTTTCTGCATTCTATGATGGCCATTACTTGTTGTCTGTTTCTAAAAGCAAGCAATTTCTCGAGTTAATAAGGGGCGTCAGACCTGGATGATGGAGGGGGATTGAAAACCCAATTTTGCCCTCCTCTCAAGGCGAAGTAATCACGTCTTAAAAACAGATTCCAAAATCCAGCCCCCGCTAATATGTCTTACTTTAAGCACTTCTTGCGGGATATGCCCACCTCTTGCAATGCACATATGCCACATCAACATAGACTCTGATAGGTCTTCAAAATTGTGGAAGCACCATATATCTTCGCGAGCTTCTTAGAAATTTGCACATCTGCATATTAAAGACGATGGGCGTAGAGGGTGAGGCGATTCGCGATTGAGTTCACATGACTTGGCTGGGAAATCAGAAATCAGTAGCACTCTGCATTTGACTAAAACCATTACCACGCAATATCATTTTTGTGGAACACTGTCGCAGGAGTCGAGACGACAATCAATGGCCTCCAGGCGGGGGTCAACTCTTGGTGGCTACTCTTGGAGACCATCAGTCAGTGGGGGCCAGCAATCGAGAAAAACAAGTGTAGCATCGAGACGCGCTTCCACAATTGGGGAAGTGTCACAGGGGCAGAGGCTAGATGACGTTTTAAGGTTAATGAGTCCTGTATCTGCGGGAACTGGGGTGGGTAGCGTGGGTGATAACCAAGGTGGTGAGCCAGTGCAGCCAGAAGTTGACATCAGCAAGATCCCTGGACTCTACAAGGCTTTAGAACACATTGAAAGAGCCTGCGTGCTAAATTCATATCACGATAAGGTGAACTCTAAGACTGCGTTGCTGGTTATCATAGTTGCTTCTTATGTGCACAACAGCCTTGTTTGCACAGTCCATTCAATTCCCGCTGCATATCCATGCTAGTAGATGCTGGCAAAATAATTAAGTTAAGCTGCAACTAACTGTTGAGTTCTCCACATTGATTTGCTATGCAGCTCTTGGATTACATGGACTTTAGGGCAAGGGAAATTGAACCTCCCCCCCCTGAACCTCCTCCTGAACTTGACAAAGATGGGAAACCCGTCGTAAAGAAGAAACCTAAAGTGGTAGAACCAGAGAAACCATTAGATCCATTGGCTGCACTGGCGGAGTTTGAGGAAAAAGAAGAAGTGATTCCAAAAGTTATTTTGCCATCATTATTCGATTCGACAGTGACAGTGCATCCAATCTGGGACTTTCAATGTGATGTCACAGAAGGCAGAAACATTAGTTGTATGGCATGGAACAAGGTAAGTGATCTGTAATAACCAATCAATCCACTGAGATATTGCAGCATTTCATACGTTTCTTGAACACCTGACATTGATAGTTCAATCTATGTTAAACTCTTCTTGTATCTGTGAGAGGGTTTAGGTGAACAGGCATTTGATTGCTGTGGGATACGGTGAGTTCGAGTTTTGCAAACAACGGGATGGACTGATTGCGTTCTGGTCATTGAAAAATCCGCGGTACCCACATGCAATGATCCCCACACAATCGGGAGTCACGTCCGTGGATTTCGCAACTACCAGTCCCAGCCTACTTGCTGGTGCGTTCTACCTCATCTGGTCGGACTTTAATAAACTTTCTCTACTTCTTGATATTGCTGCTGCACATTGACCATGGTAACTAGGGTTTTTTCCTTTCAATACGCAATGCGCCTTTCCATTTGCCCTCTGCTTGTCGTTGAGCGCATTGCAAGTACTGGACGAGATCCATAGTATTTCCATTGTTGAGAACATCAGTGAGGTGCAATCAAAGTGTTATGCGACTCTGCTGGCTCGGGTTTTATGGTTTTGTATCCTTTTCGCTTAGCTCATAAATGATTAGGTAGTGACGTTCATTGGAATGATGCAGTCGGGTTCTATTCCGGAAATGTGGCCATATACGACATGCGAAATCCAAGGGACCTCGAGCCAATGGTGAAGAGCTCCTTTGCAACCGGAAAACACTCTGACCCTGTATGGAAAGTGCAATGGGTCGACCATGCTGCTGAGCATGGAGAGTCTCTTGTTTCCATCTCTACCGACGGTCGTGTATCTCAATGGTCCATAAAAAAGGTGAGGCTTCGATAAATATATATCTAGGTCTAGCTTGTTACGGACGTGTACGAGCAGAAGCATTCACCTGAGATGTACAGGACAAATAGGTACATTTTGAATTTTAGAATATCGCAACACAATGGTAGTTTGTACACAAATGGTCATAGTCATTGCGCAAGCAGGACTTTTTACAATAGACAACGTGGTGATTTCGTGGAAACAATCTAACGGCGTTAATCTGCCAAAAATCTATTGTGCAGAGAAATTTTAGTCGAGGGTTAAATGCTAAAATTCGCATGGAGTATGCAGCATTAGGACGGAACTTGAGGTTGTAGGTTATTGTCTTGCTCAGTGCAGATGTCAACAGTTCGTCATTACTTGCATCGGCCCTGGTTTATTTTTATTTTTCAAATGTCTCAAATCTTGAAATGGCCCAATGTGCGAATGCAAGGATTTGGAATATTTGAACCTGATGAAGTTGAAGAAGGTTCCAAGCCAAAACAAAGGCGCGCAACCGCAGCCCTTCATATCTCGACGCTCTGCAGGGCTGTGTTTTGAATTCTCGAAAAAAGATATTGGGTACGGAGGTTCACGATCCTTCTTTCGAGTATGTAGAGATGTGTCTGGAACTCGGCGAGTGTCTTTCTTGAAGATGAGTTTGGAACTTGAATGTTGCATTTCATGTCAGATTGTTGCATTCCAGTATGATGTAGAGTTGTTTACTTGTCGGTTGGGCTGGGCAGTATTTACCTTGTAGGTTCAGAGGAAGGACCCATCTATAAATGTGATCGCTCCTATAGTGAGCAATATGTAATGATCTACACCGGCCACAATGGCCCTGTTTATCAGGTCAGGCACCTACTCTACATCTACAATTCTTAAAGAAATATTTCTTCTGCTAAAGGGAATTATGCAACTTCGTACCCTCTCAAGATCATACTTTGGTACCACCTCGCTCTTGAAACTGGTAGAACCAAGAATGAGGGTGTTTACTTGAATTTAACTGATTTCATACATGGGGTGCAGGTTCGGTGGTCGCCGTATGTGCCGTCCTTGTTTCTTAGCTGTAGCACTGATTGGACAGTACGACTTTGGAGCGAAGATCAAGTCAGTAGTTCTGCGGAATTTTTTTGCCTTAACTGTAGCATTCTCATAGACAGGCACTCTCTTCCGGAGCCTGCACGAGATTCTCGAACAGACCATTATTTTTCTATAGAGCGCTTGCATACTACGATACCTCTATCGCACTACCCAGGATTTCTACAAAACCTTGTCTATACTGTGATGATGGTTCCTACTAAAATGTTGAACTTGCACTGTAGCTCCATTAATTGCTTCATAACCTAGTAAGGAAGACCTAACAGGTGCATGCATCTCAGGAAGGAGCTCTACTTGTGTTTCAGACGACGAACATGGCTATAGCTGATGTTCGGTGGTCATTCGATCATGCCTGTGTTTTTGCAGTGGCCTCTACTGATGGTCATATTGAGGTACTTTTAAATTCTGCCTCCATTTCTGAATTTGAATAAGGTGTCTCTTAATGAAATTCATATGGGTATGCCTTTAACTATATGCAAATTCCTCGAGGTGAACTTATGTCTCACTGCTGTTGATCCTTCATACATGAAGTAGAAGTATGGTTTATTTAAAATAAGAAGGAAAGCATTGTGTTTGTTGGTGACCCTTCACGTTTCATTGCAATTTGTTAAATGGCAGATGTGGGACTTGCACCTTTCAGTAATGAAACCAGTGGTGGCTCATTTGATAGATGACGAGAGTGTGTTATCGTGCATGATGTTCTCTGAAGAATCGCCAGTGATTCTTGTAGGAGGCAGCAAAGGCGCCCTCTACATCCTAAGATTTGTAAGCATTCCTGACCACTTCTCTCCAATTCCTTACCTGACATCGTGTTGCCTTGTTCATAAAAATAAATGCTGTCCAGGGAAGGTTTATCTTTGCTACATAAAGAAGGACAAGGGAGGTAGACTTGTAGCAACAAATAATTTTTCCAAATAAGTAAGTATGTTTCGCAAGTCACCAATTTGCTAACTTTTTCCTTAAGAACCAAGTGCACATAGGTACGTGGGATCAAATAACGGCGTTTCTGAGTACTTCAAGCGGAATTTCTTGGAATGTGTAGGACGGGTTGTTGAGGGAACAACCAGACGAGGCAGAAGCCCAGAAGCTAAAAGACACACTAGCAGCTTCGGTCACCCGTCATGGAGCAGTATAGAGCTGCGCATCGTTGAATACATCCGTCGAATGGCTTGCTTCTCGTCAAACTCCCTGTTCCTTGGCAGTTGAGCACAGATTTTATAGCAACTGCAAAACCGGTCGTCCCAAACCCATTGAAGATGTGAGGAATGAGAATGTTCTTGCGTTGAAAGAGTGCTGCACAGTATCCGTAGAACTTTGATCTTGTATTTTCGCCCTCTGGACTGACAGTTGAGTGTACTGCACAAGTACTCTGGCTTAGCTAAAGCATTGTATGTCTCAGTGCTGAGAAGACTCAATGAATGATTGCAGAGCCATGTGTTTGAAGGCCTGCCTTTCCTGCAGGTTTCTACTGTGCAGTACAGTACTCTGATTGCCATAAAAATCCAGAAACCAACATCAGACCAGGACATGAAGCTGGTCAGGTTTTGTTCACGTTTCACAAGACCGGTAAAAATGCCTCGTTCTACATAACATTCTTGCAAGGAAATGTTAGCGTGCCAACTGCTAATTCAAGGACAAATCAGGGTATCCATGAGTCTTCCCAATTCTGTAACCTCTCTTTAACCCAAATCCTCACATCTCGAGTTCAAGAAGGAAAGCATTGGTTACTCAAACATCTATAATATCTGCAAGTGTAATTATTGCCATCCGTACTGCAATTGAAATGAAAACAGAGGGTTGTAGTATTACTCTAACGCAGAATAAATGTCACTGGAATAAGTGGGTGTCAAAATTCAGAATTTCACCAATGAGACTCAGTTTGTTTCCAAATTTGACCCTACCGGTTTGGAGGTCCCAGGATCTTTCCTCCGGGTACAAAATCCCTCGAGAAAACTTAAAATCACTATCCTCTGATCGCCTCCTCTCTCAGAGCACAAGTTGGGATAACGATGACTGACAAAGTGGTAGGATCCTTACAGAAGAAAAGCTCTACCATGTCCACAAAATATCCAGTTAAGGTAGTCTGCTCTAAAAGCGACTGTGTTCTAAAAATGATCCTGACACACAAGTACATTTTGCTTTCTTCAATGTACCAACAGTGTACATTTCAGGAGGTGGTAGCATTCAGTGACTACTGGTTTCAACCTCAAAAATTCATAACTAATTCCAAGGTCCAAAAAATATGCATCAACTTGGATTAGATGCCTATTCCATTTTTCTTCCTACGAAAATTTACTGAAAATTATTTCAAGGAGTTTACCTTCCCCGAAAAGGCAATCAGCTCTTAAAGGGTCACTTCACGAGCAAACTACCTGAATACTTACATTGAAAGGAGGTAAATGTTCAAAATTGTTCTGCTCTCGAATAGGGTCCCCAAGTCAGTGCAACCACCTATTTCAGACTTGAACCTACCTGAAGAGACTAGAGACAAATAGATCCAGGCCATGAAATAGAGAAATAGATTGCATATCATCTGCAATCACGAGCTTAGGTAGGCCGAGTGATAGCCAGCGAAAGAGCAGATCCACATCTTTCAAGAAAATCATCTTTAGACGACAAAATATAAAACATGTAGCCTTCTGTACGTATCTCAAACGCAGACGCATGCTGCCCAATATCTGACCTACTTGCAAGGTCCTGTGCTAAACTAGCTGCCTTGATGTTCCAACATAGGACCTCAATTAAATGCTGACCAATATTAACCTACTAATTCGCATCGATGCAAAGCAGTAAAAAATGAAACGTCCCTAAAAGGCAAGGAACTGCCAAATTGTATCTTACAAGTGTACAATGTCAATGGAGTCCAGGCTTATCAGGAGAGCGAAATGAAACTGCTCTCCTAACAGCTGGAGTTGGCAAGGATTTGCCTCCCAGTACTGGTCGACTGCCAACAGGTGTTATATCGACATTATTGCTCTTGTGCTCTGTATTGTTAGATAGGTCCTTACTTTCTGGACGTCCAGTAGCCAAAAGCTCCGTAAAATATTGCAACTCCTTCAATCCTGGTTACAAAAATAAATCAAGTCATGAGAAGGGAGACCAACTTTCCAAGAAACGAGGTGGAGAAAATTGTCTGGCTAGCACGAAGCACAAGGGACAGTAGGAAAGAGAACAAACCTCCCCCAGATGTAAGAGACTGCGGAGTAGAGACAGATCGTTGCAAAGACCGCGTTGAAACGGATTGGAATCCATCCAATGACGCTACAAACCTGCACGGCAACTACAGTAAGCATCACACGAGAAGAAAGCAAAATGACTTGGTCATGGAATCAGACCTAAATGAAAATCGAACAGGACGTAAGAAACGAAGTCACAAACGTCAGTTTTCCTTGTATCTAATCTAAGGTAAAATCATAATGACCTGATCAAATCTCCCATACTGACCCTGTTACCAAAAGCAGCTCATGTGTTCATACACATGGTTGGACTTATTTGCAAGTGGTATAAGCATGACTTGGATGGCCACTGATCTTTGAATGGAGATGGAGTTGTCTACTCGTATTTAGAGTGATCTACAACCTCTCACTTCAAAATTGTATAAGAAATTCATACATAGCGATAACACTTCGATCTCAACAAATTTGAATTTGTACCCCGAGATCCCTCCGCTGATAGATAGATAGATACCAAAAATCACACCCACCTATGATAAACTGCTCGAGGTAATGCAAACAGTACCCTCTACCTTAATTTGCCTCCAGGTTTGGCTACATATCTCGAATGCGATCATCTTGAATAAACCCTGATCTTGACTGAATCCAGTTCAGAATCGAGACATAACAAGAACGGGTCATGCATTTGTAACAGAGACTATCATCGTGAGAAACTTAGCAACGTGGTGAATCAATCGAAATTTAAAAGCTGTAGTGCGCACCTGCATAACAATACAATACCCTGGTTGGCAATTTCTTGGTTCGCCTGAACCTCATCAATTTTCCCTTCGAGGCCTAAAACAAGGCGCTGCACTTCTTCAATCTCGCCGTTAGCCCGCTCCACTTCGCTTTGCACCTCGGTTACCTGGTTGCTTATCAGCCCTTGCAAAACCACGCTCTCGTCTAAGGTCTTGGTCACGCCCTCGAGCTTGGCCGTCAACTGGCGTTTGGTGGCTTGCAGGGCAGTGGACACAGTCTCGAGTTGCTTCGAGACATTGGCCACGGCATTGGACATGTGCTTCCTCGTCACGTACATGAAGTCGGACCATTTTAGCCCTTTCCACTTGATGTACCCGTACCCTACCAATCCTAGCGTGGCCACGGGAAGCACCAAGGAAGAGTAATTGGTGGAGCTCCCGGCATTGACCACCGTGACACCTCTGGATGAGGATGCATAGTGCCGGAGCTCTTGTGTTAAACGCTGCACTTGCACTGCAAGCGCCGAATTGTCCCCGCCTCCCAATCCCACTTCCTCCTCGGACAGATGCTTGGACACAACCTGCACACGACAATCTACGTTCACAATCGCCGCATCATCCCTTTATCAAGAATTCATGGTTTAAAAATGATCAATTCCACTGACATCATTGTGAAAATAACAGATTCAAATGGTGCCAAATTTTCTTGACCATCAAAAACCATTGCATGTGCTGGTTAAAAAAGCATGAACTCGGTCAAAAGAAAGCCCCCAAATGATCCACTCAAAACTTCAAATTAAAACTTGAGCGAATTTGGGCTTCTTGTTCCATTTAGAGATGATTCAGATCAAAGTAAGAACCACGGCGAAGAAAATTCTTTCCAAGTAGGTGCAATCAAAGAATCTAAAACAAACGCTATTCAAATACGATTGCGATCAGCAAAACCATAACCAGACCCAAGATGCGTTATCCCTATGTTTGGGATAACACAATTCAAAGACACGAAAGCTTCAAACCAGAGCGACGAGGTAAGAACTCATCATCAGGGACTCCAATTTTCAAAATAGATCACAAAACGACGAGGAGGACCACTCCACCTGAGAAAGATCGTTCAGTAGATCAGAAACTTTTTTGTTCCGGAGTGCCAGCGTTCCAGCGGTCCCCGCGCCTACAACCACCAGCAACCTTGATGTCGCCATCGCCAAAGCCCTGTCCTCCTAAACCCTAATCTTCCTAAACCTGAAACTGGCTCCCCTAAACCCACATCTCTTCGATCTTCGTCGTTCGAACTAGCCACAGCAACAACAGCTTTCTCTCTGCAATCGAAGATTCCGCCTCCTATCCGTGCGGCCGCAATTCCATCGCCAACCTCGCCAATTCGCGTTCTTCCAACATGGCCATCGTCAGCCAGAGAAGAAAAAGCGGACGAGTGATGCACGTGATTTGAATGCGATTAGAAGGGTCGTAGCTGCCCAACACATTCCTCCAGCGGACAGCAAAGTACACTACATCCCGAATCTCTCCTTGAACATCCCCACAGCTCGAATTTCGACAGAAAAGCGAGACAGTCAAGTCTTCGGGAGTTCAAGTATAGTGTCTCCTTGGAGCGTGGTCGTGCGGCCACGGCAACCGGCGGCCCGGGGTGGCATGCTAGCAACCTGGATGAAATTGGGGATGAAATGTGCGAATATCCCTCTTCCCCTCTTATGAATTATGACAGTACAGTACACTAATAATGACATTAGCGGTATGTAACTTCAGTTAGTTTACCCTATTTCTCGACTCTCTCTAATTCTCATTTAGTTGACAAATATTCCCTTTGTCCCACTAAAAACCCTCCAAAAACTTTCCCTATGAGGGATTAATTGTATTTTTAGTCTTTGTCCCAATGTCTTTAATTTTATATGCATTTAAAAATTAGCAACCCACTCCCTAAATCTATGCCAAATTTTCAACTTAGGTGCAATCATTCAGGCATCCCAAATCAATGCAAAAAATATCATATTTGAGCATCATTTGTAAATGCTACAAGCTCATCATTCTTGATGTTTTAAAAGTTGGTAGCAACAATAGGATTCTAAAATTATTAGCTTTTAACCTAAAGGCCTGTAGCAACAAAACTTAGCCCCTTTCATGAACAATTTTCATAGCCCTAAAGTAGTCACTGAATCTTCTGTCAATACGACTATTTGAAGAAGCAACAAATACAAGGTGCCTCATATAAGCCAAAGCCAACATTACAAGAAAATGAGTGTTTTATGACTGCAAAATATGACTATAGTAGATCAAAAAATCAAAAAATGTAACTCACTCAAAAATCATTGTAGATGAGCGAGTCATGACTGGGTTGAGTGATTTACTTTCAGTCATATGACTAAGCAATCATATTTGTATTCATATGGATTTTAGAATAAGAAAAAACATTTTTAGCCGTATTTTGCCAACACTGCATATATGTTGACTTTCCTTGGAGGCTTGACATTTTCATAATCTGTACAAGTAAATTTTTAAAGATCTTATATGGAATATGACTGCACAGTCACATTTTGATTGATGTAGAATATGACTGCAATGAGTCATATTTTGAGTGACATAAAATATGACTGTAGTAAGTCATATTTTTGAGTAATATAAAATATGAGTGCAACAAGTCATTTTTTGAGTGACATGGAATATGACTATAGTGAGTCATATTTTAAGTGATTTGGAATACGATTGCAATGAGTCACATTTTGAATTATATTTTAACAGATTTGGAATATGACTGTAGTGAGTCATATTTTGAGTCATATTTTAAGTGATTTGGAATATGATTGCGATGAGTCACATTTTGAATTATATTTTAACAGATTTGGAATATGACTGTAGTGAATCATATTTTATGTGATATGAAATATGATTGTAGTGAGTGTGGGAGCATGAAAACTCAAACCGGATAAGTTAGTCTAAAATTTGGATTAGATAGACTTGCAAATTTCAATTCTTTTGGTAACTTCTAGAGATTTTTGCTACACTACAACTATAATAGAATAGTCAATTTTCAAGTTGCTATAACCCTTAGTAACGTTACAGAAATAAATCCGATACGGATCCAAAATCCAAAAAAGTACCAGATTCTCCAAACCTACGTTCTAGACGTCCGATCTAAGAAACTAGGAGACCATTAGGGGAACGGTCATCTATCTGTTCTCCACCAAGAACTGTCGGCCGCATGCCGGGTACTTAAACCCACCGCCACTCCTTTTTCTCTCCCTCTCTGCTTGCTTAACTTGATGAACATATAGTTGAGAAAAAGAATGGTGAGTTAACGACCGAAATAGGAAGAGAACAAAAAGAGTAGTACCGTATTAGGTTTACTAGTTGTCAATGATTTATGGCAGCGGCTACCGACTTGTTTGCACGAAAGTCTGGAGTTGTAGTCTGGATGGTTTTTTCGGTTATTCCTTCCAATCCGAGTCACTGAGTGCAGTTAGAAGAGGACCTCATGTGTATTAGGTGTGTCAAGTTGTTAGATAGGCCTTGGAGCATAAAAAACGAGGAGATGATTTAGGAACTCATTTACGGAGTTCTGAATCAATACGAGTTGATGGTGAGAGGTCGACCCGTAGCTTGGATGGAAGATATCTAGATGGATGTCTATTTGTTTAAGAAGAATGGACTCGAACTAGCCGAAAGAGCGGACAAGTATGTGACCGGAAAATTCTGGAGTCAAGCCCACTCAAAGGAAGGTTTGCCATTAGCGACTGTAAGAATGAGAGGCATAGACGGGTACTGAATTTCCTTATTCCAATCTTGTATTCAAAAAAGCCTACCCACATTACGGTCATAGTGGCCAACACCATTTTCGAGGCTTTTGAGGACTGGATCGTCTATTAGGGAAGAGTGATTTAGGGAGTCATAGGCAAGCTGGCAAAGCACATAGGTTGAACAAAGTACAGTCCTATTACACCGTATTTGTTCCACCTCTATCACCACAAAGAGGTTTTGAGTGCCGGGGAGACAATTGAGTACAACACCGGAGTTGAGATCTTGAAGTACGACCTCACGGAAGAGTTGGAAAAGGAAGAGAAGGAATCCGAAGATGAGCAACCGGAAGCAGAAGAAGAAGTTGTGGACTAGAAACGAAGGAAGTCTACAGATTCGGCAGCACAGGGGAGGTGCCAACACCGGAACGGGAGGAACCGATACTAGATTCAGAACATCCCCAAGAGCTTGAGTTCTTTGAAGTCGGAATCTAGTGGATGTAATAGGCCAAACAAATGTATGGTGACTTGGTGGATCACGTGCTTCTTATCGCAAACAAACTCAAGGTAGAGTCGGACCAAATTTTGGAGAAGATCCGGAAACGTCCAAATCCGGAAGAGTTTCGACTAAAAGAGGAACAGATCCGGAAGTTGGAGGAGGAAAGGAATAGCTTCAAGTCCCAACTTGAGTGGACGGAGGGGGAGCTAAATGCGGTGAGACAGAAGAAGATGGAGGCTCTCCGACTTATCCACAACCTCAAGGAATTTGTCATGGTTCCGAAGCATACGGTGATCCGAGTTGACCTCTACATCGCCTGGTTGGCGAAGGAAAGACACATGATCGGATCTAGGATGGTAAAAATCTTGGTCGATTTTGAAGCCCAAATGGAGATTGTTTTGAAAGACATGTGGAAGTTGTTGGGATATTTAGATCCAGAATGGGCCATTGACTTAGAAGGGTTTCCGAAAGTCCCCAAGAACATATTTCAGGATACTCTGATTCGACAAACTCTAATTGAGTAGGCTCCGAGTGACCCAATCCAACCACGATTGAAAGGACTAAAGTCTATCCTCACCCTAGTTGCAGGATCCTCAGGTAGCTAAGCACGAACTCTATCAAGACCAACGGAACCTAAATCAGAGAAAGAGACGAGTAGGAAGTTTGCTCCGGCAAAACAAGCGCTTTCCGTCCCAATTTTCCTACTACCTAGGAAAGTAACAGCTGGAAAGTTTATGGTACCTAAATTGACGGTTTGCGGCAACCTTGATGCACGGATTGAAGTAATGACAAATCCGGCTCAATCTCATCCACAATATTTCTCTCATATGTAACAATTGACACCAAAATAGAATCATACTAAGATTGAATTGAGTGAATCATCGCAAGCCAAGGACTTGAAGATTTAGGAGATTCAAGAGTCGAAAGAAGAGGTGCTAAAGTCCGGATCTAAGGAAGAGACGGAATCGGAAGACTCGCCTCCCAAGGTTTCACGGAAGCCCCAAACTCGATCATTAGTGAAGAGTACACCAGTGAAAGCTTCGGTGAAGACTCCGGGCAATCAAAGCGAGAGTAGCTCCAAGAAGACACGGCGGGGTAGATAGAGCACAAGTAGTTAGGTAGAATTTTTATCTGGAACGGGATTTCCAAACATGGGTCCAAGTTCCGGATCGTTTTGAGGGTTTTGGATTTGTGTAGATGTTCCGAATATCCCAGGTTGTTCATTAGTTGGTTGCCCTAATTTCCGAGATGCCTTTTTGGCTTTTCGAGCATTGACTTTGGTTTTGATTTTGATTTTTAAAGGTGGGCAAGTTTGTTGCCCTTTCATTCCATCCTAGCAATTATTTTGTTGTATTCGATTCCCTTCTTTTATTTAAATCACTTGGTGAACATTCTAACTCCAATCGTGTATCTGGATTGTATTGGTTTGTTGTTTGAGTGTTGAGATGTGAGAAGGATGGATAAGGAGGAATCCAAATTTCGGATAACTTGATTAGACTGAGGAAGTACCACTTTAATGATGTTAAATACGAGACGAGGGAGTTGCGCATGGTGCCTTTGAACTACCAAAACGATAATCTAGTTTTTAGTGAAGAGTGGTGTGAGTGCAGATCCAAAATTGGAAATAATATTGTATAGAGTTTAGCGACTGTCAGAGGAAACTCCCACTCACTGGAAAGTCTGCCAACCTTAGGATCTGTCATACACCTAGAAAGATTACCCCCTTGTCAGTTCCGGGCATGTGAGATCTGTTGTTGTAGTAAGAAGGAGTGAACGCAGTATTGAGTGACCTAGATTCCAAATCAGCCATCCGGGATGTTGTGAGGATCCGGATCTACTTTGTGCACTACAACATCTTGAGTACTTGGGTGTTTGATGTTTATTTGTTTTTGTTTGTGTAGTGAATAGATAAGAGTGGTGAAGTCCCTACCCCTCGAAAGATCAATAGCGGATCCTCTGATGGTAAAATAGAGGAATTGAAAATCAATTTGTTGAGGGACGAAACCAAAAAACCGGGTGATACCAAATCCGGATAGGAATCTGGATAGTAGTGATCTCGGAAAAGAGGATGAAAGAGAGTAGTTGGAAGAGAAAAAAATGACCATCTGGATATTGGAGTTTGGAAAGGCATCTGGAATTCCTTGGGATGATAATTCATGTCATCTTACCACGTTTTTGTGTGTAAAAATACTTATGCCTAGACTACGCGTGCGATACTCTAATTTCTTGCAACTTGTTTCTATGAGGTCATTAAACCCGGCCAATACTTACTCAATAGTCAAAATTAGAAAACAAAACTTTTTAGTGGGATAAAATTTGTGCTTAATTTGGAGGTTATTAGCGAGGTAGAAGGAGTAGTTTTTAGGTTGACATTTAATGTTGGTTACATTAGCAATAATCTTGACATTTAATACATTATATATCAACATTACAGACACAGAGAGACAATTGTTTTAAAATTCATGTACATAAAAAAGCTATTTGTTCAGGGTCCCATGTTTGGCTCTAAAAAATTGGTTCAAGTGACACCTAAACTATGTACATTCGTAACAAGGGAGATTTTATACTAACTAATATTGGGATTATGAAGAAAAGAAGGTTAGAAGCAAGGAATTTGATTGTTGTTAGTGTTTTAAGGTAAGTTGTGAATATTAGGAAGTGTGAGTGTTTTTTAGTTTTCATTTGTGAAGTAGGATGTATGTCGTGTATTTGATGACTATGTTGTTAACCCCTAAATTCCCAAGACTATTTTTCTATCAAGAACCATTCAAAACTACCATTTTTGCTGCATCATTCAAGAATACAAAAAAGATAATTTTTTTAGAATCTAACTGTAGGATCTTGTACTTTACTTGTCTTAGCTCACATGATAAAAATTTCATGAAGTTTGACCCTATATATTGGAAGATATTAGCATTCAAAGTTGAAAAAGAATATTTTTTTGAACACTGGCCTGCAATTTCAAATGATTTTGACCACCAATTGTGAATTCTTTTTGCACTACAGAATTTAAATTTAAAATTTTTTATGTTGAAGAATTGAGTTGAAAGTCTAGGAAAATAATTTTAAAAAAAACACTTGATTTTCATTCTTTAAAAAAATTCTAAGTAGAAGTAGGTTCAAGATTGGAAAAAAAACTAAATTATTAATAACTCCAAGATGGGATTGAAAGACAATAATCACAATGGTGAGATTGTTATAGCAATTGAATACAACATTCTCAAAAAAAATTGTGAAAAATTGTGAAAATTGCATTCAGAAATGGACCCTACAAGTTATTTTTTCAAGAAGATGTTGAAATTGCCTACAAAACAAAATTGTCTTTAATTTTATCATAATTAGTCCAAATAGAAAAAATCAAAGCTTCACATGTAGACAAAAAGAAAACATCTCAAGGGAAAAAAAATTAAAATTTATTTTGATTTTTTGCAATTTTTTTTGTACTGCCAGCCAAGTTTAGTTTCAGGCTTTTTGTGGTTTAATTTTTTCTCCCGGGCACGAATTGAAATAAAAATTATATTCCCATATAGATAATTAATTTTTCTATCTTACGGGAAAGTTTCAAAACAATTCACCAGAAAATGAGATCACAAAAGCCTGTCCAAAATTTGATTTGTCCCTTGAGGGGACAATGGGAATTTAGGGGTTAATGGTAGAAAAGGGATGTTTTATAGTAGGAATTGGAAATTTGAAGTTGTTGGTGGAGTGATTGAACTGAAGGTGTATGTGCAGTGCCATAAGGATCAACAATAAAAACTATTAGTGGTTTTGTATTCCAATCCAAGGTTGCAAGGATTTGTAATGAAGTAGGTTTATTTACTTATCCTTTGTGCCACTAATTCTATAGACTATAGAGAATCTATCATTGCTACATGTGAATTCAAAAAAATTGTATGATGTATTGTTGTGAAGGGGTTGTTGGTGAGTCAAGTTGGAAGGATGGTGTCCAAGGGTACAACTTTTAAGGTATCAATGTGCATTACAAATATTTTTTTGGTCTCAAAATGCCAAAAGAATTTTGAAATATGAAAACTTCTCAACTAAATTATAGTTGAACCGCTAAAATCCCATTGTCTCCTTGGGGGGCAAAATGGATTTTAGACATGCTCCTACAATATCACTTTTTGTCATGTTTTTTTTTATTTTTTTCTTAAAATAGAAAAACACATTAGTATTCTTGGAATATAATTTTTATTTCAATTAATGGCCAAAAACAAAATTTATGCCATTCTAGACACAATTTATTTATTGTTGGAAAGAAAAAAGAACCTTCAACTTATTTTTTGGAAAAATAACTGGTTGGATTCATTTTTTAATGTAATTTTTACAATTTTCAAAAAAAGTATTCAATAGAGTCAAGTTTATTTCCTAAAACAATCTCACTATTGGAATTATTGTCTTTTAATTCCACCTTAGAACTATTAATGATTTAGTTTTTCCTTTAATCTTAGACCTATTTCTACTTTAAAAAAAATGAAAGAAAAAAAATCAAATGACTATGCATGATTTTTAAAATTTTGTTCCAAGACTTTTAATTCAAATTTTTAATATAATTTTTAAATATTCTACATGTGTAAGGTAAACCAACCTATAATAGGCAAACCACCCAATGCAAACACTTAGCATTAGAAGAGATTTGAGGCCTCTAAAGGGTTGTTTCAGTTTTGTTCTCGAAACTGTTCCTGATACTATTGGCTATTGTCAAGCCAACAATCACAAAAAAAAATTGACCTTGAAATGCAAAAGAAAGTCTAAAAAACATTTTACAAAAAAAAAATTGATGATGTGGCACTCTCTTGACCACATTGGATTTGCATTCCCGCATCAATTTCAATATTCCTAGGGCCTAATAACTTGCAATCTTCCAAGGCCCCAAATTTCTTCTAATGAAAATGACCCATTACAATCTTACATCAACCCATGACAAAAAATTTGCAATAAATGAGATTTGAGCTAATTTGGTTGAATTAGTGGCCACAATGCTTTGAATGATGGTGAAAGAGTTATTAGTAATCACAATAGGAACTTTTAGTTTATTAGTGCTAATTCATGACAAGAAGTAACTTTTTTTTTATTCCTTCAATTCATGGTCATGTTAGAAAATATTGTAGCCATGTTAGGAAATATTGAAACTACTTTAGGTGGTAAGATGACTATTATGGGTACACTTAATTTTTGGTGGTTTGGGGGTATTCAAAAGCTTCTTTTGTACTAATTGGGTAGCACACTTCAAAAATTCAAAACAAACTCTTACTTTGTTAGAAAAATAAAATTTCAATTCACTAGAAGGAATTCATGATTTTTTTTACAAGTGCTGAAACATATCTACATCTTTCTGAAACATCACATATGTGTATTGCAGTTGTTTAGAAAAATCTGTCAAAATTGACATAGTAAAAACATGAGGAAATCTGAAAAAACATGCCATGTGGCAGCTATTTAAGCACCACGCAAGCAGATAATGCCATGCAGGATTTTTTTCACTTAACTAAAAAAAAGGGGTGCTAGTTCACGTCATATTTTTTGAAAATTTGCATATTGTTTTTATTGACATCAACTTAAACGTCCATGAGAATTTGAATATTGGTTTTAGCAACATCAATTTTAACCTCTTGACATTTTTTACAACGTTTCTTGAGACATCCATTTCAATGTTAGCTTAAATGTATGCCATATACAATACATTATATACCACACATAGTATATTATATGTCATATACAATATATTATACATGATACACTATATGCCATACAATATACAACATACACATTATGTAATACAAAATACACCATGCATTGTACACTATATTGGCAATAATATTGAATGACTTGAAAAGCCTTATTGTAAGTATTTTGACAAGAAAAGGCAAGTTATTTATGCAAGAGGGGTGGTAGGAGGGAAGACAAACTACATGGGACATCTAAAATATAATTTTTTATTATTAAAAACAGAATTTCAGATTGAAGTATTATGATGAACTTGATGTTGTCTTGCAAAAACATCTGAATCTTACAAAGGATGTCTTAGTTGATATTGCAAAAAACATCTCAATGTCATAGTGGATGTCTCTATGGACATCACAAAAAACATCTATATGAGACAGAAGACATTTTAGTTGACGTCTATTATGACAGTGTTAAAATTCTAAAATGGCATTAAAGCATGCTAATGTGGCATGCCACTTCATCCTTTTGGGGTGCCATATTACTCAAATGTCAATGCAAGTGACCTTTTTTGGAAAAAAATGCCACGTGGTTTGCAACTGTTTTTTCATATGTGGTCACTGTATTACCTTAGCCCCTAAGAATTTCTAAAAATTTACTTGTAGTCAAATCTTAAGCCCTTGTGTATAGGTCATTTGTAGTCTTTCTATCATTCCTCTTGTCCCAGGTGAAATCCAAAATGTTGGTCCCAACAAAAACTGTAAGCTCTAAGAATTTTCTCAATTTCTTTGAATGTATTATATATCTTATGAAATCAAAGATCTATTGTAATTTTCCCTGCAAGATGTATTTCACATCATGCTAATTTAAAAGAGTCCTCAATAATAAACAATGAGTGGACACCCTTGTACAAATGTTGAATTGAAAAATCATAATCATTCATCAACAAAATCAAATGTTCAATGTTGAAGCTACACTTAAAGAAGACATTACTCTTAAAAATAACTAATTAAAATAGTGAGTACTTTAGGATTTCTTTTACTTAAAATTTTTGTCAACACCAAAATTTGGTGCCTTTGAATTTTGGATTTACATGTCATAGACATAATAGCAAAAGGTGAATATCTACTTTTACAATACTATTACTTTATCTACATTTTAAAGATAATTTTTTATTAATGATATAATTAAATTGGATAGAATTTTAATTTATAGGAGAAGAATTGCCTCATAGAATTTCAAGATGATAAGAAAATTGTTTCTAAACATGCAAAGAAGAATTTGCACTAGAAATATTGAACATGGCTATGATATGAAAAGTGCAACATCTTCTACTCTATTGGCAATTCAATTATTTTAAAGCCCTCAATGGAAAATGAAACAAGGGCAATATACAAGAAAAGTGAGTGTAGAATCATTGTTGTGTTTCTGATTTTCTTGTTGTTTGGAAGAAGATATAAACAATAATTACACTAAAAAAACATCCAAAAACATCCTCAAAAAATAGCTAAGCTTCCAAGCTTCTTTACATTATCAAGTTGTTGCACCTTGGTGCATGTGAAATATGACTTTCATAATACAAAAGTTTGCTTTTATAATGTTAAAAGCTTCTCTTATAATTTCAAAAGGTGCCTTTATACCATACCGGTTTGTTAGGGTTTGCAAAAAAGTTACTTTTCAAGAATCCAAAAATAAAATAAAATGAAGAAGAGAAATTGTCAAATTCATCAAAAATTAATCTTTGACGTCCCATTGTTCCCTTGAATGAAAAAGTGGTACAAATAGAAATGGTGTAAAAATTTGTACAATTAGTGTGAAAAATTTTCAATGTGTTAAGTTTTATTTTTTATAACCAAAACAATCACAATAGAATTCTTGAAGTCAAATTCTACTATCAAATCAAATTCATCCTTTTCTTTAATAGATGTATAAAATTTTGATATCTTTTACTGGTGTAAAATTTCATTTTTTTTCATTTAAGTTAATTTCTTCAATAATGTGGATGGAAAAATCAAATTACTGTAATTTTTTAAAGCTATAGGTGAAAACCTAATTATATCAATTAGAATATATATTAGAATAATTTATAATTTTTACTATAAGTAAAAGATAGAATGAAAAATATAATTTTATAACTTATATCTAAAATAAATCTAAAAAATAATATACAATGAAAAATGTACAATATTGTGCTATTTGGATTCAAACACATGGAGCTATCAATTGCAATGAACCCATTGGTTTTTGACATTTTTCAAAATTATGAAATACATAAGAAACAAAACTTCTCAAGTTTCATTCAAAAAAAATTTAATCAAATTTCAAAAGTAGTTATTTTGAAAGTTGCAATCAAGGTTGACTAAGGTGCATCCACTTTTTGAATGTATGGACCTTTAGAGATTAAAGACCAAATAAATAATAAATAATAAAATTAAAACTTCATGTTGTTATTTAAGGAAAATAAGATCACATATAGAAATCCAAATAGGTTATTTTTTGTTTTTTCAAAAGCCAAGTATGATGCTAAGATTCCTTTATCACCACCAAAAGAAGGCAATTTGTTGATATTTTAAATAACTTTTTTGAGCACAAATCTTAGGGAGAAGTTTGAATGAAGAATCTTGAAAAAAAAATCAGCCCACAAATTGCAGGGCTTGATTAGTACATAATAGTTTGATTACATGATTGAAAAAATTTTGAATTTAGAAAAAACAAAAAACAAACATCAGTCAAAATATAGAATTAGAGAACCTTGAAATTTGATTTGGCATTCACACAACCACCTCAAACTACTATTTTTGAATCATCTTTTTTTATTTTTAAAATCTTTTTAAATGATTTTAAGATATTTGTTTTGTTTTTGTTTTGATTTTCATTGTGGTCACTATTCATCATACAATTGAACAATGGCCAATGTCTCTTAAAAAGACTACGTATTCTACTGAAGGGAACTCCTCAAAAGGAAACAATCCCTTTGAGGGCTTATTTTTTCCTAATGTCTATGCTCAAACTTCATGAATATTTTACGACTTGATTTGAGATAAATAATTAAAATATTCTATGATAAAAAATTTCAGAAATAGCATTTGGACTTTAGGATTTAAATGACCAAGTTGTTATAAAAATAAAAAGTACCTGATATTAGCTCCAAAGTTCAAATAAATTCCATCTACTACCTAAAGAAAATTTGGTGGTATATAAAGTGAAGGATTTACTATTTTACTTTATTAACATTTACAAGATTGCAAAAAAGAGAAGTTGTTTTATAATGATAATTAATGTCCATCATGACTCCTCAAAGGATATATATGGGATAGTTTGAAGATGAGAGCTTGACCGCCCATTTCTATTGCAAAGTGCACAAAACTTTAGAAACTTTTAAGTGTGCTGTGTCAACCTACTTTCTTATTTAACAAATTCACAAATCCTATTGAAATCACAATATCTTTTCAAGTAGTACTAGCTTGAATCTAACTCTCATTAATTATTAGTCCAAGAATCCTACATGTTGAATAATGGAAAAATATAAAAAATCTTTTAATTTCTTCTAAAACTAATTGCAATTTTAAAATTAAAGTGAATGTATGTCCTTGGAAGTATGACCTCATTCTATTCAGAAGGGATCTTGTTAGAAGAAAGGCAATGAGAACAAACTTAGTGGTTGAATTTGGCTCTCCTCATTAGCCATTCAAAACTTAAATATAGAATGGAGAAACCAATGTCTTGAGCTTCACTAAACTAGTTTTGTTTTGTTTTTTTACTACTTTCACTACAAAAGATTTTTTTCATGAAAATTTGGAAATTGCAACTTCTAAGCACATCTAGGTGACTCTCTTTTGAAAGGACACGAATGACTTGCCCTTCCTTTTTATTTACCACAATTGATCAATTTCCTACTTGATTCCACAGGAACTGCCTCAAATAATCTAACTATAAAGAGGACTCATGTTGCCAACGTGGCAATCCTGTGTTTTCTAGGACATTTCACCAAATGCATTGATATTCATTGTGATGTTTCAATTAACATTCCCATCAAATAGAACATTCACTTGTTCGTAAAAACATCTTTAAAAATTCTTGCTCCCTAAATAGCCATTGGATTTTCTTACTCGTGTTCTAGAAAACATGCCCATATGTTGAAAACATTCTAAAAAACACTAGCTTCTTCTAGTGATTGTTCTCTCCATTTATCATGTTTGTCTTTATATTGGATTTCTTTTTAAATTTCAATAATGTCAACAGGATAAACCAATGATTATGCCTATAATAGGCTGGTTTATTTTAGTGCAAAATTTTAAGCAAAGAAGATTGACAACCTTAAAGTCTAGGCATGCAAAGTGTAAAAGAAATGGTTTTCTTCACTTCAAACTCAATTATATTGCAATCTATGCAGTCAAAGTTTCTAAAATTTCTTCTATAGATTTTCATACTTGTCCATTACAAGATCCTATATTTCAATATGTAGAAAACAATTTCTCAATTTTTTTGCACTTTGCAATAGAAATGGCAATTTTGAGTGGAATTCAATGAAAGAAAGGCTTTGGGACTTTAGGGATTAAAAAAAAAATTTATGTGTCATTCTATACTTAGAAAGATGGTATGGGATCTTCAACTTGAAAAATCAATAAAATGTTCATTCTTAGGATTTCATCAGAAATTTCAAGTGGAATAGAAATTATACTTTAGAAGATTTGTTTTCTTAGTTTTTCTTGAAAGCAAAGGGAATCATTTTGAATGTCACAATCAAATTTTTAAGGAAAAAATATCGAAGTATTGTAATACATTGTTCAAAAATGCCACTTTATTTTTAAACAACCTTTCAAAATTTAAAAAAAAAATCCAATATGACTTGAACTATATGCAATGATGTGGATATAGTATTAATTAAGTTGCACACAAAAAATTGAATAAAAATCATTCATTCTTCAATTTGCACAAAGCATGTTAAAAAAATTTTAGGCCACATCATCCTTCTAGGGATATAGGGCTTGCAACAATTTATGGTTGCAATAGAGACAATTAGGAGAATATTGTGAGATTGGTGATGAATTTGGTTTGAATTCATGAAGAATGTTTTGAATCCAATAGGAAAAATTCATCTATGTTTGAAAAGGTAACCTAAGAGCTATAGAGATCTATACAAATTTCATACAAAAATACATATACCATTATGGTGAAAGGCGTAGTGATTAGAGCATGAGTATGGTACTCAAAACTTGCATATAAAGTCTTTGTAGTCTAAAAAGAATTCCATTCCACATGATTCCTTGAAACCTTCCAAACAAAACATGAGATGACAATGAAGATGACAACCACCCATCTATAAAAAAAATTAAGAATATCTAGTGAAGTATAATATAATTTGACATATATAAGACTAAAAATACTTATATTTAATCATCTATAAAATAGAATGTACATTTTTCATAGTTATTGTTCAAATAAACATAGTTATGTATTGCAGTCATGGTGAACTAGCCAAATCTCTCAAATTTATAATTCTTTAGCAAATATTGTTTAATTGAACAAAGTATATATATATATACTCTACTTTCACTACTTTGCAACAGTTGTAGGTTTCAAAACTTGGGCAATGCTTTTGACACCACACTCATTGGAAGCCCTTTCTAATCATCTTTCAACACCGATGCCCCCTACTTAAAATATGCTCCAATTATGTCTATGGTAGTCAATAATGTAGAGGTCTCCTAATAAAGGTGGTGGTATATATATCTTTGCATATTCCATTGCAAAGACATTCTGTAATCTTTGAACTATGATAGTAGGTCTTCTTCATATTTCCTTCCAAAATGTTTCTACCCATCTGAACAATTGGATTCCTATATATAATTCTCTTTCACTCTACACAACCCTGCCAATATTGTAACCTCTCCTATATACAAGGTTTTACAAATAAACAATAATGAGAAGTAAAATGTGAAAGTACCCTCATCATTTATGGAATGAGATTGTACACAATCAAATATAAGGTAGGTTACGCCATTATGGACAGAATGGGAGCAAGCCTATTGTGGGCAAAATTGTAATGGTGTACATTCAAATTTTAAAATGTACACTACCATTACAATTTTGCCCACAATAGGCTTACTCTCATTTTGGCCATAATGAGGTAGTTTACCTTAGTACCGATCTACAACCCCAATCTGAAATTCATCTATATTGATGAAAATAAAATCTCTACCCCGAGCATACCTACATGACAAACCTCCCAAGATAACACTACTATTAACATATGCTTAAGAAAATTTATAGTTTTTGAATGGAGTTGAAAGTGAATTTGAGAAGCTTCATTTTGATAGTTTGCTCAAAAGAAAAAAGAAAAAAAGAAAAAAAGAACTTATTTCAATTGTCAAAATTAGGTTTTAAGAAGAAAAAAACTAAAAATGCCAAGCACACCATAAAACTATGCAAGTTTTTTTCTACATTACGTTATGTAAAATTAAGAAATAGATAAATAATAGAACATGAACTTATTTCTATGATGTGGATAGACCATTAATTGGCAATGTTCTACAAATAATATTGAAATAAAATCATCCATTGTTCAATATGAAAAATAATTGTTGACCATTTGAAAATCACGTTTTAACCCTTTAGTGACCAGTTGACCACTTTTTGGTCAAATTTTGGATTCTTTGTCTTTTACTACCTTCAATACAAGGTATTTGAAAAAACTCAAGAGGTAACGCAAATAGAGCTTTAGCATATGCTCCAAACAAATCTAGTTTCCGAGAATTCTATGCAATAACAAGGTAGCTATGTTTGTCCAAAGACAAGAGGGTTAACTTGAGTCATACCTTCTAAGTCGCATATATATTCAACAACTCATATGATTCTATTTGAAATTGACGCCTAAGAACGATAGAAACGTTGCCCAATAATTCCATAAATTGTGAAGATATGTTTCAAGAGTTATGGGCAATAATATATTATACTCCTTTAGTTGAAGGCTACTTTGTTGCATTGCACTTTGAAGATCATCACAAAAAATTACACCATCTGATTATGTTCACTTTTTGTTTTTTCATAGATAAAGCCTACAACATCAATTCCTACAATCCAATCTGGAAATACTTCCTTTGAGTAGTGATGAAATTTTCCTTTTTCAAAATTGTATTAAAAAACTTTGCTTGCCCTCCAAATCAACCATGGTCACTAAAGGGTTAATGAATGTTTTGAATCCTAGCTAAAACCATAGTTTTTTCCTTAACCTCTAAATGCCCAAGGCTTTTTCTAAATTTCTAGAAGTTTGTTCTAAATTGAACAAAAAGCCAACATTTTGATGAGTTGTATCAAAAGAAGCAATAATTGCCTATACAAAATAAAATGTATGTTTCACTATCTTCTAAAAAGAACAGCTATTGCAAATTCCCTCCATTAACCCCTAAAGTCTCAAGCCTCTTTTCCATCAAAAATCAGTTAGAACTACCGTTTCTATAGCAAATAGCAAAAAAAAATTTAAACATTTTTTTGGTATATTTAATCATAGGATCTTGTACTAGACTAGTATAAGAATGTGTGGAAGAAATTTCACAAACTTTGACCATGTAGAGAGCAAGATATTTGGGTTTCAAGTAAAGAAAACAAATTTTTTTGCACCTTGTTCAACTACAATTTTTGGCTTAAAACCTTTATAACTTATAATTTTTGATCTTTAGATTCTAAATTTTGAATTTTATGCAATAAAAAATTGAGTTGAAAGCCTAGGAAATTAAAAAAATATTCACTTAGTTTTCATTCATTAAAAAATTATTAAGTAGAAGTAGGTTCAAGATTGAAAGAAAATTTAAATTGTTAATAGTTTTAAGATGGAATTGAAATATACTAATCTTAACTGTGATATTGTTCTAAAAAAGATCTTAAACTTGTGAAACTTCTTTTTGATAAATTGTGAAAATTGAGGTCAAAATGAATCTTACAAGTTATTTTTTTAAGAAGGTTTTTTGATTGCCCCCCAAAAAAAGATTGTCTATAACTTTCACATAACAAATCCAAATGAAATAAATCAAAGCTTCCCATGTATATAAAAATATAATCTATAAATTAAAATTTTATTTTTTCCTTTAAATCTATTTGAAGTATTTTTTCTACTCGCCAAATTTTTAAATGGCTTTTTGTGTCATAACTTTTGCTTTTAGGCTTTGATTGAAATACAAATTATATTTTTGGAAAGCTAATGTATTTTTCTATCTTCTCAAAAAAATATTAAAAAAAAATATTAAAAACTATGAATTTGAGATTGTAGAAACCTGCCCCAAATCCATTTTATCCCCTAAGGGGACAATGAAATTTTAGTGGTTAAATGCCCTCCTTCAGAATAATTCTATATAAAAAAATTCTAAAGGTCCATGTCAATTGAAGTAATATAGTTATTGTTACAAATATGAATACACATATGACCTACAAGTACAAATATATAAAAAAAAATACACTAATTAGTCAAAAGAGTCAAACACAAACAAACAAAAACTCAAAACAATCTTTCTTTGTATTTGGACATACTCAAAGAAAAAGTGAGTATCTATTTTATTTTTACAAATTTTCATAAAAAGATGATTTCTTTTGTTGAAGCAATTTTCCATTCAAGCTATATAGTAGGCACTCCTAATTGCATCATTGACCTTGAACCACAATCTTTACTCTATGTATATCTCTAAAATCAATTATGTACCTATGTGGAAGAAATAATTTTAAAATTGAACTTCATTTCTTAATAACTTTTGCATATTATATCCAAATGTCACATTTTTTTGATGTATTGGAACCTTCTTTTACTTGACATTTTGATTATATATAAACATTTGAACAAGCTAACAATAGTAATTAGGCACAATAGCAATTAATGGTGCATTTGAAGATACCTACCATATATAAAGTAGTGCCCTTATAAACTGTCACTTTAAGGGTTGGTTTGCCTTTAAGATGGGTATTAGATGCCTAAAATTATTTTTCCTTATTCTTTACTCAAAGAAAAATTGATGTGGAATCTAACACGAGTGGTTTAATATTTTTTAGAACATTTATGAATTACTTATGAATTTTCAAAAGATTCTAGAATAGGTACCTATTTGTGATCCTAGGCCTTACAACACCCACACAAGTGCAATCTGAAAAAATTTATGGCTAAATCCAAAACAAATAGTGAGGCATTCAAAAAGTAATATACAAGGTTCCCAAATGTGACCCTTACTAAACTTAAATGAACCTTACATTCTTTTAATGTTTGTAAGAAGGCAATTGGGCAATCAATTTTCATTTAGAAAAATTAAGTGGACATACCTTGGCTTTGAAACAAACCCTCCCCGGCTCTTATTCCATCCATCAAAGAAGTATGAACAAATCTCATTAATGCTTTGACATTATGAGCATTCCAACTCACATCCACTAACTATTGCTTTTAAAGCCACCTATGGGATGGTTTAAAGAAGAGGGCTTGAATTAGAGTCATCTACCATAGATGTCGAAATGGTTCCTAAGAATATTCATGTACTAGTAGAAAGGGCATGTACAACAAGACAACTAGTAAAGAAAGTGATGCCTATAACTATTTAGCCTAGTATGTAGTTTTGGATGTTATGGAATATTTCTTTCCCAATTGCTTTGTTGTAGGTACCTTTCTATTAATGATGTCACCTTTAAAAAGAAGCTTTCAAGATTGCTTTTACTTGGCTAAAACAATATAAAATGGATAGTTTGGTCTATATATTTACCTTATTTGGAAGGCATGTTCAACATTCTCTATTGAGTATTTATTTAATTTGTCAAAAATTAAGAATATTTTGTCAATATTTTGCAATAATCCCTTTTTGTCCATTATTCAAAAAATAAACTACAAAAATAAAATTTTAATTTTTTGGCATACTTTTTTAGAACTATTTTTTTATCAACCTTGACCACTAGGTGTGGAATATAGACATATAGGATTTAAATATGAATTTTAAGACACAAATAAGTATGCGTTGTTCCATTTGTAATACACATATAAGGTTACCACTTCTAAAAGTCTCCAAATATGCCTATATACCTCAAAAAAAAATCCCGATCAAATAACAAAATTAATTCAAGTATTCTTTGGGAATTTCAAAATGAGGTGCTTGGCTAAAAGTGTTGCTATAGTAAATTGAAATTTACTCAAATGTTATACAAGCATATAATCCATTTTACTCAAATGTTATACAAGCATATAATCCATTTGTATTAAAATCAATTTATATTGGAGGGCCTAAGATAGGGATCTAAGATGGATTCCTATTAAAGATTATCCCTCTTTTTTAGATGTCATGTAGGCTAGTAAAATTTCACAAAGTACCTCTTTAGAATGAAATGCACTTGCAAACTACATTTTTTTTATTTAAAATTTTCAAAAATAGACCAAAGTACTTCTACAATAAAAATTAAAGAAACATGACCCTCTATAGATCCCTATCCAAGTTCACCAACATAAATTGATTCCAATGAGAGGGATATATAATCTACATTGGATAAAAATAAAAACAATTTTTTTACAATTTATTCCATTTTCCTACAAGAAATATGTATTTCTTTTGTTACCCTTGCTACCTTGTGCATTTTTTTGGGGATCTTGACCAAATTCTTTGTGTATGCCACTTCTAAAAAGACAGAGAATTATTTTTCGTCTATCCAAATTATTCCTTAAAGGATGATGAGGTCAAAAAGTGATTTATGAATGATTTCATTATTCACTATAAAAACAAACTGTGTAAAGAATGTAGAAACAAAGAATGTACCTTATTGATTCAATAATTCGGAGCAATTTCGGTCATTACCTTGGTCCAAAGGGGTGAGACAATGCCAGAAATGGGGAGGCAAGACAACACAACAAATGAGCCTCGCCAAACGCAAATGCCTTCCCTTGGCTTTAGCCTTTCTCTCCTGCTGGTCTCGTCCTCCTTGCCTACACGGCACTAAACTTCCTTTCTTGCTCGCAGTTCTCTTTCTCGTTTTCTTAGCTTGGCTTCCAGTGCAAGGACTTGAGTTTGTCTGTCGAGGGAGGCCGGTTCTCGCACCCTTCGAGCCCGAGGATGGGACATGGTTGCAAATTCCGCGACTCCTGGTGCAGGCGGAGTGACGACGACTGATGGGAGCTGTGGGGAGCAGCAGCAGTTCCAAGGCCACCAAGGTGCCCGGAGCGCGCCACCCCCTCAACCCAGTAGCGCCGCTGGGAGGGCGTGCACAGATCGGGGACGCACTGGTCGAAGAAAGCGCCGTGGCCTGGATTGCTCCTGCTGCAGCGCCGAGAGGTGAGGTTCTGAGGGGCTCTGCTGCAATGCCGAATCAGAAGGCTCGAAATCCCGACGAGGGGGGAGTGTTGCGCGTGGCACAGGATGGCAGTGGCCACTTCCGCAGCGTGCAAGCGGCCATCGACGCTCTACCGTTGCCCAACAGCAAGCGCGTCGTCATCTCCGTGGCTCCGGGGGTTTACCGCCAGCCCGTGTACGTGCCCAAACAGAAGAATCGCATCACTCTCCAGGTATGACATCCATCGCGGGGTTCAGCAAGGACCACGAACCAGCAGCAATTGGGACCTCATGTTGATTACTAGCGCGCTTGTCTAGGGCACAGAGTCGGACAGGAGGGAGAGTACACCTCTGGAACATCATCTTCTCTACTAGCACATCCTGGGTCTCTCACCAAACCCTAGAACCCGCATTGAGGTCCATACTCATTCGGTGCTCTCATTATGATTACGTCATAATCAGGAGTTCGACAAAACTGAGAAGGATTCTAGACCACCTTCCCCGCTCCTGCTACCCCAAGAACTTCTTGAATGTCGTTTTGACGTGGAACGCTATTACTACTGTCCCAATGTGATAGAACTCCATCTGCAGCATGTGACAGAATTTTACATTCAGAATTTCATTTTGGGCTCCTCGGCTGCGACGTTGCCGATGTCTGCCTGGGTGTCTAACGCGGAGTGGGAGTGCTCAAGTGCAGGGCGAGGATGCTCACCAAACCATCCTGACCTGGGCGAACACGGCCACGAGCATCCAACACGACCAGTCCTCGCAGGTGATCGGGACAGGGACCTTTGCATGTGGCTCGGTGATCGTGGAGGGGGAGGATTTCATCGCCCAGAACGTCACCTTCGAGAACGCGGCGCCGCCAGGTTCCGGCCAAGCGGTGGCCATTCGCGTGACTGCCGACCGGTGTGCGTTCTACCAATGCCGTTTCTTAGGGTGGCAGGACACGGCCTATCTCCACTTCGGACGACAGTACTTCCGGGACTGCTACATCGAAGGCAGTGTGGACTTCATCTTCGGCAACGCGCAGGCGCTCCTGGAGCATTGCCACATTCACTGCAAGTCGGCGGGGTTTATTACCGCCCAGTCGTGCAGGAGCCCTGAGGAGCCCACTGGGTACGTCTTCTTACGGTGCGTGATCACGGGGACGGGGCAGCCTAAGCCGTATATGCACCTCGGACGGCCGTGGCAGCCCTGCGCGCGTGTGGTGTTTGCGTTCACGTTTATGGACGGGTGCATTGTGCCGGCGGGCTGGCACAACTGGAATGATCGGGAGAAGGAACGAACCGCGTGCTTCGCTGAATTCCGGTGCTCGGGACCCGGCAGTGCGCTGGCCGCGCGCGTGCCCTGGCTGCGCAAGCTCACGGATGCCGACGCGGCCAAGTTCCTATCTGTGGATTTCATTGATCCGCAGCGGACTTGGCTCTCCCGGCATCCGTACAATGCTCCCTACATCCCTGTCCCTCTCTCGGCCTGATTCTTGCTCTTTGGTATGTCCTTGAACGAATTATGTTTTCTCCAGAGGGATCTACTGCATCAACATTTGGTTTGCCCTTGAAATGATGGTGAAGGCGCGGGCTGCGTAGGATATGCTTCCAGTGACAACTGCTCTCCATGGTCGTATTTGTGGACCGAGCGCACGAAAGATGCTGCATGCAGTACTTGCAAGGCTCAACGAACTCTGTTTTTGGTCTCATGGTTTGAACAGGATAATGACACATCTCATTGCAACCCCTATTCATTTTTGCTTAAAAATGTACACTGCCTGGACATGAGAGCCTAGGCTTGATTTTGGGTTCGCCTGTTATGAGCACTTTGAAAGTTTATAGTTTATTCGCAGTCTCCAAGAATGACTTGCTACAATGCATCGGAATCATCTCCCACATGCCAAGAAGACCCAACAATTTTAAAGATATTTTGATATTATGAACCGCACTCAAATGCTTATCTGGTGCTTTAGGTGCACATTAGTAGTTTATGTTATGCCATAGAAGTAGCTTCACTGATTGAAGCTCAATGTGCATATTGCACAGCATTGTCTAAATTGAGCTGCAACATGTTTTACAACAGTAGTGGCATGAGTGGAGGAAAGTTCGTAAGAATCTGAATGTTTGAACTATTGGTTGTGGAATGTGGACTAGATATTCTGTCCAGAGCTCAGAGGCCTGGAGGCGCTTATTGGACATAACTGTGATTGTGGATGAATTATACAATGAGGCAGGACCCATTTACGTTCTATGTAACTTTGACGAGAGTCCAACTTTATTTCCTGCGGTAAAGGAATTATATATTTTGCGTCACTTCATGTATTTATAATGGTGACTTTATAATTGCAATTGCAGGGTGAGAGTCTACGACCACATTTAATTTCTAGATATGGAACAACTTGAATTTTAAACTTTGACTCCATGACCATAGGCTCATCTTCACAAGGTCAATCCTCAAACACTCTAGAGGTTGGACAAACTGAAGTGTCTGACAAATGATTTTAGAATTACTAAAGATTACTGTAGAAATGAAGAATTGCACCCTATGTGTAGGAATCTGATTATTGTGGAGTAACAACTGAGGACCTTGGTGATTGCCCTTGTCTTTACAGAGTTACCATGCAATTTTGTTTGTGCAAGTATGGCGAACTTCGTTAAAATGGCGGTATTCTATATGCCATTTTTGCACCTTCACATCTAGGACAAGTATACATTGCTAACATCTAGGTCCATTTTAGATGTCAGAAATCTATGAAGAACATAGATATTAGACCAAACAATTGAAAAATCTAAAATTGATGTAGATTTCTGATATCTAGGAAATTTGTAGATTTCAAAAATCTAGTACTAATATAGATTCTAGTACAGAAAAAATGGTTCAGACCATGCGGTCTGAACTGCTAAAAGTACCAAATTAACGGAATAACACCATTTTAACGAAATTCACCGTAAGTGAGTTTTTGGACGTGCATAAGTTTACTGATATTTGTTCGAGCACGTTTTTGGAAAGTCAAACTCGAATCACTTTCGTCCGTCAAAAGCTAATCTCGACCAGAGGTAGTGAGGCAGGTTTGGAACTTTTGAGAGCTGCTCACGCTGAAACTTCACAGAGAGATTCGTCACGAGGCTCTTGCCGATTGTTCCCACCGAAGTCAGAGTTCGCTAATTCAATATCTAAAACATACCTCCAGCTTAAAAAAAATTGTCTGACTGTGGCAAATAAAGCAGTGACGCATAAATGCTCGCCACTTCCTGCAAGCAGGTGATCAAATACCTCCGCAATTTTGAGACAACATTACTTAGTCTTAAATGAAATTAGCCATACATTCGGTGCTTCAGTTGTTCTCTAATCGTCAGTGTCAACAGCCAAACCACGAGACTTGCGTCTGCTTGTCTGTTTTCTCAGGAAAATGGGACCGGATTCGATTGCAATATGAAAAAGGACACAGTTCGGTTTCCTGGTAAAGGAAGCGAGGGACAGTAATGTGAACCGTTGTGAACTTCCATTTTTTTGAGGTGTACTCACTCTACATAACATTTTTAGCCTGTAGATGGCACCACCCCCCACCCCCAAATGACTCAGCGACTGATGACATGTCTTCGTTGCGTAACTATTGATACAGTATCCTCCACCAAATTAATTTGAGCTCAAGAGTGCATATAAGTAGAATGGCAAGTTCTTTTCTTAAGGATGTTGAGCTCCTAGTGAATTTACACTGTACACAAAATGGAAGATGCGCACAGAGGTTATTCAATGTTCTTCTAACTTTAAGAGCAATTTCAATTAAACTGTCAAACTTTCCAATTGACAGAAACGAGATGCATGCAGACGCGGTTTTTCATTCGACAATTAGGACGGTCAGTTTAATTGAAAGGTTCCAATTTAATGGAAATTCCCTTCTTTGCAACAGCAGGTGGGTTACGACTTATGAGGGAGACGATTAGGAGGATTAAGAGTCTGCTTTGGCTGGGTGGTTCACGTGATTGACCAGTTTCTGACTTGCTGCTGAATATGCTTTTGTTCCGAATTTTGCTTAATTGCAGGTACTGACACGTTGCCCACGCTGACGTACTGGTTGCCTGCACGCCCACAATGCTGTAATAGCAGGCAGTGGACAGTGTAAACAAACGCCACCGGACCTCAAACTTCAGTTCATCCGATAACCCCGCAGAGAAGCCGGGTGCATATGGAGACTACCGGTAGTTCACCAGCTCGATTGCCAATGGCCCCGGAAAAGGTACGATCGACTATAGTCGCTCTAGAATTAGTTCCTCCGGTGTTTGTATTCAATTATCTAAATGACGTGTGCTCTGTCTAATTGAGGTGGAGTGAGTGTGGCGGCAGCAGCAGCAGCGGGGGTGGGCTCTGGGTATGGTCTGGTTGCTGGGACTCATGTTCCTCTTCCCCTGGAATTCCATCCTCACAATTGGGGATTACTACTACGTCATCTTTCCTGTAAGCTGTTGAACTCACTCCTCTCGAGTCTAGCTACTTCTGCAGCAGCTGCTTTATTTGCTTGCAATTCAACTTAAATAGTACTTCACGGAGGGTCGCGTTGACAGACGTGATGGCTGCATGTCCTGGCTCTGTCGTCGATGGATTGAATGGCGTGCAGGACTACCATCCGTCGCGGGTCTTCACTCTGATCTACCAGCCCCTGTCGCTCACGACCACACTCGTCTTCGTGTGCTTCGAGGCACGCGTCAGCACGCGCCTGCGAGTGCTCGTCGGCTACGGCATCTTCTTCGTTTTATTGCTGCTTTTCATCATTGTGAGCGTCGGACACCTGAATTAATTGTATCCTCATTCCGAGCTCGCTTTCTTGCTCAAGAAATTTTCTGGAAAGATCGATCTGGTGCCTTGCTTGCTTATATTACGCTGTGGAGATCCTGTGCAGGTAGATTTAGCGACGTCTGGCCATGGCGGCGTGGGTCCGTATGTGGCGGTGTGCGCTCTTGTTAGTGGCCTCGGCATCGCGGACGGCGTGGCGCAAGGCGCTCTTGTGGGCGACCTTTCATTCATGGAACCGATCTACATTCAGGTTGGTACTGAAATTATAGCATAACTTCTCAATCCCCGACCTACTAATGTAGATCGAGTTCACCGTACGCCGTGGAAAGATTTGATCGTACGAGAATGCAGTGAGCTGGTTACGATAAGGTCATTAAAGATTCAAATCCAGCAGATTCCATTAACAGTTTGCGAAAGATTTTAATTTGTATTTGTAAATGGTCGTCGAAAGCGGACAGAAGTTATTTCTGATGCCGAGGTGTAAATTCTCAAAACCAACATGTGCTCGCTGTGCAAGATTTTGGGTGTCACCAAATGTTAGGTAGTGTCACCATTGCAATTCCGTCCCCCTCCCTTTGTTCTTATGGTCGATGGTCTGTGGTAGGCGTACTCCGCAGGACTGGGGATGTCGGGACTGATAACATCTGCGTTGCGCTTCGTTACGAAAGCGGCGTTCGGGGACTCGCATTCAGGAATTCGAAAAGGCGCATGTAAGAAGTCAGATTTCTTGGTCATGGAAATTAATGAATCATCCGCAATTGTGTACATGCGACGATGCAGGAAGTTTGATCGACTTACTGCATTCATTGCTTCTGTGTCATCACATGCAGTGACGTTCTTCGCCATTTCCGCATTCTTAGAACTGGTGGGGTTCCTGTTATACGCCGTGGTGTTTCCGAAGGTGCAAGCAGTCAAGCAATTCCGTATTATTGCGCGACAGCAGGGCGCTCTCACGGTGAAGGACGACCTGGCTGCAGCCGGGTTGCCCTCGGATCACGTACAAATGCGCATCACTCTACCCTGCAGTTGGGATTTCTTCTTCTTACTTGTGTGAAATCCAGGTCGACCCAAACCCTAATTGGTGAAGATTGTCGTTCGCAGGATAGCGAAATCGGCAAATTCACCACACGATTGACTGTGTGGCAGCTTGCAGCTCGGAATTGGGACTATCTGCTGGACCAAATCATCATCTACACGGTCTCCTTGAGTATATTTCCGGGGTTTCTGTATGAAGATACCGGGAACCACAAGCTCGGAATATGGTATCATAAATCTCAAAACATTATTCATGAGTTTCAAATGTTAAATACCATTACCCAATATTGAAAGAGTTGTTGAAGAATCATGTGAGAAAGCCAAATTCTGAGACTTGTGTCGCAATGGCAGGTATGCATTGGTGTTGGTTGCGGTGTACAATGCAGGCGATTTTGGGGGCCGCTACTTGCCTTTGTGGAGGCCATTCTATCTGGAGTCACGGAAAGTGATATTCCTGTTGTGCGTTGATCGTGTGTTGTTCATACCGTGCTTCTACTTCGCTGCCAAGTATGCCGATGCAGGCTGGATGATCTTCTTGTGTATCATGCTCGGCACCACAAGTGGGTATCTGTCGGTCCTGGGATTCATGAGGGCTCCTCGAGGATACTCGGTATGTTTCATGTGCATTTAATTTTCTATTTGGAAATTAGCTCATGTGACTCAAGGTATTGCTAAAGGCTCTAACGTTTCAAATTTATTTTGAAGAATTCACAAGTTTTCATAGCTTTGGTAAGTCCAAGAAAATTGTCCAGTATCAAGTCGAATTGTCAAAAAGAAATTTTGCCAAACGTACTGTTGCCTTTTAGACTTGATAACCTAGGAGGAGGATGCTTGAGAAGGTTAGAGGACATCTTACCAAAGTATTTCCTTAAACCTTGAATGTCCAAATTCTGTATATTTTGGTTGATCCAAGGGTTCATATTTAGCGGAAGAGAAAATTGTATATTCTTTTGACCAGTCGAAGAGAAAGCGACATCATGGTTGGAAACATAGACATAGTACTATGTGGACTTTCACTTGCAATGCATTTCAGTTCAGATTTTTGAACTTTCAAAATTTCGTATCTTACACATCTGTTCGATTTTGCAGAGCCCGGAACAAAATGCTATTGGGAACGTCTTGATACTTGCTTTGATACTGGGCCTCACACTGGGCGTACTATCAGGCTGGCTTTGGCTTATCGGCAAAGGATGGTAGATGGGCTCCATGTTCTTGCAGTGGTAAATTTTATCTTATGAAGCCCCAACCTCTCTCTTGTGTTTCCATCTTTTCCCATAAGCAAATTGTGTAAATTAGCGATAAAAGAATTGTTTTCATTTTTGCTTGGACGGCGCAGTCTGCAAGGAGAATAGTAAGGAATTGCAGCGCAAGATTCATGCAACTTGCGGTGAGAGCTTGGAAAGAAGGAAATCTCTGCTATTTGGGTTGGCCAGCACTATTCACGGCATTGTGTAAACATGCCAAAAGAATGCAGAGTGGAAAATTAATGGTGGTAATTTAGCAACGCATCGTTGAGGTATTTCCTGAGGTTGGGAACCCAAGGATTTGCTGGTACCCAGGACTCAGGGATTGTATCATTGAGGAATCGACAGACATGGAGATTACGGCACTTCATGGCTAAGGTGCACCTGTTGAAATTAAAAATCTGTATATCAGACGTTGCTTCTGGAGTCTCTCACCTTTTTCCACACGTAATCAAGGTAAACATGCTTATTAGCAAGTAGATTTGCTATCAAGGTATCTTGGAGAAGCTATTTGTCAACTCACATATTTTTTAGAGCTAGAGAAGTTTGAGAGAGGTCATTTGCAAGTAGAATCAAGACACTCAAACAAGAAATGACTTTTTTATGATTTTTCAAAGTTTGTTGAGACTAAATTGGTAAAGCATGCTAAACCATACACTGCGTGTCTCATCCCCAATTGCATTGTCATGATGCTAAAGAGTTTCTAAGATTGTGGTAATGGGTGAATGATTGACCCAAATGGGTGGGTCTAATAGATGTTGGAATTGGGTGACGGATGGCATTGGTTTGTTCCTAAAATTCAAGATACATAAATGAGGATGACCTGGCCCATTTAGTGAAACTAATGTGGTCACCTTCTTCTAAATTGGAAGTTGGATAAAATTTGACTTTATATACAAGAGTTGTTTGCAAAGCATTGCTATCTAAATATGGATTGTCACACCTCCTCCAAAAATGAAATGTCTATAAAGAATGAGGTGTAGAGTGAAAAGAAGAGCCAATAGTAGCCCTTTCTATAAAGAGGGTGTGACTCTTCTTTTCACTAGAGGAAGTATGAGAATGGATGCTACTTATTAACCTTCTCTACAACTTCTCAATCACTTCATGGTTTCTCAATCTTCACACCCATTCTTTACCTTTGAAGGAGAAGAAAAAAACTTCTCAAGCTTTAGACAATGAGCCCTTTGCAAGTCAAGGAGAGAGTGTGATATCCTTATTCTTTGAAGAATGAGAATGGGGAGAAGGTGTGACAACCCCTAGAGTTATAATTGGGAAAGATGAATTACAAAGATTCCTCAACCAATTTCCATGCATGATTGAAAACATTATGCCTTTTGAAGTCCTGAAATCCTGAGATCTATTTGAAGCACCAATTGATGATGTGCAACACATGTAGAAAACTTCCTGCGCATTCCAGATAATCCTTCGAACAACACCTTTGGGGAAAAAGTTCGATGGACCTGAACGGTTACACTATAGTAGCGACTCTGATAAGGCGGCCATGTGCTTTCCACACACGTGCAATTGGTGCACACCCATGATCATGTTCACGAGAGTTACAAAGTCAGCAATCGTGCACAACTTGCAATCCCATGGAAATCCCGAACACGGGCGACCCTGCCATGGTCATGTGATGAGAACTGGGCCCAGGTGATGATAACAATCGGAACAAGCACAATCACTGTTGTGGAGGTCGACGGATTGTGTAGCAGGAGCAATGACCTGGATCCAAGATCAACCAGAATGATTCGATGGACCACCTTATGCACCACATTCAGGATCCTCTTATCTAACGACTGACTGCTACGAAGTACGTATCAGCGACTTACTCCAGGACTTTCCAGGGGTCCACTAACTCGAATGAAACTAAGTATTTATTTCTAAGACGTTAAACTCAAGATTGATAGCAACAATCTGTGTCGGATCGGACTTCTCTAGGTCGCTCTAGTTCGAGTTTCCAAGTCTCTTAGAGGCACGGCCAATAATCATAAAAGAAAGACGTCCGGTGGACATGCCTGCCTGCATGCCTGCATCATCCCAGTCTCTATGCTGATGGATGAACTACACCGAACACAAGGAAGGGTGGTATAATTTGTAGCCTTCGTAACGTAGCTCCATGAAGGTCTCGGGGACCTCGAAGCGCTCCCTGTTGAGCAGGTTGTAGCAAACGACGGTTCCGGATTGGCGGTGAGGGTCGGCGAAGTAAAGAAAGGAGCCCTGACCCAGCGGCACATGGCCGTCCACGCCATGGCTGGCGCCGGGCGGCAGCAAGTGCACATCCACCCATGTCTGCGTCTGCTCGTCCAGCTGCAGCACTGACGGCCGGAACGAGGCCACGGTGGAAAACGAAACGAGTGCCAGGCGCCCGTGCAGCTCCATGAACTTCTTGGCGCCCACCTCACTCGCTAATGGCGCTTCGAACCTGCAGCCCAGACCCCACGAATACATCCCAATTCATATAGTTAGGAGGCGATTAAGCGACACCGCGACTAAGCTCCCCGCATGCGTAACGATGTTATGTTTCAGATAGCTTTGCAAATCAAACCCAACAGTAAGTTTGTCAATAAGGAGAAGTGGACGACGTAGAAAGTGCATGTATGGTTACTTCGGCTTAAAACAAGGAACTGTAGAAGTTCCAAGTTGTCCAACTGCAACCTATAATCGGCCAGCCGAAACTTGAGTCCTACGATCGAGTCAAGATCTTTCAGCTGCAGGTCCTTGTACATCACGTAGAGCTCCAATTTGCTGTTTTAACAAATGCGAGCTCAAGTCGATTGGATACTCTTCCAATTCGAATTAAACATCGATCGACACCCTGACATTATCGACAGCCTTCTGATTGGAATTGAAAGGAAAGCAATCTTGAATGTACAATACAATACACAGGGTCCGCGAACCAGCTCACCTGGAGAAGACTTTTCGGGAGAGGTCGAAAGAAACGCCGTGTCGTCGACTCACGTTCACACCCCGCGGCAAGTGCGAGCGCTCGGAGCCGATGTAGTGCATGCAGCCGTTCACGTAGACGCTGCGGTAGATGGATTCCAGCGTCGTATCTTCGTAGTACGTGGTCCAGGTGTCCACAGCGGAGTCGTAGAGCGCGCCCGCCAAGCGCCGATGGCCGGCGGGATGGTGGTGAATCTGCGTGAAGAGGATCTGGAACTGGTTGGGCCCGCCCGCCAGGACGATGACATTGACGCAGCCCGAGGTGCGGATGTCGGGCGGCAGGCTGGGCAGGATGCGCCAAAGCTTGGTGATAGGGTTGCACACCAGCAGCCGGGTGGATCCCGCTTCGTCGGACTTGCGCTTGCCCAGGTTACCCTTGAACAGCAGCAGCCCGCCCCCCGTGGCGCGCAGGCAGTGGATCTGGAACACGGGCGACTTCTTCCAGATGAAGAGCTCGTGCCACTGCTTCAGCGCCGGGTTGAAGGCGGCGATGGCTTGGTAGCGCTTAATGCACACCAGCAAGTACGGCGTCTGCGACTTCCGCACGCACACGATGCGGTCCGTGAAGTGCTTGGCCACCAACAGTTCCTTCCATTTCTTGCACACCTCGCGCAGGCGCGGGATGGCGTTCGAAGGCAAGCGCGCTAGCACGTCCAGCAGCTGCTCCTGCGGGAGCCGACTCCAGATTTCGGGATCCATCTTAATACCTGCAGCTTCATTCCAATTCCAATCCACGGGACTTCCATCAAATGGCAATTGAACTTGATCATTGGGACGTGATTAGGAAATTTGAAATATTCAAATCTGGACAACGAAACGACTGTCTTCATTATTAATCAATACATCTGCGTGATATCCTTGAATGGAGCGGCCCAGTTCGAGTATTGATCAGAATGTACAGCCTGACATTCAACGAATTAGTGCTGTAAACAACTTAGAAAGGAAAATGGGAAACATTGAAATCTAGACCCTACCTGACAGGCTTCGGAGTGCTGACCAACTAGATCAGTTCGTGTCATGTAGAGCCAGACATTTATAAATAAAAATTAGAACTTACAGCTTCGACTGCATCCATAAAAAATTACGCGTCCGATATCTGTCGAATGTGATCACTGGAAAAGAGAAGGAAAAAGTTCTATTTACTGCTCCGTATTGGATTGAGCCATCCAGCTACTGCAACTAGTAAAGGAAGGAGATATGATTAAAAGGTACGGATGCCACAACCAGGGTATATTCGGGATTGAAAATTTTTAAATTAGAATATTTATATTGCTGGCATCCCGTCTCTAGTCTAATAACCTAGTGCATGGAATTGTCCTCACCACCAGACCCTAGCTAGCTAATAAGACAATCAAGCAATCAATCCACCTCTCTCGATCCCTGTGAGGATTCATATTAAGTACGAATTGGACTCCCCTGATACCGTGGCCGACCAATTCAACCAATAGTCTACGATCTCACTCATCCACTGGGCTGTAAGTTCTCAAGAGAGCTTGATTGCGAACCCAGACCTCACCATTACTTCCACGTTACCGTCGTGGAGTGCACTGATTCACTCCTCATTCAGAGAACTCCTACGGCGACCCGAATTAGTTATCACCGTCTACGGAAACAGGAGGAGCCTGAAATATTTTTGATAAGCATCAAAACAGCTCTCGATAACACAGCACCAGGGAAAACGAAGACAAAATAGAAGAAGAGTACGTGAAGGTTCCAACAGTTCAATCACCGACCGAATGAATCCCAAGATTCGAAGGCAGCTCCCGATATCAGAGCGATCGCCATGCCATGGCTGCAAATCCGCGGCAAGAGAGACGATGGACCGAAACTAATTGAACGTTCTATGAATCGTTCACCCCACGTGTACCCCACATGGGTTTGTGCTGTAGTAAATTATGAGAGCCTTACCCTAACGAACAGCGATGTGATGCTTCTAGTTGAAGTCACCAATGCAAGGACGACGATGTGCCCGGGAGAAACATCAATTCATTGATTTGGGGAAGAGCTCGTCACTAACTAAATGTAGGGTTCCATTCAAAGAAACTCTGGACAAACCCTTACGCGGTCCGTGAATGTGACAGGGCAACGCATTCGTACATATATAAACGCCAGCTCAATATTCCAGCTCTCCTTCCCCCAAAAGGTGGCCTATTGTTTATCGCATGCTCAGACACCAATCAACCAATTGCGCGCAACTGCAGGATCACACCGTCAATCCAAAATTGGATGCTTGTGGGTGCAGAAGTCGTGGGGAGGAGAGTGCAGGGATCAATTGCAGCGGTACCTGAAAGCTGGAGAGAACAATGCCATACGACGAGCGGGCCAGAATTTGCTTCGACATCACACGCTGCAAATCGCCCTACAGTGAGAGAGCCCAACTAATTGGCCCAAGATCATAGCATAGCCTGCTGGGTGCCACGTCCGCAAAGCTGTGGCTGCGCCGGCGGCGACGACTCGACCAAAACGAAGACAAACAAAACAGAAGAACGATCAAATAAATAAATAAAATCAGCACTACACCCGATCTCACTCTCTCTCACTCTTTCTCTCTTTCTGTCTGTCTGTCGCTGTCTCAACCACCCTCCATCTCCATCGTCACAAGAACACCACCCAGTTATCAATACCGACCAAACCACCACTATTCTCTTCCCCCCCAAATGCCAAACTTCTCGAATAAGACGACTTTGGTAAGTTGGTCCCTGCTGCTGCGGTGACCGCAGCCCTTGAGCTTTTCAGCAACTGAAAGCGGAGTGAACCTCTCTTTCTCTCGCTCGCTGTCTCTATGTGTCTGTGTGTGGGTGAGTGGGTGAGTCTCTCCAGATTACACCAGCACCCACCACGGCGTCTACTACAAGCTAGCTAGAGGAGCGCATCAAGGATCTGATGCTGTTGGAAGTTAACGGGGGAATGCGAGGGTGAGGAGACGACGGTGCCCGCCCACCTGGAAAAGATGCGTGGACGCATCCACATGATTGCTAGCTACCCGTAGGCTTGCTTGGGAAGGGCCCGCCTCCTCGAGTCCAGGCCCGCACGAGGTTTATATTAATACTCTATGTTGCATCGGAAGCGAAGCCCGTGAAGGAAGGCCCGAAGCCCAGGACAGAACAGGCGCAGGTAAGTTCCTGTCCTGTCCTGCACTGCCAGCCAGCCGCTAGAGATTCGAGGCGAGCTAGGCCGGAGAGGGAGCCTGCCTGCAATGGCCATCAGTCTAACCTTGACGACGAGTTTTAACTAACACCACGCCCTGGTTGGCAGGGTTGGGCAGGCACTAAAGTTAAGTTAGTGTGGAGGCCAGCGCGCTTGCTAGCCCCAGATTCTCTCGTGCAGCAGGCGGGCGGGTTTCGCAGGCACGCTCCCCCACGAACGTGGACAGACCCGGAGCGACGGACGGAGGAAGACGACGGAAGGATGCGCGGGCGGGACCGTGAAAATCTGCGGGCAGAGTGTCCATTAAGTTCCTTTTCTGGACGACCGGTGAGATCTGCTCAAATCAGGGTTTGCCCTCCAAGGGCTCCGTCCGTCCGTCCCTGGGAGATGTTCAGACCTTCCTTCCCTCCCAGATGTTCAGTTTCCGAATGCAAAAAGTGACCCACCCCCACGTTTTTACGCCGGCCGGGTGAGTCTTGGTGCCAATGGCCTTCCTCCCTCCCGCGACCGGTGCCCATTGAAAAAAAATCGGTTCATTTTCGTGGAAGGAGGAAATCAGCTGGAGGACCTCCCAAAAAATGTCCAACTGAAACATTGCTTGGGGCTTGCTTGGGCAAGATGACCATATTGCCAAATGGGGGGGAGGGAGGGAGGGAGAGCATGAATCATACCTAGATAGACAACTCTGCACGCAAGCACAACTTGAACTAGGCTCACTCCCTCACATGGCTATTTGGACCAATTTGTACTCAATCCAGGACTACCAAAGTTGCCATATCAATGCCGTAGCCCCTCATTGCCAAAGGAGACTAAAAGCATCCTCACATAATTTCAAGTTCATTCAAAGTGCTAGAACTTTTGCATCCAATGTCCAAATTTAATAAAAACTTGTTGGGAAATTTACAACCTTTCTTCTAGTTTTTGTGGTAAGATTTTCAAATCAATCCAAGATGTATTGATTCATTGGAAGTTAGTCAAAGTTCACAAGTTCAATTTGAGCCACCAAATTGCATTTGATGGTTGCAATTTGGGGGATATCTCCTTCATTTAATGTTTGTTTTCATTAATAAAAAAAATTGTTGGGTTATGTCCCCCTTCCACTCTAGTTATTGTGGTAAATTTTTCATGTCAATCTAAGTTTCTTTGAATGTTTGGGAGAAATTCAAAATTCAAAATCCCTACATTTTTGGATTATACTGAACTTTGGTAGCTTGTTTCTTCTCCATACAATGTCCATATCCAATAAATTAAAAATTAAAAAAAAGTTGTGCATATTAGTCTAGTTTGTGTGGCTAAAATTTCATATCAATTCAAGAAGTTATGAGTGACTAAAGAAGCATTTCAGTAGAAGGAGGTTTAGCCTCATATGTATTTTCTACAACTTTTCTTGTCTATTTGTTGAAATTTGCAAGCCATTTTGCAAACTTATTGAATCAATTGAATGATATTTTTTTTCATCAATTTCTTTGTATGTTGGTTTTGAATGACTTTATAGTTTCAAGTTTTTCATTTGAGTAGGTTTAGAAATCAAATTTCACCTTCAAGTGTTTTGCTAGGAAAATTTCAGCATCTTTTTTCAACACTAAAACATTATAATCTTGCAATCTATGTTGTTAAATAACTCCAAATTTCATTCACATCATCTACAACATGTTCACTAATAGATTGTATGGTTAAGATCTTTATAGCTTAGTGACGTTTAGATCTATGTCACTTCAAAAGCAATGATGTTTTTGAATCCAAGTGGGAATTGTAGTGATGAGGGGTTAATTCATAATCAAAATAGCAAACATATTTTAGCCAATGATGATGACACAAATTCTCCATGCATGACACAAGTGCAAATATTCATCTTAGTAGTTTGATTTCCAATGAATGCTTTTGCATTATTTTAAGCCAATGATTTCCACAACACTAAAAGAGATGATTTTTCATGGTGACCAACTCATCCTTTGAGGGTTAAATGAGGTTGTTTTGATTTGTTTTGATCAGATTTCTAGAATTATATGTCTTTAGGCACAATCGTGATACAATGCAAAAGCTCTCTACAAGAATGGGTGCATGGGCTTTGTTTTGTGGTGTTTGAACCTCCTACATGCAAGTTATTGAATTTTGAAGTTTATTGAATTAAAAAACTAAAAAATTACTTTTACTTTTATTTTGGTTGTGGCAATGATATAGGACATACTAATCTATACCTTAAATGAGATTTTTGTCTTGCTTTGTTTGTTTGTTTTGTTTGTTTGTTTATTAGAGTGAAATCTCCGAAATCATACGTCTCCCAATTACATTCATGGTACCATTAGAAAGCCCTCTACAAAAAGGAGTGCATGGACTTTTTTTGGTGGCATTCCAACTCATGGCAAAAAATATATAGAATTTCAAATTTTTTATGAATCAAAATTAGAAATTATCTTTTCATTTATTTTATTATTATGGTAATGATATATGATATACTAGTTTATACCTTAAATGATATTATTTATTTTGTTTTGTTTGTTTGTTATAGTTTGATCAACAAAATCATACATCTCCTAGTCACATTCATGGTATTGTCAGAAATACCTCTACAAAGAGTGGTATATGGACTTTGTTTCATGGCATTTTGACTCACAATTGAATTCAAAAGTTTTATAAATTTGAAAATTAGAAAATGACTTTTATTTTTATTTTACTATAGCAATGGCCAAGGCACACTAGATATGATGATAATGCAATAATTTTATACTAGCCATAGAAATATTACTTGAAGGGATTTAAAAGTTGGAATAATTGTAACATCCTTTGAATAATCATCAAACTTACTTTGCAATACTACTATTTACAAACAAAATTCAAATATTGTCCAAATATCATCTATAAGTATGCAAGTTTCATCAAAGAAAGAAACATATAAAAAAAAAATTCAACTACATTGATGTGACCTATTATACATGTGATATTAATTTAGCAAAGTCACTCTATTTAACTCTTTAAGCCTCAAATTCTTTTTTCATCAAATATAACCTAAAACTACCATTTCTATTGCAAAGAGTAAAAAAATTTACAAATTTGTGTTTTGGCATGTCTAACCATAATATCTTGTACAAGATTCATATTAGAATGTGTATTAGAAACTTTAGAAACTTTCACAATGTAGATTGCAAGATATTTACATTTGAACTAAGAAAGTGGGATTTTGAACATGCTCCTTCATTAAATTATTTGACTTTGAATCTTCTTAACATAAAAATTTTGCACTTAAAAATTCATTTTCATTCTTTAGAAAATTGTTAAATAGAAGTTGGTATAAAATTGTACATCATTAATAATTAGCTCTAAGATGGAATGAAAATACACTAATCCCAATAGCAATATTGTTCTAGCAAGTATCCTTATAGAACTCTTTCTTCTTTGAATTGTGAAGATTGAGTTAAAAAAATGAATCCAATACATGATTTTTTTAAGTTTATATAATTGGCCACAAAACAAAAAGCTCCATAACTTTTACTTCACTAATCCAAATAGAATGAATCAAAGCTTTTCATAGAAAAAAAAAATTCAAATTAATTTCAAATTATGTAGATATTTTTGGTGTCTAATCTCTCAAACTTTGAGCTTATTGTTGCAAAAAAAAATAATCGAGTGCAAATTGAAAAAAAAAATTTATTCTTTTAAAGCCAGTGATATTTTTTATCTTAAAAAACTTCACATCAAGAATGGAGGTTACACAAGCCTACCCAAAATCCATTTTGTCTAATATAGGGACAATAGGACTTTAGAGGTCAAATTCAATGCAAATTAGAATATTAATGGGACCCTACTAATTTCCACAAAAATCAAATCAAATTACCAATTCTTATTTAACCCCTAAAGGTCAAAACTTCGTTTTTTTAACAACATAGCAATTTGGGGCAGCTCACTACAAATGGATTTTTTTATTTATTTTTGCTGAAATTTTCACACAACATGTGCCCAAATAGTAGCTTTAAGGCCCAACAATTTTCATAACTTTTGACTACATGGTTCAAAGTTTATTGCATGATATGTGATTTTCAATGCTCGACGGGCAGCCCAAAAATTTCTTAAAAGATCACTTTTTTTGAAAATAAAATTTTTTAATTGGTTTTCTAGATTTATATATACGTGGAATGATTTGAATCATTCCATTTTGACTTATAAGATGAAAGTTATAAGGTGTTCTAGTTTGTGGGTAGTTAAGGATTTCCTACTTGAAAATAAACTTTAGAGTCCTTTATTTAACTCAATTTTTAATATTTAAAAAACAAAAAACAAAAAAATATTATGTAGATTGTTTATTACTACATTATCACAGTTGGAATTTGAATTTTTCAATCTTACAATTAAATTCTTTACAATTTAGTGTCTTCAACGATTCTCTACTTCTTTCTACTTATTAGTTTTTTCCATATGTTGTGCAATTCCAAATGATCTAAAATTTTTTAAGCATATAGCCAACTTGACTTAAAGAATTAATTTAAAGAGTAACCACCATTTTGGACACTTCTTCATACAAATGTGGCCTTGTGAAGTGCAACTACCTGTATTTTCACAGGGCCAAAAAAGTGATTTTTGTCACTTCAAACACTAATATCTTGCAATCCACATGGTAGAAAATTCTGAATTTTTTTTTGCATGTTTTCAAATTAGTTTACCACAAGATCCTATGATTTTATGTGTTCAAAAATGTTTTTCATTTAAAATTTGGTGCTTGTATTAGAAATGGCAGTTTTTGAGCGTTTTTGGTGAAAACATAGTCTCCCACCTTTAGGGATTAAGACCTTCACTAATAGGACAAATTTGTGTACTTAGCAAAAACATAAAAGTTACAAGCAAAGAAATGGTTACACTCACTCCATTGTTTGTTTATTACATGGAATTGTTCTATTTTGAAAGCCTTACAATCAATAGAGGTAGAATAGAGTAAAAACTCCATATATTAAGTAAGTCATGTTAGTCTAGCTACTTGAATGATATTACTGGTTTTTTCCATTCAAGAAATGGCTCCATTATGGCTTGATGTCTGAGTCTATTCTTTTTTTAATAAATGAAGCATGCACTTTGGAGGATATCATTGACACTTTGGGAATGCAAGAATGTTTTTTTTGGAATGAATGAAGTGTTTACTTTGGGAGAAGTGAATGATACTTTAGGAGAAGTGAATGACACTTTAACCCTAGACCACCCAAGAGGACAAAAAGTGTCTTCACATAGTTTTAAATTCAATTCAAAGTAGTGTAACTTTTGCATTCCATATCAAAATTCAATAAAATTTATTGGAAAATTTGTGCCTTTTCTTCTAGTTTGTGTGGTAAAATTTTCAGATCAATCCAAAAGGTAATGATTTTCTGGAAGCCAATCGAAGTTCATAGGTTCAATTTGATTCACCAAAGTGCATGTCATAGCTGCAACTTCGGGGGCTTGTATCTCCTTCATCCAATGTTTGATTTCAATAAAATTTGTTGGTTTATATTTCCCTTGAAGTCTAGTTTTTGTAGTAAAATTTTAATGTCAATCCAAGTTGTTTTGAATGTTTGGGAGCAATTCGAAATTCAAAATCCCGCCATTTATAGACTACAGTGAACTTCGGCAGCTTGTATCTTCTTCATACAGTGTTCATTTCCAATAATTTTTTTTGGAAAAGTTGCGCATACTAATCTAGTTTGTGTAGATAAAATTTCATATCAATACAAAAGTAATGAATTACTGAAAAGCATTTTAGTAGAAGGAGGTTTAGCCCTAGATGTGTTTTTTGCAACTTTTCTTGCTTATTTTTTGACATTTGCAAGCCATTTTGCAAACACATTTAGTCAAATGAATGATATTTTTTTCACCAATGTGTTTGTATGCTGGTTTTGAATCACTTTGTAGTTTAAAGTTTTTCATTTGATTAGGTTTAGAAATCAAATTTCGCCTCTAAATGTGTTTTTATGAAAATTTCAGCATTCTTTTTCGACACTAAAACATTATAATCTCACAATCTATGCTGTCAAATGACTTCAAATTTGATACACATCATTAACAACATGTACACTACAAGACTGCATGGTTAATATCTCTATAGCTTATTGACATTTAGATCTATATCACTTCAAAAGCAATGGTATTTTTGAACCCAAAATGGCCTTGGGCCTTCTAGGGTTAAGAGATGTGATTGACACACTTTGATGAGATGTAAAAGTAGTACTTTGGAAATGTAATAATGACTACATAAGAGTTTCTTATTGGACTCAGTAGATTCATGTACCTTTTGAATAACCATTAAAGAATGAGAATAGTTCAATTTAGATGGGCCTTTGGCATTTAGTGTGATTCAATTAGGTTATGTGATGGAGTTGTCTATTATGAATTCGCTATATGTTGGTTTGAAGGTAGTGGCTTATAATTATTTCTTCCGTTTTAAGACAAATCTCTTTAAAAACTCATACTTTTATCATAAAATTGTGGTTTCACTTTCTATCCCTTTGTCTTCTCTATTTTCACATATGAGCCTCAAATTGAAACATCCTCCACCTCTTCCAAAACTCTAATAAGAAATTGTAGCCATAATTAATGGCCTAGGAGAACTGACCCCTTATTGCCCCAACCAAGGTAAAGGTATATGTATTGCCTTTTAATTTTGTGTTGTGTAATATTTCTTTACCTTCCCTATCTAATTTGGGGCCTTTAACCTCTGAAGTTCCAAGGTCATTTTTCTATCAAAAACCACTCAAAACTATCATTTTTGTTGCGTGCACCCAAGAAAACAAAAAAAATCATCTTTTTAAAATCTAACCAAAGGATCTTGTACTTCACTTGTCTTAGCTCATGTGGTAAAATTTTCATGAAGTTTGATTGTATAGATTGGAAGATATTAGCATTCAAAGTTGAAAAAGAAAGTTTTTTTGAATACTGGCCTGCAATTTCAAATGACTTTGACTGCCATTTGTGGAATTTTTTTGCACTAGAGATTTTGAATTTGAAAAATTTTATGTTGAAGAATTGAGTAGAAAGTTTAGGAATTTAAAAAAAAAAAAAAACACTTGATTTTCATTCTCTAAAAAAATGCTAAGTAGAAGTAGGTTCAAGATTGGAAAAAAAAACTAAATTGTTAATAACTCCAAGATGGGATTGAAAGACAATAATTCCAATGGTGAGATTGTTTTGGCAAGAAAACACAACATTTAAAAAAAAAATTTGTGGAAAATTGTGAAAATTGCATTGAGAAATGAATCCTAAAAGTTTTTCTTTCAAGAAGATGCTGAAATTGCTCGAAAAACAAGATTGTCCTTAACTTTCTCATTGATAGTCCAAATAGAACGAATCAAAGCTTCACATATAGATAAAAATAAAACATTTCAAGGGGTAAAAAAATTAAAATTTATTTTGATTTTTTGCGATTTTTTTTGTGTTGCCCGATGAGTTCAATTTCAAGCTTTTTGTGGTATAACTTTTTCTCCCGGGCACCAATTGAAATAAAAATGATATTCCCACGTCAATAAACATTTTTTTCTATCTTACGGGAAAGTTTCAAAACAATTCGCCAAAATTTGAGGTCACAAGAACCTGCCTGAAATCTGATTTGACAATGGGAACTTACGGGTTAATTGCCAATATGAATTCTGAAATTTGCAAATTTTATTTTGGGTGGAAAATAAAAATTCTAGTTTTTTCACTAGGGGTATGACATGGGTCACAATCAATAAGATAGGTGTGGGTTGATCTTCACTCAGTTCTTGGCCAAGATTGTTTTATCTTTGTGCTCTATCTCTTGTGTGCTACTGTCACCCTAGTCGCACTGCTAGCAGCAACCCACCACCCAAAATCCTTTTTGCGTCAATCACCCCTAGCAACATCAACGCTGCTTCGACCTTCCCCCCAACAATCAGCTGCAACATTGATGTCGCATGCATGCTCCCCGAAATCAGTTGCAAAATCTTTGCAGGTTGAAAGCATTCTCGAGTTTTCATTCTGCATGTTGGATGCAGTTTTTTGAGGGGGGTCGCACCTTCTTCACGCAGAGTGACTCCCTACTGATATTGGCTCCTCTTTATTTTCACCAACTTCTCCGCCTTCATCGAATTCTGTTTCTCGGAGAAGGTGTGCCAAAGCCGTTTTGAATTTGAACTGGCTGGAGTGCACCTGCTTGCGATGTTCATCATCACAGCTTCCTCAGTTGCATCCTTCCTGGGCCCAATATCTGAGTGTGTGTGTCATCATTGTGCAAAAGGGCCTGAGCTGCTGGCTGACGAGTGAGGAATGTTATAAGGTAACTCTGCCTATGACAGTCCAAATGGGAGCCAGCCCATCACAGGCAAAATTGTACTAATGGTGTACATTCTAGTTCTTGAAATGTGCATCACTAGAAATTTTATGCCTGTGATGGGCTGGCTCCCATTTGGACTGTCATAGGCAAAGTTACCTTAATAATTCATAAGTTTAGTAAGTTAAGTTATTATGGCCCTGGCCCAGGCAGCCTGCCTCTACAGTAGAGTCGTAGACTGGGAAAGTCTCCCATGAATGAAATGAAGCGAAGCGAAGCTAATGTAGGCATGTCTGCATCTAATGCCTGTGCTATGATTAGGTGTGGGAATAGTGCCTCTCGTCATGTGATCAATATGTCTGATCATGATTTGAAACCTCCGCAACCCCATTGGCTGTGGCAGCCACGCATACCCGCATTGATGGCCGGGACAGAAACGCACTCCCATGGGAAAGGGACCAAGGGCAGGAGAAGAGAACCCACTGTAGAGACAGAATTGGTAAACAGTGCCTCACTGTTCCAGTGGTGGCCCAGCCCAGATGGGAACTTGGGGAGGCAGGGACAAGTAAGAAACTCGGGCCAACTGAAGTGCGGGGGTAGGTCCCGTACCACTTCAGTACTGGAGGTTGGGTTTGGTCATCCGCTGATACATCCCTGTTATTTAGTTTGTTTACACTCCCTGTCAGCAGGCGCAGGGAGTCCCAAATCGGGTTAGCGTTAAAAGAGCGAAACATGCAGTGCACAGGCAGCACTCCGTTTCGTGACAGTCAGTTTAGAGTGGCAGGGAACCTACGGTTTGGTAGGGAACCTACCTCCACTTGCTATAAAGGCTACAAAAAGTTATACCTTGTCAGTCAAAAAATTGAATAGGGTAATTCCTTAGGATCATATACCATTCAGTAAAGCATTTTGGACTAAAGGAGGCTTACCTTTTCTGCCTACCAGCAGCAGGATGTGGGAACCACCTCCACTCCCTGCCGTAGGCAGATGCGGGCTCCCTGCACCTGCTGGCAGGGAGTGTAAACGAGCTAACTTCTATGCACTTGTGGAAGCCAACGTACTCGCAAACATGCTGGTGCAGGTGCATTCTGCACCGGAGCAAGTTCTTAGGCAACACCGGCACCGGCGAATTCCTTGGCATCGAGAGCAATGCCTGAAAGGCCCCGCCACATTGGCAAGGCAGAATCAGCCATCTGTGACAGAATCAGCCCTCTGTGCATATTCAGCAAACAAATTGACCCTCGTAAAGGCCTGAATTGGCATAAACTGATCTTAACGGCAAGAGAGAAGAGAGGGAGGGGGGAAGGCTCCAAAAGTCAGGGATGGAGAAGAGGTTGGCCGAACTGAACTGCCTGACCCCCCTAAGGAAAACCACAGAATTTTCTTATTTGCCATACATAGTAAAATTTGCAATTTCTAGATGCATAAATGCAATCGGGGGCTCCAAATTAGGTGCAGGGAGAGGGGTATAGAGGAATGGTTTTGTTAGGCACAAAATAAGGGGTCTTTTCTTTTACACGAACCTCTGGAGTGACTTTGGGGACGAGTGAGGGGGCAGTTCACCCCAACCAAGGAGTTGGTGGGAACAAATTTTACTTCAGTGGGAAGGCGGGCCGGATGGGGGAGGTAGTAACTGAACTTACTAATGTAAAGGCAGCCAGGTCACTGGAACCTTGACTGACTGACCAGGACGGAATGATGTGAGGATGCGCTTTAAGTTAGCACGGATTGGGTGAGGGACTGGGGGCTTGCTGAAGAAGTTTCAATAAGAAAGGGCCAGCTCAGGTAGACAAGCCTATTTTACCACCCTCATCTGCAATCTGAATACCCTAGGGCCAACTCACAGAGGAACACATATTTTCCAGAGGTATGTGGTTGTGTCACAAATCAAACCCAAGTGGAATTATAATTTTTCGATGAAAACTTTAATTTCTGTGAATTTTTGAAGTAATCTATCCTGAAATTATAAAACTGCCCATAGAGTGAAGTCATAATCGTCCTATTAACAACCCATAGTTGCCTTGGAGTGTACTTATGAGTATGTAAATATACACCAATCAAGGATTGACATGGTACCCAAGTTGGAATCAATGCATTGATTTTGTCAAAAAAGTAAATGGATTTGGATGACTTTTGTGGTAATAATGGGGCCAAAAGTAGGATGGTGGGAATAGGCAGATGGCAAAGATGGGAGAATTGATGAAGTGACTTGGCTTCAAAATGCCAATCCATCTTGGAAGCAAGATTGTGGACTCTTCTTGGTATACTAATTGGTCCTAGTGAGGAAGGAATTAGGGTCACCTTGAAAATTAGTATTGCCACAATATTTTATTTTTAGACTACTTGATACAATACAATAATATTTCAACCTATGCCAATTTATAATAGTGTGACTTTGGAAAATTGTGTCACATGCACTATTAGAACAAACTAATAGTGATTGATTTGGATTGAACATTTGATGGTAAAGTTGAAGCAATTGGTTAGGATTGGCACACATGTTTGGTCATGACCAAAGAGCATATTCAAACCACTTATTCATTGGATTGCATCATGTCTAGATAATATGAACTTTCAAATTCTATGGTGATGTCAATTTGTTACTCTTTATCAAGGCCAAATGTTGTATGTGCTAAAAATAAATTAAATAAAAATCTTAGGTCTCAAGTTTAAATGTTTAATGTCCTTTTTACTTTTGGAAACCATACAAAGTCTTATTATAATCCATTATATATTGAAATTTGACTTTGACTTTGTATTTTCTATTGCAAAGGTAGGAAGTTAAAATTAAATATGATAATATCAAATATGGTAGTATCTAAATATACAATATAAATATACAAGGAAAAAAATCTAGTCAAAAAAATCTTCAATGAAACCTTTCATAGGTTTAATAGTAGAGGAATAGGTTACAATTCCCTCAAAATTGTCAAAAATTATCACTTTCTTATGCTTTTGGAAAATAATAGAAAAATAATAAAAAAATCTTTGAACTTCAACTATAGAAGTGTACTAGACTACTACAAAAATTTGTAAAATACTAAAAAAATGCTTAGAATGTAGATTGCAAGACTATTGCAAATTTTAAAATGCTTTTTTTAGGCCCATCTAGAAGGGTTATTAGACTTTACAACTCTTGGAGTAAAATTTTTGTACTACATACAAATTGGATGTTTTAACTATAGGATACTATAAATGTTAGGTACATATATGTTGATATTTGAAAGAGAGTTTAAGAAGATGTTAATCAAAGTTGCTTTTCTATCCCTTTTTCAAGTAACATAACTTTTTTATTTGAATAAGTCAATACAAGAAAACAAGTATTTGTATAGAAAAGAGTATATGTCTTCATTTCATGTCAAAAATTTTAAAAAATTCATCCAACTTTGACTTCATGAGAACCGATTCAAATTTGATTTTATCTTTTTTGCAAATATTTGATCCCTTTAATCAACTATAGTTTTTAATTGGATAAAAAACCTCTAAATCGATATTTACCTTATAAATAATATAATAAGATATTCATTTTTTAGATCAAATGTAGTATTATTCAATGAAGACATGACTATATATGCAAGTCAAAAGTGCAATACTTCCAAAAGCCCTAAATCCACCCATTTTCATAATGTCCTATAAAGAATAAATTATGTCATTCTCCAAAGAATGAATAACAAGTGAAAAGGAATGGATTCCATACTTGGAGAATAGAGAATATCTTTAAGTGCCTACATGTGACCATTTTTGTATGTGATCAACACAAATACCATTCTCCTAGTATGAACTCAAAATGTATGGTAATTTCAAATTCAATAATGTATAATCAAATTAATATAGTTTTACTTGATGTTTGTTACAAAAGCAAAAGCATGGCCACTTGAATGTCCACCCCACAACTAACATGTACATGCAATTCAAAATTGGCAAGTGATTTGGAACTTTGTTCCACAATCTATGCCTTGACAAAGTAACAATACATATGAAATTGCACCATTTTTGTTTATTTATAATACAATATTCTTTGAAAATTATGTTGCAACGTCCAACTAGAGATAATTACAAATATTATGCAACATTCTCATTAATACTTTAGATGTTCTTAAACAAAACTAAGTCAATTTAAGGATTACCTTTTTTATACCTCCAAATACATTTTCATATTCTATAATCTACACTCTACATATGAAAGGCAAATATATTTAACTTTCTATAGGAATTAAAGAACAAGTTCTTTTATTAATATGCCATGAATACTAATTGGTTTCTTTCTAGAAGTACTAGAAATTGTCATACATCCTTAGGAGCATAATGACAAAGGAGTGAAGGAGCAAGTTATTGTATTAAGCTCTAAAGTTCCTTGACTATGCTCTTGACAAAAACACTCCAAAATTGCCATTTTTTGTACAAGTTTCAAATTTTAGAAAGTAAATAAATTTTTAGACACATGTAACCCTATAATCTTGTAGCACGTTGATTTGAAAAGATGTGGATGAAAAATTCAGAAATTTCTAATGTGTAGATTGCAAGACATTAGTGTTTAAATTGGCAAAAATCCTTTGGGGGGCCCTATGGAAAAACAGGCAGAAGTACACTTCACAAGGTCACATTCTTATGAAAAAATTTCAAATGATAATGCTTTTTTGGATTCATTTTTCAAGTCAAGTTGGTTGTATACTTGAAAAATTTTAGTACATTTGGAATTGTACAACATACACAAAAAAATAGTGAGCCAAAAGAAGTAGAAAATGATCCAAAATACTAAATTGTTAAGAATTTAGTTATAGAATTGAAAAATGTCAATTCCAATGGTTATAATGTTTTAATAGAAAATCTACATCCTATGATATTATTATTTTTCAAAAATATTGAAAATTGAATGAAATAAAGGACTTCAAAGTTTATTTTAGTATAGAGATTTCATAACTATCTACAAACTAAAACTCCTCATAACTTTCATATCATTAATCAAAGTGGGATAATCCAAAGCTTTCTACATACATATAAATTTAGAGAAACAATTTCAAATTTTTATTTCTAAAAAAAAGTTATTTTTTTTATTTGTCCAAGTTGCCTAAGTTGCCCGAATTGAGAAACAAACTACATATCATACAATAACTTTTTAACCATATATTCAAAAGTTATGAAATTATTGAGTCTTAAAGAAAAACCTTGTTCCCATGTTCTGTGAAAATTTCAAAACAAAAAAATAAAAAATCCATTTGTAGTAAATTATCTAAAACCACTATATTACCAAAAACATAGCTTGGTCTTTTAGGAATTAATTAATTTACAAATATTAGTCTATAGTGATTTGGAAGGGATAGAGTGATTTATCACCAAAAAAAATGATACATAGAAATGAAATTAATATGGAAAATACCAATCAAAATAATGATGAATCACTAAAAATGGATGTTCCAACTATGGCAAGCACATAGCAAGCACTAACGATCTCCATTGTGGCAAGCCCTTCATTCAAGCGCTTGAGAATAATTTAAAAGTATGAGAGGCATATTTACAAAAGGTTGTTAGTAAGGTAGGATGCTCATAATGCGGGCATCTAAAGGAAGAATGAGGTCTGTAGGAAAATTAGAAGAGAAGAAGATGATAATATTTTTTTGGTCAACAGACAAATGACAGAGAAGTAATTGAAAATTTTTTCCATAATTTTTTGAATCCATGTGAATTAAATGTGAATTTTTAAAGTTGCAACCTCGTAGGTTGCTATTGATGTGTATAGAGTGCTCTTAACATGATTGATAACATGTCTTTAATAATCGTGAGAAACAAAAGTGAATTAAACGATGGTTAATATATTTAATTAGGTCCTAAAAGTGTGCAGTTCACTAGTTAATATGAAGCAAGAATCATGTGTGAAGTGCGGAGTTCAAACCCTGCCAAGTTTTGATTCAATGCAATGTCCTTAGAGAAATGGTTTACAAATAAATACAAATTGTATCAGAGTTTTTTCGCTTTTAGACAGTAAAGTTTCAATAACAAGAAGCAACTAATTCTGAAACCATGTGCACATTGTTCTTGTGTAAGCCTAAGCAACTTCAAAAATGCCTACTAAATTAGCCAAAAACTGTACACTACAGTTGAAATTCAAATCATTATGTAGAAAAATATTTAATTCAAAAAAGATAGCCTTATAAAGCAAAGGCTAGCACAAGAGCTGTTGTCGACATCGGATCTTCTAGGGTCCTGGCATCGTCGAAGGACAATTTGGCAAAATTTCTCGTGCTGTCTTTCCATTTTCAAAATCATTCACCCTACCTTCAAAGAATTGCCGCCTTCCAGTTGAATTGCCGTCTTTGAATTGATTCACCCTTCACAAGATTGTTGCCTTCGACTTTAAGTGCCGTTGTTGCCTTTCACTTCAAATGCTGTTGCTACCACAAACTTCTGTCTTTGTGGAGTCACGTACATCTTGCAGCAGTGCTTTCAAGTCCTTCATCAGTGGAGATTTTGCATCGCAATTCTCCCTTCCTCTTTCCTTCAATAGCATTGCCTTGGAGGTGGTGTTTTCATTAGACCACCTTCCCTTTTTTTTTTATCTCATTCTTTGTATTTGCTTTGAGCAAGTAGATGTAGGACATAAGGAGATCCTACAACGCTCACAAGTACTATTTTTTGCTTGACTTTGTGTAAATTAGGGTGCCTTGTATTTGAGCGCTGGACAATTTTTGGATATGTAGATGATATCTCCAAGTGAGGAGAAGCCTGCAATTAAAGTTGCAAGGTGATCGTTGTCTCTTCTGCAACAATTGTAGACTTCATCAACCTCCCCTTTTGGCAACGACCTACACCTGATCGCACGTCATAGCCGCTCTTCATCAACGCCAACTTGCCACACCGAAGCTACCTGCTTGCCTTCGTCAAAGCTTGCTGCACCAAAGTTGCTCTTCATCAACGCCAGCCTACCTTTGTCAAGCCCCTGATCAACATCCCTCATCGTCGAGCTTGCTCTCATCGAGTCCCTTATCATGGAGCCCTTGATCGGTGCCAACATGCCGTAAATCCTCATCGAGCCCTTAATCGGAGTCCCTCATCTAAGCCTTTTGATCTTGATTAGAGTCTCTACTGCACAGATGTTGCTCCTCATCGAGCCCCTATTGCACTGAAGCTTGTAGTTGGTGCCTTGATCCACTCCAAAATTGCTAGTGAGTGCTTGCACAACACGTGTAATAACATCCAACAAAGAGACCGCACATAGAGGTACACTAATACCGAACCCCCTCTTTTTCTCCCCTCCTCTGTTTGTTGAGTTCATTGTGAAATTGATGTAGTCTTCATCAGGAAATCTGTCGCTACTTGAAGATGGTCATGCATACTGCTACTGATTGCCTCCTGAAAGCATGTACAGTCTACTAGCTTTGAAGTCATAGCAAAGACAAGTAAGGCAATACTAAACCTTGATTTCCATTTGTTTTTCTCTTGTGTATGTTGATCTAATGTTGTGATGAATCTTATAGTGCAGAAGCTTCAACACTACTTGAAAATGATCCTCTATAACCAAGTGTTGTCCATTGCAGCAGTCCCTTCAACTGCATGAGTTGTAGGTATGTTTTAAAAAACTCTCCTTAGTGATTAATCTTTCTCCCCCATATTTGACTTTGAATCACATTTCATCTCCTCTATGAATGTTGCGTTTTCAATGAGAAGGATGTGTTCTATAGAACGGCATGCTTCTTCCATTATTGCAGCAGGTACTAAAAGTGATGGAATGGTAGCTTGTACTATGAAAGGGGTGATCATGCAAGTGCTTCAAAATGTTGATGAATTGTCGTGCTGCTGAAACTACTGAGCAAGGAAGCTCCTTCGAAGTGGCTAGACCTCTTGCAATGGTGCTAAGTGTGATGTATCTTCCCCGCTTCTTTTTGCTTGCCTCCTCTGTATTGCCAAGCATTGGTTGGCTTTGCAGATTGGTGACATGATAGTGCCACACTGAGCATTGTTTCCCACCTTTGATGCATTAGCTCTTATAGCTGCATGTAGTCTATCACCTATTGCTGTGACATTTTTCAAACTCCATAGCTCCTTATGATTCCTTTTTGATTTTGCTATTTTAGCTCTTGCCACCTTTGCTTCTTGCTTTCTTAGCTTTTTTTTTCTGCTCATTTTTTCTTGTTGGTTTTAGTTTCTAACTTCTTCTTGTCTCTCTCTTTTGTTGCAGCATCTCTCTTAGTGGCAACTTCTTTGAGCTCTCCTATATGGCCCTCCTCAGTGACAAGAATCAACTTGCTATAGTCGATTTGAGGTTGAACTAAGGGTTTCCACAAAGGCGGTACCTGTATTTGTGGCACTTGCAATAAATCAGTAAAAGAATGATCCTCTGGTTCTCTACCAACTTCAGTTTCTTTTTTCTTTTGTCATTGCAAACTCTTTGTGCTTGCTATTGTTCTACTTCGTCGTGATCACCATCAATGTCAACATAGTACTATTGGCAGGTAGGAAGATTTGAAGGTTCCTCTTCAAAAATCTCTTGCAACTCCCAATCATCTAGTTGAAACTTGTCTTGAATTCCATCTGCATGTTCATGGTTGTTGCTTGTGGATACTCCTTCATTTGTTTTGTAGATCTCACTACAGCCCATCTTAAATTGTATGGCATCTACATTCAAGGAAAATATGCATGTGGCTTCGAAATCCTTAGTAATGTTCTAAATTGATAATGCACTTTTGAAAGCATGTGACCCATTAGGCCAAATCGTCTTTGATAGGCATTTGGCCTTTGTGACTTTCTATCCACTTGTTCATGTAGGCTTTGAAAGCTAGCTTAAAAGGCTTGAAGCAACTCACATCTTGAGGTTGTAGTGCATGGGAAGTATGAGAGGGTATGGTAAGCAAATCCAAACCTTTAGACATTGCTAATTTAATTACCTCTAAAGTAACATGCAAGCTATGACCATCCAAGATCAATAAATGTTTGTTAGAGGGTGAAATTCCATACTTCTCTGTGACATTGAACAAAAAATGTAGCATTCATGATCTGAATTACTCGTGTGTCATCCATGCCTTTGGTTGAGTTTCTTGTACAACTCAGGATTGACAAGACGGTCGGACGTCTGGGACGTCCGGACGCGGACACTGTGTCCGCAGTGTCCGCTGACATTCGCGGTCCCGGCGGACGCAGCGTCCACCTGTCCTCCCGTTCGCCTGTCCGCCCATCTGCCCCATCCGCCCCGCCCCGCCCGTCCGCCTTCCGATGGCGGGAGGGACGCTGCGTCCGTTGGCGTCCGTGAGGATGGACGTCCGGGTTACAAGTGCTATTTTGGGGCGAACGTACTAATTTGTCAACCCTGGTACAACTCCTACTTCTCTTGTCTTTTTTAAGAAAGACCTACCTCATCTCTTGCCTTTGAAAATATAGAAGTTAGGTAGGCTATCTCCTTTAGTGTTGATGTAGGAAAAGACGGAAAGCTACTGTTTATGATCTGGAGTGACTATGTGGACATTTTGGGAGCCTCTTCTTGCTAATACATACCCTCCGCCATCTTTGCCAGCCTATGTGCCACTCTTGTCGCAATTCCATATTTGATGAGGTTCGCAGTTGTTGTAAAGTTTTTCCAAATTTTCATAAAATGTTGCTATAGTTTTAGGACATAGTCACATGTACTCTTCTGCTCTAGAGATTGACTTTTTCTTAAAGCTAATTCCTCATGTCTGTTTCTAAAACATTTAATCCATCCTGGGCTTGGTACCCCATCCTTGAAAGGAATTACTTTTGTTTGAGTTAGAATGCCAACTTTTTCTTTGAGTTGTCCAATTGTGTATGGTACCCTAAACTTTGCATTTTCAGGAGGTAGGCAACTAATTCTTTCTCTTCATCATTTTTCAAGACACCCTTCTTATCCCTTCTTCTATGCAAAGTGGTGCCATAAAGATGGCCTCTCAAACTCAATTCTAGAACTCCATGCTCTCTTGTAGCACATCTTATAGGAATTTCCATCATCAACATTTTCCATAGCACTGTAAAGCTGCTTTGTTGTCCAATTTCCATTCAATTTTCTCTTTTGACTAGACTTCTGAGGTCTACAATCTGTTGAGGGGGGCGGTTCGGGATTGTCCAGGTTTTGTTTATCTGGCTCAATTGAATGTCAATGCTTGATGCTGGAGTTGCGCCTACCAAGAAGTTCTTCCTTATCCACCAATTTGGGAACCGTAGTGCTTTACACTAGCTGCTGCGTGGACAGGGTAGGGCGACCTTGGACACCTTGAATGTTGGGCCGAACTTGAGCTACTCCAATGTTAGGGCAATGTCGAGTTGCTTCGATAATGGAGGGATCTCCTAATCCTTTGATGTTGGGGTGATCTCCAACTGCGGGCCGACTTCTAGTTGTTGTGCCACTACAAGGTGGCACCCCTATAGGTTCATAGGTGGAAGCAACGGAAGCAACAACCTCTTTTTCTATAGCATTGACTACTCCAGTTGAACAAGTCTCTAATTTCTTCACTTGATGTATGATCTTCGTCATTACTTGCATCAGCTACATAATATGACTGGCTACTTCACCAATACCTATGCCGCTTCCAACTACTACCATCTTCTTCACTATCAAATGAACTACTATTGCATGTCATGGTGTTTGTGCAATTTCAAAGTTTCTATAAATTTGGTCAATGCTTGGTTTGCTACAAACTTAAGTTATCATGAACTCAACTATATGTAAATCACAATTCAAGATAAATTTCAATTTCACAATTCACAACATTTTTTATTTCTACACATTCAGTTTACATTACTGATTTCTCATTCATGTGCTCACAATAAGAAGGCAAAACAGCCTTTCATAGGATTCATTTTAATATACTTAAATATTCTAATAATGTAAAACAACTTTAAATTAAGTTTTTTTAAATTTTATTAATGGCATATTTTCTACTCATTTGAAGTGAGCATCACATTTTTGAAAACTGACGGCTATGGAACCACAAATCAAGCACATTCAATTTAAAAATCATCCATGATTGTCTTTTTCATAAATGTTTCTAATACTTTAAACAAATGCAAAATTCACAAACTACTTAGAAAATGGTGCAAAGGAACCTTTCATTCAATTTTTTTGGTAGCGGAAACTCAACATTCATTGCCTTCAATTTTATGTACTAACCTTTTAGTTCAACTCTATTTACAACTCCATAATGTTCAAATCCTGATCACATTTGCAACATATCTTGCCCATTCAATATCCTAAAATCATCTACATGGGATTATATTATTCAGCTTTCGATAATTCCATTTTCTTCCTAAACCCACTACACAGTTCTTACTGCTTTTGTAGGGACGATTCTTAGTCATTGTGCGATTTTCAAGCTTCCTAGCATATTGCATTTGATTTATCAACATCAAGTTCTTCACAAGGTTCAATGATGTATAAACCACTTGTAGGGATTTTGCAGGGATCAGATTTGGGTGCACTTATAGGATAGATTCACTATTCTAGAGACCTGCAACTTTGAAAAATCATAGGAACTACATATCATATTCGAAAAATCTATTTTTTTTAACATTCATAATTTTCACTCACTAACACTACTAAAATATTATTTTGAATGGGTGTTTCTACCTTAGGCATAAATTTTTATTCCAATGCATTTACAAATGAAAAAGGGTTATATTTGGCTACATTGCTCAAGTTGTTTTCTGAAGAATTGAATGAGGGTGGATGGTTATAAATTGGGAGATATTTGACTTCAATTGAAGGGACAAGAAAGATGGATGGAAAAATAATTCAAGAAATTTTGGAGGAAGGTTTATGAATATTTTTGACAACATGAATTTTTTGGAAACATTCAAAGCAAAGAGATGGTGTAGTAGATTTTCTTGAATCATGTAAAATTTGTCAAGTATATTCAAAGATACATCATTGAGATGGATTTCATCCTACTTAATTATTAACCATTCATTATAGTAAATGTTTTTGAAACTTGAATAAAAGAAATATTTGACACTTGTTAGAAAGATTTGTCAAACTAAGTTTAAGTTTAAGTGCTACAAACAAAGACAACAAAAGAAGTATGTTGATTTCTTTTAGAAGATGTTATTTGTTCACGTGATTGCATTGAAAAAAAACATTACAAATTGGGGGCCTTGAGAGTTTTTATTGGTAGTTTGGGGATTAAACTTGCATTCACCAATTGCCAAAGTTTTAGTAAAAGCTTGTGATGACAAAATGAATAATTGGCCTAAATTTCTACTATTGCTCGCATAGTCTAGGCATAAGTATCTTTACACACGAAAATGTGGTAAGATGACACGAATTATCGTCCCAGGGAATTCTAGATGTGTTCCCAAACTTCAGTATCTAGATGGTCGTTTTTCTCTTCTACCGACTACTCTCTTCCACTCTTTTCCGGAATCAACTATTATCTGGATTCCAATCCGGATCCGATATTATTCAATTTCCGGTTACATTTCTCAATACACTGGTTTTCAATTCCTTTGTTTTACCATTAGAGGGTCTGCTCTTGATCTTTCGAGGGGTAGGGATTTCACCACTCTTTCTCTAATTCAATATACAAGTAAAAACAAACAAACAAACACCCAAGTACTCAAGGTGTTGTAGCTCAGAAGGTAGATTTGGATCCTCAAAACATTTTAGATGGCAGATCCACAATGCAGGTCACTTAGGACTGCGTTCACTCCTCCTTACTACAATGATAGATCTCACATGCCCGGAACTGACAAGGAGGTAATCTTTCTAGGTGTAAGACAAATCCTAAAGTTGGCAGACCTTTCGGTGAGTGGAAGTTTCCTATGACGTTTGCTAATCTCTATACAAAATTATTTCCAATTCCAGATCTGCACACCACTCTTCACTAAAAACCTGATTACTGTTTCGATAGTTCAAAGGCACCACATGCAGCTCCCTCGTCTCATATCTAACATCATTACAATAGTACTCCTTTAGTCTGATCAAGTTATTTGAAATTCGGATTCCTCCTCACTTATCCTTCTCACATCTCAATACTCGAAGTAACAAACTAATATAATTTGGATACTCACTTGGAGCTAGAATATTCACCAAGTGACTCAAATTAAAGAAGGGAATGGAATACACCAAAGTAATTGCTAGGATGGATTGAGAGGGCAACAAACTTGCCCATCCTTAAAAATCAAAACCAAAACCAAAGTCAATGCCTAAAATCCAAAAAGGCACCTCAGAAATCAAAGCAACCAACCATTGAACGACCCAGGATATCCGGAACATTCACAGACCAATTGTCCTTACAAATCTGGAACCCCTAAAACAATCCGGAACTTGGGCCCACGTTTGGAAATCCCATTCCGATATAAAAAATCCTATCTAACTAACTGCACTCTATCTACCCCGCCGTGCCTTCTTTGAGCTGCTTCCGCTTTGACTACTCAGAGTCTTCACCGAAGCCTTCACCGGTGTACTCTTTGCTAATGATCAAGTTTGAGGCTTCTGTGAAACCTTGGGAGGTGAGTCTTCCGATTCTGTCTCATCCTCGAATCCAGACTTCAACACCTCCTCTTTTGACTTCTCAATTTTTTAAATCTTCAGATCCTTGGCTTGCGGTGACTCATTCAATTCAATCTTAGAACAATTCCGTTTTGATGTCGACTACTACATATGGGAAAAATCTTGCGGATGAGATCGAGCCGGATTCATCATTACTCCAATCTGTGCATTGAAGTTGCTGCAAACTGTCAATCCAGGTACCATGAACTTTCTGGCCATGATTTTCCTAGATGGTAGAAAAATTGGGACAGAAACCCCTTGCTCTATTAGAACAGGCTTCTCACTTACTCTTTTCATTGGTTGTGGTACCGTTACTCTTGATGGAGTTTGTGCTTGACTACCTGAAGGTCCTACAATTGGAGTGAGGATAGACTTTAGTCCCTTTGATTGTGGCTAAATTGAACCACTAGAAGCTTGTCAGATTGGAGTCTGTTGAATTGGAGTACCTCGGAATATGCTCCTGAGGACTTCCGAAAACCCTTCTAAGTTGATAGCCTGTTTTGGATTGAGGTATCCTAGCAACTTGCGCATGTCCTTCAAAACAATCCCCATTCAGGTTTTGAAGTCGACCAAGATCTTTACCATCTTGAATCCGGTCATGTGTTTTTCTTTTTCCAACCAGGCAGAGTAGAGGTCAGCTCAGATCATCGTAGGCTCCAGAACCATAACGAGTTCCTTGAGGTTGTAGATGAGTCGAAAAGCCTCCGTCTCCTTCCTTCTCGCCGCGTTCAGCTCTCCCTCTGTCCACTTGAGTTGGGACTTGAGGCTATCCTTTTCTTCCTTCAACTTTTGGATTTGTTCTTTCTTATATTGGAATTCTTCCGGATTTGGACGTTTTCGGATCTCCTCTAAAATTTAGTCCGACTCCACCTTAAGTTCGCCCTCGATAACAAGCACATGATCCTCCAGGTTGCTATACATCTAATTGGCCTACTACATCCACTGGATTCCCACTTAAAAAATTTCCAGTTCTTGAGGATGTTGTAGATTTGGAATCGGTTCCTTCCGTTTTAGTTATCAGAACCTACAGAAACAGATTTTAGTTATTTTAAATAGAATTTGAAGTAAGAGATTCATTCTCAATATATTTTTTTGATTCTATTGTTAGAAACAAAAAAATTACTAGAAGTATGGATTAGCAAATTATAGGATCTTTTAATTAAGATAAAGTGGTTAAGGAGGACATTCACATTTTTTGTCCTAACCAGAACCCGGAACCCAAATAGTTGTCCAACAAGTATTTTCAAAGACTTTCAGCAATATTACAACTGGATCCGGAATATTTCCGGAAATGAATGGAATCCGGAATGGAATTCGCATTGGATCCAAAATAGAATCCGAAATGGATCCGGATTGGATCTAGAATGGATCCGGAATCCAGAAATGTTCAAATTCTGGAATTTGGAAAATGATCCAAAACAAAAGATTCAGACCTAAGTAGCAATCCAAACAACTCCAATGAAGGCTTCTATAAAGACTTCAAGCAATCAAAGTGGGAGTAGTTTGAAGAAGGCGCGTCGGGGGAAGTAGCTCGTAGGCTGTTTCCACTTAGTTAGGATTTTTTTTAGGTTCTGGAATGGGTTTTCCAAGTGTGGGCCTGGATTCCAGATTTCTAGGGATTTTAGATTCTTAGGAATTTGGATTTTTAGGGATTTCGGATTTGTAGAGGCAGTTGGGCTATGGATGTTCCGGATATCCTAGGTTGTTCACTAGTTGGTTGCCCTAATTTCCGGGATGCCTTTATGGCTTTTTAGGCATTGACTTTGGTTTTGATTTTGATTTTTAAGGGCGGGCAAGTTTGTTGCCTTCTCATTCCATCCTAACAAGTATTTTGTTGTATTCTATTCCCTTTTTTAATTTGAGTCACTTGGTGAACATTCTAGCTCCAACTATGTCTCCGGATTGTATTGGTTTGTTGATTGGAGTGTTGAGATGTGAGAAGGATGGATAAAGAGGAATCCGGATTTCGGATAACTTGATCAGACTGAGGGAGTACTATTGTAATGATGTTAGATATGAGACAAGGGAGTTGCGCGTGGTGCCTTTGAACTACCGGAATGGTAATCTGTTTTTTAATGAAGAGTGGTGTGAGTGCAGATCCAGAATTGAAAATAATTTTATACGGAGATTAGTGACTATCAAAGGATACTCCCACTCACCGGAAGGTCTGCCAACCTTAGGATTTGTTATACACCTAGAAAGATTATCTTCTTGTCAGTTCCGGGCATGTAAGATTTGTCGTTGTAATAAGGAGGAGTGAATGTAGTCTTGAGTGACCTACATTCCAGATTGGCCATCTAGGATGTTGTGAGGATCTGGATTTACCTTCTACGCTACAACACCTTGAGTACTTGGGTGTTAGTTGTTTGTTTGTTTTTGTTTATATAGTAAATAGACAAGAGTGGTGAAGTTTCTACCCCTCGAAAGATTAATAATAGACCCTCTGATGGTAAAATAGAGGAATTGAAAACTAATTTATTAAGGGGTGATACCGGATCCGGATTGGAATCCGGATAGTAGTAATTCCGGAAAAGGAGAGTGAATGAGAGTAGTCAGAAGAGGAGGAAACAATTATCTAGATATTGGAGTTTGGAATGGCATCTTGAATTCCCTAGGACAATATTTCATGTCATCTTACCACGTTTTCGTGTATAAAGTTATTTACGCCTATACTGCGTGTACGACTTCCTTTGTCTCTGGTCCACTATTTTCTTCTTCTTCTTCCTCTTCTGGTTGCTCTTCTTCTTCAGATTCCTTCTCTTCCTTCTCCAGCTCATCCATGAGGCTATACTTTAAGATCTCAACTCCGGTGTTGTACTGAATTGTCTCCTTTGCACTTTAGACCTCTTTGTGGTGATAGAGGTGAAACAAATACGAGGTGATAAGGCTGTGCTTTGCCCGGCCCATGTACTCTACTAATTTGCCTACTACTCCTTGAATCATTCTCTTCCAATGGACGATTCAGTCCTTGAAAGCCCCAAAAATGATGTTGGCCTCCGTGACCATAACCCGGGTAGGCTTTTCCAGATACAAGATTAGAATCAGAAAATTCAATACCCATCTATGCCTCTCATTCTTACAATCACTAATGGCAAAATCCTCCTTTGAGTGGGCTTGACTCCGGAACTTTCCGACTACATACTTATCTGCTCTTCTGGCTAGTCCGAGTCCATTCTTTTTAAATGAATAGACATTTGCCCAAATGTTTTCCGTTCAAGCTACAGGTCGACCTCTCATTGTCTACTCCTATTGATTCGGAACTTTGTAAATGAGTTCCTGAATCATCTTCTCGTTCTTCATGCTCCATAACCTATCTAACAATCTGATACACCCAATACACACGAGGTCCTCCTCTAACTTAGCTCAGTGAGTTAGATCGGAAGGAATAACTGGAAAAACCATCCGGACTACAACTCTAGACTTTTGTGCAATTGGATTGACAACTGCTGCCATGAATCCCCGACAATTGATAACCTCTTTCGGTACTGATCTTTTCGTTATCTTCCTATCTTGGTCACTAACTCACCACTCTTTTTCTCAACTATACGTTCACTAAGTTCAGCAAGCAAAGAGGGAGAGAAAGAAAAGTGGCGGTGGGTTTAAGTACTCAACGCGCGGCCAATAGTTTCTGGTGGAGAACGGATAGAAGATTGTTCCCCTAATGGTCTCCTAGTTTCCTAGACCGGAAGTCTAGAACATAGGTTTTAGGAATTTGGTACTTTTCCAGATCCCGGATTTGTATCGGATTTGTTTCCGTAACGTTACTAACGGTTCTAGCAATCCGAAAAATTGACTATTTCTATTATAGTTGTAGTATAACAGAAATCTCTAGGGGTTACCAAAAAAATAAAATTTGCAAGTCTATTTAATCCTTATTCTAGACTAATTTATCCAGTTTGAGTTTTCGTGCTCCTACATCTACTATTTGCATTATGGGCCAATGGTATTGTGCATGGTATTGTTATTGGTTACATACTAATGGATTTAATATTTGGATAAAAGTTAGGGATGCCAATTGAATAAGTTGTACTAATGTGGAATGTATGTATTGCTTAGGATAGATGGTCTTATTAGAGAAGACTTGTTGGCATTACACATTTGGTAACTTGATAGAAAATGGAAGAATGTTGAAATTGCTACAAAGAAGTTAAAAGAAGCGAGGAAGAAGCGAAGAAGAAGAATAAGAGGAATTTTGATTAGACCATTGGTTGTGACCAAAACTTATTCAAAATGGAAATAAGGTGTTGTTTATGATAGTAGCTTGGATAATCAACATAATATAGTAAGGAACTTTTCAAAGAAGTAGTTCATACCTTCTGTTGCCAAACAAGTTTATAACAATGCATTTACTACAAAAGCTTGGTGAAGATGGTATTGAAGATTCTAATTGTAAAAAAATGAATAAATTTTTTTCCAACAAAGACTCAAAGATCATACATACAATGAGTTTGAGAATGATGAGTGTGACATTGAAGACAATGGTGGTGAGTAGGTTAGTAAAAATGAAGGTGGCGTGGAAGGAATTGAAGATGAAGATTGCAAATATTTATTGATTAATCAATAATTGATGTCAGAGATAAAGAAGGATAGAGGTAGGAATAGTTGGTGGCTACAGTCCAAAGGTTGACCCCTAAAGTCCCAAGGCCGCTTTTTTGTCAAAAACTACTCAAAATTGTCATTTTTGCTGTGTTTACCTAAAAAAACAAAAAAGATAATTTTTTTAGAATCTAACCATAGGATCTTGTAATTCACTTGTCTTAGCTCATGTGGTGAAAATTTCATGAAGTTTGACTATATAGATTGGAAGATATTAGCATTCAAAGTTGAAAAAGAAAGTTTTTTTGAACATTGGATTGCAATTTCAGATGACTTTGATTGCAAATTGTGGAATTTTTTTACACTATAGGCTTTGAATTTAAAAAATATTATTTAGAAGAATTGAGTGGAAAGTCTAGGAAATTTTTAAAAAAAAAAACACACTTGATTTTCATTCTCTAAAAAAATGCTAAGTAGAAGTAGGTCCAAGATTGGAAAAAAAACTAAATCGTTAATAACTCCAAGATGGGTGTAAGCGTATAAATTTATTGAATAAACATTTTTTTTGTTTTATTGTGTGAGTGGGATTCAAATTAGACTCAATTTTAGAAACTCATGATGATAGGAGCTTAAATGTTGTTGGATTTTGAGTATTGCTATGAGTTCCCATGAAGTGTAAGAGATTAGTTATTAACGGTTTAATTGAGTTTGATTTGAAGGGATGCTTCGGCTGACATAATAAGACTAGGAGCTCTTTTTTTTTCTCATTCATTTTTCATTTTAGTGTTTAGTCATGTGTGTGTTTTCTAGTTGAATTGTTGTGTAATAAACCATCCATGTAATACAACTTTTAAATATGTTGTTGTATTTTGTATGTAAGTCCCAATGATTGGACAATTGTTGGAGTTTAAAGTTCAAGCGATTGGACAAAGTGCGGTGAGTGATTCGATTTCGAAATCCGAGTGATTGGATATAGTTTGTGTTGTGCAATTTCCTCTTAAAAGAATTCATATTTTTGTGTGCTTAAAGTTATTGTTGTTGTAATCTAAGTCTAATTATATCATTGTAATTATTTAATTGCTTTAGCAATGTATGATTTCATTTCAACTTGAAGGGATTGTTGAATAGAAGTTAATTCGTAACTTAAAGCAATTGGATGGGATGTCTACTACTGGTTGGTTGAGCCAATCTGTGTCTATTTAAGCAATGGTACTACTGTGCAAGTGTTGTCTACTTAAGTGATTTATGTTAAATCTATGGTTTGATAGTTAGCTTTGAGCATATAAATTGAATAAGATTCATGGCTTCAAGTTGGGTGATTTGTAAATATTTTTGGAGTGTATTTAAGTTGATCAGTGAGTGATATATACTTAAGCAATTGTAATGAATCTACTATTGAGAGATTGCTTTAAAGCATTTCAATTGAATTATATTGTGGCTAGAAGTTGAGTAGTATCTGAGTGAGAAATATACTTGGATTATAAATTTGTTGTGTAAAAATCCCAGAAATTGGGTGACTATATGAATTTGTGTATATCTAGTGATTGAATAATTGGGATACAAATTATAGCTTGAAGATGTGTTAGAACTGTAAGAGTGAATTTAATTGAATTAAGGAATGTGTGAATGAGAATTTGTATAGCTTACAACCTTGTGATGTGAATGCTTAAAGCAATTAGATAGTTTTACAGTGAACTGAGTGAATGTACAGTTTAACTGTTGTGATATAATGACTTTAAGCAAAGTTATTATAGAATGCTATAAGCAAATATTGAGACACTAAAGTATAATAGAAATTGTTTATACTAACTTATGGTTTGATGAATGATGAGTGACGCTTTAAGCAAATATTGTGAGCCTACGCTTTAAACGATTGCAACAGGAATTGAAGACTTGTTTGCTTAAAGCTAAATGTTATGTTTTCCTTCACTTAAGTGTGCTTCTTGTTTGAATCAACACACTAGGATAAGATTGAGACTTCATATTTGTATTGTGCATCAATGTATGTTGGACGGAAATTAGTTATTGGATAATTGAGTAATCCCAATTACTAAAAACAATGGAATAGTTTAATGTTATTTCCATTTATAATCGACATTATATGATTATTTCTATTAATGAAAGTGACTCTAGTCGCAATACATTAGACTATTTGATCATTCCTTGGATACTGAACCTCTATACTATAATTTTAGGTGTTTTGTGAAGTAAGCAAAATGCAAACTACAATGGAATTGAAAGACAATAATCCCAATGGTGAGATTGTTTTAGCAAGCAAATACAACATCTTCAAAAAAAATTGTGAAAAATTGTAAAAATTGCATTCAAAAATGAATTCTACAAGTTATTTTTTCAAGAAGATGCTGAAATTGCTCGAAAAACAAAATCTTCCTTAATTTTCTCATTATTAGTCCAAATAGAACGAATCAAAGCTTCACATATAGACAAAAATGAAACATTTTAGAGAAAAAAAATTCAAATTTATTTTGATTTTTTGCAATTTTTTTTCGTGCTACCTACCGAGTTCAGTTTCAAGCAGGGTTGACAAATCAGTACGTCCGCCCCAAAATAGCGTCTGTAACCCGTCCGTCCTCATGGACGCCAGCGGACGCAGCGTCCCTCCCGCCATCGGAAGGCGGATGGGCGGGGCGGACGGACGGGGCGGACAGAGCAGACGGGGCAGGACAGGGCAGATGGGGCAAACGGGGTGGACAGGCGGATAGGCGGACGGGACCGCGAATGTCAGCGGATACTGCGGACACAACGTCCACGTCCGGACATCTCGGACGTCCGACCGTCCTATCAACCCTGGTTTCAAGCTTTTTGTTGTATAACTTTAGCTCCTGGGCACCAATTGAAATAAAATTATATTATTCATGTAGATAATTAGTCTTTCTATCTTACAAGAAAGTTTCAAAACAATTCATCAAAAATTGAGGTTACAGGAACCTATCCAAAATCTAATTTGTCTTTTGAGGGGACAATGGGAATTTAGGGGTTAAAGTAGCCAATGGATAGTCTTCTAGGATTATGGTTAGTTACTTGGTTGCAAAGGCTAGTCCCTTGTCTTTCTCTTAGTTCTTTGTGGGATTTGAGGTGTGGGATGCACTTAAGTACTAAGTTGTACATATGTTTGTGATTAATTCATAAAGGAAGCATTAATATAAGGAGTTTTGAGTTGTGTTTTGAGTTGTGTTTTGATAAAGTATTAGATTAAGGCAAACTTTTGGATTTTTTAATAGTTGATCTACTATGATACCAATTTCGAAATCTAAATCTATTATAGAAAAGGAGATATGAGGATTTAAAATAAAGGTGTTTTGAATCTGAGGTAGCTTATTAAGAATGATGTATTTGGAAACTTCAATCTTATAAAGTTTTTGGGATACAACTATGTAACTTAGAGATAATTTTTATAAACTTTTCAATACCTTATATTAAAAACTTGGCTACACTAGATATGTAACTTACTAGTTATGCACAAAATATAGTTGAGTGTGGATGTCATAACTTGACAAAAAGTTAGTAGTGAGGGAATGTCCACCAAAAGTTGGACAATATCTTGTATCTATAAAAATTGATATGTAAGTATTTGACTAGCTAATCTATATTGTGGCAAGGTTTCAAGACATTTGTAATGATTGTTTGTCATATATGATAGGACAATACTAGCTTTGATAGTTTCTAAGTTAGAGGGTTAGAAAATTAGTATTGGAAAAATGTCCACCAAAGTTGAACAATATTTTATATTTGGATCTAAATTGATATGCTAGTATTTGACAAGCAAATCTACGTTATAATAACGTTTTAAGATATTTAAATTGATTGTTCATTATTCATACTAGATCAAAGCTAGCTATGGTAGTTTTTAAGTTATAATGGGAATTACATGATAAGAATTTGGAGAAAAAAAAGATTTTTGAATAGATTTACGATTATTTAGGTAGATCAAGGGTATAAAAAGGTAATATACAAAGAATTTCCATAGCAAAAAAACCTTATTCATTAGAAGAGTTTAAGGGGGTCCAGAAGCCTATTTCGGGCCTATTCCCTTGCAGCTATTCTTTGTAGTAAGGGAAACGGCCTGCTGTCAGAATTTTCTTTTTCATAAAAAAAATAAATAAATTTAGTCTCCAAATGCAAAATAAAAATTTAAGACAAAAAAAAAAATGGTCAATGACGTGGCAGGGTTGCGGCCACACCAGACCGTTATGTCGAACCTGTTCCTTGCGTTCGCAAGCTGTGATAACTCGCAGGCATCTGGAGGCCCCAGAAATCTTCTAATGATTCCATATTTATTTGCACAATTTAGTGCTGGTGGCACTTGATGGATTGTAGAATTTTCTTTTGTTTGGATTGCGGACATTTGTCATGTTAGTAACTTAGTATCACTATGAATTTAGTCTCATTACAATAATAATAATAATTATTATTATTATTATTATTATTCAAAACTTATAACACAGTAATACTTCTGCATTCATTGATTGAATTGTATTACAAGTAATGAGATTATTGTAATTTTAGTGTTACATTCACTTATAGGATAAATCAATGTGGTGTCAATATTTTCCTTAGAAATTTCTTTATCCTTGCAAAGACATTGTAGACCTAAAAGGTCAAATGGATAACTTCATTGATAATTGTAAATATAAAAATGCACCTAAATATTGGTTTAGTAATTGAAGTATTTTGGTTACCTTGGTCATGGGGGCATGCATTCTTTTAAAGTTAACATTGGAACACCAAACTTGTCATTGTGGAAATTGTCCTTTTAGAAATCATCCTTTTAGGTATTGTGTGAATTCCTTGCTTAAAAAAACACACCTAGAGCTTTTCTCCTTGTAGATCCAACTCTTATGCAAAACTTCCTCTTTTTGCACCAAAATTCAAGGATGACCATTTCATAGAAGAATTCTTTGTGATTCATCCATTTGTAGCCACGGTCCAAGGTTCCATCATTCCTTCCCCCACCAGCCTCCTCTCCTCTGATCCTCCTCCACCATCTAACTTAGTTTAAGCCATGTTTTTGGCCTCATGTGATGCCTCCTCTTCCCTGTCCCCCTTCCCTTGGGTTCCCATGTCAACAATGGACTAGTGATTCTACGAAAACCAGTTGACTTCCCCTAAGCTTATTGTTTCCCTTGCTCACAAGATTCATAGGTTAAGCTTAAAGCAAAGCGAGTGCTCAATCATTAGGTTGGCTTCACGACACCATAGGATATCCTCTCTTCTACAACTGCAATGAAAAGTGTGCAAGTGCAGCAAAAAAATCAATAGAATATTAAGCTTAACTTTTTAAGGACGTGGCCCCCCATGACTAAGGTAGTCACCCAAATTCTCCAATTGCTAAACTAATAGGTGTGTTCTCTTTTTCTATAGTTAGTAGTGAAGTTGTCCACCGTACTATTCTCGTCCGCAGCATCTTTACAAGGTTAAGTTAAATAAGAGCCTAGCACCCACTCTCTCATCAATAAGGTAAAATCTCCAAGTTGGAAGTTCATTCTACAAGGATCCTATTGCTGTGATAGATACTCATTCAAATATGATTTGATTTTTGGACCAATAGGTGCAATCTTTGTTTGTATAGTATGGAGTAATAGAAAAAGTCATCTATTAGACACTTTTGTGTTTGTAGCATCCTTTTAGGGTTAAGTGAAATTCAACTCTACAAATTCAAGCATGTGGGTGTTGAGAGTTTCCCTTCTTCACCCGTGGGGGCAAGCCACATGGATGTTCTAGAGTCTCCCTTGTCTATTCATGGGATAACTTAAAGCCATCTTCATAAAGTAGATGGTTTACCAAAGAGGCAAGGGTCCTTTGGTATCCTTGAAAAGAATGGAGACGTCTACAATAAACAAAATATGTGGTATTATAGGGATCCTCAAGCAATCCCAATCCGACCTTGAAGGAATAGATGAACCCTTCTTTCCATGGACTCCCTTTGTCCCAAAACGATCAACCCTTTGGACAAAATGTTTGAGATTTTTTTGTAAGAAATAACATTAGTTCGAGTTGTAAGTAGATTTCAATGCATCTCTTTTCATCTTAAAACTTGAGTTTTAAGAACTCTTTTAAAGTGTAGACTTATTGCAATAAAATTAAGGAGAATCAAAATAACAATTTGGAACAATGGGAGTATTTAATACCTTCCCAATGTAGGAAAGACGATAGCTTGGATATACAATTTATGTCAGCTTGGACTTAGTTGTATTCTTTGGTTGCAATGAACTACTTTCTTCATATGCACCTAAAGAAATATCATTATGTCCAAGCAAAGGACTTGCTCATTGAGCCTAATAAGTTTGGTATCTTGAAGGTTTTATTTGGCACAATTTGCGGGGAAGAGATGGGCTCAAATGTACTACCATATGCCCCGGCTACTAGGATCAACAATAAATATTCTAAAAATTGATGCCAAAATTTTAGGAAATCTTAGTTTTTCACAAAAAACACCCATAGAAAATATGAAATCTGAAGGAATATTCATATTTTAAAAATCCAATGGATTTAATTAAATAGTCAATAGGAATTACCAAGTACAATAGTCATTCAACCAATCTCATTGGCACTATATGCATATATAAGGTACCTATATTAAAACCTCTTCTATATTTCTATTTGTAATCGCTCTTATCATTGAATGATCCTAATTATTGTTGGACTTGTTGGCAATTTAAAGAAGATTTTAGTTTTCTTAGCATATTTATTTTATATACCATACAACTAAACATAGAATATTCAACAAGTTCATCATAAATGAATTCGAGTGGACTCTAGACTTCACAACCCAAAGTAGAAACTTACTTTAGTCATTTGTTTGGACCCCTAGAAGTAGGATAATTGTATTTTGTTTCTTTCTACAACATCATCAATTTTCTTAGAATGGGGATGGCTTCTAGAAGGTGTACAATCACCTTCAATAAGTTTACAAACTTTCTTTTTCAAAGCTAAAACTCATGCAAACCAAAGATTTGATATTGTTGCTACTAGCTCAATAATCCATCAAGTCAAAAACCCTTGAGTATATTGGAAGTTTAAACAATCTTTATTTCAAGATATAATTAAAATATTGCTTGCTAATTTTTTTGAAAGAATACAAAACTTTGGCTATGTAGTGCTACATGTCTACCATCTAGTATTTCTACTTTTGGTACAATTACAACATTCATTTCAGGTTACATTAGTGAAATGAAAACTTCAAGCATGTCCATTGGTATTCCTTTCTATTTTCTTTGCATTAATTCAATACGTTCTTTCCTATTCTTAGGCACAACCTCATTTTAAGTATAGTCTATTAGTTTTTTAAACCATTTTTCTATGGACATACAATCAAGGAAGTTTGTTGCATTAAATGAGATTTCAGCCTTTGAGAGGGTTGTGAATTCTCCTATACTCAATTGGGTTCCCAAGCTCTGTGCATTGCCCCACATCATCTTCATGACGTGGCACAATGACTACCACGTCACTTCTTTAATTTTTATTTTTAAATTATATTTTTTCAGCTTTGTTTTGCATTTTAAAATTTTCAAAACAAAATTCAAGAAAAAAAAATTGTGACAACGGCCATTCTCAAACCGCTCAAAGAACAATGCCAGGAACAGGCCTAATTGCCTAAACGGCCCTCTAGACTCCCCAAGAAACATCTAATGGGCATATTAAGTTTTTCATACAAAGTGAGCACTACACATTTTCTTACCAAGATTAGAATCTTCTAATTGCAAGTAGAGTTGAAGAAAAAGCTTAATTATTCTAATTGATATGATTAAGTGAAGTTAGCAAGTGCAAGAAGGATGTGCACAAAAGTGTGTTTAATTTATTTAAGGTGATTGTATGTGTAGGCAAGAGTTTGCAAGGGTCAATTTACATTATTCTATGGGGCATGTTGAGAAATTCAAATATTGCAATGGAAACTATAGATTGGCACAAACGTCTAAAAATAAAATAATACATGATTCCTATTGTTTTATTTTGACATAATTGAAGCATATATCAATATATTGTGTCAATTGATAAATTGAATTTGACGTGTATAAGGTGTATGTTGGGTTCAATTGTTGAAAATAAGATATGAAATAGATGAATTCATTAGATATAAGATGTGAAATGGACTCATTGGACATAAGGCTCAAATGGATTCAATCCACTATTTTTATGAATTGGATTCATTGCTTATAGATTGTGATTTGAATTTCTATTGCATTAGATATAAATCCATTTCAATTGTAAAATTTTAGATGAAGGAAATTAATTTTTCTTAAATAATCTCTTCGGCGTTGTTGGTTCAATTACTTGTGCCACAGTATACATAGCAAGTGCTACCTTTGGTAGTTTTGATTCATTCAAATCAATTAAACCCTATAGGATAAAATAGATTTTTTGGCAACATAGCGATTTGGGGTAGCTTATTACAAATGTAATTTTTTTTCTTTGGAATTTTCACAGTACATGTGCCGAATGAGTAGCTTTAAGGCCCAACAATATTCATAACTTTTGACTACATGGTTAGAAAGTTATTGTATGATTTATAGTATTTATTGATTTGTGTGCAAATTGGATAAACTGGTTTTTTTAAATCACCTTTTTAAGAAATAAAAATTTGAAATTGGTTTTCTACATTATGGACACTATGGAGCTAGATTGGACCATTTCAAAATAAATCTCTATTTTTTGCAAAATAAAAGTAGTCTTTTCTTACTATTAATTTTCCAATTCTAATTTAAATGAACATGGAGTTGTCCAATTTGGATGAAAAAGTGTATTGACATAATTGAAAAGTGTTTTCTGATCCTCCAAATGGATGAATGTAGAAATATAATGCTTCACCAAATTTAAAGTGATCACCATCTAGCATTTTCATTCTCCAAAAATGAAAAAAAGAAAAGGTATGATACTACATAGGCTACATATGCAAGGTTTTTACCACAAGAGCCATTTTTATATCAACTTTAGTTATCAAAAGCCATTGGCATCTCTCCCAAATAAAGAATCTTAGAAGCTTATGACCCGTTTCCAACCACTTAAGGAATTGAACATATCTCTAGCATGGATTTAGTGAGGGGACAAAATTTCCCCATGCAATGAAATAGATTTAAAAAGGATTTGGATTTTCTTTTTACATTTTTTCCCTTATAAATAAAATTACCATGAATTCTTTTTGTGTATATAGGTCATTCTATTTCCAACCATAGGTTGGTTACAAAATCAATGTAAGTGATAATTATAACTTTTGATGTACATGTTGTGACCATTCTATACTTTCAATGAACACTTCTTGAACATTTCTATTGCTCCAATCAATCTTGTTCTAGTTAAATTGTAATATAAACCACATTTGATTGGAAATATAGCAACCTACATGCTGGAAATGGAGGGGTATCAAGAATGGGCCACTCACCTTAGTCATAGTTATATATATCTTCACAATTACTCATGTAGCATGTTTTTTACATGCATGGCAAATTTTGTTAAAATGGTGGTATTCCATATGCCATTTTCACACCTTGACATCTAGGACAAGTATACATTTGCTAACATCTAGGTCACTTTTAGATTTCAGAAATCTATAACTGGCATAGATATTAGACCGAGCAATCTGAAAAATATAGGATTGGTATAGATTTCAGATATCTAGGGGGGTTGTAGATTTCAAAAACCTAGTACTCTTGTAGATCCTAGTACAGAAAATATGGTTTCAAACTCTACAATTTTAACTGCCAAAACTGCCAATTTAATAGAATGGCACCATTTTAATGAAATTTCCCATATAAATATTAATAGCTTTCAAATTACATGATCATAATTCTTTAAAAAAATTATGAACACAAAAGAAAACTAATGGTACTACTATGTTTTTTTCTTAGCGTACAAAATTCTCATTCCAATCCAATATTTCATGAAGTACATAAATTTCCATGTATGCAAAAAGGTCATTTGACAAGCATAAAAGAAAATATGGGATGGATTTTCTTAGAAATTAAGTCAAATGAAACATTTTTGTTTTCTTCAATATTACCATACTCAGATAGCAGATTTGGCACTTGGGGCTTGAGTGTTTATTTTAAGTCTAAAATAAGTCATGGCACCTTAAGAATTTATTTTTTGAGAAATTCTATATAAATGTAAAAAAATCAATAATATTCAGTAACCATCTCACATTCTTTCAAAAGCCATTTTCTATGAGTTTTAGAAGGCAAGAAATCAAGCTTTTTGTACAAGTGGGGTGGTAGGTGTCGTACACACGGTTTAGGTGTAAGTATCTTTACACACGAAAATGTGGTAAGATGACACAAATTATCGTCCCAGGGAATTCTAAATGCCTTTCTAAACTTCAATATCTAGATGATCATTTTCTCCTTTTCCGACTACTTTCTTTCACTCTCTTCTCTGGAATCACTACTATCCAGATTCCTATCCGGATCCGGTATCATCCGGTTTTCGGGTTTCGCCCTTTAACAAACTGGTTTTCATTCCTCTATTTTACCATCAGAGGGTCCACTATTGATTTTTCGAGGGGTAGGGATTTCACCACTCTTGTCTATTTACTACACAGACAAAAACAAACAAACAACAAACATCCCATTACTCAAGATGTTGTAATGTACAAGGTAGATCCGAATCCTCACAACATCCCAGATGGCCAATCTGGAATGTAGATTACTCAGGAGTGCATTCACTCCTCCTTATTACAATGACAGATTTTAGACGCCCGAAACTAACAAGGGGGTAATCTTTCTAGGTGTAAGATGGATTCCAAGGTTGGCAGACCTTCTGGTGAGTGGAAGTTTTCTCTGACGGTCGCTAATCTTCGTATAGAATTGTTTCCAATTCCGGATCTGCACTCACACCACTCTTCACTAAAAACTAGATTACAGTTCCGATAGTTCAAAGGCACCATGCATAGCTCCCTCGTCTTGTATTTAACATCATTACAATAGTACTCCCTCAATCCGATCAAGTTATCCAAAATTTGGATTTCTCCACACCCGTCTTTCTCACATCTCAACACTCAAACAACAAACCAACACAATCCGAATACATGGTTGGAGCCAGAATATTCACCAAGTGACTCAAATTAAAGAAGGGAATGGAATACAACAAAATAACTGCTAGGATGGAATGAGAGAGCAACAAACTTGCATGCCTTTAAAAATCAAAATCAAAACCAAAGCCAATGCTTAAAAAGCCAAAAAACCATCCCAAAAATTAGGGCAACCAACCAATGAACAACTCGGGATATCCGAAACATCCACAGCCCAACTACTCCAACAAATCCAAAATCCCTAAAAATCCAGATTCTTAAGAATCCAGAATCCCTAAAAATCCAAAATCTAGGCCAACACTTGGAAAACCTGTTCCAGAACTTAAAAAATATCCTAACTAAGTGGAGATAGCCTACGAGCTACCTCCCCCAATACGCCTTCTTCAAACTACTCCTACTTTGACTGCTTGGAGTCTTTATAGAAGCCTTCATTGGAGTTGTTCGGATTGCTACTCAGGTCTGAATCTTCTATTTCAGATCATTTTCCTGATTCCGAAATCTAAACATTTTTGGATTCCGGATCCATTCCGGATCCATTCCGGATCCATTCCGGATCCAATCCAGATTCAAAACATTTCCGAATTCTTGATTTTCCACACATTTCCGGAAATATTCCGGATCTAGTTGTGATATTGCTGAAAGTTTTTGAAAATATTTATTGGACAACTATCCAAGTTCCAGATTCCGGTTAGGACAAAAAGTGTGAATGTCCTCCTTAACTACTTTATCTCAATTAAGAGATCCTATGATTCGCTAATCCATACTTCTAGTAATTTTTTTGTTTCTAATCGGTAGAATCAAAAAAATATATTGAGAATGGATTTCTTGCTTCAAATTCTATTTGAAATAACTAAAATCTATTTTTGTAGGTTCTGATAGTAGGAAGAAAACAACCTAGGTGAGATATGTAAATTACGATTAGTAGGAGCTCAATTGCTCAATCAGTCAATCATAGTTAAGTCAAAAGTTAGAATTAAGTTCAAAATAAAATTTCAAGACCTCATTTATACATATTAGAATGATTTTTTTCAAAAAGCTTTGAACTAGTATAATATGGGAAATCAAGCTAACTATCATCTTCAAAAATTCATTTGAGATTTCAAGCCTCCAACCAAAAGTTATTGACAAAGTATAGAGCTGTGTTGGAAGGAACATTCTCTTTGATATTTTCAAACATCCTTTGTCAATTTTGTTCATTACTTTGGGGGGGGAGGCTCAAATCCTAAACAAGTTTGTAGAGATGAAAGTTAGCTTGATTTTCAACTTTGTATAGTTCAAAGTTTTAGAAAAGTTATTCTACTATGTGGAATTGAGGTCCAAAGTTCTATTTTCAGCACAATTCGTGCACTTTTCACAATGCAGTGAAATTCTCATCTTCAAATTATATTTTATCGCTTGAAGATTCTTGATAGACAATGAATTTCATTATAAAAACAACCTCTCCACTCTTCATTTACATTAAATGTCAATGATGTAATTCCTTCATTTTTGTCATAAAAAAAATTCTTGATAGTCATTACAAAAAAATTCAAGCCTTAATTGGGCCATTTGACTACATGTAATTGTTTAAATAGAGAAAATATAAGCCCAAATCGTCTCACATAAAATTGTCATCAAAAGTAAAATTCTATGCCTTGTCAGATTTTTGATTAAAAAATTCTTACTTTTTAAAAAAATTAAAATTTTTTGATGCATATGTACATCCACTAAAAGTCAAAGGGCCTTCTACAAGGCTCAAACTTTTTGTAATGTAGATGGTCACATGATGTATTGGTATTTGGCTCAATGGATTGCTAATAGATTCTTTAGATTTTTGACAAACCATCTTTACATTTATTTGTAGATTTGACTATATGGTCTTTAAATTTTACCTTTAAAAAATATGAAAACAAAACAAAACATAACTTGTTATCCAAGTATAGTAATAAGATTGACAATTTCCTCTTGAATTCTAGTGTAGCTGAGAATCAACTCCAAGAGTACTTAGACTTAAAAAAATAAGTTTGACAATGAAACCCTTTATACAAAAAATTGAATATAGATTTTATATTTTTTTCCCTTGAAAATTAGTTTCAATATTTGCAATTGACTTACATGATTAGGAGTTTAAGAAAATAGTTAGAAATAATTTAGCATAATATTATGGTTTGCACCAAAGTCAGATATCTTGTCATTGATATACACTTTTAATCAATAGAAGACTTCAAGTAAAAATATTTAAAGTGAATTTGCAACATGATTTTTCTTTGACATTCAATGTAATTGAGGCTCACTTCACAAAGACTTTAATATTAGAAAATCAAGTTTTGCAATGGACCTACTTGCATGAAGACTTGAATATAAAAATCATAAATAATGAATTTAAGAAATTATTTATCTTAAGATGGATTAAAAACTATAGAAATCTAACCACCTAAACTACTAGGTACAAGAATATAAATGCATAAATAATGTACATCATAATATATTCAATATTAAAAATTATTTTATATATTGGTATTATTTTATTTATTTACAAATCAAAATTGTTACAACTTCCATAATCAAAGACAATACTAAAAATACAAGCTACATATTTATTAACCAATCTTTTAATTTAGAAATCATCTTGTCTAAAAACACCAATTTTGTCCAAGAATTCATCATAAATTTTAGAACAAAATACTATAATATGTTTAGATTAAATATTACAATACATTTATTTTTAGTAGAAAACGTTGAAATAATTTTCACCTTCTTCAAAACATAGATAAAAAAATAGTGTAGCCAATTGAAAACAAGATCCTCAAAGTGGCCAAACCTATTATTTTATTTTTATGTTGAACTTTCTTTTAATAGAAGTAGAAAGAATAGATATTATGTCTAGTCATATTTTAATAATTGATTTGCAGTTCCTTAATATTTACAAGAATATTTGAAATTTCATGTCAAAAAAATATTGTCATAGGCCAAAGATTGAATTATGCACCTTCTTCATTCTTTATTAAAGTTCCAAGAAAGTTGTATATACTCTAGATGTTTATATTGTGCAAATCCAAATTTTGATTAAAAATATCCAAATTATTGTACAATGACAATAGACAACATAGTTGTAACTTAACTATATTCCAATTGTTTCACATAATATATTAAATTCTTTAATAAAAAATGAATCAAGCACTTGAAATCTTGAATCATTAAACTAGGCTTTTAGACTTTTATTTAGTGGTCACTAGATAAAAAAAATTGTTTATAGTACACTAATTGTGCCTTTCATCAAAGAATTTGGTTTGTGCTTGAAATTTTTTTAGAAATTTATTGTCTTAAGAGATCTTTATATTGTAAATAAGTCTTTAATGGTTAATAGATTTTATGACTAAAAGTAAATTAGTACACAAAAATTTTGATCTAGAGTATACAATCCAAAACTAAACTATAAATGTATACTATTTGAGCTTTTGCCTTGACTTCTAGCTTAGGTAACAATGATACTTCACGATTTGATGATTTTCAAAAATTGGTTACAAAATCTTGCTTGAAAGACAAATTTAGTAATAATATGAGAATAATATTTTTCTATCCATTAAAAAAAATTAAATTTTTTTATTATATAATTGTTAAATATTTATAGTATTTATAAAAATTATGTTTATAAATTTTAAAACTCTAACTATGATAGTCTTTTTCCAAATTTAATTCTTACTTGTACTAATGAAATTTTCTTTTATATTGTTTTTGAAGCCTAAAAGTTATAGATTATTTGTTCTAATAAATTCTATAGAATAATTGTTTACAAGAATTTTTATGATATGATTGTATGGTAGAAATGGTGGGCAATTATCATACTCTTCACACTGAAAAATTTAAATGGATTGGGTTCACCTTCCTTCATTGTATGTGAGAAAAAAGCTCTAAGTCACGTGTAGTGACAAGAAACTTTTTATTGAGATAGGATAGTTTGAGTTGTTTTGCATTTGTTGAGCAAAGCTTGTTAATCACTTTTGATGTGGTTGTATTTATAATTTTTTGCTTCACTTCATGTATGTAGTGGGATCCCTTCATTTGTTCTAATTAAATTAAAATAAAATATGGGATGGATGAAATCAAAATTTTAGACACTAAAATCATTTTTCCATTCATTGTTGCCTTTTACAACACTTTGACCTATAGAGATTAATGCATTTGACATTCCTATCCTTCCGTATTAAACTAAAACTCTACTACTTTCTGTGCTATTATTAATGCCCAATTGAAGGAATGGAGGCTTTTTTTCCATTTCTAGAGGCTTTGGCAACAAATTTTTTGTACATAGACATTGGAGCTCAAAAAAATTGGTCACTGGGATTGGCTTCAAGAAATTGCATAAACTTCTTGATGTTCATGCAATTTTACATGTGTGCACTTATCATCAAGATGATGGAAACAAATTTTCTGGGAAACGCAATGTGTATGGTGCTTGCTATTACAAGAGTCCACTTAAAGATTCATCTAGTTGTTGCATGATGTTGGTGTACTCATATGATAGGGCTTTTGAAGCAAGCAACAAATTTTTAAGTCTATTCTCTATGGCAAGAGGTATTTACTTCATATGCGGCATTAAAGAATTGTAGATGGTGCTTAGCTTGCAAGAATTGGCATGGTTGATATTGATTAGGATTTGGTTGGGGTTGTAGATGTTGATGAATTGTAGGCACATGCTCAAGAATGTGTAGCATATATTAGAGTGAAATCAAAACATTGTGGATTGATGAACCTCATAGCTATGACTACCTTTGGAATTTGGTATTATACAATACCTTGAATGAAGTGTCCAAATTTTTAAAATGATTTACTGTACCTTCCACAAAGTGATAAATCTTGATTGTCTTTCTAGTAGAGCTTTGAACCATTGTCATATAAAGAAGTGGTGAAATCAACAAAAAAATTGGGGATTTTTTTTTGACCCAAACACCTAAATTTGCACTCCAAAGAGGTAGAATGATTGTCCTTCTTGTTTTACCTAGAACGGCTAGAAGGATGTATAAAAGGATGTCGGTAAGATCTTGATGAGACTCAATCCATGGTAAATATGACCTTCATCATCCCTTTGCAAAGCTTCACAATCTGGAGTAGTTTTGGCTCTTATATGGGGCGACGGTTCATTAGACAAACAATTAAAGTTTTAACATATTAAAGGTTTGTCTATTCTATGAGTTTATTGCAATGGTGATTTTACATGCTTGGCCAATCTTCTTGGGGTTGTGCTTCATAATGTAGTTGTTAGAAATTGAAAATGCAAAAGTATAATCAAACAACAAAGTACCTTTGAATTCAAAATAAAGAAAACACAATCAAGCAATAAAGTGCTATCAAATCTTAAACGAGACAAGATTTAGTGAAGCATAGGTTAAACTCAAATTGAAACAACAAGTGCCATCAAGATACAAAACCTTCATGAAATTAAAAAAAATGCCAAGCAACATGCTTAGTTTCATAAAGTGGAAGTAATTATAATTTTGTGAGAGGTAGGCTTGAGAATGAATTTCTCATATGGAATCCAATGTAGAGCATGTCAAATTGGTCAAATAATAAATTACAAAAAAGACTTGCTAATTTGTTGTATTTGGGATATTAATGGAAATCTTGAAAACTATTGGAATTTAAAAAAAATACAAAAATAATATATTTAGAGTAAATGTGTGTATATACATTTTTTTCTCTCTCTATATAAACATTCAACCATGGTTGTCATAGTGGACGGACATCCGGTTCGCCCGTCCGTTAGAGGTCTCGCCCGTCCAATACAGTCAACATATAGTTGACTTTCTCATAACGGAAAAATAGGCCACGTGGATGCCATGTGGATTAAGGAACATGCTGGGCACGGACGAGATCGTTAGGGTGCGGACGAGGTGACGTGTCATTCCGCAAAATTGCACAAGTTACAAAATTAAAGCCGTTCGGACTGTCCGTCCGTCCCGTCCGATGACCCTAACTTGCCCATTATGACAACCATGCATTCAACAAAATAAAACAAAACTTTGTCATTTTTCCAACAAAAAGGGCTTAGACTAGTTACTAAACTATATCTACAAAGTAATAAATAAAACCTATTCAAATTTTTCATATAAAAATAGAAACATTAGACATGAATTCTTTATTTAAATTTTCTTATCATTTGGGATAAAGTTTGATAAAAATTTGAGGATTTGACCTTCAATTTTAGTATTTTGAATAGAAATTTATAAATGGATATGGTCCTTAATTTACTCTTCAATTTTCAATTCTTCAAGTTACTCTTCTAGTTTTTATTATATGTTTATTAGAAGAATTAAATTGTAGATGAAATGACACACTGTAACAAAAATGGCGTATGCGCTAGAGTGTCCTCAAAAAAGATCATGTAGTATATGAAAAGATGCCAATTGTGTGACTTCATTTCATGACTTTAGTTGTGTTATTCACACCTATTACACCCTATGTTTTCCAATACAAAAATTTAGTTTAACATTTATGAAAGTTCAATCTCAAGGTATCCATTGAAATCAAATGGTTTTATTTGTATTTTTCTTTATTTTTTATTTTCAGTTTTTTATTTGTAACACGAATGGAACATTTTAGTCGCAATGCAACAAAATTTAAATGCTGAACCAAGCATTAGCTTCAGTCAGTCATAAATCGTGTACCAGTACAAAGAAAAGCACATCCCAAGCCACCAAGTCAAAATAGGACCTGAGGACGCCAAAGGAATTGATACTCCACTTCAATCCCTTCTCTAAGGGCCAGTCTTGGATTAAATCTTCACTGCTCATCAAAGTCTTCAGGAATTGGCTCTTCCATCAAACGGCGCCACTCACTTTGAACCTGAGTCTTGAAAAGTGAGTCTCATGTATTTGGACCAAAATTGAACTAGTCTAAGTATATCTCCAGATGCAGTTTGGCAGTGTTCCATCTCGATCACGTCTTTCAGGTTCGGATCATTTGGATCCAGCATTTCCATGGGTATGAAATATTGAGTACGTGACTTAGTTTCATAGACAATCAGCTCAAAGCAATTTCAGAGCAAGTTGGGATTTCCAAATGGATTGGTCAGATGGTAATCCTGCTGCTGCTGTTGTTGCGTGAGTTGAGGAGGCAATGCCAACTGCGGCGGAGGTGACGTTGACGACTGGGGACTTCCAGGCGAGATATCGAAGGGGTTGCTCGAGCCAAAGTCGCCAAATGGATTACTGCCCGGCATCCTCGTCAACCTCTGTTGTGTCTGCATCAGGAAGGCTTGCTCCTGCATCATGGCCATCGACACAGGCGATGGCGGAGCATAGTTGTTTGAGGCCGCAAATATGTCTTCGAATGGGTTGATGACTCCTGATGGCATCGGACTGCCCCCTCTTTGAACGGCCGCCGCTTGGAATCGTCTCTGAATCGCGTCGTCGTACAAGCTGTTCAGCAACTGCTTATCAAATCCTGATACCTGTGTACTTTGATGATTACATGAGAATCCCATCGTTACTTTCTCATACCCACTACAGTACGAGTTGAAAGAATAATTGAAAATCAAAGTATCAGTCATCATCTTTTCTCAAAAAAGCAGATTTAAAACTTATTCCTTTCTTTGACAATGGAGTGAATGATTTCATTCAAGAAGCAAAAACTGTATGAACCAAGAGTGCCTCTGGCACCCTGGTGAGACAATCAAACAGAGACTAACCATAAGCATCCCGATCCTCAAGGAATCTGGTCATTCCAAAAACAGATTCTAGTTTCCATTATTTTCCTACCGGTTGTTTGCAGAAGAAAGAGAGAAACCATTATGTCACGAAGACACGAACTCAGAAAAAATATCATTCTTCAACCTTTCGAAAAAGCCACATTAGAGCGCTATTGGAGGTCACTGAATAAAAAATTCGGACCCAATATTTCGCAGACCCCACTCATGCACGTCTAAAAGCGTCGTTTGAAGATTCTGTGTTAATTATACAGGCACTCATGTGCTGTGATCAGGAATTGCTAATTTGTTAATGGTTACATATTTTCGGGAAGTTCTCTTGCAATAGAATGTCGTACTACCTTCTATATATGTCGAACAGTTCGTCTTCATATGTTAAAATATGTTTTTATTTTTATTTTTGGTGAGGATGATATGTACCCTTTTACTGGGAGCGCTCTCAGTCTGGCTTGCTTCAGAAATGAGGGCTAGTTCCCAACCCGTCACTTGCGGTGGCTGCGCTCCATCTGCTTGCACAAACATGTAAACAATTACTCTACTTGTATGGTGATGACTGCAAAGCAGAGTTGGAAACTCAGTTCAACTCGAACTCTCTACTTTCAAATAAAATGATATAAAATGATGCAACAGTGCAATGACCACAAATATTCCAACTTCCAAGAATATTTATTCAGAAAAACTAGACTATTATAAATGTTAGGGCCTTGACCCCACCAGCCAGATATGATGCTTGTGTAAATTTTGGAAATCGAATTGAAATTCGAACAGACGCTTGCCTTTTCGAGGAGGACTAGTATTAATGACTTCCAAGAGTTCTTAAGAAAAAAAGAATTTACACTAATAAGATGAACTTTCATTGCAGAACAGTGGCACAAATACAATCACCTCAGGCCATGGCCTTGGTCTGTTCCAGCCAGGGCGGGTCAGTCTCAGCCTCACCGACAAGATAGCCGACTAGATGTAATGAACTGTCTAGAAGATTTGAATAAGACTTACGCGATTGATACAGCCCCAAATTGAACGAATCTCTTTCAGTTTGCAACCCTTCATTCAATTCCTGCATACCCAAGTCAGCAGCAACTATTCTCTTTTAAAAGGGGAAAAGAAGAAGTCAATAGCAGCTAATGTACTCCAATCATTCCTAATAAGATCGACGGATTGGTAGATTAACGACCCGGAACAGAACTGTGTCTACGATGATTGATTAGAGGATATCCAGTAGATCTGCTTTCGAAATTTTCGCCTAGAATCCCTGACAAAGTTAACGAATTCATCTAATGATCTTGAGACTTGCCATCAAGTCCTGCGCTGCAGATCGAGGTGGTACAAGGAACTCCGGAGGCATCGGCTGGGCTGGAGGTGTGTCTCCGTCGTATGCTTTGTCACTTAATGCTGTCAAATTTTTGGGATGACGTTCATCGTACTCCTGCTAGGATAGCATTAGGGTGAGGTTAAATGTCAAGGGTAATGGACACTCAGCTAACGCAAGCCAGGGTTTGTTTCATGATTAGTTTCTTATTATCAGACCCCAATTGCTGATGAAGACAAGAGCACCACAGGCCAGCTTTGGGCATTCTCCGGCACATGAAAATCTACTGTAAGTCATAGGAAGGTACGAATGACTAATGCCAGTTAGACTAGACTCCGGTCAGTGTGCTATGCAACAAGAATGATTGTGCGAAAGAGTTACCTCCTGTGTGCGGGGGGCGTCCCTCACATAGTCCTCCATAGTGAATAAAAATGATTTTGGGGGCTGCAGAAGACATTTAGATCGTAAGAACTGGAACAACCGTCTAAAATATTTCCAGCTTATTCCAAAAAGACATAGTCCGCACAAGCTAGCACGTATGAAATTACGACACTTCTGCAAACGAATCTGACAACGCACCAGAAAGAAACCAAACGAACCTGCTCAAGAACAGGAAACTGGAAATTACGTGCAAAGTTTAAGCCTTTGCACAACTCATAGAACTCCACGAGCTTCCCAGCCTGCAAAACTAAACCTTAGATTCATTGAAAACTTTGTAATTACTTGAATCAAACTAATACTCAAGTCATACAAGTATCCAATTAACCCGATCTCGCGCCCGATCTTCTGCAGATCGATCCTTCAGAGTTGTTTTGAATGTATTCTAAAAATGAGCAAAATCGACACAATTTATCAATCTATAACTCATACGGATCGGAGTTCAAGGTTGAAGAGCTGCGTACTCTTAAAAAAATCGTACTATCAAAAATCGTGCGCACGCAGATTACTGAGATAACATCTTCAGTATTTCACGCTGAGGTAGTAACATACTACTTCCACTCAAACCATTGCAAAAGTACAAGCTCATCGACGAGTTTTGACCACATGATACGCCCTGGCAGTGAGTGAATTGTCAACTGCCAAGTGAGATCTTCAGAAGTACACTAATAATCCAGTCCCTGATGATCAGGAATTTCTAACTGCGCTTAATGGTTGACCACAACTAGCAAAAAAATTCACACTACAAAACATTGATCGAACTTTTAGACTTCTGATGTAATTGTCGATATTAAACCTGAAGAGTAGCTCGTTTGTAGATTTCCAAAGCTTTTATTGCGTTGTGCCGAGTCATCTCAAAGAACTGCAAACCAAATCAAGATAATACTTGAGCAAATGACGAATTTGTAAATTGCAAGCAGGGTCCAGATAGTCAACTGTTTCATGAAAGACAGGTCTGAACACAGAAGACAGAAAGAGCATTGTTTACTGTCCTTATTGCCAGACATCACGGCATCACTCAAGAGTGCTATATAGACCAGAGGAATTCTTGACTACTACAACGACTACAGTTCGCCTTGTGCGTTTCACTTGGAGACAAACCATCTGGTCAAACCCGGGAACACTGTGAAGAGTGCAACAGCATTCATGCACCTCCAGAATATCCATGACTCGAGGTTATGCACTAGTCAGTTACGCTGCAGCTTGAGTACAAAGCTCAAGAATAGGTCCTAAGAGTGATTTTTGGCATCTTCTTGTACCTTGTCTACCAGATTGATGATGCCGTCATTAATTGCACTGTAAAGCTTGAAGCTCTCCTTCAGACACTGAAACATGAAATTCGACATTCAGATTACGTCCAGATCCTTTAAATTTAGACCGGCTCAGATCGACGATAATCTGCAGACACAACTTATAAACATTCCCCAGACTAGGCTGGCCAAAATGCCAAACGACGTCCAAAGAGGGGAAGTTAAAAAACAGCCAAAGAACGCAGAGGTTTTGCCTCAATTGGTGAAAATGTATACTAAGCTTAACGCCGCTTGAATGACGTAATTCGTAATAGCTGCTCCCTCGGGCTGCAGTAAGACAAACCGAGATCATCTGCTCTTGATAAATGAGCTTGATTTAAGATATACTGTACGTAATACAAAAAAATCTTTACCTTAGCAATGACAATTACATTAAAGAAGAAAGTCTGATTGATAGAATGAAGCAGAGAATGTTCTCAAAAGCTGTGATGAGTTACCGTCACCTTTCCGCCAGATACTGTATGCTACAGCCGTATTTCAGAAACAATTCCATTAAGGAGGGAACAAATTATACCTGGCAACCCATAAGTCGATGCAGGAGCTGTTGTAAAGCAGGTAGGTGCTCCAACAATTCCTCAGTATCAAGTTCCCTTGTCCGGCTGCGGTTCTGCCAAATACCTTTCATCACAATACCAAATAAGAAGACATTTGCGTAGGAAGGGGGCACTAGGAGCTCAGAAGAGAAGCCCATAAGTCTCTTGACCACCTCTTCAACCAATCTTTAAAGCTGCGCAATTTCTATCTATCTGGAATACTTAGTTGTCATGACATGTTAAGGAAGAGATTTTCCATCCTCATCATCTTTCAATGAATGTGCAACAGATTGAGAAGTTGATAAGTTCAGAACTTGCTGCGCCTCTGGGAAACAAATTATTGAATGCTTAACCTCTTTCCAGACCATCGAAGTCATCCATCATCAACAGACAGAATCTTACCAATGTGCGCTCAGCTTCAACGTCATACTTCAAAACACGGCAACATTCAATCCTCTCTTCAAGGAACAGGGCATATGTGCGCACCCATGCTGAGTAGTCCCATGCTGCACAAGTCCGAATCAACTTTTTGACAACAGTGTGAGTCGTGCGCAACATTTCGTATACATTCTTAAACATAGGACATGTTACATTGTATGAAAATTCTGCATAGATTAAGGAAACATAACTCACCACTAGGACTTGAGTCATCTTTAAAATTGGAGAGGTTTAGGACTTGCCCTCGGTTACGCGCATAGTTGAGAAGCTCATCACGGAAAGTAGGGTCACCTTCCCTTAGTGTTCTGTGAATCACCATCATCGACTTCAATGCAACCTGCCCAAGCGCAAATGTCCATATAATCACCCGCACCATCGTTTTGCACAAGGACATCGGCTAAAAATTTTAGGAACAATTTACATCATGGACCAACAATATTGATACGCGCTCCATAAGGAGCGTCATTGCCCTCAGGTGAATTGCGCACACTGCGATGCGACTATTACCGCAAATTTTCTTGATCAAGACATGCTACTCAAAGGCTGGAAAAGAACGATTTGTGACTTCTAAGTTTGATCGCTCCATAATTTTCATGATTGAAACAGGAGGTAGAACTTACAGTCCATGTGTGTGTTTTGGCTATCCGCCTTGCCAGTGCATGAATGCAATACCCCACATCAGCACGCGGTCTTGACGATGAAGTTGCCAAAAAAATAGCTGCCAGAGCTCAGTATCTCCAACTATTAGTCATCTCATTAACATCAGAGATATTGAGTGCCTCCCCGACCTTGGTAGTACCAAGCATGTAGAAAAAAAATGTATTTTAAAATTTTAAGAAATACAGATAGATTGATGGATTCACAATTGTTTTCGCAGACGATATGTTGTCACTTGCTTGTTTATTCATGCACCCATACTCATGTTGGATATTGGCAAAAGAAATTTCAAAAGAACGAAGGAGAAATGCTTATCATACTGTGGTTGCAGCGAAAAGCACAAGCTCCATAGCCTGCAAAAAAATGCAACCGTACTTACTTCGCACATGTTTCTCCTTCGGCGGGCACTCCACATGACTCGTTGCTTTCACCACCGCAATGTCAAGATCCTGCAATCTTGTATATTAAAGTGAAGGACACGGATCTGCACATGCTTGCTTTGAGATAACGTTTAACTGCCTATTGCTGTTTAAGAGCACTCACTCTTGGACTATGTGTGTGTGTGTATATATATATACATACATAAAGATCACGTTTTCTATCAATAAGCGTTAAATTCTCCGTGACGAGAAAATGAAAATTTCTCGTCATCCGGTATATAATTCAGCGAAACTTGGAACGGTTTGAGATATTTTTGCAATCATTGTATGCCTCCTTACAGCTTACGATCAGAGTCATTAAAAGCAGCATTAAAGAGGACGGAATGTAAGGCAAGCGCAATCGAAAGTGCAATTGACTTTTTTGTGAAGACGTTTTTGCTCAAGAGAGTAAGGTTTAATTGTACCTTGTAATCGCTGTTAAGAGTGGCAAGGCCAACTTTTGTAGTATCCTTAATAGAACCGATAACCTTGCGGAAACTTCTTGAGCCGCTCATCCCTAATTCTCTCTTGCATCGACCCGGCAGGAATGATTTCTCCCGTCACATGCTAACTGAGCTCTCATAGACGATCGAGGAGCTCAATGCAGGAGCTGATCGCGCATTCAATATATGCCTATTCATTCCGAGCTTGGGATCCCACGCACGTAGCTTGAAACTCGTTATCCAAGCGATTGATGAGTTTGCGCAAGACTCTCCAAATACTTAGCGATACCTCCCAATCTGGAAGCAGGTACCGATAGGATCATGATGCAATTGGAAGAATATCAAGGCGAAACTGACAAGGAGACTAAACTTCTCCAAACCTGTATCAATGCATGCGAAGGAGAAGGTTTCCTGACGAAGTTGTTGGATCAGGACCTCCAACATCAATTCATCGTCATCAACTAATATACAGCAGCAGCAAAATCGAACTGCAAACTACTGATTGCCCGAAGGCTTGATCGATTTTCCCAACATACCTACTCCTCTTCAGGTCGTTAGGGAGCTTGTCATTCAAGCTGTCTGAGCCCTAGCAAGCTCGGTATGCAGTATACGCCCTCGGATGTACAGTTCATCCGTATATACAAGTATTGAAATACGACTACACAGGCATTCGCATTCAAAGAGTTTTCGACAACTACTTCGTTAACCCTTAACCCCCTAAACGTCTAGATCTTTTTCCAAAATTCACGATTTTGGAGAAAATCGTTACAAAGTGCTATTTGGAAGAATATATTGGAATTGATATCTGAATAAAAGTTGTCAATTCTGAGTTTTAGATTCCATCCGTATAGTTAGATTCACTTGTGCTATAATCAATATTTTATTATAAATTTTAAAAGGGAAATTTCTAAATTCCTTCTAAATTCAATTACAAGCAAAATATTATCATTTTTTTAGTAAAACTTGTTGGAATGGATTTGAAATGAGGTTCTCTTGATATGTTGGTTTTTGGAAAATTTTGTATTCTTTAAATCTATGACCTCATTTTTGCAAATCTAATTTTGAACTAAAATTAGTGCAATTTTCAGCTTGACACACTTCTATATTTGTAATGAGCTTTAGGTAACACCAAATCCAACCATTGGATAGGACAATAACTTGATAAAGTATCTCCACAATTTAGGATGACTTTCACCTAAGCAATAATGAGAAAGAAAACTAAATTTCAATTTGTTAGTCATTTAGAAATTGGACGTTGGAGAGCTTGAGTGTTAAATGATAAAGAGGTGACTTTAGAAATCATCCCTTTTCATTACTATGTGAATCTTTGGATTAAAGTATTACAAAAGTATTCATTAAAAATCAAACTACTATAGAAGACCTTCCCTTTTCCTACGAAATTTGGAAGATGAGTAGATGCACTTATATCCTACACAACAAGATTTTTTGTCATTCAATGACCAAAAAATGACTGTTGTGTCATTTTTAGATTAAAATAGCTAATTGCATTTTGGAAAAAACTAAACTCCTCAAAAAAATTCCAGTAAATTTTTGTAGGAAGAAAAATAGAATTGGCATCTAACCCAATTTGTTTTATATTTTTTGGACTTTTGTGGAATTAGTTACAAATTTTTGAAGTTGAAACCTATTGAAAAGGAATGATTGCCAATTAGGAAATTATCCTCTATAGTATAAATAGTTTGATCCAAGGGAAACATTTAACCCCTAAAGGACCAAGGTGCGGCTTTTGGCAACATAACTTTTTTGGGCAGGTGCATGTGAGTAGAGATTTCCATATTTTTAACCCAAATTTTAGTAGAGGGTGTAGACAAGGAATATCATTCATGTGCACTAAATTTCAAGACATTTGGAAATATGAGTCAAAAGTTATGGCCTAATATGTAGTTTATTTCTCAACGCAAGCAGTCTGGGCAGATCTGAAAAAATCAAAATTCGAAATTAGAGAGAGAGAGAGAAAGAGATTTGAATCATTCCATTTTGATCAATGAGTCAGAAGTTATGAGGTGTTTTAGTTTGTTGGTAGTTATGGATTTTCTACTCCAAAATAAACTTTGGAGTTCTTTATTGAACTCAATTTTGATTATTTTTGGAAAAAAATAAAATGTTAGGTGAATATTATTTATTAAAACATTAAAACCATTGGGATTGAAAATTTTCAATTCCATAACTAAGTTACTAACAATTTTGTATTTTGATTCATTCTTTATTTTTTTTGCTAACTACTTTTTTCCTATATGTTGTACAATTTCAAATGATCTAAAAATTTTCACGCATTTAGCCAACTTGCCTTGAAGAATGAATCCAAAGAGTTGCAACCATTTTGGAAATTTTTTCATACAAATGCAACCTTGTAAAGTGCAGCTGCCCGATTTTTTACAAGGCCCAAAAAAGGCTTTTTGTCAATTGAAACGTTGATATCTTGCAATCTACATGGTGGAATTTTTTGAAATTTTTTTGACATCTTTTCAAACTATTACAACACAAGATCCTACAATTGGATGAGTAAAAAGAAAATTTAAATTTTTTTTTGGTACATGTCCTAAAATGGCAGTTTTTGAGCATTTTTGGTGAAAACATAGTCAAGGAACTTTAGGGGTTAAGTAGAGAGATAAATTAGAAGTCCCAATTTGATTCATTTCTAAACCAATCTTATATCTTTCATCAATACTCTCACTAGCTTATTTTAATATTTCAACTTGAAATTATATTGATTCAAACTACACACTAACACTTTCCATTTGGCTCTACATTGTTTAAATAGCTACCCAAATTGAGAACAAATTTGATTCAACAACTCTTTCATTAATAAACCAAATTGAGCCTAAAGACATTTTTCAGTCAAATATCCACCAATTTGGCACACAAACTTCCATTAGAGGATTTTCAACAAGTTTAAAAGGCTACAAGTTCCTAGGGCTACCAGTGTTGGGAGAACAACCTTGCAACTACTACCTCATGTAGCATGGCGACTACCACATCACCAAAAAAAATTTGAAAAAAAATGAAATTTTTTTTTTCTGTTTTTTTTCATTCTAAGTTAAAAATTAAAAAATAAAATAAATAAAAACTGACAACAGGAACAAGGTTGGAGGAACAGGCTTGAAACGGCCCTCTTGACCCCCTAGAAATCCTCTAATGCATAAAGGCTTTACATATCCAATTCGTATTCTTCATACACACATTACACATCTTATTACATTCACACCAAAAATACACAACCAATTAGTTTCAAAATAATAATTTTTCTCATTCAACTAATTGGAGAGCACATCACCATTTACAACTTCTAAATCCTTTGATTTTGAACTATCACTTTCTTTGTTAGTTCTCTTTTGTTTCAACATATGTCTTCATCTCACTCAACATCACCAAATTATAACTTCAACTTCTCTTCCTTACACATACATTTCATCATTGAATACAAAAAAACAAAAAAAAACATAGCTAATTTGGGCTAGAATTCACATTGGAATCTCTGTCAAGAGTAAGTCAAAAAAACTTGGAAGCCAACATGTTAATAGGCTCCTTCAACAATTGAACTTCCATCCCAATTTGATTTCCTAGACACACAAATAATTGTCAAATTGGAACCATACCAATTTGGAATTGGTATTCACCTTAACTTGAACCACTTCAAATTCTAATTGGCTTCTCAATCACATGCCAAGAGGCTAGCACATCTAAGCCTACTTGACAAAAATTCAACTTCCAATAGGTCTAAACTACTCATTTAAAGCTCCAAATTACAAATTACAACAAAATAGCACAAAAATGGGCATAAAGTTGCAATCAAAAAAATATCAAACTAAAACTTCTACAAAATCCAATGGTCACTAAAAGCAAATTTGTCCTAAATGTACATTGTTGGTGCATAGAACAAAGTAAATTAAACCTTTATCTTAAAGGTCTCTTTTAGAGCAAGGGCACTTTTGGAACACCCTACCTTTGAGCAAATTTGAAGGGCTATTGCCGCCTTGTTTTGGGATGATTTGACATGGCTCATCAAAAAATTGTTTTTTAGCTTGCTTTTAATAGGCTCAATTTTGTATGTCTAGTTTTCAAATTTAAACTTTTATTGTGACTATTCAAAGAGTAGACATTCAAATTTTGAACAACAAATGAATACAAACATGTCTCAAGCTCACAAAATTTAGATTTTTTCATCCATCCAAATGTTGGTAGATATTTATGTTAGTTCTTTTTACTTTTATAAGGAATACATTTTCAAAAATTTCTTTACAAATATTCTATGTTTTCATAAGGTATATGACTATATGTGTGTTTGACTTATGAAAGTCATATTTTTTGTTCAAAAAATGACTTGAATAAATAAGAAAAATACAAATATTTAAAGTTGTTGATAATGAAAACCTTTCATTTTGAACTTAAAGAAAATAAAATCTTGTAAAAATTGATTTTAATTTACACAAGAGGTTAATTATGACAAGAAATTTTTATGAAAATTTAGGAAGGAATTATCAATTTTGGATTCTAAATTTTATTGAATTTTTTTTATCTAATCACATGAATGTAATTAATGGATCAAATTTTATAACTTTTTTTCAAAATCATCTTGATTTTTTTAATAAAGATCATGAAATAGTTGTAGTAAAAATGAAGGCATATTCTAGTGCAATGATGGTGCAAATATCAAAATTTTGGTTTAAAGCAAGTTCAAATTAAGCATTTCTATGTACTTTGATCACAACAATAGACTTTGTGTATAATAGCCCTAATATTTATTATATTTTATTATTATTTTATAATGAGGCCAAAGTTTACAATTTTTTTTTAATTTTTTCAATTCTACCTCAAGTAGTCAAGGGTAGTTTTAAATGAGCTTTGTTTGAAGAGTCTATTAGCCTTTGAAACTATTTTTCATGACTCATGACATTCTTGGTGAAGGTTCAAAGTATTTTATTTTATAGGTATTTAACTTAAATTTTTGAAATAATTTAAACATGTAAATGTTATTCAAATAAATTGGTAAAAATATCCAAACAATTTAACACATTGGTAAAGTTTCTTTAGCTAGTTTAGTGATAGTAGAAGCTAAAAGCACAGACAAAATGGAAAATTCGTGAAAATTAGTTAATTAGAAGTAATAAAATGGTGGTCTATTTAATATCACAGTATTGTCACTATTTAATATTTCCATGTTGGAAGGTGGTGAATGTAGGAATCTCATCTAAGACAAATTATTGCTTAAATCTAAATAAAATATGAAGTTGTAAAATTACACATAAATTAAATTTTTGCAAATAAATTATAATTTAAAATCTACAAATATGATGTTTTACATATTTGATGCAAAAATTCAAACCTAACATGTTCAATTAAATTAACAAATTGAAAGTCCTATAATTATGAGTTAAAATTTTTAATTAACTAAATTAACACATATAACATATGACCAAGAAATAATACAAAATGTTCTAAATAATATTCCTACAATTTGTATATTTGGTATAATTAAGGTCATATATAGATGTGGGATAAAGAATTTGTAATGAACAATTGTAATAAGATAATTTGTCAATGATAAGCAAAGTCAAGCATGTCTTATGTCCTCTTCTAGTTGCTTTTTTTTTAAAAATTTGGATTAAAATTGTATTTAGTAGCTTGATTGGCAATCCTATCGGTTTGAAATTGTATTTGGTAATTTGGTAGCATTGATCAAATTGATTACTGAATCTTATGTGTTGGATTGTAGGGATGTAAATTGATAAGAGGTGGTAACCATGTTAGAAGAATTTGGAGACAATTTGGATTGTGGAAGATGATGGAGAGAGGTCAAACCAGGTCAAGGTTGTGGTGAGGGTTTTAAAGAATGAGAAAGCTCAAATATAATGTTTCCATACATAATGTAACACTTGACATATTTGAATATGAGTACATATAGTTTATACCTTATGGTGTCCATAGACAAGCTCTTAGTGCAGTACATAGGTGATGGCTATTACGGAAACGACATGGGTACCATTCAAGCCAATTAGCATGCATCACAAAGTTTAGACCCTACGGTTTGTCAACAATTGTCATGTGGTTATCATTGTTTCATGGGTTCACATGTTAATTACAATTTCTCGCATCATTACAATGCATTACTTTGCATTGTTATGATGCAATTGCAAGTAATGCATTGTAGCGATGTGATAACGATGTGAAGTAATGCATCATAATGATGCGATAAATTGTAATTAACATGTGAACCCATGAAACAATGATAACCACATGATAATTGTTGACAAACCGTAGGGTCTAAACTTTGTGATGTGCTTAGCCACCAACTGCTCTAATACTTTGAAATGATAGTTAAAAACCGTAGGCAAAAGCACCATAGTACCATTGGGTTTATGGGTGAGCACTTTAAGAATTCAAAGTAGCTAGAATGGAAAGAAAATATCTATGGCTATCATAGCAATGGTAGAAAGTTCTACCATAGGCAACAATAGAACGAGCCTTATGGGTAGGAATTTACAATTGGAAATACAATTGGCATTGGCATCAATTATACTGCTTAGGATATATTCTTCACCTAAAATGGAAAGGTCTTTTTTGGAATTTCCAAAGATGTGAAGACTAGTTGGTATATCCTACAATCATCTTGCACAACTTCAATGAAAAAGTAGAGGTGAGTTTTGGTCAATTTAATTGTTTTTGATGCGAAGAATATGGCCAAAGACAACATACTAGAGAGAATGTTCTAGTTTCTCTTTATGCTAGCCACAACATTGTATGTGATTGTTCTTTTGTTACACTATGGGTATCATCATGCTTCGGTTACATTTGATGTTGAGTACACACAACAATAATTATATGGATTCCATCAAATTTGTTTCCCATCAAGATGCAAATGGTGGCATTTGAGAAGATGATATGTATGTAGTAGAGCAACAAAAGCTATTGTAACACTTAAATAGGTAGGGAAATGTAGATGGTGTGATTGATAGTCTACATGAATGGTATCTACAAATAATGGAAGAGCATTACTCTACTATTATTTTCTATTTACTATGGGAGCACGGAAACTCAAACCGGATAGGATTAGTTTAGAATAGGATTAGATAGACTTACAATTTTTTTATTTTTTGGTAACTTATAGAGATTTTGGCTACCTTAGGACTATTGTAGAAATAGTCAGTTTCCAGATTGCTAGAATCGTTATTAGTGTTACGGAAACGGATTCGATATAAATCTGGGATCCGGGAAAGTTACGGATTCCTGGAACCTACATTCTAGGCTTTTGATCTAGGGAACTAGGGTATTGTTAGAGGAACGTCTTCTATCCGTTCTCCATTGAGAATTGTTGGCCGCGCACCGAGTATTTAAACCCACCGCTACTTCTTTTTTTCTCCCTTTCTAGTTGCTAAACCTTGTGGACGTATAGTTGAAAGATGAGTGGTGAATTAGCGATCAAGATAAGGAGAGAACGGAAAGGTCGGTGCTGTTTTGCACCAAATTAGGTTGTTGGCTGTCGGTGATTCATGGTGGCAATTGGCGATCCGACTAGACGGAAGTTTGTAGTGGCAACTCAGATAGTCTGTCCAATCATTCCTTCCGATCCGGCCTACCGAGCGCATTTAGAAAAAGACCTCATGTGTATCGGGTGTGTCGGATTATTATAAAGACCATAGAGTGTAAAGAATAAGGAGATGATCTAGGAACTCATTTACGGAGTTCCGAACCAGTATGAGTTGACGGTGAGAGATCAACCCATAGCTTGGATGAAAGACATCTAGGCGGATATCTATTCATTCAAAAAGAGCAGACTCAGATTAGCCGAAAGGGCGGATAAGTACGTAGCTGAAAAGTTCCGGAGTCAGGCTTACACAAAGGAAAGTTTTGCCATCAGTGATTGCAAGAACGAGAGGCATAGACGAGTACTAGAATTCCTCATTTTGATCTTATATCCAAAAAAGCCTACCTGGGTTACAGTTATAGTGGCTAACACCAGCTTCAGGGCCTTAGAGGACGGAATTGTTCATTGGGGAAGAGTGATTCAGGGTGTAGTGGGCAAACTAGCTGATTATGTAGCTAGGGCAAAACACAACCCTATTGCCCGTATTTGTTCCACCTCTATCATTACAAGGAGGTCTTGAGTGCTCAGGAAACCATTTAGTACAATACTAGAGTCGGATCCTAAAGTACGACCTAATAAAGGAACTAGAGAAGGAGGAGAAGGAATCCAAAGAAAAAGGACAACCGGAAGAAGAAAAAGCGGTCGACTGGAAATGAAGGAAGTCCACAGATCTGGCTGCACAAGGGAAGGCGCCAATACCGGATAGAGGAGAGCCAATTCCGGATCTAGAATATTATAAAGACCTGAATTTCTTTGAAGCTAGAATCTAGTGGATGTAGTAGGTCAAACAGATGTATGGCGACCTGGAGGATCATATACTCCTCATCTCGAGTGAACTCAAGGTGGAGCTGGACCAAATTTTGGAGGAAATCCAAAAACGACCAGATCCGGAAGAATTTCGACAAAAGGAGGAACGGATCCGAAAGTTGCAAGAGGAAAGGGATAGCCTCAAGTCCCAATTGGAGTGGACGGAAGGGGAGCTAAACATAATGAAACAGAAGGAGATGGAGGCTCTTCGACTCGTCTACAACCTCAAGGAACTTGTCATGGTTCTAGAGCATGTGGTAATTAGAGTTGACCTCTAGAATGTCTGGTTGGAGAAGAAAGGTCATATGATTAGATTGAGAATGGTTAAGATCTTGATCGACTTCAAAGCCCTGATGGGAGTTATCTTGAGGAATATGCGCAAATTGCTAAGGTACTTCAATCCGGAACAGGCTATAGATTTAGAAGTGTTTCCGGAAGTCCCTAGAAGCATATTCCAGGATACTCTAGTTTGACAGACTCCAGTCTAGCAAGCTTCTAGTAGTCCGGTTTAGCCACAATCAGAAGGGTTGAAGTCTATCCTCACTCCAGCTGTGGGTCCATCAATCAGTCAAGTGCAAATTCCAATAAGACTAGTAGGATCTAAGCCAGAGAGAAAAGCAAGTGGAAAGTCCGTTTCAACAAAGTAAGGAGTTTCCGTCCCAATTCTTCCACTACCTTGGAGAATCACGGCTAGAAAATTTATAGCACTTAGATTGATTATTCGCAACAATCTTCATGCGCGAATTGGAGCAATGACAAATCTGGCCCGATCTCATCTGAAAGACTTCTCGTACATGTAGCATTCAACACCAAAGCGGGATTGCATGGAGATTGAGTTGAGTGAGTCGTCACAAGCCAAAGATCTGTAGATTCATGAGATGGAGGAGTCGGAAGAGGATGTGTTGAAGTCCAGATCCGAGGAAGAGACAGAATCTAAAGACTCACCTCCAGAAATTCAATGGAAACTTCAGACCCGATCAACAGCAAAGAATCCACCGATGAAGACTTCGGTGAAGACTTTGGACAATCAAAGCGGAAGCAATACGAAGAAGACAAGGCAGGGTAGATAGATGGTAGGTGATTAATTAGGATTTCATTCCAAAACGGGTTTCCTAAGTGTAAGCCCGGATGTCCAAATTTTAGAATCCAGATTTCTAGGGCCAGTTGGATTGTGAACTTTCCAAATATCCCAGGGTGTTCATTGTTTGATTATCTTGATTTCCAAGGTGCTTTTTTGGCTTTTTAGGCATTGACTTTGGTTTTGATTTTGGTTTTTAAAGGTAGAGGAGTTTGTTGTCCTCTCATTCCATCCTAAAGCATTTTCAATTGTATTTCATTCCTTTCTTTAATTTGAGTCACCAATTGGACATTCGGGCTTTGACATGTATGTACGGATTGTATTGGTTTATTTGCTTGGAATGTTGAGATGTAAAAAAGATGATTGAAGAGGAATCCAAATCCCTAGGTAACTGGATCGGATTGAGGGAGTACTATTATAATAGTATTAGATTCATGACTGAGGAGCTGCGCGTTGTGCTTTTAAACTACTAGAACGGTAATCCGGTTGTATTGAAGAGTAGTATGAATGCAGATCCAGAATTGGAAACAATTCCATGTGGAGATTAGCGATCGCCAGCAAAATTCCACTCACCGAAATGTCTGCCAACTTTAAAATCCGTCTTACATCTAGAATAACTACCTTCGTGTTAGTTCTGGATGCTTGAGATGTGTCGTTGTAGTAAAGAGGAGTGAACGCAGTCTTGAGTGACATGCATTTCGGATTAGCCATCTAGAACATTGTGAGGATCTGGATCTTTTTTCTATGCTGCATCACCTTGATTACTTGGGTGTTTGTTTGTTTCTGTTAGTCTAGTGAGTGTGAAAACAAGAGTGATGAAGTCCCTACCCCTCAAAAGATCAACACCAGACCCTCTGATGGTAAAACAGAGAAATTGAAAACCAGTATATTGAAGAGTTGTCATCAGAAACTGGGTGAGACTTGATCCAGATTAGAATCCAAATAGTAGTTGGATCCAAAAAACAAGAAGAAGAGAGTGGTTTCAAGTGGAGGAAGAGACCATCTGGATACTAAAGTTTAGAAGAGCATTTGGAATTTTCTGGAATAATAATCCGTGTCATCTTACCACGTTTTTGTGTGTAAAGATACTTATGCCTAGATTGCATGTTTGACATTTACAATGCCAAAAATTCTTCGAGTTGGTAAACATGAGGCAAGGGAAGGATGTTGTAGTGCTAGCATGGACAAAGATAGCATCTTTTTTTGGACAATGCTAAGATCATGATCTATTGCTCCATGATTTTTTAGCATTACTTGCTCAATTACAAGCATTCCCATGAATCCCTAGAAAGGTTCTTTCTTGGCAAAATGACTATTTAATTTGGGATGAGATTTTGATTGGCAATTTGCTTCTCAAGCAATATAAAGAATGGGATAGGTGCAAGGTTGGCCATGAACTAGCAATCGGAATAGGGTTTTATTGCCAAGTCTTGTGCCTTTATAGCTGTACTTCTTACCTTTAGTTCACCACTCTTTGCATTCAATGTACGTCTCCTACACTTGTCTTTCCACTTTTATCACCATGAAGAGTTGCAATAGCATTAACTCCCACTATCCCATAGTCATAGCTTACTTTGATTGCAAACATTAGTTTGCCATTAACTTATACAATGCATTTGAGTATTTTGCCAAGTCTATGGACATTATAGAATGTATGTTGTGAACTTTGATCTTCAATGCTAAGCATTAATTCCTACATTTACTGTGTTGAATTTGCTGGTATAATGGCATTGTAGCTTCATGCACATAATAGAGGTGGAATGAACTTTAAAGTGTTAAAAAATCCTTGTTATTTTCATGAGCATCTGTAAGCTCCAAATTCATTAGTTGGGACTCAGAGATTTTTTTGTTTTTAATTGCAATTTAAAGTAGATAAAAGTATGCAAAAGCCATAAAAAGAGTGTAGAACCAAAATAGGGTTGTGACAAGCCCATTATAGTATTTGGTCTAGTTTTGTTTGTATACGTACAACTCCCCCAAAACTAGCCTAGGAATAGAAGGATAATCACAAAATAGCGGGTTTTGAAGGGTTTAGCCACACAACCTTAGAAGGACTAATTCCCACCATGAATGTGGTAACTCACGGCTAAGTCGGTCCAAGGGATCCATAGCGAGGCCAATAGGTCGGGTCTTAGAGTTAGGTTTTGAATTCCCCATTAGAACGATGAATTCCCAAGAACCCCCAATTGTTAATATGCAAGTGTTACAAATGAAGGATGGGGCCGTAGAGGAATCTATTACCTAAAAATGGTGTTCTAAGGTAAATCCCATACTAGGAGTTTAACAACAAAATCGGTTTTCCAAAATTTCCTCATTTGCAAAAGATTCTTGTACCATCAACAATTTAAGGAGATGGCCAATTTGGATCTCCACTAACTAAGTGTGCCAGGTACTAACCGGACATGCATGCCTTCCATGAGACTCCCTGAGAAGTCTCCTAGAAATTTCCGATATCTTCCGACTTGTAGAAGAACCTCTTTTGGGCAATCAACCATCCTAACCTCCAATAGAAAATTCTTGGAAATTATCCAAGTTACGGGAAAATCTCACTAAAAATTAGACTAACTTGTTTTATGCTAATAATGTGCTCCACCAAATTTTGTGACATTCCAATAGCATCAAGTACTTGAACCAGCCAGATTCTTTGGGAATTAGTCACATGGTGGGGTCCCCGTGATGTTGATTGGCGCTTCAGGGACACACGACGGCGAAATGAAGTCAACAAGAAGCCTTTTCTTACTCTATTGTACCTATGGGAAACCACAAGCTAGTTACTTTTTTCAAAATAGGAAACCACCAAGAGTTGAAAATTTACAACAACTTGGTTTTTAATCTACACTCGCCTTTGTTGGATTTTTGGTCTCAGTAAGGGGGGAAGAAGGGACATGGACTTAAAATGGTGATTTGAAGCCAAAGGCGCAATTCGTTTAGCATTTCAAGTTAATCTTCAAAATTTAGGATGTTGGTCTACCGAAATGGTAGATAGTCAAAAGTTCAGGACTAGGATGAAAATCTTTAAGGATGAGGATGAAAATCCAAGTTGATAAGGTTACTATTAGGAATTTAGGGAGGGAGGGGAGTGGTCCCTTAGAAACCTATTTAAGGGCTCCATTTCCCTCTCTAAAATCACCCTCTTTATTTTGTTGTTGGATCCGTGGGTCCAAGTTGTTTTGAATATTTTAGCATTTGAAGCCAAGAGCCTCTACAGTGTTTTCGGAGCACTTTTGGCTCCCTTTGTTGTTCTATTTCAAGCTCTTGAAGGTCCTTGGGGTTCCTTCTACTTTGTCTTTGTGTACTTTTGTATGTTGAGGGGTGAAGCAAGAAGCCTCTTTGGAACTTGTGAGTTAGCTTGTGTGGCCTAGGGATCTTTTTCTTTGCATCTTGTATTAATCTTAGAATAACCTGCACTGTACTTTGGCAATGCCGCTTTGGGGGGTCTTTAGTGTATAAGTTGTGTCATCTAGTGAAGAGTCGTATTGTATGCATAACCCCCCTTTTTTTCCACGTGTCTTTCTTAATAGAGTGTTCCTATTTTGTGCCAAAGTTTCTTCTATGGAGTGGGCCCCCTCCGAGACGACAAAGTTTTGAACCTATGACTAGGTCAAGCCCTACAATATGTCTTAAAAAGTTCCATATGACGGAGCTACAAATCCCAGAGTATTGCTAAGTCCTACAATTGGTGTTAAAACCAATCTAACAGCGAAGCTTTGAACCTCCATAGAGCGTAATTCTAAAGTCTAGTTTCCAAGACCTTCTTAGAAAAGTTCAAAGTTTAGTTTCTAAGAGTAGTATGGGTTCATGGAGGAGGCAGATCCTATCCAATAACCAAGTCAAAATAGTGGCATGTCCAAAAATTGGGCTTAAACCCCCCCATGGCAAAGCTCTCGCCTTAATACTAAAAATCCAATTTTTCTTTGATTGACATCACAAAGTTTAGACTCTACGGTTTGTCAATAGTTATCATGTGGTTATCATTGTTTCATAGATTTGCATGTTAATTACAATTTATCGCATCATTGCAATGCATTACTTTGCATTGTTATGATGCAATTGCAAGTAATGCATTGTAACGATGCAATAACAATGCAAGGTAATATATTGTAATGATGCAATAAATTGTAATTAATGTACAAACCCATGAAACAACAATAACCACATGATAATTGTTGACAAACCGTAGGGTTTAAACTTTGTGATGGAATGGGTTCCCTTGAAAGAACCTAAAAAGAGGGTCTAAGGGCTAATAATGCTAGACAATGAGGGTTCGAAGTAGAAAGTCCAAAAGAGCTAGTAGGGCCGAGCAATAAGGGTCTATGAGTAGAGGGTATCAAGGCAATAAAGGTCCAAGAGTAGAGAGTCCAAGAGAACCTGTAAGGGTCTGAGAGAGCCAATAAGGCCAAGTTAGTAAGGGTCTAGAAAAGTAGGGAGGGTACTGAGAGCTACTAAGGGTACCGAGGGAGCCAGTAAAGGTACCAAGGCAGTAAAGGTCTGGGAGTAGAGAGTCCAAGAGAGCTAGTAAGGATTCGAGAGAGCTGTGAAGGTATCAAAAGCCAGTAAGGGGATCGGCTTCCGAGTATTGGGCAGTAAAGGTACCAAGAGTAGAGGATACTAGGGGAGCTAGTGAAGGTACCAGAGTAGTAAGGGTTTCGGAATAGAGAGTCTGAGAGAGCCAATACAGTAAGGTCAATGAGGGTTTGAGAAAGTAGTGAGGGTACCGAGAGCTAGTAAGGGTATTGGCCTCCAAGTATCAAACTTTCAAGTACTAGGGCAGTAAGTGTACCGAGGGAGTAGTGAGGGCCCGAGAGCTAAGAGGGCACCAAAGGAGCAATGAGGGTCCGAGAGCCAGGAGGGCACTAAGAGAGCTAGTGAGGGTCCAAAAGGCCAACGAGGGTACCAAGGGCCAAGGAAGGTCTGAGGGAGCCAATGAGCATCCAAAGCTAGTAGAGATCTTGGAGGGATTAGAAAAGAGGGAAGAAAATCAAATGAGCAACAACAAAAGCCCACCTAAATTCAATAATTACAGAGGGAAGGAAAATGGAATAAACCCCTCCACGAATCACACCTGCACCACATGTCCGCTTTCTCATCCACCAATCAATCAAGACAAGAAACCAACAATGGAAGAAGATTAGGAGAAGAGAAGATGAAATAGGAGACAAGGAGGAGGAGACAATCAATAGTGAGCCTAACTAAAAGATTAGATAGACTTAGAGAAGCAATCTAAGGAATCCTTTATGATTTTTGGAAAGAAAATTGAATGATACAAAGGAAGGAAGTGTAAGAAGGAGGAAGGGCACCATTAAGGAGCCTTAGGGTTTAGATATATAGTTATAAGACACCATCAATACATTTGGTGGAATAGTCTTAGTGTAGAAGAAGTGAAGGAAAAGAAAAAGAAACAAGGAGAAGAAAAAAGAAGGAGGTAAGATCATGCAGGTGTAGTCATTCTTTTTTTAGGGAAAAGAAGGCGGCGAGCCTTGAAGTAAGAAAAAAAGGAACAACATGACCCCAAGTAAGGACCACAATCAAGTTGGAGGAGGCGTATGTAGACATGGACAAGACCCTTCTTAACATCGACGGTGAAGAGGTGAATCATTGACTTAACCCTTGGTGGTCCCACCATAAGTAGCATTGATTTATCTAGTTAGTTCTAATTGGCAAGTAGCAAGTAGAGAATAGTAAAGATTGGAAAGTTAAAGTTATAAACTTGTAGAGTAGGAAAAAGAGCATTGGTAGTAGAATTTGAGGTCAAGACTTAGAATTAGTAGTAGAACCCGGAATTAGCATTACGAGTAGAAATCTATAGCCTTATTAAAAACCAAAGTAAAAAGTGAGTTACGTTTTTACAAAAGAAATGTAGGAATTTCCAATCCCAATTACTGGAGATTAATGGGATTGTTGCCAACCACCCCTATAGAGAAGGTACATGCGATTGTAGAATTTCACCCTTGGCCACAATAAATCAATAATTGATAGTTAGTTGGCAAGTCAATCATCGCATCTTTAGGCATTTCTTTTCTCCATCCACAAAACTAAAAACACTAGCAAGATCCATTGCTTCGAAGGCACAGTGGATCGCACTCACAACATCCCCTTAAGTCAAAAGTGGATAAAAGCTAAAAACTTGATTGTATTTGCTTCTTTACCAAGAGTGGGTAATCAAGCATCCACAACATCCATCACTATTTTTTATAGGAACCCTAAAGTCCAAAGGTCTTCTTTCTTTTTTCGTTTAAAATTGTGTTTTATTTGTAGTGCATTTGCAACCTTGTTGTTTTAGTAAGTATTGTTTGCCATAGATTCTGATGATGAGGACATTGGAGTGGATGTTGTTGCCAAAGTGGTGCAAGTTGCATCAATTTCATTCTTAATGAAGAAAAAAGTCGAGAAGATGACGGATTGAAGAGGTGCTAGAGTTAGCTCGGAAGGAGATGAAGTGCAAGGGTAAGATACTTGAGGCACAAAAAATTGACGCGAGGAAAAAGACCATGAGATCATAGGTTTAGTCTTCATGAGGTACGAGTGTGTAGCTTACTCGGTACAATTTGCACAATCTATACTAGAAAAATTACTTCATTGGCTTACATTGTGTCAAGTTACGAAGTAGTTTTTGAATGGGTGACAAAGTGAGGTGTCTTGATATATTGCATTGAAGATTGCAAGGAGGTAAAAATGGGGTTGGTAATATAAAATTTTAGAATTCTTTTGTCTATTGTCTCTACCAAAGTTGTTTCAAGATTTATTTTCCAATGTCTGTTGAATTTATTGTCTAAAAAAAAGGGTGGCAAATAAAAGTAGTAGTGTAGCACAACATATGAATAATATAGAAGGTAATAATAACATTAATCTTCAATATGATAAATTCTTAGGTTGGATTCTTAGGAAGTCATAACTGAATATTAAAAAAATTCTAAATCATAGCTTGGTGTACTTGTAGTGTGAATTGAATTTTCTTGCTTTTAATTGAAGTATAGTATTATTTCTCACATTGGCGAGTTTTATATGAGACTATCCATTTATAATACTATCCTTGATATGAATTCATGGAATTATTAGGGGTGGTAACTAAGACACTTTCTCACAATGTTTAGACAAGGCTCAAAGACTTGTTGTAGTAAACTCTCAATAATTATTGTGTTGGTTATTGGCAATTGAAGTATCTTTATCTATTCAATGCGTTTCATTGGTTGTTAATTCTTTAATTTATTGTTATTTCAAGGACATTGCAATAACTTGCTTGTTGACCTTCAGTTAGCCAATATAATCTATAGTAATAGTCTTTTTTTATTATTAAATATTATATATCACAATTCCATGAAGAGTGAGGATGGTTTATTTGTGAAACTATGAGAGGACTCATGGCTAGATCAATTTTTTTATTTGTATTGATTTAGGTCTTATAATGAATGTCAATTGTTTGAATCATTACACATTGGTCATGTTGACAAGATAAAATTCTATGAAGTCATGGCATTTTTTGTTTGACGTGACACAGTTTATATGTGTTCAGTGAATAATATATTGTCAACATAAAAATCAAACACATAATATGCTACATTGTGCTTAATGTTATAACAATGCCCTATTAGAAGTGAAAATAATGGTTTTGAAATAATCACATATTCATTGGCCAAGGTTCTAAGCAAAATTATACATCTTAAAAAGACACTAATGAATAATCATCATAGTGATAAAAGGTATCATTTGAATTAAAATATGATTGAAAAAGGATAAAACTATTGTAGCAAACTCAAACAATCAATGCTTTCAACGAAGAATGAATTTGATTAATTTTTATTTTTATTTTTTGTAGTTGGTTAAATCTAGATTTTTTTTTGCTTTAAAATAATTCTATTTATTGAAAAATTTGATACAAAAATAAACAATATAACCTATTTATTTTGTAATGTTCTTCAACAAGGCAAAAAAATGCCTTTCATATATAAATAATGAGGTAAATATTCTATAATTATTATTACAAATTAAAGAATGCACATCATACAATAAAAAATTTGTTAGACTAGTTTTAAGAGAAAAGGAGTACTAATACTACAAATTTTTCTATGAATGAAGAAGCTAATTTTTTTCTCATAAATACTAAATTAATTTTTTTACCACTATAAAATAATGTTATATTGGTTGGCAAATTAATCATAAATTTGTATTTTTATAGAAAAAATCCCAAAAAAATCACTAAAAATATTCTTCTTTGCAATGACTTTTAGAAAACTAAAAGGATGTTAGTAATCTAGCTTTGCAACAAATGGTACATAAATAATTGCATTCTAAAATGTGGAAGATTTCCAAATAATACAAAGTCACAAATATATATAGATATATAAACTACTTTTTCTTCATTAACTACAAACTCATTCTCCTACCCATACAAAAAATGTTATGTTGGTTGGCAAATTATTCATAAGTTTGTAAATTGGAGAAAGAATTTAGACTATATACTATATGATAAATATAATTATTTCCAAACCATGTAATATTGTGATAATCTATGTATATGTCTAGGGCAATGCCTACAACTTTTGATGACATGATGTGATGGACTTTGAAAAATTGGAAAAATTCAACATGCATTAAAAAACAAGTTCTCATGTGATTTTCTCATTTGATTAAAAAATGTTTGAAACAACATTTTCAAAAGGGTATACTAGTCTTAGAACTTTGAATTTTTTTAAAATAAAAAAACCACAAGTGTTTAATTAAAACCATATTAACAAACCATGCAAAAGTGTAGAAATCTAAAATTAATTAAAGACAAGTATACATATCATTTTTTCATTTAAAGAATTTTTAAAAAAAAATTTACTGCTAGGCTGGACTATACAAGATACTATAATATGCCCTAAGCACCTAAATGATCTAGATTGTCCTTTGGGGAGGCTGAAGATTAATGGCATTGGAAGAAGTCTTGATATTTTTTTCAACATCAAAAGTGGAAGTTCAATAACAACATTTTTTCAGTGAAAATACAACAATGGCATTTGGAAGGGTCCATTTAGTTAGGATAATGATCAAAAGCAAGGGCTTTTTTCTATCAAAGAGGCCATAAGTCAAGTTGCCTACCATATTTTGCCTCATTGTTACATATTGAAGCATTTTAATACCTTCACTTATTTTGATTTTACCAAATAATGAAATAAAACTATATAATAGGATTGATATCTTCCAATTGGTATAAATTTAAGGGTAGTTACAAGGTACACTTGCTGGTTTTGGCTCAAAATGGCCTTAGCACTAGAGTATTGTGACTTTTGGAATAATAAATTTTTAAATAAAATAAAATATGAATAATTTAGAAAGTATTGAAAATAGTGTATGTGTGAAAATTCAAGCTCAGAAAAATTTATCTATAAAATTTATACACAACAAAAGATGCCTAGAAAAATGCAAGAAAATAGATATTTTTGAATTTGATTTTTGAAAAACAGTAAAAAAAGCTCAAAGAATTCAAAGAAAAAAACACATTTTTCCTTATTTGAAGATGCTTCTTTTCAACCATTTTCATCTTTTGAAAATAAAAATTTTGTTCTCTACATATGTATTTGGGTAGTGCACTTTAAGCACATGTGGAAGGTGGAAAATTTTCTATTTTTAGAAAATCTCTAAATTTTTTTGAAGCTTTAGTATAATTCCTAATATCCCAATTTTTACTTTTAAATTTGTATTTTTAGATCAGAAATAGTACTAAAATCCCCTAAAATGGCCAAGGTAGACATCCAATTGGGAGCAATTCAAAATTAGTAAATAAAAATTTTTAATTGGAAAAAATTACTAAATGCCTAAAACTACTATATGTACTTTCTCTTAAAATTTTATAGGAAACGGACATACAACGCAAAAGTTATGAGCCCAAAACCACTTATCAAGACCAAGGGGACAAAAAATAAGAAGTGTTTCTTGCAACGACCCTGTAGTATTATTTATTAATAGATGTATTCAATTTGGGTTGTTATCTCATATTCATGTAGTTTTGTTATTTATATCGGCAACCAACTATTCAAATTACTATGAAAACTTAAACTACTTAACTACAAGTTATTGAATGCTTTTAGCTTAAATAAATGTCAAACCTAAATTTAGGTTAAATGTTGAACCTAAATTATAAAAACTATATGAAATTTAGGTTTAATGTTCTATCTCCTACTCAAGCTTGGTTTGTTTTGAAGAGTTAATATTGCATTATAAATCTAAACATTTTTTACATGACCTATTGCTTGACCTCTATTATACGATTTTTGATCTTATACAAAGGTAAGAAGTAGATAACATCTTCTCAATAGCACTTGAAATGTTTGACATATGTTGTTCTAAATTTCTTCTGATAATGTTTGAGGCAACTACTAGTTCAAAATATGCAAATTACATTTGCATATGCCAAAATACTCAATATTGTAGTTACCTAGTAGCTTGAATAATTTTTTGCCTAATAATTAATTCAAGTGCAAAAACTAATTAGGCAATCCAAAAAGTAAAATCAAGCCATTTTAAATTATAATTCAAATAAGTTAGGCATTCATTCAAGTTGTTCTTACAGTTTTGGATGATTGTTGCTACTTTCATCTAAGGTGGTTGCATTCACCTAAATCCTTGTCATGACCTCCAAACCTTAAACTCTCTATCTTGTGTGTTAAGGTTTGTTGCATATGAGATATATGTTTTATTTGTCAAAGATTGCGCTTTAGAACATTCAAAATGGCAAGACAAAAACTTTGCAATGTATGTTTATAGTTACTGACAAAGAAGAGATACACAATTGTATGGAGTGAGGTGAATTTTTATGAATTATACAATCTTTCTATATATGTTAGTATATTATCATATAAATACAATGTATTGTATTAGTGTATTTTTAGCAAATTATTTGTGCGTTAGTGTTATTTGGAAATCTTCGACATTTTAAAATGCAGTGATTCATGTATCATTTGTTACAAAGCTAGATTACTAACATCCTTTTAGTTTTAAAAAAGTCATTGATCTAGATAGATTCCTTGTTATTTAAACTTACATGCTTAGAGTGACCACTTTTGGCTCTTCTACGATTAATAAGATTAACCTCATGGCTCCATCCATAAAACTCTTGAAATTGTCATTTTGTAGCCCAATTCTAAACTTCTTTGTTCCCATTTTTTACTCAATCTAAGTCTCTACATGAATTGAATACAATCTTCACCATATATTACAAAATAAAGTCTTTGTAGCCCAATTTCAATCCTTTTTGTCTCCATTCTTCACTCAAATAATGAGTCTCTCATTACATGTTGTTTGAGGGGCTGGGAAAACAGCTTGTTCTCAACTCTGTTCCCCTAGCAATAAAAGAACGGCTGCTGTCAATTTTTATTGGAATTAAAAAAAAGGAAAAGGAAAAAAAAGTTGAAAAAATAATTAATAAAATGTTGTGGTAGTCTTTTTGCTATGTAAGGTAGTTGTTGTAGTACAGTTTCCAAAGTCTAAGAATACAAGGTAATATAAGGGAACTCGTAGCCTTCCAAAGGGGTTGAAAAACATCTAATGTATAAATTAAGCACAATCTTCACTGTATAGAATGAAATAAAGCCTAATTGTGTTCAATTGTAGTTGTTGCAATTGTGTTCATTTGTAAAGATTGCAATTAGATTTAGTGATCCTATTTTAGATGTGATTTTTTTTGTTGCATTTTCTTGTTCAATGGTTTTTTTTATCTTGGTTACAATTTAGGGAATAGTGTTAGAATATTCATTAGAAGGGATTTGAGGGCAATGGAAGCCTGTTTAAGGCATATTTCTTTGGTTGTTTCTGTTGTACTGAAGGAATGGTTGTTTGTTAGAAATTTAAAAAAAATGAAAATGAATTTTTTAAACAAAAAAAGAAGTTGAAAAAAAATTAAATTAAATTTTTTTTTAAATAATAATAATTTTATATGATGTAGCAAGGTCTCAGCCATTCATATGGTTGTAGTGGTGTAATTCTCTTGTTCTTCACAACTTGATAACTTGTGGGCTTTAGTTGCCCTCAAATCCCTTCCAATGTTTGCAAAATATTCTTCAACTTTAAATAGAAGAAATTTCTTGGACCCATCCAAAATAAGTTCAAAGTTAAATGATTTAACCACATTTGGATGAATGTAATAAATTTTAATGAATAAATGACATTACATCTATAATCAACATTTTCTGGCATGCCACTAGCTTTGATACTCTAATCAAAAGATTGCAAGTCATAGTAAGGTATAGGCCCCAATAATCATCAATGCCCTGAATGCAACACCTACATTTGGGCCCAAAAGGATCACAAAAACATAGATATTGATGATACAAGAAGTACACAATCACACCACAAGAACTTGAAAAAGGCCTACTAATAATTTTGACACCTACAAACAATGCTTTGAAATTTCTACTTATTCATATGGTGTTGAAATAATGCATGCTACACCACAAGAACTTGAAAAGGCCTATTAATAATTTTTACACCTACAAACAATGCTTTGAAATTTCTACTTATTCATATGGTGTTGAAATAATGCATGCTACAATAGAAGCACCCATTCCCAACCAAAGAGCCATACAAGGTGCAACTATTTCCAACTAAGGTTGAAACAAATTTTAAACCCAACTTAAAATGTTTTTTTTTTCTCCTTCTCAAAGTTGGAACTAATCAAATCATAACCCATAGTGAGTAGGAAATCATTCATGAATGATTGGAATTGCAAGAGTTTACATATTGGATATGGTTTGGACCAAGTGCCAGGTTCTTAAATTCATAGTAATCTCAATTCATAGCATAAAATTACCAAAAGAATTGCAATCCCTGTGATTTCTATCTTTTGACATGGTAGAAAATTTACATTGTCATATATTAAAATGGTCGACTATGGGTGGTTCTACCATAAAGTGTGTTGGAATCTTCTTTCATTTGGCTGCAAGATTTGACAATAATCATTTATGTTTAAACCTAGTAAATATGTTATATGTTAAGTGTTGATTTGGATGAACTTACCTTACCTTGAAAAATTGAACATAAAATCTCTGCACAGATAGACGAGTTACTGCCTAGATACGCTCAGCTCCAATAATATCTCCATTAAGGGCTGCTTCACACATGGGCCCAAGGTTGAGAGTGCGTCGGCCTCCACCAATCAAATTTAAGAAAACCCCGACTTTGGCCTCTCGACCCTTCATACAAGGCAGCACAATCCAAAGTCTATTACCCTCCAAAGTGCCTACAAGAAAGCCCAAGCTCCTACATGACAATAGCTTCACGACGGACTCTTGACCAAAGTTTGGGTCGCCACTTCGTGGCAACCCAAACTTTGGTCAAGAATCTCTCAAATTGCCCATTTATTGCCCATTTCTTTGGACTCTCGCCCAAAGTTTGGCCATGAACTCCCACGGCCTCTGGACTTGGTCGGCCCATGTGTGAAGCGCTCCTAAGTTAGGGTTTGGTCTTTTGGTTGTCCTTGCACCCAGCTATCCAAGCAAAAGTGGACCGCCGAGGCAGCCTGAGGCCAGTGGAGTGCAAGTGCTGCAGAAGGATTCCCAATTGGGCCCTTGTCTCCAATGAGGAGCTTATGGTAATCGACTGGAAGCCTGAGCCGACTTTACCAGCTTCACCCCCTTTCTGCTGGCCTTCAGTTCAACCCTTCCACTGCGCCGGGCTTCTTCGACTTCCTCCTCTTCTTCTTCGTCAGTGAGTTACTTCTGCTCCTTCTGCATGCCCACGTTTGCCGCAACTCAGCTGATGCTGGGATCACAACCCTGGCTTACTGAAACGCGGCTTTCGCTTACGCAGGAGCCCTAGAGTTCTGCGCTGAAGCATATTGAGGCACCCTCCGAACTTCCTCCTCTTTGAGGGGTGGTGCTTTCTATTGCGAATGCCCTTTTAGGGTAAGGAGTCCGGATGTCCACGGTCCTGCACGGGTTCAAGTGGAAATGCTCGACCGTATGCATTGCAATTTCATTCTGCTTCTTGCTCGCCATAGGATTCTCGCCGTATGGGGGTTAGTAGACCCAGTGAGTGATTCCGAGTTTTGGCAGGCTCTGAGATCGATCTTTGTCCTATTTTTCTGGCATTATTGGCCGAAGGCGAGGCAGCTTCCTTCTGGCGCTTACTGGGAGCCGATTTTTGTATTGGTTTGGTTTTTCTATCCCTAATGTAGTTGTCGTTTGTTAGTATCACGTCGATGGTCCTCTAATTGCTGGTTTGCTGGGTCGTGTAGGGTTCCCACGTCAACGTCGTCTTGTGAGTGGAAATTGGGGCTGTGCTCACAAGCCGAGGTGGTCACATTCGGGCTTCTCACCGCCCCTCTTATGGATGTTCTGTCTGTGAAGTGACGAAGGTAGCTTGACACATCGGCGCTGGCCGTCGCAGCCCCACTCGCCTCTGCCTCCACTGCCAACCGGTTTGTGACGTCCCTCCTCTCTTGTCTTGTGCGGATCGATCGAACGGTTTCTCTTCACCATTTCAGGAGGCATGGAGGCACCCCCTCGCAAGCGGGGGCGACCGCCCAAGCATCCCAAAGTCGCCTCCAACGATACTTCTCCCCCGGCTCTGCTGCCTCACGCCAGCAACAATCATTCCTCTCTCAACGCGCCTTCCTCCCCAGCCGATTTAGAGATGGTGGACCGCGTGATACCGCCTGTGGATACTCGCTCAGGCCCGCGGGGACGCAAGAAATCGTCATCGGGGGTGGAGAAACTCGACCAAGTGCCCCCTTCGACCAAGCTTGGCGCTGGCGGAGGCGGAGGCGGAAGTCCCAGCAATCGCGACCTGTCCAAGTCGGAAGCGGAAGACATTGAATCGCCTGTGGAGAGACTCTCGAGGAGAACGAAGAAGCCGTCATTGGTACACCATGCTGCCTCTTCCTCGTCAATTGCACTCCGTCGGTCTTCCTCTTCTTCTCCATCGTTGCTCTGCCCTCCTTGACTGGCTGGATTTTCCGTGGGCCTTAATTTTGCTAATCCTGTGTCCAATTTTCCTCCGTGACGGGGCGACGACCGACTGCTGAAATGCGGTGCAGGGGCTTCCTGTCCCCAATAGCCCTTTTCCTTGGTAATGCAGCCCAGGGGCTTTTGCCAAGAATTAGGGCGCTCTTGCTGCACTGCATGTGATGATTGGGTCGGAACAGGATGAAGTCGTGAAGGGTTCAGGGTTTACTCGCTGAATGGTTTGGTTTTGGATTTTGGATTTGAGACAGTCGCTGGCGTATGAATGTTTCATTCTATTGTACTCTCTGTAACCCGAATCTGCATTTGCGTGACATGGCAGACTGAGAATGAACATAACGTTGAGTATGAAGGTTTTCTCGTTTACCTACCAAAGACTTAAAAGCTGGCGAGAAGTCCAGGTCTAGAATCAGGAATATCCATTGGTGTTATTGCCCAGGATTGTCACCGATATCTACCGCGGCTATTCCAAAGATTTGCACTGAGATACGGATCTGTTTTTCTACAAAATTAAAATTTTGAATATCTGAAGCTTCGACTTTTAATGCCTACCGTGCGGAAGAAGAATGCCAGATGCCTGTTTCAGTGCGACGTGTATTAAGGCCTAACGGAGTTTTTACGTTGTGATATCCGCAGGCAAACCCAGGCTTGTTCTCAAATGACACCATTAGGGCGCATGCTCCCTTATTTGAGGATGGAACAGTTGGAAGTGAAGATGTGAAAGATGCACCTTTCATGGATGCCGTTGTGAAAGTATTTTGTGTTCACACCGAACCTAATTTTTCACTTCCATGGCAGAGGAAACGCCAATTCAGCTCTAATAGCAGTGGCTTTATCATTAAAGACCGTCGGGTTCTGACTAATGCACACTCAGTGGAGCACCATACGCAGGTGAAGGTTAAGAAACGTGGTTCAGATACGAAGTACTTGGCCACAGTCCTTGCTATTGGTACCGAATGTGACATAGGTCAGTTACTGCCCTCTCCATGAACGTCTGTCAGTGGCCGATTCCGCGATATGAGTTTTCAGGTGTGCTGCAAGTTTTAGGTTATTTCAATTATTGATTTCGACGTTTGCTGACGTACGTCTGTTTCTCAATTTTCAATTTTCATTTTCTTTGTTCATATTGTCATGCCCTTATAGTCACTGTGGGGGGCTTATGCGTGGCTCTTCCCTCGGTCCCTTCTGGACGATGCTGATGCGGGTCGATGGAACTGACTCGGGGTTATCACACTATCAGATTCTGTGTTATGATGGAACTAGTTCATTGGTTTGATTCGAACTTCTATGCGTGCAGCCATGCTGACAGTGAGCAACGACGAGTTTTGGGAAGATGTGACGCCAGTGGACTTTGGATCTTTGCCTCGTCTGCAAGATGCTGTGACCGTAGTAGGTTACCCTATAGGTGGTGACACTATCTCGGTGACTAGTGGTGTGGTTTCTCGAATTGAGGTTACATCATACGTGCATGGTGCAACGGAGCTCCTTGGTGTGCAGGTAAGGATTTCCGCCCTTCAGTATGTTTGTGAGACGATTGTCATAAAGTATGGAGTATGTGCTTTCATTAATCGATGCCTTGTATGCCCGTTTGAGCACCAGAATAGGGCATGCAACTCCCTGTTAGTATTGAACCCGATGCCTGTGCGACAGGTATCCTTTGTCGATATCCACTGTTTTCTGTTTGTTTGGGGTAAATACTACTCAAGCTTGGTGTGTCGCTACATGATCAAAGCGTGTAGTCTGTCAGGGATTTAGTGTAGCTCGTGATGGTTCGTAGTTCACGGGAGGTTCGTAAGGATGGACAGTTTAATTTGGTTCAGGGCGTTGATTGCACGGGCGACGTTGATATAATTGTCTTGGTCCTGTGCTGTTATAAGTGCTGCTGTTCTATTATTCTTCACTTTGCTGTTGTTTGCACGTACTTGTTTGCATATCCTTCTTCATATTTGAGTTTTGATCTTGTCTTGTCAATTGTGTGGGGTTTGTTTTCGGCTCATGTGCTCTTGTGTAAGAATTACAGATTGATGCTGCCATTAATGCTGGCAACTCTGGGGGCCCTGCTTTCAACGACAGAGGTGAATGTGTGGGGATTGCCTTTCAGTCATTGAAGCACGAGGATGCTGAGAATATTGGATACGTTATCCCCACCCCTGTCATTACTCACTTCATCACCGATTACATCCGCAGCGGTGACTATACAGGTACTAGGACGTACCATTGTTTTATTTATACTTGGGTGGCACAAATTTGAAAATAATTTGGGAAGTGCAGATGTGAACGCACTTGATAGTGGTATGCTTCTTCTTTTTTTCTTTTGCGGGCCTTTTCTTGCTTGCTTTAATGTACTTAGATGCTATCATGAGGTACTGGTCGCATTTGCTCTGAGCCGTTATTTGCTTTGATACTGTAAGCTGTATATGCGAACCCGTTTTTTCTTGAACTAGGAAGTGCAAGCTAATCTGCAGTCCTGGGTAACTGCTACTATCTTCACTTGCGGTAGGTTACCTTATAAGTCACTGGCAGTCTTGTCTATATTGTCTCAAGCACTTTTCAGGCAGTATTTATTCTCCGTATGTTGTAATTGGGGTTACATTCTATAACATGTGCTGCTGTGCATGTTTTGTGAATTATCCAGGATTTCCCATCTTGGGGATTGAATGGCAGAAGATGGAAAATCCGGATCTTAGAAAGGCGCTGGGAATGAAGAGCAACCAGAAAGGTGTTCGCATACGACGTGTTGAACCTACTGCACCTGCATCCAAGAATTTGCAAGCTTCAGACATCCTCTTGAGCTTTGATGATATTGATATTGCAAACGACGGCACTGGTACGGACCTTTTCTCTGTATCGTTGTCTATGCATCCTTGAATTTGGTGGATTGTAGTTGTCTTGATCCTTAAATCTGTAGGGTGTCATCTCTACTCTTATCAATTCTAGTGTTGATGCATGTGTGAATGTCTCTGTGCATGTAAATGAAGTTCCCTTCAGGCATGGTGAACGAATTGGTTTCAGTTATCTGGTCTCACAGAAATACACTGGTGAGAGTGCGAAAGTCAAGATTTTGAGGGATGGAAAAGTGAAGGAGTTTGATATCGACCTAGCCAATCACAAACGATTGGTGCCTGCACATATCAAGGGAAAGCCACCTTCCTACTACATATTGGCCGGCATCGTATTTGCAGCAATTTCCGTACCATATCTTCGCTCAGAGGTTTGTTTACAGTGAACCTTTAACATGATTTTGGATCATCCAGGATGCTTTGCCCGTGGGATCATGTAATTCTCATTGGTATTTTACAGTTTTGCAGTATGAATGTATCGTGAATCATATAATTTGCAGGTCATTATGGTGGTAAAGTTTGTTGTCCATTGTTTAGGTTAGTTGGGTGATTGTTTTGGTGTTTTGGGGCGTGACAGTATGGGAAGGACTACGACTATGATGCTCCAGTGAAACTGCTGGACAAGCTTCTCCATTCAATGTCTCAATCTGATGATGAGCAGCTTGTTGTTGTTTCTCAGGTATTATCTCATTGCTATTTTGACTTCATTTTATCTAACTTTCGTCTGCTATGGTTATGTATAGAAGGATCTTAGACATGGTTTTTTGTCTTAAATTTGATGGTTTCGTGGATTATGGAGCTTTGCGTTAGTCTGGTCAGTTGTCCGTTCCCCTGTTTTCTATCGACAGTGCAATGCTTCGAATGTTGCACAGGATCGTTGCCTCAACGAATAAGACACATCTGGTACGTCGTACTGATCAACTTGTTGCTGCTTTGCTAAAATCAGGTTCTGGTGGCAGATATCAACATAGGTTATGAAGACATTGTCAACACTCAGGTAAATGCCCGTTTTTGTCCATTTCTGCTTCGTCTCTATCGGTATGGAAGATGGGGGATTTAGTGATTAGCAGTGATGGGTGGCACGTTTGTCCACAAGAAATCAGGTCAAGTTATGCTAGCAAGCTGTATTTCTTATGCGATTGCCTTCTGTTGTCCAATCTTTGTTGGCAGGTTATTGCTTTTAACGAAACACCTGTCAGAAATCTCAAACACCTAGCGAACATGGTGGAGAAGTGTACGGATCCATTTCTGCGGTTTGACCTTGAATACCAGCAGGTTATTTTCTATATGCCAAGCTATGCTTACTATTATGTCATGTTTCGATTTAGATGAAGTGTACTTGGTCGTTGGCAGTTTTGTTTGTTGTAAGATTACTCAACGTAAACGAAGGCTCAGATTAGGATAGGTTCGGATAAGTATTCTGACCGGGATGACGATGACTGCCTGGGTTTATGCAGATTGTGGTTCTGGAGACGCAAACAGCGAAGACCGCGACCTTAGAGATCCTGGCCACGCATTGTATACCCTCAGCGATGTCTGATGACTTGAAAACCTAGGCTTGGACGAGTCTAAGTTCGTACTTTGGGTTTGGGAAGAATCATCTCCTGTACCATGGAACGAGAAGGTGCCTATAGTTACGGTTAGCCTTCATTATTTGCTAGCTTGTTTTGGAGTTGCAGAGGCTGTTTCTCAAGTCTCACGAGAGATTCATATTTTAATTAAGTTGCAAGCATTTTTCATTCTTGTTTATTGCACCGAGTGCTGATATACGTCGGTAGTTTTTCACTAGGAGGGTACGTTTTCCGCTTGTAGAGTTATTCACACAGCGCTTACGGGACCGACCGTCAGGGGTCACTAGTATGCCACCGACATCGACCTGGCTTTCACAGATTAACACCTCTGCAGTGAATCTTGCTCCGAATGCATCATGTATCCATACCCATGCAGTCCACGCCAAGATCGACAGCCTTCGTATGAAATATGCGAAGGACATTTCTGTTGCGCTAAAGATCTATGCGGTACACAGCTCGCTAGCTAGCCAGTCGCAGGTGCTTCATTAGCTGCTACCCAAGACGGTTACAGCCGCCACGCACAGATGGTTCGGGAAATGGGGGTCCAAAACGCTCAAAAACGATGGGAAACTATTTTTGAATGAAACTAGCACTCGATATGAATGAAATGTGCTGAACTGAAGAAGCGGGAGAAGCGCATTAAGGTATGTGCACTTAAGAGTGGCACTCTCCTGATTGCAACACCTATCTATGCTTGTCCAAGATTTCAAGCTTGGACAATAGTAGAGAGGTATTGCAATCATGGGAGTGTCATTTTTAGGTGCACACACCTTATTATGAATTACCTTGGACAACAATAGATAGGTATTGCAATTAGGAGAGTATCATTTTTAGGTGCATATGCCTTATTATAAATTATGCTTGCTAGAGGGGAAAAACTCATTGTAAGCATGCACACATACATAGGATTCATTTGTCCCAATTAATTCTAATAGAGAATTAGCAAGCTACATTAAATAGTGAGATTAGATTCTCCACACTAATTTCATGACATTTGACACTATCTAAATATTATTTTTATAAGAATGTGTTGGTTTTGAATAAGGTATTATTGTAATTGTAACTTATGAACCTTTATGTATGCAAATGGAAATATTTGTAGAAATATCCATTGACTTTAATGGTTTGTAAAGTAATGGTATCCATTTTGACATTGAAATAATAAAAAAGATTTATCTTTTACAATATTTATTATAATCATCTTAAGTAAATCTTCACACTTACTATAGATTAGAATGCATATGATTAGCATCCATCCTAAAAATTTAATGCAAAAATTAAAAATTCAATAGAGCTTGCCCAAGTTTTTAACAAATCCAAAGTGAATTCCTTAGTCCTTTAGGGATAAGATTCTTTTTTTCATAAATTTACTTTAAAAATTCACAATTTTTTCTATTTTATTGGATGAATTGATGCTTGTTTAGAAACCTTTTATTCATTCTATTTTGATTAATCACATACTAACTCCTAGAGTCCCAAGTGTGCCTTTGGAGGTCTCTTGGAGGTTTGGTTAGGTTTTTACGATTCAATTTTTAGCAAGATTTTTTGAATTTTTTTAAGATGTGAATGTAGATTAGCTTTTTAGAAATATAATTTTTGTTTAAATTGATGCCCTTAGACAAAAGTTGTACCACAAGAAGTTCAAAAAATCCAAGCTCAACTGCTTGAGTAACAAAAAGGTACAAACAAATTGAAATTTTTTTTAAATATTGGTTTTTTAATCATAGATTATATTTTTGTCTATAAACGGAGAGATTGGTTCATTTAATTTGATTGGTACCATGAAAGTTATAAAGCACCTTCTTTTGTAGTCTATCATAGCATTTTATTGAAAAAAAATCTATTGGATCCATTTAAAAACTCAATTTCTACAATTTTTACGAAAAAAAGCAATTTACACAAGGATGAGGGCAAAAAAGGGGTCATTCATCCTTGGCCTAATCATCTACTTCCAAAATTCTAGTAGTTGGCAAATATTTTGCTAACGGAATCTTCTTCCTTTAACACCCATTCCTTGACATTAATCTCATCTCATTGATATTTAAAGTCTAGACTCACTACCACTAAATAGTGAAAGTGAAATTAGTTGCTTGAATAATTAGGTTGCCTGACAGTGAAACCCAAGTTTTTGAAAATGTCCTACACCGCCCCACCTTTCACTCTATGGCTCTTTTTTTTCTTTATCCCTCTAAAAGTAAAACTTACCAAAAATCTACTCTAGGGTTGGTTAGAGTCATTTTCCAATTGTCTTGAAGTAATAGACAACCACAGTTTAGTTTATTGTGTGTAGACTAGGGCCTACATAATGAAAAATCCTATTTCTAGATCAAAAGTTTGATGATGTTGTGAATGATATACAATGGATGAAGCATTGACCTCTTGAATTCCTCATCTAACAATTGCACCAACAACAACACAATCACTATGATTATGATGCTATAGAGATCGAGCATTGGTGCAATTAGGGAGTAAAAGTCATTTTGTAGTCATTCCATATAGCCAATCATTCTTCTGCCCAATTTCTTCTAGTGATAGTAAATGATAAAAAATTAAGATAAAAAGAGACTGGAATTAAAATTTTGAAATGAAAGGGATTTGACAAAGATTTATTATCAAAGTAGTTTACTAAAGTAATTGCCTAAAACTAAAGAAATGCAATTAAATGAAAACAATAAAGACATGATTTTAGTTGGTTTAAGCTAAGAAGACAATTTATAAGATTTATTTAGGTTGACTCAAGCTAAATGATACTAGAAAAGGGATTTAGATTGATTGTGATAAAGTAATAAGAAAGAAGTGATTTAGGTTGAATCTAGCTTAAAAAAGAAATTGCAATTAGTGATTTTGGTTGGTTGAATTTGAAATGACACACAAATATAAAGGTTAGATCAATTTGAATATAAAAAATAAGCATTAGGAAAATTGTAATCTAAATTGGTTGCAATGAATCAATAACAAAGAAGTGATTTAGGTCAATTTGGGCAAAAAGAAAAATTGTTGGATGTGAACTAATTTGATTGAATTGGTTGGTTTCAGTTAACCTGAGAATGTGTGATGTGAATTAAAGAAAAAAATGTCATTGAAGTAACATAGGTGATTCAAAAAGAAAACAATAATTCCTTTTGAAAACCAACAATGATAAAATTTAGTTGTGCAACATAAGTATGTGATAGTGACAATAGGACTTTGTTTATGTTTCTTCATCTAAACATGTCATTTGTAAATCAAATGTTCAAATTAATAATTTCATTGATTTTTGAATTATACATTATGATTGACTTTAAAAGATGCAATTGGTTGTAGAGAAATAACTAGATCTAAATTTATTAAAGGATGTAATTAAATTTTTATACAATTAATTTTGAAGAATAAATTCAAATTAATTCATAATTCGTTTTAGAAAATGAATTCAAATAAACTCATTTTAGAGAATGAATTCAAATTGATTCATTTGAGAGAATGAATTCAAATTAATTCATTTGAGAGAATTTTAGTAGCATTAACAAGACAAAGAAAGAGAAGGAGACATGAGATTGAAGGAAAAAATGTTGAAGAGATTAGGGTTTAGAATTCAATGTAATAGTTTTACATGAAGTGAATTCGGAGATTGAATGTTTCAATGTAGGAAATTGGAAATTATTTTTTGTTTAATGGATATATGCCATGTGTACAAAATTTATTCACTAACTACCCTACTATTAGGCTTGTACATGGTTTATCACTATCCACTTAAAAGACAGCCTATACATATTGTGGCTTAAGTTGAAATGGTAATAGAGATGTCACTAAGGTTGATTCAAGTTTGAAAAAAATCTTCTAATATACAACTTACATTAGTCCTAAGTTCAAAAGAAAATCAAGAAACAATTCATGTCAATTCGAAGTACAAGACAATGGAAAACTTTGGAAGTGAAAGAACATTGAGGTAGTTCTTTAGATGTGATCAAAGTCAAATGACACTTAAAAAATTGACTTACCTTGATTCAACCAAAAATCAATCTTTAGAAGTGATTTAGGTTGGTTGGAGATTCAAGTGTATTAATGCAATGATTTAGGTTGTTTGAAAATGAAAGCCTACCAAAGAGATTATTTATTTTGGTTCAAGCTCTTGAAATGAAACTTGTAGTTTAAACTTGATTAAGCTAAAATATTCAAGAATGGATTTAGCTTGGTTAAAAATTAAAAAAACATTGATGTTATGCTTTAGGTGGTTGAATTTATTTTGCATGTAGTGGGTTAAAGGTATTTAGGTCAAATCAAGATAATGACACTCGATAATCATGTAGTTCATTTTTTATAACCACCTCTTTTTTAGCTTGGAGCCATTATAGAGTGGTGCAACCTAAACTCACTTTCTTATTTTTTGAGTTGTCTAATTGAGTGAATTGCACTTATTGAAGTTAGCTTCTAAAATCTTCTAAAATAAAAGTTGCCTTTATATTATGAATTTCTATTTGATTGTTCTTTTGTTTTAGTTTACCTACTTTTGCAAGGACATAGTAATTTCATTCAAGGTTCTTGCCATTGAAAGTTCGTATTCTACATTTTTTTTAGGTAGCCTATTTCTTGAAGAATCATATTCAAAATACCAACCACATCAATTTGTTTTGCTTACACTCAAGTTCTTTTTTACCTATAAGGATTAAAAAAATAGAAAACTAGTGCACCATGATGATATGTAATTATAATATGTCCTTTATTTCATATCCTAATATTATTTTCAAAATAATACTTGAAACAACATCAAATCATCTAATTGAACTAGTGCATATTGACAATTAATTAGTTTTTTGTATTCACATTTTCATAAATATTATCCTAAATGTTTTGATAGGTCAATTATAAAATCATTGTTGAATTAGAATACAATAAAGTTTCCTATAATTGGACAATTGAAGTACAAAATTGTATTGTCCCTTATTTATTTATATACGAGCCTAAAAGAAATTTTATTCCCCACTTTTACTGATATATTTCAATTGAGGTATAGTATAGGCATTGAATTTATCTTCAAATATAATATATATTGAAGAGATTAGAAAATTTATTTGCTAGTCTGCATTGTAAACTTGCATTCTATACAAATATTTGATTTCACATATGATACAAAATTCAAAGTTGAACTTTCAAAATTTTTGAATATAATTTTCAAATTCCATTCCAAATAGCATAGTTGTATTAGTTTAACCACTCATTTTGACAAGTATTTTATTTAAAATTCAATTGCTAGCATACTTGTTTTGAGTTTGGCTAAGAATAAATTAAAAATTAATAGAGCATTCTAGCTTTGGATTTAGGTTTTCAAAGGCATTCTTTGCAAATATATTGTAGCAATTCATTATTTAGATTGTACCAAAGACCTTATAAATGATAACTATAAATCTAATGTTTGAAAATACTTCAAAGTATAAGTCAATTGTATCTATGATTTATGAAATTAAGTCTCATTTTGGTTTGGTTTTGAAAACAATTCAATAAGGATTTTTACTTCATATATTTCCCTCTCCAAATTTGCATTTATTTATAACAATTGTCCAACTAAAATAATTTCTTTCTAGTTATTTGTTATTGATTTTGATTTGATGTGTTGTAGAGCTTTGAAACAAGATTCTAGTCCTATCAATGGCAATCTCCAACTATTGCAAGATTCAAAAAACAATGATTATCTTGACATGTTGCAAATTATATAGGCATTCAAAGGCGTGCTCATGAATTAAAGAGGATGCCTACATCAAAGTCAAAGGTAGAAGGTGTGAAGTGCTTAATTTTTAAAATGGTATATGAGTAGCAATCTTCATTGGCTCTTTCAAATTGGATGTTGGAACATAGTTCCAAGAGTAACAATGGATTATTGTCAATACTTATGGATGCACTCTCTTGCGTACAAGCCATTGGGTACTCTATAGACCTCAAAGTTAATTTGTTGTGCATTATAAGTACTTGTTTTTGTTTTAATAATATGTATATAGTATTTGAAATGTGTAGGTAGAATGGTTAGGTTGTTTTATTCATGAAAATTGCTTGGAAATGGTTTCATTAGGGTATGTAATACTTACGGCAATACTAGGCATTTCTTTCCTCTAATGCAAATTGAAGTAGGCTTTTTAAGATAGACTCCACGTTTAAAAATTCATATTCTATTTGCATTAGAGGAAAGAAATGCCTAGTGTTGCCGTAAGTATTACATACCATTAAATGCATTTTCTATATAGAAGCGACAAAAATCCTACTATGTATGTAGTACATGAGGTAAACAATTACTTTTTGTAGCTTTATAAGTTTAAAACAAAGTTTTGGCATTGAAGCATATATCAATCATATACAAGTGTAGGAGGATATAGACTTTTTAGGAGTAGTTGTAGATATGAAAATAGGAACACCTTCAAAAAAATGAAAAGTGATGTCTTCTAGTGCTAGAGATAACAAATAGCATGGATAATGTTTGTATAAAAACTTAACATGGCTTGCTCAAAGCAATGCACAATTATGTTTTTTTTTTATGTTTATCAAAAATTCTTTTTTAATGGTTATTTTTGTCATTGCTTCAAGTTAAGTTTTTTATGTCATGAAATGTCTTTAGGGTTTCACAAAAAAAAAATTCAATTAAATGTATAGTATTCTTTATATTGGAAAGATTCATAAATTTGGGGAGATTTGGTGATAACAATTAGGAATAAATTGTGATTAATGAAGAATTCTATTATTCCCAAAATCTACATATTTTTTTAATTTCATTAATTATGTGTTTATTAGTCATTTGTTGGATCTTGTGTTTCTTCATAGTTTTTAGAGGTCATTTTTTAATCTTAATGCAATGAGTAACTCTAATATTCTATTTACGTTTGTATTTTGAATACCTTATATTGTTTATAGATTTTGAAAATCCACAACACACTTAGAGGAAGGTGGCCACTGCAGATTATGCAAGACAATGCCTTTTTTCAAACAAGCAAGAGAGATCCATATGATCAAATTTTGAATATGATTTTTTTAAAGGATTATTTTAAGGCACTGCAATAGGGGCTTGCCCTAACAATAATGTTATTCAAATACTAACACAATTTATATAATAAAAATTGTGATTGTTGGAATCAAGACTATCTTTCTCTCTATGTTGTTGTTAATGAGGCTAGCATTGAGTATCTTCCTTCCATTGGCATTTCTTTGAGCAACTTTCAAAATTCAAGTGCTTAAAAAATCCAAGATGGGGCGGAAGGATCCATCTTCTGCTATTGAAGCCAAGCTTCAAGAATTCACTACTCTTATGAATCATGATTTTAGTCAACAACCAAGTGGGCCACGAAAACCCCTACACTCGAGAGCAATGAATTCAACGATGAATAAAATGGTTGATACTCTTCATGCCAATGAAAGGCCAAGGAGAATTGACATGGCTAGGGCAGCCTTACCCATACTCAACTTAGCTAAGGTTCGTCACAATCTATCTGAAGAAGCCGAGCTTGCAACTGGAATGTATGACAATAATACATTGTTTGATAAAAAAGACACACCTCTTGATTTAAATGGTACAAGACTAGCAGAGGTCTATGAGATTGCCAACATTCATAAGGCTAAGGGTACCAACATCATGCAACTGTCTCCTAAATTTGGTATGCATGGAAAAGAAAAAGTTGAGACTATAAGAAAGTTGGTCCACACAGGAAACCAAGAAAAGACATCTATGGTGAAGCAATCTCGCCGCAACATGCACCAAGTTTTGCCTACATCTCAATCACTTCCACTTGCTCAAATTCAACGACAAGCTCATGTGAAAGCACCCACTTTACATACTTTGAGCAAGAGTAGAAGCCTCACGTTTCGAGGAATGACAGCTCCTAGCAATTCAGAATCTAATTTGGCCTTGAGAGATGGAGTAGAACGTACTAATGAACCACTTGAATTGACGATAGGAGCATTATTGACAAAACGAGAGGTTAAAATGGAATTCCAAAAACCACAAACCTCTGAAGGAGTTTTGAAACCAATTGATGCATCTGTATGGCCAAATCCTCGGAAAATTCAAGCAACCTTGAGACAAAATTGGCAACTTGGGAGGGGAGCCATGAGTATAGGAAATCTCAATACTAAAAAAAATTCAAATGTTGAAAGGATACAACTAGAGGAGAAGGTTAAGCTAAAGTTGAAAACTCCTCGATCATTGCCAGAAGACATTACCATTGAGAGTGAGGCATGCCACAGGCAATCTTCCACTACTTTCCTGCATGTTGATTTAAGAAACAAATGTTTTGATGAATTACACCCAATTCACTATCAAAAGATCAAAATAGAATATATTCTTAAAGAATTGATGTAGTTCCCTCTTTACAAAAGATCAGTGATGGAAAAGATGACTAAATTAATTCAATTAGATAATAGAGTGAACTCAACTAGTTGTTTGTGTAGGTTTGTTCATTTTCAAAAGTTCATTGAATGAGTTAAAAAAACCCTAATTTATTTGTGTTTCTTCTCAAATGGGTCTAATCAATGAGCAATATGTTTGAAGATGTCATACTTTAGACGAAAAAAAGGAAGCAACTTGGTGAGTCCTATGAAATTCCAAAAGGCTCTAGGAACGAAAGTAGGTCCCAAGGAAAATGCAAATCGTTCCTCAATCCGCAAGCGCCCTGCCTCCCAAAAGTATTAATTGCTACAATGTTCTTGTTCATGGCATTTTTAGAACTATTTTTATAACGCCAATACACATTAGTTTCTTGTTATTGACTTCTCTTTTGTGTAGGGGTGCAGATGACGGTCATAGTGAAGGTAGGCATTTAGGTAGAACTATCCAAGAGCAACCAACAAGTATAATAAGTTTAATTGAACAACAAAGTGGAAAAATACTAAAGCCACCAAAACTTAATATCAACACATGCCATGCCACTATACCCCTTGGTGCGTAATCTCTTTCTCAATTTGTTTAGACTTTTGTTTTATCAAACATCTTCACAATGTGTCCTTCTCTACCAATCTTTTTGGAATTGGTGTTGCCTTGTATCTAGACAAGTACACTTTGATTGTCAATTCATGGTTTATATGGCTTAGGCTATCTTAGGAGCCATAGTAGTTGCAAGCTATAGTCTACTAGTTTAGTTCTACAACAAGATCTTTGTACACTCATGGGCCTTCAATGTGCACTTTTATCAATATTGGCAGAATTTTGATTCTTAAACCATTTTTTCAAATTTTTAGTATTAGATAATTATAAATTTTGAAGGTCCAACATTTGAAGTAATTTACACACAAAGAGAGGATTGAAATTTTAGGTTGCTAAAACAAATTATGTTGAAGATACATGATTTTGAAATATCTCATATAATAATACTTTGAACAAACAATGACAAGACTTTGAGGATTGAAATGATTTATTTTCAATTCAATATTTTGAAATTCATTACCAAGACCACCTAAAGATTTTCACAAAAAATTCAACCAAATGGTAAAATCATCAAAAAAACTTTTAATATAGGATAACAATCAACAAAGTGAAAATAATTAATATAACAAAATTCATATCCAAAAATAAAAATAAAAATCTATAGAGTGTAGTCTATTGGAAAATTTTATAGCTAAAATATCCATTCACAACCTTCTTTTATTTGGATATTTTTGAATTTTTGAGTGCATAAAGGCAATGTGACAAAATACTCTCCTTTTACTAAATGCATCATTTCAATTATTAAAAGATTTTTTTCAAAAATTTCAATAAATTTCAATAAATGATATGGTTTTCTATCTACATAAAAATCTTTTGTGGAAAATTTCAAGTCAATATTTTGTGGATGAAGTCTTGAAATTTTGAAAATCTCCCCAAATCCTTAAAACTAGTGCATTTAATTGCAATAGTTTAAATTAGTACACTATACTATGCAAATGCCTAGGATATTTGTTTGTGATGCTAACTATATTATCTCATGTATCTCAGAAAATCCAACTTGTTTTGAAACATAAGTACCTCTCCCTTCTTAGCTTTCATTTAATTAGCACCATTTTGTTATCAATCACATCTTCCTCCATCTTTCATGTAATGATTCAACTACCACTAACTATAACATATTACTAATATTAATTAGTTAATTAAGAAGATGTATGGTCCTACAAATTAGAAAGCTTGTAAAGATGACAAACATTTGCAGGATTGGGTGGAAACCCAGTTGAAGGTGTCCAATCTTCTCGAACATCTCATGCTGTGAGTCTCTAGACTACTTCTTTCAACCTTTGTAGATCTACTTCAATTTTGATTCACATCAAATCGTTGTTTTTGTATGAAATTGATACAAATGGCTAGTTAATACTACATCATTTGATCAAACATATTGAGTTTAAATTCCAATTTGTGATAAGGTGGAAAGGCATGTTGCACTTGAAGCAAGTCCAAGATTATCAATCACTGAAAGGGGTACAACTCAAAAGACTATGCTCATGGGTCTACAAAGCCACAACTTTGTAATTCCCATCCCCCTTAAATTCTATTTCTTGACCTTGCTTGACTTTATTTTAGTAGTGTAATGGATAGAGACATTAGGAATATTGGTTGAGTATTTACTTGACAATTCTCCAAACCCCTAATTAAAAATGCTTGGGAGACCCTAATTTGTTATTGATATGTTTGATGATGTTTTGGATGTAAAAATAAGATAGTAAGATAAGTTGAATGCTTCATGAAGAATGTAATAATGAAATCTAGAAAAACTTTGTGCAGAAAAACAATGCCGCTATACCTAGTGAAGGGATTCTTGGTGAATTTGCCTCCCTTGAAAGTACTTCCTTCCTTTCACAACTCTTAGAGATTGTTCTTGCAACCTTCATACAATTGTGTTAGTAAGAGAAACTGTATTGTCTAGTTTGTCCTTGCAATATTATTTCTCCAACACCTTTATGAAAAGCCTTTTCTATATAGTTTATGTTTACATATGTAATAGCCTTAGAATTCCGTAAATCCAAATGGTTGCCTATATGTACAAATGGTATTATTTAGCAAATTGCCAACTGATGGAAGTAGACTAATCAAGTCATCACTCCTTAAATTAATTCTTAGAATTTAAGGATAATCTACCATTGATGATGTTCAACTTAGATAACATCACATATTGGGCCAAATAAATTAGCCACTTGAAAAAGATAGTGCCTAGAATTGTGTGAAGTGAATTTTTTATGAATATGTTTACTAAACTTCTACAGATTACTAATTAATGTAAAGACAACTATTGTAGTAGTTTTAAGGACAAGTGGACAACATTTGAATGAGTATGAGCAACGGGAAATTCTTCCCTACACTCAAATATATTTTCTTGGACTCCAAAGTTCAAAAATTCAACCTTCTACTACCCCCAGCAACTGCAATTTTGGTCAGTCACATTTTTGTTATTGTATATTAGAGTGAATTTTGCAAGTACTTGCAACTTTCTTTCCTACTTGTAACTAATTGAATAACTCACAAAATTGATTTTGACTTCTTGACGCTTACAAGGAGGTTATGTATATTGTCATTAAAGTGACCATATCACAAACTTTTCAAAGATCTATTATTAAAAATTGCACTTAGTAGATCTATGAAACAGCTAGTAAGAGTTACTTTGTAATGTGCATATAGTGAATTGTTTGGGTTCCAAGTGTATAATTGTATATAGTGCTTGCAAAATTAATTGTTATATTTTACTATCTTTTTATAAAATAAGAAGATAAAAATTAAAGTGCATATTACAGACCTTCTTGAAACTATTATTTATTGTTATTCTAGCCTATCTCATTTGGAATGGGAAGTTTTCTAAAGAATTGACACAATGAACAATGCCAGGCTATGATGACAAGAAGGGTGATTACAATGTAGTGGACCACGATCAACTTGCATATAGGTACGAGGTACTAGGAATATTGGGGAAGGGAAGTTTTGGACAAGTTCTCAAGTGCAACGACCACAAGCACAAGGTATTGAGAGCTGTAAAGATGATTCGCAACAAAAGACAGTTTCACCAACAAGGGCTTATAGAAGTCAAAATACTAGAGCATTTGCGAGATAAAGTATGTAAATTTCATTGAAGACCTATTGAGTACAATTTTATTTGTTTCTTTCAAACATTTAGATAGTAGAATTTATTAATATTGTCAGAAAATTAGGATCTAATTACGATATAATCCAAATACCCTAGACTATCGGTGTTATTCAAACCAAGGTCCAATCCATGAGATGGTTTTTTTAGTTTGAGTAAAGTCACCACTATGTTACAACCTCATATTACTTCAATGCTTTCAAAATATGTGCTCAACAATCTACTTTTTAAATTGTGGGGTTGAATGCCATTTGTATGCTCTTTAGATTTATTCAAACTAAAGCTTGCTTAAAAATGACAAAATATTAACGTGGCAGGCAAAAGAGGAATCTATCAACACTAACATTGTAACAATCTATGAGTCTTTTTATTTTCGAGGCCATCTCTGCATCACCTTTGCCCTCCATGACATCTCTCTATACGAACTCATCAAGCGCAATAATTTCCAGGTAGTTACATCCTCTCTAATTATAAAGTCCCTAACTTAGATGTTGAACTAGACCATATTATTTTTATAATCGCACATTGAGTACTAGAAAATCTCATAATTTTTTTAATGATCTTTACATACAAAAGATTTTGTATTTGCAAAAAAATAAGTACTTTTCAAATGAATCTGTTATTTGGATGAGAAATAGGCTTTTTGTAGTTTTATTATGATGTTGCAAAGGCATTTTGAGAGATTTCTTATAAAGTACTAGGATTGGTAAGCAATGGAGCTCTAAGATGTAGAATATAGGTTCAACACTTTTTATTCTTGAAGACCTTCAAACAAATTAGATTTCATTATTAATGTGTGAACTTATTGTGGTGAAAGTTGAAAGTGCAGGGCATAAGTCTAATTATAATAAAGAGCTTTGCAAGCCAGTTGCTGCAAACTTTGCGGTTTTTGCAAAAGCTTCACATTATACATTGTGATTTGAAGCCTGAAAATATCTTACTACAACATCCAACTATGTCAAAAATAAAGGTCATCGATTTTGGATCTAGTTGCTTCAACCATGAAAAAGGTATTAGTTATAAGTTCTTGTCTTCTTGAATCAAACTTTTGTATGCATTTAGGAAAAATTATAGAGCAAAACCTAATAGTCATGATACAATATGCCGTTGATAAAAAATTTCAATCATCAAACTTTCTTAGTGGAGAATTGTAATGTTGTTTTGCATCTGTACCATAGCACCTTAAAGCTAGAAGCCCCATCTTTTAATGTGAGGATAATAAAAGTTGATCTTAGCATTTCTAAAAGATTTCTTTAGGACTTTTGTTCTAATTATGCAAACTTATATTTTTTGAGAAATGCTTGTGGCAACAAACAGTTTGTTGCACTAGTTCAAATGTTAAAACTTTCTTTCTTTACAATTTTTGCTTTGATATTGTATTTTATGCAGTTTATACTTACATACAAAGCCGATTTTATAGGTCACCAGAAGTAATTCTAGGTACATAACTACTTATGTGCCATCAATTAATATGGTTCTCACCAATTTATTCCAACACGTAGATATTAATGTCTAATTGATCTAAGGGAGTGATTTTGAGCTTCAGGACTTTCATATGACACAATGATTGACATTTGGAGCTTTGGTTGCATTTTGGCTGAGCTTTTTTTAGGTATTTTCTTGAATTCCTTTATTTGAGTGTAATAACTTTATAATATAATTAGTTTGGTCACACCTTGCCATAATGGATTTGTTGTTCAAAAGAAATTGATCAAGTATTTACATTACATAGAGGTTGTGTTTATATTTAATAAAAATTTGAAAGAGGTATGTACAAGGCAAGAAGGTTGGACTTTTGAAAAGAGGAAATCATTCATGAAGAGTAAGCACAACAAAATAATGAATGTACTTGATTTCAAACTAAGACCAGTAGAGGAAGAAATTGAACATTCTAGTAAAATCATCTATAGTATATATGAGTTTCTACCTCTTTTCAACTTGATCTTTTTCTTTTTGGTTTCAAATTGCATCCAGAAATGGATTGGATAATTAGACCATCAAGTTTTATTTGCTTCTTTGGAATGGAAACTACCTTCACCTTTCCATTTCCACTTTGATTGTGACAAAACTAAGTGACTCTTGGGAAGACAGGATACCCCCTCTTTCCAGGGGAGAATGAAGTTGAGCAACTAGCATGTATGATGGAAGTTTTGGGTGTCCCTCCAAGTGCCTTCCTTGAACATGCGACACGCAAGAACATGTTTTTTGGTATGCCAACTAGCAAACATAGATGCCTAGTTGCGAGTCTTTTAAAAGAATAATTATAAAACTTGCTCATTAAAGTTCAAAATTATCTTAATCATATTAAAAAAAACTCTACTAAATATGGTTTTAATATGATATTCTCAACTATTTGTTGATTGCAGATAGTGATAACAATCCAAAGATTATTCCAAACTCATGGGGTAAGAAACATTGGCCAGGTACCAAAAATATGGCAATAGCCATAGGGTGTAGTGACCCATTGTTTGTTAACTTTTTAGAAGGTTGTTTGAGGTGGGACAAAATAGACCGATTAACCGCAGAGGAACTTATGCAACATCCTTGGATGGTTGGTCTAAGCCCTACATCTCTTCCACACTAAATAAGTCAAGGTCTCTTTCTAAAGTCTACTTACAAGAGCAAAAAAGTATTTGCATCAATTAATAGGGATAATTGCTCAATAATTATTCTTGAAGTCTTTAATGCATTAGGGGAGATTTGAGGCATTGGAAGCTTGTTTCAACTCTATTCTCCTTATTGTTCCCTCACAGCAAAGGATATGATTGGCTGTTAAAAGAAAAAAAGATTCAAAAAGAAATTCAAATCTTTAAATGCAATAAAAAGTTGAAAAAAAATTAATTTTTTTTTGAGAAATGATGTGGCATAGTCTTGGCCACATGCCTACATCAAACTACATCGTTGGTTGCATTCGTAGCATTTTCACGACTCATGAACCTGTAGGCTTTTAATACCCTCAAAAATCTTCTAATAGGGAATTTTAAGTGTTTTTTGTTGCATAAACCATGCCTAGAGTTTGGATTGTCTAAAAGTTTGTATCTAAAAATCTTTGGCATCACGAGAGTTCTAACTACTTACTTTCATCATTTCATGCAATCTCTATGTCATAGCTACTAGACTTTTGTGTGAATACAAAAATCATGTGCCTTGATTTGGTTCCTTCTATATTTGAATGTCCTAATTTACCAACTTCCCTTTTGATCATCACTCTACATATATCTCATTTGGTTGGCCTATATTTCAATTGACCAAAACTAACCTTTACTCCATTATCTACTTTGTCGAATAACAATAGGTATTGAAGGTACAATCATTTTTGTGGAATGGATTGACAACAATCATAGATCTTAGTTGTGCTTGCAATTGATTCATAGACTAGAAGTAAATTTAATTCAATTTTGTTATAACGGTTTCAAATGTGTGATTGTAGTTTGTATCAATACAAATTGCATCTAATGACGTTTTAGATCATTGTTGATGTAAGAGCAAGATGTGTAGTAGTATAACTCCTTTGCATATCGATAAGATTTTCATATCCATCATGAGTAATTCAAAAATTGTCACATTGCCAATTTAATATTTTCACAACGAGTATGATTTGGATTAGTAGGCTAGTCCCATAAGGTGTAATGATGTTGATTGCAAGCTTGAGAGTTAGCTAAAGATGTAGAATCTTAGCTTTTATGACCTTCTAGTTAATCCTTTAAAAACGAGCCATCTTTCATTTTGAAATGCCCATTTTGATCAATCATATAGTAGAAAGCATCATTGGAAGCAGAAGAGTCTTTGTATCCTTAGATTAAGTGAGGCAAGTTGCATGTGTTAGTTCAAAAAAAAAATATTTGAACAATTAGGAATTTCTAATGGAACTCTCCAAAAATTCTAAAAAATCATGAGACCAATATACACTCTTCATGGTCTTTAAAAGGCTAAGATCAAGTACACAAAGATATGTATATCTCAAGCCAACCACGCAACCCAAATCAACATTATATATTTTTATTGTATGTTTGATGTGCCTAAATGCAAGATTTAGGTACATAATGTTTGTTTTCCGTGTTTCTTTGTTTTTGATGTACTTCCTTATCTATTCTTATGAATTTGATATCTCATATGCAATTCATAGAGCCTCATACTATTAATCTAATTTCTATTACGTGTGAGTTCATATAATAGATTGTTGTTTGAACTCAATAATGTTGCCATTTTGTTGCATTATCTCTTCGTCTAAGATAGACCTCCCCCCAAGTCTCTATAGAAGGTGATTGCAAAAAACACCTATTAATATTGTTGTACTTTAAATAAAACTCATGATTTTTTCCTACAGTACTTTAAAATTATAAAAATGATTTAAAATTAAAAAAATAGTTAACAAATACACCTTTAAGATGAAAGTAACCAACAAAGGAAAAAGCATGGAAAAATTCTCTAAGTAGGAGAACTAGAAAAGAACCAAATCTCAAGAAAATAGAAATTTTGATGTTTTAATTAGTTAAAATTAGGAATAAATAATAAATAAATAGAAATTGGGGATAATCATTAATCAAAAGAACCACCAAAATAATATTCTGTATGTTTCAAAATGCAAGCAAAAAGAAACTCACTTTGTGGACTTCCAGACCATATACATTGATACAATTAATAATTTTTAGAATTCTTTTGTAAAGTAGTTGCAAGTCTAGAATACCGTGTCTTCTAAATTTTAGCTCAAAATTTGTTTCTTTGGATCCTAAATATTACTAAGCACTAATTGATAAGCGTGACATAAAATTGGAGTCTATTTTAGCTAGTAAATTTTTTGGAAAATTGTGCAAAAAAAATAGGCAAGAGGTACAATAGTTATGAAGTACCATACCTATAAATCTTGAGTCATTTGGAGCTAGAACGCAAAAATTATGGTCAAAAAACAAACCAACATATAAAGTATAACGCAAAATAGGACGGCTAAACAAGTGTTTCTTATAATCACCCTAGGATCCATTCTAAATAGAATGTAAAACTAGATTAATAGTGTGGAATTAATGGATACAACTTACAACAGAATTGAATATTGCACTGCTTTGATCCAATAGTAAAGTAATTCATTTAGAGATTTAAACTAATCTGAGGTATACATGCTATACAAAGGTCAAATTCAACAAAAATTAAGTCATTGTTGTAAAAAAGTACCACATGTCATCTTGTGAATGGTGTGAAGTGGTATAGACCTTTGAGAATTTGACATGGAAGTTGAATTTTGGTAGTTAGGAGCTAAATCAAACCTTCATATGTGGTAATATACCTTATGTTGTTGCCATGGTCAAAATAAAAGCAAAAATAGTTTTCGAAATTTTTAATTCATACAAATTTTGAAATTCAATTGCTATCATGTTGTAAATTCAAACACCACAAAACAAAGCCTGGGCACCCCTTTTTGTTGAAGATTTTCTAACAATATAAAGAATGCAACTCATGGATGGACAATCAACAAGATCTCATCATAAAAAACAAACAAAACAAGTAAACAATCTAACCTAAAGTATGGACTAGTGTGCTTTGTGTTGTTGCCATAGTAAAAATAGAAGTAAAAATGATTGATTTTTTAATTTTTAAAATAAAAAATAACTCAAAAATTCATAATTTTGACACCATATATCCAATGCCATGAAACAAAGCACATGCATCCCTCCTTGTCGAGAGCTTTCCAATGATATCAAGAATGCAACTAGGGAATGCACATTGTAGAAAATCTCAACATAGTAAACAAACAAAACAAACATCCTAACTTAAGGTATTGATTGGTGTATAGGCTTGAGTTGGTTTTGGGGTGCTTGGGATTTAATTTATTGTTTCACATTGGCAACGGTTGAAGTCCATCATACTTCAATTCTAACATTGTGAAAGGAGAGAAGATCCCATTCCAAACACAAGTTGAAAAATTTGGTGTTGGCAAATTTTTTGGGCACATGGATCGTAGTTCTAAGAACAAAATGTGTTATTATATCACTTGGAGGAGGCTAACCCTTGAAGAAAGGACTAACACGTTTAGATGTCCAAAACTATTTCAAAATATTCATCTCCAAAGCAAGGTCAAAATATTCATCAATATGGGAATATTTAATTTGTAAGAAATTCAACCATATGATACTTTGGTTAACTTGTTCAAGTACATCCTCCCAAAATTTTAGAGTGAATATTCCTACTAATTGCAAATTCATTGTGCCTAAACTTCAAAATGTATATATTTCTAATCTTTTTAAAAGGTAAAGTTTGTCTTTTAACATTTAAAAAAACAAAAACATATGCTCCATAACTTGTGCATTTAGTCAATATGTTGGAAAATTGTTCAAATAATTATGAAAGAAAATCTAATAAAAAAAACATTCATAGTCATCTTTAAGAAAATTATAAAGTGAAAGGTGGTATAGAATGAAAGAAAAATCATAATGTACTAATAACTTTTACAAGAAATTGAAAATTGTTAATCCCAATGGTAAGAATGTTTTAGTAAAAAATTTACATCCTTTATTTTTTATTTGAAATTTTCAAAATTGAGAGCAAAAGACAACTTTATATGTTTTTTCTACTTTCATTATCCATGAAATAAAACTCCTCATAATTCTTACCTCATTATTTGGAATTGAGTGGTTCTCATGTTATTGAGTAGTCATCAATGGCTAAATAGTCTTTACTTTTTGCTCATTCCACACAAGCTTGAGCTTGATTAAGTTTATCAATTGCTTCATTATATTGTTTTTCTGGGTCATTAACTATATTCAAGATACCATAGTCTACGTACAATTATTTAATATCTTGTTTCATAAAAATAGATTATTTATCAAAGGTTTCAACAAATTATAAATCTCTTCTTATGAATTTTTCATTTGATTTGGACTTCTCTCTTAGTTTGAAAAACTAAGCTTGCCCTTGTTACTTTTTTAATATTTTTGCAAAACAATATGCAAATTTCTTGTATATTTTCTAATTATAAATTTTGAAGGACTATTCATACTAAAATTATTTTATTTGTTAGTAAGGTTATTTTTTTAATAACTTAATACTAGCATTTTATGGTTGTCAAATTAGTATTTAAAAATTTTGGTTAGTTTCTAGAAATAATAAGAATTTATTTAATATATTTAATTCAAGAATTAGTTTGATAAGAGTGTAACTTTAATTGAACAAAAATGTTATGGTTTGGGATTTAGGTAACCTACCAAAGAACAACAAAGATCTAAAAATGGTCATTTAGACATTAAAGAATTTACACTTATGGTAGTAGAAAGTCAATATATGAAATCCACCAACTTGCCTTGAAGTATAAATCCAAGAAAACACCACCACTTTGGACATTTTTTTCATATAAATGCAACTCTTGTGAAGTACACTTGCCTTTTTTTTCACAAGGCGAAAAAAAGGATTTTTATCAAATTGAATGCAAATAATCTACATGGGAAAAACTTCTAAATTTTTTTTGCCACATCTTCTAAAACCAACAGTTACATAAAACATGTTACATATTACAACCTATAGTTCCATGTGTCTAAAATTTGGTATTTGTATTAAAAATGGTACTTTTAGAACATTTTTGGTGAAAACACGCTGAGTCGAAAACCTTCAGGGTTTAAGCACCCATGGAAGGCACTACAATGTACTCAAAAGAGACAGTTACTGTCTCACATTACGTCCCATAGACATGAGAATACCAACCGAAGGTGTCAAGCTTGGTTGTCGAGGTTGTAATAGGACCCACTATGTCAAAGACATAAAATAACTTAAGATTTTCAATGAAATTCTGTGTATGCAAATGCAGAAGCATAAAATTTTATTTACAGTTCTGTGTTATTTCATTTATCCTATGATTAAGTTAGCTAATAATAAAGAAGAAAAGACATAACTTAGATATGAGAATGTACACGGCTGGACAACACCTGTAGGCTGTAGCCCCCAAATAAATAATAATTTATGTGAACAAATAGGACCAATTGAAATTTGAAAGTCTGTGTGAGAGAGAGTATTTTACCCACTGATTTCTCTCCGTGCTCTCCAGATTTTCATTTGGTGCTACGAGACCAACTTTGTGAGGAACTGTTGTGACACACGTGGAAAGGAAACATGAAACGCGTAAAAGAAACATGCCCTTGAAAGATGCAACGCGAAAGATGAAAGAAAAAGGACAAAACAAGGTCAAACAGAAAAAGACGACACAATAGAGTTAATCGCAAAGTACCTCAAACTAGGGACCAGAAGCCGGAGTTCGTCAAAAACAGGGCAAGGGCATGTCAGATGAACAGTGTTGAAAAATTGGCCGGTTGTGTTTGACTTAAAATAAACACGGCATGCAACTCCTCTGAGCATCAAAACTGGGCACCATTTGAGTTTGGTGCAGAGTTTTAGTTTTGCATTAGGAGCGGCGTCCCAGGCGTCACAAGTGTCTTACGGGAGTTGCCAGTTTTTGCTATTCCAAGCCCAACAAACTATGACATCGGGACTTTTCAAAAAGTGTGTTCCTTCACAATTAACTACTTAACCCTAGAAGGCCCAAGGCCATTTTGGATTCAAAAATATCATTGCTTTTGAAGTGATATAGATCTAAATGTCACTAAGCTATAGAGATCTTAACTGTGCAATATTGTAGTGTACATGTTGTTAATGACGTGTATCAAATTTGAAGTCATTTGACCGCATAGATTGCAAGATTATAATGTTTTAGTGTTGAAAAAGAATGCTGAAATTTTTGTAAAAACACATTTAGAGGCGAAATTTGATTTCTAAACCTAATCAAATGAAAAAAATTTTAACTACAAAGTGATTCAAAACCAGCATGCAAACACATTGGTGAAAAAAAAACATCATTCATTTGACTCAATGTGTTTGCAAAATGGCTTGCAAATGTCAAAAAATAGGTAAGAAAAGTTGCAGAAAACACATCTAGGGCTGAACCTCCTTCTACTAAAATGCTTTTCAGTAATTTATTACTTTTCAGATTGATATGAAATTTTATCCACACAAACTAGATTAGTATGCGCAATTTTTCCAAAATTTTTTATTGGAAATGGACATTGTATGAAGAAAATACAAGCCGCCGAAGTTTATCGTAGTCCATAAATGGCGGGATTTTGAATTTCGAATTGCTCCCAAACATTCAAAACAACATGGATTGACATGAAAATTTTACCACAATAACTAGACTTCAAGGGAAATGTAACCCAACAAATTTTATTGAAATCAAACATTGGATGAAGGAGATACAAGCCCCCGAAGTTGCAGCCATGAAGTGCACTTTGGTGAATCAAATTGAACCTGGGAACTTCAATTGGCTTTCAGAAAATCATTACTTCTTGGATTGATCTGAAAATTTTACCACACAAACTAGAAGAAAAGGCGCAAATTTTTCAACAAATTTTATTGAATTTGGACATGGGATGCAAAAGTTACAGTACTTTGAATTGAACTTAAAACTATGTGCGGACAATTTTTGTCCTCTTGGGCGGTCTAGGGTTAAACTCAGGATAGAGGTTCACTCATCCTGTTTAATTGAGGATGACATTACGATTAACTCTAATGTGATAGAAAGACACATCGGAAACAGTTAGGCACCCTAGCTTGCTCACGAGCTACCTTACCTTACCTTACTGGGAGAAAGCCCGGGCGGCACGGCACACCCAGCTTGGCTTGTCTGCACTTCCTGCAGACAACTTGCGGAGACCGTCTCCTTCGGCGAAGTTAAAAGCCCGGGTGAGCGGGGTGACCCGGCGTTTGGGCGGGCGAGGGGCGTGAGGGGAAGCCCTACAGATCAGCCTCGCAGAGGTTGGCTGTCCTCTTGGCTGCCCTTGCGACAGCCGCCGTCTCGCACTCGGCCTTCTTCACCGTTTTCAATCTGTCGTCACCACGTCCAGGTATCGTTGCTCCTGACGTTCCTGCAATGCTTTCCCTCCCCTCTTTTTCCTCTTTCCGTCGGTCTCCCTCATGCCTCTTTTGATGATGTTGTCCTCCGTGTCGGTCTTAGGGTTGGGGCCATTTTCGCCGCTCGACTTTTTTTCAATTCCTTCGATTCGGTGCTGCGGTCGCGACTGAGCCGCCCTGAAGGACTGAGAGCAAGAGGCGAGAGGACCTGCGGAACTGATCGCAGTCCTTTGGTTGCCCGCAACACCCGTTTTGTTCACTGATGGCTTGGGAAGGGTCTGTCTGGATTTGATTTGGGCCTTGCGCGGGATGCTGTCTGGATCGGTTCCCGTAGTCGGGAGCATGCGTGGTCGGGAGGGCTCTGCTTTAGGGTTTCGTTTGCGTGATAATCCACGTTTCCGACTTTTACGTGACGGACTACTTTTGAAAGCACATGGAGCATCGACGGTAGGAATGACTTGGGGTAGTTGGTCTTAGGGAAGTGCTTCCATTGGGGTCCTTATGTCGTGCTGCACCCACACTTAATTTTCTGAGGACGACTTTTAGGGTACAGGCTGTTGGGCGTGGAGGATTCGGGGTTGTAGCAGTTTGGACTAAAAATTTTTAATTTTTATCGGGACACACCTCTTTTGTTTGTTGCGCTCTCGGACTCTCGACTACTGGGCACTCTTGTTTCCGAGTTTGCTTACTTGAAACTTTCGGGTGGTTCTTACCTTCGAGATGCGACGTGCTCAACGTAGGCGTGGACCCTTTGACTTGGGGTTGCTACAGCTGGCTTTTTTTTATGAACCTTGCAGTTTCTTATGTCGGTTTTTTAGTGTTGTTTTTGGATACCATAGCTGATGGTGGACATCTTGTCTGACAATTGCAGCGGTAAAATAGTATGGCTGGTTCTGCACCCGAAGGATCTCAGTTCGATGCTCGCCAGTATGACGCCAAGATGGAGAACATGTGCGTTGCCTGAATTTCAATACCTCTTAATTGTTATAAACTCGTCATTTAGATGCTATTGTCTTGTTGTGGTTTTATGACTCACATTGGTCTGACAAGTATCTATCAATGTGTGCTAAATCCCAGCTTGAGCGGTGAGGGCGATGATTTTATTTCTACCTGGGAGGAGGTTCACGAGACCTTCGACGTCATGGGTCTTCATGAGAACCTTCTTAGAGGCATTTATGCGTATGGTAAATTATCTAATCCTCACATCTTGCTTAAGCTGCTCTGAAATGTCAGCCCTGAACCGAGAATATTGGCGAGAGTGCTTCTGGCATCCTAGCCGTTCATCATTTTGCAGTTCCTTCAGCTTCCACGTTTCGTAATTTTGTTTGTGGGCTACTCTTCGCTGATTAGCTCATTCCTTGGTAGGTTTCGAGAAGCCCTCCGCTATCCAGCAGCGTGGTATCGTTCCCTTCACGAAGGGTCTAGATGTCATTCAGCAAGCCCAATCCGGGACAGGGAAGACAGCAACGTTCTGCTCAGGTATCTTGCAGCAGTTGGACTACCAGCTTGTTCAATGCCAGGCTTTGGTGTTGGCCCCCACTCGTGAGCTTGCCATGCAGATCGAGAAGGTTATGCGTGCCCTTGGTGACTACCTACAGGTGAGGGTACACGCCTGCGTGGGAGGGACCAGCGTGAGGGAAGATGTCTCGATTTTGCAGGATGGAGTGCAAGTGGTGGTGGGGACTCCCGGACGTGTGTACGATATGTTGCGAAGGAACGCACTTCGCGCTGACAACATCAAGTGCTTTGTGCTGGATGAGGCCGACGAGATGCTTTCCCGAGGGTTCAAGGATCAGGTGTGTCAGCTTGACATTGGTTCTGCGCAGGGTCCGTCATATTTCAAGCATCTTTCTTAGACCGATTCTGTCTTTGAAATCTTCCACTCTGTGACCAGCTGCGTGGGGGTTAATGATGCCTAAATTTTGCGTTATCTTTCCGAATGGTTGAATTTATTCCTCCTTGTGGAGCCAAGATGACTGAGACCTACATGCTTTTTTTGCGGATAGTTTCTGGAAGTTGCGGCATGGAAGTGTCACGGCGAGGTATTAGTCGGCTGAGACGTAGAAGGTTTTGCGACTGGTGGCGATATATGCTTTTTTGAAGGGTTGGATAGAATTATTGAGACGTCCCATTCGAGAGGTCCCGGTTGCTTTGAGCGGTGGCGACGCGTGTTGACTTGGTGTCTCCTCTTGTGGCGCAGATTTATGATATCTTTCAGTTGCTGCCCCAGAAGCTCCAAGTGGGTGTGTTTTCTGCCACCATGCCCCCTGAAGCCCTCGAGATCACGAGGAAGTTCATGAATAAGCCGGTGAAGATCCTGGTGAAGAGAGATGAGCTGACATTGGAGGGTATCAAGCAGTTTTACGTGAATGTTGACAGGGAGGAGTGGAAGTTGGACACTCTGTGCGATCTGTACGAGACTTTGGCCATCACCCAAAGTGTGATTTTCATCAACACGAGGCGTAAGGTCGACTGGTTGACAGACAAGATGCGTGGTAAGCATTTTGATTATCCGAGAGTTCATGTATGGACGCTGTCGACTGGGTGTTGGGTCTCTGGTGAATGGACTCCGTTTTGATGGACGATTTCCTTTCTCATGGTTCTCATTCGATGTTTTTCTGGGTCGTGCAGCTCGCGACCACACTGTGTCTGCCACTCACGGAGACATGGACCAGAACACTCGTGACATTATCATGCGTGAGTTCCGCTCCGGTTCGTCCCGGGTTTTGATCACGACCGACCTTTTGGCCCGCGGCATCGACGTGCAGCAGGTGTCCTTGGTCATCAACTACGACCTGCCAACGCAGCCCGAGAACTACCTACACCGTATCGGTCGCAGTGGTCGGTTTGGACGCAAGGGTGTAGCCATCAATTTCGTGACGAAGGAGGATGAGCGCATGCTTCAGGATATCCAGAGGTTCTACAACACTGTTGTGGAGGAGCTCCCATCAAACGTTGCGGATCTCCTGTAAGCTGTGGAATGCTTGAGTAGAACGAGGGGCTAAGCGCGGTTTTTTCTCAAGGGCCATTTGAGGAAGCGACTTGTGTATAGCCCTTGAACGGCTCCCTTTGTTCGGATCTACCTGAGTCTCACCTGTCGGTTTAACCCATATGCTGTAGTGCTTCGATAGAACTGTCTGCATTCTAGTCTGAAGAGAAGAAAGAGGGCACGCACAGCCTCGAGAGGCTTTGAGTAGCAGATTTAGGGGCAGAGTTCCAAGGGATGTTGTCGAGGTTAAATTCCTTACATTTAGATTGGAGTATTTTTGGTGACTTTTGAGTTCAGCGAATGTTTTGTCTTTTGTGGGAGCCCACGATCCGATCCTGTCAACTTCTTGGTCATTTTGTCCACCTTTTCAAAGTGTTCCACAGTGACCGTGCCACTCGCGGGGGCCATTCTGAGTGTGTTTCCACTGCGCTAGAGCCATCCCTTGGACCTTTCAATGCCAAAATAGAGGCATTTAACGCCGTCCAGTCCCGTCTTGCCTTTTCGGATGGAGATGAGCTAAAATCGAGCTCGGTTGAACATGGGAGTGTCATGATTTATTTTACCCCGAAACCCCGGGCACGTAACCAAGCAGTTGTACGTCAAATTGTGTTTTCTCTTGAAGTTTCCATTTCACCTAACATAGAAGCTTACGACCCATTTCCAACCACTTAAGGAATTGAGTATATCTGCAGGATGGGTGTGGTGAGGGAAAAAATTTACCCTTGTAGTGAAATAGATTGAAGAAGTATTCGGAATTTTTTTTTTTTTCCTAAAACGAAATTACCATGAGTTTTTCGCGTGGAGATTCTGGGAGACCTATTTTTGTTATATAGGTCATTCTATTTTCGACCTGAGGCTAGTTACAAAATTGATGTAAGTGATAATTGTGACTTTCAATGTACACTTCTTGGACATTTCTCTGGCTCCTGTTGGTCATGCTTAAGGTACGCTGCAATAATAATGTAGCAGCCTACATGGTGGAAATGGAGGGATGATTGTGAATTGGGTGCTTACCCTATTGTGTATCATAATTTTAGACTCATAATATTTGGTTTTGATAAAACTAAGTACAAATTAGAAACATATTAAGTCAAACAATCATACCATAAGCATCAAAGTCTAGAAGTAAGTATGTATGTTGGATAAAATCTAGAAGTATGTATATGAAAGTTTTGGTTATTGTGGAAGTTTGAAGAAAAAATAAGTTATGATTCAAAAGAAAATCAATTTCAAAGTTAGTCATGTCTAAAACTCAATTTTGTCCAACAAGATTGGAATTACTTTATTTTTTATCAAATTTTTTTTTTAACTCAAAAAAGAAAAAATTTCCTTGGCATTTTGGTATATATCATTTCAAATTGTTGTATACAAAATTAAAAGAATTTGAAAATTATAAGTTTTAAAATACAAACAGTTTGACAAATATCCAAATAATATTGCTTCTCAAAACTTTTGAATTTCTTTTTGGAATTGAAAGCATAGGGTAGCATTAGCCATTGTAGAAAGAGTATAGGCTGCAATACAAACCATTGTTACATCTTAATGCCCTTACATTTAAAATATTTGTTGAATTGGACAATACACTCAATTTCTATTTTACAACTATATAATGCATTTTCATATAAAATTCAATTTCTTTGTTTAAAGACTACTCCCTTTGTCCCACTAAAAAACTCCAAACCAAGCAAAATTCTTGTCCCACTAAAAAGTTTTGTTTCCTTAATTTTGATTGTTGAATAAATTTTGGCTAGGTTGGGCAACTTTGTAGGGGCAAGTCAAGTGATCAAAGAGCATTTTTCTCTTAGAAATCTTAGCCTTGCTGGTATGAGGCACCTTATACTTGTTATGCTTCCTAAAATAGTAGTATTGACAATGTATTTGGTAACCACTTGGGCACAATGAAGATTTGTTCATGATGTTGTCTAGGTTTCTTTATTGTGAATATTTAGGTTGGGGTACATATTTCTAGAATCCCATTGTTGCTACCAACCTTTTAATCATCAAGAATGGTGAAGCTCGCAACATTTACAAATCATGCTTAAAATTAATACTTTCTGCATGGATTTTGGGTGCCTAGATGACGGCACTTGGCCTAGAACTTCTACATAGATCTAAAAGATAGGTTACTATTTTTTTCATCCCTTGTGCAAAAGCTTTTGGGAGGTTACTAGTAGGACAAAAGAAGTATAATTTATGATGCATATAATTGATCCAAAAATTTCCAAAAATAGATTAAATAAATAGAGTAGGTTGAATTTTGATAGTCAATGGGACTAGTTTTGGATGAAAAGTATCAACTTTCATCCAATTTGAATAAAAAGAGAACTTCATAATGTAAGGATAATTTAAGACTAAACCCGAAAAGTAAAAGTAAAATGGAAATTATAGGTTAAGATGAATTACAAGTAATACTTCATTTGTCTAAAACTTATATTCAAAGGGTTTGATTACAAAAGTGTTGCAATTGTAAAAAGTGCGTTTAATATTCTACAACATCTTGCTAGTTCAAAGTTTGAAGGTAGAAACTTCACTTCAAAGGTCTAGAACTTTGACCTAAAATAGCTTTAAAACCCCTAAATCCTAACTTTTATAATTTTAGTTGAAATTTCTAACATTTTGAACTTTTTATTAAGAAATGCTTGCCATTGTTTAGAAGGCCAATTGGATAACATTTAGACACTCAACCTTTAAGATTTTGAATTTAAAATATAGAACTCAATTGTGCTAATTTTATCTTAGAGGTGAAGCAATAAATAATTCTTCTTCTTTTACTAACACAAATAAGCTCCCATCTTTATGGAGAGAGAGAGAAAGAGGGGGGGGGGGGGGGGGCAATCACTTACTCCTTAAACATTTGAGTCCCTTATGCATATACCCTAAATTAATGTAGTGAACCTCTATATTGTATATCATGTCACAAAAACCACATCAAGGTTTAATTTCAATTTGAATTAAATCTTAAGAATTGCAACCAGATGATTAGCCATGTTTATTTGGAGACAATTATAAAATGTAGACTATAGGGCACTAAAATATGCCACAAAAAAATGTAATGTAGATGGCCAAAAGTAGATGTTTGTTTCTAACTTAACTTCTAAATGCTCGAAAGGACATTTTGTATTCTTTAATTGATTTCAAGGAGCCCTCACAAATGTGAAAAGATTTTTGAATCCATTTCCAATTTAAAGTATCAATTCATATTTCCTCTTTGTAAAGTTTTTTTTAACTTTCCTACATAGGAAAATGACAAGTCTATGGATCATTATATTAGTAGTTTATGTTGACAATTTTTCTCTTTTATTTTGACCTAAAATTTAGCCAATTTAAAAATTTGAGATTCATTCATAAAATGGAGTTTATCAAGTTTAGTTTCTATTCTAATTTGAACTTTTGGGAAATTTCTCAAATTCAAATTTTAATAGCAATTTGAGCTTTAGAGTGATAACCATGGAGTGCTAATTTCTTAGTTTTAGAATATGTAGTCCCAAATTGATTTGCACTACAATGTCTCACATGTTATTATAGACCATTGTAGAAAAATTCAAATTGTTTGAGCTTATTTTTATTTGGTAGGAATTATTTTTCCTCTTTATTTTAAATAGTTTTAAATTTCTGCAATAATTGAAAAGATAGACCCATGACCACAATTTTTTACAAAGATGTAACCACATATCTTCTATAAATCCATAATTATCTTAGATTTTTTTTTAATTATAAAACTAATTTTTTAAAGAAAAGTGAATAAACAACATATCAAATACAATATGTGCTAAAATCTTTTGAAAATTTTTCCATAGTTTTATGTAATAGTACGATATACTATGTGGTAAAAATGTTCATTGTATCTTTCTTTAATTAAAAAATTCGTAGATTATGGTTAATTAATGGCCAAAGTTCCAATTGCAATCAACTTTCAATTAGAAGAATTTTTCAAATTTTCAAGTTGGAAATAGAACTTGCCATCCATTATGTAATTTCATATTACTAATTGAAGCTAAATTAAAAAAAGATCACTTTTATTGTTCAAATTCACAACAAGAAGTTTGAGATTGCCGAAATACCCTACACGATGATCCATGGATTGAGCATCTTATGCTGTAAAACACTCCAAATATTCCACAACGAGGGGATATCCAATTCCATTCCCAAAGTGAATGCATTCAGCACCTCCGTCCACCCCACAACTTGGATGAAAAGTTGTTGTTTTCCATCCTATGAGCCTCCCCCAAATCATCCCGAGGATCCCAAACATCCTCTCGGGCGTGGGCTTTTGGGAGTTAATGTAATAATTATCATTCTCTGCGAGAGTGCGCTACTTCCTACGCTTCATTAATTCCAAGTCTAGCGTGCCATCAATCCGAGACGGAGTGAGTGGCGACTGTTCCCTCGGTCCTTCACTTCACTTAATTGAGTTACTAGTAACTTCTTATTACAGTAACGTACTTCTTTGTGGTGAACGACTGACGGAAGTCTTCGGAGTCAGTGAGTGCGGCCCAACTGAAGTGAAGTGAAGCCACTGCAGTTCGAGTGCTGCCCGGAATGAAAAGGAATGCCAGACAGGTGCCGGTCGGCGAGATCGTGTGCAGGGACTGACGCCCATCCAACTGCGGCACTTGACAGGGAAACAGAAGTGCTTCCCCTGCCCTCCATGGCTCCGTCCCGGCCCGGCTCGGCTTCATTATTATCGAGTTCAGGTAAGAGCATCCCCACTCCAGCTTCCCTATCTGTATCCCTATACATCTTTTTCCATCCGTGTTGCTTGCAGTAGGGAACCCCACTCGCACTGGGCATTCCCTAAAATTCCCACTTTCTGTATAATATTAACCTCGAAGTTACTGATCACTCTGGAGTGGGGATGCTCTCTCTCGACATGGCTGGTGGGACTGAGCTGTCAGGGTAAAAGGATGCCAATTTTTTCTATTTTCAGAATACAGGTTACCAGTACCCTCTTCCCCAAACGCGAGCCAGTTTACAGGATTGGGACCCCTCTCCCCAAAATTTTACGGATACAGCACTCCAGTGGGGGGGGTCCCTTCCCTATCCGGATGAAATACATCCGGATAGGGATACAGCAGCCCCCGAGTGGGGATGCTCTAAGGTAGTCTAGGCGATATGGTATGATGTTGTATCCCTTTTTCCCAAGTCTGCGGTCCCAGCCAGCCAGCTCCCAACGAGGCTCTCGTTTCCAGCCTTGCTTGGCTTCTTCCAGTCCGCGGCTTTCCTTTCTTTCGTTCTTCTGTCATCCCTCGTTCTGCCTTGTGTCCTTTTGACCCGCGCTGTCTTGCGCTTTTCCGAGATGTCACGGGACTTCGCCCAATCGTCCATTTGTGCGCCCAGAGAACGCTCCTTTCCTTGCACACGTCCTGCCCCGAGGTTTTGGATCACGTGGATCAGGAGCACACCAATATTTCCTGGCCAGTTGGGTTCGCTCGCAGCAAAGGAATCAACAAACTAGAGTAGAATATCAAAGGAGGGGATATGTTAAGAAATAAGAACGGAGCAGAAAGGGAACTGACGGACTGACGGGCTGCCGTCGTCTGGTAAGTTACAGGCGGGGATACCGTACCGTGGTGGTCATCATTGGGATGACAGCCGGCCGGAAGCTCTATTCCGTCACGGAAGTTCTTTACTCGCGGCCAACCGCCCGTATTCTGGGGAGTCCAGTGACGTGCCGTTGACTGGAGATCATGTACTCCGTAATTAGTCGAGCTAACCCTGAAGTTAAGGATGGAAGATTCCAGATTTCGAGGGTTCAGCATCTCAGGGGATATTCTTGTTTGGGGGATTTAGGGGGATGACATATTATTAGGAACCCCAAAAGTCCCGAGGCCTTTGGATCACCAAAATGGCCATTTGTATGATAAAGGGTAAAAGGAAATCAAAAGTTGTTTATCCTACAAATGGAATTGTAGGATCAATTGTATTAGAGTAGCATAAAAATGTATGGATGTAATTTCAAAAACATTGAAAGTGTAGATTGCAAGGTATGTGTGTTTAGAGTAAAGAAAATGGGTTTGTTTGCACCTTACATGACTAAATTGTAAGACTTTGATTCTTCTTGACTTAAAATTGTTGTACTACATATTTTGGAAATAAATCTTTTTTATATTGAAGAATTGAATTGAAAACCTAGGAATTCTATTTTTTTTTAAATAAATTTGATCTTAATTTTTGAAGAAATTATTATGTAGGAGTAGGTACAAGAAAGAAGGAAATAAAAAATTGTTAATAACTCAAAGGTAGAAATTGAAACAAACTAATCCAAATCGTGAGATTATTCTAGACAACAAATTGAACCTTGTGATTCTTTTTCTTTTTTTAAATTGTGAAAATTAACTTTGTAAACAAATATAATACATTCTTTTCTCAAGAAGATACCATGCATGCCTATAATATAAGAAGTTCCATAATTTTGACAATATTAATCCAAATGAAATGAATACAAGCTTCCTAAGTTAGAAAATGTAAATCTAAAAGAAACAAATCTTTATAAGAAAATTGTTTCAACTATTTGTGTTGTTTTTTCGTTGCCTAGGCTTGAGCCTTTTGAACTTAAGGTGGTATAACTTTTGTTCATGGATACCAATTGAAATAAAAGTATTTAATTCCAAAAAGATAATATATTTTTCTAAATTAACAAAATGTTTCAAAAATATGCCAAAAATTGAGATCACGGTAACTTGCCTAAACCTTTGAGTGTTCCTTGAAGGGACACTTGGAACTTTACGAGATACAATTAGAGGGAAAGGATTACCTTCAAAGTTAGATGATTTTAGGAAAGGATGTTTTTATATTTTGATTCTATATTATATTCTTATATTATATTGCCTTCCAAGTAGAGTTTATTTTTAAAGCTATTTTTTAAATTGAAAAGATGACAATTTACAAGAACACCATCACTTTCTTTCCTTTTCAAACATGACATAGGAAATAAAAACTATCACATCAATGGAAATCAAGGAAGTGATATCAAAGTTACTTATACATCTAATTGGCACTACAAGTGATAGGGGTGTTTTAAGTGAGCTATTATGTATAGTCCTAGTCATAAGATTATAAGTAATGACCTTTAAGGAGTTTTAGCAAAATTTTATTAGAATGAGGGGATATCCAATTCCGTTCCCAAAGGTAATTGCATCCAATACTTCCGTCCAACCCACAATTTGGATGAAAAGTTGTTGTATTCCATCCTATCAACCTCTTCCAAATTATCCTTGGAATGACAATAAAGAATGATATTATCAAGATGATCTATAATATTGATGGAATTAGTGATTTGATACAACTTCTCATGATTTAATTAGTTTGCTTTGCTTTAATCTACTTCGATTGTTATTTCCAATTTGATTAAATATATTATGTAATACATATTATTATTATTGAGCTATATTTATAACAAGCCCAAGATAATTTAAGACTTGACAAAAGGAATAAACACAAATTCATTTGATTTAAAGGTATAGATATGATCTGCGGATCATAATTTATAGCTATCTTTTAAGAGTTGTCATTAAATTATTATTCTAAGTTGCATTTTTCAGTACATCTTTGTAATTATGAAAATTTAGACTATCCTATGGTCCTCAAGGAGGTTAGATTGAAACTACTTAGGCAAAGTTGGGACCAATACATGCTACCTAGTGCCAAGATAACCAGAAAGATAACTTTGACTATCCCTTTACTGTTTGAATCCTTTTTTAATAACTTAGATTTTTGTAAATATTTGTTTTTGTCTTTATTTGAGTAAATTATTTATTTCCATCAATTACATCAAATTGATCACAAAGAAAGACTTATGACTTAATTAAGACTTTGAGAAGGTATTTGAACAAACAAAAACATTAGTTTTAAACACTCTATTCCATGGCCGATTGGGTTTATAAGTACATACCGTGGCCAATTGCCTGATGACCTGGTCCTTTTTAATTTATTTCCTGATTTGAAGCTCACAGACTCTGGGTAACTTAAGTTATTGGCAAAAATTAATTGCAGCGCCTGTCTGTCCATCTTTGCAGTGTCTGGTTGCTGGACTCTCAGCCAAGGAATTGAACGAGAGCAAGGCTGAGATTTATTTTATTTTTAAACAGAGTAACAGTTTCCATTGATAGGGGTGAGTTTTGTTTTTAAACTCATCCTGACTCACGAGTTCCCAATGTTAATGAAAATTGGATGGATGGAGAATTAAACTTCTATGAAGAATGAGGAGGTATGGAGTCAAAAGAGGAGCCTTTCTTCATGAAGAAGGTGTCACATTCCTTTTGAGAATGGAGAATGGAGAGAAATGGAGGATGAAATCACTTCTTCACAATCTTATTCTTCACTTCTAGCATAGAAGAATGAAACTTCTCAATCTTCCAAGAATGAGCCTTTGAGTTTGCGATTCAAAGAGAGAAGGTCACGTTTCCATTCTCTAAAGATTGAGAATAGAGAGAAGAATGACAACCCCTAATGTGATTGATAAAAAATGAAGGCAACATAATTCCAATTTCATAATAAGGTTCAAATATGCATTATGGCCCCAAACCCAATTCAGACGTGAAATCTTCATCCAATCTAGCTTTTTGTATCCTAATGTAGTATAAATTGCACTCAATGTGGAAATGGGATTGGAAAATCACCATTTAACCCCTCAAGAATCAAGGGATAGTCCAAAATTAGCATAATTGTAAAGATGTATTATAAAATGCAACTTAGAACAATAATTTAGTGATGCTCTCTCAAGCAATATTTGTAAAATGTGTTTTATAAGTCATATCCATACAGTTAAGTGAACCAATATACAAACTACTATTGTCACATGATTTTTTTCACTTTAATTTCTAAATGTTAAGTTCCAATCATAATGATTTTTGAAAATATTTCCTTTTCTTTTATTCAAGTTGTTTTTGAAGGGTCACTTTTTGTAATCAAAAGATTATATTTTAAGACCAAACCTACCATGATCCTTCGAATTATAGAATGTTTGCAAAGCAACGTCTCTCAAATTTATATTGTACAAATGTTAAAAGAATTAACACAAGAATCTAAAAAAAATTGATGGATGAAAAAAATGCATTGTAGTGTTGTATGCATTTGTGTTTATATGTTGTTTGAAATTTGAACACCTAGTTCTTAAGAGATTTATTAATTCAATGAATACCGCCATGTGGATTCTACATATGAAAAAAAGATTTTATATATTATTCCACAATCTCAATGGACACTTTGGAATTACCAATGGAACCACATAGGGAGTTAAAAGAGTCACAATAGCATTAAAAAAGACAAGCAAAGTTTTCCTCTAAAAAAACAAAATGGAAAGCTACACAATTTTTCTTTGACTACCTTTAATGTCTCTTTCTTTTTTAAAAATCTGTTAGCTAAAACAACTGTGAAATATTCCACGACTTGCTATTATTTTGCAAAACTAAATTACAAATCTAGTAATTGTAATTATACATAGCAACCAAATTCTACAATAAATTTCTATCTTTGAACTCTTTCAATCATATATATATATATATGAAATATCAAACTTAGTGGAAAAAATGAATATTAAATACTAAACAAAGTGACCTTCTATCCTTCTACCATAAACAAGAATTTGAAGTAGAGATGCACACGCCTCATCTTTGTAACACAAGGGATGAAGTTTCCAATATTAGAATTTTATTTCTAAGAAGACCTACCTATATGTACAAAACTCTCAAAAGGGAGCTAATAAAATCAACATTTGTTTATTATAAAATAAGCACAATCTTCAAAATGACTTACTTGAGTTGTACAATGGGTGACTTGAGAGTTGTAATCAAGCTCTACATGTTTTTTTTGAGTTAGATATGTAATCTTATTAAAATTTTCTCCACATAGCCTTATCCCTCATTATCAATCAATTTGAATTCTACATGATCTATTTTGCATGAGCAACTTGTACTTTTTTCAAGACTTTTCACCTATAAAAATAATGATTGATTTTTTTTTCTATTTCCTATTTAAATTAATCATTTTTTTAATGAAGAAGTTACATTCTTTTCTAAATGTACTATAATTCTATTAAATATAGGTTATACTATTAGAATATGATTGAAATTATTTTCTAAAACATTTCAAATGCATACCTAAGATACCATTCATTTTTGGTCTTGAATTTAAATCATAATTCCTCTTTGACTTTTTGTCACTAACTTTTTTTATAAAAGTCTATGAGGGTTCCTTTTTCTAGAAACCTATAATTTTTCCACATGATCTCAACATCAGCTTTAGATATATTTGTTTCTCTTAATTTTTTCTTCATACTTGTATATTTTGCCTTAATAAAAGCTATTTCAAATTTTTAACCACCAAAACTCAAGGTTCTGCTTTAAAATGCTACATTATTTTGTGTGCAAATAAGACCACACTACAATTCACTCTAAATTCACAAGTGACAATATTTATCTACTTTTTGACTTGTAAATTGCTATTTTTTGGTTATAATTGTTGTAGTTGGTCACCTAAAGAGAATATTATTGATTTTACTAACTCAAACTTATTGATTCAAATGAAGCTATTAAGATATCCTATGTTCAATATAATACTATATTAGAGATATACATGATTTAGAATTATGTGTATTTTGAATGAGGCAGTACAACATTAAAATGATAACTTGAATTATAAATTTGACATTTCTTTTTTGAGTTTTTGGATGACACTATTTTATAATTTTTGTGTATCAAAATGCTTGTTAAAATTTTATTCTATGAAAAAAATTAGATGTCTGGATGTCTAAAATTTTTGGTAGTCTAAGGTGGCCTTATTAAACCTCTTCATTGTCAAATACAAACCTATAATTTCATTTCAATTGTTAACTAGAAGACCAAGAAATCACAAAATATTATAGTTTTCAAATTTTGCATATAGATTGATAGGTCAATTTGCTTTCTAAATAAAAGTAGTTAATTCAATAAATACAAAGCCAATCTAAATGTAGCTACCCAACATAGCTACCCATTTTAATAAGACATACTTCTTTAACTTTCAAATGATGGATTGGTAACTATGGAAATCATCCTTTTTGGTACCATGTGAATCATATATGTACTTTAAAAAAAACAAAAGCACTCGTAGGGGTTCAAACTATTGTGCAGGAATTGTCTTTTGAGTACAATATTCCAAAGATGAATGATTGCACTTTTGTTCTACATAGTAGGTTTTCCTATCATTAATTGGCCAAAAAACAACCATAGCGTCTTCTATAAGTCAAAGTTTGAAGATTCCATTGGAATTTAAATGGTGCAAATGTATCTATAAAATTCCATACACCATATTTGAACATTAGTGTAGAAGATTGTTAGATTAACAACAAACTAGATGGAGCTAAATAGCTTAGTCACATTGAAAATCTTCAAGTCTTGAAATTGCTTTTGCAAGGAATAAAGCACCTTGGTCACAAAAGTTTGTGTAATTATTTTGTACCCATAAGGCTAATATCTACAACAAACTCAAATATATGGATGAATGGTGTTAAATAATACTCTTAATTGTTTGCTCAAGTAATTATTGTCACATACATTACCCTTTTATAGACTCATAGAAATTCCAACTTGTCACTTCATAGCTTTATAGAAGGCTCCAACTACCCTTTTATAGATTGATAGAAGTTTTCCATGGCTTTATTCTTTGTAGGTTGTAGAAGTTGTAAAAGCTTTCCAACTTGCCCTTTCCGAGATTCATAGGTAAAATTTTGTAGCTTTACTTTTAGGCCTCTATTGATGGTATAAAAGAATGGCAAGACGAAGGGCTCTTTAGTCCTGCCAACATTGGTCTTGAAACATTCCTTTGTAACTTATTCTTTCAATAATTGAAGTTTTTTTTCTAGTCTTAAAGTCTTTCTTGCTTTTTGAAGTCATTTGTAGGTCTCATATTTTTCAATTTGCATCCTTGATAATTATGGGGCTTTTCAACAACATAACCTTCAATAATCAATGTGCAATGTCTACTACTTTATACACAATACAAAATGACTATAAAAGAATAAAATATTTAGTTGATGGTTGTTTTGAGTCTATAAAAAAATTACTGATGCTTTTATATGAAACTTGAAGATTTTCTTAAGTCTTGATTTAAGAAATTCACATTTAATGAACATACTTTTTTCACTTTTGAAAATTCACATAAAGAGTTTTAAAAAAAAATTTACCTTTGAAAATTTGTGGTTTAAAGTTGTTCAAACTCCCTTGTTTAATTGCAATTTCTCTCATATCAATGTATAGTAGCTTAAATGAACAATTTCATCTAAAAAAGTTTTACTTTAATAATTTAGTATCCATAAGGAACTTATATCCTAATACAACGCAAAAGAAATTGGGCATTTAATTTTTTTTTCAAATGAGTACAAGCAAGTTTAATCCCTCCATGGTAGAAAAATCAAGTTACAAACAATTAAAATATTGACTACGAACTCCAATAATAATAAGTAAAGCCACCCTTTGAAGCCTAGCTCTTAGATAGAAAAAGTGGAAAAATATGACAAAGATGGATGAATATGATAGAGTGAATGAATATTGTGAAGAACCAAGCAACAAGATTACAAGTTAGAACCATTTGTATCCCTTTAACCCTTAAAAGATGAGACTTATCACCAAGGTATTTTGTCCAAAATGATTTTTTTGAACCAATAGGTGCTATCTTTATTTCCATAGTTATTTGAAAGTCATCCATTGACCATTTTGGGCAGGTGGAGTGTTATAAATTAAGAAATTCACCTTTTTCTCGTTCTCAATTAGTTTGAGTCCATTAGAGTTTTGAGATAATCTTAAAACTATATGCTTTGAATTTTCTAAGAAAATTTGAAGTGAAAGGTACTACCCTTATGTCCCTACTCCTTAGATATGTACTTAATTTGTTCTTCACAGAGTAGGATTCCTAACGACATGAATTCATCAACATCTTATCCCCCCCGAGTGAACTTCACTATAAACAAGTTTTTGGATTAAAAGATAGAACAATTAGGGCCGGTTTAGACTACGGTCAAGAAGTGCACCAGTCAAGAAGTGCACCGGTCAAGAATTCTAGGAAAATGGAGCAATATGATTGGAGCAAATCTTGTTCTTGACCGGAGTGGGTTTACACTCGGCCAACTCTTGTCCGGTGGAGAACTTGAAGTATGGATGAAAAAATGACATGGCATCCTAGGTGGCAACACTTTTTGTAAGAGTTCTTGACCGGAGGCCAAGTTTCTTGTCCGGCCTCAACCCCCCGGACAAGAAACTGGGCTTCTGGTCAAGAGCTACTTTCAATAAAATATTGTTTTTTCCGTACGAATCGCAATGCCGTTGCAACTCTCCTCTTGTTACAAATTCAAGTATTTCAAACAAATCCTCTCACTCGATCAACTTAGCTCTTCACAAATCCTCAAGTCTCCAAAGTGATCTTGGTGAGTTCAAAAACTTGTGCACATTCCTAGTTAGTTTGGTGTTTGAAAGAAATTAGGTGTTTTGAACAACTGCCAACTTCGGCGTCTTGTATCTTAGTCATGCAAGGTCCAAATGTTATGAAACTTGTGTTGAAAGTTACGAAATTTTGTTTAGTTTTAATTTTATAAATTTCATAGACATTGAGCAAAAACCGAGTGACCGATTGGTGTTTGAGTACAAAGAGGTTTAGTGAGAGGGGAGGTGAAAGTAACCTTAGGGTCTGTCAACTTCGGCGTCTTGTATCTTGGTCATGCAAAGTCCAAATTCTATGAGACTTGTGTTGAAAGTTGCAAAATTTTGTCTAGTGTTTGTGGTATAAATTTCATAGACATTGAAAAAAAATAGAGTGACTGATTGGTGTTTGAGTACAAAGAGGTTTAGTGAGAGGGGAGGTGAAAGTAACCTTAGGGTCTTGTACTCAAACACCAATCAGTCACTCGATTTTTGCTCAATGTCTATGAAATATATACCACAAAAAATAAACAAAATTTCGTAACTTTCAACACAAGTCTCATAACATTTGGACCTTGCATGACTAAGATAAAAGACGCCGAAGTTGACAGACCCTAAGGTTACTTTCACCTCCCCTCTCACTAAACCTCTTTATACTCAAACACCAATCAGTCACTCGATTTTTGCTCATTGTCTATGAAATTTATACCACAAACACTAGACAAAATTTTGCAACTTTCAACACAAGTCTCATAACATTTGGACCTTGCATGACCAAGATACAAGACGCCAAAGTTGACAGACCCTAAGGTTATCTTGACCTCCCCTTCCACTAAATCTCCTTGTACCCAAATATAAACGAATCATTCAAATTTCACTCCCTATTAATAAATTTTGAAACAAAAAAGCAAGATATGAATATGCACCTTTTCCAATAAATTTTGTTGAAATTAAACCTTGTAAGGACATAAAAAACATCAAAGTTTATCCTAATTCAACAATGCCCATTTATTTAAAAAAAATTCAATTGACTATTATCAATGCATACAAATTTAGAGATTCACCAAAACCACTTGAAAAAAATAAGAAGTCATACAAAATAGCACACAACAAGAAAAAACTCACCCAAAAGTATAAATTGTTTCAAGAAGAATTTAGAGAACATTGGAGTTTCTTGACCGCCTTCAATTTTCTTGGAGGTGAAGTTCACCGGTGGATTTCAATTAATGAAGTTGGCCAAAAGAGTTCTCCGGATGGTGTTTAGACTACAACCGGTCAAGACTTCTTCACATGTTATTTTATCATTTTTTCATCTTGTCCAACATTCCACCGGTTGCTTCAAATAGTCATGTCTTGGCCAAGACTTCTTGACCGACTGGTGCACTTCTTGACCGTAGTCTAAACCAGCCCTTATTATCCTTTTAAATGCGAATGTTGCTCTCTTAATTCCCTACACCATTCCCACGACACTCCATAAGTGTCCACCTAAGGTTGGTATTGTGAAATAATGAATGAACCTATTGCCATGTGTAGAAGTTGGATGGTGGTGTTCATTGCATTCATGTAATGCTGACTTTTCAACCTACTTGGAACTCCAATTTCACAGTTCGTGCTTGTAAGTAGAACCTGGATATACTTAATTCACTCGGTTCCCAAGTGCGTTCCCAAGTGAGTGTAAATGACCATGGAAAGTAAGCGCCCGTCACGCCCGTCACGCCCGGCTCACTGGCTGGCTGCCCCGGCCGTCAGACGGGGAAAGACGGGATGGACTCCGGGCAGGGCAGGTGATCATCACCCGAATCACACTACTGTACAGTCCTCCACTGTACTGCCACGGCACTTGGTGGTTTCCTTCATTCTCTCGTCTCCGCTCCTCTTCTCTCCTCTCATTCAACCCCTGTTCTCGCTCCGACCATTGCCCTTGCCATTGCCCTTGCCATCGCCATCGCCCCGAGCTTCCCCTTCATACTCCGCTTCGCTTCCCTTGTCTTTCCTTCCCATCTAGTCCTCCGTTTCGCTTGCTCCTTCTCTGTCTGTCTCCGTTCCTTCTCTCGTTTCTTCCCCTAAACCCCCTTCTTCCGCTTCTCCTCCCCTTCCCGTTCCCACCTCCTAACTTACCGCCCCCGCCGTGGCCCTTCTTTGGTCTAGCGTTGCCCGGCCTTCCCTTCGTCGTTTCTTTCTCGTGCTTTCTTGCGGTGGATTCGGCCTACTTTTCTTGGTTGGTGGTCACCCAGTCGGGCGAGGGATCGCTCTTGTGGACACTCGATTCACGCGCCGCGCCTTGTCGAGAAGGCAAGGCGAGTCGCTGGATGTTCGTTGGGACTGTCGTCTGGCAGGGATCGGACGTGTGGCGATGTTTCGCTCCGTCTAATCCGACCGGGAGCGTGCCTTCTGGAACGTGGCCACGGCGTCGGTGGGCTGGTGGTATCGTGCAGATCTGGACAAGGACATATGAAGGTGCTCACCAGGAGCTCAGATTGGGAGAAGGATAGGGCGATGGATATCGACCACCCTCTGTACCGGGCTCTTTCGAGCGGGCGCAAGCGTGTAAATGGTGAGGTTCTTTCTTTTCCGCCGCTTTGAGTTTGATCATACCAGATTCTAAGACATCCGTCGTATTCTCCCTTGATTCGATCGTCGGCGTTGTTTTCATTTGACATCACTGCTTGACTCAGCATCCGCTATGAAAGCACGAGGAAACTAATCCTGATTGTAATCTTCTATTGAATCTTAGCGCTTATGCTTAGCTTATTCTCTAGTTAGAACGGGCAAGGACATTATGAAGGAATTTGTAGCGAGGGGATTTTCTTCGAGTCATTCGATTAATCTGGATCACGCAAGTGGTTGATAATTGGTCCGGCATGCCTAAAGAACGGCCCAATTCCACTCTAAATCAATATTATCGAATCCGCATGTATCTGGTTTTCCACACGTATTGACAGGACCGTGGACTGCGATGAATATGACTTTCATCTCCGACAACGACAGTGGTGTACTAATTTTCAATTATGTCTCGACCGCAACCAATTGGTCAGACCCGTAGTTGCACCGATTTAAACTTGCCCGTTAAAAATAATAATTATTTCCGCGTTTGGCTACCGGTATTAGTTGCAAGCATTTACACCAGCTAGACATACCATTCGGCTTGTTTGAATTTGACCCAGTGAAATTTAATCTTGTTTTGCACGGCAGATACTTATCTCTACTATAAATAGATATATAGCAGGACACATGCAGGTCCGAAAACTTTGCGTCGTCAATTGTAGAATGTTTTCGTTCCCGTATCCATTAAATCTATCGGATCACGTGTGCAGATAATTGACCGAGCTTTAAGCAAGAGTATGCTTGACATGAATGTATTTGTGCTCTCAGCTTAATATGTAGTGCATATATCTTAAGACTCAGCCTACGCAATTTGTACTCACGCGAAAGTGAATACTTCTGGAATCGGAAATGGATATTGTTCGTATTTTCTTAAGAATCTGGTCACTCTTTTGGCTCTCACGCTACGCTGTTAGTCCATACAGTCTAATGACCATGGACAGCCTTCACTGAAACGGCCAACGAAGCTCTGCATGTGATGTTATTGCCCTTCACTGTTGAAGTGGTGTCACTCATTGAAATCGGTAATGGTACCCGGATGCAGGCGAAATGGACGACTACCGGAGAAGTGATGAGATAGCAGTTCGGACACCTCCGACTTATTCACGAACGCCTGTTCATCTACGTCTTTCAATGAGTCGGAGGGATACCTCGCCTTACGACGCTGAATACGACGATGCTGAATACGACGATGCAGAGCCTCAAGATGACGTCCGAAAGTATTTGTCGAGATCTACCAGTAGGAAGGACAGGTCCTCCTATGAGCACGAGGAGCCTCAGGACGACGTGAGGAGATATTTATCTAGATCAAGCAGCAGAAAGACAAGGTCAATGCCTGAGCCGGAGTACGAGTATTACGAAGATGAACCTAGGAGAGCTTTCACTCGGCTCCCAAGTAAAAGGGATAGACCTGTGTTTGATCTTAAAGAGGATGGAACAAGGAGGCAACTGTCCAGATCCTCAAGCCGCAAGGTAAGGCCAGAATATGAACCGGAGGAAGAGTATCCCACCGACCTGCTTGAGTATGATGCAGATGTCATCGAAAATGGTATGGAAGATTCACAACTATCTGAGCGGAGGAAAGCAATGTTCGAGCCACTTGGCCCATCGTATCGTGGACCTCGTGATGGCTCTCCCGACAGTTCTCTGCCTCCGCCTGATTTTGATATTTCGGCTTATCCCCAAGGGTGGGTTGTTGGGAAAAAGAGGAAGCTGGTGAATGTCGATGTCGTTGAAAGCATGCGTCGTATTGCTGTTCACGAGATGAACCGAAAGGTAAAACATTTTCAAATATGAAATAAGGCCATTTCCTGAATGTGCGTATTGCACCAATTCACTATTGACATATGGCAAATTTGAGAAGGAGCTGATGGTACTATTGCACTCTTGCTCTGTCAGTATTAGTCCAGTTTGTGTCTTTACTCTTTTCTATGTGATCATTATTTTACTGAAGTGTTTCTGATCAGCCTCTGCGATGTGTTTCCATGTAGGATCGGGAGATCGGTGGCTTGAATGAGCAACTTGAAGAAGATTCGAAGACTATGGAGCATCTCCAAATCCAGTTACAACAGGAAAGGACCAAGCGGATGCATGTAAGTTGCTTTTGTTCTTTTCTCTTGAGAATAACTCTTTTATCAATGAACCCTGCTGAATGTTCACTGTCTAGGATACTTGATGCATATCCTGCTTAGTGGTGTAGTGGTTTACCTATTCTGATTATGAGTCCGGAGTTTTCGTAATACTAGGTTGCGTTTTTTCCTCGAAACCCGAGTGAAGCACTTTCTTGCACTTATGTGCATTAGTTGAAGGAACCTGAAAATGGGTCATGGTATTGAGGATTAGTTTCTTCGGATTGGTTTGTAGGATGGGAGTATATTTTAGATAGTATCACTGAGTGCTAAGATGAAACCCTGTGCCTAAAATGATTTACTTTGTGAAATGATTTTACTAAAGATTTTTATTCTTTTTAGTACCAGTGTAGGGTGATGGCCATTAGAATTTCATGCTCTTAGAGTAATCAACAATTTTCGAGGGTAGTTTAGTGCAGTATACGTCACTGATTGATAAGAGCAATGAATTGTGGAATATTTTGCAGATTGAAAGAGAAAACAATATGCTACAGTCACAGATTAATATGCTCATGACAATGATCAACGATGCGCCAGAGGTCGAGGATGATGAAGAAATGTAGCCCTATTAGGTTCCCTTCAATCGGTGTGTATGTACTGCAGTTATGCCCTTTCATGTCACAGAAAATTAAAAAATATCCTACAATTGTGTGTTGTAGATGTATATGTCAATCGAAGTGGTGCTGGTGAAGGCAGTGTACCAGTCTGTGCATCTGCCGAGTTGTAGACAAATTTTTCGATTTTTCATTGATACTTCATATTTAGTCTCAGATGCGTTCAGAGTTGCAGGAAGAACATGAACCTTCAATTTCGAGAGGGAATTCCTGTCGTAGTCCTTTATTGCTCAATAGGAGGTGAACTTGGATAGATGGTCTGCTCTGCATCTCCAGATCCTACCTAGAGTGCCAAGCGCTAAGGTATGTTTTGGATCCTACTAAGGGGGCTTCACATAGCCCTGTTACTATGATGCTCATCATGAAAGAATTTTGATGTTTTGTTATTTGTGCTGCTTGTGGGGGCCTGAGAGGTCTGCAGGAATAATATGCGTCAGAAGTTCAAAGAGCTCCTATATCGTGTTTTTTGTCTTGGTAGTATTACATCTGGGTAAGGAGCTGGTAAAGTTATTCCCAAGTCCTGGATTCCACACTTGGTGTGGGGTTGTGGTTTTGTCGAGAGAAAGGGTTTGGGGATAAAATATAATGGTGATGAGCTCAACGCATCCTTTTTGTAAGAGGGTGCTAATGATAGCCAAACCAATTGTCCTCATATTTTTCTAGTTCCAAACGTACTGCTGGGCGAGGAGCCATAATTTTCGGTTTCGGTTGGATGAGATATTGCTGAGCATTCGGAGTGGTGATGATGTGCCAGCGAGGTCCGAATTTTTTGGCGGCAAATTGTGTCTGAGCTTTGGGGCATTTCAACAACGATGTTTGAACATCGTATGCAGTAGTTATCCGAGCTCAAAGTTCAGTTGATAGATTTCCAAATGTGTGCCCTACCTTGTGTTGGAACATTTTGCCAACAAATTTGTGCAGCCCTTGTATTGAACATTTTCCAAAATCTATTCATCATCTAAATTTGTTGGGGACTCACTTGAAGATCTGTGGTTGTAAGATACTTGTGCACAATTGCAACTCATTGTGGCCTAGTTTCTAGTGAAAATCAACTCTTTTAGATTCTTTCTTGCTTGAAATTTATAATGTTTATTCATGAAAGCATAGGTTAACTTTGGGAACATCTATTTTCAAAACCCCTAAAAATTTACTATTTGTTTATGTGGGGTGCAAAAAACTCATGTAGAGAGAAATTTGGATCCATTCATGATTCCAAATGAGTCTCCAACAAAAAAAACTTAATAGTGTATCAATTGGGCCTTTGTTCAAATCTTTCTTTGAATATATTTTAGTGCAATTATCTCAATGCTTTTTCCTTTAGTTAAGCCCTAAAGGACCAAGGCTTTTTTTTTTGCCAAAAAACACTCAAAATTGCCATTTCTATGGCAAAAGGTGAAAAAAATTTCAAATTAATTTTTTTTCCACATCTAACCGTGGGATCTTTCACCTAAATATTATGAAAATGTGTGAAAAAAATTTCTAATTTTTTGACCATATAGATTGCACGATATCTGCATTTAAATAATTTTTTCAATACATTGCGGGACTAAATTTTTTAACTTTGAACATTTTTAACTTTAATTTTTTGCACTACAACTTTTGAGCTTTAAATATTTATGGTATAAATTTGAATTGAGAGTTTAGAAAAAATTCAAAAAATTCAAAAAACTTAATTTTTATTCTTTAAAAAATTGTTATGTAGAAGTAGGTATGAGATAGAAGGAAAATCAAAATTATTAATATCTTTAAAATGAAATTAAAATGTGCTACTCCCAATGGTGAGATTGTTCTAACAAGAAAGATTGACCATGTGAAACTTTTTTATTTTTTAAATTATAAAAATTGCATTTAGAAATGAATCTTGTAAGTTATTTTTTCAAAAAAATGCTCTAATTGCTCAAAAAACAAGATTGTCCATAATTTTCTCAAAAAAAATCCAAATAGAATGAACCAAGGCTTCACATGTACACCAAAATATAATCTATGAAGAAAAAATTTAAGAAAATTTTAAATTTAAATTTTTGAATTTTTTTTTGCTGCCTTCATCTCCTATTTTGAGCTTATTTGGGTATAACTTTTGTTCCTGGGCGTTGATTGAAAAAAAATTATGTTCCCATGAAACTAATCAATTTTTCTATTTTCAAAAAAATTTCAAAAAATAAGGAAAAAATTTCAGCCATTAGGTACTTGTCCAAAATCTCATATGTCCCCCAAAGGGACAATAGTCTTTTAGGGGTTAAGTCTGGCCTTAAGAGTCTAGGGGAATGTCAATGTAGATTTTGAATGGTTTTAATAAAATAGATTATGATATAAGGAGAATTTAGACATCAAATCTTCATTTTTGCAAGTTTTCATTTTTTCTCATTTTTACATAAATTCATTTAGAACTTTGTACAATAATATGAATTACTAAGTGACTATGTTGATTGCATTGTTGAAAAATAAACAAAAAATGCTTTCTCAACATATTTGGATGTATCTCATCTATTTCTTGTAGCTTCAACACAAAGCTATTGAGAACAATTATAATTTAGATAGTGGATGTTGGCTAATAGGAGTTCATTGTGAATTACAAATTAAAATTACTTTTGTGCTTGTAGAAAAATACATATTCCACCCATTAGATAGCTATGAAAAGACTTCAAACTTCCACATATTCCATTTATTACAAAGCTATGAGAAGATTTTGAATTTCCATAGTCAACCATAGAAAATACTCTAAATAACATCAACAATCTGGTTATAAAATAATCAATTGAAATTCTCCCTTCAAAAAAACAACTTATAATTGATTTCTTTAAGTTTTGATTTGCATATAATTAGAACTTGAAATTATTATTATTAGAGGCACAAGCAATCTTTCATTGAATAGTCAAAATGAAAGTCAAATTTAAATGTCCATTAGGCCATCAAAATAAAACCCTTTAAAAATCAAACTAAAATACAAAAATGAAGTGTTTCCTACAATATTAATTTCACGTTTTAATTGTATGTGACTCAAGATTGAGAAATAAATTTGGAGGACCAATATACCACTTATATTGAAGATGCTCTTAGTAGAAAGATTGCATAATGGATTATGGCTATCTATTTATTAGCACATGGATCCAATTGCTTTGCTCCAAACATCACCATATAAGTGCAACATGAGTGCCCAATGAATAAAAAAGAATCAATTCGAATTTTCAGTACAAGTCTATGGGCCCAATTTGTGGCTCAATTTCAGGATCTAAGCACTCCAATTGGTTGATTTCGGTGATTTTGAAGTGATTTTGAAATTAGATCAGGAATTGGATCCATGTGGATGTGAAGAACCTCATTCGCATGTCTGAAGCCATATTAGAGCTACAACAGCGCGACATTAGCGCTAAAAGAGCTTCCAGTGGTATTGATGGAATTCCACAAGCAGCTGGCTTGCCCATGAAGGAGACTCGCATTTGTTTATTCCTCCAGGACTGCGCGGAAGTTCGGTTCGATTCGACTCAGTTGGTCACAAGGTCATTCAATCGCTTAAGTCCTGTCAGGTAGGACAGACATAGTTCTGAAAACCAGCCTAGCCTACTTCATTACAATTTCTCTCCAAGTCGAATAAATTGCAGGACAGGAGGGTTGCGTCACTTAACGAAGCAAATAGAATTTGACTTGTTCACGAAGTTACATCCTGCACAAGCACTGCGACTGAAGAAATAATCGTAACTGAAGCTGATCAAATGCCACATCCAGTGTACACTGAGTGGAATCCGGTACTCCCGCCGAAAACCCCCAATCTCTAGCCTCCGCTCACATATGACCACTCACTTCTCAATATCATTTCAGTCTCTTCACGTCTTTGATTTGATTGACCTACTGAAAAGATCCCCAGCACGCGCTCCAGCCTCAGAATGCCCTTTGATAATGCGGCCTTGCTTGCTTGCTTCCACACAAATAACTAATTGACCTCCTACCTAAAATACTTTATTTCTTTCCACTACAAATAATTGATATTGTCACCGAATTGATAGAATTGCCTGCAAGGAATGAAGCAGCTTCTTCACATTTACACATGAATATTTCATGCTTTCGTCTTTTGCTGCTCCTGCAGGTCGTGCCACTCTGTCTCACCCCATCAATCCGCCCCTCGATCACTGGAAATCACATCCGGGTGAAAACAAGATCACGCTGTATGCTCCACAAAGGCTAGCCTGCTACGTACGGCAGAGTCGATCTTTCTCTTCTTCAGAGACTATCAAACCATAATGGAAGTGCAGTGTTGACTTATCTCTCAGTGTAATTAAATCATCTGAGAGCTGCCAAGCAGCAAGAGAAAACAGACCAGACTGTAAGGAAGAGAGTCCCTCCGATCACGCACGATTTGTGTGTCTGTACAAGTATGTGGACTCGGGCGGGGGGCAGGGGAAAGCAGATCGATGGCACGAGGGGTTCAATCGATCATGATTGAACGGGTCGGCTGGCACACTCGCGAAGGTACTGGAGCGCCACGTCGTAGAAGCCGGCCATGGTCTTGTACTTGGTGATGGACTCCGGCAGCGTCTCCATGGCGCGCACCATCTGCTGGGCCAGCATGGGGCGCGACTCGAACACGGTCAGGGGTCTCACGTAGGTCCGAATGGTGAAGAGAATGGCGTCCGTCTTGGGCAGCCGCATCAACGTCTCGCGCTCACACCGGGTGTACAGCCGAGACCCCACATTGATGCTCTGCTGGAGCGTTCCATTGACGTCCAAGTGCTGGTTGTTCGTCCTCACTTGGCCTTGCAGCGCGGCGTAGATGTCCGCCTCACTCAACGGCTGGAAGAGGGTGGGGTCGTCGACAATGGCCCAATTCGCACGCCACACAGGTTTGCCCACTTTCAATCGCGTCATGAACTGGTTGACGGCATTGGCGAGCTCGTCCGCAAACCGAGGCACTGGCCGGTGAATGGACGCGACGTCCAATCCCAACTTCTCCAGCAACTGCCACCTTTGCGGAAACAACACCACCCCCGACACTAGCCGGAATACGCCGTCCACCTTCATCAGCAAACACACATCCTCCTGGAATATCCAAATCCAAATCCAAACCCACAGAATCGATTAATTATGAGACTGCATTTTCTGTCTGTCTGTCAGTCTGTATGCCGTCACGATGATGATGCTCAAATTGAAAGACAGGATTGGTCAAGGGAGCCTTGGCTTGTGGCCGGGGGAAGGAAGGAAGCAAGCAAGCAAGGAAGACTACGGGACGACCGGCCATTCACTCACGCACCTGAATGAGACGGGCTGTCACTTCGAGTGGATTCAGCGACTTGTCGTTGATGTTGAATCGCTCGCCGGTGGTGAGATTCCAGAACATGCTGCCGTCTCGACGAAATCGACCTGGAAATCGCACCGGAAGGAACTCCACTAACAGCTCCAGCGCTTCCCAGTTGGCTTCGGCAGCCTCCGGTCTGCTCACTATGGACATTTCCTTCCGGCTTTGCAGAATCTCCCGACGTAGGGCCATCTCTTCGTCGTAGAACACGTCGATCTCAATCCAGTCTTTCATGTTCAAAGACTCGGTGCCCATTGTCATTCGGAACGGCACTGTCAATGGCAAGTACTCGTATGTACCTAGTATATCACGCCACGCGATGCTTGCTTTCAGCAGATGGGAAGGAGGTACCCACGGCAGATTCTCTATCAATTATTAATACAGGATCACTCGACTGGCCACATTAGGACGGTAGTGCCGTGGTCACAACTCAGAAAAAACAATTGCAGATTGAGCAAGCTTGAGAAATACTCCGTGACGAAGAATGGATTAGGGCGAGGAGATCCAACCAGGTCCCAGGTTGACGCTGTCCGGTGCCTCAGCGGATGGAGCTGGCGCATCTGTTGGTGTACAGACAGGAGGACTGGCAGTCGCAGCAACGTTCGTTTCCATCGATGATTCGCGGTTAGCCCTGGCGATTGAGCTTTTAAATCCAAATGGGCATCCCCCTGCTCGAACGATGCCGACTTTTCTTTTTGAAGTCTGTACACACAATGTGGGTGATAGCCCCTCCCCTCGCGCATGAGTAACAAAAATTTGAATGAAAAATCGAGGCCCCCCATGCCCAAAATGAAATTCTTGCAATCGACCCCACGCAATGTTCGTGCAAAATGAAACACCAACGCTTCAAGCCACTTACGTTAAGACTGGGAGTCGCAGTAGAGGATTCAGCGCAAAGACGATCCACTGAGATGAATGACGATGGGCAGTTGGTCCACGTATTCATGTGCAAATGGCGCAAATCGTTTCTCTGCACCTGCACGGCAATCACCTAGGTCAATACGGTTTGGTTCAATGCTTGTTTTTACCACGGGAGCAACATTACGACCATTTTTGACGGTCGAGATCACACGCCATTATACGAAAGAGCAAAATGAAACAGTGTAGACAGACAGAGTACCGGTAGTCAATTTCTCTACCACAAATGTGCAAACTCTGTTCCTTAAGGCTGGCTGGGCTGCCTGTATTGAAGAAGAGGAATTTGCTCTTTCACAAGCTAACTGAATTGCTGAATACCAGGTTCTCAGCATTCAACCCCATATAGGACTTAGTTGGCGAAGGGGGAAGGGCAAGGTGTAAGAATGAGGCAGTCTTACAAAAGTGGCCGCAACTTGGAGGGACGCCATTTCCACGCTCAAATATGGTCCAGTGCTGTCCCGGTCCTCGATCGGCACCTGGAAGGACATAACTTAATCATGATGTGCAAAACATCTAATTACTTCCAAGAGCAGAATTTTAAAATAAACAAATAAATAAAAAACCTTGTCCCAGTCATGGCAGTAAAAATTTCACCAAACGTCCGAAGCACATCTCCACAACAATCATTAGGACTTCGATCTCAACAGGGACGCGTCTGCGATTTATAAGAATGGGGGCCAATTCAATAATCGCACAAACTGCTGTCAACTTTCGTTTCAAATTTTCTTGCAAGAGCAATCCGCCTCAACAAGAACAGGAGACATCCCACCCACAGAAAATTGCCCATCGCTCACCAGATCCCGAATGCTGCCGGACCCCAGTCGATCGCCAAAGGGAATTCCAGCCCAATTCCCCGACCCCAGTAGGCTGCGGAAAACGGCCGCTACGACAGCAGCATCGAATAGGAGAAGGCAGGACCCACCTGCCTGCCAGGCAGCTCGATGACGGCTTGCAGCATGGGCAGCGATCGATCGACAAGGAATTCTCGAAGACAGAGATCGCTGACCAAATAGACTCTTCTGTTCCGTTCTCGCACACCACACCAGCGGGAACACGAAACGTCTGAGTTACGCGTAGTAGTTAGCTTGTGATTGGGAAAGAGTTCACTGGGGAGTTAGGCAATGGAAGTGAGCGAGCGAGCAAGAGTGCCCGTCCACTTGCGTAGCGTAGCAAAGCGCCTCACTGAACCCCCACACGCAAACTATAAGTTATAAGTTGCTGGGCTGCCCAATTCCAGCCGATTGGAGCAGGGAGCAAGTGGGATTGGGTTACGTTGTGTTGGGTTGTGTTGCGTCGCGTTGCGTTGCGTTTTGGGGGGGAAGGGCCCAAGGGGGAGAGCTACGGAGGAGAAAGTGATCATAGATCGGTTACGGCGGTCATGGCCATGGGATGGGATTCCGCGAGGCGATCTCACGGCGAGGCGGTCAGGGAGAGTCGCGTGGGGGCTCGCGTGGGCACATCTCATGGCGCGCTCGCAGGGAAGCGTCGCGGTTGCGTGCAGGGCGTGTGCGGGCAAGGCGGGCGACGGCCGACGTCGCAGCCGCCCCATGCCGCCTGCGTCGCCGCTGTCTCGCATCCACGAGCCCCCTCCGGCCCTGAAGTCAGTCGCCTCCTCGCCTGTCGTTACTGTTAACTTCTTCTTAGACAACGAACTTATTATGCCGGTATCTACTTACTTACTCTGTACTTATAGTATGACTTCAGTCCGTAGAACTTACATATCATCCATATGCCGCTCGCCTGGCCATTCCCCAGGACCAACCCGATGCGGGCGACAGTCACGGCCGTCCAAGGTAAGTCCATTCCGTTTTGTGATGAGTTCCTCCGGCCGTTCGGCAGTCCAGGAACTAGAATGCACTTGATGTCTGCCCAGACGGTTACTTGATACCCACGAAGAACGATCATATGCTTATTTATGCCCACTACAATCAATCGAACAATCTGTCCCTCAGCAAAGGAAACAAGCAGTCCTGAGTAAAATAAGAATTAACCCCTCATTGTGCGAGGCAGTGTTTGCAAAACTTGGAATCGGCGTGGTTTAGTTGGGCTTTTTTCAAATTGCCTTTGGAGAAGCGAGGTATGAAGTTTGCTCGAAGGTTCAATTTAAATCTCTTGTACATTCCATTCCATTTGGGTGCGAGTATGGAGGCTCGATTGCAACCATGTCGGCTGCATAGTGAAAAGTGCGACGCAGTTGCATGTGAAGTGCTGGTTGAAGTGCTGCTAAGGGAGCCGACCCATTTCCAACCACTTCAGCAATTACGGGGATGTGGAGTGCAGATTTCCCGAGTGCAGAAATTTTCCTAGAGTTTGAAAGGATAATATAGTTTTCCAGAATTTTTAACTCAAAATACAATTATCATAATTTTTTTAGCTGAACTATATTGTACTACATGTATTGGTAACCTATACTAGTCATATAGACTTTTTTGTTGCCAACCATGGGCTTGATGCAAAATCAACCAAGGATTAGTCACGATATTGAGAGCTTGACAACCAATGATAATGCGTCACAACTACTTAGGGAACGGCACCGTAACTTCATAGAAAGAGATCAGTCTATAGGTTAGAAATAGGGGGGTGATAAAAAATGGATTGGCTCCTATACATGAGGTAAGTGGGCAATGGGTTGAAAACCTAGGTCTACAATCAAATAAAAGAACCCAATATATCTAGAGTGACAATTACAAACTTCATTTGAGCTCCATTGATGAGAATTTCTTAGGATATACTTCTATTGTGTTTTTTTGCATTAATTTCAATCACAACAAGGATAATGGTTTGATGGGCCCCAATCTTCAAGTTGGGCAAGAACTTCTTAGGCAATGGAGGCCTTGTTTCATGAAAATTTATTAATTAAGAAAATCTAGATGTATTTTTGCATTTATTTCAATCACAACATTTCTGTTATAGGATGTGAAATTCCTCCACTGTTGAATTTTTCTTTGTCCATAATCTTTTTTGCTAATAATTGGAATCGGAATTGCATTGTTGCAATGTAAGGTCATGTATGAATTTGTCATTGATTTTGAAGTAGATCTAGTGGTTTTCTAGTAACAACAATAAGTACTAAATCATTATAATTGGTTGTTCTCCAATTTCCAACATGAAGGCTACCATTTTGGCATTAGAAGTTTCAAACAACTAAAAATATTCAATATCTTATTCATTCACATTTAGTTAAAAATGCCTCAATATATATATATATATAGCTAGAAATTTTATTTATTGAATTGCAATATCATACTCTTACTATTTTATTTCATCTTTTAAAATCAATCTGAAAGCTTGCATTTTGAAATTTCTAAAATGCCCTCCTGAAACATGAAAAGAAAGCTTCAACATTTAAGGGTTACAACAATAGAAACAACATATGAGATATGAAGAGAAGGTCCCTATCCTCCAAAACTCATTTAATCCTATAAGGACATTGTGGAATTTAACCCCTAAAAGATGGGCCTATGGCACCCATGGATATAAGCTTTACAATCTTTTTCTTTGTTTGCTACCATTTTGCAACTAAATATGAATGAATTTTTTATTTTTATTTTTTCAAAAGATGTAATCTCATATCTACTATAAATTTTCAAAAATTCAGATTTTTTGCAAAAAACTGAAATTAATATGAATTTCGAAAGAAAGAAGTTAAGAAAATAAATTTCAAGTACAAATTATGCTAACATAAATAGGTTCAAAGTTCAAATTGTAAGAAAACATTGAATATTTAAGATTTTTTCAAACTTTTCTATTTAGATTAGAAACTAAACTTGATAAGCTTCATTTCATTAATAAGCATCAAATTAAAAAAAACATAATTTTTATAGCTAAAATTTATATAAAAATAAGGAGTAGCAATTGGCCAAAATGCACTATAAGGATGACTTGTAGATTAAGCATGAGGAAATATACAATACTATTTACTAAAAATGCATTCAAATAACTCCCCTTCTAAAATATATTGGATGAAAAACATTTTTTCCCATTCTATAGTCCTACTTCAAGTCATCTAAAAGACAAAAAAAAAAATCCAATCATCTTTTAGAGGTTAAAGGTCCAATAGATAATTTTTGTTGTTAATTTTAGGAAATAAAAATTCAATTATTGGTTCAATAATGAGAATATTTTTGTGCTACCTTAGTTGCAAGGGGTTAAGAAGCTTCAATAGTTGTTTAGTATTTGTTGATATTTAAACCTAAAACACTAGTCACAAGAATACTTCAAAACTACTCACTTGACTCTCAAAGTTTCTATTTTACAACTAGTGTTTTATAATCAAAACTTTTTTATATTTATTTTTAGGAATGAAATTATATGTTTTCTACAAATCACAAAATTTTCAAATCTTTTTGTGATAATTTGAAGTTGTTGGAAATATTTGATAAAAAGTGAAGAAAATTCATATTAAATACAAACTTAATTAATAAAATGTTAAGGTCTCACCATAGGTAGTAAAAAGTTTACATTACAATGTTGAAATTTTCTTTTCTTTTTGTAAATAGGAAATTAATGGAAATTGATAATACGTGTAAGTTAAAATTGTAATAAAATTCTTAATTTTAGGAAATTTTGAAATTTCAAATTTAGGGAAAAATTGGTCATGTCAAAATTTGAAGTTATTGATTTTGTATCCTCCATTTCTTCCCTATCTATAAGTAAATTTTTTATTTAAAATTTTTTTCAAAGATGAAAATCACATGTTTGATATAAAGTAAATTAGCCTATGACAAGTGAACTACCCAATGCAAACACCTAGGAAATGACCCATTATAGTCTTACATCATTCTATGATATCATTTTTGCAATAAATGAAATTTGACCTATTGGGGTTGGGTTAGTGGTCACAACCAATGTCTTTGGTTATGGTAAAGAATTATTAGTGACTACAATAGGAACTTCTATGTCTTTAATATAAATTCATTACAAAAAGTAGTTTCTTTATTCCTTTACGTGATGACTATGTTAGAAAATATTGTGGACATGTTAAGAAATATTGTGACTATTTTAATTAGGTGGTAAGATGACCATTATGAGTACACTTTTGGGTGGTTTTTGAGTAGTCTTAAGACTTATTTGGGCCAATTGTGTATGTAGTACACTTCAAAAATCCCAAACAAATTCATACTTTGTAAAAAAAATTTCAATTGCTCCTCCATTTCTCACATTTTTTCATATTTCCAATTTTAACTTCCTATGGTAGATGTTTAAACCCTAAATGTTTTGGACTATGTTTTCACCAAAAACACTCCAAAACTGTCATTTCTAGTGCAAGTATCAAATTTAGAAAAAAAACATTTTTAAACACATATAAAATAATAAAAATAGGATCTTGTAGTAATTTTGTTTGAAAAATTGTGGAAAAAAATTCAAAAATTTGCATCGTGTAGATTGCAAGATATAAGCTTTTGAAGTGACAAAAATCTTTTTTTGGGCCCTGCCAAAAACTGAACAGCTGCATTTTACAAGGTCACATTTGCATAAAAAAATGTCCAAAACAGTGGTGCTTCTTTGTATTCATTCTTTGAAGCAAGTTGGCTACATGCTTGAAAATTTTTAGATCATTTGGAATTGTACAATATTTAGGGAAAAAATTGTAAATAGAAAGGAGTAAAGAATTATTCATAATACAAAATTGTTAAGAATTTAGTTATGGAATTGAAAAATTCCAATCCCAATGGTTGTAATTTTTTAATAAAAAATCTATATCCTATAATTTTATTTCTTTAAAAAAAAATTGAAAATTGAGTTAAATAAAGGACTTCAAAGTTTATTTTAGAGTAGAGAATCCATAATTGGCCACACACTAAAATTCTTCATAACCCTAACTTTCATCTCATTAATCAAAATGGAATGATTTAAAGCTTTCCATGTTTATATAAATCTAGAAAAATAATTTTAAATTTTTATTTCTTCAAAAAGTGTTTTTTTAAGAAATTTTTGGACTACTCACCAAGCATTGAAAATTCTATATTATACAATAATTTTTTAACCATATAGTCAAATGTTATAAGAATTGTTGGGTCTTAAAGATACTCCTTAGGCATATGTTGTATGAAAATTTCAAATAAAAAAATAAAAATTCCATTAGCAGTGAGTTGTCCAAACTTTCTATGTTGCCAAAAAACACAATTTAGGTGTTTAGAGGTTAAGCGTGGTCCATTGTGCTTTTCAAGCAATGGACAATTGTTTGATGAGTAGATGCTCTAAGTAGTTCAAATTGCACAAGAAAAAGGTTCAAACTTCAATAGTTAGCATTGTTGACTATTTAGGCCTAATCAAATTAAAAACTTTGCTCCTCTGATATGAATTTTTCCAAAATCACATCGTAGCTATCCTAAGTCGTAGAATATGATTTGTCATTTCCAAAATGGTAAGAATGGCACTAGATTTGGAGATTCCTACTGAATGTTATGACTAGATGAAATTCTACCTTGAAATTACTCTTTTTAACTTTATCTATCAATTCCTATTGAATTTTGAGTCCAAGTGTAGTTTTGATTTTGGAGATTAGTCTAGAATTAATTCTTGTATCTAAGCTTTATGTTTCACTTGAATTAGATGGGTAATCACTACTTTCATCCAATTCTAAAATCAAACTTTATCCTATGTTCTCTTCTTTAATTTTAACCTATTTGCTATGTGTGAATTACTTCTAAAATCTTCTAAAGATTTCCTAAGTGACTTTGATTTTGAATTGTTCCTTGGTTGTCAAAAGTTTTTAATTGGTTATTTCTTCAATACTTATTGCTCTAGATTTCTATTTCTAATTCATTATTTATAAAATTTTAAAATATTTTTATTTTTTAAATTCAAAAATTAACTCTTTAAAACATTAAGACACTTAAAGTTTGGAGTATCTTATGAAAAGTTATGGACAAATGAAGTTTGACTGCTATTTAGTGCTTTAAAACTTGTACCATTGTGGGAGCACGAAAACTCAAACCGGATAAGTTAGTCTAGAATTAGGATTAGATAGACTTGCAAATTTCATTTTTTTGGTAACCCCTAGAGATTTCCACTACACTACAACTCTTATAGATATAGTCGATTTCTAGATTGTTAAAACTATTTGTAACGTTACAGAAACAAATTCGATACGGATTTGAGATCCGGAAAAGTACCGGATTCCTAAAACCTACGTTCTAGACTTCCAATCTAAGAAACTAGGAGATCGTTAGGGGAATGGTCTTCTACCTGTTCTCCACCAGGAACTGTCCGCCACGCGTCGAGTACTTAAACCCACCACCACCTCTCTTTCTCTCCCTCTCTGCTTGATGAACTTGATGAACATATAGTTGAGAGAAAGAGTGGTGAGTTAGCGACCAAGATAAGAAGATGGAAGGATTAGTATCGGATTAGTTTATCAATTGTTGGTGATTTACGGCAGTGGCTGCTGACCTAGCTGTATGAAAGTCTGGAATTATGGCCTGGATGGTTTGTCCGGTTATCCTTTTTAATCCGGGTCACTAAGTGCAGTTAGAAGAGGATCTTATGTGTATCGAGTGTATCGGATTGTTAGATAGGCCGTGGAGCATGAAGAACGAGGAAATGGTTTAAGAACTCATTTACGGAGTTCTGAATCAATACGAGTTGATAGTGAAAGGTCAACCTGTAGCTTGGATGAAAGACATCTAGGCAGATGTCTATTCGTTTAAAAAGAACGGGCTCAGACTAGTAGGAAGAGCGGACAAGTACATAGCCGGAAAGTTCCAGAGTTAGGCCCATTTAAAGGAGGTTTTTGCCATTAGTGACTATAAGAACGAGAAGCATAGACATGTACTCAATTTCTTGACTTCCATCTTGTATTCGGAAAAGCCTACTTGGATTATAGTCATGGTTGCCAACACCATTTTCGAAGCTTTCGAAAATCGGATTGTCCATTGGGGAAGAATGATTCAAAGAATAGTGAGCAAGTTGGTTGAACACGTGGGCCGGGCGAAGCACAACTCTATCACACCATATTTATTCCACCTCTATTACTACAAAGAGGTCTTGAGTGCCGAGGAGACGATGGAGTACAACACCGGAATTGAGATCCTGAATTATGACCTTACGGACGAGTTGGAGAAGGAAGAGAAGGAATTCAAAGAAGAAAAGCAACTGGAGGAAGAAGAAGAAGTAGTTGACCGGAAGAGAAGAAAGTCCACAGATCTAGCCACATGGGAGAAAGCACCAACTCCAGAGCAGGAGGAATCGATTCCAAATCCGGAACATCCCCAAGAGCTGGAGTTTTTTGAAGTCGGAATCTAGTAGATGCAGTAAGCCAAACACATGTATGGCGATCTAGAGGATCATGTGCTTCTTATCGCAAATGAATTCAAGGTAGGGTCGGAATAGATTTTGGAGGAGATCCGAAAACATCCGAATTTGGAAGATTTCCGACTAAAGGAGGAACAAATTCAAAAGTTGGAGGAGGAAAGGGATAGCTTCAAGTCCCAACTGGAGTGGACAGAGGAGGAGGTGAACACGGCGAGACAAAAGGAGACGGAGGCTCTCTGACTCGTCCACGACTTTAAGGAACTTGTCATGGTTCCAGAGCATACGGTGATTTAAGTTGACCTCTACATTGCTTGGTTGGAGAAGGAAGGACACATAATTAGATCTAGGATAGTAAAGATCTTGGTCGATTTTGAAGCCCGGATGGGGATTGTTTTGAAAGACATGCAGAAGTTGCTGGTGTACTTGGATCCGGAACAGGCTATCGACTTAGAAGGGTTTTCGAAAGTCCCCAAAAGCATATTCCACATAGTTGTCATAACGGGCGAGTTAGGGTCATCGGACCGGACGGACGGTCCGGACGGCTTTAATTTTGTAACTTTCATTCCAAAAAAGAATCTCGTCCGCGCCCTGATGATCTTGTCCACACCCAACATGTTCCTTAATCCACATGGCATCTACGTGGCCTATTTTTCCGTTATCAAAAAGTCAACTATGTGTTGACTGTATCGGACGGGCGGGACCTCTAACGGATAGGCGAACCGGACGTCCGTCCACTATGACAACTATGATATTCCAGGATACTCTAATTCGACAGACTCCGATCCGGCAGGCTTCTAGTAGTCTGATTCAGCTACAATTGGAGATACTGAAGTCTATCCTTACTCCAATTGCGGGACCCTTAAGTAGTCAAGTACGAACTCCATCAGAACTAGTGGTACCTGAATCGGAGAAAGGGGTAAGTGAGAAGTCTGTTTTGGTCGAGCAAGGGGTTTCCATCCCTATTTTTTTACCACCTAGGAAAGTTGTCGTAGCTTAGAATTTTGATTTTCTTAGTATACACCCAAATAGGAACGGAAACTAGTAATTAGCTAACCGGATCCGATTAGGTGGGGAAGGAAAACTCAGAATTAGCACGGAACGTGAAGTAGTGGGCTTCTTGGATCTAATCCGGTCAGGAGTAACTAACGACGGAAACGGAATGTAACACGGATTAGGTCTAGGACTGGATTATGATGGTAAACCGGATTATGATGACAAACCGGAAAGGGTCCAGGGACTATAAAAGGAGGAGCTTTCACTTTCACTGTTGCACCCCCTTTTAGAAACTTGACCTTGAGCGCACGATTGAGTTTTTGTTGTTTGTGCGTCTGTGCATTTGTGTTCTGTTCGTTTTAATTCCGGTTGAGATCGGAGAGAGGAAGTGAGGAACGGGACGTGCGGCTAGGAGAGAGTGAGGTAGATGTGAGTGGGAATGCTTCAGCTACGTAGGTCGAGACAAGCGAGTCCCTCTGGAGGCGAGGTGAAGCTCCGGAAAGTCATTCCGGTTATTCCCTCCACAGAGCCGGAAAAGGCTGAACTCATGGATGATCTCAAATCCATGGGTTGCGTAGGGTTTGCCGAGAAACCTTGGGGTTTTAGGGAGGAGAGAATGGTCAAGGAGCTCCTCGGAAAGTTGTCCAACCAGTTTGACAACACCGTGAGGGGAGCTCCCGTCAGCTGGAACGAGGGGATGTGGAGAGCGGTTTACGGTTTCCGGGCAGGAGGTTTGGAAATGGCGAGCCGGAAGGATGAGTTTGTCCGAGGGAAGTTCAAGGGAGCCGTCAACCCGAAGGACGGATACGCGGTCGAGGATTGCTTGGATGACCGACACCGTCGGCTCCTGCAATTCCTGGTTCCGGTTCTTCACCCGGAAAAGCCGACCAGGGTGACGATCACCCTCGGCAACACCATTTTCGGTGCCCTCAGTGGTACCCGGAAAGTGGATTGGGCACGGATCATTTCCGATCTCGTGGCCCAGCTGGTTAGTAGGGTTGGGAAGAAAAGGGCCACTCCAGTGTGCCCTTACCTCTTCCACCTCTATCGGGAGAACCAAGTCCTCACCGATACGGAGGAGAGGGCGTGGAAGACGCAGGAAGTGCTCCTGAAGTATGGGGAGTCGGAGACGGATGACGAGGCCGAATCCGATTCCGGGTCAGACCGGGAGTCCAGCGAGGAAGAGGAGGAGCCGATGCCGCCGATCAAGCGACAGAAGCTGACGCCTCCACACAAGCGCGGGACGCCTCCCGGTCAAGACAAACCGGCCCCGGAGGAGAAACCGGAAGCCGAGAAGACCAATTCCGGGGGAGATCCGGATATGCAAGATCCGTTCAACGGTCTGATCAACATCCTCTGCAACATCAGGGCAGATTGGGAGGTCAAGCACAGGACGCTTGCGGCAATCGGCAAGTTGGTGGGTGCTGCACCGGACAGCAACTTGGCGGAACAAGTGGCGCAATGCATCACGAATCCGGAAGAGACCCGGAAGCAGGAAGCTGAGATCCGCCGGTTGCAGGAGGAGGTAGATAAACTGAAGGCAACACTTTTTGCCTATCAGGAAGACGTGACGGCCGCTCGGGAGATGGCGGAGGAGACTCGGAAGGTGGCCGAGCAGATCAAGGCGGTCCTGGGAGAGACCGGAACGGCCGCCGCCAAAGCGAAGCTCTTCGACGAGAAGATCCACGAAGAGAAGAAACTATCCGGTTCCCGGATGGTCCGGATTCTCGCGGACTTCGCCGAGCAGGTGGAGACGGCAATGGTGGAGGGGCGGAAGGCAGCGGACCGGATCGAGGAGAGCAGCCGGAAGCTGACGGGAGCGACGTGCGACAAAGGTATTCACCTTTCTGACATCTCACTACCGGACCTCTTTCCGGATGCAACTATGGCGAAGGACAGGAAGGATTGGACTCCTGAGTCCAAGAAGTCTGCACGGACTGGGACTCCGGGCACGAGACCGGATATCACCATCGACCTGGAGTCTCCACCCGGACCGAATCCTGCGGAGGGGGAACGGATCCGGAATTTGAGTGAAGTTTTCGAGGAGCTAGTCCCGGAGACCGGAAGCCCGACGATAGGATCTAGAGTTGTAGGGTAGATAGGATTTTAATTTCAGTTAGGAGTAGGAGCGGATCCGGATCCGGATCCGGCTCAACAGTATTAGGTTAGACCGGAAGTTAGATTTAGGTGGCGGCGGACCCCCACGGGTTTTCCGCTCCTTTTTGTGCTTTTAGGGTTTTGACCCTTTGTATATAAATCGGTTCCTGCGATGGGAATTGGGAGTTGTTCATTTTGCAAACTTCTTGTACTTTTCTATTCTCTTCGTTGTGTATCTCTCTCTAGTGCGACAGGATTGTATGATGTGGAGTTAGGATAGTACGAGTTGGTTTGCAAGTGATTTCTCCCCTTGGTGTTTATTTTCCGATCCTAGGTGCATGTGAGTAGGTACCGAAGAGTTGGGAGTGAACTTAGTTCCTCAGCACGTCTAGAGTTTGAGATTCCGGGTGAGAAAGCCGTTGTTAGGCTAGGCGGGTAGGGAGGGATTCCTTAGCTGCGCTAGAACTCCCGGGTGGGAAATCCGGTTGAGTGTCCGATCTCCTGTGAGGTCTCACCACCCGTATGGGTAACGGAAGAACTTTAGTTGATGTTGGAACGGACGGGTGCACTTGTAACCACCTGTCTTCGCACGGATCGGAAGTAGCATCAAGGTCGTTGTAGTACGAGAGGGTCGAGTGTGGGGTCTTTGTGTGACCTACGACCCGGATTGCTATCTGGGTTGTTGTGAAGGACCAAACCGGATCCGGATTAGCTTAGGAGTCTAGAAGGTAGGACAGTGGGTCTTCAGCCACTATAAGTCACGGAAGGAGTGGTGGGCCTACCACTCTCAAATGTAAGCGGCGACCCCTCTGATGGTGAAACAGAGGCAAAACCAAACCGGATAGGATTACGGGTACAGGATGACCATCCCGACCGGATTGGTCAGGACGGATTTCTAGGATCGGAAGTTGTGAGATCCTCGGATTTGGGTATTTGTACGGACCGGATAGTTAGTAGGACCGGAAGAAGGAGTAATCCGGTCTATAGTTATCCGGTGTGGTAGTATTTCTGGTTCTAGATCTAGGACCGGAAAGTAAGATTGGGATACTGACTGAGCTTAACTGCTTAATAGAGCTAGATACTTCACAGGATCTCGTGGGTTCGATCTTTAGAGTCACTTAGTTATACTCTAGAGCGATTTTTGTGAGTATAATGGGGAATTGACCTGCCCTGTGCTGCGACAACTTGTTACCACCTATCTTCGCACGGATCGGAAGTAGCATCAAGGTCGTTGTAGTATGAGAAGGTCGAGTGTGGGGTCTTTGTGTGACCTACAACCCGGATTGCTATCTGGGTTGTTGTGAAGGACCAAACCGGATCCGGATTAGCTTAGGAGTTTTGGGAGTAGGACAGTGGGTCTTCAGCCACTATAAGTCACGGAAGGAGTGGTGGGCCTACCACTCTCAAATGTAAGCGGCGACCCCTCTGATGGTGAAACAGAGGCAAAACCAAACCGGATAGGATTACGGATACATGATGACCATCCGGACCGAATTGGTCAGGACGGATTTCCAGGATCGGAAGTTATAGAGATCCTGGGATTTGGATATTTGCACAGACCGGATAGTTAGTAGGATCGGAAGAAGGAGTAATCCAGTCTATAGTTATCCGGTGTGGTGGTATTTCTGGTTCTAGATCTAGGACCGGAAAGTAAGATTAGGATACTGACTGAGCTTAACTGCTTAATAGAGCTAGATACTTCACAGGATCTCGTGGGTTCGATCTTTAGAGTCACTTAGTTATACTCTAGAGCGATTTTTGTGAGTATAATGGGGAATTTACCTGCCCTGTGTTGCGACACTTTCCTCCTCCAACTTCCAAATTTGTTCCTCCTTCAGTTGGAAATCCTCCAAATCCGGACGTTTCCGGATATCCTCCAAAATTTAGTCCAACTCCACCTTAAGTTTACTTGCAATAAAAAACATGTGATCCTCCCAATTGCCATATATCTGTTTGGCCTGCTACATCCAGTGGATTCTAAATTTGAGGAATTCCAACTCTTGGGGATGTTTTGAATATAGAATCGGTTCCTCTCATTCCGGTGTTGGTGCATTTCCCTGTGTGGCCGGATCTGTGGACTTTCTTCTCTTCTAGTCTACTTCTTCTTCTTCCAATTGTTCTTCTTCTTCGGATTCCTTCTCCTCCTTCTCTAGCTCGTCCATGACGCCGTACTTCAAGATCTCAACTCTGGTGTTGTACTCAATCGTCTCTCTGGCACTTAAGACCTCCTTGTGGTGATAGAGGTGGAACAGATACGACGTGATAGGGTTGTGCTTCACTTGGTCCACATGCTCTACCAACTTGCCTACTACTTCTTGAATCATTCTTCCCCAATGGACGATCCGATCTTTGAAAGCTCCGAAAATGGTGTTGGCCACCATGACCGTAATCTGGGTAGGCTTTTCTAGATACAAGATGGAAGTCAAGAAATTGAATACCTATTTATGTTTCTCGTTCTTATAGTCACTAATGGCAAAACCCTCCTTTGAGTGGGCTTGACACCAGAACTTTCTAGCTACATACTTGTCTGCTCTTCCGACTAGTCCAAGCCCGTTCTTATTAAACGAATAGACATCTGTCCAGATGTCTTCCGTCCAAGCTACAGGTCGACCTCTCACTGTCAATTCGTATTGATTCAGAACTCTGTAAATGAGTTCTTGAATCATTTCCTCGTTCTTCATGCTGCATGGCCTATCTAACAATCCGACACACCCAACACATGAGGTCCTTTTGTAAATGTGCTCGGTGATCCGGATTGGAAGGGATAACCGGACAAACTATCCAAGCTACAACTCCAAACTTTCATGCAGTCGGGTCGGCAGCCGCCGCTATGAATCACCAACAATTGATAAACTAGTCCGATACTAATCCTTCCATCTTCTTCCTATCTCGGTCACTAACTCACCACTCTTTTTCTCACCTTTACGTTCATCAAGTAGAAAGGGAGAGAAAGAGAGGTGGCGGTGGGTTTAAGTACCCAACGCGCGACGGACAGTTCCCGGTGGAGAACAGATAGAAGACTGTTCCCCTAACGGTCTCCTAGTTTCTTAGACCGGAAGTCTAGAACGTAGGTTTTAGGAATCCGATACTTTTCCAAATTCTGGATTCGTATCGGATTTGTTTCTGTAATGTTACAAACGGTTTTAGCAATCCATAAATTGACTATATCTATAAGAGTTGTAGTGTAGCGGAAATCTCTAGGGGTTACCAAAAAAAATGAAATTTGCAAGTCTATCTAATCCTAATTCTAAACTAACTTACCTGGTTTGAGTTTTTGTGCTTCCACAAAAGTATTACCCAAACTTAGATATTTTCTAAAAAAAATTTAATATTGGTTTTAGAATTGGCACTCATATTATTTTAAAAGATCCAAAATTGACAGTTGGCATCTAAAAGATCCTATACACTTAGTGCATGCTTACATTTTTATTTTGCCGTTGGTCCAAGAAGGTTTTCAATTTTGTTACCTTCTATGGTTTTAAGCAAATTCAAAATCTTTTGATTGGAAAGGAATCTTGCATCATTGGACTTTTAGTGTTTTTAAAATTGAAAAATGCCTCCTATAGTCTTTGGCTAATCTTTCTTTGAAAGAGCTTGTATTAACCATGTGCAAACTAATAATTTTGACTTCTACCTTGGTTCTAAAATAACTAGCATTTCGGATTTTTTGTCCCTTGTAGGTATATCTAAGGCTAAAGGAAATTCACTCCTATATTATTTAGGCTCATCATTACATACACTTCTAGGTTAAATGCTAGTTAGAGTTTGAAAGAATATTTATAAGATATTTATGAAGTATTTTGTTAACCTAGATTTTCTATGACTTAAGGGCAACTAATGCATGTACATTCAATTGTGACTTGGGAGTATTTCAAGCTTGCTAGATTCTTATGAATGGAAGAAAATATTAGTATGTACTTAAGCTATTATGGTTCAATATGCTTTGGGGGATTTTGACCTTATAAATATAATCAATACAATGTACAATTTGAAAAAAATTGAGTTTGAAATGAAAAATTAGAGGCTTACAATAGGGCAAACCAATCGTTTTTCATATTGTAGACTAGTTTACCTTATATCATAAGGCTTTTAGAATTTTTTGTGAAAATTTCAAATTACTCTAAAGTTTTGAAGAAAATATGAAGAAAATTCATATCAATACAAAACATGATTAAAAAATCTGAAAATTTCAAAGTCGATGTAGAATAAGCCCGCCATTGACCGGATAACTCCAAATACCGAATAGTGAAATAACCTATAGATCTTGTAGATTTTGTGGATGGAAACTTTGCAAACTATACCACCGCACATTGTGCAGTGAAGAGTAGCGTTGTTTTTTCTAAGAAATTTGAAGCCTACTACGTTTAAGTTGCAATAGAAATTGCATGAGGCAGATTTTTTGAGTATTTCTTTTTTTGGAAATGATTTTTAACACGGCATTGAATAATTGTGCCAAGTTTCATAACTTGCAATTCTTATTGAAATGTGGAGAAGGATTTGAGTTTCATTTATGCGGTCATTGGCAAGGTTACTCTACATTGTAGTTTAGAATACTGTGAAATAAAGAAATTATCTATGTCACTCCACATTTAGAAAGATGATCATTGGTCCTCAATTTCAAACTTGAATAAAATGCTTATTTTAACTCCTAAAATTCAAAATGTTGTCCTCTCAAAGGATCTAATGGATTTTGGATAGGCTCCAATGGTGTCAACTTTCATTGTGATTTTTTGAAACATTTTTTGAAGAAAGAAAGACACATCATCTTTGGGAGAATATTATTTTTATATTTCAATTGGTGCCCATAAGCAAAAAATTTGCTACCCAAAACAAGGATTGTGAGGCAACAACAACAAAATCAAAAGAAGTCAAGATATAATTTAAAAAATTTTGTTTCTAATACAGAATACTTTTGTCTAAATGATAAGATTTGATTTGTTCTATTTGAACGAGTGATGAGAAAGTTATAGACAATCTTCTTTTTTAGGCAATCTAAATATGTTTTTGAAATAGTAGCTTACAAGATTCATTTTTGAATACAAATTTGACAGTTTTTCAAAAAAATTATTTAATAGGGTTCAATTCACTTGTCAAAACAATCTCACTATTGGAATTATTGTTTTTCAATTCCACCGAAGAGTTATTAACAATTTAATTTTTGGTTCAATCTTGGACCTAGCTCTATTTAACAATTTTTCAAAAAATGAAAATCAAATGTGTTATTTTTTGGAATTTTTTTATCTAGACTTTCAATTCAATTTTTCAACATGATTTTTTTAATATCCAATATGTGTAGTGCAAAAATTTTAAGCTAAAAAGACATTCAAAGCCTTAAAATTTAGGCAAGCATAGTGCAAAAAAATAGTTTTCTTCCCTTCAAACACAAATATCTTGTGATCCACACTGTCAAAGTTTCTGAAATTTCTTCAACACATTTTTATACTAGTATAGTGTGAGATTCTAAAATTAGACATGAATAAAAAAATTCTAAATTTTGTTGCATCTTCCAATAAAAATGATAGTTTTGAATGAATTTGATGAGAAAAAGACCTTGGGACTTTAGGGGTCAAAGAATTTTTTTAAATTTTCAAATGGAATATAAACTACACTTGATAAACATCATTTAATTAGTTTATTTCTAATTCAAGAAAAATAATTTGGAATATCAAATTGAAGTTTTAAAGAAAATGGGCTCAAAGTATTGAAATGGACTATTAATATCGTGAACCATTTTTTTTTCAAGTATAGCATTAAAAAATTTGCATACAAAAAATCAAATGAATATCATCCATTCTTCAATTTGCACAAAGCCTAGTATGTTGACTATCCAAAAGACAGAAAACGTCCTTGTCATCCTTTTAAGATAGGATAGAGTTTATGACCTTTATTTCATAACTTAGGTTCAATTCAAAAAATACCATTTATATGGATTAAATTGAGGTCAAGAGCTACGAGTTGCCTAAATACCCTAAAAAGGCAATTTTGTATGATTCCTTTATTTAAGAATATTTTCTAATGAAAAGTCATAAACACCTCAATGAAGTAATTTTTCAACACCATCCAAGCAACTTCCATTCAAATAACTACTAAGACAAAAGATGAATGAGGAATAATTTATTATCCTCCTTCATTACTATTCCAAAGTTACATGGATACCACAAAATGGCATTTGTGGCATTCCTAGGTTTAATTAACATAATATTTCACACATATTAACCCTTAAAAGATATAACCAATGACCATGTGAACAACCTCAATACCTTTTGCTTTGTATGTTCTATTTTATTACTAATTGTAGATAGGCTAATATTTCAGTGGAAGTTTTTGAGGTTCTTAATTCCTAATTGGAGCCTTGGAGGTTTGAAGGGTGGACTTTAGGCTTCTAGTTGAATAGTAGTAAGCCTATTTAGAGTTTTTGATTAGTTATGTGGATATGAACCTTATTGGATTAGTTAGTGAGTTGAATTTAAGTTGGTTGTGGAGTAGGATTCTAGTGGTTAGTTTTTAGGTGTGCTAGATTTGAAGTGGTGTGTTATGTGAATTCCAAGTTGGAGTTGAAGCGGTACCTAGAGGGGTATTAGTGTTGGCCGAGTTGGTTTTGTTGTCACCCACTGTAAGAAAGAAGCAAGTGTGAGTCCTGGTTGTTTTGCTTTGTATTGTTTGTTGCTATTAATATAATTCGGAGTTGAAGTTGCCTAATGGGATGTTATGTGTGTTATTAAATTAGTGTTATGAGTTATTGTGGTGTTTGTGAATTGTGTAATGTCTAATTGGAATGTGAGAATGATTGAATGTGGTGTTAAGTTTGAATGATATGAATTTGTGAATTTGTAAGTTTATTTTGTACGTTGTATTGTATAAAGCTGTTTACCAAATTGAAAGTTGTTATGACCTTATAATTGTTGAATTGTGAATTCAATTTTGAATGTTGTTGTAGTAGTCTATTAATCATTATGTTGTTGTGGCTTAAGATAGTGTGCCAATTGAAAGTGTGCTACTTGAGCCTATTAGCGTAGGGATTTTCTTGCTTGACCATCTCTCTTGGAACAAACTTATTATACTATTGAGTATTTTTCTAATTTGGTTAAATATTCTTCTTCAATACTAATTATAAGTGGAAAATCCTTTAATTTATTTTTCAAAGATGAAATCACATATTTTCTATAAATTTTAAAATTTTCAATTCTTTCGTGAGAATTTGAAATTAATGTGATTTTTTCAAGTAAGAATGAAGAGAATTCATATCAAATACAATTTATGTTTGAAAATTCTGAAATTTTCAACGTAGGTGTACATTAGAGTGTGGAATATCATGTGATTTGAACTTTCATATTATTCTATAATTTTGGAAATTAGTATAATGTGGATGTAGGTCCAAATTTTAAATAATTATAAAAAAATAGTTTTACTTTACAATATTTTCTAAAAAATCCAATTTTGAATAAAAAGTAGACTTAAAAAGACTTCGTTATTTTGGCTAAAAATTAGGTTTAGAGCAACAATGTACAAATAGCTAAAATACACTAGCATCTTTTGTAATCAGGTTAGTAGCAACTTCTTGTATAAAGAAGTTACAATAACATAATCAAGGCATTTTGACCAACATAGCATGTAAATACATCAAAGAAATGTTAAAAGGGATGAAAAAAATACAATTCTTTATTTTGTTTTTTTCATATGAAATCATCCAAGTGTCCCTTTATGGTCCATAGTCATTTCACCCCTAAAGTCCCATTGTCCCCTTCGAGATTTCTATGACCTCAATTTTTGATGAATTTTTTTAAACTTATTTTTAAGATAGAAAAATTGATTATCTATGTAGGAGTATAGTTTTTATTTCAATTGATGCTTGGAAGCAAAAGTTATACGACAAAAAGCCTAGAACTGAACTCAACAGGCTATACAAAATAATTGCAACAAATCAAAATTATTTATTTATTTATTTATTTATTTATTTATTTATTTTGTCTACATGTGAAGCTTTGATTTGTTCTATTTGGACTAATAATGAGAAAGTTAAGGACAATCTTGTTTTAGGGGCAATTTAAGCATCTATTTGAAAAATAACTTGTATGATTCATTTCTGAATGCAATTTTTACAATTTTCCACAATTTTTTTTGAGAATATTGTGTTTTCTTGCCAAAACAATCTCACCATTGGAATTATTGTCCTTCAATCCTATCTTGGAGCTATTTATGATTTAATTGTTTTTCAATCTTGGACCTACTTCTAATTAACAATTTTTTAAAGAATGAAAATCAAGTGTTTTTTTTTCATTTTTTTTCTAGAGTTTTAACTCAATTTTTCAACATAAAATTTTTTAAGTTCAAAGTCTGTAGTGCAAAAAAATTCCACAATTGGTGGGTAGTTGCAAGAAACACTTGCCAATTTTGGTTCAAAATGGCTTTACTACTAGAGTTTTGTGACTTTTGGAATAATTTTTTTTTAAATAAAATAAAATATGGATAATTTGTAAAGCATTAAAAATAATATACATGTAAAAATTCAAGTCTAAAAAAATTTATCTCTAAAAGTTATGCCCAATAAAAAAGGCCTAGAAAAACACAAGAAAATAGATACTTTTGAATTTGATTTTTAGAAAATAGTAAAAGAATTGAAATAATTAAAAGAAAAAAGTTGATTGTTTTAATATTTTCTCTGGTCCTATGTGAACAAAAAATTCATCATAAATTTTTTTTCCCCCTTCATAGTGCTTGTGCAAACAATATCCACTTTCAACCCATGTGTAGCCCTTACATCGGGTTCTTTGCCAAAAATCTCACCAGAGGTTTGTACAATTTTAGCCCACCTATAACAAGTCAAAACCTAGGCTTCAAAATCGCATTTCTAGTCCCCAAATAGGATTAAGAACCCCTAAAACAGCCAAGGTAGATATCCAATTGGGGCCACCTTAAAAATAGTAAATTATTATTTTTTAAATTAAAAAAAATACGAAATGTCTAGATAAATAACACGCACCTTTCCTCCAAATTTAAGCTAAAACAGACTTAAATTCCAAAAGTTATGGGGAAAAACACCTCCATGGAAACCGAGGGGACCCAAAAAATGACAAGTGTTTCTTGCAATCACCTTGGTAGTCATTTGAAATTGCAAGTCAATGTTCAAAAAAACTTTCTTTTTCAACTTTGAATGCTAATATCTTCCAATCTATATGCTCAAACTTCTTGAATTTTTTATCACATGAATTAAGACAAGTGAAGTACAAGATCCTAAGATTAGATTCTAAAAAACTAATTTTTTTTTGTTTTCTTGGGTGAATGCAATAAAAATGGCAGTTTTGAGTGGTTTTTGAAAGAAAAATGGCCTTGTGACTTTCAATGTTAAGGGCAACAATGCTAGTGTGTAAACATAGAGATGTGAGTATACAAGCCTCCAACCTAGTTGTAGGTATGTCCCTACAACTATTTAATTGAAGATGTTTACATAACATATATACCTATAATATATGTATATTATAATATGAAAAGAGTTATAATATAGGAATCTATATCATAAACACCTATAACAATAGAAAGTGTCTATATTTTAATTTTTAGGCTCATGGGTTCATAGATTCTAGGCTAACATGCTGCACTCTTCTTTAGAAGAATTAACTTTTAAACATCAAAACTATCCAATTTGGATTGTATAAGTATTCTTTTGAGTGTTTGGACCATACTTTATTGTGACCTACACTAAAACCTTCTTATTCAACTCAATACTAATCTAGAGTAGGATGTTTGTATGCTATAATATGCGAAGCTTTTTGTCACAATGCACTAATAGGTAGTGTTTTGAGAAATTTGAAATTTGTCGACAATAAATGTATAATATTGTACTTGAAGTAAAAGAAAATTTAGCATAGTTTATAAATATTCCAAAACTATAGTCACAAATTGACTATTTTGCAACTTTGACATTGCTTTGCAAATTGTAGGTTTTAAGAAATTTGAGAATTAGAAATAAAAAATTGATTACATGTGGTCACTTACATTCCTAAATGAAGGAGTGTTTTTTAATTTTATTCAAAAATATAATAAAGGTTATTCAAAAGCCCATGACTTCAACAATCAATAATAAACTTGTCTTACTATTGATACACCAAATAATATAGCATATGAATATTTTTTAAATAATAAAACAAATAGAAAAATGTGAAAATTTTAGTGCATGACTTGTTGGCAAACCTTATTTTTTTTATGGTAAAAAATATTTTAGCTGGAGACTTTCTTTGAATTGACTCTAGCTACATTAAAATTTTAAAAACATAAGTAAAGAAATGGATGAAATTGCCAATTTTTTCTCCAAAAAATTACAAATTTCAACATTTGGATGAATATTACAATTAAAGATTATTTTATAAATGAGCATACACATGTGGATGATCTTATCCATTTTTTTCCTTGCATACACAAATTGCAATACTAACATAGATTTATTGGTGATTATGTTTTCCAAGGTTGTGTTGACTCCAAATTGGATGGCACCAATGGGAGCCATGCTTATTGATTTACTACACTCCTTAGTATACATGCAATAGTGAAATTAGGTTGCCTTCACAATTAGGTTGTCTTATGTCAAGAAAGTTACTTTACAAGCCATCAAAGTCAACAAATACTTGTATAAATATTTTCATTTGTACACATGGAAGTTCACAAGTCCCAAATGCAATGAGTCATATGGCGAATTTTGTTAAAATGGTAGTATTCCATATGTCATTTTTAGACCATGTGGTCTAAACCATCTAGGATAGGTATAGATTTCAAATTGTTTGGTCAAACCATTTAGGACAAATATAGATTTTAGACTACATGGCCTAAATTGTAAAAGTGCCAAAGTTGTGGAATGACTATCATTTTAACAAAATTTGCCATTAATTCAAAAGTAGTGTATTATTGTATAATAATAGTAAATATTTATGTAGTATCAAATGTTAAGAAATTATTATGGAAAAACCTAATTTCACTATTTTTTGTGTATAATTAGTTGGTTCTATTCTATGGGTTGCTTATTGGTCTCGTAGTCATAGATATTTCTAAAATCCAAATTGTATAAGAATCCAAGCTTACACCAAAGTAGAAGGTCCTAAAAGAGTTCATGCTTTAAAAGCAATTTCTAAAGCAGAGGTCCATATTTTTTCTTCGATGTACCAATTATGTACATCAGTGCACCAACAATGAACATATTAGAGAATGGTTGTTTTTAGAACATTTTGTGATGCACTTCAGAACTCACAACTAATTTGACGAATGTTTGAAAAATATGAAACTTCTTATATTGGATGCCAATTCCATTTTTTTTTCAAGGAAAATTTACCGAAATATTTCAAGAAGCTAAATTCTTTATAATTGAAAATCATCCGGGAAAAGTTTTGTAGACTTTCTTCCTTAGTGAAAACTTGGGCCACATAGACTACGAAAATGACTACAAGAAGACCAACTAGTAGTCAAGTTTGCCATAGGGATCTTCTTGTAAATCATTATATGGCCCAAGTTTGTACTAGTGTCACTGCTTTCATTAAATGTGTTACAATTCCTGAGTTCAAGTTTGAACATGCTTGAGCTAAAAAGCAGGTTGTGAGACCTTAAATGAGTAAACTCTTTATGTACAAAAATTCAAAAAAATCAGAGTTATCTCTCTAGGTATGTAAAAGCTGCTCAATGTGAAGCAAAGGCATGTAAGCACCTATTTAGTCTTGCATCTGATAGACAACTAAACTACTTCTGAGTGTATTGTGCTTTATGATTTCTCTCAAACAGTGGCAAGATAAGCACGTACCTACCTGCCTTGACCTTTTTGATGGTATTAGATAAACTTGTCGCATTGGCTTTGAAATGTGAAAAGAAAACTTTCTACTGTCTTACATTAAGCTTAATTCTTGCAGAAAATGTCTACTATAGTTTGTGCACATTATTGTTGTTCTCAGAACTCTAATTGGTGGAGGGCACAACAATTTTAAACAACATGCGCAGACACTTTGACATTGTTTAGTGCAGACGGCCATTTCGATGATGACATGCCTCTGATCTCAGATGATAGGATAAAATAGAAGAACAATCCAAAATTAGGGGAATTAAAATTGTATTGGTAAGATACAAATGCTGGTGAGATATTCCAAATAGGGATGTGAAAATTGAAAAGGGAATAGTCCTTCCTTCCAACTCACAAAAATGCAACCAATTGTCTGTTAATCAAAACCAAAGGCTCAAGAATAAGTTCAAACCCAATGATTTAAATTGTGATGTAATGTTGAACCTGAACAGTCAAATTTGATGTTAACAAAAGGCTGCTGTTTGACCATTCGTCAGACATCGGTGTTTCAGTGGTCCAGGTATGGAATGTGTCCGCATAAAACTCTGAAACTGAAAAATGCTCCATCCTCGCTGACGTACTTTACAGTCCTCTTAACTACAGAACTGATTTTTCAATGGTTGCGAAGTGTTTTTGTGCTTGCAGAAGAACATGTGGAAGGGTGTGCATCCAGTATTTGAAGCTTAGAACAAATACCATAGAAAAAGAGCTAGTGCAAATAATGGGTGGATTCGATATGGTGAAGACGTAATTAGATCTGCTACCGTTTACTCTTGTAAAATGGGGGTTGAGTGCCCCTCCATTCAAACTCCGACCACGACCAGCATAGCTATAGTGTTTGCAATGCAAGCGCTAACTCTACCTCTCTTTCCCTCTTCTTCTAAATGAAGAGGGATTTCCTGAGCTACTCCATTGTAACTGTAGGTGGTTTCAATTTGAGGCGAGAGGTTGCATTCGCAATGTGGGAGTAGTTTTTGGAGTGGTCCTGAACACTTTTCATCATAGATTTTGAAATGTGTGGGGCAGCAACACGGCCTGTACTGTACTCCTGGCGGCAAGTTCATTCTATGTATGTTGTCCAGCTAGTACCGTACATGAGGAATATCAGTGCATGCTCAAACTCGAGAGAGACGTCGTGCGCATATTCTATAAGGAACCATTGCCAAGACAAAGCAAGCTTTCCTTTACTAAAAATGCTCTCTTGGCTTTGACCTCTCCGATTTGTCGTAAGGGAGTCTCATCCATTATTCTGATTCTATCTGATTCTCAAAGAGTGTTTGGATTTGACAACTTTTTGGCCCCTGAATCTCTCCAGTTCAAAGAAATTCACGATCATCCGTGATTCAATTGCAAAAATCTTGTTCTTTCGGACTCCTCTACTGATTTCAACTTTGCCAGTTTACTTCAACCTCCTGATCCTCGGTGTCTTCATCATAAGACTCTGAACTTGCATGTCTTTGATCGAATGTGGCATAAAATCAGGATCGGACCTTCACACAAATCGATGCTGACGTTGACCACAAGAACTAACCCACACTTTCATTCGAGAGTCATTGAAGAGCTATACAGTGATATCACTATCCGTGCTGTGTAGGTTAGGACAAACATTGGATTTAGTGTTTTGTTTTGAAAGTATCGTTTTTTATTTTGAAACTCTTCAGAACTTGGGTATACCACACCGGTGCGAGATAATTCCGTGTAGGCTTTTGTATTGGGAAAGTTTATAAATTTCAAGGTAATATCAGAAAGTTTGGGTGACCATTGTGCTTGTGCTGGTGTGATTCAGAGTTGCGGCTAGAATGAGCGGTTAGAGGATGCCATGTTCAGCTGAATAAGATTTCAATGTGTCGGAGTCGAAGTGCTTGCAAGTGGTAGGAAGGGTGGCACGATTCAATACAGCTTCAAATTTCCTCAGTTACCAAGGGCTGTTTTACACCATGGTGGAGAAGTGCACCGGTTAAGAGTTGTCACGAATGAAGCAATATGATTGGAAATTTTTTTGTTCTTCACTGAATTGGATTTACACTATGGCCAAGACTTGTCCAATGAAAAACTTCAAGCATGGATGAAAAAATGATATGGTTGCCTCTGTGGCAACATTTTTTGTAAAAGGAGTTCACTAGAGGTCAAATTTAACTTATTGGGTGGTCCTAACTCCTTGGACAAGAAACTTGGCCTCTGGAGAACTCCAACTTCATTTTAAAAAGTATTATTTCTTACAACAAATGTGAGCAATGCCATTGATTATGGAGGGCTAACTGTAAGGTAGGCAAATTTTGGCCGTTGTAATTTCAATGCTCACCATCTCACACCACACAAGAACTTTAATCACACATTCTCCTTTTCATTATCAACAATTCAATGTGTTGGACTGAACTATTTTTGTTTTTTGCTCAATGTACTTTTGTTGTTTCTGATATGGTATTTAAAATATGCTTTGAGTAGTCAATTTTTTGGAAGAACTAGACTAGTTTGGTTTTATTGGTTAGTTTGGTGGCATTCTACCAAAGTTCAGGGACAATGATTGGTTAGTTCATTGTTAGCTGGTGGAATTGGTAAAAAATATGTTTACAAATTGAAAACATTGGTATAAATTTTGTGAAAAAATTTATAAACTTTCTATTTATTAGTAGGATTTTTTTCTTTTTATCCATTATGGATAGTGTCCATGAAAAACAAAACAAAAAATTCAAAAATTTAGGTAATGAAGGAAGTTAGAAATTGTTGAAGTAGACATCTCTTATTGACATAGTCAAAAAGTTTAGGTAGCCTTTGAAGAAAAATAGGATGCAATGGAAGAAGTTAGAATTTAAAAATTCATTATAAATATGTTAAAGAGAATTCAATACATGTTGGATTGATTTGAAATCTTTTTCACACAAACAAGACAAGTGGACATATTTTTCTAACAAGTTTTTATTGAATTTGGGTACTAGATGCCAAAGTAATAGCTTCCCAAAGTTTATCCCCCCCCCCAATGTACAAATATGTTCATAGAGACCATCCATACTTTAAATTAGGTTGTTTGTTTGTTATGGTGAGATCTCCAAAATCGTATGTCCTTTGGTTGCATTTATGTTATCATTGGAAAGCTCCTTGCAAGGAAGAGTTCATAAGTTTTGTTTCATGGCATTTGGACATACAATGTGAAAGTTATTGAATTTTGAAGTTTTTATTAAAAATTAAAAAATCACTTTTATTTTTATTTTTATTATGGCAATGTCACAGGGGACACTAATTAGGGGTTGTAGTTTCTATTGTGGTTGGCCAAAATTCTCTTTATGGTGAAGTTGTCTAGTGAACTTCATTTTATGAAGTTGTATAAAAAGACTTTTTTATTTGGTCTTTACATTACAATTGGTCAAAATTTCTTTTGATATTGTTTTATTGCAATTGGGCATGTTTCTGATTAGGATATTCTTTCCTAGATTCTCCAAACTTTAGAAAAATGTCCTTATAGAAATGAAAAAAATATTGGAAAATTACAAAAACTATTTGGTGTTATAAACATTATGTTACTATATAACAATTATGTGTTATATAGATCGAATTCAAAAAATGAATTTTTTCTAATTTATCATAGTCAACACTTGGTCAGATTAGAGTAATGAAATTACTATGTACTTAAGGTTTTTGAATCCAAAAAAATAGTTGGTCACTTTATTCAATTTGTATTTATGTATATCATTTGTTTTTAGGACAAAGATATTATGAAATCATAATTCTCTTAAATTGTGTAAATTTATGTGATCTTTGAACGATCTCATAAATAAGAAAATATATTTATTCATCAAATTAAGAGTTAAAATTGAATATAGATTTGACTCAAACATTGCTTTAGCTAGATTTCACATTTATAAACTACTTTGCTATAAATTAGCATTCTAAGTTTTTTTTGTCTCAAATGTACACTTGGGACAATATTCCTTTTGATGAATAAAAAAATAAAAAGGAATACTAATATTATTTAAATTTTCTAGTTTAATGGTATTTTGGATGGAATATTTTTAACTTTCTCATGAATTTGTCATCAAATTCATGAAAAGTCAAAAAATATAATTTCTAGGAGATATTCAATGAGTTTTAAAATGACAATATTTTTGTAAGAATCCTTTAGGGTACCCATATCAAGAAACACGGCCAATTGTCTTTTTCATCTTCTCCACCATCCCACTAATTTAGTTGCCTCAAATAACCATGTCTTGGTCAAAACTTCTTGTCTAACCAATGTACTTCTCCAATGTAGTCTAAAGTGGCTCTAAGAAAAGTATTTATTTTTCCTTAGCCAAAAGGTGATGAATACTGTATGGTAGATTTTTTTGTTGGATGTTGAACAAAGAATGATTGTGAAGCAAATATTGTCCTACAAGATGGGTGGGTCATAGTGGTTCATATATGTACAAACTATGCTTATGGTAGAACCACCCATTGCCAACTAGGGACCCATCTCCAACTTATAGAGTGCATTGTTTCCAACCAAGGCTGGAATAAATTTTCAACCAAACTTTGAATGTGTTTTTTCTCCTTTTCAAAGTTAAAATTGATCAAGTCATGACACATGTCCCAAAATAGTGGGCAGAAAGTAGTTCTTGAATGATCAGAATTAAAAAACTCTTCTTATTGGCTATAGGTTTTATTAGAAGAAACTTGCATTTTTTGCAACATCAAATATTTTTGTAGACATAAGGATGTTAGGAACTTAGAGTAGTAGGCAACAAAATTGTCTTGAACGTCAAGGAAAACGTGTAGATGTTAGTAGAAAAACAATATTATGTTAGGAAAAAGAAGTATATTGAGTGAAACTGTGGGAGCACAAAAACTCAAACCGGGTAAGTTAGTCTAGAATTTGAATTAGATAGACTTGCAAATTTCATTTTTTTTGGTGAACTCTAAAGATTGCTGCTACACTACAACTATAATAGAAATAGTTAGTTCTTGGGTTGCTAAAACCATTAGTAACATTACGGAAACAAATCCGATACAGAACCGGAATCCGGAAGAATACCGGATTTTCCAAATCTACGTTCTAGACTTCCGATCTAGGAAACTAAGCGACCGTTAGGGGAACGGTCATCTACCCGTTCTCCACCAGGAATTGTTGGCCGCAAGCCGGGTACTTAAACCCACCGCCTCTTCTATTTTTTTCCCTTTTTGTTTGCTGAACTTGATGAATGTGTAGTTGAGAGAAAGAATGGTGAGTTAGCGACCGAGATAGGAAGAAAACGGAAGGAGTAGTATCGGATTAGGTTTCCCAGTTGTTGGTGATTCATAGTGGTGGCTATCAATCCGATTGTATGAAAATCTAGAGTTGTAGCCCAGATGGTTTGTCCGGTTATCTCTTCCAATTCGGGTCACTGAGCGTAGTTAGAAGAGGACCTCATGTGTATCAGGTGTGTTGGGTTGTTAGATAGGTTGTGGAGCATGAAGAATGAGGAGATGATTCAAGAATTCATTTACGGAGTTTCGAATCAATACGAGTTGATAGTGAGAGGTCGACCCGTAGCTTGGATGGAAGACATTGGGGCGGATGTCTATTTGTTTAAAAAGAATGGGCTTAGACTAGCCGGAAGAGCAGACAAGTACGTGACCGGAAAGTTTCGGAGTCAAGCTCACTCAAAGGAGGGTTTTGCCATTAGCGATTGTAAAAACGAGAAATATAGACGGGTATTGAACTTTCTGATTCCAATCTTGTATCTGAAAAAGCCTACCCGTGTTACGGTCACGGTGGCCAACACTATTTTCAAGGCTTTCAAGGACCGGATCATCCATTGATGGAGAGTGATTCAGGGAGTCGTGGGCAAGCTAGCAGAGCACGTGGACCGAGCAAAGCGCAGCCCTATCACGCCGTATCTGTTCCACCTCTATTACCACAAAGAGGTCTTAAGTGCCGAGGAGACGATTGAGTACAAGACCAAAGTCAAGATTCTGAAATACGGTCTTATAGAAGAACTAAAGAAGGAGGAAAATGAACCGAAGAAGATCAATCGGAAGAGGAAGAAGAAGTAGTGGACTAGAAACGAAGGAAGTCCATAGATCCAGTTACACGGGAGAAGGTGCCAACGTTGGAACGAGAGGAACCGATACTAGATCCGAAACATCCCCACGAGCTCAAGTTCTTCGAAGCCGGAGTCTAGTAGATGCAGCAGGCCAAACAAATGTATGGCAACCCGGAGGATCACATACTTCTTATCGCAAAAGAATTTAAGGTAGAGTCAGACTAAATTTTGGAGGAGATCCAGAATCGTCCGGATCCGGAAGAATTCCAAATGAAGGAGGAACAAATCCGGAAGTTGGACGAGAAAAGAGATAGCTTTAAGTTCCAACTCGAGTAGACGGAGGGAGAGCTGAACACGGCAAGACAAAAGGAGACGGAGGCTCTCCAACTCGTCCACAACCTCAAGAAACTCGTCATGGTTTTGAAACATACAATGATCCGAGCTAACCTCTATACTACCTAGTTGGCAAAAGAAAAGCACATGATCAGATCTAGGATGGTAAAGATCCTAGTTGACTTCAAAGCCTAAATGGAGATTGTTTTGAAGGACATGCAAAAGTTGTTGGGGTACTTGGATCCAGAATGGGCCATCGACTTAGAAAGATTTTCAGAAGTCCCCTGGATCATATTCCAGGATACTCCAATTTGATAGACTCCGATCCAGTAGGCTTCCAGTGCCCCGATCTAGCCTCAATTGGAAGGACTGAAGTCTATCTTTACTCCAATTGTAGGACCCTCGAGTAGCCAAGCACGGACTCCATCAAGACCAACGGGACTTGAGCCGGAAAAAGGGACAAGTGAGAAGTTTGTTCCAACAGAATAAGCGGTTTTTGTCCTAATTTACACACCATTTAGGAAAGTCACAACCGGAAAGTTTATGGTACTCAAATTGACGGTTTGCTGTAGCCTGGATGCAAGAATTTGAGTAATGACAAATCCAATTCGATTTCATCTACAAGATTTCTTTCATATGCAACAGTCGATGCCGAAATGGGATCTTGTTGAGATTGAATTGAGTGAATCACCGCAAGCCAAGGATCCGAAGATTCGGGAGATTCAAGAGTCAAAAGAAGAGGTGTTGAAGTCCGAATCTGAAAAAGAGATAGAATCGGAAGACTCGCCTCCCAAGGTTTCACAGAAGCCCCAAACTCAGTCATCAGCGAAGAGTACACCGGTGAAGGCTTCGGTGAAGACTTCAAGCAGTCAAAGCGGGAGCAACTCAAAGAAGGCATGGCGAGGTAGATAGAGTGCAGGTTGTTAGGTAGTATTTTTATCTAGAATGGGATTTTCAAGCGTAGGTCCAGCTTCCGGATCATTTTAGGAGTTCTGGATTTGTCGGGACAATTGTGATGTAGATGTTTCGGATATCCCGGGTTGTTCACTAGTTGGTAGCCTTGATTTTCAGGATGCCTTTTTGGCTTTTTAAGCGTTGATTTTGATTTTTAAGGGCGAGCAAGTTTGTTACCCTCTCATTCTAACCTAACAATTATTTTGTTGTATTCCATTCCCTTTTTTTATTTGAGTCATTTGGTGAACATTCTAACTCCAACCATGTATCCGGATTGTGTTGATTTGTTATTTGAGTGTTGACATGTGAGAAGGACGGTTGAGGAAGAATCCAAATTTTGGATAACTTGATCAGACTGAGGGAGTACTATTGCAATGATGTTAGATATGAGACGAGGGAGTTGTGCGTGGTGCCTTTGAACTACTAGAACGGTAATCCGATTTTTAGTGAAGAGTGGTGTAAGTGCAGATCCGAAATTGGAAACAATTCTATACAGAGATTAGCAACCGTTAGAAGAAATTGCCACTCACCAAAAGGTCTGCCAACCTTGGGATCCGTCATACACCTAAAAAGATTACCCCCTTGTTAGTTTGGGGCATCTGAGATTTGTTGTTGTAGTAAGGAGGAGTAAACACAGTCCTCAGTGACCTACATTCCGGATCGCCCATCTAAGATGTTGTAAGGATCTGGATCTACCCTATGCACTACAACATCTTGAGTACTTGTATATTTGTTGTTTGTTTGTTTTTGTCTGTATAGCGAATAGGCTAGAGTAGTGAAGTCCCTACCCCTCAAAAGATCAATAGCGGACCTTTTGATGGTAAAATAGAAGAATTAAAAACCAGTTTGTTGAGGGATGAAACCAAAAAATTGGGTGATATCGAATCCGGATTGGAATCTGGATAGTAGTGATTCTAGAAAAGAGAATGAAAGAGAGTAGTTGGAAGAGGACAAAACGGTCATCCGGATATTGGAGTTTGGAAAGGCATTTAGAATTCCCTGGAACGATAATTCGTGTCATTTTACCACGTTTTGATGTGGAAAGATACTTATGCCTAGACTATGTGTGCAGCAGAGACATTCAATTAAATGTTGGTATGTTTTTTGTAATGTTCAGAAAAACTTGACAATTGCATGTCAACAAAGGCTTATTGTTTTGACTATAGGTAAGTTTGTAGAATTTATTCAAGGTTGAGGTAAATCACTAACCAAATGTGAAAAAAACAAGGTAAAAGAAACCACATAGTAGGGTTTTGCAATAAAAAAAATTGGCACTTGACATGGCATCTAACAAAGATGGTGTCAACACACTTTGACACCATCTAAGAATTAAATTTTTTTTTTTTAGATGTCAACTAAGACATCAACTTAAACATTAAGATGTTTTTTGAGACATTAACTAAGATGTCAATTGAAACATTCATTTGTTTTTTTAAACATCAATTGAAACAACATTGTGTTCATGAGGATGCTCATGTCTAAAATTATACTTTTCATACAATCCCAAAGTTTTACATATCCTATATAGTTTGTCTTTTAACCTTCCACCCCACTTGTATATATAGCTTGTTTTTACATGTCAATTCATTCACAAGAAGTGATTTTTGAAGCTAAATACCATACATTGTGTATGACATATACATTTATATTTGAATATGGCATATTATGTATTGTATATATATATATATATATATAGTATATGGTGTACAATGTATGGCATATTGTATGTAGTATATTCTATATGGTCTATAATGTATAGTGCATATCTAAATTGATGTCTTAAAAAAAATCTAGATGTTTAAATTGATGTCTCACAATACTAAGACATGCTTATCAACCATGTTTAAGAAGATGTTGTTTGTGATGTTTTCATGTCCCCGCAAACATGTTGTTACACATCATAGATGTTACATGATGTTCAAAAAAATGTGTGTGCCTTACAACAAACGGCCAAATTGGTAGGACCTAGGACCAAGTACACTAGTGACATCGAACATGACTTTAGCAAAGATTCAAATGAAAAAGTTGCTAATGTGGTAGTGCCCGCCCTATTGGCACTAATGTGGAGGCTAGATGGTAGCATGGTTGTCATACTAGACAAGTTACTATTCATTTTATGTCCTATAGGACAAGTTACTATTCATCAAATGTACCTAAGAGGTACATTTGATGAATAGTAAGTTGTCCTCTAGGACGTGAAATGAATAGTAACTTGTCCAATATGACAACCATGGATGGTAGCTACATAGCAAGATTTTATGAACTTGGAAACCATGTTTTTTTAGACATCCTCCAAAATCTTCTTCAAATTAGACCACATTTTCTATAATTTAGGGCCTATCCATAATAACACAATTTTTTGGACATCAATGTAAACATGGCTAACGTCCTAAACAATGTACCTAGTATGTTAAGGGTTTGTCAAAAAAAATGCATGTTTCTTTTGACTAATGTTTGGACCAATTGCCGGCTTTCAAAATTCATAGTAATTTCAATTTAAGGCATAAAGTTACCAAAAAAATTGCAATCTCCTTGATTTCTAATTTTCTATCTTCCTATATGGTAGAAAATTTACATTGCCTTAAACTACTTTAGAATATTTGTAGAATTGCTAAAGTGGTCAACAATAGGTGGTTCTACCATATGTAGTGTTTTTTGGAGGCATTTGCTCTCAAACTATTTTGGATTTTTGTGCATTTGGATTTTGAAAGAAGCTAGCATGGACAATGACACCTTGGGCCTATAATGTTCAAAAACAATTGGAGTGGCACTTGAGTAATTTTTCTGCATGTGATGCCTTCAAAAAGTCACTGTATTCTGCATTTCTTGGCCACTTGTTTGGTCTCTTTTGCAAATACAAAGAATTTGTATGTACTTACTACAACGTTTAACAAATTTTCAAATTTGTAGTGTTTTTGGTATTAATGTTTTGCTTCTTGCTATTGTAATTTATTTCCATTCATTCTCAACATCCAAACCCTGGCATAGAAATAATCATACTCAAAACTACACTTCATGTGCCAAGTAGTGAAATTTAGCAAATTGTTGGCCCAATTTCAAAACCACCCAAATAAATCAATAGGAGTGCTTCGGTCCTTAAATTGGGCCATCAATCAAACCCAATGTTTTTGTCATGAAAGTTGACCTAATTTTCTTTTCTATCACATGGTTGCTTATGTGGTAGTGGTTGGGCACTCAAAAATTGGCTAAATACTCAATGGCCATATATTGTTGAACTACTATTTCCACTTAGACCCAATTGAAGTTGGCCCTATTTTTGTAAATTGGGCCAACTTGGAATTAGACTTTGGACCGTAGCATAATAAATTTTCTCCACACTGTGTAGTGCTGACGCACAAGGGATATCTCTAATTCTCACTCTGGAACACTTGAAAATCCTTGAAAATTTCTACTCCCACTCCAACAGTGAGTGCCGCGATGGAGATCTGCTCAAACTCTCGAAGTCCCGGAACTTCGTGCCCTCGCTGCCACGTTAGCTTAGTGCGCGTCCTTGAGCTTATCACTTCACTCAGACCGGTCGCAATCCGCCACCTCGGCTCATCGTCCCTTCCCTCGCACTCTTCCCATCTGCAGCGCAGCAGCAGCGGCATCACATTTCGACGTTAGAAATGTGAACCCAAATTCGACTGTCCCCTGCAACCCAGCGTCCTTCGCAATGCTGCTCCTGCTGCTGCTGAGGCTGCAGTGAGCTAAATCACGCATTCATTAAGTTAGTGCTCGTTTGCTTTTCTGTCTTGTGTTCTCCTCATTCTTGGTGCTGTATTTTGAAGAATTGGGGCATCGGGGTGCTGCCGACGGTGGCGATCTTGGGGAGTATGGCAACCTTCACAGCGCCAATTCGGTTGCTGCTGCTGCTGCATGGCATTCTTCGGGTGTGCTCCACCGTGGCTATGGAGCAGCCATTTCGATTTGGAGTCAAGGTTTACAATACGAGCGGATCCGTTGTGGAGGACAAGCTCAATGTGCATCTGGTGTCCCACACACATGACGATGTGGGCTGGCTCAAGACCGTCGACCAGTACTTCGTGGGCTCCAACAATTCTATCCAGGCGAGTGGAGCACTTGAATCATTTCAAATGGGTGCCGGAATTGGAGGATTTTTCAGGTTTTTGCGTTGGGGTTTGGGAGGTGGCAGGCGGTGGCAGAGGTCAATTGTGTTGCGTCCGGTTTTCCGCGGTTGGATTGATTTGTCGCATGGATGTTATTGTCGAAGTTCGTGGAAGTGCGTGCAACGTTGCCAATGCTTGACACGGGATCGGTTGTGATCGCCATGTCCAAGAGTTTGACTTCTTTTCTGCAATGGGTGCGAATTGTGGCGGGGAATGTAGTTCAGAATTGGGAATGAAGCAAAGTCCTGTGGTTCTATGTCTACTGTACTTGATGATCGATTACCAGTATCTAAGCTTGGCGCTTTTTTGCTGCGTGTTTGGCAGATTGCTGCAGTGCAGTATGTGTTGGACTCAGTGGTGACTGCTCTAGAGCAGGATCCGAATCGGAAGTTTATCTACGTGGAGCAGGTCGCACTTGCTGGGCTTTGTTTCTTAATTCTTGGTTTCATTTTCCCCGTTACATTCGTCAGGGTTTTATCTCACTTTCCATTGTAAATGTCTCTAGATAGGTGTGATTTCTGGGTTCCTGTTGTGACGTTGAGGCGCAGAAGATTGAGCTTTGGAGGGTGGTGCAGGCCTTCTTCCAGCGCTGGTGGAAGGAGCAGTCACCAGCAAAGCAAAAAAGTGTCAAGAAGCTCGTGGACTCTGGGCAACTGGAATTTATGTAGGACCACCTTGACCTGCATCAATCGCACTCATTTTGATATAGCAAATGTTCATGCAGCAGTGAAAATTATACCTTGACAGGTTTGTCTGCTAGATGAGAAAGTATGATTTTGTGTCTAGTGGAGTGAGTGATACTGGCACAGAGGCAGCTGTGTATTGAGTTTGACAAGGTCGAATTTTGACAGAAACGGGGGTTACTGCATGCACGATGAGGCTGCCACGCATTATGTCGACATGGTTGATCAGACTACACTGGGGCATCGTTATATCATGGATCAATTTGGAAAGATTCCTCGCATTGGCTGGCAGATTGACCCTTTTGGTCATTCTGCCGTGCAGGCGTATCTTCTCGGGGCCGAGGTTCGATTTTCCTTTCACATACTCTTGCCTTGTTCTCTCACTCGTCGTCATTCATTTGGAGTAGATATGATGAAGTCTCGTTCCTCAGCTACACGACTGCAGCAAGGGACGATCCTGAGAATGGCATGTATTGGTGTACCTGCACGTCGCCGCAGATTGGCTTCGATGCTTTCTTTTTCGCACGCGCTGATTATCAGGATATCATTAAGCGTCGCAAAGAGCAGACCATGGAGGTTATATGGCGCGGCTCAAAATCTTTAGGAGCATCTGCTCAGGTAGGTAATGTGAAGCTGCCAGCTACTCTGAAACCACCTTAAACCTTGGACCTCGGGCACATGAGATGATTGGTTGAATCATCTGTGACCTAAGTTGTGGTCGAAAGACGCTGTTGCTGTAGTAGCTTCGCAGTGGTAGGGGGGCTACAATTCTCTGAGCTCTATATGTGCAGACAAGTAGAATTGAACTACGTGAGTGCCATTAATGTTTTTTGGGGAATTCAAAATCTGCCGTTGATGTTCATCCACAGATTTTTGCGGGGTTGATGACACACCATTACGAGCCACCTCGTGAATTTCTGTTTGATATTAAATCTGAAAATTCCCCGATTCAGGTAGCAATCCTCTGCCCTTTGAAGATTCTCTCGTCATTTGAAAATAAATTTTGACTACTAGTTCTCGCGACACTTACTGCACTGATTTAGAACTTATGTGTTAAGTGTGAGACTTATTAATGCGATGTAAAGCATTTCTCGCTCCAATTTACTGAGCCATGGCTATCTCCTTCCGGCAATGGTGCAGGATGACCCAAGTCTTTATGGTTACAACGTTCCAGAATTAGTGAATCTATTTGTCGAGTACGTCAAGAATCAGGTAACACATAAGCGGTATTCTCCATGTATTTAATGGATGCAAATGCCACAAATGTTCAAGTGGGTGGCCTGAGGGAAAGATGGCCTTTTGTAACAGAGCAAGGAGTTTCGTACAAGTCATATCATGTGGCCAATGGGTGATGACTTTGCATATGAAAATGCCAACACTTGGTACAAGCAAATTGACAAGCTCATACATTATGTGAACATGGTACTTTTCTAATCAAAATGAATGGCTATCTCAGGTTTTGTGCGCTTGATGCCTCAGCTTGATTCCCTTAATTTTTGTTGGGTTGTGTCTTCTTTGCAGCATAGTTATGAAATGCTGATGCTTCTCATGCATATCAAGGTTTTTGCACATTAAATTGCTTTCAGCGGTTTACACATTGCCAGAGACTCACTTTTACAAACAATTGTATAGGATGGCCGAGTCAACGCATTTTATTCAACCCCATCAATGTACGTGGATGCTGTTCATGCTGCGAACGCAACTTGGCATCTGAAAACCGATGATTACTTTCCGTAAGGCATTTCTTCAGTGCTTTATTGCTTTCTATGAGAATTTGTTTTGCAATTCCGATGATCAGAATCTTGTCTTTGAGCTTAATAATCTGATGCAAATAGCTTGAATGTGTTCATGTCGAGGTATGTCGTCGTCAGTACCCCAAGGTGAATTTTTGATAAGATACTAGCAGGCGTCTGGAATTTCCTAGAGTAATCAAATGCTGTGCTTTTTGCACCTGACATTGTTGAATGTTGGATTGGCAATGCTCCTGGTCTTATCATGTGAACTAGAAAATCTTGTGATTATGCAGATATTCTGACTGCCCACATTGCTTCTGGACCGGATATTTTACAAGTAGGCCAGCACTCAAGGGTTACGTGCGAAAGCTTTCTGGGTTGCTTCAAGTGAGAGATCCTGCGCATCCGATGTTTTGTTTATGGCATTTTCCTATCACTTTTCCTTTGATTGTCTTGTTATCCTTTCAGGTATTGTGTTCCATTGGTGTCAATTCTGTGTTAGGCCTCTATGATTTCTCAGAGGATCCTTCAATAGAGGATAACATACTCTGGTGAAGCTAAAAAATTTCATGAATGGACGTAATGCCATGATAATGTGCAATTGGATGTTTTTAAATTCAGTTCATGTCAAGGTCACCCGCTGGAGTCATGCTAGCAGTTTTTAACCTTTTTAAACACAGGCTGCAAGACAAGTAGAATTCTTGATGGGGAGAAAGTCTTCCGGACCAAATACGGACAGTTTGGAGGAGGCAGTTGCTATCCTGCAGCATCATGATGGAGTGAGTTATACCAAATACTTTTTGCAACCTCAAGGTTACAAACCGTGACATATTATGTATCCACGCTTCAGAATACCAATTACTAAACAGTTGGTTTCAGGTTCAGGTTGCCTTTCTCAAGGGAAATTGGGTAATGGACTGCAAGACTCTTGTAACCTTTGTTAATGTCTCATAGGTAAGTGGCACGGAGCGACAACATGTTGCAGATGATTATGCCGCTCGGTTGGCTACCGGGGCATTTGAGGTACTGTAAATATGCTTTTTGAACCTGTTCATTTGCCTGCTGTCATAATGTACAATTTTCAACTGGTTTAGTCAGATTTCTGAAGAGTTTCTTTTCAGACACTGGAAGTTTAGATCTGGGTAGTGAATGGTTGGTGTTCAAGCTTAGGTTGTAGTCGGTTACATGTGGCTTAGAAATAAATGATGTGCCAGTTTCGAATTTCACAGCTTCCTCCTGTTTTTATCTAGCACGATCAGACACTTAACTAACCCTGACTGGCTACGTGATTATTTGGTGAACATTGCGACGCATTTTGTTCAATACCTAGTGTAGGCTCCTCCTCCGTTCCATGGTCTTCTTGAAGAAAGCCTTTTTAATCTTTTCCTGTTGCCTAGTTCAGGCGGAGAAGGTTTTCAACGAAGCTTTAGCATCACGAATTAACAAGAAGGGTTTGGGGAACGCTCCACTGACGGAGAAGTCTAAACGTGGAGAACGGATGCTCAAGGATACTCCAGAAGCAGGCTTTTTCAATAGTGAAGTCTTGGATCTAGAGCAGGTATTTACCTGTAGTCTTGGGGTCTATTTTTTTGGTTATTGATTTTGTATTCTTCTTCTCCACCATATATCGCAGGGGGACTTGAAATTGGAGGCATTCCCACAACCTTCCAAGAAGAACTCTGGAATCCTGACTAATTAACATGAGCGGGAAAGATGATTTAACCGTCTCTGTGCAGCGTAAGTATGGAAGAAAGACTATTCACGTGGTTTCAGACGATCACGACCTGATGAAAATATTCTTCATTTTTATGATACTGCCTCATCTGCTTCGTTTTATTTGTTAATTGTTGCAGTGCAACCTGCTGAACGTGAGCTACTGCCCACCAACTGAAGTGGAGCTTAAGTCTGGGAAAAGCATTGTAAGTTGGTTGTCAAACTTGGAGATTTCATACCTTGGCGGCATGACTAGCCAGATCTCACGCCGGCTTCTAAGCTGGTCCAATATTATTTGGGCATCTTCAATAATTCATTGAGATCTATTGCAACGTTTTGCTATACATTGAGGCTGTTTGACGTTGCAGGTAGTGGTAGCGTACAATCCCTTGGGATGGGAAAGGGAAGACTTTGTGCGAGTTCCGGTAAGATATCTTGTGAATGTATCAGCTCATGAAATTTTGTTGATTACTTTCAAACTGGAAACGATTGGTTGGTAGGTTGTGGACTTGGGGACACTGTACAGCCTTTTGTTCCGGATAAATCGTGGGCATTTGATCTAGTTCTTGCATCTTAGTGATCGACTAACGAGTTGAGACTTTACGAAAATTTCTTATATTGGATAATAGAGCAGGTTTCGAGCGCAAAAATTGAAGTGATTGATGCGGAAGGCAACTCAATTCCATCCCAGTTAATTCCTCTTACCGATGCTGACCGTAAACTACGAGATAAATACGTCAACCTTCATGCTGGAGCCTCTGCTGGCACAGCTCCAAAATACTTTCTGGTATTTGCAGCTGCAGTTCCTCCTCTTGGCTACACGTCGTTCGTGATTCGAACGTCTTCTACCGACAGTAAAAGTAAGTCCCCAAGCACAATTTGTAACAAGGTCTACGATTCTCCAGTCTGCCTCTGGACACGTCCAGATGAAAGGGAGTTCATATGATTTCTTTATTTGGTATACCTGATCGTGTGGACCATACTATATTATATATATTTCTGAAAGTAATTCGTCAGTGCTTGTAATGACGTGCTACCGGTTCGCAGATGTTGCGAAGATGTCGTCCTATGAGACGCGAAGGGTTCCTCGCAGTGTTTATTTGAAATCAAGCCAGTTACAACTTACATTCTCGAAAGAGACAGGCTTGTTGACTGAAATGACGAACAAAAATACTGGAGTACGTTTATTATCTTTCTGACCATGACCCTTCCTTCTAGGCTCTTCTGTTGCGTAGTAATTCTTTCTTGGGTCTGTACGTACGACTGCGTCATTTTAAAAGTGCTGATGGTAGAGGGACCTGGACAGGTATCAACTCGTTTGGAGCAGTCTTATTGTTGGTATAACGGAAGCAGTGGTATAACCGAACAAGACCCATATCAGGTTCACCTTGCAATTCCGCTAATATCTCTCTGCTTATTGCTCATGAATTACTGGGAATTTTTTTAAGAAATGGTTCTAATTGTACATGGTTCATAATAACTGCAGGCGTCTGGTGCTTACTTATTCCGACCGAATACCTCTGAGTGTTTCTCACTCGAGGACTCCAATTTAATGGTGAGCTCAGACTTTTGAAATTTGTCGTTCTTGAAGGTGTCCTTACTCATTTTCTGTAGATTGATTATGAGTCGACTGTGAGAGAAGAGAGAACGTCGTCAGCCCTTTCTCAGTTGCGGCTTACCTGTACAGGTGACAGTTTTTCGAGGACCCGTGGTTGAGGAAGTCCACCAGCACTTATCACCTTGGATCTCGCAGGTGAGTATCTTGTCTGCCTCTGCCAAGGGGACCAACTTGTACGAGAGATGCGATTTTTTTGGAAAGTTCATAAGACCCCTAGATTCTTTCCAAATGTGCACAAAGCAACTCTTGTGCAGGTGTGTTTCATTAGTCCATGTCAAACGACCAATGTGTCATCACAAGTTGCATGATTAGGCATTCCATGACCAATCTCGTTTCGCATGAAATTGCCTATATCCACGATTGTTTTATCTGGAGGTTGCAGATTCATTATCTTTTGCCGGGAATCTTGTGCAGGTTGTCAGAGTTTACAAGAATGTTGAGCAAGCTGAAGTCCAATTTACTGTGAGCACCTAGAACTAGTGGTCCTCCTCTATCTCTAGACGTCCAAGCTTGCACAATGAATTGGTTTGTGGTATCAAAATGGGTTTAGAACTAGAAGAAAATTTTAAAATTGGATACGTCTTTGAGAGGCTAATCCAGAATGGAATGGAATTGACTTTTTATTGCTGTTGCAGGTTGGTCCTATTCCTGTTGATGACAGCAATGGCAAGGAGATCGTTACAAAGTTATCGACGCCCTTGAAGACACAGAAAACTTTCTACACCGATTCGAACGGTCGAGATTTTCTTAAAAGGGCAAGTCCAAGTACTCTTTTCGCAATAGCGAACTCCAAGTTATTTGGTTGCAAGTTAGTTTCAAAAGCATCGTTTATATGTTCGTTGTGGTTTTATTCACCTGATTTCAGTCGGACAAATCATGTGAACTTAGTGTTGAAATAGAATGGTGATCCAATTCCTTCTCTTCGTAAAGGCACCAATTGCTTCTCTTTCTTCAACGGAAGTCAGTATGTATGAAAACACATTGAAGATTGGCAAATCTCCTGATTATCTTTCTATTGACTGCAGGTGAGAGACTTCAGGCCCGATTGGGATCTAGATGTTAAAGAACCTGTTGCTGGCAACTACTATCCTGTAAGTCTATCTTTTGGCACTCTTCATCCATACTTTTCATCACTCTTAATTTGACGTTCCACTCTTTTCGGTTTGGGGTTGAATATCCTGTATCATTCCACGATTTCCACGCCTGTTTGTGGAGCCCTTGATCGTAGGTTTTCAGTAGAGAACAATGCAGTGCTAATGGGGGTCTCGGGGATCATGGGGGCAGCTGAATCTGGGGTTGTACATGCAAGATTCAGAAATCGATGTCTCGGTCCTTGTAGACCGAGCTTTAGGTGGAAGTAGTATTGTCGACGGCCAGTTGGAGATCATGCTGCATAGGTACCTCATCTCCATTTCCAGTTTAACCCCTTAAGGACCAAGGTGTATTCCAGATTTCCAAGATTGTGAGATGTACTATAAAATGCAACTTAGAAGAATAATTTAATGATGACTCTCAAAGAATAGTTGTAAAATATAATCAACAGATTACATATATACGGTTAGGTCAATTAGTACACAAACCAGTACACAAACCAATATTTTTGAATATAATTTAAAGCCCAAAGTTGAATTTTTTTTCTTGAGGTTCAAAACGTGAAGTTCTAATTATATTGGTTTTTAAAGATTGTAATTTTACTTTTTTATTCAAGTCATTTTTGAAGGGTCATTTTTTGAACTGATAGGTTATTTTTTGAGGCCAGACCTACTAGCACCTATTGAATAATAGAGTTTTTGCAAAGCAAATTCTTCAGAATCCATACCGTACAAATTGTAAAAAACCAGCTCAAGAATCTTAAAAAATTTAATGGATGAGAAACCACATTTTTGTATGCTTGGGATGTGTTAGCGTTCATGTTTGTGTTGATATATGTTGTACTTAAAATGTTGTTGGTTAATAGGAAGTTGCATTCTGTTCATGCTTGTGTTTGACGAAAAAAACGAATTCGCCCAAGCCAGACTTAGAGGTCTTCTAATGGAGGCTAGTGACTCCAGCAGAGTGTTCACAATAGCTTCACTGTGTTGGATCTATTCAGTTGTGGATGGGTGTATCAAAAACAGGTTTTGCTAACTTTCGTGTATGTTGGACTATTTTGTAGGCGCCTTTTGTATGACGACCACAGGGGTGTGGGGGAGGCACTCAACGAGACAGTCTGTAGAAGTGATGGCCAATGTGAAGGCCTTACTGTGGGTTCTGAACATCATCTTACTTTTCTTTGAATCTGTTTAAATTATCCTGCACAATCGTTTAGTAATCGCCTGCATATGCTCATCATATTCGAGGCACGGCTCTTGCTTGCCTCTTATTGGTCATGCGACCAATGTTCTGGCATTACGTTTATTAGCTATTTACGAAAGTAAAGTAGATGAAGGCCAACCCTGATCCTCATCGAATTCTGTTATTATGGTGCCTGACACGGGAACAGGTGCAAGGATCGTTTTATGTTAATATCAATCCATCAGAAGAAGCTGCTCAATGGCGTCGCATTAAGGGCCAACAAATTTTAATGCCTGTACAGCTGACTTTCTCCGTGCTAGAGGTATATTTTGACTAACTCCTCTAGTTGCAAATGCGTCAAGCGATTCATTAAACCTTCTGAGAAGTACAGCTTTTTTAACTTTGCTGTTACCCTGGTGCACGTCATGTGAGTCTTGCATTTCGTTACTAAAGCATTGCTTCTGCGATCAGGATGGCAACAAGGAGATTCTCCACTCACCACGTTTCTCAGCTCTAAAAGAAGGCTACGAGTTGCCTCAGAATATTGCTATCATGACACTTCAGGTCAGACCACCAGTTTCTGCGCACTCTTGGTATTATGGATGTTCAAATTCGAAGTTATTTGCTTGGATAATATTTACTATGTCGATAAGCCATCTGAGCCTTAGTATTTGGAATCGGGCTGCAGGAGTTAAATGATGGCCGAGTGCTTCTTAGACTCGTCAACATTTTTGAGGTACGTGCCCAAATCGAATCCCTCTTAGGAGAACTTGATTTGCCGATCTATTTTTCAGAAGTACGGACTCTGTATTCGTTAATTCTTTATCTGGGTCTCCAGAACGTCGATTTAAAGCAGTATATGACTCACTATGTTGCCTGACCCACTCGCAAGGTGCCTTAAGGATTCATATTCCTGAAACTGCTTGTCATGTGCCAGGTTGATGAGAGTGAGAAGCTATCGAAATCTTCCACTGTTGATTTGTCTAGTCTTTTTCCCTACAAAAAGGTGCCATGCTCCTAATTCCTGTCTCCCAGGTGCTCCTTGATTTGCCAGTGTTTCGATATAAATTTTGTGAGAAGTTTTGACTGGGCTCCTGAAGTTGGATGCTAATACGAATGGTTTGCAGATAAACGACGTGGTGGAAGTGACTCTTTCAGCAAACCAGAAAAAGTCAAATGTGAAGAAATTGGAGTGGATTGTTGAGGGAAATGAAGCGACCGGAAAAAATATCGTTCGCGGTCGTCCAATGCGCAAAGATGATACTAACGTGGAGATTGCACCCATGGAGATCAGAACCTTTTATATTACTTTTTGAATAAATAAGAATCACTGGACTAAGAGGTGTGCCCTTGCAGGCAGCGGCCTTGACCAGTCCAGCTCTCTTCAGTGTGAATCCCTTTTTCATCTTGTGCAGCAGCTTGTAGCTCCTTGTCGAGATTGCAATATATCATTTCAATTACAGAGAAAGATTAGACGCCGGGAATGTCATTTTGTGAAATGTTTGTAGTCCAGCACATGTACATTCGTATAAAGGGGCGAGTTTGCCCCTTAATGGCGATCGATCGCTTGAGTTTTCTGAATTGTATAGTCTCTGGGATCTATGCTCACTTTGATTGATAAAGCGTGTGATTAATTATGCACCGAATTCACCTTCTACCAACTGGTTTGGCTGGGCCTCAGCCTGCATGCTGGATCCTCCAGCGCTGTATTCAGCTGTACCTCGGCAATCGTCTGATTCGGTTCGAAGTCCAGAATGGTTTATATCCTCCTGAAGGAGACTGTCCAATTGAGCAGTATTTTATGTCAATTACTGCAGTATGCATATTCAATGAAGGCGCTCTGAGCTTTTTACAAGGAGCGATGGCTTTGGGCCTATGACCACTCCTCAAATTCCGTGGATAACATACTTAGTCGGTTTTGGCAAGTATTGCCATAAGAGCATAGCGTAATTCCTGATTTTCGATCTTATAATATCTTGCTTTGTTCCGTTTCTTCCATGCCTTACCTCTCCGCATTTCGTTGGCAGTAAGTGGGTCTCTGACGAACCTGCTGGGAAATTCGATATCTGTCATCCCGACTGGGAAGTGGGGGACTTGGGGAACGTGCTAGGGTCGGGAAGTTATCCGGCAGCTGACGACACGAATCTACAGTAGATGCAGACTAAGCAGAAATTGGTATTGTATATGCAAAGTCTGCAAGGTACTCTACCGATTTTAGAGATTGGCGTCGGAAATTCGGAACTCAGATGGAAAGCGATGATCACGCGTGTTCTGACCGGAATGTCTGTGTACGGCATCCACTCCAAAATTCTCTACTTCAGGGGAAGACGATGGACAGGTGTAGTTCAGAGGCGATAGAAATCAGCAGCAGCGCGTTGAAGAGCTCCAAAGTGAAGGTTTTTACTTCCTTGGATTGATTGTTTATGTTCATGATTTCAGGAGTTCCTTTATGGTGGCTCAAAGTGCTCAGTTCTTTGTTTGATCATGTGGGATAGGACTACTGCTTGAATCTAGGTGAACAGTCGAGGCCTGGAAGCAGATTGCGATTGCTTGCTTTACTTTCGGTGTTGCCATCCCGAGATTTGTTCTCAAGCATAACTTACTGTGTATCTAGAAGTCCTCGTGAAATCTGATTTAGATAATTTGTCGGTACCCAGAGACTTTGCAGATTGAGGGTTACCGTGTCCTGTTTTTGACTTAGTTTGTGTCGAGTTACGAAGTTTCAAACAATCATTCTCGCTTATTGGAATGTTGAGGTGCAATTTTGAAGAATTGGGTCTTTCTAATCTCCCTGGGAATGGCAGATTGGTTTGGGTGGCGATGCTGATCGAGAGTGGCTTCATCCCTGGAACGTCAGAGGTGACTCTCGGCAAGGATTACCTAGAACTCCCTGGTGACGGCCATTTTTGAGCTTGGTTCAATGGCACTGTAGCTGTGTCTGTCACACACTGAAGCTGCATCTGCTTCGGCGAAAATGACTGGTGCTCATGTAACTCTCCACCGAAGCTAGCACAGATTCCATCAGCGAGTGAAGGTATAATCACCCACTGACAAGCAATGGATTGTAGGCGTTGTAATAGATGTGATGGTTGTGACGTAGAGGGCATGGCTTGCAGTGTGTCAGCGACCGTATCCTTGGTTTCTTATCGCGATATCTGGGTTACTTGCAGCTGGACTGCAGTTGGTGCTATGCGATTTGGTCAGTCCTTAGAAACATGAGTAACTTGTTACTTTAGACTTCAGGTTAATTACAACGCCTACAATTTTGATTGAACTCGAGGTATTTGGGAACAAGATGGGATTGCACTTCGAAAGGGTAAGGTGGGTGTTTTGAAACTTTTCTTCCAGTCAAATCCAGTGCTACAGGGTTCACAATCTCGAGGAGTGTAACCATACCCATATATCGGCACTGACGCTCGTTGGACCACTACCGGAAATTTGTATTAGCTCAGGTACATCTACACCAGTAAATGAAATATGCGCAAGTGATGTTCTCTTTGAATGTAAGCCAGGGGACCTCTTCTGAGGCTCTGTTGAAAGATGGTAGTTTCATAACATTACGACAGAGTATGTATGCTTACTCCGCTCATATATGTTAGTTTAGACAGCTGAACATTTAAATTTATTTCTCGCCGTGCCCTTTGCTTCAGGACACTGGAAGATCTGATCTCCTGACATTATGTCGATTAGACCGAGTGATCGCTCTATGGTGACCGAGGTTCCATGGAGAGATCTATGAACCCTTCCAGTTCTCAACTAATTTTGATACTCGAATTGAATGACAGGGTCCTTCGATTCCTATCCGGAGGAGTGATCATGGCCTCCGACGATGTCGGTACTGCCCTCAAGATTATTCGAAACGTCGATGTTACATCCGGCAGTGTGTGTCTGAATGGGAACCAATGCAAACGGCTTGCAGGACGACTTAACGGCATTGGCAAGGCCTTGGAGGGACTGAAAATAGAGGACGATGGAGACCCCGTCTTGGAAACGAGTGCTGTCGACCAGATTCTGACTCTGGTGAAGAAAGGAGAGGCTCTTGTACTGTCGTATGGAGAAGAAAGAACTGCACTCCAGAGTTTCCTTTCTGGAGCAGACAATTCGGAAGCCTTCAAGGAAGTTCATGAGGAGCTTGATGTTTTGGGAAAGTACCTGGACTTGGACCACGTCGGCCAAAGTGAGCTGCGACGCTCGCCAACGGAGACAAGCAAGTTGCTCAATTCCGATGCCAAGACTGATCGGGAGGAGATGCTTCCCAAACTGCACCACCTCATCCGGGAAGTTGCCCCCAAAACTAACGGGAGGGTAGTGGAACAAGTGGAAGGAGATGTGAAGAATATGCAGATGGCGGTCACTGACAAATTCCACGATACAGGATCAAATGTGCAGGATCTGAGCTACCTGAACATCCCATTTTCGGCCATTCAAATCCACGGCGAAATCAAGGTCCTGCCGCCACTAAGTGAAAGGCAGACCCAGGCAGATGCGCACCTGGACGGCAAGGCTGTTGTGCTGAAGGGCACATGGAATGGCTGCGACTGCGCCATCAAAGTGTTCAAGTCGGCAGAAATGCATTGGAATAAAGAGGAACGGAAAAAGGAGATTGAATCCCTCGTGAGGCTTCGGCATCCGCACATCACGCATCTGCTTGGCTGCTCAGAGAACGACCTGGGCGAAACATATGTTCTGTATGAGAAGATGGATTCTGATCTGCGAGCGCTTATGCAGTCTCGCAAGAAAAAGAAAACTTGGTTCAGTCCGAATCGACCTTTCAGTCGCGCGGAGGAGGTCAGCATCATCACGCAGATAGCAAGAGGAATGTTTTACCTGCACAAACAGAAATTTACCCACGGGGAGCTCAAATGCACCAACTTGCTGGTTAAAGAAGTGGGGAACCACTTGGACGTGAAAGTCGCCGACTTTCATTGCTCCAGGCAGTTGGGGCAACTGCCCTCTGGCACTGGCAAGTATAAGCCAGCGCATCGCCATCGGTGGTTGCCTCCCGAAGCTTTCCAGCACTGCAACGTGGATCAACCTGCAGATGATTTGTTGATGAAAGGGGACGTGTACAGCTTCGCCATGACTTGCTGCGAAGTTGTTACGGGCAAGTATCCCTTCGACGGCATCCGTGACAAAGATCTCTTGGAGGAGAAGATCAAGGCAGGTGACAGGCCCAATCTGCCGGGTGATTTAAGCGTGAAATTGAAGAAACTCATCAGCGTATGTTGGGATGCAGAACCCGCGAAGCGACCAAGCTTCGAGGATATTTGTTATGTCTTGGAGTTCGAGGCGGTGGACTTGCAATCGTCACCGTTTCAAAGGCTTCTCTCCTGTTTCAGCCTAGCTGGTTCCAAGACACAGTCCGTTGCCGAGAATCTTGAACATCTGCAGTGGACCGACATTCTCCAAGACCTAGTCACATTACCTCCTCCAAAGCAGGAAGAAATTGACAATGGGGCAAAAGAGCTCCCGCATTACCTGAAGATCCAATCCTTAGCATTGAAGCCGGTGCAATCACTCGGCAAGGGAGCCTCTGCCGAGGTGTTCAAAGCCAGTTGGATAGGGTGCAAATTTGCTGTGAAATGGCTCAAAGTGGAGCACGTGGTCAAGCTCCGACAGGAAGTGAGCATCATGATGACACTGCTGCACCCTCATGTGATCAGACTTGTGGGATTCTCTGTTCTGTCGAACCGGTGTGCAATCGTGATGGAGCTAATGGAGATGTCTCTGCGAAATCTGTTGGACGCACGCATTCTTTCTTCCAAGCAAAAACTTGCGGTCCCATTCTCTGAAACGGAGGCCCTTGGCATCATCACCAAACTTGCGCTAGGCTTGAGTTTCTCGCACGCTCGGGGAGTGTCACATGGTGATCTCAAGTGTGACAACGTGCTGGTACGTAACACAAACACTACTGGTAGATTAGATGTCAAGATCGTAGACTTCGGTCTGTCTCAATGGGTGGACATGGGCTCAACCGGGAAACCCACTGTCGTTGGTTGGTGGCGAGCCCCAGAAGTCATCCAAAGTATGGAACCAGGGAATCATGCGATCATAGACCGAAAAGCAGCAGATGTCTACAGCTTTGCAATGATGTGCTACGAGGTCATTTCAGGTAAGTTGCCCTTCGAAGAGTACCGACACAAAAGTGCCGTTGCGAAGGCAGTGGTCTTGGGAGGAGGAATGCCCAAGCTGGATGAGGTCCATGTGTGTCAAAATCTGAAGCATCTCCTGAAGAAATGCTGGTCTCTGAACCCTCAAGACAGGCCGAAGATGGATGATGTCTTGGGCAGACTTACTGCCATGTCCAGGTGAGACGGTGCATATGATGTACCAACTGACGGCTGTCCACAGCCCAATTGCTGAACCGCTTGCGAGACCTCCTGCAGGCAATTGCTCACCATTGAGAACGAAGGTGCATTCTCTGGAGTCTGGACGGGCCCCCGTCTGCTGAGGTCTGGGCTAAGCATTTTAGATAGTTACCGATAATATTTTTGTTTTGTTTGTACCGGTACTCCGTGAAGTTTGGTACTCTTGAAGTACCAAATATGGTAGACCGTAGTGGTGGATCACGTTTAAGCATCAACCAGTACATACACTCCATTCAATGTCTTCATTTCAGAGCTTGCTGAGATTATCATTGTATCCGGGACATGCATACAAGCACTTTATTGTGAATTAGAGTAACTCACTTATTGAGCATTGAGGCTCAAAATACGTCACGATTAGTTGTAACATGGAACCTCGTGGTGTGATTAGCCCTCGTTGCTTGAACTATTTAAAGTGATGAATGAAGTCATTTTTCTTTAACAGGCAGTTACATTGCAGTTACATAATAAGTCTCTTCAGATCTCGTGGCTCAGGAGAAGCTAGAGATCTGGTCAGAAGGTTATTGACAAATCGTTAAAGAGAAGTCAGGTCTCTTGAACTGGAATAAGGCGACGGACCCAACGGTTCCACTAAGATACTTGGAGGCTTTCTTCAAAAAACTTGACCCTCCAGTACACAAATACTGCGTCTTGAAGAGAGATTCAGTTTTCGTTTTCAAAGTGTGCTGTACTGTACAATACTCCGATCGTCAAGTTTTGAAAACTAGTCTCAACTAGCATCTATCGCACTAACAGCGCCTTTTGCAGACTCACTAGTATTCAAACTACTCATGAGCTCACAATTGACTGATAGGAGCAACCATTCTCAACAGTGGTCGGGTTGGTCATCCCATCAATTAATTACTACCAATGCAATTGGACACCGAATAGATTAACTTGGATCATGGTTGTTCTCATATCCATTTTGTGGGAGAACAGAAATTCAAACCGGATGGAATTAGTCTAGAATAAGGTTAGATAGACTTATAATTTTTTTATTTTTTGGTAAACCATAAAGATTTAGGCTACCTTAAGACTATTGTAGAAATAGTTAGTTTTTTTATTGCTAAAATCGTTACTAGCGTTATGGAAATAGATCCAATATGGATTTGGGATCCGAAAAAGTTTTGAATTTCTGAAACCTACGTTTCAAGCTTCCGGTCTAAAGAACTAGGGTACCATTAGGGGAATGGTCTTCTACCCGTTCTCCATCAAGAACTGTTGACCGTATGCCGAGTACTTAAACCCATTGCTACTTCTCTTTTTCTCCCTTTCTAGTTGCTGAACCTTGTGAACATGTAGTTGAGAGAAAGAGTGGTGAGTTAACGACCAGGATAAAGAAAGTACGGAAAGGTTGGTGCCATTTGAACTGGATTAGGTTGTCAACTATTGGTGATTCATGGCGACAGTTGGCGATCCAACTGTGCAAAAGTTTGTAGTAGCAGCCCAGATGGTCTATCTGATTAGATCCAACCCACCGACTACAGTTAGAGGAGGACCTCATGTGTATCAGGTGTGTCAGATTGTTAAATAGGTTATGGAGCATGAAGAATGAGGAAATGATCTAAGAACTCATTTATGGAGTTCCGAATCAATACGAGTTGACAATAAGAGGTCAATTCGTAGCTTGAATAGAAGACATCTGCTCGGATGTCTATTCGTTTAAAAAGAGCGAACTCAGACTACTTGGAAGAGTGGATAAATACGTAGTTGGAAAGTTCCAGAGTCAAGCTCACTTAAAGGAGGGTTTTTCCATTAGTGTTTGCAAAAACAAGAGGCATAAATGGGTACTGGATTTCCTGATTTTGATCTTGTATCTAGAAAGCCTACCCAGGTTACGGTCACGGTAGCTAACACCATTTTGGGGATTTTGAAAGACCGGATTGTCCATTGGAAGAGAGTGATTTATGGAATAGTAGGCAAACTAATAGATCACATAACTCGGGCGAAACACAACTTTATTATTCCGTATTTGTTTCACCTCTATCACCACAAAAAGGTCTTGAATGCTCAAGAAATGATTTAGTATAACACCGGAGTCAAGATCTTGAAATTCGGTGACCTAGTTCTTTAGATCGGAAGCTTGAAGCATAGTTTAGGCGTAAAGATCTTTACACACGAAAATGTGGTAAGATGACATAAATTATCGTCCCAGAAAATTTCAGATGTTCTTCCAAACTTCAATATCTAGATGATCGTTTTCTCCTCTTCTAACTATTCTCTTCTGCTCTTTTTTTAGAACCTACTTTTATCCGAATTCTAATCTAGATTTGGTTTCATTTGGTTTCCAATTACGTCTCTCAATACACTGGTTTTCAATTCCTCTGTTTTACCATCAGAAGGTCTGCTATTGATCTTTCAAGGGGTAGTGACTTCACCACTCTAGTCTACTTACTATACAGGCAAAAACAAACATCCAAATAATCAAGGTGTTGTAGCATGGAGAAAAGATCCGGATTCTCATGTCGCAGCTTAAAATTTTGATTTTCTTAGCATGCACCAAAATAGGAACGGAAACTAGCCATTAGGGAACCGGATCCGATTAGGTGAAGAAGGAAAACTCAAAACTAGCACAGAACATGAAGTAGTGGGCCTCTTAGATCTAATCCGATCAGGAGTAACTATCGACGGAAAAGGAATGCAACACGGATTAGGTCTAGGACCGGATTATGGGTGAACCGGATTCAAGACGACCAAACCGGAAATGGTCCAGAGACTATATAAGGAGGAGCCTTCGCAGTTGCACCCCTTTTTAGAAACTCGACCTTGAGCGGGCGTCGTAGAGTTTTTTGCGTTTGTGTGCTGCAAGCTTTGATTCCGATTGAGATCGGAGAGAGAACGTGAGGAACGGAACCGGAACTTGAGTGAAGTCTTTGAGCAGCTGGATCCGCAGAGCAGAAGCCCGACAATAGGATCTAGGGTTGTAGAGTAGATAGGATTTTGATTTGAGTTAGGAGTAGGAGCGGATCCGGATCCAGATCCGGCTCAACAGTATTAGGTTAGACCGGAAGTTAGATTAGGGTGGCGGCGGACCCCCACGGGTTTTCCGCTCCGCTTTGTACTTTTAGGGTTTTTACCCTTTGTATATAAATCGGTTCCTGCGATGGGAACTGGGAGTCTTCATTTTACAAATCTCTTGTGCCTTCCTCTTCTCCTCATTGTGTGTCTCTCTCCAGCGCGATATGGTTGTATGATGTGGAGTTAGGATGGTGTGAGCCGGTTTGTGAGTGATTTCTCCCCTTGGTGGTTTCTTTTCCGATTCTATATGCATGTGAGTAGGTATCTAAGAGTTGGGAGTGAACTTAGTTCCTCAGCACTTTTAGAGTTCCAGGTTCCGGGTGAGAAAGCCGTTGTTAGGCTAGGCGGGTAGGGAGGGATTCCTTAGCTGCGCTAGAACTCCCGGGTGGGAAATCCGGTCGAGTGTCCAATCTCCTGTGAGGTCTCACCACCCGTGTGGGTAAGCGGAAGAACTTTAGTTGATGTTGGAATGGACAGGTACACTTGTAACCACCTATCTTCGCACGGATCGGAAGTAGCATCAAGGTCGTTGTAGTATGAGAGGGTCGAGTGTGGGGTCTTTGTGTGACCTACAACCCGGATTGCTATCTGGGTTGTTGTGAAGGACCAAACCGGATCTGGATTAGCTTAGGAGTTTAGGAAGTAGGACAGTGGGTCTTCAGCCACTATAAATCACGGAAGGAGTGGTGGGCCTACCACTCTCAAAATTAAGCGACGACCCCTTTGATGATGAAACAGAGGCAAAACCAAACCGGATAAGATTACGGATACATGATGACCATCCGGACCGGATTGGTCAGGACGGATTTCCAAGACCGGAAGTTGTAAGATCCTGGGATTTGGGTAATTGTATGCACCGGATAGTTAGTAGGACCGGAAGAAGGAGTAATCCGGTCTGTAGTTATCCGGTGTGGTGGTATTTCTGGTTCTAGATCTAGGACCGGAAAGTAAGATTGGGATACTGACTTAGCTTAACTGCTTAATAGAGCTAGATACTTCACAAGATCTCGTGGGTTCGATCTTTAGAGTCACTTAGTTATATTCTAGAGCGATTTTTGTGAGTATAATGGGGAATTTACCTGCCCTGTGCTGCAACATCTCACAACGTTCCGGATGGCTGATCCGAAATGTAGGTCACTTAGGACTGTGCTCACTCCTCCTTACTACAATGATACATCTCAGACATCTGGAACTGATAAGGGGGGTAATCTTTCTAAATGTAACACGGATTCCAAGATTGGCAGACCTTCTGGTAAGTGGGAGTTTTCTCTGATGGTCGCTAATCTCCACACATAAGGCCATATTCATTAAAATGAGAGAAAGTGGAGTCTCATTTTAAACATGACCCTAAATTTAGTATACAAAATCGTTCATTAAATTGAGAATATTCAATAATTTAAGACTATAGGATACTATAAAAAATATGAAGTTATGTAAGAATAATAATCAAATCAACACAATTATCTTTGTCATTACAAAATCTATATCTCATATTAATATAAGGGCACATTATAATGTATACATAATATTATTGTGACTTCTTGGATAGAAATGCTTGGAAATTTTGTAGAAACTAACACTCCACGGGTTCAATAAAATTTGCATTTTGACCATTTATAAAAGAACTTGGTTACGAAATTGCTTGCAAATAGAATTTGTATATGCCTAGGTAGACATCATCAACATTGCTCATCATAAAATACAAAAGTGCACCTAACATTAAAGATAAACAAACATCAATTATCTCAATAAAATATGAAGATCAAGAAATACATGATAAAATATAATTTTTTTTTATTATATAGTGCTATAGCACAAAATCAACAATATTTAACTTTGAAATAACATACAAAAAATATAAGTCAACACAATACAAAACAAACTTCTCAAATAAATTTAATTTTTTATTTGAACTTATTCAATAACTAATTTTTTTTCATTTATATTTCTATTTTTTTTAAAATTTTAATCATATTATTAAAAACAAATAAACAACACTCAATTTCCAAAAGCCTTATATTTTTAATTTTGTTCAGTTTTTTTAATTTTCTCTAATATATTTTTGAAACTAACATATAAACTTATACAACTCCTAATGCTTCACTACAAGTAAAGACTAATCATCTTCATGCATGGTTGCATGACCACTATCTCCAGCAATGTAGGCATCTATAGATTGTTGGATTATGCTAATTTGTGCCTTCGGAATTTTGATTCGAGGATCAGAAGTCCCTGCTCTCACATGCAGCTTCCAAGCAGTCATTATACAATCAGTGTGCGTCCAACTTGGAGAAATAGCTTTATCCTCGCACCATAAATTTCCTTACTTTAACTTCCACCCAGCATATGTTTCCTCGTCAATATGTTGAAAAGATGTAGGCGTCCAATACTGCAGTTGGATAGAATTTATATGTCCAGGATCCGGAGTAGGATTCGTAATTGCTCGAGCAAGCCAAAATGGACGAAGATCACCATCAGCAGGCCGTACTACAACAAAATAACCCGCAAAGACGTCACGACCAACACAAAATGAAGGTTGTGGATGGTCACGCCTACGACCAACGAAAGGAGCATCTTCAGCAAATTCCTCACGCACTGTGCCATCATCTAGATATTGGTCTTCTTCCTCATTCGAAATCATTGAATTTGGCCAGAATCCATCCCGTAAACTCTCTCGCTGGTAAAGCGGATCTTCTAGAGTGCTTCTAACACCTTGCCAATATTTCATCACCGGCTCATTTTTCCTTCGAAACTCTCCAGACAAATCTTGATTAGCCATTGTTCCCCAAAATGCAATATATCCATCTAACCCCTTACACACTTCATCAAAACAACGCATTAGTTGTGGAGCTAGAGGTGCAGGACTCCCCCTTGGAACTCTAGGGCGCCCATCAGAAGTCTCCTTCCACAAACGAATTCCACCACCTTCCTTTGGCAACCAATCGCTGTCTGTACAGAGAATTTTGTATTGCATCAAAGGCCATCCATTGGTATCTTTGTAAAATTTAAATTGTTGAGCTTGTGAATGGCCTTGAAGAGAATCATCGCTTGTATGTAGGTACCCCTCCACAAATCCTTTAAAATTTGGAACTTCTTCAATGAGATGAGGAATCACAGGTTGTGTTTCACAATCCATGAAGGATTTCATCAACCTTGGAAGTGTTGGATAGTCATTTGTCTTCAACTTCGTGCTCCAACGACCAAATAGAGCATCAATGTCTTCGTGAGTGTGCCCGACAATGAGGAAATTAATGTAAATTTCACGAAAAACGGCTTTGAATACAAGAAGAGAGCAAAAGGCAAAAACCCAACGATTCTTGTTGTCACCAGAAGCATTGTCAAGTTGAAGAGTCAATGTTGGAGGTAGACATTGAGGGTGGACTACTTCTTCAGGGCAAGAAGGTAAAGATTCTTCACAAATCTCAAAACCCTCTAGCACCGCTTTCGACAATTCATGAATTGGATCATTTGTGGCAAACAACTCACGCGATGAGAACTTTGGTTCAGCTTCCACGTCTCGTAATAATTTTGCAATGGATCCTACAGTATGATTAGAATCTGTTGGAAAGATGTCCAACCCATAGTGCGCATATCGCACATCTCCATGACCATGAGCAATCATACCTGTAACAACAATGGGCATCTTCATAAATGAATCAATGGCCTTGCTTTTATGAGAAAAATGAGGAGAAGCAGTCTTTGAATGATCCATCTTGTCATGGATGATGGTCAAAACCTTATCAGGGTGCTTCTCAGACATCATGCGATTTGCATAGTACAACTCTCTATGTGCTTGTTGCCCGGCAAGATGCATCTTCAGCTTCTTTGTCCATACTTCTTGAGCCCGCGAGCGTGGAGTACAAGCACTCTTCAACTGTTTCAATCTATCGCACTCACCACAACGTGCAAAACTATCACCACGAGCTTTTGGAGCATATTCTGGAAATGATGAACGTCAAATGTTACTCAAACCACTGGTTGATATATGTTGCAATTGGAATGCTGAATTCACAATATTAATCTCTGGCAAGATGTCCCTCCAACGAAAAGCAGATGGCAAAATCATAGATGGAACTTTCTCCCCCGACGCAAGTATACGAGATTTATGTGGCATGTGGTCAGCACTGTTTTCAAGAAGCAATCGAAGTGTACCTGTTCCTTGCAAGGTATGTGATTGGGGCTTCTTCAACCCAAGATTACCGTGATGCTCTGCTTTCTCATCATTCTTTGACTTCTCCTTGTATCTATAGAAGGTAGCCCTTGAAACTCCATGGATTGTGCACCATGCAGTAGGACAAACTTCATGAGCAGCCAATGTTATCATATCCTTCCCATTTGCATCACAGTGCATTTGCTTGTGCACGTCAAGAAGACGCGATTTTCGCCAATATAATCCACCCTCTACATGAATCTGAGATCGAATGGCCTGAATTTGCCCACGTGGAAATGGTTGCAAACAATTCTTTGCACAACAAGTCTTGGAAGACACTTCTGCAATTGCTTGAGGGGTGAGGAGGGCTTCTTTCTTTGGAAGGTTCCTCGGCTCTTGCCTCTCCCGAGCGCTCTCATAGGTACGAACTCCAACCCGAACTCGCCGCCTTGATGCATTAACTACAGCTTTAAAGATAGAGGTTTGATCATGGTCATATGTCGCAGCTTAAAATTTTGATTTTCTTAGTATACACCAAAATAGGAATGGAAACTAGTCATTAGGGAACCGGATCCGATAAGGTGGAGAAGGAAAACTCAAAATTAGCACGGAATGTGAAGTAGTGGGCCTCTTGGATCTAATCCGGTCAGGAGTAAATAACGACGGAAATGGAATGTAACATGGATTACGTCTAGGACCGAATTATGATGATGAACCGGATTATGATGGTAAACCGGATTCATGATGACAAACCGGAAAGGGTCCAAGGACTATAAAAGGAGGAGCTTTCACTGTTGCACCCCCTTTTAGAAACTCGTCCTTGAGCGTGCGCGGTTGAGTTTTTGGCGTTTATGCGTTTGTGTTCTATTCGTTTTGATTCCGGTTGAGATCGGAGAGAGAACGTGAGGAACGGGACATGCGGCTAGGAGAGAGTGAGATAGATTGGAGTGGGAATGCCGCCGCTACGTAGGTCGAGACAAGCGAGTCCCTCTGGAGGCGAGGTGAAGCTCCGGAAAGTCATTCCGGTTATTCCCTCCACAGAGCCGGAAAAGTCTCAACCCATGGAGGATCTCAAATCCATGGGTTGCCTCGGGTTTGCCGAGAAACCCTGGGGTTTTAGGGAGGAGAGAATGGTCAAGGAGCTCCTCGGAAAGCTGTCCAATCAGTTTGACAACACCGTGAGAGGAACTCCCGTCAGCTGGAACGAGGGAATATGGAGAGGGGTTTACGGTTTCCGGGCAGGAGGTTTAGGGATGGCGAACCGGAAGGATGAGTTTGTCCAAGAGAAGTTCTAGGGAGCCGTCAACCCGAAGGACGGATACGCGGTCGAGGATTGCGTGGATGACCGAGACCGTCGGCTCCTGCAATTCCTGGTTCCAGTTCTTCACCCGGAAAAGCTGACCAGGGTGACGATCACCCTCGGCAACACCATTTTCGGTGCCCTCAGTGGTACCCGGAAAGTGGATTGGGCACGGATCATTTCCGATCTCGTGGCCCAGCTGGTTAGTAGGGTTGGGAAGAAAAGGGCCACTCCAGTGTGCCCTTACCTCTTCCACCTCTATCGGGAACACCAAGTCCTCACCGACACGGAGGAGAAGGTGTGGAAGACTCAAGAAGTCCTCCTGAAGTATGGGGAGTCAGAGACGGATGATGAGGCGGAATCCGATTCCGGGTCAGAACGGGAGTCGAGCGAGGAAGAGGAGGAACCGATGCCGCCCATCAAGCGACAGAAGTTGACGCCTCCACACAAGCGCGGGACGCCTCCCGGTCAAGACAGACCGGCCCTGGAAGAGAAACCGGAAGCCGAGAAGACCGTTTCCGGGGGAGACCCGGAAATGCAAGATCCGTTCAACGGTCTGATCAACGTCCTCTGCAACATCAGGGCGGATTGGGAGGTCAAGCACAGGACGCTTGCGGCGATCGGCAAGTTGGTAGGTGCGCCACCGGACAGCAAGTTGGCGGAACAGGTGGCGGAGTGCATCACGAATCCGGAAGAGAGCCGGAAGCAGGAAGCAGAGATCCGCCGGTTGCAGGAGGAGGTGGATAACCTGAAGGAAACTCTTTTTGCCTATTGGGAAGACGTGACGGCCACCCGGGAGATGGCGGAGGAGACTCGGAAGATAGCCGAGCAGATCAAGGCGGTCCTAGGAGAGACCGGAACGGCCGCCGCCAAAGCGAAGCTCTTCGACGAGAAGATCCACGAAGAGAAGAAACTATCCGGTTCCCGGATGGTCCGGATTCTCGCGGACTTCGCTGAGCAGGTGGAGACGACAATGGTGGAGGGGCGGAAGGCTGCGGACCGGATCGAGGAGAGCAGCCGGAAGCTGACGGGAGTGACGTGCGACAAAGGTATTCATCTTTTTGACATCTCGCTACCGGACCTCTTTCCGGACGCGACTATTCAGAAGGATAGGAAGGATTGGACTCCTGAGTCCAAGAAGTCTGCACGGACTGGGACTCCGGGCACGAGACCGGATATCACCATCGACCTGGAGTCTCCACCCGGATCGAATCCTGTGGAGGGGGAACGGGTCCGAAATTTGAGTGAAGTCTTCGAGGAGCTAGTCCCGGAGATCGGAAGCCCGACAGTAGGATCCAGAGTTGTAGGGTAGATAGGATTTTGATTTCAGTTAGGAGTAGGAGCGGATCCGGATCCAGATCCGGCTCAACAGTATTAGGTTAGACCGGAAGTTAGATTAGGGTGGCGGCGGACCCTCACGGGTTTACCGCTCCTTTTTGTGTTTTTAGGGTTTTTACCCTTTGTATATAAATCGGTTCCTGAGATGGGAACTGGGAGTTGTTCATTTTGCAAACTTCTTGTACTTTTCTATTCTCTTCATTGTGTGTCTGTCTCCAGCGCGACAGGATTGTATGATGTGGAGTTAGGATAGTACGGGTTGGTTTGCGAGTGATTTCTCCCCTTGGTGTTTATTTTCCGATCCTAGGTGCATGTGAGTAGGTATCGAAGAGTTGGGAGTGAACTTAGTTCCTCAGCACGTCTAGAGTTCCAGGTTCCGGGTGAGAAAGCCGTTGTTAGGCTAGGCGGGTAGGGAGGGATTCCTTAGCTGCGCTAGAACTCCCGGGTGGGAAATCCGGTCGAGTGTCCAATCTCCTGTGAGGTCTCACCACCCGTATGGGTAACGGAAGAACTTTAGTTGATGTTGGAACGGACGGGTGCACTTGTAACCACTTGTCTTCGCACGGATCGGAAGTAGCATCAAGGTCGTTGTAGTACGAGAGGGTCGAGTGTGGGGTCTTTGTGTGACCTACGACCCGGATTGCTATCTGGGTTGTTGTGAAGGACCAAACCGGATCCGGATTAGCTTAGGACTTTAGGAAGTAGGACAGTGGGTCTTCAGCCACTATAAGTCATGGAAGGAGTGGTGGGCCTACCACTCTCAAATGTAAGCGGCGACCCCTCTGATGGTGAAACAGAGGCAAAACTAAACCGGATAGGATTACGGATACAAGATGACCATCCCGACCGGATTGGTCAGGACGGATTTCCAGGATCGGAAGTTGTGAGATCCTGGGATTTGGGTAATTGTATGAACCGGATAGTTAGTAGGACCGGAAGAAGGAGTAATCCGTTCTATAGTTATCCGGTGTGGTGGTATTTCTGGTTCTAGATCTAGGACCGGAAAGTAAGATTGGGATACTGACTAAGCTTAACTGCTTAATAGAGCTAGATACTTCACAGGATCTCGTGGGTTCGATCTTTAGAGTCACTTAGTTATACTCTAGAGCGATTTTTGTGAGTATAATGGGGAATTGACCTGCCCTGTGCTGCGACATCATACAAGCTGGCTTCATTCAAATATACCCTTGAAATTGGCCAAGAACGTATTGACCACATCCAAGAAGATGGAACTTCAGTCTCACACAAAGACTCTGCAATTTGTATTGCGACTCTATCGTCACCAAGAGGCTTTCCATCCATGTCAATGACGAGGTCGGCGTCTACGCTATGACAAATTCCTTTGGCCACCTCCACCCCATATTCACTTTGAAGAATAACACACTTTGTATACCAAGTAGTGCGAGGGATACCCTCGCATGGTACAACTCCAGGAGGCAATACTGGCACTAACACTGCGAACTCATTTGGTACAGAAGTGTCCATTCTGCACAACAATGAAGACAAATTAGATACAAGAAAAGATTATCCTCGACTCGAGGATGTTTTCAAACACAAAACTCATAATATTCACTACATTCAGTGATTCAATTAATTAACAGAAGATATTGATTATTACACATTTTCCATTACAAACAAAATAGAGTATTCGCTCTGTCAACAGAAGAACTTCACAGGACACAGTAAAATCTGTTCGGGAGCATCAAGACTTCTGATGCACACTACAATTATGTGCGTACCTCACTGTTAGTAATAAAGACAATTATTTATTTATGAATAATAAAACTACCCTCGACTCGAGGATATTTATCATTTGTCTGAACTTTTTTAAAAATAAAAAATTTCATCTTTCCCCTTCTCCACGATAACTATGATTTCCTAATATTTCTAACGTGTCAAATACATACAATTACCCTTGAGTCGAGGATAATGGGACAAGGAGATTCGTAAATTCTAACTTCTTAACTTTACAAAGGGGGTTTTGTAATTTCTTGACTTAATGATAGTCACTACGCATCCACACGGACGTGGGTACAATCAACTAATGATATCCTCGAATCGAGGATACTTGCAATACAATCAAGTTCGTAAACCGCATTACTCTTTTCTTCATATTTCATATTCAATTACCTTTTATTGATTCAGACTATCCTCGACTCGAGGATAGACTTTGACGGATACTTCTAGTGCACCGTATTCATTTCATTATGCTCGACTCGAGGTTAGGTGATTTCACTGAACAGGTTCATCATGTTCCGTAAAAAGCGGAGGTTTGATCTCTTCATCAAGTCCGTCCATTCACAGAAGTGGGATCAAACCAGAATACTAGCTACGGAGCAATCACCAAGTGCAGAAATCATATGATCAACCGACTACAAAGATACAAAAAATACAATGCAATCACTCATATCCGAAATCAAGAAACCAAATGACTATAACAATTACAACGAATACAAAGCACTGAAGAATGAGATAAACAAAAAGAAACCAAACCTATAACTACGAGACAGAATGTGCAGAATGAAAGAACAACAGAATGATGATCACTTGTCTCAGGGGAAAAGAACATGGTGCATCAGCCTTACATAAATTCCGAATTGTTTGAACTCTACAACCTCTACGGAACCCACAAAACTTTGAACAAGGGCGAAAACAAGGTCGCCGTTGAAAGTAAAATCCGCAGTCTGCACAACGAAATTCCACTACTTCTGAACAATCCTACACTCCGAATCTAACAACAAGAACGCACGCGATCAAACTTCTACACATCAAAAATGCATACCAGAGTTCCAATGCACGAATTCAAAGAAGAATAGCAAAATAATGAAAGAGAAAACATCTTCTCAGCAAGGGAGAAGGCGTGGAGAGTGAGCAGCGGGAAAAAATAGGCGCGAACGTCAATTGCCATGTTTAGGACGGCAAGCACTTTCGATTGATGCCAAAGTTCAGGAACGAGATAGCTATAAAACTATTTGTCAACTAAAATAAGGCCTGCAACATCATGGCCAAAAATCCGCTGCGGCTACAGTTTCGATATTCTACATTCTAAAAAGGGTGTGTCTGCATTAAACGTCAGAGGTTAACGTCTACAAAAAGAAGTGCAAAGTCAATGAGCAGACGCACATGCTAGTTTTCCGCCACGCCACTCGCCATCTGCTTGGCCACGTGGCAGTTTTGCGCGGGTTTTCAAGGTTCAAATGGGGCTGGCGGGCTGGCTGAACCGCACACAGACCAGCGCCTGGCCAAGCCACGCCCCCGCCATCGACAGTAAAAGTGCAGGTGTTATTTGATTTCTATTAAAATCAAGATTCTGAGGAGGAAATTTAGAGATTGCACTTCTTCGCAGTCTAATTTAGTTCGTCGACACAATGCTACTGTTTTGATTTTGCAGTGTACGAACATGCATACAATTTGTCTTTACAAATGGATCCCACAAATGAAATTGCTAAATTGCGTACCACATATTGTTTGATCTGAGAAGCACATACGTGATCGCAGTTATGTAATCCACCAAGCAAAATCATATGGCTAAGAAGTATGTACTACGACTGCATAATCTCAATGCCAACAGGAGCTTCAAAGAAATTAACTGAAATTCCTCGTGAAGCTTCTAATATGCAAATAAACTTACTTCAAAGTTTTTTGAAAACAAATTGGAAAAAATGGTCAAAATGAAAGAAAGACAAGTACATGAAGAGAAATTGGGGAAAACCTAAAACTTCTTCTGCATTTTTTCAAATCAATTACTAGAGACGATGTGCCATTAGTGGTGAGCAATAACCTTGCCAAATTATCTTCCTCAATTGTTACCCCTAATTTTAAACACTCTAAACATGTCTTTCAAATCAATTACCAAGCAAGAGAAGAGTTAAAAGCTAGAAAAATTGAAATCCTTCAATACTATGCGGCAAAGCAGCACTGGCAACACCTGCAACTGTCGCAGCACAGGGCAGGTCAATTCCCCATTATACTCACAAAAATCGCTCTAGAGTATAACTAAGTGACTCTAAAGATCGAACCCACGAGATCCTGTGAAGTATCTAGCTCTATTAAGCAGTTAAGCTAAGTCAGTATCCCAATCTTACTTTCCGGTCCTAGATCTAGAACCAGAAATACCACCACACCGGATAACTACAGACCGGATTACTCCTTCTTCCGGTCCTACTAACTATCCGGTGCATACAATTACCCAAATCCCAGGATCTCACAACTTCCGATCCTGGAAATCCGTCCTGACCAATCCGGTCGGAATGGTCATCCTGTACCCGTAATCCTATCCGGTTTGGTTTTGCCTCTGTTTCACCATCAGAGGGGTCGCCGCTTAATTTTGAGAGTGGTAGGCCCACCACTCCTTCCGTGACTTATAGTGGCTAAAGACCCACTGTCCTACCTTCTAGACTCCTAAGCTAATCCGGATCCGGTTTGGTCCTTCACAACAACCCAGATAGCAATCCGGGTCGTAGGTCACACAAAGACCCCACACTCGACCCTCTCGTACTACAACGACCTTGATGCTACTTCCGATCCGTGCGAAGACAAGTGGTTACAAGTGCACCCGTCCGTTCCAACATCAACTAAAGTTCTTCCGTTACCCATACGGGTGGTGAGACCTCACAGGAGATCGGACACTCAACCGGATTTCCCACCCGGGAGTTCTAGCGCAGCTAAGGAATCCCTCCCTACCCGCCTAGCCTAACAACGGCTTTCTCACCCGGAACCTGGAACTCTAGACGTGCTGAGGAACTAAGTTCACTCCCAACTCTTCGATACCTACTCACATGCACCTAGGATCGGAAAATAAACACCAAGGGGAGAAATCACTCACAAACCAACCCGTACTATCCTAACTCCACATCATACAATCCTGTCGCGCTGGAGAGAGACACACAATGAAGAGAATAGAAAAGTACAAGAAGTTTGCAAAATGAACAACTCCCAGTTCCCATCTCAGGAACCGATTTATATACAAAGGGTAAAAACCCTAAAAGCACAAAAAGGAGCGGAAAACCCGTGGGGGTCCGCCGCCACCCTAATCTAACTTCCGGTCTAACCTAATACTGTTGAGCCGGATCCGGATCCGGATCCGCTCCTACTCCTAACTGAAATTAAAATCCTATCTACCCTACAACTCTAGATCCTATCGTCGGGCTTCCGACCTCCGGGACTAGCTCCTCGAAGACTTCACTCAAATTTCGGACCCGTTCCCCCTCAACAGGATTCGGTCCGGGTGGAGACTCCAGGTCGATGGTGGTATCCGGTCTCGTGCCCGGAGTCCCAGTCCGTGCAGACTTCTTGGACTCAGGAGTCCAATCCTTCCTATCCTTCTGAATGGTCGCGTCCGGAAAGAGATCCGGTAGCGAGATGTCAGAAAGATGAATACCTTTGTCGCACGTCGCTCCCGTCAGCTTCCGGCTGCTCTCCTCGATCCGGTCCACAGCCTTCCGCCCCTCCACCATTGTCGTCTCCACCTGCTCAGCGAAGTCTGCGAGAATCCGGACCATCCGGGAACCGGATAGTTTCTTCTCTTCGTGGATCTTCTCGTCGAAGAGCTTCGCTTTGGCGGCGGCCGTTCCGGTCTCTCCCAGGACCGCCTTGATCTGCTCGGCTATCTTCCGAGTCTCCTCCGCCATCTCCCGGGAGGCCGTCACGTCTTCCCGATAGGCAAAAAGAGTTTCCTTCAGGTTATCCACCTCCTCCTGCAACCGGCGGATCTCTGCTTCCTGCTTCCGGCTCTCTTCCGGATTCGTGATGCACTCCGCCACCTGTTCCGCCAACTTGCTGTCCGGTGGCGCACCCACCAACTTGCCGATCGCCTCAAGCGTCCTGTGCTTGACCTCCCAATCCGCCCTGATGTTGCAGAGGACGTTGATCAGACCGTTGAACGGATCTTGCATTTCCGGGTCTCCCCCGGAAACGAGCTTCTCGGCTTCCGGTTTCTCTTCCGGGGCCAGCTTGTCTTGATCGGGAGGCGTCCCGCGCTTGTATGGAGGCGTCAACTTCTGTCGCTTGATCGGCGGCATCGGCTCCTCCTCTTCCTCGCTGGACTCTCGGTCTGACCGGGAATCGAATTCGGCCTCGTCATCCGTCTCCGACTCCCCATACTTCAGGAGGACTTCTTGAGTCTTCCACACCTTCTCCTCCGTGTCGGTGAGGACTTGGTGTTCCCGATAGAGGTGGAAGAGGTAAGGGCACACTGGAGTGGCCCTTTTCTTCCCAACCCTACTAACCAGCTGGGCCACGAGATCGGAAATGATCCGTGCCCAGTCCACTTTCCGGGTACCACTGAGGGCACCGAAAATGGTGTTGCCGAGGGTGATCGTCACCCTGGTCAGCTTTTCCGGGTGAAGAACTGGAACTAGGAATTGCAGGAGCCGACGGTCTCGGTCATCCACGCAATCCTCGACCGCGTATCCGTCCTTCGGGTTGACGGCTCCCTAGAACTTCTCTTGGACAAACTCATCCTTCCGGTTCGCCATCCCTAAACCTCTTGCCCGGAAACTGTAAACCGCTCTCCACATCCCCTCGTTCCAACTGACGGGAGTTCCTCTCACGGTGTTGTCAAACTGGTTGGACAACTTTCCGAGGAGCTCCTTGACCATTCTCTCCTCCCTAAAACCCCAAGGTTTCTCGACAAACCCGAGGCAACCCATGGATTTGAGATCATCCATGAGTTGAGACTTTTCCGGCTCTGTGGAGGGAATAACCGGAATGACTTTCCGGAGCTTCACCTCGCCTCCAGAGGGACTCGCTTGTCTCGACCTACATAGCTGAGGCATTCCCACTCACATCTACCTCACTCTCTCCTAGCCGCACGTCCCGTTCCTCACTTCCTCTCTCCGATCTCAACCGGAATCAAAACGAACAGAACACAAACGCACAGACGCACAAACGACAAAAACTCAACCGCGCGCTCTCAAGGTCGAGTTTCTAAAAGGGGGTGCAACAGTGAAAGCTCCTCCTTATATAGTCCCTGGACCCTTTCCGGTTTGTCATCATGAATCCGGTTTACCATCATAATCCGGTTCATCATCATCATCCGGTCCTAGACCTAATCCGTGTTGCATTCCGTTTCCGTCGTTAGTTACTCATAACCGGATTAGATCCAAGAAGCCCACTACTTCACGTTCCGTGCTAATTCTGAGTTTTCCTTCCCCACCTAATCGGATCCGGTTAGCTAATTACTAGTTTCCGTTCCTATTTGGGTGTATACTAAGAAAATCAAAATTCTAAGTTGCGACATTACCCCTTCCTCATCTGTGAGCGTCCCCGCGAACATCATTGACCTTCAGTCGAAGAAGTAGCCGCCGAATACTTTTTCACCCTTGATCCGTTCACACGAGTGTCAAGCCACTGGCCCTGCAAATTCGCAAGTTGCAAAGACCCATTTTGAAAAATTTGAATGACTCGGAAAGGTCCCATCCATCGGGTATGCAATTTTCCTGGAAACTCTTTGTGACGGTTGTCATAAACTAGCACAAGACCGCCTTCCTGGATTCCATGATCAACTGGAAGTTTCCGGTCATAATCTTTCTTGCGTTTGAATTGCACTTCCATGGTTCTCTCAAGAGCTGCAATCCGGGTTTCTTCCAGTTCTTCAATCGCGAGGAGTCGCGGAAGTATATCCATTCTGGTCTCCGCATTCCGGGCTGCCATGACACGGAAAGTCTCCACTTCTAACTCCACCCCATGAACTGTGTTTTGGCCAAAGACCAAAAAGTAGGGCGTTTTTCCGGTTGTGCTCTTTTCCGCCGTATTGTACGCATGCACGGCCGAAGGTAGTTTCCGGTCCCAATCCGTCTTGTGAGCGGAAACCATCTTGTTCAAGATCTTTCCAATAATTCCGTTTGCCCGCTCGATTAATCCATTCGCCTTTGGATTATAAGGAGTCGTCTTCCGGTGCTTGATAAGATACTTGGTAGTTAGGTCGGAGATGACGTCATTGAGGAAATGGGTTCCTCTATCACTGACCAACTCCAGTGGGTGGCCAAATCGCATGAGGATTTCTTCAAACAAAAAGGACGCGGAAGTCTCGGCATCGTTTTTCCGAGTTGCTCTGGCCTCCACCCACTTGGTCGCGTAATCCGTGGCTAGGATTATGTACCTCTTCTTCCTAGCACTGACCGGAAAAATGGGTCCAGTAAAGTCGATCCCCCATTTCTCAAACGGTGCTAAGGGAATTATGGGAGTGAGCGGCCAATGGTTCCGGAAAGATGGTGCTCCTGTCCGCTGACACTGATCGCAACTCCGAACAAAATTCCTCACATCCCTGTGTACATACGGCCACCAGTATCCGGCGGATCGGATCCGGTTCACCGTAGTAACAAAGGCAAAATGTCCTCCGGAACTCCCGCAATGGAGTGCCCGGATGACTTTCTTCCGGTCCAAAGGTTCCAAGCATCGCCTAAGGACGTCATCCGCCCCTAACTTGAAAAGGACTCCCCTAATCATGGTATAAGGAGCCGCTTTTCTCTGAAAGATTTCTTTCTCCTCTAGACTCATCTGTTCCGGATATTTGGAATTCACTAAATAGCTAATGATATCCCAGAACTCCGAAACAGACTCGTTGCTTAGGTGAAAAACTTCTATCAAGGGAAAATCCGGTTTCTCCAATTCAACCGGAATTTCCAGAGAATCCGGAAACTCATCCGGAAACTCAGCGGAAATATCCGCCACGGATTCCTGTCCTCTTTGTCTCGAGAGGTAATCCGCGTTCGAGTTTGCTTTCCCGGGTTTCACTACGACCTCATAATTAAACTCTTGTAAAAGCAAAATCCATCTAGCAATCCGACCTGACAAATCCGGTTTGTTCACGAGGTATTTCAAGGAATCATGATCTGTGTGAAAAATTACCTTGTACCCTAGCAAATAATGTCGGAACTTCTTACAAGAATACACGACCGCCAGAGCTTCTCGTTCTGTGGTGGTGTAATTCCGTTCCACCAAGCTCATTTGCCTGCTCGCATAGTAAATCGAATTCTCACGCTTCTCCGTGTCGAACTGCCAAAGAATGGATCCCAGACACCAACCGGATGCGTCGATGGTAACATGGAACTCTTTCGTCCAATCCGGAACGGAAAGGATCGGAGCTCTAGCAAGCTGAGTCTTCAGATCTTCGAAGGCCTGCTCTCGCTTTCCGGTCCACACAAATTCCGTATCCTGTTTGAGTAGTTCCGTGAGAGGGATGGCCCTCTTGGCGTATCCGTCAATGAATCGACGGTAGTAGCCCACACACCCTAGAAACCCACGGATCTCCCTTACGCTCGTCGGAGGCAGCAAGGATAGAACCGCTCTCACCTTTTCCAAGTCCGCTTGTAATCCGGCTTGGCTCACCACGTGCCCTAGCAAAATTCCGGAACTCATTCCGAAAAAACACTTTCCGGGGTGTAATTTCAGATTGGTTTCTTGGCACCTTTGAAACGTCTTCCGCAAACATTTGAGATGAAGTTTCCGATCGCTAAAAACTGCAAAGTCATCAATGAAGACCTCAATGAAATGGCGGAGAAAATCCTTGAAAATGTCCATCATCAGCCGCTGGAAAGTTCCGGGTGCGTTGCACAGGCCAAACGGCATCCAGGTAAATGCGAAAGTTCCCCATTCTGTCGTGAACGTGGTCTTCAACTGATCCCTCCGTCGGATGAACACTTGGTTGTAACCAGAAAATCCGTCCAAAAAGCTGTAACATTCGTGTCCGGCCACGTGGTCCAAAATGATGTCAGTAAATGGAAGGGGAAAGTAATCCTTCTTTGTGGCTGTGTTCAATTTCCGGAAATCTTGACACACCCGGATCTTAACTTTCCCATCCGTTCCCAACTTCTTGGGAACCACCACAATAGGGGAAACCCACTCGGAATTATTCACCGGATAGATGAATCCGGTTTCCAATAACCGGTCGATTTCTTCCTTGACCATTAACGAGTACTTCGGGTTGAGTCGGTACTGTCGCTGACGGACCGGAATAGATCCTTCCGTCAAGTCAATGTGATGCTCTCCTAAGTGAGGGGGGATTCCCTTCAGATCAGACGGCTCCCATGCAAAAATATCGAGGTACTCCTGGAGAAGTTGAACGTAACCGGATTTCTCCGTGCTTTGCATGAGCTTGCTCAAGTAAAAGCACTTGCCTGGTTCAACCTCCTCCTGCTCATAATCGATGGGCGAGACGATCGGTTTGATCTTCTCTTCGTGAACCTCTTCCGGAACGGAAACTAAATTTCCCCATTCCGGTCTCATCGTTTCCTCACTTACACCCGTGGGAAGGTTTCCATCCTGGATCTGTCGAGTGATCCACTCGGCTGTGAGCGGAACGCTTGACTCTCCTAAGGATCGATCTTCCACCATGGTACTGCTAGGCTTTTCCGGATCATGCTCCAACACAGCATTAGAGAACCCAAAACTTTTCTCCGTTTTGTGTTCGAATGGATCTACATAATAGCTTGGAATCGACTCTTCCGAATCCGTCCAATCCGATGTGTAACCATCCGAGTCGCTGGTTTCTCCTAAATGCTTTTCCGTGGACCAAGGTATCCGGATGGAAGGTTTCCCAACCACCAGTTCCTTGTTTCCCCAATCCACCAGTACTTGGGCAGAGTATAACCAAGGTCTACCCAATAACATAGGAAAAGGTCTTCCTTTGTGCACACGGATGATGACATAGTTCAGCAGATAATCCGTTCCTCCAATCCGGGTTGGAACTTGCGAAAGTTTGCCAACCGGATGTACTCGGGATTGATCCGCCATACGAAGGACTTGATCCGTCGCTTCGATCGTGGTGAATCCTAACTCAAATGCCGTGTCTTCCAACATCAAGTTGACTCCAGATCCGCCATCGATGGGAACCTTTGGAATCAGGCATCCTTCTATCTCCACACCGATCTCTGGAGCCCCGGAATCTTCCGGTTGGGAGAAGTTAACTGCCACCGCTGGGAGTTTCACCCTCTTCTTCCGTTTCCGTGTCCAGCTATCTCGGATCAGCTTCTGGTACATCACGTTGTCGTGCAGGAGCTGTCCAATCGTAACATTCGCCCGTTGATCTCGGATGTCCTGGATGATGTCATACTCATGAGTACGGATATCCGGATCGATAACCACTGGGGTGTTACTGAAACGAACCTACTTCTTACTCGTCACCACATCCGGTCCAGAGATTTCCGTCCGAATCTCTGCACTGATGTCGATCGGAATCCGGTTCCGGTCCACCCCTTCCTCAAAGTGAACTTCCTCCGGTTCTGGACTCCGTCTCTGAAAAACAGGATCAGAATCACTACTCGATTTCTGTCTCCTCCTTTGCTTTTTCTTCTTTCCCCTTACAGCTCATTCGGGTTGATTCCTGGTGGAACTGCGGGTCGATACCCGGTTTACCAAGCTCTCCGTCTCCGCCGGCAGTTCCACCTCGCATCGTCACTTCTCCGGATTCTCCGTTCCGGCTGAGTGGCCATAGTTGAGCGCGGTCTGCTCCCTTGGAAGAATTTGAACTTGTTTGTAAACCGGTCTTGGCTGTATGGGCTTTGGACACTGCTCCTCCTGATGCCCATACTCCTAGCAATTCTGGCACGGAAGAGTTCGCGGAGCACCCTGCCCTAGTCCCCTGTTAGGACACGAGTTGGCATAATGTCCCGGTTCTCCACAGCCATAACAAATCACCACTTGTCTATCCGGGTAACCAAGGGCTCGCACGGGCTGCTGCATTACCAACCCCTGACTCGGTCCCGGTAAAAAGTTCCGGTTCAACATGTTGGACCGGGAAGGAATCGTGATCCCTTTTCCTCTACCATAGGTCGGCTGCACTTGGTAGATCTCCTCCTCTTCCTCGTTTGCTACGGTGTAGTAGATCTCTTCTTCCGGATACACATAGTGAACGTGCTTCTGGGCAGCTCGCTAGCATTCACTTGGATAGTGACCCGGTTCTCCACATCTTCCGCACCAGACATTGGATCGAGAAGTCAGAACGATCCGTCTCGGTTTCCGGTTCTCAGCCATGTTGACCTTGATAGCCTCCAAAGACTCTTGGATGCTCTTCATCATCTTCTTGGAATCCGAATCCTCCATCTTCACTTTTACAACCCGTTTCTCTCTAGGACCCTTCGACTTGTGCGAACGTCGGGGAGGTGAAACACTCTGTTCATCATCCGAGCTCGATGAATCCGGATCAGAAACTTCCGTTCCAGAACTCTCGGAACTGCTGTCCGAATCGGAAACCTTTTTACGATGCTTCAACTTCCGGTCGCCTTTCTTGTTCTTCCCCTTTTCTTGCTTCTCGCTCCTCCTCAAGGACTTCCGGAGTGACTGAGTGGAATTCTCGTAATTAGCCGCAGCATCCATGGCATCTCTAAGTGTCCTAGGTCGCGTCTGACGAATCAGAAATCCCATCGACTCGGGTAATCCGGCAACGTACCACTCCACCTGCAGACTAGGAGCAATCTCCGTGGTCAGCTTCTGGATCAGCGCCTTCACCCTCTGGCCATACTTCCGCACGGATTCGGATGATTTCATCGTTAGTGTACTAAGCCGTCCCAAGGCTCTGGCTTCTCCTCCTACCTCCCGGAAAGCTTGCAGGAAATCCGTTCTCAACTGATCCCAGTTATTCCGGATCGGATCGGAAATATCCTGGTACCATTTAAGAGCTTCTCCCTTGAGCAATCCTTGGAAAATTCTTCGCTGGGCCGCCTCATTCTCCTGGTTGGCGAGTGCAGTAGACTCAAACTCGCACAGCCAGTCATCCGCATCTTGGCTTCCGTCACCTTTAAAACGCTTGTATCTCAATCGAGTCACGACGTCTTCGTCCTCTCGGAATGGATCTTCTCTGTCCGGTTCCGGATCTAGATCGGAAACTGTAGGCGTATGACCAGATCTCGGATTCTCGCTTTCTCCTGCGGATGCAGACACGAAAATCGGACGGTTAACCGGATCTTGCAGATCCGGTTCACTCTGATCCGGTTCAGGCGATTCTTCCGATCGTTCTCTTCTTCTCAATCGCTCGGACGTTCTCGTATTCCTTGTTCCGCTTCTCATGAGTTAGTTTCCAGATTCAGCCGGAAAACAAAACCCAATCCGAGAAATGAAAACACGGAAAAGACGAACTATTGACTCAGCTTCTTCTGTACCGCAATAAAGCCGATAGCTTTAGGATCCCCGGCAGCGGCGCCAGATTTCTGTCATGTCGCAGCACAGGGCAGGTCAATTCCCCATTATACTCACAAAAATCGCTCTAGAGTATAACTAAGTGACTCTAAAGATCGAACCCACGAGATCCTGTGAAGTATCTAGCTCTATTAAGCAGTTAAGCTTAGTCAGTATCCCAATCTTACTTTCCGGTCCTAGATCTAGAACCAGAAATACTACCACACCGGATAACTACAGACCGGATTACTCCTTCTTCCGGTCCTACTAACTATCCGGTGCATACAATTACCCAAATCCCAGGATCTCACAACTTCCGATCCTGGAAATCCGTCCTGACCAATCCGGTCGGAATGGTCATCCTGTACCCGTAATCCTATCCGGTTTGGTTTTGCCTCTGTTTCACCATCAGAGGGGTCGCCGCTTAATTTTGAGAGTGGTAGGCCCACCACTCCTTCCGTGACTTATAGTGGCTAAAGACCCACTGTCCTACCTTCTAGACTCCTAAGCTAATCCGGATCCGGTTTGGTCCTTCACAACAACCCAGATAGCAATCCGGGTCGTAGGTCACACAAAGACCCCACACTCGACCCTCTCGTACTACAACGACCTTGATGCTACTTCCGATCCGTGCGAAGACAAGTGGTTACAAGTGCACCCGTCCGTTCCAACATCAACTAAAGTTCTTCCGTTACCCATACGGGTGGTGAGACCTCACAGGAGATCGGACACTCAACCGGATTTCCCACCCGGGAGTTCTAGCGCAGCTAAGGAATCCCTCCCTACCCGCCTAGCCTAACAACGGCTTTCTCACCCGGAACCTGGAACTCTAGACGTGCTGAGGAACTAAGTTCACTCCCAACTCTTCGATACCTACTCACATGCACCTAGGATCGGAAAATAAACACCAAGGGGAGAAATCACTCACAAACCAACCCGTACTATCCTAACTCCACATCATACAATCCTGTCGCGCTGGAGAGAGACACACAATGAAGAGAATAGAAAAGTACAAGAAGTTTGCAAAATGAACAACTCCCAGTTCCCATCTCAGGAACCGATTTATATACAAAGGGTAAAAACCCTAAAAGCACAAAAAGGAGCGGAAAACCCGTGGGGGTCCGCCGCCACCCTAATCTAACTTCCGGTCTAACCTAATACTGTTGAGCCGGATCCGGATCCGGATCCGCTCCTACTCCTAACTGAAATTAAAATCCTATCTACCCTACAACTCTAGATCCTATCGTCGGGCTTCCGACCTCCGGGACTAGCTCCTCGAAGACTTCACTCAAATTTCGGACCCGTTCCCCCTCAACAGGATTCGGTCCGGGTGGAGACTCCAGGTCGATGGTGGTATCCGGTCTCGTGCCCGGAGTCCCAGTCCGTGCAGACTTCTTGGACTCAGGAGTCCAATCCTTCCTATCCTTCTGAATGGTCGCGTCCGGAAAGAGATCCGGTAGCGAGATGTCAGAAAGATGAATACCTTTGTCGCACGTCGCTCCCGTCAGCTTCCGGCTGCTCTCCTCGATCCGGTCCACAGCCTTCCGCCCCTCCACCATTGTCGTCTCCACCTGCTCAGCGAAGTCCGCGAGAATCCGGACCATCCGGGAACCGGATAGTTTCTTCTCTTCGTGGATCTTCTCGTCGAAGAGCTTCGCTTTGGCGGCGGCCGTTCCGGTCTCTCCCAAGACCGCCTTGATCTGCTCGGCTATCTTCCGAGTCTCCTCCGCCATCTCCCGGGAGGCCGTCACGTCTTCCCGATAGGCAAAAAGAGTTTCCTTCAGGTTATCCACCTCCTCCTGCAACCGGCGGATCTCTGCTTCCTGCTTCCGGCTCTCTTCCGGATTCGTGATGCACTCCGCCACCTGTTCCGCCAACTTGCTGTCCGGTGGCGCACCCACCAACTTGCCGATCGCCTCAAGCGTCCTGTGCTTGACCTCCCAATCCGCCCTGATGTTGCAGAGGACGTTGATCAGACCGTTGAACGGATCTTGCATTTCCGGGTCTCCCCCGGAAACGAGCTTCTCGGCTTCCGGTTTCTCTTCCGGGGCCAGCTTGTCTTGATCGGGAGGCGTCCCGCGCTTGTATGGAGGCGTCAACTTCTGTCGCTTGATCGGCGGCATCGGCTCCTCCTCTTCCTCGCTGGACTCTCGGTCTGACCGGGAATCGAATTCGGCCTCGTCATCCGTCTCCGACTCCCCATACTTCAGGAGGACTTCTTGAGTCTTCCACACCTTCTCCTCCGTGTCGGTGAGGACTTGGTGTTCCCGATAGAGGTGGAAGAGGTAAGGGCACACTGGAGTGGCCCTTTTCTTCCCAACCCTACTAACCAGCTGGGCCACGAGATCGGAAATGATCCGTGCCCAGTCCACTTTCCGGGTACCACTGAGGGCACCGAAAATGGTGTTGCCGAGGGTGATCGTCACCCTGGTCGGCTTTTCCGGGTGAAGGACCGGAACCAGGAATTGCAGGAGCCGACGGTGTCGGTCATCCAAGCAATCCTCGACCGCGTATCCGTCCTTCGGGTTGACGGCTCCCTTGAACTTCCCTCGGACAAACTCATCCTTCCGGCTCGCCATCCCCAAACCTCCTGCCCGGAAACTGTAAACCGCTCTCCACATCCCCTCGTTCCAGCTGACGGGAGTTCCTCTCACGGTGTTGTCAAACTGGTTGGACAGTTTTCCGAGGAGCTCCTTGACCATTCTCTCCTCCCTAAAACCCCAGGGTTTCTCGGCAAACCCGAGGCAACCCATGGTTTTGAGATCATCCATGAGTTCAGACTTTTCCGGCTCTGTGGAGGGAATAACCGGAATAACTTTCCGGAGCTTCACCTCACCTCCAGAGGGACTCGATGGTCTAGACCTACGTAGCGGAGGCATTCCCACTCGAATCTACCTCACTCTCTCCTAGCCGCATGTCCCGTTCCTCACGTTCTCTCTCCGATCTCAACCGGAATCAAAACGCACAAACTCCAAAAACTCAACCGCGCACGCTCAAGGTCGAGTTTCTAAAAGGGGGTGCAACAGTGAAAGCTCCTCCTTTTATACTCCCTGGACCCTTTCCGGTTTGTCATCATAAATCCGGTTTACCATCATAATCCGGTTCATCATCATCATCCGATCCTAGACCTAATCCGTGTTACATTCCGTTTCCGTCGTTAGTTACTCATGACCGGATTAGATCCAAGAGGCCCACTACTTCACATTCCGTGCTAATTTTGAGTTTTCCTTCTCCACCTAATTGGATCCGGTTAGCTAATGACTAGTTTCCGCTCCTATTTTGGTGTATACTAAGAAAATCAAAATTTTAAGCTGCGACAGCAACGAAGGAAAAAATCAATACAGACTTACCTCGAAGATGAAAGAACAACCTAAAAAACAACCCCGGAGCCGGAGTTTACCTTGGTAGGCCGTTGGTGGGTCTCAACTCCGCTAGGCTGAGTTCTGTCAAGGTGCCAGGCGGTTTCCACCAGCATCCGCCGGCACCCTCCTCTTTTTAGTGCCTGTACTTCGGCTAAATGCCGAATGTTGGAAGGACACTAGTGCGCCTCCTCTACCTACCAAAACATTTGCATCACATACACTGGATCTACAAAATAAACCTTGAACTATTTTAAATTTGTATAATCTAAAAATCATCAAGTGAAGCTAACTTGTAGTTCTCATAGTCTTAGGCAGACTCCAACTCCACATTTGCTTGTCCTCTACTTCCACCGTCTCCGCAAAATCACCATTTAATTTCTAGAATTCTTTTCAATTCTTCATGAATGAATCAACAGTTAAAAAAAACTTCTTACAATTTCTAACTTATCCAAAAAAACATGAAAATAGTTTTTGCTCATGAACAAATTACATGAATTAAAAATTTGAAATTGGAACAACTTTAATTAACCCCTCAAGCCCAAAAGATATATAATTTCAGCTCCCTTTCTTTTCTCTATGGGTTGCCCAAACTAAGAAATATTTGTTTTCAAAATAAAACAAAATAAAATATCCCTTACAGTTCAACAAACCATCTTTCCATAGCTCCAAAAAACTCTTGATTTGCACAAAAAACTCATTCTTGGATGATTTGAAGGAATTCTCACGACAATTTTGTCTTAAGAGAGGTTGTATCAAGAAAAATAAGAAATAGATTGAAATATAACTCATGCTCTAGCATAGTTCTAAAGTTTTGTATAAATTTCTCCCCAATTTGTATCACAGCAATGATAGAATGTATAATACTCTTCATTATATGGTTGTGTTTGTATAATCATTTTATATTGTGGATATTTCCATTTGAAAATACAATTTATATTATCTCTACAACCTATAGCTTTTCTTTTATATTCACTTGTATTATCGGAAATTAGTTCAAAAAGAGGGGTTTCTTCATGGTCATTGTTGTTTCTTTGATTTTCACTTGTAATATTGTAAATTAATCCCAAAGGCTTGGTTTTTTTATGGTCATTGTTGTTTTGTGTTGACTCTTTATCATTGTTTTTGTTAGGAGGGTTGTTGTTTTGATTGCTCTCTGATTTGTCATGCTTTTCAGGCTTCATCCCTTTTTGATTCATTTTCTTTTTCTTTGAATAATTATTTTCCATCATGAGAATATAGGGCTCACAAAACAAATAGAATAATAATGAGCAAAATGTATATGAAATTTTGAAAATAATTATCTATATGATTACAAAAATATTCATTCAATTAAACATAAATATATATAATAATGCTAAATGATAATGACACTTTTTATGCATCATTTTTGAACTTATAAGAATTTAAAAATCTAGAAAAGCTAAAGTAAAAGTGAAAATGTTGAAAAACAAAAGTTAAAATCTAGAAAGTAAACGATATGTTATAATGTAAATTATTACTACTTACTTTAGATAATTCAATAATTAAAAATATGATTTTTGTCTTAAAAGGTATAAAAAAATTCTTAAGAAAATTATTGCAATATAAATAGGCAAGAATTTGGTTCTACTAGCTTGTATTGAAAATAGAGTGGAAATAAAATTTATTAGATTTTGTTTTCTTAACTTAAATGAAGATAAAATTAATAGATACTTTGAAAGTTACAATTAAGTTTCACCAAGTATCATATATTTTTTAGAGATGGAGACCATTAAGCATTAAGTGTCGAAAGTTGATTAGCGATCCTTGACCAAAAGACAACCTTATACACAATAGCATTTGAAATTGCTTTATTGTGAAGCAATTTAACAAAGTGCTCATGTAGTATTGAAGAACATTCAATTATATATTTGTATGCAAAGTTCCAATAAGAACTAGAGGTGCAAAATGATGATTATTACAATTAAAATAGAACAAAATTGTCAAAATTAGATGTCCTAAGAGAAAAAAATTGGTATTTAAATCCAATTTTTTTTGTTTTTGCATGTCAATAATATATGAATTATTTTCAAGCACAATGGAATGCAAGCATAAATAAATTCAACTTATTACAAAGAATTTGTAAGGGTATAATCCATAAATATCCAAGTGGTTCTCCCTCCAAAATTATTTCTTGGACCCCTTAATTTCTAATAATATATAGTAAATTTTAGGAACTTTTACTAAGTAGATTGCAAGATGTCTGCATTTAAAATGAAGTAAATAAGTTTTTTAATTGGATTTTGAGCATATTTTGTGACTAGATTATTTGACTTTGAATCTTTTTTTTATTTAAAATTTTTGTACAATATACTTTGAATTACAAAAAATTTATGATGAAGATTTGAGTTGAAAGTCTAGAAAAAAAGTTCCAAAAAAATTGATGATTTTCATTCTATAAAGAATTGATAAATAGAACCAGGTTCAAAATTCAAGGATAGACTAAATTGGCAATAGCTTTTAAATGGAATTGAAGCACACTACTCCCCAATGGTAAGATTGTTCTAGCAAGCATATTTAATCTTGTGAATTTTTTTAATTTTTTAATTGTAAAAAATGAGTTCAAAAACAAATCTCATATGTTATTTCTTCAATTAATTTTTATGATTGTAGCCTATAAAACAAAAACTCCACAACTTTCACATTACTAATCCAAATAAAATGAATCAAAGTTTTCCATATAGACAAAAATACTATCAATGAGAAAAATGAGAAAATTTTTTGTAGATATTTTTACTATATGATCTTCTACTTTTTGAGCTTATTGTGGTATAATTTTTGTTCCTTGGCATTGATTGGAATAAAAATTTGATTATGTAAAAGCTATTATGTTTTCTAATCAGATTTAAGAAAAAGTTTCAAAAAATCATTTCAAACTTTAGATTACAATATTATGTGAGCCTATCCAAAATTTATCTTGTCCCCCAAAGGGACTTTAGAGATAAGGACTACATTAGTAGACAGTCCAAATTTCCCAAATTGTGAAGATGTATTGTAATATGAAGTTTAGAATAATAATAGTTGATGATTAATCTCAAAATATAGTTGTGAAAAATTATTAATGAATCATATCCATGTGCTTAAATCAATTAGTTTATAAAGTGATACTTTTGAATAAAATTTGAAGCCATAAATTAGAAATTCTTTCTTAAATCAATTGTAGATTGAAAATTGATGATTCTCTCTAAGGAAAAATTGATTGAAAGTTAAAATTATTTAGTTCTAATCATATTGATTTTTGAAGATTTTTAATTTATTTTTTATTCAACTTGTATTTGAAGGGTCATAACTATTAGTATCTACTAAATTATACGTACAGTATTTGCAAAGCAAAGTTTTCAAAATCAATACTTTATAAATGTTAACAACAAAACTAAAAAAAGAATCTTTAAAAAAATTATGGATTAAAAAAAGCATTTTCTATATTTGAAATGTGTTTGCAATCATCTATTGTTCAAAATTTGAACTCCTAATCCTTATGAGGTTAAGGTTTCCCTTTTAAATTGAATATGTAATTGATATTTTAAATTATTTAAGAAAATCACATTATAGAATATTTTGCATTGCTATCACATTCATCTACCCTCCAATTTTTAAAGAATAGTATTCTTGATATTTTTTTAATCATGCAATATAACTTTTTGTAGCCATATCTCAAAATTTCTACAAAATAAGGTTTTTCTAATGTGCAAATGCAATAAGGATAGTTGAGAGCATGCACTACATTTTCTATATGAATTGGATCAAGGGAGATTTTGTTGAAAAACCTAATATTCAACCAATGAGCATTTGCCTACTTCTACAATGTCTAGAATATTTTATTGCATGATCATTAATTAGCTAGGTTTCTCTTTGAAAACAACTCGTAATTAATACATCTTTGAAGTATTTGAGTTTAACCCTTGAGTGTCAATACAAATGTTTGGTGTCCAATGGATGGTAGGAAATTTTTCTAGTAGAACAAAATTTCAACTATCCATCCTTGGAATTTTCACTACTTCAAAGTTATTGCTAGTTTGCTATTGTTTTTTAGTTGTTGTCTCTTAATTATTGCTTTAAAATTGTTACTTCAAGGTTGTTTTAAGATTTTTGCCTCAAATTGGATCTTAATTCTTGCTTAATTGTTGTTTTTTAGACATTTTTTTCTATTCTTTGTTATTTCTTGCCTCTTATTATCTTTTATTGCATTTTTACTTGTCTTATTCTTGCTTCTTATTGAGTTTTAGTTTTAGTTTTTGTTGCCTCATGTTATATCTTAGCTTTTACTTCTTACTATCTTTTAGTACTAACTTGAACAAAAAAATGACTCACTATAGTCATATGCTACATCAACCAAAATATGACTCACTACAGTCATATCCCATATCACTCAAAATATGACTCGCCATAGTCATATTTCATATCACTCAAAATATGACTTACTACAATCATATTCCATATTACTCAAAATATGACTCATTGCAATTATATTCCACGTTAGCCAAAATATGACTTTGGTGAGTCATATTCCACGTAGTATTTTTTTATTTTGCTCGGGCAGCTCATGAAAAAGTCAAGCCTTCATGAATGGTCAACATATATGCCATATTGGCAAAATACATCTAAAAATGGTTTATTATACTTTCAAATCTATATGACTCCAAATATAACTCACCAATTATATGACTAAAAGTGAATGACTCAATACAAGTCATCTATAGTGTTTTTTGCTTAAATCACATTTTTTGATTTTGTGACTCACTGCAATCATATTTTGCTGTTACAAAACAATCATTTTCTTGTAGTGTTTGTTGTAAGAAAGACATGTCTTCTACAATAATTTGACTTCCTATAAGTGATTTTCCAATTTTTTAAGCCAATTTTTCACAAGATAGTGAAAAAAGATGATTTAAAAAGTCACCCGTTCATCCATTAGGGGTTAAAAAAATCTTTGAAGGTAGAGTTTTTGACAAATAAAATTTTATTTTGGTTATAAAAAGATGTCCAAAGAAACTACACAAATAAAACTTTATCTTTTATTTTTTATTTTTGGGGTCCATGCCTTATGTCAAATAGGGAAAATAACTTGAACATGGTCATTTGGATTTTAGGAATTAAAACCGTAAATTTTTTTTAAACCAATTGTGGTTTTAGAGAAATTTTCTATTACACTTCGCAAAAATCTTAAATATTCGAAATTGTTGGAGAATCAATGAATTTTTTTATCTACAACCCTACTTTTTTGGATACTTAGGGTTATATGTATAGGGGGAGGGGGTAGGTTACCTTTTCTTTTGGTGGATTGGGCGGCGGCGCCAGGCAAATGGAGGGCTTTCACGTGGCAGCACGGGTAGCTTCGTCGTCGGTGGCGCGGCGGCTTCTTTGACGGAGCTGGTAATCAGGGTTTAGGGGTTTTGTTGCAGCTTCCATCCCTGACTCCTTGCACCTGCCGCTGCTGCCACTGCCACTTACGTCGAGTGTTTGCACACGTGGAACCTACGAAGATTCGTTGGGAGGTGCCACGATTTCTAGAGTGCTCTGGAAAGGCTCTCGGTGGATCCTCGGATTGTGCCGGTCGGAGTTCAGGTTCGTGCATACTCCGACTTGATTAGGGTTTAGTGTTTTTTTGGAGGTTAGGAGTGCTAGAATGACGTGCTAGTGTGTGACGTTTTGGTTTGGGTGTTACTGGAGGTTTTTGGATGCATTGGTGTTCATTTGAGGTTAGGGTGAGAGCGTTGTTGTAGACGCTGGAGTCTTGCTTGTTTTTCTTTTCGTGTTTTGTTTTTCACAACCATTCTGGTCTGCGATGACTTCGGTGAGAGTGTCGCCTAGATTGCTCTCAATTTTCAATTTCCTGGGATCTGTATGAGAGATGTTCGCGTTTCGCGTTTCAAGCCAATCGCGTCGTACTGATCCACTAGCTTCCATGTTGTAGATCCTGGGTGTGAAGAGGAGGCAAGTGTCGTTAGGGACAGGCTCACGGTCAAGGGAGAAGCTGGTGATCGTGTTCCAGATCAATGAGATTTGTTGGATTTCCCGTTTCGTGTTTCCTCCCTTGATTCAGTTTCGTTGGGTTTCGCGTTTCAACTCACTGAGATTTGTGGGAAGACAGATGTGGGAAGACAAGTGCGGGAGGTTAAGTGTGGTAAGTTTGCTTCTGTGGCATGATCTGCATCGCAGTCCTTGTTCTCGTGTGTTCGAATTTTATGAGTTTTGGAAATCTCTTGCCACTTATCTTTGTAGTTGTTGTTTCATTGCTTGAGTTGCACGTCAAGTTGTAGAATTTGATGTTAGTTTCTTTTGATTGTGTATTTGCAGGTGTAAGTGTGATTTGCATTGATATTGCTTGGAAGAATTCGAAGTTCTGTTTGGCAGTTGCGTGGGGAATTTGCAATTGATTGCAGACAGTTTGCGGTGGGTGCTTCAGCGATTCACATTGGTGTCAAACTTCTTTTGTTTTTGGTACGCAAGCTGCATCTTGATTCAGTTTCATTTAATTTTGGTTCAATTTGTAGAGTGCTCATCCAACTAAGTGATGCTTTGCTTCCATTTGTAGAGTGCTAATGGTTTGGTTCAGTTTGTAGAGTGCTAATGCAATAAGAATAATATGCAAAAAGGCCTATAGAGCTCTAATAAATTTTAGGGTTTGGGTACCAGGATCGTTCCAGCTTCTTATTTACTTATCCTCGACTCGAGGATAAAAACCTTAAGACCAAAACTTCATCAAAAATTTTAATCAATTATCCTCGACTCGAGGATATCCTAGAAGACCCCTTCTTCTAGGAATTAATGAAAAATCTTAAATCATAAATCCGGAAGATCAAATTACAGAATGGAATCATCTAATTCCACCACATAATTCTGTGTAATGACATATCTAGAACACTAGAACACAAAACGAGCAAGAAGGAAATGACTAAAAATAGTTATCCTCGACTCGAGGATAAAGAGGAGTTGTCAATAATGACCCCACACAAAATCCAGAAATAGAATTTCCTATTAAAAAATAAATTGACTACACCATGTCAATTGTATTTCTATCAATCTAGAATGTCTTTGCTATATTCGTGAAGGGGAAAATCACTTAGATCGATAAAAGGATGTATCCTCGAATCGAGGATATCATGCCTGTAATTATCACACTCGACTGAAGCTAGTTCTAGATGTACCTAAGCCAATATTCAGTACATAGCCATGAAAAATATCCTCGATTCGAGGATAAAAACAGATGTAATACATTAAGCTTACAGCATGTCCTTATTACGTATGGCAGGGTCCCAGAAAATGGAAGAAAACAACCAGACCTCAACATATGACTATTCCCACACGGAGCTCCTCATTGAACCCTTCCAGAATCCTTTGGGAGAAGTGCCATTCTTCGAGGAAATGGCTGAAAACTATGGGGAGCTGTGGAAGTTCAAAGACGTAGTCAATCAGTGGAACTTTGGAGTAAATCGACAGAAGAACTACGTCTTCCTCAGATACCAGCCAGAGGGAACAATCAGGTTCATGCCGTGGAACCTCAATGAGAAGGTGACTCTGATCGAGCAACACCGATCAGATTACCTTGTAATCGTTCTCCAGGAAGTAGATGGAAGTGGTCACCCCCTCCCACATGTCCATTCAATTGTTTGCAATGTTGGACTTGAGTTAGGGGGGTTTGATTTAGCAGAGTTATTATCATACCTCACAGGGACGCACTTAGACTTCTTGGCGGATGAGTTCGAAACCAAATTCTGGCCGTGGAGTCTTGTGTCCTCTACAGCCCACATCCATCGAGTGGCTGCGATATTCCTTTCTCTTGATCGCTTTGCTCTGGAAACCTTCTCCAGAAGTCACCAGAAGCTTACAGGGAAATCAACTGAACGCGCTCCTGCTAAAGAAAAATCTAGGGCACCACCTGGGAGCGGGAGCACGAGAGCACCACCTGGGAGCGGGAGCACGAGGGCACCACCTGGGAGTGGGAGCACGAGGGCATGACCTCGATCAGAAAACCAGAAGAAGAAGGCAACAGAGCGTACAGAAGGCGATACAAATAGTAAGCGCAAAAAGTCTAGTCCAATCGAAAAGACTCGAACAGCCGGGAGTTCAGGATCAATATTGACTGACCTCCCTAGTGCGGGGGAGCAGCCTGTACGAGAAAAGGAAGATTACGAGGAGTTTACAAAGTACCAGAAGGAGTTCTGGGTTAACCGTCAGAAGTGCTTTCTTTTTGATGGTAAAACTTTCGATATTTCCATTGAGAAATGCATTCTGGCGAAGGACACATACATCGTGAGGAAGCTGGAGCGGAACATGGTTGACGTTGTCAAGAAAAAGCTTGTGGAACTTGGAGACGCAAAAACTCAAAGGCAAAAGCTGTGCCTGACTCTTGTGGATGAAAATGGCAAACTCCTAAAGAGTGCCCCAAAATTGTGGGATGACATCAAGTCTGGAGAATTCATGATCATCAACGGGCAGCACAGTGTGATGGCCTCAAAAGAGCTTCAGATTAGAGGGTGTGGAGAGAAGCGACGAAAAGAGCTCCAAACATGGAACGCAAGTATTGTATGGACTACTGATCCCGTGAAGCTGACGAATATCTCCGAGTTCTACAATAAAACCAACCACATTAACCATGCCCAGCCGACCTGGGGAAATCAGATTATCAGCTTACGCAACGTGTGGGTGGACTTAGGGAGACCTTGCCTCCTCCCAAACGAACCAGTGAATCGCAAGAACTCATCCGTAGCCAGTTTGACGCAGTATGCGGTATGTCAATTCCATCTCTGGCTATCCTCGAGTCGAGGGTAATGATCATATGCCTTTTATTATGTGTTTGATAGTTTTTAGAATTGTGCAGAACTGTGAAGTAAGACTTGGCTTAGAAGAAGTGACTTCAATTTCGTCTCTGTCTCACACTCATCCTCGACTCGAGGATAATTCTTGTTGTCTAGTCTAAATTTACTTGCCTCACACAGTTCATGTATGCTATGCAGAAATTCACAACCTTGGTCCTGACACGTTATCGAAACATCAATCCTGAGAAAGATGGGGCAACAATCAAGAGCACCACCAACGTGAAGAACGAGATAACGATTATCACCCTACGTGATGAGATTTACGAACTCTAGGATGAATTTCTTGTAGGCTACTCCGAAGGTAGATTGATAGATCCCTTAACCAGACAAGAGTATAGGGCAGACAAGAAGTTTAACCCTAAATCATGTTCACTAAAGAGGGAGTTCTTCAGGCATTGTGGCCATTTCATGGACAGAGATCTTAAGGATTTTGCTCTACATTTGCTACACAAGACTCCGGAGCGGACACGGCCATACCCAAAGGTCTCAGTTAGTAAAACAAGAATTCTGATTGAAGACAATCAGAACGCTGCAGATTGGGTCGACCGTCGGAAGCGGAAGAGAGTAATTCACGAAGAATTGCTCGCTGTGAAGAAGACTCTAGTCTTCAGGGACGACTCTGGAGACGTCGTCGACAAGACCTGGAAGCCGTGGAAACGGAGGTACCAGTTTTCAACAACAACATGGGACTTCTTGCTTGCTACCACTCCAATCCCCTATTTCACAAAGTGGCTCACAAATGAAGGCAAACTAAAACGAGCAAAAGATTTCAGTGAGAAGTTTCCCGACCTTCTGCCCATGTTTCAGTGCTTCGTCAAACTCAAGTATCGTCTGAGGCAGCCATTTGGAGATGTCGATATTCGGGGATTTGAGAGAGTTTCCATGTCCGTGGTGGCGAATTCATCATGGAAGTACAATAACGGGTATCTGGGTTTTGGAATACTCAATCTCCGCGAGGCACCCAAACAGAAGGCTAGTAAGTTAAGTACTTCTGGCGCACTTCTACCATTCTTGAACTACCTGTCTACCCACCTGGATCCCAAGTTTGACACTCCCAGTGTCTGGCTCTGGATTGTTGGGAATTCTCTGGATATGGAGACTGTATCTAACTTCATTGCGGTTAAAATGCAAGATTACGACTCAAAGCTCTCTTGTTACATTCCGGGTAAGGCAGAGAGAATAAACAACATATCCAGCCGGGCAAGCGCGACTCAAGTGTACCTCATCTTTTTGTTCAAGAAGAATGACGCCAACGCTAAGCTCCTTGAAATCGGTGTGAAGGACGAGTATAGGACGTCGAAAGATATGGCGTACTATGATGATTCCGCGAGAAACAATGAGGCGAAGTGGAGAATCTATCCATCGGAACTGAGGATGGAGTTCTATTTGGATATGTTGTCCACATTTGTGAGTCCGGGTGAGAACGTGTTGGGAATCTACACCGGATCCAAGTGCATGCTAGCTGCACAAGTAATAGCTCCGCTCAAGTGCATATATCCTCGATTCGAGGATACTATAAGCTTATGTTGATTTTTTTATGTTCTCCACTTTGTTTTTAGTGATAACTTATGTCATCCTCGACTCGAGGATGATCTGACGGAGATGATTCTAATTGATGAAATCAGAGATACAAGAATGTACTGATTGCCATTCCTCTCTAATGCAGATGTACGGTGTATTCTTCTACGGTATTGACGACAGCGTCGTCTATAAGAGGGAGAGAGGAATGGCGAAGTTCGCTGACAGATTAGACATGAATGACTTTCTCCATTCGAATTCACCCTATGGGAATTACTTCGTTCAGCCGGCACTTCTGGCGGCTGCGGATCATGCGACTGCATCCACATGTGTAGACGATGGCGTGGAAGATGATGGCGGCTCGGATTCAGAGCACTCTCAAGAGGCAAGTGTAGACGAAGACAGTCCTTCCATCGACGAATTTGGGACAAACAGGTCACCTAGTTCGCTTGCTCGAGAGAATATGGAAGATGTGGACATTGCGCAGGAGGATGTTGAAATTCACCTCCTGGAGGACGGTGGGCAAGAGATGCCACGAAATAGTAGTGTGCAAGTGCCGGCACAAGATGAAGGCCTGCAAATACTAGCGGAGGCTCAGGAATGGGACTTGCAGCGTTTGGATGATCTTGCACTAGAGGCACAGAGGCAGGCAGTTTCTCGTGTGGGAGATGGAGAAATAGGCAGTGAGGATCGTCGCACTCAGTGCTCTATGTCAATGGTTGGGTTGGCCACTGAGACTCCCGTTCTCATTCTCAGTGACAGTGACGATGACACTGAGATCATCGAGAAGTCTGTTGTGAGACCAGAAGTTGGAGATTCTGCACGATTAGTCTCGTTGAGGTCAACGGAGATCGTTGCAAGTATTAAAGAGGAGTATGACTGGTGGGATAAAGAATTGGAGAAACAGAAAAGAAAGGACGAAGAGGATAGGGAGAAGGAGCGTAAGCTAAAAGAGGTCATGGATTATTCGGAGAGTTAGAAATGCGAGAATGAGGCATTGAGACTGAAATTAGAGGCACTTCAATCACAAATATCCTCCCAGACAACTCAGTCGCAACTTGATCAGGGTTCACAGCAGCCATGTGGTGCAGAGGTAGTGGACGTCTGCACATCTCAGGATCCCGAGCTCCATAGAACTCCCCTCACTACGTTCAATTATCCTCAGCCCGAGGATAGATCACAAGATTCCACTAGGGAGGCTGCAGAAGTCAATGTTAATAATTCTGTGGCTCAACATTCTGATGAGAGATCCTCTGATCAGCCGCAGCTGAAGTTGTGCTCCTCAGCTGACAGTCCAACCACTACAATTGGGAAACCAAATCTTGTAGAGAAGGACAATAAGCAAGAATTTGAGAACATAGAGCCACAAGCAGTCACTGAGGGGGGTAAAGAAGGTGAGGATGACCATCTAGGATTTGACGAGGAAGACTTGCATTACTCGAATCCTTTGTTAGACGAGCAGCTCGTCGACTACGAGGGAGATGATGCTGCAGATGCTACAGAAGAAGAAAAAAAATCCAGGATGGTCGTCGACAACACCTGTGTAAGCGAATCAATTGAGGTACACATTCCAAACTCCCTCCATATTGAAAATTTGATCTGTGTCTACAAATTGCTATGTCATGGTTGCACGCGTTCTCTAATTTGCATGAACCTGCCACATCTAATTGGGGGTCCTCATATGCATTTATTCTAGTTGATAGGAGGGGTTCATCAGTCCTTGATTGTGTGGCGCGGACGACGAATCCATATGTGATTGGATTATGTAGAGGAGTGTAATAGAGTCGTCATAGCGTACTATTTTTTTGCTCAAATAGCGACCGGCTTAATGTAAGAAATCATCTTTCGTACGCAGCATAATATGAAATTGGCGATGTTTTTTTCCCAATAGAAAATTGCAATCTGAAGTCTGCAAATCGTATTGTAGTTTGGAGTTCAATGTTGAAGAGAAATGAGGAGGTTGTGGCAGAATTCCTTTCTTAGTGCTCTAAGCCTCCCTTCGACATTCTAGGACAAGAGCAGTGTGGGAAATTTGAAACCTCTGGGAGGAAACTCCTCCACCACCCTAAAAATGCATACGAACTCATTTTCCTAACAGTTCTGGCTGATCTCTCATCCTTGTGATGGGTCATCTTCTAGTAAAGACAATACTCTTCTCACTAATGACTTCCCGGAGAAGAGTGTGTGCAATGAACGCGGTAATGCTAAGTATGTTTCTCAAGCCATTGGACCATGAACTTCGTGGGGATAATTTGCTCATGGGAAGTCGAGCCTTCTAGCTTCGTCAATTGCAGGAAAGCTGTGACCCGAGCTACTTGTGCAAACCTGTGGAGACTCATAAGATTGGTGTTGCACCAATGATGAATTTAGATCACCTAGTGCGGAATATTTTGAAGGGAATGAGAGAGTCTGCTGCAACCCTTGGCACTCGTTACAAGCTACCAAGGATTGATTTAGTGATTGAGTCTGGGACATCTAGAAAATAGAGACGTTTAGCTAATGGAGAACTGTATATAACTGACTTTGGACATTAAGTGTTTTTTATTGATCATTCAGTAAATTTTGCCTGGGCTGAATTGTATGATTTTGATTGCGAACTGTAATTGTGATGAATGTTTTGTATGACCATATTTCCTTCTTTTACTGGCATCACTTTTTGTTCACCTCATTATCATCGGGTTGAGGATAATTTGTGCCTCATTCCTATATACTTTTATTCATTCAGGTTGGTCAATCACTTCTTCGCTCGCTACCCAAGCAGAGGCTAACGAAGAGTCTGCTTTCTGGATCGGGAACGTCTCTCTCAAGGATGTCTAAATCAGATGGAGGAAGCTGCTTTGGGGACCTTCATTCAAAGCCTTATGTGATGTGTTCAGCCACAGATGCGGCATCGGCAGCCATTGACTTCTCCAAGGGAAATGTAGAAGAAGGTGTCGTGAACAACCCTCTTGGAAGTCGAGGAGCAGTGAGGACCCCGCTTTGCTCCCCGTCTCCGTTGAAGCGGGCACAATTTTCACCAAGTGATGTGGATTTGTGTTCGCCAAACTCATGTAACCAGATTACCTCGAATAGAAAACTCTATACTCATATTGAGGAAGGTGTTGAACCTTTTCGACTCGACAATAAAATTTCGACCAACAGTGCATCAACTCTTGCACTAGTGAAGGTCAGTAACTTTATCACGGATACCACGGCAGAGGGCAAAAATAAGATCACCCAGCGGAAATCATATAGTGCAAGTCAGATCCCTTGCTTTTGGGGGGTAAGCTCTTTATCTGAACAGTCTATTAGTGGCGGGTCTACACCATCAACAAGAGGTATATTTCAACGTAGGGTTCTAGGTGGAGTTTTTTCACTTGGAAATAGACAAGCGTTCAAGCACAATGTCAAAAGATCGGGGCTTACACCATCTCCGCCAGTTTCTAGATCTCTTTCAAATTCAGGAAATCCTCGAAGCAATTTAAAGCGAAAAGTGGATGGTAGCGATTCACGCTCAATAGAGACAAGTAGCACGTTCAATATTAGAAGTATACCAACGGGGACCTCTCGATACGAAGATATTATGAGAGGCCGGGCAAAGATTCGTGCAGCGGAGGCAACAAACAACTCTTCAGAAACTTGAACCGATGCTTTGATAAACAATTTATGTTTACTGAGTACTCCGAACAAATAAATACTTTTTTTAGTATCAATAGTATTTTTAGGTACATACAAAAATTAGTAATAGAATTCCTTATTTAAATGGAAGCAATAGATTTTGCACTCGATTGCCCATAATTCCAATTACATAGTCTTTGAATAGAACTTTATTGTGAGAGGCATAAATTGTTCTATATGTTCATCGATTATCAAATGATTCAATTTTGAAAAATGTCGTATGTTTTGTAGTTTGTTGTGTACATTCTGATTGTTTATTTCTTGTGCCCTTGCATATGTGTATTTCAATGTTGTTTGACTTCATGAACATTGTACATTTCTTGGGGTATTTATGTAATGTATATTTTAAATTTGTAATTTATTCTATTATTAGACATAGAGTTGTCTATATTTCTCCTTGATTTCAACAACTTATCCTTGATAAGAAGGATTTGAAAGTCTAAATATGACCATTTTGTCCCATTTTAATGAATATGACCTTACATAATCATTTTCAATTTTGGATTTACTCTCATACCACTTTTCACCCTAAACCGGATTACCATTATAGTAGTTCAAAGGCACCACACGCAACTCCTTCGTCATAAATCTAACATCATTACAATAGTACTTCCTCAATTCGATTCAGTTATCTGAAATCCAGATTCCTCCTCATCCATCCTTTTTACATCTCAACACTCCAAGCAACAAATCAACACAATGCAGACACAAAGTCAGAGTCAAAATGTCTACCAGGTGGTTCAAATTAAACAAAAAAACAAAATACAGTAGAATAATCACTAGGATGGAATGAAAGGGCAACAAACTTGCCCGCCCTTAAAAACCAAAATCAAAACCAAAGTCAATGCCTAAAAAGCCAAAAAGGCACCTCAGAAATCAGGGTAACCAACCAATGAACAACCTAGGATATTTGTAAAATTCACAACCCAACTGCCCCTACAAATTCGGAACCCTTAAAAATTTGAAATCCAAGTCCACGTTCCGAAATGAAAATCCTACCTAACTATCTGCTAGCTATCTATCTATTTCCCTGTGCCTCCTTCATACTACTCTTGCTTTGGTTGCCCGGAGTCTTCACTGGTGTATTCTTTGTTGATGATTGAATCTGAGGTTTACGTGGAATTTTCAAAGGTGAGCCTTCAGATTTTGTTTCTTTCTCGAATCCAGACTTCAACCCTTCTTCTTTCAACTCCTCTATCTCCTAAATCTCTAGATCTTTGACTTAGGGCGACTCACTATTAGAACCTATAAAAACAGATTTTAGTTACTTCAAATAGAATTTGGAGTAAGAAATCCATTTTCAATATATTTTTTTGATTCTACTAGTTAGAGACAAAAAAAATACTAGAAGCATAGATTAGCAAATCATAGGATCTCTTAATTGAGATAATGTGGTTAAGGAGGACATTCACACTTTCTGTTCTAACTAGAACCCGGAACTCGGATAGTTGTCCAACAAGTATTTTCAAAGACTTTTGGCAATATCACAACTGGATCCAGAATATTTCCGAAAATGTTTCGAATCTAGATTCAATTCAGAATGGAATCCGAAATGAATCCGGATTGGATTCAGATATGTTTAAATTTCAGAATCCGGAAAATGATTCGGGACAAAAGATTCAGATCTGAGTAGCAACCTGAACAACTCTAATGAAGGGTTTCGTGAAGATTCTGAGCACTCAAAGTGGGAGTAATTTGAAGAAGGTGTGTCGGAGGAGGTAGCTCATAGGTTGTCTCCATTTAATTACGATTTTTTTTAAGTTCTAGAATGGGTATTCCGAGTGTGGGTCCAAATTCTGGATTTCTAGGGATTCTATATTCTTAGGAATCTAGATTTTTAGAAAATCTGGATTTTTAGGGATTCCAGATTTGTCGAGACAATTGGGCTGTGGATGTTCCGGATATCCCGGGTTGTTTACTAGTTGGTTGCCTTGATTTATGGGATGCCATTTTGGCTTTTTAGGCGTTGACTTTGGTTAATTGGTTTTGATTTTGATTTTTAAGGGCGGACAAGTTTGTTACCCTCTCATTCCAACCTAGCAATTATTTTGTTGTATTCCATTCCCTTCTTGAATTTGAGTCACTTGGTGAACATTTTGGTTCCAACTGTGTATCTGGATTGTGTTGGTTTGTTGTTTGAGTGTTGACATGTGAGATGGACGGATGAGGAAGAATCCGAATTTCAGATAACTTGATCGGACTGAAGGAGTATTATTGCAATGATGTTAGATACGAGATGAAAGAGCTACGCATGGTGCCTTTGAACTACATGAACAGTAATCCGTTTTTTAGTGAAGAGTGATGTGAGTGTAGATTCGGAATTGGAAACAATTCTGTATGAAGATTAGCGAACTTCCACTCACTGAAAGGTTTGCCAACCTTCAGATCCGTCATACACCTAGAAAGATTACCCCCCTTATTAGTTCCGAGCATTTGAGATTTGTCGTTGTAGTGAGGAAGAGTGAACGCAGTTCAGAGTGACCTATATTCCGGATTGGCCATCCAGAATGTTGTAAGGATTCGGATCTACCTTCTGCACTACAACACCTTGAATACTTGGGTGTTTGTTGTTTGTTTGTTTTTGTTTGTGTAGTGAAAAGACAAGAGTGGTGAAGTCCCTATCCCTCGAAAGATTATTAGCGGACCCTCTCATAGTAAAATAGAGAAATTGAAAACTAGTTTGTTAAGGGACGAAACCAGAAAATCGGGTGATTCGGGTGATTTGGGTATTGGAGTTTGGAAAGGCATCTAGAATTTCCTAAGACAATAATTCGTGTCATTTTACCATGTTTTCATGTGTAAAGATACTTACTCCTAGATTATGCGTGCGACACTCACTCAGTTCAATCTTAGTATTATCCCGCTTTGGTGCCAATTGCTACATATGCAATAAATCTTGCGGATGAGATTGGGCCGAATTCGTCATTACTCCAATTCGTACGTCGAGGTTGCCGTGAACAGCCAATCCGGGTACCATGGACTTTCTGGCTGTGATTTTCCTAGGTAATTGAAGAATTTGGACGAAAACTCTTTCCTCTGCCAGAACGCACTTTTGACTTGCTCCTTTCTCCAACTTATAAACTGCTGGTTTTAATAGAGTCCGCGCTCGACTATTCAATGAACCCACAGTTGGAATGAGGATAGACTTTAGTCCTTCCAATTGTGGTTGAATTGGACTACTACAAGCTTGCCGGATTGGCATTTGTCAAACCAAAGTATCTTGGAATATGCTCTTGGGGACTTTCAAAAACCATTCTAAGCTGATGGCCCATTCCAGATCCAAGTATTCCAGCAACTTGCGCATGTCCTTCAAAACAATCTCCATTTGGGCTTCGAAGTTGACCATGATCTTTATCATCTTTGATCCGGTCATGTGTCCTTCCTTCTCTAACCAAGCGGTGTGGAGGTTAGCTTGGATCACTATATATTCCAGAACCATGACAAGTTCCTTGAGGTTGTGGACGAGTCGAAAAGCCTCCATCTCCTTCCGTCTCACCGTGTGTATCTCCTCTTCCATCCACTCTAGCTGGGACTTGAGGCTATTTCTTTCCTCTTCCAACTTCCGGATCTATTTTGTTTCTATTGGAATTCTTTCGGATCTGGACGTTTCCGGATCTCCTCCAAAATTTGGTTTGACTTCACTTTAAGTTTGCCTGCGATAAAGAACACGTTGTCAAGTAGAGAGGAGCGCGCTTTAGGAACACACGGGGTGTTTGGCTGCAACTGCTTGTTGTATACTTGGTGTCTTCTTCAATCTTCAATTTTCGGTCTTCAAACGGTGCCCGTTGGCCTATCCTGTGTAGGCTCTAGATAGGTATAAGGGTCAAGGAAGGGATAAGAAACCACAGGATACGGGACGGGTAAAACGGGACAGTAAACACGAGCTACCGTCCGAATGATGGGATCCTAAACTTCAAATTCACGGTCTGCTGGCCAAAACTCTAGACCGTGAGAACAAGCAAGTCTCGACCATGTGGGCCATTAACCCCACTTCGTCACCACGACAATAAATGGGGTCGAGTCTTGGTTTTACCCAGACTGCCCGCAACTAGGGTTACAAAGCAAAAGGAAATAAAAGACAACGAGCCTCCAAATTAGGCTAGGAATAACAAAGCCACATCCCACACATACATATAAAAAAAAACCCAAAACATTCCTCTTCAAGTCTTCAATCTTCAAATCTTCAATCTTTAAGTCTTCATGTTTTGATAAAAACAATGAGAAATCTTCAAAGCCGTACCCTAAAGTAGCTGCGACCTTTTATCTAGTGCCACAAATGGCTCACAACTCCAAATGCTAAGTGCAATAGCATTTTGGAAAGCTAACCCAGTAATCTAACACCTCTCCAAATTTCACTTTATTCTAAACTACTGTCCAAAAGTTATAGGCAAACAAAGTGGCGGTTCTTCTCCTCCTCGCCAACCAACCACTGCCTCTTCAAACTTCTTATAACTTTTGATTTACAAACCCTGAACACAAGTGTGATAGCAATTTGAAAAGCTAACACATCCGGCTACAACATGTGAAAATTTCACTAAGAACTAAAACTCTGTCCATAAGTTACAGCCCAACAAAGTCTCGGTCTCCTATTTTGAGAATCCACTCAACCTCTAAACTTCTACACTCTATAATTTCTTCAATAAAACTCCAAATAGCTCGTGTGATAGCTATTTAGAGAGATAAATAAACAAACTAACACTCATAAAATTTTTAAAAGAAATCCTTATACTGACCAAAGGTTATGGCCCTCCAAAGTTTCGGCCTTGCTCTTCACAAGTGGCAGTCAACCTCCAAGTCATCACACCTCCATAACTTCTTCCTCCAAACTCCAAATCTTAAGTTTAATGACTCTTTGGAAAGCTAAGATTAAGATGAACACGCTTCCAAAGTCCCTTTGCAAATTGATGGACTGAACGTCAGCTATGGCTTGACAAAGTCTCAGCCTTTCTTCATGAAAGGCACTAAAACTCCTCAAATTCAAACGCTCATAACTTTTTTATCCTAACTCCAAATCAAACTTGCAAACTCATTTTGGAAAGGCAATTTCACAAGGAACAATCTCACCAAATTTCATTACCAAAGGCCTCATACAATGGGAGATATCACTCCTCGAAGTTTCGGATTTTCTTTCACACTCAAGTTTCTCTATTCACTCCTACACACACACACCAAAAACAATCTCTCCACACTCTCCTACACCCCCATTTCAAGCAAGGAGGTGGGGCACATCAGCCCATACTCCTCTCCTTTCAAGCCCCACCAAAGATGCCCCTTTCTTTTCCCTTATTTTTTTATTTTTCAAATCCACCTAATCCCTTAATAATTTTATTTAAATGGAAAGGCAAAAACACATGAGCCTTCCAATCAATTAGATAAGTAAAATTAAATGAACAAACCTAATAAAAAAATTACTAAAGAGTAGCCACGTGCCTTTATGGGTATAAAAGCGTTGAAATTCATCCTCCAGTCACCAAGTCGCGGATTTGGTTGGCTGGAGAAGCGGTGGTCTTTGGTCGCCCGCCAGTCCGGGTTCGAATCCAATTGGACCCGTCGAGCGGCTTGGGTGGCCTACGGCTTGGCAAGCTAGTAAAGCAAGAAATTGGACCAGCCAACCCGCCATCTACCCCCCCTAAGTTGTGCTTGTGACAAGACGGTGCAACATCCGAATGCTAACGGGCGCTCCGTTGCATCAAACCGTGGTTCTCACCACGATCAACTCCTTTTATCTCAACTCTTTGTTTATTGAAACTCAAACACACAAAACTCAGTAGATGTATTTACATGATGGAAGAATTTCCATCAGGACAACGTGATCTTCTAGGTTGCCATACATCTATTTGGTTTACTGCATCTATTGGATTTCAGCTTCAAAGAATTTCAAGTCATCCCTTTCTAATGTTGACACCTTCCTCCATATAGCCGGATCTATGGACTTCCTTCGTTTCCGGTCCACCAATTCTTCTTCTTTTTCTGGTTGTTCTTCTCCTTTAGATTCCTTCTCTTGTTTCTCCAACTCATTCGTGAGGCCATACTTCAAAATTTCGACTCCAATGTTGTACTAAATCATCTCTTTGGCATTTAAGACCTCTTTGTCGTGATAGAGGTGGAATAGATATAGGATGATAGAGCTGTGTTTCACTCGGGTCACGTGATCTATTAGTTTATCCACTACTTCTTGAATCACTCTCCCCCAATGGACAATCCGGTCTTCTAAAGCCCCAATAATGGTGTTAGCCACCGTGACCATAACCCAGGTAGGCTTTTCCAAATATAAGATTGGAATCAGGAAATCTAATATCTATTTATGCTTCTCGTTTTTGCAATCACTAATAGCAAAACCCTCTTTTGAGTGGGCTTGACTTTGGAACTTTCTAGCTATGTATTTACCCGCTCTTCCGGCTAGTCCGAGTTCATTATTTTTAAATGAATAAACATTTGTCCAAATGTCTTTCGTCCAAACTATGAGTTGACTTCTCACCGTCAACTCATACTGGTTTGGAACTCTATAAATGAATTCTTGAATCATCTCCTCGTTCTTCATGCTCCACAGCCTATCTAACAATCCAACACATGAGATCTTCCTCTAATTGCGCTTAGTGAGCCGGATCAGAAGGAATAACCAGACAAACCATCTAGGCTACAACCCTAGACATTTGCATAGCCAGATCGCCAACCACTGCTATGAATCACCGATAGCCGATAACCTAATCTGGTGTACATGGTATTGACCTTTCCGTCCTCTCTTTATACTAGTCACTAAGTCACCAGTCTTTCTCTCAATTATATGTTCATAAAGTTTAGCAAGTAGAAAGAGAGAAAAAGAGAAGTAGCGGTGGATTTCAGTACCCAAAGCGTGGCCGACAGTTCCCGATGGAGAATGGGTAGAAGACCGTTCCCCTAACGGTCTTCTAGTTTCCTAGACCAAAGTCTAGAATGTAGGTTTTAGGAATCCAATACTTTCCCAAATTCCAAATCCGTATCAGATCCGTTTCCATAATGTTACCAATGACTCTAGCAATCCGAAAATTGACTATTTCTATCATAGTCTTAGTGTAGCACTGTAGCAAAAATCTTTATGAGTTACCAAAAAAATAAAAATTGCAAGTCTATCTAACCTTATTCTAGACTAATTCCATCCGGTTTGAGTTTCCATGCTCCTACACTTTTGGATGGTGCCTAGAAGCCATTCTTTGGCAATACGACAAGGACCAACGAGAGTGCCACATATACTATCCAAATAGGCAGATGAGTCTAGCTGATAGGAAGTATACAACCACGGAAAGAGAAGCTTTGGCAATGGTATATGCATGTAAGAAGTTTTGGCATTTCCTGCTTGGATACTGGATTATGTTCCATACGGATCATGACTCTTTGAAGTACCTAATTAACAAACAAGAACTATTTGGAAGAATAGGAAGTGGATGCTACTACTTCAGGAGTTCAACTATGAAGTAATAGTCAAATCCAGAAAGTCCAATGCAAATGCAGACTTCTTGTCAAGGTACAAAGGGTAGGATGCAATGGATAACATCTCAATCGAATTTCTGGATGAGTTTCTAGACGACAAGAAGGTCTCGGTATTCCACTTCAATGAAGAGATCAGTTCAGAATTTTAGAATATCATCAACTACCTTACGAAGCAAAGATATCCAAAAGAAATGGATCGAGAGAAGAAGAGTATATTCCAACAAAAGGTGGTTCCTTATTCATTAATCAAGGGAGCCTTGTTCAAGATGGGTGAGGATGAACAACTTAGGTGGTGATTGGAAACCAAAGAATGGAAGAAGGTTATGAGAGCGCTACATTCCGGACCGTTGGGAAGACACTTTGTAGCCATTACCACTGTAAACCGCATTTGTATGGCTAAATCTAATCTGAGACGTTAAGGTGTTTGTAGAAGGCTATGACCAATGTCAACGAATGGGAGCCCCTTCCTTCCGAAACCACTGGCTATTAACACCTATCATTCTACTTGCACCATTTGAGAAATGGAGAATAGATTTTATCAGTCCCATTTCTTTGATTACTACTAAACAAAAAAGATACATAATCCTTGCGACAGATTGTGCCACAAAGTGGGTAGAAGCCCAAACTACCCGAAACAACACTGTCTAGACGGCTGCCATATTTCTGTTTATGGAACTGTCGCAGCTTAGAATTTTGATTTTCTTAGTATACACCCAAATAGGAACGGAAACTAGTCATTAGCTAACCGGATCCGATTAGGTGGGGAAGGAAAACTCAGAATTAGTACGGAACGTGAAGTAGTGGGCCTCTTGGATCTAATCCGGTCAGGAGTAACTAACGACGGAAAAGGAATGCAACACGGATTAGGTCTAGGATCGGATGATGATGATGAACCGGATTATGATGGTAAACCGGATTATGATGGTAAACCAGATTCATGATGACAAACCGGAAAGGGTCCAGGGACTATATAAGGAGGAGCTTTCATTGTTGCACCCCCTTTTAGAAACTCGACCTTGAGCGTGCGCGGTTGAGTTTTTTTGGAGTTTGTGCGTCTGGACGTTTCTGTTTTGTCTGTTTTGCTTCCGGTTGAGATCGGAGAGAGGAAGTGAGGACGGGACGTGCGGCTAGAAGAGAATGAGGTAGATGTGAGTGGGAATGCCTCAGCTACGTAGGTCGAGACAAGCGAGTCCCTCTGGAGGCGAGGTGAAGCTCCGGAAAGTCATTCCGGTTATTCCCTCCACAGAGCCGGAAAAGTCTGAACTCATGGATGATCTCAAATCCATGGGTTGCGTAGGGTTTGCCGAGAAACCTTGGGGTTTTAGGGAGGAGAGAATGGTCAAGGAGCTCCGGTTCTTCACCCGGAAAAGCCGACCAGGGTGACGATCACCCTCGGCAACACCATTTTCGGTGCCCTCAGTGGTACCCGGAAAGTGGACTGGGCACGGATCATTTCCGATCTCGTGGCCCAGCTTGTTAGTAGGGTTGGGAAGAAAAGGGCCACTCCAATGTGCCCTTATCTCTTCCACCTCTATCGGGAGAACCAAGTCCTCACCAATACGGAGGAGAGGGCGTGGAAGACGTAGGAAGTGCTCCTGAAGTATGGGGAGTCGGAGACGGATGACGAGGCCGAATCCGATTCCGGGTCAGACCGGGAGTCCAGCGAGGAAGAGGAGGAACCGATGCCGCCCATCAAGCGACAGAAGTTGACGCCTCCTGGTCAAGACAAACCGGCCCCGGAGGAGAAACCGGAAGCCGAAAAGACCAATTCCGGGGGAGATCCGGATATGCAAGATCCGTTCAACGGTCTGATCAACGTCCTCTGCAACATCAGGGCGGATTGGGAGGTCAAGCACAGGACGCTTGCGGCGATCGGCAAGTTGGTGGGTGCGGCACCGGACAGCAAATTGGCGGAACAAGTGGCGGAGTGCATCACGAATCCGGAAGAGACCCGGAAGCAGAAAGCCGAGATCCGCCGGTTGCAGGAGGAGGTGGATAAACTAAAGGCAACTCTTTTTACCTATCAGGAAGACGTGACGGCTGCCCGGGAGATGGCGGAAGAGACTCGGAAGATAGCCGAGCAGATCAAGGCGGTCCTGGGAGAGACCGGAACGGCCGCCGCCAAAGCGAAGCTCTTCGACGAGAAGATCCACGAAGAGAAGAAACTATCCGGTTCCCGGATGGTCCGGATTCTCGCGGACTTCGCTGAGCAGGTGGAGACGACAATGGTGGAGGGGCGGAAGGCTGCGGACCGGATTGAGGAGAGCAGCCGGAAGCTGACGGGAGCGACGTGCGACAAAGGTATTCATCTTTCTGACATCTCGCTACCGGATCTCTTTCCGGACGCGACCATTCAGAAGGATAGGAAGGATTGGACTCCTGAGTCCAAGAAGTCTGCACGGACTGGGACTCCGGGCACGAGACCGGATATCACCATCGACCTGGAGTCTCCACCCGGACCGAATCCTGTTGAGGGGGAACGGGTCCGGAATTTGAGTGAAGTCTTCGAGGAGCTAGTCCCGAAGATCGGAAGCCCGACAATAGGATCTAGAGTTGTAGGGTAGATAGGATTTTAATTTCAGTTAGGAGTAGGAGCGGATCCGGATCCGGATCCGGCTCAACAGTATTAGGTTAGACCGGAAGTTAGATTAGGGTGGCGGCGGACCCCCACGGGTTTTCCGCTCCTTTTTGTGCTTTTAGGGTTTTTACCCTTTGTATATAAATCGGTTCCTGAGATGGGAACTGGGAGTTGTTCATTTTGCAAACTTCTTGTACTTTTCTATTCTCTTCATTGTGTGTCTCTCTCCAGCGCGACAGGATTGTATGATGTGGAGTTAGGATAGTACGGGTTGGTTTGCGAGTGATTTCTCCCCTTGGTGTTTATTTTCCGATTCAAGGTGCATGTGAGTAGGTATCGAAGAGTTGGGAGTGAACTTAGTTCCTCAGCACGTCTAGAGTTCCAGGTTCCGGGTGAGAAAGCCGTTGTTAGGCTAGGCGGGTAGGGAGGGATTCCTTAGCTGCGCTAGAACTCCCGGGTGGGAAATCCGGTTGAGTGTCCGATCTCCTGTGAGGTCTCACCACCCGTATGGGTAATGGAAGAACTTTAGTTGATGTTGGAACGGACGGGTGCACTTGTAACCACTTGTCTTCGCACGGATCGGAAGTAGCATCAAGGTCGTTGTAGTACGAGAGGGTCGAGTGTGGGGTCTTTGTGTGACCTACGACCCGGATTGCTATCTGGGTTGTTGTGAAGGACCAAACCGGATCCGGATTAGCTTAGGCGTTTAGAAGGTAGGACAGTGGGTCTTCAGCCACTATAAGTCACGGAAGGAGTGGTGGGCCTACCACTCTCAAAATTAAGCGGCGACCCCTCTGATGGTGAAACAGAGGCAAAACCAAACCGGATAGGATTACGGGTACAGGATGACCATCCCGACCGGATTGGTCAGGACGGATTTCCAGGATCGGAAGTTGTGAGATCCTAGGATTTGGGTATTTGTACGGACCGGATAGTTAGTAGGACCGGAAGAAGGAGAAATCCGGTCTATAGTTATCCGGTGTGGTGGTATTTCTGGTTCTAGATCTAGGACCGGAAAGTAAGATTGGGATACTGACTTAGCTTAACTGCTTAATAGAGCTAGATACTTCACAGGATCTCGTGGGTTCGATCTTTAGAGTCACTTAGTTATACTCTAGAGCGATTTTTGTGAGTATAATGGGGAATTGACCTGCCCTGTGCTGCGACATGTATTGCAGGCTTTGATTCCGGTTGAGATCGGAGAGAGAACGTGAGGAACGGGACGTGCGGCTAGGAGAGAGTGAGGTAGATTGGAGTGGGAATGCCGTTGCTACGTAGGGCGAGACCAGCGAGTCCCTCTGGAGGCGAGGTGAAGCTTCGGAAAGTCATTCCGGTTATTCCCTCCACAGAGCCGGAGAAGTCTCAACTCATGGAGGACCTCACCTCTATGGGTTGCCTAGGGTTTGCCGAGAAACCCCTGGGGTTTTAGGGAGGAGAGAATGGTCAAGGAACTCCTCGGCAAACTGTCCAACCAGTTTGATAACACCGTGAGAAGATCCCCTAGCCGCTGGAACGAGGAACTATGGAGAGGTGTTTATCGTTTCCGGGTAGGAGGGTTAGGAATGGCAAACCGGAAGGATGAATTTGTCCGGGGCAAATTCCAGGGGGCCGTCAATCCGAAGGACGGGTACGTGGTCAAGGATTGCGTGGATGACCAACATCGTCGGCTTCTGCAGTTCTTGGTTCCGGTCCTTCACCCGGAAAAGCCGACAAGGGTGACGATCACCCTTAGCAATACCATTTTCGGTGCCCTAAGTGGTAACCGGAAAGTGGACTAGGCACGGATCATTTCCGATCTCGTGACCCAGCTCGTTAGTAGAGTTGGGAAGAAGAGGGCCAGTCCAGTGTGCCCTTACCTCTTCCACCTCTATCGGGAACACCAACTCCTCACCGACGCGGAGGAGAAGGTGTGGATAACTCAAGAAGTCCTCCTGAAGTATGAGGAGTCGAAAACGGATGACGAGGCCGAGTTCGATTCCGGGTCAGACCGGGAGTCAAGCGAGGAAGAGGAAGAGCCGCCGATGCCGCCCATCAAGCGACAAAAGATGATGCCTCCCCACATGCGCGGGACACCTCCCGGTCACGACAAACCGGCCCCTGAAGAAAGACCGGAAGTCGAGAAGACCGTTTCCGGGGAAGACACAGAATTGCAAGATCCGTTCAACGGCCTCATCAACCTCCTCTGCAACATCAGGGCGGATTGGGAGGTCAAGCACAGAACGCTTTCGACGATCGGGAAGTTGGTAGATGCGCCACCGGACAGTAAGTTGGCGGAACAGGTGGCGGAGTACATCACCAATCCGGAAGAGACCCAGAAACAGGAAGCGGAGATCCGCCGGCTGCAGGAGGAAGTGAACACCCTGAAGGCAACCCTCTTTGCCTATCAGGAAGACGTGACGGCCACCCGGGAGATGGCGGAGGAGACTCGGAAGATAGCCGAGCAAATCAAGGCCACCTTGGGAGCGACTGGAACGGCTGCCACCAAAGCGAAGTTCTTCGACGAGAAGAAATACGAGGAGAAGAAACTATCCGGTTCCCGGATGGTCCGGATTCTCACCGACTTTGCTGAGCAGGTGGAGACGGCGATGATGGAGGGACAGAAGGCTGCGGACCGGATTGAGGAAAGCAGCCGGAAGCTGACTGGAGCGACGTGCTCCAAGGGGATACACCTCTCGGACCTCTCGCTACCGGATCTCTTTCCGGATGCGACCGTTCTGAAGGGTGGGAAGGATTGGACTCCCGAGTCCAAGAAGTCAGCATGGGCTGAGACTCCGGGCACGAGACCGGATATTACAATCGACCTGGAGTCTTCACCCGGATCTAACCCTGCGGAGGGGGAACGGAACCGGAACTTGAGTGAAGTCTTCGAGGAGTTGGATCCGTAGAGCAGAAGCCCGACAGTAGGATCTAGGGTTGTAGAGTAGATAGGATTTTGATTTGAGTTAGGAGTAGGTGTCGCAGCACAGGGCAGGTCAATTCCCCATTATACTCACAAAAATCGCTCTAGAGTATAACTAAGTGACTCTAAAGATCGAACCCACGAGATCCTGTGAAGTATCTAGCTCTATTAAGCAGTTAAGCTAAGTCAGTATCCCAATCTTACTTTCCGGTCCTAGATCTAGAACCAGAAATACCACCACACCGGATAACTATAGACCGGATTTCTCCTTCTTCCGGTCCTACTAACTATCCGGTCCGTACAAATACCCAAATCCTAGGATCTCACAACTTCCGATCCTGGAAATCCGTCCTGACCAATCCGGTCGGGATGGTCATCCTGTACCCGTAATCCTATCCGGTTTGGTTTTGCCTCTGTTTCACCATCAGAGGGGTCGCCGCTTAATTTTGAGAGTGGTAGGCCCACCACTCCTTCCGTGACTTATAGTGGCTGAAGACCCACTGTCCTACCTTCTAAACGCCTAAGCTAATCCGGATCCGGTTTGGTCCTTCACAACAACCCAGATAGCAATCCGGGTCGTAGGTCACACAAAGACCCCACACTCGACCCTCTCGTACTACAACGACCTTGATGCTACTTCCGATCCGTGCGAAGACAAGTGGTTACAAGTGCACCCGTCCGTTCCAACATCAACTAAAGTTCTTCCGTTACCCATACAGGTGGTGAGACCTCACAGGAGATTGGACACTCAACCGGATTTCCCACCCGGGAGTTCTAGCGCAGCTAAGGAATCCCTCCCTACCCGCCTAGCCTAACAACGGCTTTCTCACCCGGAACCTGGAACTCTAGACGTGCTGAGGAACTAAGTTCACTCCCAACTCTTCGATACCTACTCACATGCACCTTGAATCGGAAAATAAACACCAAGGGGAGAAATCACTCGCAAACCAACCCGTACTATCCTAACTCCACATCATACAATCCTGTCGCGCTGGAGAGAGACACACAATGAAGAGAATAGAAAAGTACAAGAAGTTTGCAAAATGAACAACTCCCAGTTCCCATCTCAGGAACCGATTTATATACAAAGGGTAAAAACCCTAAAAGCACAAAAAGGAGCGGAAAACCCGTGGGGGTCCGCCGCCACCCTAATCTAACTTCCGGTCTAACCTAATACTGTTGAGCCGGATCCGGATCCGGATCCGCTCCTACTCCTAACTGAAATTAAAATCCTATCTACCCTACAACTCTAGATCCTATTGTCGGGCTTCCGATCTTCGGGACTAGCTCCTCGAAGACTTCACTCAAATTCCGGACCCGTTCCCCCTCAACAGGATTCGGTCCGGGTGGAGACTCCAGGTCGATGGTGATATCCGGTCTCGTGCCCGGAGTCCCAGTCCGTGCAGACTTCTTGGACTCAGGAGTCCAATCCTTCCTATCCTTCTGAATGGTCGCGTCCGGAAAGAGATCCGGTAGCGAGATGTCAGAAAGATGAATACCTTTGTCGCACGTCGCTCCCGTCAGCTTCCGGCTGCTCTCCTCAATCCGGTCCGCAGCCTTCCGCCCCTCCACCATTGTCGTCTCCACCTGCTCAGCGAAGTCCGCGAGAATCCGGACCATCCGGGAACCGGATAGTTTCTTCTCTTCGTGGATCTTCTCGTCGAAGAGCTTCGCTTTGGCGGCGGCCGTTCCGGTCTCTCCCAGGACCGCCTTGATCTGCTTGGCTATCTTCCGAGTCTCTTCCGCCATCTCCCGGGCAGCCGTCACGTCTTCCTGATAGGTAAAAAGAGTTGCCTTTAGTTTATCCACCTCCTCCTGCAACCGGCGGATCTCGGCTTCCTGCTTCCGGGTCTCTTCCGGATTCGTGATGCACTCCGCCACCTGTTCCGCCAATTTGCTGTCCGGTGCCGCACCCACCAACTTGCCGATCGCCGCAAGCGTCCTGTGCTTGACCTCCCAATCCGCCCTGATGTTGCAGAGGACGTTGATCAGACCGTTGAACGGATCTTGCATATCCGGATCTCCCCCGGAATTGGTCTTTTCGGCTTCCGGTTTCTCCTCCGGGGCCGGTTTGTCTTGACCAGGAGGCGTCAACTTCTGTCGCTTGATCGGCGGCATCGGCTCCTCCTCTTCCTCGCTGGACTCCCGGTCTGACCCGGAATCGGATTCCGCCTCGTCATCCGTCTCCGACTCCCCATACTTCAGGAGCACTTCCTACGTCTTCCACGCCCTCTCCTCCGTATCGGTGAGGACTTGGTTCTCCCGATAGAGGTGGAAGAGGTAAGGGCACACTAGAGTGGCCCTTTTCTTCCCAACCCTACTAACGAGCTGGGCCACGAGATCGGAAATGATCCGTGCCCAATCCACTTTCCGGGTACCCCTGAGGGCACTGAAAATGGTGTTGCCGAGGGTGATCGTCACCCTGGTCGGCTTTTCCGGGTGAAGAACCGGAACCAGGAATTGCAGGAGCCGACGGTGTCGGTCATCCACGCAATCCTCGACCGCGTATCCGTCCTTCGGGTGGACGGCTCCCTTGAACTTTCCTCGGACAAACTCATCCTTCCGGCTCGCCATCCCCAAACCTCCTGCCCGGAAACCGTAAACCGCTCTCCACATCCCCTCGTTCCAGCTGATGGGAGTTCCTCTCACGGTGTTGTCAAACTGGTTGGACAACTTTCCGAGGAGCTCCTTGACCATCCTCTCCTCCCTAAAACCCCAAGGTTTCTCGGCAAACCCGAGGCAACCCATGGATTTGAGATCATCCATGAGTTGAGACTTTTCCGGCTCTGTGGAGGGAATAACCGGAATGACTTTCCGGAGCTTCACCTCGCCTCCAGAGGGACTCGCTTGTCTCGACCTACGTAGCTGAGGCATTCCCACTCACATCTACCTCACTCTCTCCTAGCCGCACGTCCCGTTCCTCACTTCCTCTCTCCGATCTCAACCGGAATCAAAACGAACAGAACACAAACGCACAAATGCACAAAAACTCAACCGCGCACGCTCAAGGTCGAGTTTCTAAAAGGGGGTGCAACAGTGAAAGCTCCTCCTTATATAGTCCCTGGACCCTTTCCGGTTTGTCATCATGAATCCGGTTTACCATCATAATCCGGTTCATCATCATCATCCGGTCCTAGACCTAATCCGTGTTGCATTCCGTTTCCGTCGTTAGTTACTCATAACATGATTAGATCCAAGAAGCCCACTACTTCACGTTCCGTGCTAATTCTGAGTTTTCCTTCCCCACCTAATCGGATCCGGTTAGCTAATGACTAGTTTCCGTTCCTATTTGGGTATATACTAAGAAAATCAAAATTCTAATCTGCGACAGTAGGAGCGGATCCGGATCCGGATCCGGCTCGACAGTATTAGGTTAGACCGGAAGTTGAATTAGGGTGGCGGCGGACCCTCACGGGTTTTCCGCTCCTTTTTTGTGCTTTTAGGGTTTTGACCCTTTGTATATAAATCGGTTCCTGCGATGGGAATTGGGAGTTTTTCATTTTGCAAACTTCTTGTACCTTTCTTTTCTCCTCATTGTGTGTCTCTCTCTAGCGCGACAGGATTGTATGATGTGGAGTTAGGATAGTACGAGTGAGTTTGTAAGTGATTTCTCCCCTTGGTGTTTATTTTCCGATCCAAGGTGCATGTGAGTAGGTACCGAAGAGTTGGGAGTGAACTTAGTTCCTCAGCACGTCTAGAGTTTGAGATTCCGGGTGAGAAAGCCGTTGTTAGGCTAGGCGAGTAGGGAGGGATTCCTTAGCTGCGCTAGAACTCCCGGGTGGGAAATCCGGTCGAGTGTCCGATCTCCTGTGAGGTCTCACCACCCGTATGGGTAACGGAAGAACTTTAGTCGACATTGGAATAGACGGGTACACTTGTTACCACCTATCTTCGCACGGATCGGAAATAGCATCAAGGTCGTTGTAGTGTGAGAGGGTCCAGTGTGGGGTCTTTGTGTGACCTACAATCCGGATTGCTATCTGGGTTGTTGTGAAGGACCAAACCGGATCCGGATTAGCTTAGGTGTTTAGGAAGTAGGACAATGGGTCTTTAGCCACTATAAGTCACGGAAAGAGTGGTGGGCCTACCACTCTCAAAATTAAGCGACGACCCCTCTGATGGTGAAACAGAGGCAAAACCAAACCGGATAAGATTACGGAAACATGATGACCATCTGGATCGGATTGGTCAGGACGGATTTCCAAGACCGGAAGTTGTAAGATCCTGGGATTTGGATATTTGCACAGACCGGATAGTTAGTAGGATCGGAAGAAGGAGTAATCCAGTCTATAGTTATCCGGTGTGGTGGTATTTCTGGTTCTAGATCTAGGACCAGAAAGTAAGATTGGGATACTGACTTAGCTTAACTGCTTAATAGAGCTAGATACTTCACAGGATCTCGTGGGTTCGATCTTTAGAGTCACTTAGTTATACTCTAGAGCGATTTTTGTGAGTATAATGGGGAATTGACCTGCCCTGTGCTGCGATACCAAACAATCCAAGACATCAAGTAGTCAAAGCAAGAGCAACACAAAGAAAGGACAGTGGAGTAGATAGTTAGCAGGTGTGGTAGTACAAAAACTCAAACCGAATAATTTAGTTTAGAATTAGGTTAAATAGACTTACAAATTTTATTTTTTTTAGTAACTTCTAGAGATTTTTCATTACACTACGACTATAATAGAAATAGTCAATTTTCGGATTGCTTAAACCATTAGTAACATTACCGAAACAAATTCGATACGGATCCAGAATTTGAAAAAGTACTGGATTCCTAAGACCTACATTCTAGACTTCTGGCCTAGGAAACTAGGCGACTGTTACAGGAACGGTCTTCTATTTGTTTTCCACCAGGAATTGTCAACTGTGTGTCGGGTACTTAAATCCACCGCTACTTTTCTTTCTCTCCCTTTTTGCTTCCTAAACTTTATGAAGGTATAGCTGAGAAAAAGAGTGGTGAGTTGTCGCACGCATAGTCTAGGCATAAGTATCTTTATACACAAAAATGTGGTAAGATGACACAAATTATCGTCCCAGGGAATTCTAGATGCCTTTCTAAACTCCAATATCCAAATGATCATTTTCACCTCTTCCGAATACTCTCTTTCATTATCTTTTCTAAAATCACTACTATCTAGATTCCTATCCGCATTCGATATCATTCGGTTTTTCCGGCTTAGTCCCTTAACAAATTCGTTTTCAATTCCTCTATTTTACCATCAAAGGATCCGCTATTGATCTTTTGAGGGTTAGGGACTTCACCACTTTTGTCTATTCACCACACAAACAAAAATAAACAAACAACAAACACCCAAATACTCAAGATGTTGTTATTGTTGTAGTGCACAGGGTAGATCTGAATCCTCACAATATCCCTAATGGTCGATCTAGAATGTAGGTCAATTAAGACTGCATTCACTCCTCCTTACTACAACGACAAATTTCAAACACCTAAAACTAACAAAAGGGTAATCTTTCTAGGTGTATGATGGATCCCAAGGTTGGTAGACCTTTCAGTGAGTGGGAGTTTCTTCTGACGGTCGCTAATCTTCATATAGAATTGTTTCCAATTTCGGATCTGCACTCACACCACTCTTCACTAAAAACCGGATTACCATTCTAGTAGTTCAAAGGCACTATGCACAACTCTTTCGTCTCGTATCTAACATCATTACAATAGTATTCCCTCAATTTGATCAAGTTATCCAAAATCCAGATTCCTCCTCACCAGGGTTGACAAATCAGTACGTCCGCCCCAAAATAGCGTCCGTAATTCGGACATCCGTCCTCACGGACACCAGCAAACGCAGTGTCCCTCTCGCCGTCGGAAGGCGGATAGGGCGGGACGGGGCGGATGGGGCGGGTGGGGCGGACGGGCGAATAGGCGGACAGGGGGACAGGCGGACGCTGCGTCCGCCGGGACCGCGAATGTCAGCGGACACTGCGGACACAACGTCCGCGTCCGGACATCTTGGACGTCCGACCGTCCTGTCAACCCTGCTCCTCACCCGTCCTTCTCACATCTCAACACTCAAACAACAAACCAACACAATCCAAATACATGATTGGAGCCAAAATGTTCACCAAGTAACTCAAATTCAAGAAGAAAATGGAATGCAACAAAATAATTGCTAGGATGGAATGAGAGGGCAACAAACTTGCCTACCTTTAAAAATCAAAATCAAAACCAAAGTGTCGCAGCTTAGAATTTTGATTTTCTTAGTATACACCCAAATAGGAACGGAAACTAGTCATTAGCTAACCGGATCCGATTAGGTGGGGAAGGAAAACTCAGAATTAGCACGGAACGTGAAGTAGTGGGCTTCTTGGATCTAATCCGGTCAGGAGTAACTAACGACGGAAACGGAATGTAACCCGGATTAGGTCTAGGACCGGATGATGATGATGAACCGGATTATGATGGTAAACCGGATTCATGATGACAAACCGGAAAGGGTCCAGGGACTATAAAAGGAGGAGCTTTCACTATTGCACCCCCTTTTAGAAACTCGACCTTGAGCGTGCGCGGTTGAGTTTTTGTCGTTTGTGCGTCTGTGCGTTTGCGTTCTGTTCATTTTGATTCCGGTTGAGATCGGAGAGAGGAAGTGAGGAACGGGACGTGCGGCTAGGAGAGAGTGAGATAGATGTGAGTGGGAATGCCTCAGCTACGTAGGTCGAGACAAGCGAGTCCCTGTGGAGGCGAGGTGAAACTCCGGAAAGTCATTCCGGTTATTCCCTCCACAGAGCCGAAAAAGTCTCAACTCATGGAGGACCTCACCTCTATGGGTTGCCTAGGGTTTGCCGAGAAACCCTGGGGTTTTAGGGAGGAGAGAATGGTCAAGGAACTCCTCGGCAAACTGTCCAACCAGTTTGATAACACCGTGAGAGGATCCCCTAGCCGTTGGAACGAGGAACTGTGGAGAGGTGTTTATCGTTTCCGGGCAGGAGGGTTAGGGATGGCGAACCGGAAGGATGAGTTTGTCCGAGGGAAGTTCCAGGGAGCCGTCAACCCGAAGGACGGATACGCGGTCGAGGATTGCGTGGATGACCGACACCGTCGGCTCCTACAATTCTTGGTTCCGGTCCTTCACCCGGAAAAGCCGACCAGGGTGACGATCACCCTCGGCAACACCATTTTCGGTGCCCTCAGTGGTACCCAGAAAGTGGACTGGGCATGGATCATTTCCGATCTTGTGGCCCAGCTCGTTAGTAGGGTTGGGAAGAAAAGGGCCACTCCAGTGTGCCCTTACCTCTTCCACCTCTATCGGGACCACCAAGTCCTCACTGACGCGGAGGAAAAGGTGTGGAGGACTCAAGAAGTCCTCCTGAAGTATGGGGAGTCGAAAACGGATGACGAGGCCGAATCCGATTCCGGGTCAGACTGGGAGTCCAGCGAGGAAGAGGAGGAGCTGATGCCGCCCATCAAGCGACAGAAGTTGACGCCTCCACACAAGCGCGGGACGCCTCCCGGTCATGACAAACCGGCCCCGGAAGAGAAACCGGAAGCCGAGAAGACCGTTTTCGGGGGAAACCTGGAAATGCAAGATCCGATCAACGGTCTTATCAACCTCCTCTGCAACATCAGGGCGGATTGGGAGGTCAAGCACAGGACGCTTGCGGCGATCGGCAAGTTGGTGGGTGCGGCACCGGACAGCAAGTTGGCGGAAAAGGTGGCGGAGTGCATCACCAATCCGGAAGAGACCCGGAAACAGGAAGCGGAGATCCGCCGGTTGCAGGAGGAGGTGGACACCCTGAAGGCAACTCTCTTTGCCTATCGGGAAGACGTGACGGCCACCAAGGAGATGGCGGAAGAGACTCGGAAGATAGCCGAGCAGATCAAGGCGGTCTTGGAAGAGACCGGAACGGCCGCCGCCAAAGCGAAGCTCTTCGACGAGAAGATCCACGAAGAGAAGAAACTATCCGGTTCCCGGATGGTTCGGTTTCTCGCCGACTTTACTAAGCAGGTGGAGACGGTAATGGTGGAGGGGCGGAAGGCTGCGGACCGGATCGAGGAAAGCAGCTGGAAGCTGACTGGAGCGACGTGCTCCAAGGGGATACATCTTTCGGATATCTCACTACCGGATATCTTTCCGGACGCGACCATTCAGAAGGATAGGAAGGATTGGACTCCCGAGTCCAAGAAGTCTACATGGGCTGAGACTCCGAGCACGAGACCGGATGTTACAATCGACCTGGAGTCTTCACCCGGATCTAACCCTGCGGAGGGGGAACGGATCCGGAACTTGAGTGAAGTCTTCGAGGAGCTAGTCCCGGAGATCGGAAGCCCGACAATAGGATCTAGGGTTGTAGAGTAGATAGGATTTTAATTTTAGTTAGGAGTAGGAGCGGATCCGGATCCGGATCCGGTTCAACAGTATTAGATTAGACCGGAAGTTAGATTAGGGTGGCGGCGGACCCCCACGGGTTTTCCGCTCCTTTTTGTGCTTTTAGGGTTTTTACCCTTTGTATATAAATCGGTTCCTGAGATGGGAACTGGGAGTTGTTCATTTTGCAAACTTCTTGTACCTTTCTCTTCTCCTCATTGTGTGTCTCTCTCCAGCGCGACAGGATTGTATGATGTGGAGTTAGGATAGTACGGGTTGGTTTGCGAGTGATTTCTCCCCTTGGTGTTTATTTTCCGATCCTAGGTGCATGTGAGTAGGTATCGAAGAGTTGGGAGTGAACTTAGTTCCTCAGCACGTCTAGAGTTTGAGATTCCGGGTGAGAAAGCCGTTGTTAGGCTAGGCGAGTAGGGAGGGATTCCTTAGCTGCGCTAGAACTCCCGGGTGGGAAATCCGGTTGAGTGTCCGATCTCCTGTGAGGTCTCACCACCCGTATGGGTAACGGAAGAACTTTAGTTGATGTTGGAACGGACGGGTGCACTTGTAACCACCTGTCTTCGTACGGATCGGAAGTAGCATCAAGGTCGTTGTAGTACGAGAGGGTCGAGTGTGGGGTCTTTGTGTGACCTACGACCCGGATTGCTATCTGGGTTGTTGTGAAGGACCAAACCGGATCCGGATTAGCTTAGGTGTTTAGGAAGTAGGACAATGGGTCTTCAGCCACTATAAGTCACGGAAAGAGTGGTGGGCCTACCACTCTCAAAATTAAGCGACGACCCCTCTGATGGTGAAACAGAGGCAAAACCAAACCGGATAAGATTACGGATACATGATGACCATCCGGATCGGATTGGTCAGGACGGATTTCCAAGATCGGAAGTTGTGAGATCCTAGGATTTGGGTATTTGTATGGACCGGATAGTTAGTAGGACCGGAAGAAGGAGAAATCCGGTCTATAGTTATCCGGTGTGGTGGTATTTCTGGTTCTAGATCTAGGACCGGAAAGTAAGATTGGGATACTGACTTAGCTTAATTGCTTAATAGAGCTAGATACTTCACAGGATCTCGTAGGTTCGATCTTTAGAGTCACTTAGTTATACTCTAGAGCGATTTTTGTGAGTATAATGGGGAATTGACCTGCCCTGTGCTGCGACAGATATCCAAAACATCCATAGTACAATTGCCCCGACAAAACCAGAACCCCTAAAATGATCTGGAATCCGGACTTTTTGAATTGCTCCCACTTTGACTACTCGAAGTCTTTACTGAAGCCTTCATTGGTGTACGCTTTGTTGATAACTGAGTTTGGGGCTTCCGTGAAACCTTGGGAGGCAAGTCTTCCAATTTCGTCTCTTCCTCAGATCCGAACTTCAACACCTCTTCTTCCAATTTCTCAATCTCCTGAATCTCCGGATCCTTGGCTTGCGGCAATTCACTCAATTCAATCTCAGCACGATCTTATTTTGGCGTTGACTATTGTATATGAGAGAAATCTTGCGGATGAGACCAAGCTGGATTTGTCAATATTCTAATCTGTACGTCAAAGTTGCCACAAATAATCAATTTGGGTACCATAAACTTTTCAGCCATGACTTTCCAAGTGGTGGGAAAATTGGGACAAAAACTGCTTGTTCTGCTAGAATAGACTTCTCATTTGCCCCTTTCTTTGGCTCAAGTACTATAGGTCCTAATGGAGTCCATGCTTGACTACCCGAGGGTCCCACAACCAAAATGAGGATAAACTTCAATCCCTCCGATTGGGGCTGAATAGGGCGACTCGAAGTCTATTGGATGGGAGTTTGTTGAATCAAAGTATCCCGAAGTATATCCTTAGAGACTTCCGAAAACCCTTCTAAGTTCATGGCCCGTTCTGGATTTAAGTACCCTAGCAACTTCCGCATGTCCTTCAAAATAATCCCCACCTAGACTTCAAAGTCGACTAGGATTTTTACCATCCTTGATCTGATCATGTACTCTTTGTTCTCCAACCAGGTAGTGTAGAGGTCAGTTTGGACACCGTATGTTCCGAAACCATGACGAATTCGTTGAGGTTGTGGACAAGTTGGAGAGCCTTCGTCTCCTTCCGTCTCGTTGCGTTTAGCTCTTCCTTCGTCTACTTGAGTTGGAACTTGAAGCTATTCCTTTCCTCCTCCAACCTCCAGATCTGTTCTTTTTTTTGTTGAAACTCCTTTGGATTTGGACGTTTCCGAGTCTCTTCCAAAATTTGGTCCAGCTCTATCTTGAGTTCATTTGCAAGAAGATGCACATGATCCTCCAAGTCACCATACATTTGTTTGGCTTCCTACATCCACTCGATTCCGACTTTGAAGAACTCTAGCTCTCAGGGATGTTCCAGATGTGGTATCGGTTCTTCTCATTCTGGTATTGGCACCTTCCTCCATGTTGTCAGATTTGTGGACTTTCTTTGTTTCTAATCCACTCCTTCTTGCTATTCCGATTACTCTTCTTCTTTAGATTCCTTCTCCTCTTTCTCTAGCTCGTCCGTGAGGTCATACTTCAAAATCTCAACTCCGGTGTTGTACTCAATCATCTTCTCGACACTCAAGACCTCCTTATGGTCAGGGTTGATGAATCTCTACGTCCGCCCCAAAATAGCGCCCGTTTTCCGAACGTCCGGACGCAAGCGGACGCAACGTCCCTCCCGCCGACGGAAGGCGGATGCGCGAGGCCGGGCAGTCGGGCGAGGCGGACGGATGGGGCGGATGGGCGGGGCGGACGGACGGGGTAGCCGGCCGGGGCGGCTTAGAGAACCCGTTTTGGATTCTTTGTTTTGATTGTTTTCACCAATGAGAGATTGAGAGTGAAGTCATTTTGATTTTGATTTTTCTTATATTGCAATTGCGATTCAATAGAGTTGTATATCACTATTTATGTAAAAGCTAAAATATGAAATATATTTTTAATTTTTTTTGTTGAATTTCATTTTGATTTAGAAACAAAATCACTTTAAAATCTAGCGAGATGTATATCATCAATAAACAAACAATTTTATAATAAAATGATTGAAGAAACCATTGTCATTTGTCAACATGAGCTCCATATATCATGAGCAACTAAACAATCAAACATCTAAATTCACATCTCCACAATTCCTATGGACGCCAATCCACATCTCCTCTAACCTCAGCCCCACTACTCTCTCCTGCAACTCTCCGTTCAAAATCTTCATTATCGGAGTCATCTTCATTGTTGGATTCAAGTATCGTTGTCTCCTTCAAGTCTTCTCTCGAAGTAGGTTTACTCCCTTCTTTCGAATTTAATTTTTTTTTTTACTTTGACAAAACGATTAAAGGCTTTTTGAATAGGAACCTTTCTTTTCTTTCTATTTGACAAAGTAACAACATTTTCATCAAGAGGGGTCCTATTCTTCACTGGAGAGATAGCAAAAGGTTGCATTTCTCTTTTCGCTTTCACCTTACTCGATTCTTGAACCATCAATCTCGATGTAGGGTCGACATGTCCATGAACGGTTATCTCCACTTTGGCTTTCTTTTGAAGTAATAGAGTGCCGTTTGTTGATTTGATCGGTTCTTGCACCATTCCTTTTGCTAAAATGCGAGCACGCAAAGATGCCAATGGCATCCGATCACTATCCTTATCACTTAGGCTTGTAGGTGATGACGCTACTTTTCGTAGATTACCGCCTGCAGAAATTTCTTTGGAAATGTTCATTAGGCGTTTTCCATATCCAAAGCTCTGAGAATCATTCAATCGTGTGCTAACAAACTTCAACAGTATTTGTGGAAGAGCACTAGATCTTGGTACTTCAAAAATTGACTTCATTGGCTCCTTTCTTTTATCACTTTTCACAATTGCTGAATTTGTGACTGCCATCCCAACTAAATCATTATTTTTCTGTACCGAAATATTTGGTTCCCCTTCATCACCACTATTGTTGCCCACATCTTTTGGAACATCTACCTCCATGACCACATCTTCTCTTCTATCGTTTCCTTGCACTACATTTAATGCCACAGATGGAGATTGAGAAATTAGAACTTCTTCATTTCTCCCCTCATCACCAATAGCATTCTCATTGATTTTCACCTCTTTGGCAATAGTGTTTGCTTTTTCCGATAGAATGTTTTCGCTATTCAAGTATCCCGTTCTATTGCAATATGTAGTTAAAGAAGGTAGATTCTCCTCTCCCCCTACATTGTCCTCGTCTTCACAAAGGGTATATACATCGTTTGCATTGTCGGGAACGACATCCTTGCGGTTTAGATGATAATCATGCGTATCATTCACCAAATCGGGAAAGCCTTCCATAACGTCTTCATCTCCCCATGTTATCGCACGATTGAAGTCATCTCCGCCATCTACAGCTGAAAGGGCCCTTTCCAAATCCTCGTCATCATCGTCATCATCGTCTTCTAACGTCGGCCTATTTGAATCCTCTGATTCCATCGGATCCACATTATCATTATACCATTTTTTTTCATCTTTTTCCTTCGATGCGTTTAATACTTTGGAATTGGTATACACGTACACCAAATCCGCTTCTCTCTCCGGCTTCAATTTATTTCGAGATTTGTTGTGAACAAAAGAATAGTTGCTCCAATTCCGTTCACATGAAGATGATGACACCGGTTGAGCCAATATCCTCTTCGCTAATGGAGCTATAAACTTGCTACATGCACCTTCAAAATCCCACCAAGCATGTGCGGACAACATTTGATCTTCCGGATTCAACATATTGTGGAATGGAGGTTCCTTGTGTCGAAAAGCTACAAATTCCTTCACCACTGCTGCATATTCATCCGGTTTACATATTCTCTCCAAAACTTTCTTACATCTTGACATTGTATCTGCGTCATCCGCTAGCTCTTTGTCATGAAGAAGGTATGGATTCAAAAGAGCTGTGACTGATTGGAGATCGTTGTCCACCATTCTTCTTCGGGCATAAAAAGACTGTACCAATAGAATTGCAAGTTCTTCTAGCAAACAAAATGGTGGACTTTGTAATCCGTTCACGTGCTTCTCTAACTTCCTTATGATATGCAACACCTTCCCCATGCACGGTGATTTTGACTCCAAATCGCGGAGTGCACATATGATTGGTTCAACCATCTCTTCATAATTGATGGACCGATTCCAAAAATGGTCATCAAGAACAATTTTCTTCACCGCTAAGGCCAAGCCTTTTGGTTGGATTTTGGCTCCACGTTTCTTCTTGAGAGTATGTACATACTCAACCCATTGCAGATCTACCACCGTTTGTTCCAATGCTCCTCTCAATTTTGTCAAACGCTCCATCATGATAAATTTAGAGGCGAACCTTGTATCCCCAGGCATCAAGAGACCAAGATTTAGCGAATACTTTCGCAATAGAGTTAGCGGCATATGTCTCTTCTTGATAAATTTAGCTACAAGAACTCCTTTATCCAATTTGGAAGCAATCCATTTCTATGCAGCCCAATCCTTCAACAACAAATTCAATGCATGTACCACGCACCCTTGGTAAAAAAATATGAGGATATTTTGCAGATATTACATCCCATGCGGACAGGTTCACAGGAGCATTATCTGTAGTTATTAACACGACGTTCTTGGACCCCACTTGTTCAATGAACTTTTTCAACACAGCTGCCAAGTACTTCACATTTTTTTTACAACCACTTGTATCCACAGATCCAAGAAATTCTTCACCTGCGAATGATACAAGCATGGCATTGATGAGAGGTCGATTAGTCACTGAGCTCCATCCATCAATGGACAATGTTGCTCCAAATTTTCGAATGCTATCTTCAGTCCGTGCATTCAACTGTGTTTGAATGTTGGTCTTTGCCTCATTCAACAATTTGTACCGAAGGTTGTGGTATGAGGGAGGAATGTATGGCCTACCGAATGCAGCCGTTTTCTTCACAGCTTCTCTAAAAGCTAGATTTCGAGCCACGGAAAATGGTATGTTCGCCGAATAAAAAAAATTTGCCCACACTCAATGTAATTTGCATCTATGACCTTCTTCAAACCCATTTCCTAAGCTCCCTTGCCTCTGAGGCCTAGAACTTGATGCCCTCGGGGTTTCACGTTCACCAGAAGCTTCCGTACTCAAAGTCATTTCAGTTGTGGCACATATCATTGATACCACTTTTTTGGACGCTGGACAAGAGTCTTCGTGGTCAGAATGCGACACAGCCTTTCTGGCCGAAAACTCTTGGACATCTGAAGGGCCAGGGTTGCCATCCACATTGTCCATTACAACGCGTTTTGGAAAAACTCCTTCGCAATGCCGAAATAAATCTCGAACTGCCATTGATAATCGTGGACAAAGGCTCACCCCTTTATCACGTATACCTTTAGGCCCAAAATAGCCTAAGTGGTTCAACATAAGGCCGAGCTTCCTTGCCATAACCACCTTGCAAAGCCTACATTCTACTTTACCATCCTGTGCTACACTATACCAAGGAGAAAAATCCCCCGTCAGTTTGGCCTTCATATTGACAAGTGTATGTTTTACCTCAATTTCAAAAGAAACCAATAGAATGTTTTAAATTTGAAACCCACAACGTGACAATGTATACAATATCAATGAAATTAGTCACACAAAGCTTTGAAAATCAAAGCCCCCCCGTCCACCGAACTATGCATTACCAAGCAAGAGACTCAATAAATTGAAGCTCATAGCCCTTGGAAATCTTAGCATTCGGTTTTTCGAGAGTGAATACCAAAGCTTCTCTTCTAACATTTATAGTCCCCTCTAGAAAATTAAAGGTTCATTTTTAGGGTTTCCATTCAAAAACAAGCAACGGCCGGACGAGGCGGAGGGGGCGGGCAGACAGGCCAGACGAGTCGAACGGGCGGTCGGACGCGGCGGACGGGGCGGCCGGACGGGACTGTCCGCACTATCCGCCGTCCGCGCTTTGGACACGCCGACCGCCCCACTTAAACACTGACCGCCGACGGCGTCCGCCCAGCTGTCCATTGGAGCATTCTAAGAGGTCGATATTATTCAAAAAGAACGGTAACATTTCAAAAAAAAAACAGCCTAATAATCACTGCTAAATGAGGATCAATGTAATTGATTTATCATTTTTTTTTTTAAAAAGAAAATGTAAACCCTAAACCCTATACCCTAATTACCCTAAATCTTTTCTTTTCTCCCCTAAATTGTTTTACAAATGAAGGGAATGTGGTTAAGTTGAATATGTTTGGATTATTCACTTATATTATCCTTCTAAATAGGTTTTGAGAAGATCTGAAGATGGTGGGGATTTTTTTAAAGTTCATTAGGAAATCAAATGTTTTGCAAAAATAATCAATTCCTTTTTCATCGTAAGCAAATGAAAATTTAAAAAAAGGCCCCAATACATAATTAGAATAACAGTTTAATGGATTTCAACCTCATGATATTTAATGAAAGGTTGTGATTTCTCATTAAAAGTGCATCACGATCTTCAAATGAACATCGAGTCTTTCATATTTTTTAATGAAATTGTGATTAGATTTGAAAACAAAAAAAAAGAATCAATGTTTTAACTTTCAAATCATGTATGGCTATATTTTTCCTCAAAAACATAGAAAAATTCGTTACTTGAGTTGATTGAGTAGAATACATTATACACTTATACATGTGCTATATTTATTTTGAAGGGTAATTCCAATATTCTTATTTAAGATGTTTTTAAATATTAATTTTAAAAAAGAGGGTTCATTGTTTAAAGATCTAAAAAATTGACAAACATAATTTCTATTATAAATAGGAATTGAATTCGGAATTGGAATTTTGAAATGATTCAAATGAACAAGATATTGATTATAAAATATTTCTTCGTTTGAGTTTTCAAAATGAATTCACGAAACAATTGCAAACTTTTGAACTTAGGTATATGATATTGTTTTCAGTTTGTACTTTGTAGAGTATAATACTTCAATTTTAATCCTAAATAAATGAAAAACTCCACATCAATGAAATGTTTCTATGTATTGCACAAAGATTTCTACCAATTACTATGATAATTAAATACATTGTTACATTTCATAAAATATTCTACATAGAAAGAAAAAATCATTTCAGTTTTCAATCATGATAAACGATGTCTTCTATTCTTTCTATTATATGTTCATTTTGTATAACGTGTACATTGTACAATCTTTGAGAGCAGGGGAGTTCATTTTTGACTCTCATTGAAATAGAAAATATATTTGTGTTTGGATTTTGAAATCATTATGTATTCTACGGTCTTGCAAGAATGCATCTTGCTCCTCCCTTTGAATCCTTTTGATATTTTTTTTTTTTTCCTTTGCTTTCTCGTAGGGCTCTTGTTCTCTTCATTTGACCAGCCTATTTGGCTTGGCTCTTAGTTTTTTTTTTTTTAATGCAATGGTTTATGCATATGTTATAAAAAATATATATTATTTATTTAAAATTAATATATTGATAAACAAACGCATAAAGGCATTGAATGTTTTCACATTTAAAGTTATAAATCTATCATAAATCACTCTTGCAAATTTGAATGATTGAATCGAAAATTTGAAAATGTAATTACAAGAGCTTTCAATTCAATCAATTGCATAAATCATAAATGTTGAAATGCAACTCATATGAGTTTAGCATCTATGAAGATTAATTCATGCCATCCACATGCAATTTTCCAATTTAATAAAATGCAATTGAGTACTTCAATTTCTTTCCCTTCAATTCTCCAAGTAACATTCACTTCATATCTTTCTCTATTTGTTTATCTATTTTTTGGGAACAAATGGAGAAACCATCTTTGTCTATATTTGCACATGCACTGTTATTTGATTGATGAAGAATAGGTCTATGAAATATATAATCATTGATTTGTTCATGTTGATTTATCTAATATATTTTATGTATGTATATATATATATATCATTAAAGGAGTATGGAAGACAAGATTGACAGATTGTGTTCGAATGTTGTTGATTTTGAAATGATTTAGTACTATATCATTTATAAGAATATTATAATAGTGTTATGTTACAATGTTCCTAAAACAATTGCAACAAATATTAAAATACATGCTAAGTTAGGTTTGTTAGCCTACCAATTGTTCATTAATAGACATAATTGAGTAGCCTCCTTAAATGAAACACTCAATATCTAATATCTTACAATCCAAATGGTGGATTTGTCTAAAATTTGTTCCACATTTTTTTCAACTAATTTACTACAAGATCCTACGGTTACATATGCTCCAAAGTATTTTTCTTCTAAGACTTGGTATTTGCACTACTAATGGCAGTTTTGAAGTGTTTTTAGTGAAAAGAAATTTAGGGGTTAAACATCTATACCATGAGATTTTGAAAAAAGAACAATTTGCTTCATTGGGGATAACTATAAGTCCATGCTCTTTTTCAATAGCCAAAACACACTTGCAAGGACTTGGACATTTAGCGGTTTACTAAGTGATTAGACGTCAACTAATTCAATTTCATAGTAGAATTTTTATTCAACTACCTTCTTACAATTGCTTTATACACAATGCAACATGAATATTTGGATACATATATTAAACGTCGCAATCCTTTTGTGAATTTTTGTACATTTTAGCTCATATCTTTGTACAAAAATATCAGTTATCAAGAATTCATAAATTTGGTCATAAAGGACGGCTACCTTTTTTAATTTCAAATTTTACATTGAATGAAAAGTTAGTTGAACTATACAGTGCCATGAAGACCTCTATTTATTGTGCAAAATATGGGTTTAGGGTCGCTTTAGGGTCAAACCGCCCCGTCCGCCCCATCCGCCCAGACCCCCGTCCGCCCAGACCCCGTCCGCCCCGATACCTGTCCGCCGTTCGGCCCGTCCGCCTAGACCCCCGTCCGCCCTGTCCGTCGGATCCGGCGTCCGCTCTGACCGCCCCGTCCGCCCCGATTCCCGTCCGCCCCCCCGGACCGTCCAATGGGGCGGACGCTAGATTTGTCCGCCCGTGGCCGTCCGATCAGGCGGACAGGGCTCTAGGGTTTTGGGGAGGTGGACAGCCGATCCGTCCGCCACCCCCGGCCCGTCTAATCGGGCGGACGGTTTAGGGCCATCCGATGGGGCGGACGGGCCGTCCGCATTGTCACTTTTGCTTTGCCCCTTGTGAATGCAAGGTGGAGTGGAGAGCTTGGTGGTTCATCTTCCATTGGCTCCTTTCTGAGGCAAGGCAAGAGTGATTTATTGGGGCCTCTTTGTTGCCAATTCTTTGGATACTTGCTGTCGCAGCACAGGGCAGGTCAATTCCCCATTATACTCACAAAAATCGCTCTAGAGTATAACTAAGTGACTCTAAAGATCGAACCCACGAGATCCTGTGAAGTATCTAGCTCTATTAAGCAGTTAAGCTCAGTCAGTATGCCAATCTTACTTTCCGGTCCTAGATCTAGAACCAGAAATACTACCACACCGGGTAACTACAGACCGGATTACTCCTTCTTCCGGTCCTACTAACTATCCGGTCCGTACAAACACCCAAATCCCAGGATCTCACAACTTCCGATCCTGGAAATCCGTCCTGACCAATCCGGTCGGGATGGTCATCCTGTACTCGTAATCCTATCCGGTTTGGTTTTGCCTCTGTTTCACCATCAGAGGGGTCGCCGCTTAATTTTGAGAGTGGTAGGCCCACCACTCCTTCCGTGACTTATAGTGGCTAAAGACCCACTGTCCTACCTTCTAGACTCCTAAGCTAATCCGGATCCGGTTTGGTCCTTCACAACAACCCAGATAGCAATCCGGGTCGTAGGTCACACAAAGACCCCACACTCGACCCTCTCGTACTACAACGACCTTGATGCTACTTCCGATCCGTGCGAAGACAGGTGGTTACAAGTGCACCCGTCCGTTCCAACATCAACTAAAGTTCTTCCGTTACCCCTACGGGTGGTGAGACCTCACAGGAGATCGGACACTCGACCGGATTTCCCACCCGGGAGTTCTAGCGCAGCTAAGGAATCCCTCCCTACCCGCCTAGCCTAACAACGGCTTTCTCACCCGGAATCTCAAACTCTAGACGTGCTGAGGAACTAAGTTCACTCCCAACTCTTCGGTACCTACTCACATGCACCTTGGATCGGAAAATAAACACCAAGGGGAGAAATCACTTACAAACTCACTCGTACTATCCTAACTCCACATCATACAATCCTGTCGCGCTGGAGAGAGATACACAACGAAGAGAATGGAAAGGTACAAGAAGTTTGCAAAATGAACAACTCCCAATTCCCATCTCAGGAACCGATTTATATACAAAGGGTCAAAACCCTAAAAGCACAAAAAGGAGCGGAAAACCCGTGGGGGTCCGCCGCCACCTAAATCTAACTTCCGGTCTAACCTAATACTATTGAGCCAGATCCGGATCCGGATCCGCTCCTACTCCTAACTGAAATTAAAATCCTATCTACCCTACAACTCTAGATCCTATCGTCGGGCTTCCGACCTCCGGGGTTAGCTCCTCGAAGACTTCGCTCAAATTTCGGACCCGTTCCCCCTCCTCAAGATTCGGTCCGGGTGGAGACTCCAAGTCGATGGTAATATCCGGTCTCGAGCCCGGAGTCCCAGTCCGTGCAGACTTCTTGGACTCAGGAGTCCAATCCTTCCTGTCCTTCGCCATAGTTGCATCCGGAAAGAGGTCCGGTAGAGAGATGTCCGAAAGGTGAATACCTTTGTCGCACGTCGCTCCCGTCAGCTTCCGGCTGCTCTCCTCGATCCGGTCCGCTGCCTTCCGCCCCTCCACCATTGCCGTCTCCACCTGCTCGGCGAAGTCCGCGAGAATCCGGACCATCCGGGAACCGGATAGTTTCTTCTCTTCGTGGATCTTCTCGTCGAAGAGCTTCGCCTTGGCCGCTGCCGTTCCGGTCTCTCCCAGGACCGTCTTGATCTGCTCGGCCACCTTCCGAGTCTCCTCCGCCATCTCCCGAGCGGCCGTCACGTCTTCCTGATAGGCGAAAAGTGTTGCCTTCAGTTTATCTACCTCCTCCTGCAACCGGCGGATCTCGGCTTCCTGCTTCCGGGTCTCTTCCGGATTCGTGATGCAGTGCGCCACTTGTTCCGCCAAGTTGCTGTCCGGTGCAGCACCCACCAACTTGCCGATTGCCGCAAGCGTCCTGTGCTTGACCTCCCAATCCGCCCTGATGTTGCAGAGGACGTTGATCAGACCGTTGAACGGATCTTGCATATCCGGATCTCCCCCGGAATTGGTCTTCTCGGCTTCCGGTTTCTCTTCCGGGGCCGGTTTGTCTTGACCGGGAGGCGTCCCGCGCTTGTGTGGAGGCGTCAGCTTCTGTCGCTTGATCAGCGACATCAACTCCTCCTCTTCCTCGCTGGACTCCCGGTCTGACTCGGAATCGGATTCCGCTTCGTCATCCGTCTCCGACTCCCCATACTTCAGCAGCACTTCCTGCGTCTTCCACGCCTTCTCCTCTATGTTGGTGAGGACTTGGTTCTCCCGATAGAGGTGGAAGAGGTAAGGGCACACTGGAGTGGCCCTTTTCTTCCCAACCCTACTAACAAGCTGGGCCACGAGATCGGAAATGATCCGTGCCCAGTCCACTTTCCGGGTACCACTGAGGGCACCGAAAATGGTGTTGCCGAGGGTGATCGTCACCCTGGTCGGCTTTTCCGGGTGAAGAACCGGAACCAGGAATTGCAGGAGCCGACGGTGTCGGTCGTCCAAGCAATCCTCGACCGCGTATCCGTCCTTCGGGTTGACGGCTCCCTTGAACTTCCCTCGGACAAACTCATCCTTCCGGCTCGCCATTCCCAAACCTCCTGCCCGGAAACCGTAAACCGCTCTCCACATCCCCTCGTTCCAGCTGACGGGAGCTCCCCTCACGGTGTTGTCAAACTGGTTGGACAGCTTTCCGAGGAGCTCCTTGACCATTCTCTCCTCCCTAAAACCCCAAGGTTTCTCGGCAAACCCTACGCAACCCATGGATCTGAGATCATCCATGAGTTCAGCCTTTTCCGGCTCTGTGGAGGGAATAACCGGAATGACTTTCCGGAGCTTCACCTCGCCTCCAGAGGGACTCGCTTGCCTCGACCTACGTAGCTGAGGCATTCCCACTCACATCTACCTCACTCTCTCCTAGCCGCACGTCCCGTTCCTCACTTCCTCTCTCCGATCTCAACCGGAAGCAGAACAGACAAAACACAAACGCTCAGACGCACAAACGACAAAAACTCAACCGCGCACGCTCAAGGTCGAGTTTCTAAAAGGGGGTGCAACAGTGAAAGCTCCTCCTTTTATAGTCCCTGGACCCTTTCCGGTTTGTCATCATGAATCCGGTTTACCATCATAATCCGGTTCCTCATCATCATCCGGTCCTAGACCTAATCCGTGTTACATTCCGTTTCCGTCGTTAGTTACTCCTGACCGGATTAGATCCAAGAGGCCCACTACTTCACGTTCCGTGCTAATTCTGAGTTTTCCTTTCCCACCTAATCGGATCCGGTTAGCTAATGACTAGTTTCCGTTCCTATTTGGGTGTATACTAAGAAAATCAGAATTCTAAGCTGCGACACTTGCGCGTGAATTCAATTTCAAATTAAAAAATTTGATCTATATCAATTTCATTTGTCACGATGACGAAGGGGAAGAAGAAGGTTGCGAAGCTTAAACATGGAGAGGGACCATCAAACTTGGAGGTACCTCGCCAAAGTCCTTCAGAAGAATTGTCGCAGCTTAAAATTTTGATTTTCTTAGCATGCACCAAAATAGGAACGGAAACTAGCCATTTGGGAACCGGATCCGATTAGGTGAAGAGAGAAAACTCAAAACTAGCACAGAACATGAAGTAGTGGGCCTCTTAGATCTAATCCGATCAGGAGTAACTATCGACGGAAACGGAATGCAACACGGATTAGGTCTAGGACCGGATTATGGGTGAACCGGATTCAAGACGACCAAACCGGAAATGGTCCAGAGACTATATAAGGAGGAGCCGCCGATGCCGCCCACCAAGCGACAGAAGACGACGCCTCCCCACAAGCGCGGGACACCTCCTGGTCACGACAAACCGGCCCCGGAAGAGAGACTGGAAGCCGAGAAGACCGTTTCCGGGGAAGACCCGGAAATGCAAGATTCGTTCAACGGTCTTATCAACCTCCTCTACAACATTAGGGCGGATTGGGAGGTCAAGCACAGGACGCTTTCGGCAATCGGAAAATTGGTAGATGTGCCACCGGACAGCAAGTTGGTGGAACAGGTGGCGGAATGCATTACCAATCCGGAAGAGACCCGGAAACAGGAAGCGGAGATCCGCCGGTTGCAGGAGGAGGTGGACACCTTGAAGGCAACTCTCTTTGCCTATCGGGAAGACGTGACGGCCACCCGGGAGATGGCGGAGGAGACTCGGAAGATAGCCGAGCAGATCAAGGCCATACATATAAAAATATTTTTATACGCAAATGAAAATATAGCATCTTTATATATAAATAAAATGAAAACATAGTTCCAATATCATTATTGAATCCTATACGATCTTTTTAAGATCTAAATCTTTCACATTCTTTTTTGTTTTTAAACAATGAAATGACCATTGTTTTTAAAAAACAAAATTCTTCTCAAATCCTACTTTCCACCGGATGGACCACTACCTTTTCCCAAAACAAAAGGAAAATCTGTTGTACCAAAGAGTTTAGCAGATGATTGACGAGTTGACCGTTGTTGACTTGCAGAAACTATTCGCCCTCCAGATTGAACTTTGATGTCCACCTTATGAAATTGTTTTTTGGTTTCCGGAGAGAAGTCACCGTCCTCTTCACGCTTCCTTTTTTGTTTTCTTTTCGGTGATAAATCAACTTCGTCTGCCTTCAAGGTTCTCAAGTTGCTCTCCACACGATCTACCATCGCTTGAACAACTTCATCATCTCCTTTCCCTTGCCATACTGTGAGGCAGTCTCCAATAGGAAAGCCTTCCAATGCCCTATAATATTGCCAATGCGCCTATCAAATGCTGTTGCCACATCTAGAGATGAATGTCCTGTGCTTGTTTGTCCATTTGTATCGTAGACAGCACGAACTTTTGCAGCCTCTTCCAACTTCGACAATAGAAGGGCCCTACCTACGAGGGTGTGGTCGTATGCCTTATACTACTCATCGAACTCTTTTCCATGGTTCACCTCCACCTAACTGTCTTTTGGTCCTCTCTCCACTTTTTAATCTAGAAAACGAAAGAACTTTTCGTGTTGCAAGCTCCAATGTCCCCCCATGTTGTGACAAAACATTTCAAGGGCCGCGTCATCTATGATTCCTCGAGCCCGCAATTCCACCTCTCTATTGTGAGTCATCCACACATCCAAATCCAATGGTTGCTGAGATTCCTCGTACAAATCATACCTCTGTTCATTTGCATTCCACCGGATTGGCTTCCCCCAATGTTGATAATTTTGGAATTTGTACGGCGCTTGATCAAGAGGAAGATTCCAACGATTGTACTCGTGGCCTGGAGGCATAGCTTCCAAGATACCAAACATTTTGTAGAACCTAGCACTCAATGGACTACGACACTCGGCACACACCGAACGAATGAGTGATGCTTTCACAATGCAAGTGACATGGAAAGTGTGGCAACATTGGCCCATGGTTACCGCACCTTCCGGTTCAAAGAAGCCTTGGCAAAGGCTACAACAACCATCCAAGATTGGAGAGGCTGGATCACAAACATGCACCACTCGCTTGTCTTTCACATTGATGTGTGCTGAAAGTGTGTTGTAATGGACCCATCCTTCCTCTACTTCCAAGGCCCAATTGATGGGTGGAGCTTGGTCTTTCTTTGTGTGGTTTAACTGCTCAAACATGGCATCCATGTCTCCTCAACATGTGATCTCCGTATATCCCTTAGAAGGATGTTGGTCAAACACAGTCTTGAACCAATTCAAAGCTCTTTGAATGGCATCACAATTTTCATTTGACTCCATTGTCAATGTTTGAAGACCTGCCATTGCTCAAGATACTACAGAAGGTCTATCTTGGAGTCTTTGTATCCATGCCAACCATTGAGACTCCAAGCCGCTAGATGGCATAAACTTCTTCAAATCCAAGCACAATTGCAATCGATTCAACTCGGATTCAACGATTCCTTTTGCTTCAATTGCCTCCTCCCACTTATGCTTCAACTCTTCAAAGTCACAACTCTCCGTTTGCGTTTCCGCATTCACGTAAACGGATGAAAGCTTTTCCATTGATGGTTGTTGTGTCCCTTTTAACATGCTCATGTCGTGACTTTCTTGAACATTCACAATGGCAGGGTTGTTGCTTGCTTCGGCCTTATCAAAAGGAAGAGAGAACTTATCTTTACTCTCTTGAGTCTCTTGACTGTCTTCGAGTACAATCACTGGTGAGATTGCAACCTCACTCGGATTTTTGGAGGTCCCTTGTAATTCTGCAATCCGTTTACGCATCTTCATCAACTCCTCCATTTGCCTCGATGATTGTTGATTTAAATGTTCAACCTCAGTCTCCGAAGTCTTTAATTTCAACTCCAACACTTTGCACCTTGCTTCCACTCCTTTAAGGTTAGCAATTTTCTTCTCATATTCCAGCAATTGTAATATGTGAACATCTCTTTCTTTGAAAAGTGGTCCAAAAGTCTTTGTGAGATTCTGAAATGCTATAGCACCTTTCAACATCTCTGATGCCATGAAAGTAAACTCCTTGACCAAATTCATAAAAGTCGGAGCAACTTTCGCTAAAAATTCAGCTGACATCGTCATCTTGAATGCTGTATCAAGTATATGTCCAACATTCTTTGGATCTGCAAGTAGACTCATTGGAACAGCAGTAGCACCATCATCGGGATTAGACGATCCGCCTATTTCTTCATGAAGGTTAGCAAACTGAACCGAGAGCTTCAAAAGATTTTCCAATTGTTTTGGATTGGACAGGGTTGACAGGACATCTGGATGCGGATGCTGTGTCTGCAGCGTCCGCTGACATTCGCGTCCCGGCGGACGCAGCGTCCGTTTGTCCCCCGTCCGCCCGATTACAGCCGTCCGATCGACGTGCGGACTGATCTGGTCCGCACGATCTGGGCGTCTGCCTCGGATGGTCGGGCCGCTTGCCCCGTTCGTCCGCCCCGCCCGTTCGCTTTCCGACGGCGGTTGGGACGCTGCGTCCGCTAGCGTCCGTGCGTCCGGACATCCGGAAAACGAACGCTATTTTGGGGCGAACGTTGAAATTCGTCAACCCTGGGATTGGACATGTCTTGCAAGGTTCGATGTAGAGGACTTGGCAATGACGTTGTAAACGGAAACTCCTCCACCCGCCTTTTACACTCAGAACTCCATAATGAGGATATATTATCAATCGTCACGCCTTGTCCACGAGGCGTATGTACTTTGTCTTCTAAACTTAACGTTGGACTAGATTCAATGCCTTGATGCATAGGCGGAGATTTGTAGACCAAACTATCAAAACAATTGTTGGCTATCTGGCTATCAGACTATCAATTGTAGCATTAGCCTTTGCCACTTTCTCCGCCAAGACTTCGTCTACTTTACTTTTGAAGTTTCTCTACATTCCGTGCAAACATTGCCTTCGTTTACAAACTCCGTTTGCATTTGTGCTGCAACATTTGGTGTAAAGGTCAAACGCGTTGGAGCTGTGAAAAAGACTTCACCTTCCTACGCCTCTACATCTTTCTCCACATTTTTCCCCACATTTTTTGAAGAGCTTTCATTGATTGCTTTTGTTGGAGATTGTACAGACCGTAATTCTTCAACATTTGAGGCTTTCTCCACACCGTCCGTTTTCACCTCAATAGTATTTTTTAATACTTTTTTTGTTTCTCCCTCTGAATTGTACAAGTCGAGAATGTCCTTTTGATTGGCTTCAAGTAGAAGTGGGCAAGTTGTTGTTGTCGGAAACGTGGTCCAATCGATCTTGCGCTTTAATATAAGTTCCGCGTAAACCATACACGCCACGCTATAATGAATATAGCCTTTGCTTCTGCGCTTGTTTCTGAATAGAACATGCCACACCTCCTCAGATCGATGGACAAAATGTTTGTTGTTGCAAGTCCATGGTTTACAACAAAAATCTCGTGTATGACTCTTGTGCGACTCCTGAAGCCACAACTTATCAATGTGGTACATTTTAACATAGGTCCTGCACATTTTTTATGTCCAATACTCCGCATCTTCATCTTCCCACCCGCTCTCTGCTTTAATTGTAGGGTCATTTAAAATGTCAAGCCGAAGGTCATGGGTAGCCCCCTTCACTTTGCTCTTTTTCTTGGCTTCGCTTCCCGAAGTCACCCCATCAATATTTCGATCACCTTCGCCATTCATGATTGTCAATTGGATTCAATAACCAATTGAAGTGAATAAAAAAATCTCACGTGATAGTCAAAAGTGATGGCATCAACCGGAACACAGTAACAAAAGATAGAGAACCCCAACTCTCCACCCCGTAGGAGCAACTAGCGCATAAAGCAATAATAGCACATCCAACTTGGCACCGAAGGAGAATTGAAGTGAGAAGAAATGAAAGTCACTCCACCCTTATAGCCGTCCGCCGCCGGACCTAAAGGCCGTCCGCTGCCAGACCTGCCCCGGACCGCGCAAAGCGGCCCCGAACCTCGCGTCCGCCACGCGGACCGACGACGTCCGCTTTGGCAGCGAACGCGCCGTCCGCCCGTGGCCCTGTCCGACCGCCTTGACCGACTGCCCCGACCAACTGCCCCGTCCGCACTGTCCGCCTTCTGACGCCGTCTGCGCTTTGGACACGCCGACCGCCCCACTTAAACACTGACCGCCGACGGCGTCCGCCCAGCTGTCCATTGGAGCATCCTAAGAGGTCGATATTATTCAAAAAGAACGGTAACATTTCAAAAAAAAAACAGCCTAATAATCACTGCTAAATGAGGATCAATGTAATTGATTTATCATTTTTTTTTTAAAAAGAAAATGTAAACCCTAAACCCTATACCCTAATTACCCTAAATCTTTTCTTTTCTCCCCTAAATTGTTTTACAAATGAAGGGAATGTGGTTAAGTTGAATATGTTTGGATTATTCACTTATATTATCCTTCTAAATAGGTTTTGAGAAGATCTGAAGATGGTGGGGATTTTTTTAAAGTTCATTAGGAAATCAAATGTTTTGCAAAAATAATCAATTCCTTTTTCATCGTAAGCAAATGAAAATTTAAAAAAAGGCCCCAATACATAATTAGAATAACAGTTTAATGGATTTCAACCTCATGATATTTAATGAAAGGTTGTGATTTCTCATTAAAAGTGCATCACGATCTTCAAATGAACATCGAGTCTTTCATATTTTTTAATGAAATTGTGATTAGATTTGAAAACAAAAAAAAAGAATCAATGTTTTAACTTTCAAATCATGTATGGCTATATTTTTCCTCAAAAACATAGAAAAATTCGTTACTTGAGTTGATTGAGTAGAATACATTATACACTTATACATGTGCTATATTTATTTTGAAGGGTAATTCCAATATTCTTATTTAAGATGTTTTTAAATATTAATTTTAAAAAAGAGGGTTCATTGTTTAAAGATCTAAAAAATTGACAAACATAATTTCTATTATAAATAGGAATTGAATTCGGAATTGGAATTTTGAAATGATTCAAATGAACAAGATATTGATTATAAAATATTTCTTCGTTTGAGTTTTCAAAATGAATTCACGAAACAATTGCAAACTTTTGAACTTAGGTATATGATATTGTTTTCAGTTTGTACTTTGTAGAGTATAATACTTCAATTTTAATCCTAAATAAATGAAAAACTCCACATCAATGAAATGTTTCTATGTATTGCACAAAGATTTCTACCAATTACTATGATAATTAAATACATTGTTACATTTCATAAAATATTCTACATAGAAAGAAAAAATCATTTCAGTTTTCAATCATGATAAACGATGTCTTCTATTCTTTCTATTATATGTTCATTTTGTATAACGTGTACATTGTACAATCTTTGAGAGCAGGGGAGTTCATTTTTGACTCTCATTGAAATAGAAAATATATTTGTGTTTGGATTTTGAAATCATTATGTATTCTACGGTCTTGCAAGAATGCATCTTGCTCCTCCCTTTGAATCCTTTTGATATTTTTTTTTTTTTCCTTTGCTTTCTCGTAGGGCTCTTGTTCTCCTCATTTGACCAGCCTATTTGGCTTGGCTCTTAGTTTTTGTTTTTTTTAATGCAATGGTTTATGCATATGTTATAAAAAATATATATTATTTATTTAAAATTAATATATTGATAAACAAACGCATAAAGGCATTGAATGTTTTCACATTTAAAGTTATAAATCTATCATAAATCACTCTTGCAAATTTGAATGATTGAATCGAAAATTTGAAAATGTAATTACAAGAGCTTTCAATTCAATCAATTGCATAAATCATAAATGTTGAAATGCAACTCATATGAGTTTAGCATCTATGAAGATTAATTCATGCCATCCACATGCAATTTTCCAATTTAATAAAATGCAATTGAGTACTTCAATTTCTTTCCCTTCAATTCTCCAAGTAACATTCACTTCATATCTTTCTCTATTTGTTTATCTATTTTTTGGGAACAAATGGAGAAACCATCTTTGTCTATATTTGCACATGCACTGTTATTTGATTGATGAAGAATAGGTCTATGAAATATATAATCATTGATTTGTTCATGTTGATTTATCTAATATATTTTATGTATGTATATATATATATATCATTAAAGGAGTATGGAAGACAAGATTGACAGATTGTGTTCGAATGTTGTTGATTTTGAAATGATTTAGTACTATATCATTTATAAGAATATTATAATAGTGTTATGTTACAATGTTCCTAAAACAATTGCAACAAATATTAAAATACATGCTAAGTTAGGTTTGTTAGCCTACCAATTGTTCATTAATAGACATAATTGAGTAGCCTCCTTAAATGAAACACTCAATATCTAATATCTTACAATCCAAATGGTGGATTTGTCTAAAATTTGTTCCACATTTTTTCAACTAATTTACTACAAGATCCTACGGTTACATATGCCCCAAAGTATTTTTCTTCTAAGACTTGGTATTTGCACTACTAATGGCAGTTTTGAAGTGTTTTTAGTGAAAAGAACTTTAGGGGTTAAACATCTATACCGTGCAGGGTTGACACGACGTTCGGACGTCTAGAACGTCCGAACGCGGACGTTGTCTCCCTAGCGTCCGCTGACATTCGCGGTCCCGGTGGACGCAGTGTCCACCGGGACCACCCCGTCTGCCCCGCTCGTCTGCCCCGTTCGCTTTGACGGCCTTGTTTATCCTGACCCCCCTACCCAAATTGCCCCGCGGTCACTACCTTAATCCTTAAACAATTAAATATTAAATGAAGTGCAATGGTTCGCGATTTGACTCATATTTTTAAATGTCATGAAATTTGTGCATATGGAAGATATTCCTCATCCCCACATTCTATTAAAAAATTTCAGCCCTAAATATGCAAATCTACAGTCTCACGTATGCCCAAAAATTATATATTGCCCCAAAACACATGTTGGTCCTCTAGGGATTCAACTACATAGGAAAAAAAATTAAAACAATGTCTCTTATAAGTTGAAAGATTATAAAGTTTGACCATAAGTCTGTGATAGTCTTGAAACTATAAAAAAATTCCAATTCATTTTCAGAAGGCAAACTAAAAAAGTTTGTGACTTCAAATATATATATATATACTATTTAAAAAATTAAGATCAACACAAATACAAACATAATCAATATGGGCAAAATGTATTCAATTTAATATAGAATACCATACATTGTGAACTCAAAAATTTACATATACCATATAGTGTGCACATTTGGCTAATTGGACATATAATTTTTTTCATTCCAACTCTATATTTCTAAACTAATTTTTAATGCCTATATAACCTATTCAACTACTACTTCTGCACTACCAATCTAATATAAATGGCGGAAATGTTCATCTGGCATCGGCCAACGATATGTATTAGAAAATTGCGTAATCACATATTGATTTGACACGACGCCCGGACGCGGACGTTGTGTTCGCAGCGTCCGTTGACATTCGCGGTCCCGGTGGACGCAGCGTCTGCCGGGACCGCCCTGTCTGTCCGCCCCGCCCGTCCGCCTCGCCCACTTTGACGGCCCTATTTCCCTCGACCGCCCTACTCAAACTGCCCCGCGGTCACTCCCTTAATCTTTAAACAATTAAATGTTAAATGAAGTGCAATGGTTCGCAATTTGTTATTAAAACAATGTCTCTTATAAGTTGAAAGATTATAAAGTTTGACCATGAGTCCATGATAGTCTTGAAACTATGAAAAAATTCCAATTCATTTTTAGAAAGCAAACTAAAAAAGTTTGTGACTTCAAATACATATATATACTATTTAAAAAATCAAGATCAACACAAATACAAACATAATCAATATGGGCAAAATATATTCAATTTAATATAGAATACCATACATTGTGCACATTTGGCTAATTGCAAATATAATTTTTTTTCATTCCAACTCTATATTTCTAAACTAATTTTTAATGCCTATATAACCTATTCAACTACTACTTCTATACTACCAATTTAATATAATTGGCGGAAATGTTTATCTGGCATTAGCCAACGATATGTATTAGAAAATCGCATAAACGCATGGGCCAAACTAATATTTTCATCGTCAGTCTTCGAAAAAATGCGCTTCAAATAAGTATAAAACACTTTTGCAAAGTCATGAAAGGCAAATTGTGTCGCACTAGGTGTGTCGCAGCTTAGAATTTTGATTTTCTTAGTATACATCAAAATAGGAATGGAAACTAGTCATTAGCTAACCGGATCCGATTAGGTGGGGAAGGAAAACTCAGAATTAGCACGGAACGTGAAGTAGTGGGCCTCTTGGATCTAATCCGGTCATGAGTAACTAACGACGGAAATGGAATGTAATACGGATTAGGTCTAGGATCGGATTATGATGATGAACCGAATAATGATGGTAAACCGGATTCATGATGACAAACCGGAAAGGGTCCAGGGACTATAAAAGGAGGAGCTTTCACTGTTGCACCCCCTTTTAGAAACTCGACCTTGAGCGTGCGCGGTTGAGTTTTTGGCGTTTGTGCGTTTGTGTTCTATTTGTTTTGATTCCGGTTGAGATCGGAGAGAGAACGTGAGGAACGGGACATGCGGCTAGGAGAGAATGAGGTAGATTGGAGTGGGAATGCCACCGCTACGTAGGTCAAGACCAGCGAGTCCCTCTGGAGGCGAGGTGAAACTCCGGAAAGTCATTCCGGTTATTCCCTCCACAGAGCCGGAAAAGTCTCAACTCATAGATGATCTCAAATCCATGGTTTGCGTAGGGTTTGCCGAGAAACCCTAGGGATTTAGGGAGGAGAGAATGGTCAAGGAGCTCCTCGGAAAGTTGTCCAACCAGTTTGACAACACAGTGAGAGGAACTCCCGTCAGCTGGAACGAGGGGATGTGGAGAGCGGTTTACGGTTTCCGGGCAGGAGGTTTAGGGATGGCGAACCGGAAGGATGAGTTTGTCCGAGGGAAGTTCAAGGGAGCCGTCAACCCGAAGGACGGATACGCAGTCGAGGATTGCGTGGATGACCGAGACCGTCAGCTCCTGCAATTCCTGGTTCCGGTTCTTCACCCGGAAAAGCCGACCAGGGTGACGATCACCCTCGGCAACACCATTTTCGGTGCCCTCAGTGGTACCCGGAAAGTGGACTGGGCACGGATCATTTCCGATCTCGTGGCCCAGCTCGTTAGTAGGGTTGGGAAGAAAAGGGCCACTCTAGTGTGCCCTTATCTCTTCCACCTCTATCGGGAACACCAAGTCCTCACCGACATGGAAGAGAAGGTGTGGAAGACTCAAGAAGTCCTCCTGAAGTATGGGGAGTCGGAAACGGATGACGAGGCCGAATCCGATTCCGGGTCAGACCGGGAGTCCAGCGAGGAAGAGGAGGAGCCGATGCCGCCGATCAAGCGACAGAAGTTGACGCCTCCATACAAGCGCGGGACGCCTCCCGGTCAAGACAAACCGGCCCCGGGAGAGAAACCGGAAGCCGAGAAGACCATTTCCGGGGGTCACCCGGATATGCAAGATCCGTTCAACGGTCTGATCAACGTCCTCTGCAACATCAGGGCGGATTGGGAGGTCAAGCATAGGACGCTTGAGGCGATCGGCAAGTTGGTGGGTGCGGCACCGGACAGCAAATTGGCGGAACAAGTGGCGGAGTGCATCACGAATCCGGAAGAGACCCGGAAGCAGGAAGCCGAGATCCGCCGGTTGCAGGAGGAGGTGGATAAACTAAAGGCAACTCTTTTTGCCTATCAGGAAGACGTGACGGCCGCCCGGGAGATGGCGGAGGAGACTCGGAAGATAGCCGAGCAGATCGAGGCGATCCTGGGAGAGACCGGAACAGCCGCCGCCAAAGCGAAGCTCTTCGACGAGAAGATCCACGAAGAGAAGAAACTATCCGGTTCCCGGATGGTCCGGATTCTCGCGGACTTTGCTGAGCAGGTGGAGACGGCAATGGTGGAGGGGCGGAAGGCTGTGGACCGGATCGAGGAGAGCAGCCGGAAGCTGACTGGAGCGACGTGCGACAAAGGTATTCATCTTTCGGACATCTCGCTACCGGATCTCTTTCCGGACGCAACCATTCAGAAGGATAGAAAGGATTGGACTCTTGAGTCCAAGAAGTCTGCACGGACTGGGACTCCGGGCACAAGACCGGATATCACCATCGACCTGAAGTCTCCACCCGGATCGAATCCTGCGGAGGGGGAACGGGTCCGAAATTTGAGTGAAGTCTTCGAGGAGCTAGTCCCGGAGATCGGAAGCCCGACAATAGGATCTAGAGTTGTAGGGTAGATAGGATTTTAATTTCAGTTAGGAGTAGGAGCGGATCCGGATCCGGATCCGGCTCAACAGTATTAGATTAGACCGGAAGTTAGATTAGGGTGGCGGCGGACCCCTACGGGTTTTCCGCTCCTTTTTGTGCTTTTAGGGTTTTTACCCTTTGTATATAAATCGGTTCCTGAGATGGGAACTAGGAGTTTTTCATTTTGCAAACTTCTTGTACCTTTCTCTTCTCCTCATTGTGTGTCTCTCTCCAACACGACAGGATTGTATGATGTGGAGTTAGGATAGTACGGGTTGGTTTGCGAGTGATTTCTCCCCTTGGTGTTTATTTTCCGATCCTAGGTGCATGTGAGTAGGTATCGAAGAGTTGGGAGTGAACTTAGTTCCTCAGCACGTCTAGAGTTTGAGATTCCGGGTGAGAAAGCCGTTGTTAGGCTAGGCGGGTAGGGAGGGATTCCTTAGCTGCGCTAGAACTCCCGGGTGGGAAATCTGGTCGAAGTGTCCGATCTCCTGTGAGGTCTCACCACCCGTATGGGTAACGGAAGAACTTTAGTTGATGTTGGAACGGACGGGTGCACTTGTAACCACCTGTCTTCGCACGGATCGGAAGTAGCATCAAGGTCGTTGTAGTACGAGAGGATCGAGTGTGGGGTCTTTGTGTGACCTACAATCCGGATTGCTATCTGGGTTGTTGTGAAGGACCAAACCGGATCCGGATTAGCTTAGGAGTTTAAGAAGTAGGACAGTGGGTCTTCAGCCACTATAAGTCACGGAAGGAGTGGTGGGCCTACCACTCTCAAATGTAAGCGGCGACCCCTCTGATGGTGAAACAGAGGCAAAACTAAACCGGATAGGATTACGGATATAGGATGACCATCCCGACCGGATTGGTCAGGACGGATTTCTAGGATCGGAAGTTGTGAGATCCTGAGATTTGGGTATTTGTATGGACCGGATAGTAAGTAGGACCGGAAGAAGGAGTAATCCGGTCTGTAGTTATCCGGTGTGGTGGTATTTCTGGTTCTAGATCTAGGACCGGAAAGTAAGATTGGCATACTGACTTAGCTTAACTGCTTAATAGAGCTAGATACTTCACAAGATCTCGTGGGTTCGATCTTTAGAGTCACTTAGTTATACTCTAGAGCGATTTTTGTGAGTATAATGGGGAATTGACCTGCCCTGTGCTGCGACAAGGTGTTTTAAGTAGCAAGTTGAAATACGCCTCTGACATGTTGTTTCCATTCATCCGCTGAACAATTTTTCGAATGACATACTCTTCCGACTTATGTAAATACATCGGAATGACTTCCACATCTGCACCTGCGTTATGCAAATATGCAATACATGGATCCATCCACCATCTCCTCTGCAAAGTCTGTTTCATTTCATCTGCTGATGTGAATGTGTAGAAAGACTTCATTGGTTGAGAAGCTAAGGTGGTCATGTCCCAGTTACAAACTCCAATGTACACACGTGACTCATCCTCTAAAAAATGCAACAAGATGTTGTCCGGAAAAAGATCATTGTGCAAATATACAGCAAGATGCACTGCATACATTATATGCATAAAGGTCCATGTCAGCTCCGTGCACTTCTTCCGATATCGCCCTAAACGATGAGCTTTTACAACCTCCTCTTCGGTTGGATTCGTATACATCAAACGGATTTGAATGTTGTTTGGATAGTTCTTATCCATATTCAACATTTGTCGAAGAGTTCCACCATTCTACCAATACGCATAACCTTCATACGTCGTTCCGTGCACCGCAGCAAACTGTATCACATCCGCATGTGGAATTCAAACAGCCATTGATTCATTTTGATGTTCTAACTTTGCAAGATCGGGTCGAGTTTGGTGGTGAATGGATTTCTTTACCGCAAACTCCCAATAAGGAAGTATTCCTGGACATCCTTCAATACGAACCTTTCGAATCGTTGCATATCTACCTCTCATCGTTCTATCATCAACAGCAATCACGCGTGCTGTATCTGGAAGTGTTATGAGGTGCCGTTTGGTCCTTTCTGCTTTAGCAACTCCATCATTGCTTTTCCACCAAGCAATTGAACCAACTCGATTGTGCGTTTTGACGAATGGAGCACATCGCCCCCTAAATAAGTCCGCTTTCAAAATCATTTCTTCAAACTGGGCGTCATTGGGTCGATATTCCTTGCCATATTTAACCAAAATGATTTTGGAATTCCACAAAATGTCATGAACCTTCTTCTCCAAACATTTGGTGAAGTGCGTTTTGTGCATTTCGTCATGCCACTTCGGAACATTCAATGCATCCAACAACATCTGTGTCATGTCTACCTTGAATTTAGACACGCACTCCTCTTGATATCTGATGTACTTATTATCTAAAGACTATGTTGTTTCCGATTCATAAAATTGAACGATGCGCTCGATCATGAATTTCTTGCATTCTTCCGAAGGACTTTGGCGAGGTACCTCCAAGTTTGATGGTCCCTCTCCATGTTTTAGCTTCGCAACCTTCTTCTTCCCGTTCGGCATCGAGACAAATGAAACTGATATGGATCAAATTTTTTAATTTGAAATTGAATTTACGCGCAAGTGTCCAAAAAATTGGCAACAATGGGGCCCCTAATAAACCACTCTTGCCTTGCCTCGGGAAAGAGCGATTGGAGGATGAACCACCAAGCTCTCCGCTCCACCTTGCATTCACAAGGGGCAAAGTAAAAGTGAATATGCGGACGGCCCCAAACCGTCCGCCCGATCGGATGGGCTGGGGGTGGCGGACGCATCGGCCGTCCGCCCAATCGGACGGCCACAGGCGGACAAATCTACCGTCCGCCCGATCCGACGAGCAGCGGTAGACGGCCCCAAACCAACTGCTTCATCGGACGGGCCACAGCTAGCGAACGCATCAGCCGTCCGCCTCCCTGAAACCCTACAGCCGCGTCCACTCGATCGGACGGCCACGGGCGGACAAATCTGGCGCTCGCCCGATCCGACGGGCAGCGGTGGACAGCCTGTCCGCCCCATCGGACGGCCCCAAACCGTCCGCCCGATCGAACGGGTTGCGGGCGGCGAACGCATCGGCCATCCGCCTCCCCGAAACGCTCGAGCCTCGTCCGCCCGATTAGACAGCCACGGGCGGACAAATCAAGCGTCCGCCTGATCCGATTTATTTTCCATATTTGAAAATAGAATCAAAAGAAGAACCACTAATTGTCTAATTTGGGCATTTCTTCATACCAATAAGAAATCATTTTAGTTTTTAGCAATTGTTGAATGAAAAATAAAAAAATTTCAAATATTCAAATAATTTAATCTTTCATAAATTAATTAGAAATACATTTATACCATTTACGAGTTTCTAAATGTAATAAATACACAACAATAATTTCAAAATATACACCATGCTAGTACATATTTAACCTTGAATGCTAAATTCAAAAATAGACATAATATGGCTCTTACAAAGTTACATTTCTTCTTCATATTTTTATTATTTATCAAAGTCGCTTATAGTCTTATACATCAACACTATTATAAAATAATACAATGATGTTTTCAACAATATGCTTGGTGTACACGATTACACAACACTTTTTGAAAAAGTGAACAAAATTGTTGTTCAAAATTGTTCTATTCATTTAAAATTTTGTACTATTTCTACCAATCTAGTGTTCTATACTTGTCGTGAGAGTAAAAATGAGAAAATTGAGCAAATACATGCTCATTATATACTTGCATGTTTTTTTATTCGGAATCTTAATCGGACTCAAATTATTGACCGTTGCCTCTTCTTTGTACTCTAATGAACGGACCACCTCTGTAGTTTCCGTGATATCTACTCGGTGCACCTCCTTGTCCATAGTTTGAACCTCCAAAAGTAGGAGGAGGAACCGGAGTAATAGGCTCTGATCCTCTTTCATTTGAAGCCCCATGATGCCCGTATGAATCACTTTTAGTTGATCCCGGATAGTATTGGGCGCTTCCGTGAAGAGAGCAACTATACTGCGGGGTTACATGGCTTTCTTCACTACCTTCGGAGCCCACTTGAGTGGACGTTGTATAATATAAACCAGATTCACTAGACCTACCATAGTGCGTGTTGCCATAGCTATTTGCTCCACCTTGAGAGCCAATTTTAGGGGGAGTGCCATAAGGAGAACCAACTGCACTTGAACCACCATAATGCGTGAATCCATAGCTCCCTCTTCCACCTGCATATCTATTTTGAGGATCGTAACTAGAGTATAAACCACCTCTTCCTTGTTCAGATTCTCGCGTTCCATGTTCATGTCCGTAGGACCCACCATGCCTATCTTGCCGTCCACGATCTTGAAGGCTTCTGCGTGTTGCTTCTTGTATTTGTTGTTCGAATTCAATTTGTTCTCGTTCTTCTACCCGCTCGTGCCTAACTCCAAATGTGACAGGCGCTTGCATATCATTGTCATCATCGTCATCTGTCCACGCATCTTCAGCATCTCGAAGAACAACTGAAGGTTGTTGTAGATAACCTCGATTGGACCACTCTGGCATGCAATCGCTTGTGCCCTTCCACTGTGTATTTATAACGGCATCCGTGCGCGTATAGTTCTCCATATTTTGACCTGTAGCGGTACGCTAGTCCATGTCCTTGTGGAGTACAATCTCTGCCCAAACCATTGCCATAACATTATAATTCATTATATTTGGTTTGGCGCTTTTAATGCCAAGAACTCGATGCACTTGTGTGTATCGTTGTTTGAAGTGCTCACTTTGGCACGTAGACATTTGTCCTTCCCAACGTGGCGCTTGGTGCTCTACACGTTCACGTGGCCAAAGTTTTTGAATGTGAGTCATTTTCACATACTTCTTGCACATTGAGCAATCCCACACTCTTGTTGGTTCTTTTTCCCATCCCGGTTCACCCACGCACAATGGACCGGCCTAAGCATCCCAATGGAACAATTGGGGTCTTCCTTTTCGACTACTTTTTTTGGGTGTTCTATCTTTCGGCATGATGAAGCCGAAGCAAAGAGAATGAAACAATTAGAAAGCTTAAGAACCAAAATTTTGATTTAATTAATTAATTAAAATTTTATAAGCGTGTACTTTGTGAAAATTTGTAACAATCTCACAACAATCGTTCACTCAAAGCGGAAGGGGCGCGCAGAGCTTCCAATGCACTAGTCCGCCCACTGCAAAAGAGAACGATTATTCGGAGTGAGCCATCCGCCTCCTCATATATATATGCGGGTGCCCCGAGGCGGACGTCCAGATCATGCGGACCACATCAGTCCGCGTGTCAATCTGACAGCCGTAACCGGACGGACGGGTATCGGGGCGGACGGGGCAGATAGGGCGGACGCCGGATCGGACGGACAGGGCAGACGCGTATCGGGGCGGACGGGGCGGACAGGATTGACACGACATCCGAACGCGAACGCTATATCCGTAGCGTCCGCTGACATTCGTGTCCCGGCAGACGCAGCGTCCACCTATTCCCCATCCGCCTGTCCGCCCGTTCGCCCGATTACGGTCGTCCGATCAACGCGCGGACTGATCTGGTCCGCACGATCTGGGCGTTCACCCCGGGCCGTCCGCCCCGCCTATTCGCTTTCCGATGGTAGTCGGACGCAGCGTCCGGAAAACAGACGCTATTTTGGGGCGGACGGAGAACGGGGCGGACAAGGCGGACAAGGCAAACGGCTCACCTTAAACGCTAAACTCAATGAAGCAAATTGTTCTTTTTTCAAAATCTCACAGTATAGATGTTTAACCCCTAAAGTTCTTTTCACTAAAAGCACTTCAAAACTGCTGTAAACAAGATTTTTTTATTCAAAGTAGCATATTCATAATTTTAGTGCAAAGGCTACAGACTTAGTAGCCATTTTCTAATTGTAATGAGAAAAATATTCGAATACACTATAAACTTTGATTGAGGATATAAAATCCAAATTAGAATAAATAGCCTAGTAATTAGATGATTACTAATATCAATTTAATAGACTATAGCCAAGTGATTTAAAAAGGCAATTTAAAAATGCACCTTTTGGCAACCATAGGACATTCTCTAGAGGATAAAACCAATAGTCAAGATTTATTTCAGGAGAGTAGAGTGTCTACCACCTCCCGCTAGCAAGTGAAGCAAGCGTGATACTTTTTATAGATTATTTTTCCTTGTTGTGATTTGAATATTATTATTGAATTATTGTGGCTATAGCCAAAACCATGTGGAGTTTGAATGTGTTTTGACTCCTACCTATTTTGGTGTGGAATTGGTGTAATATACTCTAGGAACAAACAATATTTTGTAATTAGAATATCATTTACCCTACATTTCTAGACCTTAGCTACATACAAATTTAGCTACCATAAATCTTCCCTAGTAAACGAACTCGATTAATTCTCTTGGTGTTGTAAAAGAGAATAAATAAATTTATACTACATTTTGGCGCCGTTGCCGGGGAAGATTTTTGCTATAGGTAGCTAAGATGTAGTTTTAAGTGGTGCAGTTTTAATTTTAAAAAAAAATTTGAATATGACAAATGAGGTCTACGTGAGTTATAAAGTCATTTGATAATTTTTGGATAATTTTCATAATTTTTAAATTACCTTCAAATTTATTGGAAATCATGTTATCATATAATGCCGTATGGTATTACAATGGAGATAATGTTGAAAGGAATTGTTATTTGAGAATTAAAATAATTGATGGTCCTTTCAAAGTTGGATTTGGATGAATTAAACTGATTTTATTTTATTTTTAATCCTTGTGCTTTATACAAAATTACAAGAAAATAAAAATGAATCAATAACTATTTAATAAATTATACAATGATGGCACAAATGGATTATAAGTCAATTGTATATGAGCATGTTAATTTTGACAATACTCAAATGTATTCTAAAAATGGTGAATTTTATTTTATGATGAATGCTACAAAGCATGCAATTATGATTGAAGAAATCATAAGTTTGAGAAAGTTAAATGAAGAATTAGAATATGAGAAAAGTGTAGATTTAGAGTCACATTCTTGGAGATTGACTGAACTTATATGTAAAAATCTCAATCTTGAACAAGATCTTAAAGAGGCATAAACAATTCTCAAATAATTGTTGAAAGGAATTGTTGAAAGGAATTGTTTATGTATGGTATTCTATATTAAATTGAATACATTTGCCCATATTGATTATGTTTGTATTTGTGTTGATCTTAATTTTTTAAATAGTATATATATATATATTTGAAGTCACAAACTTTTTTAGTTTGCCTTCTGAAAATGAATTGGAATTTTTTTATAGTTTCAAGACTATCACAGACTTATGGTCAAACTTTATAATCTTTCAACTTATAAGAGACATTGTTTTAATTTTTTTTCCTATGTAGTTGAATCCCTAGAGGACCAACATGTGTTTTGGGGCAATATATAATTTTTGGGCATACGTGAGACTGTAGATTTGCATATTTAGGGCTGAAATTTTTTAATAGAATGTGGGGATGAGGAATATCTTCCATATGCACAAATTTCATGACATTTAAAAATATGAGTCAAATCGCGAACCATTGCACTTCATTTAATATTTAATTGTTTAAGGATTAAGGTAGTGACCGCGGGGCAATTTGGGTAGGGGGGTCAGGATAAACAAGGCCGTCAAAGCGAACGGGGCAGACGAGCGGGGCAGACGGGGTGGTCCCGGTGGACACTGCGTCCACCGGGACCGCGAATGTCAGCGGACGCTAGGGAGACAACGTCCGCGTTCGGACGTTCTAGACGTCCGAACGTCGTGTCAACCCTGCACGGTATAGATGTTTAACCCCTAAAGTTCTTTTCACTAAAAGCACTTCAAAACTGCCATTAGTAGTGCAAATACCAAGTCTTAGAAGAAAAATACTTTGGGGCATATGTAACCGTAGGATCTTGTAGTAAATTAGTTGAAAAAATGTGGAACAAATTTTAGACAAATCCACCATTTGGATTGTAAGATATTAGATATTGAGTGTTTCATTTAAGGAGGCTACTCAATTATGTCTATTAATGAACAATTGGTAGGCTAACAAACCTAACTTAGCATGTATTTTAATATTTGTTGCAATTGTTTTAGGAACATTGTAACATAACACTATTATAATATTCTTATAAATGATATAGTACTAAATCATTTCAAAATCAACAACATTCGAACACAATCTGTCAATCTTGTCTTCCATACTCCTTTAATGATATATATATATATATATACATACATAAAATATATTAGATAAATCAACATGAACAAATCAATGATTATATATTTCATAGACCTATTCTTCATCAATCAAATAACAGTGCATGTGCAAATATAGACAAAGATGGTTTCTCCATTTGTTCCCAAAAAATAGATAAACAAATAGAGAAAGATATGAAGTGAATGTTACTTGGAGAATTGAAGGGAAAGAAATTGAAGTACTCAATTGCATTTTATTAAATTGGAAAATTGCATGTGGATGGCATGAATTAATCTTCATAGATGCTAAACTCATATGAGTTGCATTTCAACATTTATGATTTATGCAATTGATTGAATTGAAAGCTCTTGTAATTACATTTTCAAATTTTCGATTCAATCATTCAAATTTGCAAGAGTGATTTATGATAGATTTATAACTTTAAATGTGAAAACATTCAATGCCTTTATGCGTTTGTTTATCAATATATTAATTTTAAATAAATAATATATATTTTTTATAACATATGCATAAACCATTGCATTAAAAAAAACAAAAACTAAGAGCCAAGCCAAATAGGCTGGTCAAATGAGGAGAACAAGAGCCCTACGAGAAAGCAAAGGAAAAAAAAAAAAATATCAAAAGGATTCAAAGGGAGGAGCAAGATGCATTCTTGCAAGACCGTAGAATACATAATGATTTCAAAATCCAAACACAAATATATTTTCTATTTCAATGAGAGTCAAAAATGAACTCCCCTGCTCTCAAAGATTGTACAATGTACACGTTATACAAAATGAACATATAATAGAAAGAATAGAAGACATCGTTTATCATGATTGAAAACTGAAATGATTTTTTCTTTCTATGTAGAATATTTTATGAAATGTAACAATGTATTTAATTATCATAGTAATTGGTAGAAATCTTTGTGCAATACATAGAAACATTTCATTGATGTGGAGTTTTTCATTTATTTAGGATTAAAATTGAAGTATTATACTCTACAAAGTACAAACTGAAAACAATATCATATACCTAAGTTCAAAAGTTTGCAATTGTTTCGTGAATTCATTTTGAAAACTCAAACGAAGAAATATTTTATAATCAATATCTTGTTCATTTGAATCATTTCAAAATTCCAATTCCGAATTCAATTCCTATTTATAATAGAAATTATGTTTGTCAATTTTTTAGATCTTTAAACAATGAACCCTCTTTTTTAAAATTAATATTTAAAAACATCTTAAATAAGAATATTGGAATTACCCTTCAAAATAAATATAGCACATGTATAAGTGTATAATGTATTCTACTCAATCAACTCAAGTAACGAATTTTTCTATGTTTTTGAGGAAAAATATAGCCATACATGATTTGAAAGTTAAAACATTGATTCTTTTTTTTTGTTTTCAAATCTAATCACAATTTCATTAAAAAATATGAAAGACTCGATGTTCATTTGAAGATCGTGATGCACTTTTAATGAGAAATCACAACCTTTCATTAAATATCATGAGGTTGAAATCCATTAAACTGTTATTCTAATTATGTATTGGGGCCTTTTTTTAAATTTTCATTTGCTTACGATGAAAAAGGAATTGATTATTTTTGCAAAACATTTGATTTCCTAATGAACTTTAAAAAAATCCCCACCATCTTCAGATCTTCTCAAAACCTATTTAGAAGGATAATATAAGTGAATAATCCAAACATATTCAACTTAACCACATTCCCTTCATTTGTAAAACAATTTAGGGGAGAAAAGAAAAGATTTAGGGTAATTAGGGTATAGGGTTTAGGGTTTACATTTTCTTTTTAAAAAAAAAATGATAAATCAATTACATTGATCCTCATTTAGCAGTGATTATTAGGCTGTTTTTTTTTTGAAATGTTACCGTTCTTTTTGAATAATATCGACCTCTTAGGATGCTCCAATGGACAGCTGGGCGGACGCCGTCGGCGGTCAGTGTTTAAGTGGGGCGGTCGGCGTGTCCAAAGCGCAGACGGCGTCAGAAGGCGGACAGTGCGGACGGGGCAGTTGGTCGGGGCAGTCGGTCAAGGCGGTCGGACAGGGCCACGGGCGGACGGCGCGTTCGCTGCCAAAGCGGACGTCGTCGGTCCGCGTGGCGGACGCGAGGTTCGGGGCCGCTTTGCGCGGTCCGGGGCAGGTCTGGCAGCGGACGGCCTTTAGGTCCGGCGGCGGACGGCTATAAGGGTGGAGTGACTTTCATTTCTTCTCACTTCAATTCTCCTTCGGTGCCAAGTTGGATGTGCTATTATTGCTTTATGCGCTAGTTGCTCCTACGGGGTGGAGAGTTGGGGTTCTCTATCTTTTGTTACTGTGTTCCGGTTGATGCCATCACTTTTGACTATCACGTGAGATTTTTTTATTCACTTCAATTGGTTATTGAATCCAATTGACAATCATGAATGGCGAAGGTGATCGAAATATTGATGGGGTGACTTCGGGAAGCGAAGCCAAGAAAAAGAGCAAAGTGAAGGGGGCTACCCATGACCTTCGGCTTGACATTTTAAATGACCCTACAATTAAAGCAGAGAGCGGGTGGGAAGATGAAGATGCGGAGTATTGGACATAAAAAATGTGCAGGACCTATGTTAAAATGTACCACATTGATAAGTTGTGGCTTCAGGAGTCGCACAAGAGTCATACACGAGATTTTTGTTGTAAACCATGGACTTGCAACAACAAACATTTTGTCCATCGATCTGAGGAGGTGTGGCATGTTCTATTCAGAAACAAGCGCAGAAGCAAAGGCTATATTCATTATAGCGTGGCGTGTATGGTTTACGCGGAACTTATATTAAAGCGCAAGATCGATTGGACCACGTTTCCGACAACAACAACTTGCCCACTTCTACTTGAAGCCAATCAAAAGGACATTCTCGACTTGTACAATTCAGAGGGAGAAACAAAAAAAGTATTAAAAAATACTATTGAGGTGAAAACGGACGGTGTGGAGAAAGCCTCAAATGTTGAAGAATTACGGTCTGTACAATCTCCAACAAAAGCAATCAATGAAAGCTCTTCAAAAAATGTGGGGAAAAATGTGGAGAAAGATGTAGAGGCGTAGGAAGGTGAAGTCTTTTTCACAGCTCCAACGCGTTTGACCTTTACACCAAATGTTGCAGCACAAATGCAAACGGAGTTTGTAAACGAAGGCAATGTTTGCACGGAATGTAGAGAAACTTCAAAAGTAAAGTAGACGAAGTCTTGGCGGAGAAAGTGGCAAAGGCTAATGCTACAATTGATAGTCTGATAGCCAGATAGCCAACAATTGTTTTGATAGTTTGGTCTACAAATCTCCGCCTATGCATCAAGGCATTGAATCTAGTCCAACGTTAAGTTTAGAAGACAAAGTACATACGCCTCGTGGACAAGGCGTGACGATTGATAATATATCCTCATTATGGAGTTCTGAGTGTAAAAGGCGGGTGGAGGAGTTTCCGTTTACAACGTCATTGCCAAGTCCTCTACATCGAACCTTGCAAGACATGTCCAATCCCAGGGTTGACGAATTTCAACGTTCGCCCCAAAATAGCGTTCGTTTTCCGGATGTCCGGACGCACGGACGCTAGCGGACGCAGCGTCCCAACCGCCGTCGGAAAGCGAACGGGCGGGGCGGACGAACGGGGCAAGCGGCCCGACCATCCGAGGCAGACGCCCAGATCGTGCGGACCAGATCAGTCCGCACGTCGATCGGACGGCTGTAATCGGGCGGACGGGGGACAAACGGACGCTGCGTCCGCCGGGACGCGAATGTCAGCGGACGCTGCAGACACAGCATCCGCATCCAGATGTCCTGTCAACCCTGTCCAATCCAAAACAATTGGAAAATCTTTTGAAGCTCTCGGTTCAGTTTGCTAACCTTCATGAAGAAATAGGCGGATCGTCTAATCCCGATGATGGTGCTACTGCTGTTCCAATGAGTCTACTTGCAGATCCAAAGAATGTTGGACATATACTTGATACAGCATTCAAGATGACGATGTCAGCTGAATTTTTAGCGAAAGTTGCTCCGACTTTTATGAATTTGGTCAAGGAGTTTACTTTCATGGCATCAGAGATGTTGAAAGGTGCTATAGCATTTCAGAATCTCACAAAGACTTTTGGACCACTTTTCAAAGAAAGAGATGTTCACATATTACAATTGCTGGAATATGAGAAGAAAATTGCTAACCTTAAAGGAGTGGAAGCAAGGTGCAAAGTGTTGGAGTTGAAATTAAAGACTTCGGAGACTGAGGTTGAACATTTAAATCAACAATCATCGAGGCAAATGGAGGAGTTGATGAAGATGCGTAAACGGATTGCAGAATTACAAGGGACCTCCAAAAATCCGAGTGAGGTTGCAATCTCACCAGTGATTGTACTCGAAGACAGTCAAGAGACTCAAGAGAGTAAAGATAAGTTCTCTCTTCCTTTTGATAAGGCCGAAGCAAGCAACAACCCTGCCATTGTGAATGTTCAAGAAAGTCACGACATGAGCATGTTAAAAGGGACACAACAACCATCAATGGAAAAGCTTTCATCCGTTTACGTGAATGCGGAAACGCAAACGGAGAGTTGTGACTTTGAAGAGTTGAAGCATAAGTGGGAGGAGGCAATTGAAGCAAAAGGAATCGTTGAATCCGAGTTGAATCGATTGCAATTGTGCTTGGATTTGAAGAAGTTTATGCCATCTAGCGGCTTGGAGTCTCAATGGTTGGCATGGATACAAAGACTCCAAGATAGACCTTCTGTAGTATCTTGAGCAATGGCAGGTCTTCAAACATTGACAATGGAGTCAAATGAAAATTGTGATGCCATTCAAAGAGCTTTGAATTGGTTCAAGACTGTGTTTGACCAACATCCTTCTAAGGGATATACGGAGATCACATGTTGAGGAGACATGGATGCCATGTTTGAGCAGTTAAACCACACAAAGAAAGACCAAGCTCCACCCATCAATTGGGCCTTGGAAGTAGAGGAAGGATGGGTCCATTACAACACACTTTCAGCACACATCAATGTGAAAGACAAGCGAGTGGTGCATGTTTGTGATCCAGCCTCTCCAATCTTGGATGGTTGTTGTAGCCTTTGCCAAGGCTTCTTTGAACCGGAAGGTGCGGTAACCATGGGCCAATGTTGCCACACTTTCCATGTCACTTGCATTGTGAAAGCATCACTCATTCGTTCGGTGTGTGCCGAGTGTCGTAGTCCATTGAGTGCTAGGTTCTACAAAATGTTTGGTATCTTGGAAGCTATGCCTCCAGGCCACGAGTACAATCGTTGGAATCTTCCTCTTGATCAAGCGCCGTACAAATTCCAAAATTATCAACATTGGGGGAAGCCAATCCGGTGGAATGCAAATGAACAGAGGTATGATTTGTACGAGGAATCTCAGCAACCATTGGATTTGGATGTGTGGATGACTCACAATAGAGAGGTGGAATTGCGGGCTCGAGGAATCATAGATGACGCGGCCCTTGAAATGTTTTGTCACAACATGGGGGGACATTGGAGCTTGCAATACGAAAAGTTCTTTCGTTTTCTAGATTAAAAAGTGGAGAGAGGACCAAAAGACAGTTAGGTGGAGGTGAACCATGGAAAAGAGTTCGATGAGTAGTATAAGGCATACGACCACACCCTCGTAGGTAGGGCCCTTCTATTGTCGAAGTTGGAAGAGGCTGCAAAAGTTCGTGCTGTCTACGATACAAATGGACAAACAAGCACAGGACATTCATCTCTAGATGTGGCAACAGCATTTGATAGGCGCATTGGCAATATTATAGGGCATTGGAAGGCTTTCCTATTGGAGACTGCCTCACAGTATGGCAAGGGAAAGGAGATGATGAAGTTGTTCAAGCGATGGTAGATCGTGTGGAGAGCAACTTGAGAACCTTGAAGGCAGACGAAGTTGATTTATCACCGAAAAGAAAACAAAAAAGGAAGCGTGAAGAGGACGGTGACTTCTCTCCGGAAACCAAAAAACAATTTCATAAGGTGGACATCAAAGTTCAATCTGGAGGGCGAATAGTTTCTGCAAGTCAACAACGGTCAACTCGTCAATCATCTGCTAAACTCTTTGGTACAACAGATTTTCCTTTTGTTTTGGGAAAAGGTAGTGGTCCATCCGGTGGAAAGTAGGATTTGAGAAGAATTTTGTTTTTTAAAAACAATGGTCATTTCATTGTTTAAAAACAAAAAAGAATGTGAAAGATTTAGATCTTAAAAAGATCGTATAGGATTCAATAATGATATTGGAACTATGTTTTCATTTTATTTATATATAAAGATGCTATATTTTCATTTGCGTATAAAAATATTTTTATATGTAGATCTTATTTTACGTGGATGCATTCATTTTTGATTGTATAATATTCAAATTACATAACAATATAAAATTTTCTAATGACTAATGGCAATGCGAAGTCCGCCCCGTCCGCCCCGTTTGGTCTATACGCCTGACCGCCCCGGCCGACCGTCCGCTTTAGCCCTATGCGCGCCGTTGGTCGTTTTTGAATGTCAACCGTAAAATATGAACCCTAAATTTTTTGGAGGGGATTATAAATGTTAGAAGAGAAGCTTCTGTATTCACTCTCGAAAAACCGAACGCTAAGATTTCCAAGGGCTATGAGCTTCAATTTATTGTGTCTCTTGCTTGGTAATGCATAGTTCGGTGGACGGGGGGGCTTTGATTTTCAAAGCTTTGTGTGACTAATTTCATTGATATTGTATACATTGTCACGTTGTGGGTTTCAAATTTAAAACATTCTATTGGTTTCTTTTGAAATTGAGGTAAAACATACACTTGTCAATATGAAGGTTAAACTGACGGGGGATTTTTCTCCTTGGTATAGTGTAGCACAGGATGGTAAAGTAGAATGTAGGCTTTGCAAGGTGGTTATGGCAAGGAAGCTCGGCCTTATGTTGAACCACTTAGGCTATGTTGGGCCTAAAGGTATACGTGATAAAGGGGTGAGCCTTTGTCCACGATTATCAATGGCAGTTCGAGATTTATTTCGGCATTGCGAAGGAGTTTTTCCAAAACGCGTTGTAATGGACAATGTGGATGGCAACCCTGGCCCTTCAGATGTCCAAGAGTTTTCGGCCAGAAAGGCTGTGTCGCATTCTGACCACGAAGACTCTTGTCCAGCGTCCAAAAAAGTGGTATCAATGATATGTGCCACAACTGAAATGACTTTGAGTACGGAAGCTTCTGGTGAACGTGAAACCCCGAGGGCATCAAGTTCTAGGCCTCAGAGGCAAGGGAGCTTAGGAAATGGGTTTGAAGAAGGTCATAGATGCAAATTACATTGAGTGTGGGCAAATTCTTTTTATTCGGCGAACATACCATTTTCCGTGGCTCGAAATCTAGCTTTTAGAGAAGCTGTGAAGAAAACGGCTGCATTCGGTAGGCCATACATTCCTCCCTCATACCACAACCTTCGGTACAAATTGTTGAATGAGGCAAAGACCAACATTCAAACACAGTTGAATGCACGGACCGAAGATAGCATTCGAAAATTTGGAGCAACATTGTCCATTGATGGATGGAGCTCAATGACTAATCGACCTCTCATCAATGCCATGCTTGTATCATTCGCAGGTGAAGAATTTCTTGGATCTGTGGATACAAGTGGTTGTAAAAAAAATGCGAAGTACTTGGCAGCTGTGTTGAAAAAGTTCATTGAACAAGTGGGGTCCAAGAACGTCGTGTTAATAACTACAGATAATGCTCCCGTGAACCTGTCCGCATGGGATGTAATATCTGCAAAATATCCTCATATTTTTTACCAAGGGTGCGTGGTACATGCATTGAATTTGTTGTTGAAGGATTGGGCTGCACAGAAATGGATTGCTTCCAAATTGGATAAAGGAGTTCTTGTAGCTAAATTTATCAGGAAGAGACATATGCCGCTAGCTCTATTGCGAAAGTATTCGCCAAATCTTGGTCTCTTGATGCCTGGGGATACAAGGTTGTCGCAGCTTAGAATTTTGATTTTCTTAGTATACACCAAAATAGGAACGGAAACTAGTCATTAAGGAACCGGATTCGATTAGGTGGGGAAGGAAAACTCAGAATTAGCACGGAACGTGAAGTAGTGGGCCTCTTGGATCTAATCCGGTCAGGAGTAACTAACGACGGAAACAGAATGCAACACGGATTAGGTCTAAACCAGATGATGATGATGAACCGGATTATGATGGTAAACCGGATTTATGATGGTAAACCGGATTCATGATGACAAACCGGAAAGGGTCCAGGGACTATATAAGGAGGAGCTTTCACTGTTGCACCCCCTTTTAGAAACTCGACCTTGAGCGTGCGCGGTTGAGTTTTTGTCGTTTGTGCGTTGGTGCGTCTATACGTTTGTGTTTTGTCTGTTTTGCTTCTGGTTGAGATCGGAGAGAGGAAGTGAGGAACGGGACGTGCGGCTAGGAGAGAGTGAGGTAGTTTCGAGTGGGAATGCCTCCGCTACGTAGGTCTAGACCAGCGAGTCCCTGTGGAGGTGAGGTGAAGCTCCGGAAAGTTATTCCGGTTATTCCCTCCACAGAGCCGGAAAAGTCTCAACTCATGGATGATCTCAAATCCATGGGTTGCGTAGGGTTTGCCGAGAAACCCTGGGGATTTAGGGAGGAGAGAATGGTCAAGGAGCTCCTCGGAAAGTTGTCCAACCAGTTTGACAATACCGTGAGAGGAACTCCCGTCAGCTGGAACGAGGGGATGTGGAAAACGGTTTCCGGTTTCCGGGCAGGAGGTTTGGGGATGGCGAGCCGGAAGGATGAGTTTGTCCGAGGGAAGTTCAAGGGAGCCGTCAACCCGAAGGACGGATACGCGGTCGAGGATTGCGTGGATGACCGACACCGTCGGCTCCTGCAATTCCTGGTTCCGGTTCTTCACCCGGAAAAGCCGACGAGGGTGACGATCACCCTCGGCAACACCATTTTCGGTGCCCTCAGTGGTACCCGAAAAGTGGACTGGGCACGGATCATTTCCGATCTCGTGGCCCAGCTGGTTAGTAGGGTTGGGAAGAAAAGGGCCACTCTAGTGTGCCCTTATCTCTTCCACCTCTATCGGGAGAACCAAGTCCTCACCGACATGGAGCAGAGGGTGTGGAAGACGCAGGAAGTGCTCCTGAAGTATGGGGAGTCGGAGACGAATGACGAGGCCGAATCCGATTCCGGGTCAAACCGGGAGTCCAGCGAGGAAGAGGAGGAGCCGATGCCACCGATCAAGCGATAGAAGCTGACGCCTCCACACAAGCGTGGGACGCCTCCCGGTCAAGACAGACCGGCCCCGGAAGAGAAACCGGAAGCCGAGAAGACCAATTCCGGGGGAGATCCGGATATGCAAGATCCGTTCAACGGTCTGATCAACGTCCTCTGCAACATCAGGGCGGATTGGGAGGTCAAGCACAGGACGCTTGCGGCGATCGGCAAGTTGGTGGGTGCGGCACCGGACAGCAAATTGGCGGAACAAGTGGCGGAGTGCATCACGAATCCGGAAGAGACCCGGAAGCAGGAAGCAGAGATCCGCCGGTTGCAGGAGGAGGTGGATAAACTAAAGGCAACTCTTTTTGCCTATCAGGAAGACGTGACGGCCGCCCGGGAGATGGCGGAGGAGACTCGGAAGGTAGCCGAGCAGATCAAGGCGGTCCTGGGAGAGACCGGAACAGCCGCTGCCAAGGCGAAGCTCTTCGACGAGAAGATCCACGAAGAGAAGAAACTATCCGGTTCCCGGATGGTCCGGATTCTCGCGGACTTCGCTGAGCAGGTGGAGACGGCAATGGTGGAGGGGCGGAAGGCTGCGGACCGGATCGAGGAGAGCAGCCGGAAGCTGACGGGAGCGACGTGCGACAAAGATATTCACCTTTCGGACATCTCGCTACCGGATCTCTTTCCGGACGCGACCATTCAGAAGGATAGGAAGGATTGGACTCTTGAGTCCAAGAAGTCTGCACGGACTGGGACTCCGGGCACGAGACCGGATATCACCATCGACCTGGAGTCTCCACCCGGATCGAATCCTGTGGAGGGGGAACGGGTCCGGAATTTGAGCGAAGTCTTCGAGGAGCTAGTCCCAGACATCGGAAGCCCGACAATAGGATCTAGAGTTGTAGGGTAGATAGGATTTTAATTTCAGTTAGGAGTAGGAGCGGATCCGGATCCGGATCCGGCTCAACAGTATTAGGTTAGACCGGAAGTTAGATTAGGGTGGCGGCGGACCCCGACGGGTTTTCCGCTCCTTTTTGTGCTTTTAGGGTTTTTACCCTTTGTATAGAAATCGGTTCCCGCGATGGGAATTGGGAGTTGTTCATTTTGCAAACTTCTTGTACTTTTCTATTCTCTTCATTGTGTGTCTCTCTCCAGCGCGACAGGATTGTATGATGTGGAGTTAGGATAGTACGAGTTGGTTTGCAAGTGATTTCTCCCCTTGGTGTTTCTTTTCCGATCCTAGGTGCATGTGAGTAGGTACCGAAGAGTTGGGAGTGAACTTAGTTCCTCAGCACATCTAGAGTTTGAGATTCCGGGTGAGAAATCCGTTGTTAGGCTAGGCGGGTAAGGAGGGATTCCCTAGCTGCGCTAGAACTCCCGAGTGGGAAATCCGGTTGAGTGTCCGATCTCCTGTGAGGTCTCACCACCCGTATGGGTAACGGAAGAACTTTAGTTGATGTTGGAACGGACGGGTGCACTTGTAACCACTTGTCTTCGCACGGATCGGAAGTAGCATCAAGGTCGTTGTAGTACGAGAGGGTCGAGTGTAGGGTCTTTGTGTGACCTACGACCCGGATTGCTATCTGGGTTGTTGTGAAGGACCAAACCGGATCCGGATTAGCTTAGGAGTTTAGGAAGTAGGACAATGGGTCTTCAGCCACTATAAGTCACGGAAGGAGTGGTGGGCCTACCACTCTCAAAATTAAGCGGCGACCCCTCTGATGGTGAAACAGAGGCAAAACTAAACCGGATAGGATTACGGATATAGGATGACCATCCCGACCGGATTGGTCAGGACGGATTTCTAGGATCGGAAGTTGTGAGATCCTGAGATTTGGGTATTTGTATGGACCGGATAGTAAGTAGGACCGGAAGAAGGAGTAATCCGGTCTGTAGTTATCCGGTGTGGTGGTATTTCTGGTTCTAGATCTAGGACCGGAAAGTAAGATTGGCATACTGACTTAGCTTAACTGCTTAATAGAGCTAGATACTTCACAAGATCTCGTGGGTTCGATCTTTAGAGTCACTTAGTTATACTCTAGAGCGATTTTTGTGAGTATAATGGGGAATTGACCTGCCCTGTGCTGCGACAAAGGTTCGCCTCTAAATTTATCATGATGGAGCGTTTGACAAAATTGAGAGGAGCATTGGAACAAACGGTGGTAGATCTGCAATGGGTTGAGTATGTACATACTCTCAAGAAGAAACGTGGAACCAAAATCCAACCAAAAGGCTTGGCCTTAGCGGTGAAGAAAATTGTTCTTGATGACCATTTTTGGAATCGGTCCATCAATTATGTGGAGATGGTTGAACCAATCATATGTGCACTCCGCGATTTGGAGTCAAAATCACCGTGCATGGGGAAGGTGTTGCATATCATAAGGAAGTTAGAGAAGCACGTGAACGGATTACAAAGTCCACCATTTTGTTTGCTAGAAGAACTTGCAATTCCATTGGTACAGTCTTTTTATGCCCGAAGAAGAATGGTGGACAACGATCTCCAATCAGTCACAGCTCTTTTGAATCCATACCTTCTTCATGACAAAGAACTAGCGGATGACGCAGATACAATGTCAAGATGTAAGAAAGTTTTGGAGAGAATATGTAAACCGGATGAATATGCAGCAGTGGTGAAGGAATTTGTAGCTTTTCGACACAAGGAACCTCCATTCCACAATATGTTGAATCCGGGAGATCAAATGTTGTCCGCACATGCTTGGTGGGATTTTGAAGGTGCATGTAGCAAGTTTATAGCTCCATTAGCGAAGAGGATATTGGCTCAACCGGTGTCATCATCTTCATGTGAACGGAATTGGAGCAACTATTCTTTTGTTCACAACAAATCTCGAAATAAATTGAAGCCGGAGAGAGAAGCGGATTTGGTGTACGTGTATACCAATTCCAAAGTATTAAACGCATCGAAGGAAAAAGATGAAAAAAAATGGTATAATGATAATGTGGATCCGATGGAATCAGAGGATTCAAATAGGCCGACGTTAGAAGACGATGATGACAATGATGACGAGAATTTGGAAAGGGCCCTTTCAGCTGTAGATGGCGGAGATGACTTCAATCGTGCGACAACATGGGGAGATGAAGACGTTATGGAAGGCTTTCCCGATTTGGTGAATGATACGCATGATTATCATCTAAACTGCAAGGATGTCGTTCCGGACAATGCAAACGATGCATATACCTTTTGTGAAGACGAGGACAATGTAGGGATACAGGAGAATCTACCTTCTTTAACTGCATATTGCAATAGAATGGGATTCTCGAATAGCAAAAACATTCTATCGGAAAAGGCAAACGCTATTGCCAAAGAGGTGAAAATCAATGAGAATGCTATTGGTGATGAGGGGAGAAATGAAGAAGTTCTAATTTCTCAATCTCCATCTGTGGTATTAAATGTAGTGCAAGGAAACGATAGAAGAGAAGATGTGGTCATGGAGGTGGATGTTCCAAAAGATGTGGGCAACAATAGTGGTGATGAGGGGGAACCAAATATTCAGGGTTATCAGGACGTCCGGACGCGGACGCTGTGTCCGCAGCGTCCGCTGACATTCGCGTCCTGGCAGACGCAGCGTCCGCCAGTCCCCCGTCCGCCCCATCCGCCCGTCCGTCCGCCCGATTATGGCCGTCCAATCGACGCGTGGATTGATCTGGTCCGCACGATCTGGGCGTCCACCTTGGGCTGTCCGCCCCGTCCGTCCGCCCCGCCCGTCTGCTTTCCGACAACGGTCAGGACGCTGCGTCCGTTAGCGTCCGTGCGCCCGGACGTTCGGAAAACGGACGCTATTTTGGGGCGGACGTTCAAATTCGTCAACCTTGCAAATATTGCGATACAAAAAAATAATGATTCATTTGGGATGGCAGTTACAAATTTGGCAATTGTGAAGAGTGATAAAGGAAAGGAGCCAATGAAGTCAATTTTTGAAGTACCGAGATCTAGTGCTCTTCCACCAATACCGTTGAAGTCTGTTAGCACACGATTGGATGATTCTCAGAGCTTTGGATATGGAAAACGCCTAATGAACATTTCCAAAGAAATTTCTACAGGCGGTAATCTACGGAAAGTAGCGTCATCACCTACAAGCCTAAGTGATACAGATAGTGATCGGATGTCATTGGCATCTTTGCGTGATCGCATTTTAGGAAAAAGAATGGCGCAAGAACCCATCAAATCAACAAACGGCACTCTATTACTTCAAAAGAAAGCCAAAGTGGAGATAACCGTTCATGGACATGTCGACCCTACATCGAGATTGATGGTTCAAGAATCGATTAACGTGAAAGCGAAAAGAGAAATGCAACCTTTTGCTATCTCTCTAGTGAAGAATAGGACCCCTCTTGATGAAAATGTTGCTACTTTGTCAAATAGAAAGAAAAGAAAGGTTCCTATTCAAAAAGCCTTTAATCATTCTGTCAAAGTAAAAAAAAAATTAAATTCGAAAGAAGGGAGTAAATCTACTTCGAGAGAAGACTTGAAGGAGACAACGATATTTGATTCCAAGAATGAAGATGACTCCGATAATGAAGATTTTGAACGGAGAGTTGCAGGAGAGAGTAGTGGGGCTGAGGTTAAAGGAGATGTGGATTGGCGTCCATAGGAATTGTGGAGATGTGAATTTAGATGTTTGATTGTTTAGTTGCTCATGATATATGGAGCTCATGTTGACAAATGACAATGGTTTCTTCAATCATTTTATTATAAAATTGTTTGTTTATTGATGATATACATCTCACTGGATTTTAAAGTGATTTTGTTTCTAAATCAAAATGAAATTCAACAAAAAAAATTAAAAATATATTTCATATTTTAGCTTTTACATAAATAGTGATATACAACTCTATTGAATCACAATTGCAATATAAGAAAAATCAAAATCAAAATGACTTCACTCTCAATCTCTCATTGGTGAAAACAATCAAAACAAAAAATCCAAAACGGGTTTTCTAAGTCGCCCCGTCCGGCCGCCCCGCCCGGCCGCCTTCCGACGGCGGGAGGGACGCTGCGTCCACTGGCGTCCGGACGTCCGGATGTCCGGGTTACGGACGCTATTTTGGGACGGGTGTAGAGATTTGTCAGCCCTGATTTCCTTAATCTGAGCTAGTTATCCAAAAATCTAGATTCCTTTTCACCTATTCTTGTCACATTGCAATACTTCAAGCAACAAACTAAAACAGTCCGGCCACAAAGTCGGAGCCAAAATGTCCACTAAGTGGCCAGATTACAAAAAGGAATGAAATACAATGGAATAATTGCTAGGATGGAATGAAAGGGCAACATACTTACTTGCCTTTTAAAACCAAAACCAAAACCAAAATCAATGCCTAAAAAGCCAAAAAAAGCACTCCAAAATCGAGGGCAACCATTCAATGAACACTCCAAGATATCCAGAAAGTTCACAACCCATTGTCCTTAAAAATCCGGAAAATCACAAACTAGTTGTCCCCAAAAATCTGAAATTTAGGCCCTCACTTGGAAAAATCGTTCTGGAACCTAAAAAATCCTAACTAAGTAGAGTCAACCTACAAGCTATCCTCCCCCCGACGCGCTTTCTTCAAAGTGCTCCCATTTTGACTCCTTGGTGTCTTTATAGAAGCCTTCATCAAAGTCGTTCGGGTTACTACTCAGGTCTAAATCTCTGTCCTAGACCATTTTCTGGATTTTGGATTCTAAATATTTTCGGATTGACTTCGGATCTAGATTCTAGACTTTTTTGGATTTTGGATTCTACACATTTCCAGATTCCAAATCTTTTAGTCCAGAATATTTTTAGATTGATTTCGAATCTAGTCTCGATACTACCGAAAGTCTTTGAAAATACTTGTTGCACAACTATCCGGGTTCCGGTTTTTGGTTGGGACCAGAAGTGTAAATTTCCTCCTTAACCATTTTATCTCAATTAAGAGATCCTATAGTTTGCTAATCTATCAGGGTTGATAGGACGGTCGGACGTTCGGGATGTCCGGACGCGGACCCTGTGTCCGTAGTGTCGGGTGACATTCGCGGACGCCGTCTGCCCCCGCCCTGTCCGCCCCGTCTATCTACCCGTCTGCCCCGCCCTAACCGCCCCCGTCCGCCCCCGCTTGTCTGCCCCGTCCGCCCCCGTCCGCCCGTGTCTGTCTGCCCATCCGCCTTCCGACGGCGAGAGGACGCTGCGTCCGGATGTCCAAGTTACGGATGCTATTTTGGAGCGGACGTAGAGATTCGTCAACCCTGTAATCCAGACTTCTAGTAATTTCTTTGTTTCTAACTCATCGAAGTAAAAAAATATACTAAAAATGAACTTCTTACTTCAAATTCTACTTGAAATAACAAAAATATGTTTCTCTAGGTTCTGACATCTGTCATACCAATCCTAATTCTAATGATCAAGAAGGCCTCTTGTAGATCTTTCTAAAGTCTACCCAACCTAGTAGCTAGTTGACTATTTATCTTCTTCTTCTTTTTTGCTCTCTAGTTAACCTCTCCCTTTCTAGCTTCTTTCCATTCTTTGTAGTGCTCTTTGGTGGGCAAGTGTGAGGTTGGGAGGTTGTCTGCAGGTGGCTAGTGAATGCGTTGCCCTTCTCTCTACTCCTCCTTCCTTCCTCTTATCTAACCCCCTCTTGATTTATACTCCCCCTCTCCTTTTTTGGTTGCCCTTTTGAGTTTGTCTTTAATTGGACCCTCCCTTGCAGTATCCTCCCAACTACCGAGCCTTCCTTTGCAATATTTGTAAAAACCTAGAGAAACTGATTTTAGATATTTCTAGTAGAATTTGAAGTAAGAAATCCATTTTCAGTATATTTTTTTAATTCTATTAGTTAGAAACAAAAAAATTACTAGAAGCATGGATGAGCAAATCATAGGGGCTCTTATTTGAGATAAAGTGGTTAAAGGGGACATTCACACTTTTCGTTCTAACCAAAAACTAGAAATTGAATAGTTGTCCAATAAGTATTTTCAAAGACTTTCGGCAATATTAGAACTGGATTCAGAAATTATTTGGAAATGTGTGGGATCCAAAATTCGGAAATGTTTCAAATCTGGATTGGATCTAGAATCAAAAAATATTTAGATTTCGGAATTCAGAAAATGATTAGAGACAAAAGATTCAAACTTGAGTAGCAACTCGGACAACTCCAATGAAGGCTTCTGCGAAGACACGAGGGAGTCAAGTAGTAGGAGTAGTTTGAAGAAGGCACGTTAGAAGAAGTAGCTCATAGGCTATCTCCACTTAGTTAGGACTTTTTTTAAGTTCCAAAATGGGTTTTCCAAGTGTGGGCCTAGATTTCGGATTTTTAGGGGTTCTGGATTTGTAGGAATAGTTGGGTTGTGAATGTTCTAGATATCCTGGGTTGTTCACTGATTGGTTGCCTTGATTTTTGGGATGCCTTCTGGGCTTTTTAGGTGTTGACTTTGGTTTTGGTTTTTAAAGGTGGGTAAGTTTGTTGCCCTCTCATTCTATCTTAGCAATTATTTTATTGTATTCCATTCCCTTCTTTAATTTGAGTCATTTAGTGAACATTTTGGCTCTAACCATGTATTCGGATTGTATTGATTTGTTGTTTAAGTATTGAGATATGAGAAGGACGGGTGAGGAGGAATCCAGATTTCAGATAACTTGATTGGATTGAGGGAGTACTATCGTAATGATGTTAGATATGAGACGAAGGAGTTTCACATGGTGCCTTTGAACTACCGAAACAATAATCCGGTTTTTAGTAAAGAGTGGTGTGAGTGCAGGTTCGGAATTGGAAACAATTCTGTATAGAGATTAGTGACCGTCAGAGGAAACTCCCACTCATCGGAAGGTTTGCCAACCTTGGGCTCCGTCTTATACCTAAAAAGATTATCCCTTTGTTAATTTTGGGTGCCTAAAATCTGTTGTTGTAGTAAGGAAGACTGAACGAAGTCCTAGGTGACCTACATTCAAGATTGGCCATCTTGAATGTTATGAGGATTCTAATCTACCTTTTGCACTACAACATTTTGAGTACTTGGGTGTTTGTTGTTTGTTTGTTTTTGTCTATGTAGTGAAGTCCCTACCCCTTGAAAGATCAAGAGTGGACCCTTTGATGGTAAAATAGAGGAATTGAAAACTAGTGTATTGAGAGACATAACCAAAAATCAAGTGATACCAGATTCGGATTAGAATCCGGATTAAAGTTAATTCCAGAAAAAAGGTAGAAGAGAGTAGTTGGTAGAAGAGAAAAACGACCATCTAGATACTGAAGTTTGGAAACACATTTGAAAATCCCCAGGACAATAATTTGTGTCATCTTATTACGTTTTCATATATAAAGATACTTACGTCTAGACTACGTGTGCGACAATATCCTTGCAATATCTGATGATATCCAATTGGTTGTGCTAGATTGTGCTACTAATGGGGGGGTTGCTGCTAGCTTACGATACCCGATGATACTTGGCTGCTTGTATTGGGGCTATGTAGGGGTGGCTACATTCAGCTTGGGGCACTTGGGTGATACTTGACCGGTTGGTTGGGTTCATTCAGAATTGTGTTGTACCAGATAAGTCATTTAAGCTTGTGTTGCACACGCAATCTAGGCATAAGTATCATTACATACAAAAACGTAATAAGATGACACAAATTATCGTCCTAGGGAATTTTAGATGTTTTCCCAAACTTCAATATCCAAATGATCATTTTCTCCTCTTTTGACTAATTTCTTTCACTCTTTTTTCGGAACCAACTACTATCCAGATTTCAAATCGGATCCGGTTTCACCCGGTTTTCAATTACATCTTTCAATATACTAGTTTTCAATTCTTCTATTTTACCATCAGAGGGTTTGCTATTGATCTTTCGAGGGTAGGGACTTCACCACTCTAGTCTATTCACTACACAAGCAAAAACAAACAAACAAACACTCAAGTACTTCAGTTGTTGTAACACGGAAAGTAGATCTGAATCCTCACAACATTCCAGATGGCTGATCTAGAATTCAGGTCACTCAAGATTGCATTCACTCCTCCTTACTACAACAACAAATCTCAAGCATCTGGACCTAATAAGTAGGGTAATCTTTCTAGATGTAAGACGGATGCTAAGGTTTACAGACCTTCCGATGAGTAGAAGTTTCCTCTGATAGTCGCTAATCTCCACATATAATCATTTCTAATTCCAGATCTACCCTCACACTATTCTTTACTAAAAACTGAATTATCGTTTTGGTAGTTCAAAGGCACCACACACAGCTCCTTTGTCATGAATCTAACATCATTACAATCGTACTCCCTCAATTGAATCTAGTTATCTAAAATCCGGATTCATCCTCATCCGTCCTTCTCACATCTCAACACTCTAAGCAACAAACCAACACAATCTAAATACAAGATTGGAGCTAGAATGTCCACCAAATGGGTCAAATTAAAGAAGGGAATGAAATACACAAAATAATTGCTAGGATGGAATAAGAGGGCAATAAACTTGCCTGCCATTAAAAACCAAAACCAAAGTCAACACCTAAAAAGCCAAAAAGGCACCCTAGAAATTAAGGCAACTAACCAATGAACAACCTTAGGTATTCGAAACATTTACAGCCCACCTATTCCTATAAATCTAGAACCTCTAAAACAATCCGAAACCCGAGCCCACGCTTAGAAATCCCATTCCAAAATGAAAAATCCTACCCCACTGTCTATGTTCTATCTATCCCACTGTCCTTTCGTTGAACTGCTCTAATTTTGATTGCCCAGAGTCTTTACCGAAGCCTTCACCGGTGTGTTCTTTGCTGATGACCAAGTTTGAAGCTTACACAAAACCTTTGGAAGTGAGTCTTCAGATTCCATCTCTTCCTTGGATCCGGACTTCAACGTCTCTTCTTCCGATTTCTCGATCTCCTAAATCTCCAAATTGTTGACTTGCGGCAATTCACTCAATTCAATCTTAGTACAATCTCGATTTGGTGTCGACTATTGCATATGCGAGAAATTTTGCGGATGAGATTGGGCCGAATTCGTCATTACTCCAATCCATACATCGAGGTTGCTGCAAATAGCCAATCTAGGTATTATGAACTTCCCGGCCGTGATTTTCCTAGGTGGTGGGAGGATTGGGACGAAAACTTTTTGTTCTATCAAAACGGGTTTTTCACTTGCTCCTTTCTCTAACTCAAGTACTATTGGTTTTAATGGAGTCTGTACTTGACTATTTGATGGACCCACAACTAGAGTGAGAATAGACTTCAGTCCCTCCGATTGTGGCTGAATCAGACTACTAAAAGCCTATCGGATTAGAGTCTATCAAACCGAAGTATCCCGAAATATGCTCATGGGGATTTTTGGAAACCCTTCTAAGTTGATGGCCCATTCCGAATCCAGGTGTCCTAGTAACTTGCGCATGTCCTTCAAAACAATCCCCATCATGGCTTCGAAGTTGACCAAGATCTCTACCATTTTTGATCTGGTCATGTGTCGTTCCTTCTCCAACCAAGCGATCTAGAGGTTAGCTTGGATCACTGTATGCTCCAGAATCATGATGAGTTCTTTGAGATTGTGAATGAGTTGAAGAGCCTCCATCTCTTTCCTACTCATCGTGTTCAACTCCCCCTCCATCCACTTGAGTTGGAACTTGAGGTTATCTTTTTCTTCCTCCAACTTCTAGATTTGTTCTTCCTTCAGGATTTCGACTTCGGTGTTGTATTCAATTGTCTCTTCAGCACTCAAGACCTTTTTGTGGTAATAGAGGTGGAATAGATATAGGGTGATAGAGCTGTGCTTCGCCCGGCCCATGTTCTTTGCCAGTTTGTTCGCTACTCCTTGAATCACTCTCCCCCAATGAACAATCCGGTCCTCGAAAGCCCTAAAAATGGTATTGGCCACCGTGACCGTAACTCAAGTAGGCTTTTCCGGATATAATATTGGAATTAGAAAATTCAATACTCGTCTATGCCTCTCATTTCTACAATCATTAATGGCAAAACCCTCCTTCGAGTGGGCCTGACTTCGGAACTTTCCGGCTATATACTTATTCGCTCTTCTGACTAGTCTGAGTCCATTCTTTTTAAACGAATAGACATCCACCTAAATGTCTTCTGTTTAAGCTACGGGTTGACCTCTCACCATCAATTGGTACTGGTTTGGAATTCCATAAATGAGTTCTTAGATCATCTCCTCGTTTTTTATACTCCACGGTCTATCTAACAATCCAACACATTTGATATACATGAGGTCCTCTTCTAACTGCGCTTGGTGAGCCAAATCGGAAGGGATAACTGAACAAACCATCCGGGCTACAACTCTAGACTTTTATGCAGCCGGATTGCCAACCGCCGCCATGAACCACCGATAATCGATAACCTAATCCGATGCAAATGGTATTGATCTTTCTATCCTCTTTCTATCTCGGTCGCTAATTCACCACTCTTTTTGTCAACTATACATTTACAAAATTCAGCAAACAAAGAAAGAGAGAAAGAAAAATGGCGGTGGGTTTAAATATCCAACGGGTAGCCGACAATTCTCGATGGAGAATAGATAGAAGACCATTCCCCTAACTATTTCCTAGTTTCCTAGACCGGAAGTTTAGAATGTAGATTTTAACAAATCTGGTACTTTTCCAGATTTTGGATTCGTATCGGATTTGTTTAATTAACATTATCAACAGTTTTAGTAATCCAAAAATTGACTATTTCTATCATAGTTGTAGTGTAGCAAAAATCTCTAGAAGTTACCAAAAAAATAAAAATTGCAATTCTTTCTAACCTTATTCTAGACTAATTTCATCCGGTTTGAGTTTTCGTGCTCCTACAGCTTGTACTAGGCTATACTAGGGCTATTCGGGGTTGTGCTAGAGCTAGCTAAGGTTACTTGAGGTTGTGCTGGGTCGTGCTAGGACGCTTCTAAGGATGTGTTAGGTCGTGCTAGGGTTGGTTGGGGTTATTAAAGCTCTATCTAAACCCGGCTTCTTGGGCTACCTCAAGGAAATCCAATTAATCAACTAAATTAGATTCTTGGATGGAAAAGCTGATGTTAAGCTAGAACTTTGCCGTCTAAGGCCCTAAGCCCAAATTAATTAGGGGAACTAATGGACCCAAACCACTAGGTATGCTATGACATTTTTCTAACTCTACCACTAATCTTGGAAGCTAAACTTTGAATGTTTCCAAGAATATCTTAAAAACTAGATTTTGGAGCCACGTGCTGAGAGGGTTCAAAGCTTTGCTATGAAATTAGATTTAATACCAATTGTAGGACTAGGTTCTAATTAGGGGTTCAAAGCTTTGCCGTCCCTTGAAGGAGCCATTCAACAAAGAGACAGTTAGACAAAAGAATAAGGGGTTTCCTAAGGAAGACACACCACATGTATTTGAAGTTTCACTGTCACAAAGAAGGGTTCTTTGACTTCTTTCAAGAAGCCAACTTTTAGGGAAAGGTTAGTTATAAAAAAAAAGAACACACCAAGGTAGAACAAAGGTCAATTGTTCGATAGAACTCCTTACGTAACAATACCACTCCCACACTAAAGTCCCCCAAAGCAACATCACCAAGGTATGGTGGGGGGTTGCTTTAGGATTAGTACAAGACTCCAAAAGACCTCTTAAATCACACACATGACTTACAATTTGCAAGACAAGACCTCCAACTCCACCATAGAAAGGCACGTAAGGCAAGGTAGAAGGGCCCTTCAGGACCTTTCAAAAGCTTGAGATAAAACAACAAAGGAGCCAAAAGTGCTCCAAAAACACCGTAGGAAGTTTTGGCTTCAAATGCCAAAAGCAATCCAAAACAATATGAACTCAACAAAAAAATGAAGGGGGTGAGTTTAGAGAGGGAAATGGAGCCTTTAAATAGGTTTCAAGGGACCACTTCTCCCCTAAACTCCTACTAGTAACCTTATCAATTTGGATTTTCATCCTAGTCCTAAACTTTTAACTATTTACCACATGTTAGACCAACATCCTAACTTTTGGAGATTCACTCCAAATGCTAAACAGATTGCACTGTTGACTCCGGAAAACTATTTATTATCAAAATCTCCACATACCCTATACCAAGACCAAAAATCCAACAAAGGCTAGCATAGATTAAAAATCAAGTTGGAGTAAATTCCCAAATCTTGGTGCTTCTCTAATTGAGAAAAGTAACTAGTCTGTGGTCTCCAATAGGTGCAAGGTAGTAAAAAAAGTCCCTTTGTTGACTTCATTTCGCCATCATGCACTCCCGGAGCGCTCGTCAACTTCGCAGAGAATCGTTGTGATTAATTTCCAAGGAATTTGGCCTCTATTGGAATCCTGTCGCTATTGAAATGTTGCAAAATTAGGTGGAGCACATTATTAGCATAAAACAAGCTAGTTTAATCTTTAGTGAGGTTTTACTGCAACTTGGGTAGTTTTTATGAAATTTTTGTTGGAGGTATGGGAGTACGAAAATTCAAACTGGATAAATTAGTCTAGAATAAGGATTAGATAGACTTGTAAATTTTATTTTTTTGGTAACCCCTGGAGATTTCCGCTACACTATGACTATAATAGAAATAGTCAATTTTCATATTGCTAAAACCATTAGTAACGTTACGAAAATGAATCCGATACAGATCCGGGATTTAGAAAAATACCGGATTCCTAAAACCTATGTTCTAGACTTCCGGGCTAGGAAACTAGGAGACCATTAGGGGAATGGTCTTCTACCCATTCTCCACCGTGAACTATTAGCCATGCGTTGGGTATTTAAACCCATTGCTACTTCTTTTTCTCTCCCTTTCTACTTGCTAAACTTGGTGAACATATAGTTGAGAGAAAGAGTAGTGAATTAGTGATCAAGATAGAAAGAGAACGGATAGATCAATATCGAAATAGGTTATCAATTGTCTGTGATTCAAAGCAGCGATTGCCGACCCGGTTGCACGAAAGTCTGGAGTTGTAGCCCGGATGGTTTGTCCAGTTATCCCTTCCGATCCAGCTCACTGAGCTCAGTTAGAGGAGGATCTCATGTGTATCGGGTGTGTCGGATTGTTAAATAGGCCGTGGAATATGAAAAATAAAGAGATGATTAATAAACTCATTTATAGAGTTTTGAATCAGTACGAATTGACAATGAGAGATCGACCCGTAGCTTAGATAGAAGACATTTGGGCAGATGTCTATTTGTTTAAAAAGAATGGACTTAGACTAGTTAAAAGAGCGGATAAGTACGTAGTTGGAAAGTTCTGGAGTCAGGCCCATTTAAAGAAAGGTTTTGCCATTAGTGACTATAAGAATAGGAGGCAATTTTTAAAGTTTTTATTTAAAATTGCAAGTGCATCATTTATGAAAGACCTAGGGTCACAATAGGGACCTATGATACAAGTCATTTGAAAATTTATAAATAAATTATAAATCTTTGGAAAAATACAAAACCACTTGATTTTAATTCCTCATCAATTTCTCTTTGTCTGAAAAATGAGAAAAAAATATTCTCATCCAAAGAAATACATGAAAAAAGCGGATCAGCTCTCAGATGCACCATTTTTGAGACTCCGAGCTTGCCTTAAGACTTCAAAACAAAATCAAATTTGAAACTCATATAAAAAATATATATATTAGAACAATCCGTCCTTTGCCGTCCGATTGGTTTACACCAGATTTCTCCGCCCATGGCCGTTGGATCGGGCAGACACCTAATCCGTCCGCCCCTACCTGTTGGATCGGACGGACGCCAGATTTGTCCGCCCGTGGCTGTCCGATCGGGCGGACGGGGCTCGAGGGTTTCGGGGAGACGGACAGTCGATGCGTCCGCCCCCCCTGGCCCGTCCGATCGGGCGGACGGTTTGGGTCCATCCGCATATTCACTTTTGCTTTGCCCCTTGTGAATGCAAGGTGGAGCGGAGAACTTGGTGGTTCATCCTCCATTGGCTCCTTTCCGAAGCAAGGGAAGAGTGGTTTATTAGGGGCCCCGTTGTTGCCAATTTTTTGGACACTTGCACGTGAATTCAATTTCAAATTAAAAAATTTGACCTATATCAATTTCATTTGTCACGATGCCGAACGGGAAGAAGAAGGTTGCGAAGCTAAAACATGGAGAGGGACCATCAAACTTGGAGGTACCTCGCCAAAGTCCTTCGGAAGAATGCAAGAAATTCATGATCGAGCGCATCGTTCAATTTTATGAATCGGAAACAACATTGTCTTTAAACAATAAGTACATCAGATATCAAGAGGAGTGCGTGTCTAAATTCAAGGTAGACATGTGTCGCAGCACAGGGCAGGTCAATTCCCCATTATACTCACAAAAATCGCTCTAGAGTATAACTAAGTGACTCTAAAGATCGAACCCACGAGATCCTGTGAAGTATCTAGCTCTATTAAGCAGTTAAGCTCAGTCAGTATGCCAATCTTACTTTCCGGTCCTAGATCTAGAACCAGAAATACTACCACACCGGATAACTACAGACCGGATTACTCCTTCTTCCGGTCCTACTAACTATCCGGTCCGTACAAATACCCAAATCCCAGGATCTCACAACTTCCGATCCTGGAAATCCGTCCTGACCAATCCGGTCGGGATGGTCATCCTGTACTCGTAATCCTATCCGGTTTGGTTTTGCCTCTGTTTCACCATCAGAGGGGTCGCCGCTTAATTTTGAGAGTGGTAGGCCCACCACTCCTTCCGTGACTTATAGTGGCTGAAGACCCATTGTCCTACCTTCTAGACTCCTAAGCTAATCCGGATCCGGTTTGGTCCTTCACAACAACCCAGATAGCAATCCGGGTCGTAGGTCACACAAAGACCCCACACTCGACCCTCTCGTACTACAACGACCTTGATGCTACTTCCGATCCGTGCGAAGACAGGTGGTTACAAGTGCACCCGTCCGTTCCAACATCAACTAAAGTTCTTCCGTTACCCATACAGGTGGTGAGACCTCACAGGAGATCGGACACTCGACCGGATTTCCCACCCGGGAGTTTTAGCGCAGCTAAGGAATCCCTCCCTACCCGCCTAGCCTAACAACGGCTTTCTCACCCGGAATCTCAAACTCTAGACGTGCTGAGGAACTAAGTTCACTCCCAACTCTTCGGTACCTACTCACATGCACCTTGGATCGGAAAATAAACACCAAGGGGAGAATTCACTTGCCAACCAACTCGTACTATCCTAACTCCACATCATACAATCCTGTCGCGTTGGAGAGAGATACACAACGAAGAGAATAGAAAGGTATAAGAAGTTTGCAAAATGAACAACTCCCAATTCCCATCGCAGGAACCGATTTATATACAAAGGGTCAAAACCCTAAAAGCACAAAAAGGAGCGGAAAACCCGTGGGGGTCCGCCGCCACCTAAATCTAACTTCCGGTCTAACCTAATACTATTGAGCCGGATCCGCTCCTACTCCTAACTGAAATTAAAATCCTATCTACCCTACAACTCTAGATCCTATCGTCGGGCTTCCGACCTCCGGGACTAGCTCCTCGAAGACTTCGCTCAAATTCCGGACCCGTTCCCCCTCCGCAGGATTCGGTCCGGGTGGGGACTCCAGGTTGATGGTGATATCCGGTCTCGTGCCCGGAGTCCCAGTCCGTGCAGACTTCTTGGACTCAGGAGTCCAATCCTTCCTGTCCTTCGCCATAGTTGCATCCGGAAAGAGGTCCGGTAGTGAGATGTCCGAAAGGTGAATACCTTTGTCGCACGTCGCTCCCGTCAGCTTCCGGCTGCTCTCCTCGATCCGGTCCGCTGCCTTCCGCCCCTCCACCATTGCCGTCTCCACCTGCTCGGCGAAGTCCGCGAGAATCCGGACCATCCGGGAACCGGATAGTTTCTTCTCTTCGTGGATCTTCTCGTCGAAGAGCTTCGCCTTGGCCGCTGCCGTTCCGGTCTCTCCCAGGACCGCCTTGATCTGCTCGGCCACCTTCCGAGTCTCCTCCGCCATCTCCCGAGCGGCCGTCACGTCTTCCTGATAGGCAAAAAGTGTTGCCTTCAGTTTATCTACCTCCTCCTGCAACCGGCGGATCTCGGCTTCCTGCTTCCGGGTCTCTTCCGGATTCGTGATGCATTGCGCCACTTGTTCCGCCAAGTTGCTGTCCGGTGCAGCACCCACCAACTTGCCGATTGCCGCAAGCGTCCTGTGCTTGACCTCCCAATCCGCCCTGATGTTGCAGAGGACGTTGATCAGACCGTTGAACGGATCTTGCATATCTGGATCTCCCCCGGAATTGGCCTTCTCGGCTTCCGGTTTCTCCTCCGGGGCCGGTTTGTCTTGACCGGGAGGCGTCCCGCGCTTGTGTGGAGGCGTCAGCTTCTGTCGCTTGATCGGCGGCATCGGCTCCTCCTCTTCCTCGTTGGACTCCCGGTCTGACTCGGAATCGGATTCCGCTTCGTCATCCATCTCCGACTCCCCGTACTTCAGGAGCACTTCCTGCGTCTTCCACGCCTTCTCCTCTATGTTGGTGAGGACTTGGTTCTCCCGATAGAGGTGGAAGAGATAAGGGCACACTAGAGTGGCCCTTTTCTTCCCAACCCTACTAACAAGCTGGGCCACGAGATCGGAAATGATCCGTGCCCAATCCACTTTCCGGGTACCCCTGAGGGCACCGAAAATGGTGTTGCCGAGGGTGATCGTCACCCTGGTCGGCTTTTCCGGGTGAAGAACCGGAACCAGGAATTGCAGGAGCCGACGGTGTCGGTCATCCAAGCAATCCTCGACCGCGTATCCGTCCTTCGGGTTGACGGCTCCCTTGAACTTCCCTCGGACAAACTCATCCTTCCGGCTCGCCATTCCCAAACCTCCTGCCCGGAAACCGTAAACCGCTCTCCACATCCCCTCGTTCCAGCTGACGGGAGCTCCCCTCACGGTGTTGTCAAACTGGTTGGACAACTTTCCGAGGAGCTCCTTGACCATTCTCTCCTCCCTAAAACCCCAAGGTTTCTCGGCAAACCCTATGCAACCCATGGATTTGAGATCCTCCATGAGTTCAGCCTTTTCCGGCTCTGTGGAGGGAATAACCGGAATGACTTTTCGGAGCTTCACCTCGCCTCCAGAGGGACTCGCTTGTCTCGACCTACGTAGCTGAGGCATTCCCACTCACATCTACCTCACTCTCTCCTAGCCGCACGTCCCGTTCCTCACTTCCTCTCTCCGATCTCAACCGGAATCAAAATGAACAGAACGCAAACGCACAGACGCACAAACGACAAAAACTCAACCGCGCACGCTCAAGGTCGAGTTTCTAAAAGGGGGTGCAACAGTGAAAGCTCCTCCTTATATAGTCCCTAGACCCTTTCCGGTTTGTCATCATGAATCCGGGTTACCATCATAATCCGGTTCATCATCATCATCCGGTCCTAGACCTAATCCGTGTTACATTCCGTTTCCGTCGTTAGTTACTCCTGACCGGATTAGATCCAAGAAGCCCACTACTTCACGTTCCGTGCTAATTCTGAGTTTTCCTTCCCCACCTAATCGGATCCGGTTAGCTAATGACTAGTTTCCGTTCCTATTTGGGTGTATACTAAGAAAATCAAAATTCTAAGCTGCGACAACATGACATAGATGTTGTTGGATGCATTGAATGTTCCGAAGTGGCATGACGAAATGCACAAAACGCACTTCACCAAATGTTTGGAGAAGAAGGTTCATGACGCTTTGTGGAATTCCAAAGTCATTTTGGTTAAATATGGCAAGGAATATCGACCCAATGACGCCCAGTTTGAAGAAGTGATTTTGAAAGCGGACTTGTTTAGGGGGCGATGTGTTCCATTCGCCAAAAAGCACAATCGAGTTGGTTCAATTGCTTGGTGGAAAAGCAATGATGGAGTTGCTAAAGCGGAAAGGAACAAACAGCACCTCATAGCACTTCCAGACAGGGTTGTTAGGACGTCCAGACGCGGACGCTGTGTCCGCAGCGTCCGCTGACATTCACGTCCTGGCGGACGCAGCGTCCGCCAGTCCCCCGTCCGCCCATCCGTCCGTCCGCTTGATTATGGCCGTCCGATCGACGCACGGACTGATCTGGTCCGCACGATCTGGGCGTCCGCCTCGGGCCGTCCGCCCCGTCCGTCCGCCCCGCCCGTCTGCTTTTCGACGGCGGTCGGGACGCTGCGTCCGGACGTCCGGAAAACGGACGCTATTTTGGGGAGGACGTTCAAATTCGTCAACCCTGCTTCCAGATACAGCACGCATGATTGCTGTTGATGATAGAATGATGAGAGGTGGATATGCAACGATTCGAAAGGTTCGTATTGAAGGATGTCCAGGAATACTTCCTGATTGGGAGTTTGCGGTAAAGAAATCCATTCACCACCAAACTCGACCCGATCTTGCAAAGTTAGAACATCAAAATGAATCAATGGCTGTTTGAATTCTACACGCGGATGTGATACAGTTTGCTGCGGTGCACGGAACGACGTATGAAGGTTATGCGTATTGGTAGAATGGTGGAACTCTTCGACAAATGTTGAATATGGATAAGAACTATCCAAACAACATTCAAATCCGTTTGATGTATACGAATCCAACCGAAGAGGAGGTTGTAAAAGCTCATCGTTTAGGGCGATATCGGAAGAAGCGCACGGAGCTGACATGGACCTTTATGCATATAATGTATGCAGTGCATCTTGTTGTATATTTGCACAATAATCTTTCTCCGAACAACATCTTGTTGCATTTTTTAGAAGATGAGTCACGTGTGTACATTGGAGTTTGTGATTGGGGCATGACCACCTTAGCTTCTCAACCAATGAAGTCTTTGTACACATTCACATCAACAGATGAAATGAAACAGACTTTGCAGAGGAGATGGTGGATGGATCCACGTATTGCATATTTGCATAAAGCAGGTGCAGATGTGGAAGTCATTCCGATATATTCACGTAAGTCGGAAGAGTATGCCATTCGAAAAATTGCTCGGAAGATGAATGAAAACAGCATGTCAAATTCGTATTTCAACTTGCTATTTAAAACACCTAGTGCGACACAATTTGCCTTTCATGACTTTGCAAAAGTGTTTTATGCTTACTTGAAGCGCATTTCTTCGAAGATTGACGATGAAAATACTAGTTTGGCCCATGTGATTATGCGATTTTCTAATACATATCGTTGGCCGATGCCAGATGAACATTTCCGCCATTTATATTAGATTGGTAGTACAGAAGTAGTAGTTGAATAGGTTATATAGGCATTAAAAATTAGTTTAGAAATATAGAGTTGGAATGAAAAAAATTATATGTGCAATTAGCCAAATGTGCACATTATATGGTATATGTAAATTTTTGAGTTCACAATGTATGGTATTCTATATTAAATTGAATACATTTTGCCCATATTGATTATATTTGTATTTGTATTGATCTTGATTTTTTAAATAGTATATATATATATATATTTGAAGTCACAAACTTTTTTAGTTTGCCTTCTGAAAATGAATTGAAATTTTTTCATAGTTTCAAGACTATCATGGACTCATGGTCAAACTTTATAATCTTTCAACTTATAAGAGACTTTGTTTTAATAACAAATTGCGAACCATTGCACTTCATTTAACATTTAATTGTTTAAAGATTAAAGGAGTGACCGCGGGGCAGTTTGAGTAGGGCGGTCGGGGGAAATAGGGCCGTCAAAGCGGATGGGGCGGACGGGGCGGTCCCGGCATCAGCTGCATCCGCCGGGACCGCAAATGTCAGCGGACGCTGCGGACACAGCGTCCGCATCCGGACATCATGTCAACCTTGGGTAGAAGTCCCCTACTACATAACAACCAGACAACTGAATCCACTTATCAAATAGCCCTAATCCTCACACATGCAAACAAAACAATTTACCTTTGAACCAGAAGGGGAACTCATAGTGCAAGCTAGTCTTGGCCGTGCACTTGAAAGACTCCCCTCGCCATCGTCCATTACGCCATTGCTTGTCTCGGGTCCTCCTCCTTATCAACATTACAGAAAGTTGTACTTCATCTTCGTCCACTAAGCACAAGAAAAGAAACCATTGCGCAGACCCTGAAACCTACATACACTTGCATTTCACAATTAAATAACAAAACTCAATAAGAATATTGGATACTTACTCTTGAGGACAGGCGACCGGATTTTCCTCTCCTCCCTACAGACGACAGATTCTTCACATTCTATCGTGCAATAGCCATCTTCTCCGCCTTTTCTTTCTATTTGTCTATGTTCCAATAGTCCTTCAAGCGGTCCCACTCCGGTTTGTCAACATGAAGAGGAGGAGTGTCAATTCCTTTCAAATATCAATTCTTTAGGCAACATCTTTCTGCTTCTAGGTACCTCAACACAGCCAACCTAAATCCCACCATACTCAATGGATTCCCGAAGTACTCAAACTTGTTGTCCAAGGCGGCTCTAAACTTTTGCAGCGTGTGTGGCTTATGCTTGGACCAATTCACCACACTTACGTCTAGACATTTCAGGACTAGGTCGCGCAAAGCTTCATCCCAAGCGTTTTTCCCTTCGCATGTGGTATCCACCTCGCCCCTTGGTAACACAAACACTCGATTTGGCTTCACTCCCGCAAGGGCACATTAGCGATTGACCAAATCGTAATGAGCTTTTCGCTTCCTTTGAGCATTGCGATTGTCAATGCCTTCTGCAAGGGCAAGTGCATTCTGTCCAACCCACACATTTGGGATTACTGCTGGTAGTCTTGAGGTCCACATAGTTTGGGATTGCGGTTGGACTAGTATGTAGTGCCCTGGCACCCACGCGAGGTTCAATTGGTTGGATTCAATTGCTGGAGGAGGACGCGATGGTGGTGCAATGTGCACTGGCACACATTAGCTTGACGTTGTCTTGTTCCTCTTTGTCCTCTTATCAAGCAGAGATTCTTCGTCCTCCAGCCCAAGGTCGTCTTTAGAAGAGTCCATAAGCTCTTCCTCTGATCCTACCAAAGAAGCTGTTACTTTTCAAAACGATTCACAAATTCACTACCCTAAATCCAATAGTAAAGATGCAAGCGTCAAAGGAAGACAAATCCTTTGATTTCCGAGGAAGAACCCTAAGACACTAAGCCCTCAATGACACAAAAACCCTAAAACTACTAAACCGATCCTGGAGGAACAATAAGAGATGTGCATTTAACTATGGACTTTTTCTCCTTGTTGGATTGCCGCTCAACATGTGTACAAGCAATGACGAGGTGCATCATACCCGTCGCGATGGCATCGCCATCATATTTTGTCGCCTCCGAAGACGAGTCTTTCGTGGACCTCATCTGAGGGCTTCGCTTGCCTCCCTCTGCCTCCCCTACTTTCCTAACTGGAACGCCTGCCCACCGTAAACTCCTCCGTACAACTTTGTCGCCTCTCTTTTCAGAAATGGGAGGCGGTTTACTACCTTGGGCCTTGGCATTAGCTTTATCCCTACCTCGACATCCAAAAAAATCGGCCTCCACAGGAGAACACTAGCAATGATGTTGACAAAGTATGAGACAAATCACATGACACTGGCGCACACTCACTCCAAGCAAGAAGGCAAGGTTGGACAGGGGGTTTGCAAAAACACAGGACACAATTCTCAAGGGAAGAAGACAACCATAGCGGCTCCTACATAGCGGCCACGTAGGGAATATGGCTTCTTCAAGAATGTTTCTGGAATGTGACTAGTTAAGGACTCACAAATGACTTTCATGTGACTCTAATGGTGTTACCAACAAGTCCAGAGACATAAAATCCAATTCCGAAGGTTCTCATGAACAACAGACTTATGACTTGTGGGCAAATGAATCATTGGGACACAACGTTGGCTGTGGGAAACTGTATGAATGCGCCGCCTCTATGCTTCGAAAAACGTGCAAGGGACAAGTTCAGACAACAATGGTACTTTTGCTCATACTCAGGAGCCCTCTACAAACTATGAACTCTTCCATATATAAGCACATCAACATGGCAAATCCGTAGAGCTCAAGTTATAACACTTGCAATAAGAACTCCGCCATCAAGGATTGTATGCGTACTGGCTTAAAGAAATTGAAAGAGCTTTGTTGAGGGGAAGGGGTCGAAAACTTACAGCTCCGCTCTCGCTGCCAAGGCTGGAGCAACTATCTGTTGCACCCGGATGACGTTCTTATCACGCAACATTTCATAAATTTCCTTCTCAAGCGGTGGACTATCCGACGGCGCTTCCATTGTACGGTGTAAGTCTTCTGAACGTTCTCCCATCACGCTTGGGTTCATGATAAACCCTGATCTCTCGTCAAGTTGCCCAATCATCCAATCCGCCGCTTCACTATCATTCTGGTTTGAGGGCGGAAGCTCCTCCATCTTAGCAATCGTAGCAGAAAGAGAGAGAGTGAGCCACTATGGGAGTCGCGAAATTGGAAGGAAGAAATGAGCTATTGTCGCGATAGCAGGAGAACTTGACGAGCGGAGGTGATGCAAGGCTCTCTCATGATGAGTGCCGTCGATTACCAGCGGCTTGTCATTAAATTGAGGATTTTGACAGTAGTAATCAACATTTAGTAGACATATGTCAGTTATTTACTTCTGTAGTTTTTTTACTATGCAGTGACTGGTGGAGTCATTCAAGAGTTACTAAATATGCCAGTCAATGTTGAAAGTAGCACTACGACTCACATTTTTTGAAAATAGAAGGTATTGCTGATGGAGGCTAAATAAGTCCACCTATGGCCGTCCCTTTACAAGTTCCAATCCATTACCCTCCCGCTTTCCACTCTTTGTATGACATGGTAACAAATTTGCCAAACTAGTGAAGATGATTCCTTCTAGGCTTCTATTGTCCGACAGTGGCAGACAGAGACTTAGAGATGAGCGCCTCAGGTTGAGGGAGTTACAATGAACTAGAGAGTACAATGTGAAGAAGCTGCATTGTCCTTGCATGAAGTGCAAAGGTCGTAAAAGACTTCTCCTGAAGAACGTTCAAGCTCACCTTGTACGTCATGGAAGGCATCTAGATTACCTCATTTGGAGACAGGGTTGACAGGACGTTCGGACGCGAATGCTGTATTCGCAGCGTCCGCTGACATTCGCGTCCGCTTGTCCACCCCATCCGCCTGTCCCCCGTCCGCCCGGTTACGGCCGTCCGATCGACACGCGGACTGATGTGGTCCGCACGATCTGGGCGTCCGCCTCGGGCCGTCCGCCCCGCCCCGCCCATCCGCTTTCCGACGGGCCGAAGGGACGCTGCGTCCGCCGGCGTCCGTGCGTCCGGACGTTTGGGTTACGGACGCTTTTTTCGGGCGGACGTAGAGATTTGTCAACCCTACACCGTGCCAACAAATTGTTCAGCATTTTGCATTCTCATTTCCTACCAAGGAACAATAACTTACCTCAAAATTACTACGCCGCGCAAGTCTTGACGAGGAAATTGGGTTTGACATACAATACCATCCATGCATGTGAACGAGGCTGTGTGCTTTTTTGTGGGCCCTATGAGCAAGACCTACAGTGTTCCAAGTGTGGCGGTCACAGATACTAGGACAAGGAGCGGCGTTGTTTTCCAATGAAGGTGTCGCGGCACTTCCCCATCATTCCCAAACTACAGATTGACAAAAGGTAGACGGACCAATTGGACAAAGAGATCGGACGCATTGTCCAATTGGTTGGTGGACCGTACCAAAGACCAAACGCAGCGGACGATAGCGGAGGCACCGGCAAACCGTGCAAACGGATGGATGCCCCAACGGACCGTTCGAACCCTAACCCCTAAACCCAAACCCTAAACCCTAACAACCCTCAACCTTAAGTTGTAATAGCTGCAATGAATATGAAGTTCTCATTTTAGTACAATATTTCACATTCTCTAAATGTAGTGTTAGTAGAAACTTCTAATAAGAACTTTGTCAACAATCAAATCTTCTTTACATCTCATTATATATATTTTAAATTTGCAATGGACAGTTGCAATTGCGTCAAGTAACATCAAACATTGAAACTTGGTACATGCAACAATCAAAATGTATTATAACTGAAGGGGGTGTTGAACAGTACAAAACATTCATTACAAGTTTAGAGAAATCTATCGAAGATACTTTTATTTTTCAATTTCAAAGAAGTTTCTATTTCACTTTACAAGCTAACAAGCACACTTGGTAAGAAATCTCAGTTTTGGGTGCAATTGATCATTTAATTTGGTTCAAATATACAATACCGATTTTCAATTTTATCATAGAATGGTTCTTTAATTTTGACAAAATACTCCTATTGACCTATTGACCTACTCTAATTTAAAATACAATTCTATACTTAATATTGATTTTAATCCATTTTTATTGTTGATGTCAGTCTTGATTCTTGAAAGTAAAGTGTCAAATATTTAGCACATGTAGGTATAGTATCCAAAATGTTGAATTGTTAGAACACATTATTTTTGTATCCTCTATTTGAAGGTTTAGAGATTATATTAATTGTAGAACTAATTTTTTTTTCTTTTTTGTTTTTATTCATACTCATTATAATTTTATGTCTACTTCTATTTAAAATCAAGACATTCTTCAATAATTTATATTATACGCACTGATGTGGTGATGTTATGGAAATTAAATCAATAAATGTAGGCTAAAGTACTTCCAAACCATGTATAAATTTTTCCTTCAACAAATAAATGCAGACTACAGTTTACTTGCCGTAATGTTCTATTTTTTGTTGAGTGATCTCCATGCGTCCTCAACTTCGCAAAGAATTTTTTCACCTACATCTCAAGTGCACCATTGGCCTCCAAAAATTTGAGCTTTTAAGCCAACAATGTTATAATGCTATTATTGCAAAAATATTAAATTAAGGAGTTTTAGAGTTACAATATGGACTCCAAAGGTGAGTGAAAGTAAGTATCTTATATTATTGAAAGGCTTAAAACTTAAAATTCTAATATGTTATTGCATATGTAAAATTATAAACAAGGTTTGCAAAAAATGTACTACAATACTACACATTCTCATATTGAAGATTGAAGAAGTCCCACATCATAGGATTACACATGTGCGAATCTTATTTGAAGGTCCAAGTGTCAAACATATTTCACACACTACCACAATGCTTGTAGTAACTTCTGTAAGGTTTAAAGTTATTTCAAGATTTGTTATCCCCTATGCGGCTATACTTCCCCAAGGCCTTTTCATAGCTTCTACAAATTTGTTGTACACTAAACAAAAAAGCCAAGATTTTAATAGGTTCAAAACTTTTGTTTATTTTGTTAATTCTACAAATTCGAAGATCAGAAGGTAGAGATTCCTTAGGAAAAATACAAACAACAATATCATTTATGGATTGAAAAATTATATGGAGTAATATTTGTGTTCATTTTTGTTAAAATTATAGAGACAAGTTGAAATTTGCAAATCCTGTTTTCTTAGGTTAAATGTGAAGAGGTGGTCCCCCAAATATGAGGTGCAAGGGCTTAACATGCACAACCACGTTGAATTTATATTATCTCAAAATCTATTTTACGCTTTCCGTTAATAATTTTTTCATGCGATTCTTTTTTTGAGGTTTAGTGTATTTGTCTATTTGAGGCCCATTATCAGGAGCCTTGAACACTACAGAATGTCAACATTGCAAAGAACACGCTTGCACAAAATCTTCAATGTAGAAATTATAATGCATCAATTACATTTTCAAGATCAATTTTTTGGTGCTAGAAGTACACCTTCATGAGGAAGTGTCAAAAATCCTAGCTATTAAAATTATCCACTTTGTTAGCTTTGATTTATTTTTTAGGTTTTCCAAAGAGCAAATTATTGTACCATAGGCATTTTGGAACCAAACCTTCAGGTTTTGATGTAAATTTACATAGAGTTTGGGATTCTGATTTTATTATTTTGCAATTTAATGTGCACTTGCATTGCCCTCTCATACATTATTGGAACATTGGATGCTTCAAGCATTTTACAGCAGTCAGTGGAGGCAAAGCTTTGTATTATGAAATCCAATGTTCAAGGAATCCAATGTTCAGGGCGGTTTTAGGGTACGAACACTGGGCGGACGGCGGACGATGCAAATGGGCAAATCAGGCAGTGGGCAGACAGCGGACACTCAGACCACCAGATTGGATTGGCGGATGGATCGTACATCGGACGGTGGGAGGAAGTCGGACACATTGAACGGCACAATGGACAAGCTGCCGTCCATCGCCAAAGCGGCCGACGCGGGTTCTTACGACAGACCAAAGGTTTGGGGCCGCTTCTCCATGTTCGGAGTAGGTTCGAGTCTAAAATGCACTTAGGTTTGGTGGTGGACGCTTATAAGGGCAGACGGGCTCTTCATTTTTCCTCACTTCAACTTTCCTTTGGTGCCAAGTCAGATGTGCAACTATCGCTCCAAGCACTAGTTGTTCCTATGTGGTAGAGAGTTGGGGTCCTTTAGCTTTGGTGACATATATCACTCACACACACTAACACACACATTATACAGCACTCACTTGTACCAATTATGTAATTGGAGGTGGAGACAAATTCGAATTCTACATTTTGACTGCAAAAGATGGTGTGGGTCGTGATGGAACGACTTTAGGAGCTGCCCAAAAAAAAAAGAATAAAGCAAGGGGGAGCATGCACGGGCTACACTATGAGATTTTGGATGACTCAAACATCAAGGCAAAGAGTGGTTGGGAGATAGAGATCGCAGAGTACTAGAATTCTACAATGTGCAAGAAATATGTGAAAATGTACCACATAGGGAAGTTGTGGCTTCGGGATTGCCATATAGCCCACAATCACGATTATGCGTGTAGGACATGAAATTGCAAGAGCAAACATTTTGTCCATCAATCAATAGAAGTGTGGAGGTGGCTATTTGGCACAAGGCCAATGTGTAAGGGGAAAATAAACTATAGCCTTGTGTCCATGGTGTATGCAGAATTCATATTGGCCCGTAAAGTGGATTGGAGTATGTTTCCAACCATGCTGGGGTGTGCACCTTCATTCGAAGGAGGTCAAAAAGATATTCCGAATTTGTTTGATCCATTGGCGGAACCAAAAGAGGCAAGCAAATCCAAAAAAGTATCAAAAAATACTACAATTTAAAAAATGAAGGTCTTGGAGGGCACAAGTGCTGGAATACAATTAGGCCCAAGTTCCATAATGCCTCCTTAAGAAGGGTCAAATTCCTCCTTGGAAAGTATGGAAGGAGAAGTGTTTTCAACTCCTCCAACGGCTTTGATGTCCTTATCAAATGGGACAGTTTGTGATTGAGGAAAGCAATGCTCTAAATGAGGACAACCTTTTGAACAAAGGGGGGGCACTTTCCACGTCACAAGAAGAAGTCACATCAGAAAAAGTTGCGAGGGCTTATGCTACAATTGATAATCTTATAGAGAGCAAAGCCATGGAGAACGTGATGTATGATGCGCCCAATTGTGATTTGACAGCAACGTCGAGCCTAATATTAAGCCCTACAATTGAAGAGCATCCGCCACATACAAGTGAGATGTAGGTCAATGACATGCTGATTAATTCCACCCTTGATGGCGGTGAGATGGAGAGAAGATATCTCCATCTGTCAATTTTGAGTAAGGCAGAACAAGAGTTTCTCAGTCAAATGCCCAATGCCAAAGAAATAGAGCGCATGTTGGAATGTCATCAATGATGGGAAGTAGCAGGGGAAAATTGAAAGAATCCAAACTTGATAGTCAAGGCAACAAAGCTGGAAGCTCTAATGCACCCAAATGTAGAACTAGGATGGCAAATTTTGTATAAACAGCTTTCAGTCTTGCATGTTTCGCACAACTTGTAACGAAAATGACCCCGATGGTTAAGCAAATGGCTAAGGAGTTTTTCCAAGTGTCACCTAGACTATTGAATGATGCCTTGTCTTTTTTTCAATTCACCGAATCTTTGGAGCTATTTCTCGATGAGAGGGTGGACCACTTGAAAACTTTGTTGGCGCTGGAGGAAGAAAACTACAGATTGAAGAATGTGGATGAAGAGAATCATATGTTGAAGGATCAGTTGAGGATGTCCACATCAAAAATAGATTTGGCAAAGAAGAGGGAAGAGTAGCAAAGTGATATAGTAGTACGCCAACAATCCAATGTGCAGAGTTTGGAGAAATGAATCAAGGAATTGAAGGAGGAAGTTGTTGAGTTGCTAGCTAAAGGGGCACCAATGTCAAAGGAATAGAAGAGCACCCAATCAGTGGATCCAATTCAGGAGAGTGACAAACTCTCACTTCCTTTTGAAAAGGCCATACTAAAGAGGTTCACACAATACAATGTCTACATTGCAATCAGTCACAGTAGTAGAGAGGTGGGTCTGATTAGAGCAAAGAGCTAGAGAGGACCAAATTCTTGCAATTCTAAATTGTTTGCATAGTGAGCACTTAAAAATCCTTCCGTCACCTTAGAATTGCCATTCATTTCCTCAGTAGCCATCACCATCTTCATTTCATTATTTTTTCCGCCATCAAGAGGCAACCATTCTTGGGTGGACAAGCAAGTGAGTAGAGGACAATGTTGCTGGATTCAATTTGGCTGTTAACAAGGAGCTCCGTTAGGTACTGTGGCCAGATTGCAATGGCGGTCAAGAGCTGCGCTTTGACACACATGGACAAGGAGAACATCCTACCAAGTCAGAAACAAAAATTGGAGAATTTAAGGCCAAGCATGAGACCCATGAGGGGAAGTGGCTTAGGATGCTTGGCTCTTCCAGCAATGCACGAACTTGGAGGCAGACGTCTATTGATGCAAAAGTTCCTACGGCAAGCAACAACATCAAAACCACTGGAGAGAGCACCTACGGGAGTTTTGTCACTCAAACTCTCAAATTAGTGCAAAGCCATTCAAACATTTCCTGTACCAACATTGGAAACTGCTACATTCCTCCGACTCACAAAGCAATGTATGCAGGAACCATGGTTGTCATACCAAACGGACGTCTAGTTCGCCCGTCCAATGCAGTCAACACTAAGTTGACTTTCTTAAATTGAAAAAACAGGTTAATGGGCCGCCACTTTGATGCCACTTGGCTGCCAAGCAAGACCTAGGGCACGGACGTCACCGGTAGGGGTGCAGATTCTAGTCAAGGCGTGGCGTAATCTTGCCAAGGCGCGGACGGAAGTCAAGGCACGGACGGAATTGGGTTGAGGCGTAGATGAATGTCAAGGCGAGGACGAGAGTGGGTCAGGGCATGGACGGAAGTAGTTGAGACGCGGACAATTTTTTAAAATTGGAGCCAAATTGAACTAATTTATTTTTGAATGAAGGGGGTCCTTGTACAATTAAACCATTATTTTTTTCATTAGGGTCAAGAGGAACTAATTCCTTGTGAATTTAAAAGTAAAAGAAGAAGAAGCTTGCTTTGTACATCTGTATTTCCTTGTAAGCAATTGAATTTAATTCATTGTCTATTAACCTTTAGGGTCCACGCATTCAAGAAAGTGGATGCGCCTTGGTCAACTTTGATTGCAACCTCCAAAAAATAACTATTTCTGGAATTTGATTTCAACTAATAAAATGAAGCTTAACAAGTTTTGGTTCTATTCCATTTTGAAATTTTGAAAACTGTTAAAAATTAAAAGAGTTATTGCAATTGAAAGCTCCATGTATTAAATTCCAAATAACACAATATGGTGTGTTCTTCATTCATATTTTATTTTTGTAAAATGAGTTTTAAATTTAAATTACAAAATTGTGTTTCTCATTCTATCCTTCATTTATGATGATATTTACAGATTATTCTAATACATATTAAAATTGATACAATTTTATTTCAACTATTGCCTTTCAAAAATCATAATAATTTGATTTTTTCATCAACATTATGAAATAAAATAAAATATGAATAGAAAATGAAATTTTTCACTAGAAAAAGATATCAAAAAATTTCACATCAATTAAATAAAAGGATAAATTTGGTTTAATAGTCAAATTTGACTTCAAATTAAATTTGTATAAATTTGAGAAAAATTTTTATTTCTCATTCTTAAAAATTAAAAAATACTGCATTTTCTTTAGACTCCAAAACAGTTTTTTCCCAAGGGAGAAAAAGCATTATTCATGTTCTTATAATTTTTCTTCTCCAAAAGCTACATTTTTGGCCTACACAATTGATCATCTAACATTGTTATAACCTAAGAATCCAATGGTCAATATTTTTTATAATTAATTCCACACATGCTAGTATCCTAAATATAGTAGTCTTCTTTTTTGTACAATTCTATTAAAAATTTCAAATACATCCAATACACAAAAAAATATCAAAGTAGGAAGATTCATTGGAAAGTTCCATTGTCAAAACATTGTTAATTTGTTAGGCCTTCAAGGGTTGAACATAACTATCTTGTAATGTACTTGCTCAAATTTTGTGAAATTTTGTCAAAACTTTTTTGTACTAGTCTAATACAATATCCTGCAACTAGATATGGAGAAAAAAACATTCAATTACGTATAATATCTAAGAAAAATTTGAAAATAATTTATCATCTTGTTTTGAATTTTAGAGTAGAAAGAGGAGCTCATTATATACATATGAAATGGTAGGAGGTACAACAACCCGCATGAGAATCATGAAATATGTTAATTAGAATTAGTGCTTAGGAGTTCCATTGTTCATGGTCAGCTCAAAGTAAGGTAGGATTTTAGAGGTTGAAAACTTGAAGTACTATACTATTACCAAATTCAAAACCATTGAACTTTTATGCAAGCACAAAATTGATTGTATTTTACTTCAATTCCAAACATAAGTACATGTCTAGATTACAATTATCAAAGGAACCATTTAACTTGAATCCGAAAATAAAACAAATTGTATTCAATTACATTCCAAAACAATTCTAGTATCCAATTCTTTTTTTTTAAATCAAGCTAAAACCAAAAATAAAAGAAGAGGTATTTGATTTCAATTCCTAAATCCAAACATAATTACACTTTTGCTATCGAAATGAACCACTAAACGTTTGAACTCAAATCCAAAAAAACAAGTAACTTGAAATTGATGACAACTCCTAAATCCTTGCAGGAGTTTTATCCTCCAATTACAAAAAATATAACTTATAATTGCTAATTACAAAATTCAAAAACGCATCCTTGAACCTGATTTGAAAAAAAAGTGTACCTTGTATTTTGTTATAAACCCAAAAAAATCTTGTGTCTAATTTCAAATCTTTTTTCCTTCAAGTGTGCAAGTGAAGTTTCATTTTCTGAAATCTCCATTTCTTCATTTTTTAGGGTGGGGGCTAGTTCTCAAGTGCTTGATGAAAGCAAAAAGGAGAAGTCCGGCCCCAACAAGGGAGTGACATGCTTCCATACATTGTCTTTGAACTCAAAAAGTGGTTGGACCTCTTAATGGAGCCATTGACTTGGAAATACTCCCTGAACTCAAAAAGCGGTTGGACCTCTTAATGTAGCCATTGACTTGGAGATATTCCCTAAACTCAAATGAAAGGCTAGCTGCATTAATAGGTTCCCCCTCTCCATGGGAAGGAAGAATTCCATGCCAATTTCAAATGTTCAAGCTGAATTTCACTCCCCCGTTGTTGTCATGCTGAACGTCCGCGCCCCGACGTTCGTGCCCTGCCCAAGCGTCCGCACCCCTCCAGAACATCCGCACCCAAACATCCACGCCTTGACAGCACGTCCGCGCCCTGTCCAAACATTTGTGCCCTAACCTGGGCATGTGTGGAAACTTATCCAAATGGCAGACTTGAACTCCCTCCAAGCCAAATTTGTACTCTCTCCATGACAAAGTTGAACACACAAATATCTTCACTATTACTTCATTTCAATCCCAAATCCTCTAGTAGCCCATTACAAAAAGAATCCGCTGAAGTCAAATTCTAGAAAACTCTTAACAAGTATTTCATCTCAATTCTAAACCCTTCTACAATCCCATTACCAAAAAGTACCATTGCATTTGAATTCAAAAATAACTTAAGTAGTATTTGATTTCAATCCCAAACCTCTATAGGATCCTATCATATAAATAAAGTTTTTAAGTGGAATGATGGAATTCAAAAATAATGTGAGTAGTATTTATTTTCAATCCTAAACCGGTTTGATATCTCCATTACCAAAAGTACCATTGAACTTGAATTCGAAAATAACTTAAGTAGCATTTGATTTCAATCCCAAACCCTTCTAGGATCCTATTACACAAATAAATTTTTCTAGTGGAATGATGGAATTCAAAAATAATGTGAGTAGTATTTAATTCCAATCCCAAACCGGTTTGATATGCTCATTTTTAAAATATACCGTTGAACTTGTATTCAAAAATAACTTAAGTAGCATTTGATCTAAATTTTATTTTTTCTAATTCTCAAGTGCTTGATGAAGACAAGAAGGAGAAGTCCGGCCCCAACAAAGGAGCAACATGTTTTCATACATTGTCTTTGAATTCAAAAAGTAGTTGGACCTCTTAATACAACCATTGACTTAAAAATATTCTCCAAACTCAAATGAAGGGCTGGGTGCATTATTGGGTTCCCCCTTCTATGGAAAAGAAGAATCCTATGCCAATTTCACTGCAAATTTGACTTCCCCCCACACCGTGGTTGACGAGTAAAACGTTTGTGCCCCGACGTCCATACCTTGACAAAAAGTCTACGGCCCGACGTCTGTGCCCTGACGGGAAGTCCAAGCCTTGACAAGAGGTTTGCACCCTGTCGTCATGCCTTGATAGGAAGTCTGCGCCCCCCATGTCCGCGCCCCCTAACAGGTGCCTGAGGCAATTAACAATTGAACTACAGCATCCTCACCCTTTCCAATACGTCCGCGCCCCAACGAATCCGTTCGCACCTAGTACAGTCCCCACCCTGACAATGATGTCTGGGCCCTACATTGACGTCCGCACCCTGATTCCGAAGTTGACAACCAACAAAAAAAGCGACTTGTCACTTGGAAAATTTCTATGGCTTCAGAAATGAAAGGCGTCCAGAGTGTTCAGACTGTCCGTCCGTCCGTCCCATCTGATCATCTCAACCCATCCGATATGATAACCCTAGGGGGAATAGACGATGGATTTGGTAGAGTAGAACAATCATGCCACAAAGTGGATGAGAGCAAACAGGACGATGAACATCCCCACAACAAATTTGACACTAGCAGGACAACAGCAAGTCCAAAGCAACGTACCTGCTCTTAGTCAGAAGACGTCACAAAAGGGTCGCAGTTGCCTCCAAGCAGACACACCAGTGCCTCCATCAATAGCACCCTCATTTGCACCAATGCTTCCATTGCTAGGTGCGTCCACAACCAAGGCCTCCATCTACGCCAGTGCCTCTTTCAGCGCCTCAATAGTGATGCCCAAGAAGACTGCATGGAGAGGCAACCAAAATCAGTCTAAAATTTTGAACTACAAATTTTGTATACTTGTTACATGTCTTGTCTAAAACATCTCTCCAAAATCTTACTTGAAGATTTTTCCTTTAACTCATCTAATAGCCAAAAACTCCCAACACCAACTTTGATGCCACTACTACCACTGTTGCCCCAAAACCTAGTTGCTAATTATTTCAATATTTCCAACTCAAAAGTCTTATCATTCCAAGATTTTGATACAATGATAATAGGACATTTAGGATCTTATTTCCAACAATTTGGACAACTCCACACCCCATGATGGTGATGATGAAACCAGCAGGGCAGAAGTGCCTAACAATAGTTTTTATGAACCATAGACCTTGCAAGGTTTATCCTACTAAAGTTTGGAAGTTACCAGCACTTGTGGACATTGGACGTCTATACGTGGATGTAAATGTCATTTGTTGCTTCCTCCCAATGCTTGGTGTGTCATTGGTTACTTTATCTTTTAGAATAGTGAACTATAATGTTATTGAATTTTGCAACTAGTAGTTCCAAGAAAGGCTTGCAAAGCAATTATAGAAGAGAAAATGGTTACAAGACAATCAACCCTAGTTACAATACTTTTGTTTTTTTAATGAACCTAGTAAATGTAGATGAAACATTACAAGATTTGGTCTTGCATATTCCATTTATACGCTAACATAGAGGGCATTTTGTAATCTTTTAATTAAAAAAAGTTGCAGATTACTTGAAAAATAATAGTGACATGTTCTACCAAGGAATATATAGTTCTTAAGAAAAAAGAATGACATCATAATTACAAAAATTAATTTTTGTGACTACCTTCAATCAATAAATTGCAAAGGAACCAACCAAAAATCAAGTGTTTTTTATTAATGAATTAGTTATCAAAATATGTATTGTAACTTACTAACTGAATTGCAATTCCACTAATTTTTGCAAATCTACAAAACATATGAATGATTGATGTCATCTACTTTATGTTATATTTGCAATATATGCTAAATATATTTACAATTATTTGTATTTAGCAAATTATCTATTACAATATCAAAAATAAATATTTTATTAATGTCAAATAATTATATAATTTTTGAATATATAATAATTTATTTAATGTATATAGTGTCTTTATCATAGACTTGATAAACGTATGTCTTATTTGATTCTATTATTATAAACAATTTATAATCCACTAATGTATTTATTAATTAGATATAGTGTCTTAAAAACAATTTAACTCGTAAAATTCTTAAAATATCAAGTTATTAAAGCATTTTAATTTTTCAAATATGACTCATAATTTTAGTAATATTTATATTCAAATTATTTTAAAGAAACTTTGGAAAGGAATAATTTATTAAAATATAAATTAAGTATAAAATTCAACATACTTATATTCAATAAGCCAACATTATTTGCATTACAACATCAAAGACATTATCCACTACACTACATTTGTGTAATAAAGATAAGATATACTTGTTTTATGGATTTTGTGGATTTTTAATTTTGATTTTTAATTTACTTTTGTTTTTTGTTTTAATTTTTAAATTTCCTAAGCTACATTTAATATCATTCTTACATTCAAAATATAAATCTTAAAAATATAGATAAACATATTGTAACTATCATATACAAGGAATAAATTATTACATGCAATTTGAGTAAAGAATAAGAATATGTAGTGATTTACAAGGAATTTTTTTGGAAAAAGTCAATAGGAACTATGGAAGTTTTTAATAATTAAATTGGTTATTTCTAACAAGCTTTCAACAAAGCATAAGCAAATGCAAACAGCAACATAAGAAAACAACAAATAGCTAAGAAAACATGTAAATAGGGCTATTTTTTGACAACTCACCCTTGAAGTACTCACCTTGGGCCCATGCCACACGAGTAGCAAAGGCAATTTCAGAACTTCCCAACTTGGTATAACAATTGGTCCACCATGAACTTTTCCAAAATTTTCTCCCCAAATGGTGGAATTCCAAGCATTATTGCTTGATATTTTGAAACTTCTTCTCCTATGCCACCTCACTTACCTTCAATGCCAAGTAGATTCCAAGCCCAAAAAGTTTTTCCATGTCATTGTTGACACTCCCTTAACTTCTTCTCATGTAAACCACTTGCTTGGATGGACCAATCAGATACGTCTATTTTTGAAAACTCCCTGTCGTGTGCTAACCCCCTCAGACTATCATCTAGGCGGGGCGCCCAAACGGATGTGGGTCTCGTATAATCCCGTTTCGCCGCTCCCGCCGCTCGACAATTATGCAATACGCACCACGCCTGTCCTTGCCAGCAAGAATGGCAGCGGAATTCTGCTCTGATATAGAGATGTGCGCGTGCCTCATGCTTCTTCTAAGTTATCCTCTTTAGAGCATCCCCACTCGGGGGCTGCTGTATCCCTATCCGGATGTATTTCATCTGGATAGGGAAGGGACCCCCCCACTAGAGTGCTGTATCCGTAAAATTTTGGGGAGAGGGGGTCCCAATCCTGTAAACTGGCTCGCGTTTGGGGAAGAGGGTACTGGTAACCTGTATTCTGAAAATAGAAAAAATTGGCGTCCCCCACCAGCCATGTCCAGAGAGAGCATCCCCACTCCAGAGTGATCAGTAACTTCGAGGTTAATATTATACAGAAAGTGGGAATTTTAGGGAATGCCCAGTGCAAGTGGGGTTCCCTATTGCAAGCAACACGGATGGAAAAAGATGTATAGGGATACAGATAGGGAAGCTGGAGTGGGGATGCTCTTAGTTAACCTCAGTTTTAGGTCGAACAGCTTGTGCGGTTAGTGTTGAACAGGTTGTGCGGTTTATATTCTTAGCATATGTCTTTAGACAAGGTCTGCTTTAGGGTTTGATTGTGCAGTGTTACAAAGTATTAACATGCTTTTTTGTTCATTTCCTTCTGGGTTGTTGCTCCTGACTGAGTTGCCCAAGTTTTCTCTAGAATTTTTTTTTTGAGATGGAGCCTTTTCTTTTGAATCTTCAATGGGATTGGTGGCTTCGCTCTGTGGAACCCTCTTAGTTTTTGCTGGGTTTGGTCCAGAGTATTGTGACTTGTACCTGATGATTGTCCCAAATTCTGGTGCAGTAGTTTCGATCTATCCGGCCTTTGATCCGTGCGCGTCTTCCACAATGGACACCGATGGCCAAAGAGTGCAAGGGGAGGTCGAGCGAGTACAAGGGCAGATCGAGCGAGTGCAAGGGCAGATTGAGTGTGTAAGAGTAAAAGTGGAAAAAGTGGAAGCAGAGATTGGTGAAGCTTCTAAGGAGAAAGACCTTGCATCCCAAGACGATCTAGCTCGAGTAGGGAAACTGGAAGAAAAACTCTTGGTTCTACGGGATCAGGCAAAGAAATTATGGGGTGAGAAAGTGCAACTACGGGATCGGGAAAAGCAACTAGGGGATCGGAAAAAGCAACTAGGGGATGAGAAAGCGCAGCTACGGATTCAGGTGGCGGAACTGCAAAAGCGAGGTAAGTGCCAGAGGATCTTGCCGTCTCAAATTAGGGTTTGAAGCTTTTTGTGAGGCGCGAGATCTTTGCGTTGAGGTTCAGAATTACTGCTTGCACTTCCGTAGTTGGCTGTGTTTCACAGTCCTCTCTGGATATACTCGCCCAATCCATTTTTGCCAACGCTTGATCTCTGTTTTATTTGGAGAGTTTCGGATATTTGGAATTCTCGGTCATGAACTGGACCCCCTTTTACGTAGTGTGGTCTCTTTTCCAAGTATCATTCATATTCTGAACTTTGGTCTTTTGCGAAAGCTGAATACCATCATAAGTTTCTAGGTTTTCTATCCAGAAACTTATTCTCCCAGCTGTCCCAGCCAAGAAGACATGAGGGAAGATTTTCATTCTTTCGGTCGATGGGAATTTGCAGTCCTAAGTGGATATGCTCGCTCAATCCATCCGTTCGTTGCTCAAATAGTGGATACTTCAATTTTAGAGTTGTCTGCCATAATTGGGCTTTTTTTCTTCTGCGTAGAACGTCCTTTTTACCAAGTAGCATTCCATTTTAAACCCGTTAGTCTTGACGGTCTTTTCCAGATGTCATCATGTGGTCTGTAGGTTTTCTATCTATACAGTAAGCTTCCCAGCTACCTCAGCCATTTTTCTGTTGCCTTCTCCTAGATTTATACGTACACCATTTCGGACACGGATATGCTGAAATGGTGGTCTTTCTCAGTTGTGCGCAGCCGCAGACGACTATCTAATGTGTTCGATCATATGGGTCCATTGCAGCAAATCTGAAGGAGCAACCCGAAATGAATGACACTATGCTACGACGCATGGAACAACTGAGTTTGGAGATGAAAGACCTAAAGTTAAGAATGCACGTACCATCTTCAAGCACCTTTCAAGATAGAGGTAGAATTATACAAAATAGCACTGACGATAACTTTTATTTGCCTACTTCTTTGGCATGTGAGGAGGTGGAGGCATTGTGGCCGACGGCTGAATGGGATAAGACCATGAAGATGACGCCAGAGAAGAGGTTCAAAGAACTGGTGAAATATTTGATCGACAGTGATTCACTACCCTGGAAGATAGAATTTACAGGAAATAATAGATCTGTTTATGGCCCTGATTTCAAGCCGGATGTTCTCATCTACAAAAAAGCTACACCAAACCACCATGGGAGACCAGTCCCCATATCGACTGCGGTGATACTTGAGCTTCACTCAGGCTCTGGAGTATACAATAGTCTGTATAATCTTGGGAAAGCTGCACATTATGGAGAAAAGATGTTGGAGACCTTAGGAGACTTCAGGTCCTGCGTACTGGTGGGCGTCACAGATTTGGAGAAGGTGCAATTCTTCAAGGTCATCAGAGAGCAAAAGGGTCAGTTTAGGTATGCGATTCATCATGAGTTGACCAACGTTTGTGAGGTCTTGTGTGCCCTACTGAAGAGCAGTCCGTGCGACCTTTTCCTGGAGCTCCCTGTGCTAGAAATGTCCGGGGTCCGGTATGAAACAGTAGATTATCTTGGGTGTGGAGCTACAAGTAACGTTGTGTTGGTCAAAGATGTTGGTGGCAGATCCTATGCCGCCAAAATTCCTCACTCTACAAAGAGCTTGCAAATTGATCACAGTGTGCTGAGTAAGTTGCAAGGTGTTAATGGGGTGCCACAGATGTTCGGATGGTTTGATGATGGCAAGTCCCTGAAAATCTCTCCAGTAGGACAGAAGTTGAATTGCAAGAGTATCTCTAGTTGGTCGGATATGGTGCCCGGACTAGTGGATGTCCTTCGAGAAGCGCATGACCTTGCGGTCATCAATCGTGACGTGCGACCTGAGAACATTATGAGTGCCGAAGGCAGGCTATACATCCTAGATTGGGGTTATGCTGTTGCAAGGGGTGAACCTCGTGCATTCAATGGAGGAGTCACGTACGCCTCGGACAGGATTTTAGGTCAGTTAGACAGTGGTTCTTATGAAGTCCTGGCCGAGGAGAAAGATGATCTTGAAGCCCTCGTCCATAGTATATTTGCGTTGAGATACAAGTCATACTCCAATGAATTACATGGTATTGATCGAATGCGCTTTGGCGACCTTCGAGTGTTTTGGGAGAAGTGTTTCGCAAGGATTCAGTATTGGTGCCCGATTTTGGAGGCAGCGCAGAATACAGACTATATAAAAGTCAAATTTGAATTCGAGCGGATGGTCTGCGAAGGCACCTTATACAAGTGACAGGAGCATTCGCCGCCAAAGGTGATGTCCTGTAAGTTAGCAATAGTCCTCTTATTGCTTTTTTGGAGAGTTAGGTTATGTTTGAGATAACTTTTTCTTCTTCTTCACTTTTGCAGCCAATTGATCTCGTTGTGAACAGTTTGCGGTGGTGTCTTGATTATCAGTAAATTGCATGACCCAAGTAAAGGATGGATATGAAACATCACCCCGCTAAGATGCATTCGGAAGATATGCTGAATTGGCATAAAGCATTAAGGGTTTTAACTGGGACGACCACGTTGGCGTTTCCGGATCTAGTCAGACGACGATAAGGATTGCAGGTCTCGTGGTGGATGATTGATGGTGTCGCAGCACAGGGCAGGTCAATTCCCCATTATACTCACAAAAATTGCTCTAGAGTATAACTAAGTGACTCTAAAGATCGAACCCACGAGATCCTGTGAAGTATCTAGCTCTATTAAGCAGTTAAGCTCAGTTAGTATCCCAATCTTACTTTCCGGTCCTAGATCTAGAACCAGAAATACCACCACACCGGATAACTATAGACCGGATTACTCCTTCTTCCGGTCCTACTAACTATCCGGTCCGTACAAATATCCAAATCCCAGGATCTCACAACTTCCGATCCTGGAAATCCGTCCTGACCAATCCGGTCGGGATGGTCATCCTGTACCCGTAATCCTATCCGATTTAGTTTTGCCTCTGTTTCACCATCAGAGGGGTCGCCGCTTAATTTTGAGAGTGGTAGGCCCACCACTCCTTCCGTGACTTATAGTGGCTGAAGACCCACTGTCCTACTTCCTAAACTCCTAAGCTAATCCGGATCCGGTTTGGTCCTTCACAACAACCTAGATAGCAATCCGGGTCGTAGGTCACACAAAGACCCCACACTCGACCCTCTCGTACTACAACGACCTTGATGCTACTTCCGATCCGTGCGAAGACAAGTGGTTACAAGTGCACCCGTCCGTTCCAACATCAACTAAAGTTCTTCCGTTACCCATACGGGTGGTGAGACCTCACAGGAGATCGGACACTCAACCGGATTTCCCACCCGGGAGTTCTAGCGCAGCTAAGGAATCCCTCCCTATCCGCCTAGCCTAACAACGGCTTTCTCACCCGGAATCTCAAACTCTAGACGTGCTGAGGAACTAAGTTCACTCCCAACTCTTCGGTACCTACTCACATGCACCTAGGATCGGAAAATAAACACCAAGGGGAGAAATCACTCACAAACCGGCTCGTACTATCCTAACTCCACATCATACAATCCTGTCGCGCTGGAGAGAGACACACAATGAAGAGAATAGAAAAGTACAAGAGGTTTGCAAAATGAACAACTTCCAATTCCCATCGCGGGAACCGATTTCTATACAAAGGGTAAAAACCCTAAAAGCACAAAAAGGAGCGGAAAACCCGTCGGGGTCCGCCGCCACCCTAATCTAACTTCCGGTCTAACCTAATACTGTTGAGCCGGATCCGGATCCGGATCCGCTCCTACTCCTAACTGAAATTAAAATCCTATCTACCCTACAACTCTAGATCCTATCGTCGGGCTTCCGACCTCCGGGACTAGCTCCTCGAAGACTTCACTCAAATTTCGGACCCGTTCCCCCTCAACAGGATTCGGTCCAGGTGGAGACTCCAGGTCGATGGTGATATCCGGTCTCGTGCCCGGAGTCCCAGTCCGTGCAGACTTCTTGGACTCAGGAGTCCAATCCTTCCTATCCTTCTGAATGGTCGCGTCCGGAAAGAGATCCGGTAGCCAGATGTCAGAAAGGTGAATATCTTTGTCGCACGTCGCTCCCGTCAGCTTCCGGCTGCTCTCCTCGATCCGGTCCGCTGCCTTCCGCCCCTCCACCATTGTCGTCTCCACCTGCTCAGCGAAGTCCGCGAGAATCCGGACCATCCGGAAACCGGATAGTTTCTTCTCTTCGTGGATCTTCTCGTCGAAGAGCTTCGCTTTGGCGGCGGCCGTTCCGGTCTCTCCCAGGACCGCCTTGATCTACTTCGCTATCTTCCGAGTCTCTTCCGCCATCTCCCGTGCGGCCGTCACGTCTTCCTGATAGGCAAAAAGAGTTGCCTTCAGTTTATCCACCTCCTCCTGCAACCGGCGGATCTCTGCTTCCTGCTTCCGGGTCTCTTCCGGATTCGTGATGCACTCCGCCACTTGTTCCGCCAATTTGCTGTCCGGTGCAGCACCCACCAACTTGCCGATCGCCGCAAGCGTCCTGTGCTTCACCTCCCAATCCGCCCTGATGTTGCAGAGGACGTTGATCAGACCGTTGAACGGATCTTGCATATCCGGATCTCCCCCGGAATTGGTCTTCTCGGCTTCCGGTTTCTCCTCCGGGGCCGGTTTGTCTTGACCGGGAGGCGTCCCGCGCTTGTGTGGAGGCGTCAGCTTCTGTCGCTTGATCGGCGGCATCGGCTCCTCCTCTTCCTCGCTGGACTCCCGGTCTGACCCGGAATCGGATTCCGCCTCGTCATCCGTCTCCGACTCCCCATACTTCAGGAGCACTTCTTGCGTCTTCCACGCCCTCTCCTCTGTATCGGTGAGGACTTGGTTCTCCCGATAGAGGTGGAAGAGGTAAGGGCACACTAGAGTGGCCCTTTTCTTCCCAACCCTACTAACGAGCTGGGCCACGAGATCGGAAATGATCCGTGCCCAATCCACTTTCCGGGTACCCCTGAGGGCACTGAAAATGGTGTTGCCGAGGGTGATCGTCACCCTGGTCGGCTTTTCCGGGTGAAGAACCGGAACCAGGAATTGCAGGAGCCGACGGTGTCGGTCATCCACGCAATCCTCGACCGCGTATCCGTCCTTCGGGTTGACGGCTCCCTTGAACTTCCCTCGGACAAACTCATCCTTCCGGCTCGCCATTCCCAAACCTCCTGCCCGGAAACCGTAAACCGCTCTCCACATCCCCTCGTTCCAGCTGACGGGAGCTCCCCTCACGGTGTTGTCAAACTGGTTGGACAACTTTCCGAGGAGCTCCTTGACCATTCTCTCCTCCCTAAAACCCCAAGGTTTCTCGGCAAACCCTACGCAACCCATGGATTTGAGATCCTCCATGAGTTCAGCCTTTTCCGGCTCTGTGGAGGGAATAACCGGAATGACTTTTCGGAGCTTCACCTCGCCTCCAGAGGGACTCGCTTGTCTCGACCTACGTAGCTGAGGCATTCCCACTCACATCTACCTCACTCTCTCCTAGCCGCACGTCCCGTTCCTCACTTCCTCTCTCCGATCTCAACCGGAATCAAAACGAACAGAACACAAACGCACAGACGCACAAACGACAAAAACTCAACCGCGCGCTCTCAAGGTCGAGTTTCTAAAAGGGGGTGCAACAGTGAAAGCTCCTCCTTATATAGTCCCTGGACCCTTTCCGGTTTGTCATCATGAATCCGGTTTACCATCATAATCCGGTTCATCATCATCATCCAGTCCTAGACCTAATCCGTGTTGCATTCCGTTTCCGTCGTTAGTTATTCATAACCGGATTAGATCCAAGAAGCCCACTACTTCACGTTCCGTGCTAATTCTGAGTTTTCCTTTCCCACCTAATCGGATCCGGTTAGCTAATGACTAGTTTCCGTTCCTATTTGGGTGTATACTAAGAAAATCAAAATTCTAAGCTGCGACAGATGGGCATGCTCATGATTGGGGAAGAGCAGACTGAGATTTTCGGAGGCTTTACTAAAAAAGGGTTAGTGTCGAAGGATGTCACCGCCTCCAAAACTAGGTCACTGTGCATCACCCGGATTGTCGTAAGCTGGATGAGTTGAGGGAAAGGTTTTGGACACGATACAGAGGAGCTGGATGGGAAAGAGATGGCTCTAATTACATGCGGATGGGCGAGGAATGCCGCCACCACCGATAGCGCCATCGATGGAGGGCATGGAAGAAGAGGATGAGGATGTGTTTTTGAGGAGACTCTTTGCGTGATGAAAAGTTGCAGGAGTCCCGAGCTGCGGTAGCTGCTCATTTTACCCAATAGAGACGCCCTGCCATAGCTAGCTTCGGTGCTGAGAAGAGCAGTTTAGGTGTACTCTTCCTTCGCGCTGCTCAATATTAGCTTGCCTTGTTTGAGTTAATTGATGCATTCTAGCTACATGCGCGAGTGAAGTTTGAGAGAGTAGGCAGTAGACTGAGCAGAATGAGTAGAATCCTGTCTGAGGTCTTATTCGTTGGGTGAAATGACTGCGGAGAAGGATTTCGTGGAAGTAGTTGAAAGATTTCCGACTTCTTTCCACGGAACGGAGTTCACGTGATCAGTTGGTAGAGCTTCTTGTCAGTGTTTCAACAGCTTGAGATTGACTACATTGTTGGGAGAGCCACAAGGAACTCTGTCCTTACAGAAATGGACTAGCTGCATTGCTTCGCATATTTGGAGCGACACAAGAAGATGAAAATCGCCTTCTTCTAATGAATTAGTTTTAGGTTTAGTCGACTTTTGATTTCCTGATACTTTCTCTAAGACTAACATTCATACTGTACCAATTTGAATGATATAATTGTAAGATGATACCATCATTTACAAATGTCCCTTGATAGATACCGGATTGTCATGAAAGCTGCTGGAGGTGTCATCGTTGTGGGAATCAAGAAATCTCGGCACAGACTAATGTTCGAGATTACTGCTGTGTACCTACTGTTCTGAATTTAGCGTGACACCCGATTGCTGCTATTGTCTGAAATGATGTAGGAAACAGCGTTTGTTGCAATGTGCATGGATTTGAACCCTATTTCTACATCAGCTGTCTCAATGGCATTGAGCCTGATGATGTTCCTAAATTTCAAAGTACATGTCGATGCTTAGAATTTTGATTTTCTTAGTATACACCCAAATAGGAACGGAAACTAGTCATTAGCTAACCGGATCCGATTAGGTGGGAAAGGAAAACTCAGAATTAGCACGGAACGTGAAGTAGTGGGCTTCTTGGATCTAATCCGGTTATGAGTAACTAACGACGGAAACGGAATGCAACACGGATTAGGTCTAGGACTGGATGATGATGATGAACCGGATTATGATGGTAAATCGGATTCATGATGACAAACCGGAAACGGTCCAGGGACTATAAAAGGAGGAGCTTTCACTATTGCACCCCCTTTTAGAAACTCGACCTTGAGAGCGCGCGGTTGAGTTTTTGTCGTTTGTGCGTCTGTGCGTTTGTGTTCTGTTCGTTTTGATTCCGGTTGAGATCGGAGAGAGGAAGTGAGGAACGGGACGTGCGGCTAGGAGAGAGTGAGGTAGATGTGAGTGGGAATGCCTCAGCTACGTAGGTCGAGACAAGCGAGTCCCTCTGGAGGCGAGGTGAAGCTCCGAAAAGTCATTCCGGTTATTCCCTCCACAGAGCCGGAAAAGGCTGAACTCATGGAGGATCTCAAATCCATGGGTTGCGTAGGGTTTGCCGAGAAACCTTGGGGTTTTAGGGAGGAGAGAATGGTCAAGGAGCTCCTCGGAAAGTTGTCCAACCAGTTTGACAACACCGTGAGGGGAGCTCCCGTCAGCTGGAACGAGGGGATGTGGAGAGCAGTTTACGGTTTCCGGGCAGGAGGTTTGGGAATGGCGAGCCGGAAGGATGAGTTTGTCCGAGGGAAGTTCAAGGGAGCCGTCAACCCGAAGGACGGATACGCGGTCGAGGATTGCTTGGATGACCGACACCGTCGGCTCCTGCAATTCCTGGTTCCGGTTCTTCACCCGGAAAAGCCGACCAGGGTGACGATCACCCTCGGCAACACCATTTTCGGTGCCCTCAGTGGTACCCGGAAAGTGGATTGGGCACGGATCATTTCCGATCTCGTGGCCCAGCTCGTTAGTAGGGTTGGGAAGAAAAGGGCCACTCTAGTGTGCCCTTACCTCTTCCACCTCTATCGGGAGAACCAAGTCCTCACCGATACGGAGGAGAGGGCGTGGAAGACGCAGGAAGTGCTCCTGAAGTATGGGGAGTCGAAGACGGATGACGAGGCGGAATCCGATTCCGGGTCAGACCGGGAGTCTAGCGAGGAAGAGGAGGAGCCGATGCCGCCGATCAAGCGACAGAAGCTGACGCCTCCACACAAGCGCGGGACGCCTCCCGGTCAAGACAAACCGGCCCCGGAGGAGAAACCGGAAGCCGAGAAGACCAATTCCGGGGGAGATCCAGATATGCAAGATCCGTTCAACGGTCTGATCAACGTCCTCTGCAACATCAGGGCGGATTGGGAGGTGAAGCACAGGACGCTTGCGGCAATCGGCAAGTTGGTGGGTGCTGCACCGGACAGCAACTTGGCGGAACAAGTGGCGCAATGCATCACGAATCCGGAAGAGACCCGGAAGCAGGAAGCCGAGATCCGCCGGTTGCAGGAGGAGGTAGATAAACTGAAGGCAACACTTTTCGCCTATCAGGAAGACGTGACGGCCGCTCGGGAGATGGCGGAGGAGACTCGTGTCGCAGCTTAGAATTTTGATTTTCTTAGTATACACCCAAATAGGAACGGAAACTAGTCATTAGCTAACCGGATCCGATTAGGTGGGAAAGGAAAACTCAGAATTAGCACGGAACGTGAAGTAGTGGGCTTCTTGGATCTAATCCGGTCAGGAGTAACTAACGACGGAAACGGAATGTAACCCGGATTAGGTCTAGGAACGGATGATGATGATGAACCGGATTATGATGGTAAACCGGATTCATGATGACAAACCGGAAAGGGTCCAGGGACTATAAAAGGAGGAGCTTTCACTATTGCACCCCCTTTTAGAAACTCGACCTTGAGCGTGCGCGGTTGACTTTTTGTCGCTTGTGCGTCTGAGCGTTTGTGTTTTGTCTGTTCTACTTCCGGTTGAGATCGGAGAGAGGAAGTGAGGAACGGGACGTGCGGCTAGGAGAGAGTGAGGTAGATGTGAGTGGGAATGCCTCAGCTACGTAGGTCGAGGCAAGCGAGTCCCTCTGGAGGCGAGGTGAAGCTCCGGAAAGTCATTCCGGTTATTCCCTCCACAGAGCCGGAAAAGGCTGAACTCATGGAGGATCTCAAATCCATGGGTTGCGTAGGGTTTGCCGAGAAACCTTGGGGTTTTAGGGAGGAGAGAATGGTCAAGGAGCTCCTCGGAAAGTTGTCCAACCAGTTTGACAACACCGTGAGGGGAGCTCCCGTCAGCTGGAACGAGGGGATGTGGAGAGCGGTTTACGGTTTCCGGGCAGGAGGTTTGGGAATGGCGAGCCGGAAGGATGAGTTTGTCCGAGGGAAGTTCAAGGGAGCCGTCAACCCGAAGGACGGATACGCGGTCGAGGATTGCGTGGATGACCGACACCGTCGGCTCCTGCAATTCCTGGTTCCGGTTCTTCACCCGGAAAAGCCGACCAGGGTGACGATCACCCTCGGCAACACCATTTTCGGTGCCCTCAGTGGTACCCGGAAAGTGGATTGGGCACGGATCATTTCCGATCTCGTGGCCCAGCTTGTTAGTAGGGTTGGGAAGAAAAGGGCCACTCCAGTGTGCCCTTACCTCTTCCACCTCTATCGGGAGAACCAAGTCCTCACCAACATAGAGGAGAAGGCGTGGAAGACGCAGGAAGTGCTCCTAAAGTATGGGGAGTCGGAGACGGATGACGAAGCGGAATCCGATTCCGAGTCAGACCGGGAGTCCAGCGAGGAAGAGGAGGAGCCGATGCCGCCGATCAAGCGACAGAAGCTGACGCCTCCACACAAGCGCGGGACGCCTCCCGGTCAAGACAAACCGGCCCCGGAGGAGAAACCGGAAGCCGAGAAGACCAATTCCGGGGGAGATCCGGATATGCAAGATCCGTTCAACGGTCTGATCAACGTCCTCTGCAACATCAGGGCGGATTGGGAGGTGAAGCACAGGACGCTTGCGGCAATCGGCAAGTTGGTGGGTGCTGCACCGGACAGCAACTTGGCGGAACAAGTGGCGCAATGCATCACGAATCCGGAAGAGACCCGGAAGCAGGAAGCCGAGATCCGCCGGTTGCAGGAGGAGGTAGATAAACTGAAGGCAACACTTTTTGCCTATCAGGAAGACGTGACGGCCGCTCGGGAGATGGCGGAGGAGACTCGGAAGGTGGCCGAGCAGATCAAGACGGTCCTGGGAGAGACCGGAACGGCAGCGGCCAAGGCGAAGCTCTTCGACGAGAAGATCCACGAAGAGAAGAAACTATCCGGTTCCCGGATGGTCCGGATTCTCGCGGACTTCGCCGAGCAGGTGGAGACGGCAATGGTGGAGGGGCGGAAGGCAGCGGACCGGATCGAGGAGAGCAGCTGGAAGCTGACGGGAGCGACGTGCGACAAAGGTATTCACCTTTCGGACATCTCTCTACCGGACCTCTTTCCGGATGCAACTATGGCAAAGGACAGGAAGGATTGGACTCCTGAGTCCAAGAAGTCTGCACGGACTGGGACTCCGGGCTCGAGACCGGATATTACCATCGACCTGGAGTCTCCACCCGGACCGAATCCTGCGGAGGGGGAACGGGTCCGGAATTTGAGCGAAGTCTTCGAGGAGCTAGTCCCGGAGGTCGGAAGCCCGACGATAGGATCTAGAGTTGTAGGGTAGATAGGATTTTAATTTCAGTTAGGAGTAGGAGCGGATCCGGATCCGGATCCGGCTCAACAGTATTAGGTTAGACCGGAAGTTAGATTTAGGTGGCGGCGGACCCCCACGGGTTTTCCGCTCTTTTTTGTGCTTTTAGGGTTTTGACCCTTTGTATATAAATCGGTTCCTGCGATGGGAATTGGGAGTTTTTCATTTTGCAAACTTCTTGTACCTTTCTATTCTCTTCGTTGTGTATCTCTCTCCAGCGCGACAGGATTGTATGATGTGGAGTTAGGATAGTACGAGTCGGTTTGCAAGTGATTTCTCCCCTTGGTGTTTATTTTCCGATCCAAGGTGCATGTGAGTAGGTACCGAAGAGTTGGGAGTGAACTTAGTTCCTCAGCACGTCTAGAGTTTGAGATTCCGGGTGAGAAAGCCGTTGTTAGGCTAGGCGGGTAGGGAGGGATTCCTTAGCTGCGCTAGAACTCCCGGGTGGGAAATCCGGTCGAGTGTCCGATCTCCTGTGAGGTCTCACCACCTGTATGGGTAACGGAAGAACTTTAGTTGATGTTGGAACGGACGGGTGCACTTGTAACCACCTGTCTTCGCACGGATCGGAAGTAGCATCAAGGTCGTTGTAGTACGAGAGGGTCGAGTGTGGGGTCTTTGTGTGACCTACGACCCGGATTGCTATCTGGGTTGTTGTGAAGGACCAAACCGGATCCGGATTAGCTTAGGAGTCTAGAAGGTAGGACAGTGGGTCTTCAGCCACTATAAGTCACGGAAGGAGTGGTGGGCCTACCACTCTCAAAATTAAGCGGCGACCCCTCTGATGGTGAAACAGAGGCAAAACCAAACCGGATAGGATTACGAGTAGAGGATGACCATCCCGACCGGATTGGTCAGGACGGATTTCCAGGATCGGAAGTTGTGAGATCCTGGGATTTGGGTATTTGTACGGACCGGATAGTTAGTAGAACCGGAAGAAGGAGTAATCCGGTCTGTAGTTACCCGGTGTGGTAGTATTTCTGGTTCTAGATCTAGGACCGGAAAGTAAGATTGGCATACTGACTGAGCTTAACTGCTTAATAGAGCTAGATACTTCACAGGATCTCGTGGGTTCGATCTTTAGAGTCACTTAGTTATACTCTAGAGCGATTTTTGTGAGTATAATGGGGAATTGACCTGCCCTGTGCTGCGACAACTCGGAAGGTGGCCGAGCAGATCAAGGCGGTCCTGGGAGAGACCGGAACGGCAGCGGCCAAGGCGAAGCTCTTCGACGAGAAGATCCACGAAGAGAAGAAACTATCCGGTTCCCGGATGGTCCGGATTCTCGCGGACTTCGCCGAGCAGGTGGAGACGGCAATGGTGGAGGGGCGGAAGGCAGCGGACCGGATCGAGGAGAGCAGCTGGAAGCTGACGGGAGCGACGTGCGACAAAGGTATTCACCTTTCGGACATCTCTCTACCGGACCTCTTTCCGGATGCAACTATGGCGAAGGACAGGAAGGATTGGACTCCTGAGTCCAAGAAGTCTGCACGGACTGGGACTCCGGGCACGAGACCGGATATTACCATCGACCTGGAGTCTCCACCCGGACCGAATCCTGCGGAGGGGGAACGGGTCCGGAATTTGAGTGAAGTCTTCGAGGAGCTAGTCCCGGAGACCGGAAGCCCGACGATAGGATCTAGAGTTGTAGGGTAGATAGGATTTTAATTTCAGTTAGGAGTAGGAGCGGATTCGGATCCGGATCCGGCTCAACAGTATTAGGTTAGACCGGAAGTTAGATTAGGGTGGCGGCGAACCCCGACGGGTTTTCCGCTCCTTTTTGTGCTTTTAGGGTTTTGACCCTTTGTATAGAAATCGGTTCCTGCGATGGGAATTGGGAGTTTTTCATTTTGCAAACTTCTTGTACCTTTCCATTCTCTTCGTTGTGTATCTCTCTCCAGCGCGACAGGATTGTATGATGTGGAGTTAGGATAGTACGAGTTGGTTGGCAAGTGAATTCTCCCCTTGGTGTTTATTTTCCGATTCAAGGTGCATGTGAGTAGGTACCGAAGAGTTGGGAGTGAACTTAGTTCCTCAGCACGTCTAGAGTTTGAGATTCCGGGTGAGAAAGCCGTTGTTAGGCTAGGCGGGTAGGGAGGGATTCCTTAGCTGCGCTAGAACTCCCGGGTGGGAAATCCGGTCGAGTGTCCGATCTCCTGTGAGGTCTCACCACCCGTATGGGTAACGGAAGAACTTTAGTTGATGTTGGAACGGACGGGTGCACTTGTAACCACCTGTCTTCGCACGGATCGGAAGTAGCATCAAGGTCGTTGTAGTACGAGAGGGTCGAGTGTGGGGTCTTTGTGTGACCTACGACCCGGATTGCTATCTAGGTTGTTGTGAAGGACCAAACCGGATCCGGATTAGCTTAGGAGTTTAGGAAGTAGGACAGTGGGTCTTCAGCCACTATAAGTCACGGAAGGAGTGGTGGGCCTACCACTCTCAAATGTAAGCGACGACCCCTCTGATGGTGAAACAGAGGCAAAACCAAACCGGATAGGATTACGGGTACAGGATGACCATCCGGACCGGATTGGTCAGGACGGATTTCCAGGATCAGAAATTGTGAGATCCTGGGATTTGGGTATTTGTACGGACCGGATAGTTAGTAGGACCGGAAGAAGGAGTAACCCGGTCTGTAGTTATCCGATGTGTTGGTATTTCTGGTTCTAGATCTAGGACCGGAAAGTAAGATTGGCATACTGACTGAGCTTAACTGCTTAATAGAGCTAGATACTTCACAGGATCTCGTGGGTTCGATCTTTAGAGTCACTTAGTTATACTCTAGAGCGATTTTTGTGAGTATAATGGGGAATTGACCTGCCCTGTGCTGCGACAGTACATTGAGGTGAGGAACTTTGTTTGTTATCCGGTTAACCCCTCACTGCCCCGCGGTTGTCAAGTAAGACAGGAATCGGGGCCAAAAACGTCCTCTTGGGCGGTGAGGGGTTAAGTTGTACTGATCCATGGTTTAAAATCTGGGATATGGATTGCTGGGCATCTTGATTCTTATCTGAAGTGCACCCATCAATAAAATAATCGATGCAGTATGATTTTGATTGAGAATGTGCAAGAGAAAGGTCAACTAGGTCAAACCAGCTTTTGAGAAACTGAGGTCCTTTGACCACACTCTAAGTATGGAAGTAATGTGCATGTATGAGAGAGAGAGGTAGATAGAAATAGCAAATCACAGAATTTCATTACCAAGATCAAGGTTGTATAGAAAGTGTGATGTACTATCAAGTGCAGAAAGCTCAGTTCATCTTGAAGGATTCTGTCACTTTGCGGACTATGGTGCGTGGCTGTGGCAGTATGAAGGTATAAACAGAGAGCAGATTTAAATTCTAACAAAGACAAGGCAATTTGATCAGCAGCTTCAAGAAGAGATCTGAGGCATCTCTCATACTTGTAAAAAGCGAATGTTGTCATAAAATGCAAGGGACCTTGTCGCAGCTTAAAATTTTGATTTTCTTAGTATACACCAAAATAGGAACGGAAACTAGCCATTAGGGAACCGGATCCGATAAGGTGGAGAAGGAAAACTCAAAATTAGCACGGAACGTGAAGTAGTGGGCGTCTTGGATCTAATCCAGTCAGGAGTAACTAACGACGGAAACGGAATGCAACACGGATTAGGTCTAGGACCGGATTATGATGGTAAACCGGATTCATGATGACAAACCGGAAAGGGTCCAGGGACTATAAAAGGAGGAGCTTTCACTGTTGCACCCCCTTTTAGAAACTCGACCTTGAGCATGCGCGGTTGAGTTTTTGGCGTTTGTGCGTTTGTGTTCTGTTTGTTTTGATTCCGGTTGAGATCAGAGAGAGAACGTGAGGAACGGGACATGCGGCTAGGAGAGAGTGCGATAGATTGCAGTGGGAATGCCGCCGCTACGTAGGTCAAGACCAGTGAGTCCCTCTGGAGGCGAGGTGAAACTCCGGAAAGTCATTCCGGTTATTCCCTCCATAGAGCCGGAAAAGTCTCAACTCATGGAGGATCTCAAATCCATGGGTTGCCTAGGGTTTGCCGAGAAACCCTGGGGTTTTAGGGAGGAGAGAATGGTCAAGGAGCTCCTCGGAAAGCTGTCCAACCAGTTTGACAACACCGTGAGAGGAACTCCCGTCCGCTGGAACGAGGGAATGTGGAGAGCAGTTTACGGTTTCCGGGCAGGAAGTTTAGGGATGGCGAACCGGAAGGATGAGTTTGTCCGAGGGAAGTTCTAGGGGGCTATCAACTCGAAGGACGGATACGCGGTCGAGGATTGCGTGGATGACCGACACCGTCGGCTCCTGCAATTTCTGGTTCCGGTTCTTCACCCGGAAAAGCTGACCAGGGTGACGATCACCCTCGGCAACACCATTTTCGGTGCCCTCAGTGGTACCCGGAAAGTGGATTGGGCACGGATCATTTCCGATCTCGTGGCCCAGCTTGTTAGTAGGGTTGGGAAGAAAAGGGCCACTCCAGTGTGCCCTTACCTCTTCCACCTCTATCGAGAACACCAAGTCCTCACCGACACGGAGGAGAAGGTGTGGAAGACTCAGGAAGTCCTCCTGAAGTATGGGGAGTCGGAAACGGATGACGAGGCCGAATCCAATTCCGGGTCAGAACGGGAGTCGAGCGAGGAAGAGGAGGAGCCGATGCCGCCCATCAAGCGACAGAAGTTGACGCCTCCACACAAGCGCGGGACGCCTCCCGGTCAAGACAGACCGGCCCCGGAAGAGAAACCGGAAGCCGAGAAGACCGTTTCCAGGGGAGACCCGGAAATGCAAGATCCGTTCAACGGTCTTATCAACGTCCTTTGCAACATCAGGGCGGATTGGGAGGTCAAGCACAGGACGCTTGCGGTGATCGGAAAGTTGGTAGGTGCGCCAACGGACAGCAAGTTGGCAGAACAGGTGGCGGAGTGCATCACCAATCCGGAAGAGACCTAGAAACAGGAAGCAGAGATCCGTCGGTTGCAGGAGGAGTTGGATAAACTGAAGGCAACTCTTTTTGCCTATCAGGAAGACGTGACGGCCGCCCGGGAGATGGCGGAGGAGACTCGGAAGATAGCTGAGTAGATCAAGGCGGTCCTGGGAGAGACCGGAACGGCCACCGCCAAAGCGAAGCTCTTCGACGAGAAGATCCACGAAGAGAAGAAACTATCCGATTCCCGGATGGTCCGGATTCTCGCGGACTTCGCTGAGTAGGTGGAGACGGCAATGGTGGAGGGGCGGAAGGCTGCGGACCGGATCGAGGAGAGCAGCCGGAAGCTGACTGGAGCAACGTGCGACAAAGGGATTCATCTTTCGGACATCTCGCTACCGGATCTCTTTCCGGACGTGACTATTGCGAAGGATAGGAAGGATTGGACTCCTGAGTCCAAGAAGTCTGCACGGACTGGGACTTCGGGCACGAGACCGGATATCACCATCGACCTGGAGTCTCCACCCGGATCGAATCCTGCGAAGGGGGAACGGATCCGGAACTTGAGTGAAGTCTTCGAGGAACTAGTCCCGGAGATCGGAAGCCCGACAATAGGATCCAGAGTTGTAGGGTAGATAGGATTTTAATTTCAGTTAGGAGTAGGAGCGGATCCGACTCAACAGTATTAGGTTAGACCGGAAGTTAGATTAGGGTGGCGGCGGACCCCGACGGGTTTTCCGCTCCTTTTTGTGCTTTTAGGGTTTTTACCCTTTGTATAGAAATCGGTTCCCGCGATGGGAATTGGGAGTTGTTCATTTTGCAAACTTCTTGTACTTTTCTATTCTCTTCATTGTGTGTCTCTCTCCAGCGCGACAGGATTGTATGATGTGGAGTTAGGATAGTACGAGTTGGTTTGCAAGTGATTTCTCCCCTTGGTGTTTATTTTCCGATCCAAGGTGCATGTGAGTAGGTACCGAAGAGTTGGGAGTGAACTTAGTTCCTCAGCACGTCTAGAGTTTGAGATTCCGGGTGAGAAAGCCGTTGTTAGGCTAGGCGGGTAGGGAGGGATTCCTTAGCTGCGCTAGAACTCCCGGGTGGGAAATCCGGTTGAGTGTCCGATCTCCTGTGAGGTCTCACCACCCGTATGGGTAACGGAAGAACTTTAGTTGATGTTGGAACGGACGGGTGCACTTGTAACCACCTGTCTTCGCACGGATCGGAAGTAGCATCAAGGTCGTTGTAGTACGAGAGGGTCGAGTGTGGGGTCTTTGTGTGACCTACGACCCGGATTGCTATCTGGGTTGTTGTGAAGGACCAAACCGGATCCGGATTAGCTTAGGAGTTTTGGGAGTAGGACAGTGGGTCTTCAGCCACTATAAGTGATGGAAGGAGTGGTGGGCCTACCACTCTCAAATGTAAGCGACGACCCCTCTGATGGTGAAACAGAGGCAAAACTAAACCGGATAGGATTACGAATACATGATGACCATCCGGACCGGATTGGTCAGGACGGATTTCTAGGATCGGAAGTTGTGAGATCCTGGGATTTGGGTATTTGTATGGACCGGATAGTTAGTAGGACCGGAAGAAGGGAAATCCATTCTATAGTTATCCGGTGTGTTGGTATTTCTGGTTCTAGATCTAGGACCGGAAAGTAAGATTGGCATACTGACTGAGCTTAACTGCTTAATAGAGCTAGATACTTCACAGGATCTCGTGGGTTCGATCTTTAGAGTCACTTAGTTATACTCTAGAGCGATTTTTGTGAGTATAATGGGGAATTGACCTGCCCTGTGTTGCGACAGACCTAGATCTCAAGGAAGTAAAAAACATCCATATACTGGCCTAGTGGAATGTGAGCCTGATACAGTAGTTCAAGCAATCTCACAAAGTCCAGAGGTCAAGTATTTCTAAACATATCCAGCCAATTATAAGTTTTGCAACAAGTTGGGAAACTTTGAAGACATTGTTCAATGTCATACATCTTCAACCTTTTCAAATCGTGACTTGGCTCTTTGCATTCAACACAAGATGCCTATTGGGCAGCCTAATGTGCACTGTTTAGTATCAATCCTAATTCTGTTTAGTATCAATCCTAATTGAAAAAACATGAATTTGGCCAAGCTAGCCATGCAGTTAGAGACTAATAGGGAAAATTTGAACAAAAATATCAACACATTTCTTAGGGCGTATTGCAAAATGGACAATACACCTCTACATAATCATTAACAACAGTTAATAGCAGCTTTCACAATAGAAAAAACCCCAACAATGGACATTGAAGATGTGTACTGTTTAGGACAATGATAATAAGCAAAAAAGGAAAATTTTTGCAAGAGAACTCAGACTTACCAATCTTGTAATTTTTGCCTATATAACTGCATCCTCAGCTTGATGTTGGTTATACTTGGTAAGCACATCATGAGGCAACACTTGTTTCGCCTAGAAGATATAAAAAATGCATATATGTGCATCATTTTATGAGGAGATAGAACTATGAACAATGATTTTAATCAAAACTAAAAAACCTCATGGACTTGCCTTTGAAATGCCAACCCCACCAAGCTGAGGATGTCTTTTCATACTGCTGATAATACCTAACATCTAATATGTAAGCCAAAATGCGGATTGACATGACCGCCTCCTTTACTTTCTGCACTGTTCTGCAAAACTCAATTAATTAATCAATGTGGCAAATGTTTCTGAAAGGTAGAAAATAGTGAGGGAAATCCACCAAACAGTGTGCTACATCCTTGCATCAGTATGTTTTCTATAATTGTTCAATACTAGTACAATATGAACATTGAAAGACATGCCCTAACAAAGCAAAGGAGAGTGGTAAACGGTACAAAAACACTTAGCACAGCACTAGCTTGCCCTAGTTCTCAAGAACAGAAAGCTAGAATTGAAATCGTTTCACAAGGAACCCATTTTGGCTCCCTTATGAGTGAAATGTGTGTTATCTCTTGCAAGAAAGTCTAGTACAGAGATTCTCCAAAGGGGGGAATTATGGGAAGAATAATAGCAGATCTTTGAATTTTCAACTTTTGCACGTTGTTTAGAGTTTCTTTAGGTTTAGCCAATTCCAATTAAAGTACATAGATCAATTTTCCAAGTGAGAGTTGTATGACAAAGAATTGTCATATATGGAGGGTAGTATAAACTAACCCCTATCTACTTTGGTAGTGCTTGTTTCTTGATTACAAAAAGAATTTTTTTTCTAAGAACATAGTCAACTAAAGTGGGAAACTATTATGTTTGCGATTTCTCCATGATTTGTCATTATGGAAAAAAGTTTAATTTTTTTTAAATCTTTTTTTTCAATTCTTCTCTGCATAATGATGCAAGCAAACACAAACCAAGCAAAAAACAACTAAAGCCAACACATGTTCACACTATAGAAAAAAAGCCCCATAAGAAAAACATCCTATTGGTGTAAAGAAGGGGGTGCAAAATGAGAGTGCTCTCAATACAATATAAGCCTTCTAGTTATAAAGTGCAACAAGAAACATTAGAACACACAAGTTTAGGTTGAGGATTTAGAAGTTACTTATGGATGAGTTTTCAACCCTAAACCTGTATTTTTAGTTGATAACATAGTAGGAATTTCTCGTATTGATTTCAAATTTACTAACATTGTAATCTTCAAGGTCTCATCAAATGAGGAGGTTTCAAATGAAAATTCAAGCAATGATAATGAAGATATGGAGTGAGACAACAATTTCTTTATGTCTTCCAACTCTCAACATATTCATTCATGCCCAATGGACATGATGGCTATCTATCAATTAGTACTCTTCAATTTTTAGGTTGTTGATTAACTTTGGTCCATCTATAATAGAATCTCTAACGTGAATCTATGTATACAAGCGTTCTTTGCTATCAAAGTCATTGATAGAGACACAAGCAATTTCACAAGAAAGTTCATGCAAGGCAAAAATGGAATCAATTGACAAAAACAAAATTTCAAATCCAAGAAAGGGATTGTCTTCTTACTTGGCCAAATGGCCAAAGAGGATGAAGATGATATTTTTCCAAGCTTATTTTTTGATGCTTTAGAGGACAAAGCAATAAAATAAACAAAGTCAATCAGGAGAATGTAATTGTTGTAGTCTTCACACCTAACAATGATGAATGTAGCTTAGACAACAAATATATCTTCAAATTGTGCATTCATATGTAATCAAAATTTAAGCATCTAGTGAATTAGAGATGATGTAGAGCAGGCAAAGTCTTCATAGTATATTAATTATAGGATTCATTAGCATTAGCAATATCAAAACCTTTTGTGGAAGAATATTTTTGACTTGCTATTAAGAAGTCTGCTACTAGGTTACAATCCATACTTATCTTTAGTGCAGCCTGCATATTTGGCTTGAAATGTGTAAGATTTCCTTCATCTACTTGAATCCTCTGTTCTTAACCATATGCATAACCAAATTGTTTGAACTTGTAAAAGCCGACCAATTGTTCAAGTTCATTAATATTGAATTTGTGAACTAATCTAATGACAACTTAAGTTACTTGGAGTTTGTCAATAGGATTCAACAATACCACCATTGCAAAGCTTTCCCTTGAGGTACTAGGTGAAAGTCATACCCTCATCCTTGCCGATCTTCTAACAAATTCCTCTAGGCGTGATATCATAATGTCAATGCACCTTATAACTTAAGAAGTGATAGCCATCCAATGGATAAGAAGTACAAGGTCATTTCTTGTTACTAAGAGCTGCTTCAAAGTTATGATACTTTTCTTTTGTGACCCTTGATCAATCATCATTGAAGAAGGTTGAACACGATCGGATTGTTAAACAAGGTCCGGTAATGTGAAAGCAGGTAAATAACTTGTTTCATTACTTCTATGGCCTAACAAGTTTATTTTCCTTAATTAGGGGCTACTTTCACATTGCCTAATCTGTAAACGACTTAAAAAGCTGCAATAAACAACTTGAATGTGTTAAAATCAAATTGTCGCAACGTGAATTTCTGATTTTATTTATTTATGTAGGAATTGGAATGGAAACCAGTGGTTAGGAATCCGGATCCAATTAGGAAGCAGAAGAAAACCAAAAATAAACTAGAAAAATGAGGTAGTAGGCCAATTGGATCTTAGCCAGTTAGAAAGTGAATTTAGACCGGAACGGAATCCTATCCGGATCCTCTTCTAGATCGGATTAGGGTATGATTGGATTGCAAAGGACCGGACCGGAAAAAGTCATGATGACAAATCTGGGATCTTGGGACTATATAAGGGTTGGTCTTCCCAGTTTCACTCCTTTCTCTCCTCGATTTCTAGAGTTGACTTGGAGCGCTTTTTGCCCGCTTTCACAACATAGTGTTGTGTGTGTGAACTTCCATATGAGTGTGTAAGGCACGATAGTATTTAAACGTGTGGGTTGCAGGTTTGGATTTTCCAGTTGAGATCAGAGAGAGAAAGAGAGGAACTAGAAGAGAGTGAGGTAGGATCGGAAAGGTTCAGAGTGGAAAGATCTGTGCCCATGCTGTAGCTACGCAGGACAAGGCCAAAACCAACCGGTTCCACAGACGAGGTGAAGCTCCAAAAAGTCATTCCGGTTATTCCCTTGACGGAACCGGAAAAGTCCCAGCTCATGGACAATCTCATCGTTATGGGTTGTCAAGGGTTTATGCAAAAATCCTGAGGCTTTAGGGAGGAATGGATGGTGAAGGAACTCTTGGTCAAGGTGTCCAATGAGTTCAATAACATCGTGCGAGGAGCTCCATTCTAAATGCCGGGAAGTCAAACCGCCCTTGCAGTAAAAATGCCTTGTTTGTGAAAATGCCCTTGTAGTGAAAATGCTCCTATAGTAAAAATGCCCTAGGATTGAAAATGACCTTGGACTCCAAATGTCCATAGACTTAAAATGCCCTTGGAGTCCAAATGGCCTCAAAATTAAAATACCCTTGTGCTAAAAGTGACCACAAAGTAAAGATGCCATTGTAGGAAAGACGTTCTAGGAGTCAATATGCCCTTGTACTAAAACTGCCTTTGTACTGAAAATGCCTTTAGATTCAAAATGTTGTTGTAGTTAAGCCGCCCTTGTATTTAAAAATCCCTTGTAGTAGAATTGCTTTTGTAATAGAAATTTCTGGCAGTAAAATTGCCCTCATGGTCAAATTGCTTTCATGCCTAAAATGCCCTTGTATTGAAAATGCCTTTATAGTGATTATGTCTTGGAAATAAAAACTTCTGGAAGTGAAATTGCCCTCGTGGTAAAATTGCTCACGTGGTGAAAACGCCTTTGTATTGAAAATACCCTTGGATTGAAGATGCCCTTGTAGTGCTAATGCCCTTATTATGAAATTTTCTAAGAGTGAAATCACCCTTGTAGTAAGATTGCTCTTGTGGTGAAAATGCCCTTGGAATGAAAATGCCTTAGTTCCCAAAATGCCCATGTATCCCAAATATGCCATTGTACCAAAAATGCGCTTGTTATTAAACTTTCAAGGAGTGAAATGGCCCTCATACTAAACTTGCTCTCGTGGTGAAAATCCCCTTGTAGTGAATTGTACTTGTATTGAAAATGCCCTTGTAATAAAAAATCTCTAGAAGTGAAATCACCCTTGTAATAAACTTGCTCTTGTGGTGAAAAGGCCCTTGTAGTCAAGATGCCCGTGTAGTGAAAACGCCTTTGTAATGAAAATGTTCACATATTGAGGGTGTCGCAGCTTAAAATTTTGATTTTCTTAGTATACACCAAAATAGGAACGGAAACTAGCCATTAGGGAACCGGATCCGATAAGGTGGAGAAGGAAAACTCAAAATTAGCACGGAACGTGAAGTAGTGGGCCTCTTGGATCTAATCCAGTCAGGAGTAACTAACGACGGAAACGGAATGCAACACGGATTAGGTCTAGGACCGGATTATGATGATGAACCGGATTATGATGGTGAACCGGATTCATGATGATCAAACCGGAAAGGGTCCAGAGACTATATAAGGAGGAGCTTTCACTGTTGCACCCCCTTTTTAGAAACTCGACCTTGAGAGCGCGCGGTTGAGTTTTTGTGTTTGTGTTCTGCTTGTTTCGATTCCGGTTGAGATCAGAGAGAGAACGTGAGGAACGGGACATGCGGCTAGGAGAGAGTGAGATAGATTGCAGTGGGAATGCCGCCGCTACGTAGGTCAAGACCAGCGAGTCCCTCTGGAGGCGAGGTGAAACTCCGGAAAGTCATTCCGGTTATTCCCTCCACAGAGCCGGAAAAGTCTCAACTCATGGAGGATCTCAAATCCATGGGTTGCCTAGGGTTTGTGTCGCAGCTTAGAATTTTGATTTTCTTAGTATACACCCAAATAGGAACGGAAACTAGTCATTAGCTAACCGGATCCGATTAGGTGGGAAAGGAAAACTCAGAATTAGCACGGAACGTGAAGTAGTGGGCTTCTTGGATCTAATCCGGTCAGGAGTAACTAACGACGGAAACAGAATGTAACACGGATTAGGTCTAGGAATGGATGATGATGATGAACCGGATTATGATGGTAAACCGGAAAGGGTCCAGGGACTATAAAAGGAGGAGCTTTCACTGTTGCACCCCCTTTTAGAAACTCGACCTTGAGCGTGCGCGGTTGAGTTTTTGTCGTTTGTGCGTCTGAGCGTTTGTGTTTTGTCTGTTCTGCTTCCGGTTGAGATCGGAGAGAGGAAGTGAGGAACGGGACGTGCGGCTAGGAGAGAGTGAGGTAGATGTGAGTGGGAATGCCTCAGCTACGTAGGTCGAGACAAGCGAGTCCCTCTGGAGGCGAGGTGAAGCTCCGGAAAGTCATTCCGGTTATTCCCTCCACAGAGCCGGAAAAATCTCAACTCATGGAGGATCTCAAATCCATGGGTTGCGTAGGGTTTGCCGAGAAACCTTGGGGTTTTAGGGAGGAGAGAATGGTCAAGGAGCTCCTCGGAAAGTTGTCCAACCAGTTTGACAACACCGTGAGGGGAGCTCCCGTCAGCTGGAACGAGGGGATGTGGAGAGCGGTTTACGGTTTCCGGGCAGGAGGTTTGGGAATGGCGAGCCGGAAGGATGAGTTTGTCCGAGGGAAGTTCAAGGGAGCCGTCAACCCGAAGGACGGATACGCGGTCGAGGATTGCTTGGACGACCGACACCGTCGGCTCCTGCAATTCCTGGTTCCGGTTCTTCACCCGGAAAAGCCGACCAGGGTGACGATCACCCTCGGCAACACCATTTTCGGTGCCCTCAGTGGTACCCGGAAAGTGGACTGGGCACGGATCATTTCCGATCTCGTGGCCCAGCTTGTTAGTAGGGTTGGGAAGAAAAGGGCCACTCCAGTGTGCCCTTACCTCTTCCACCTCTATCGGGAGAACCAAGTCCTCACCAACATAGAGGAGAAGGCGTGGAAGACGCAGGAAGTGCTCCTAAAGTATGGGGAGTCGGAGACGGATGACGAAGCGGAATCCGATTCCGAGTCAGACCGGGAGTCCAGCGAGGAAGAGGAGGAGCCGATGCCGCCGATCAAGCGACAGAAGCTGACGCCTCCACACAAGCGCGGGACGCCTCCCGGTCAAGACAAACCGGCCCCGGAGGAGAAACCGGAAGCCGAGAAGACCAATTCCGGGGGAGATCCGGATATGCAAGATCCGTTCAACGGTCTGATCAACGTCCTCTGCAACATCAGGGCGGATTGGGAGGTGAAGCACAGGACGCTTGCGGCAATCGGCAAGTTGGTGGGTGCTGCACCGGACAGCAACTTGGCGGAACAAGTGGCGCAATGCATCACGAATCCGGAAGAGACCCGGAAGCAGGAAGCCGAGATCCGCCGGTTGCAGGAGGAGGTAGATAAACTGAAGGCAACACTTTTCGCCTATCAGGAAGACGTGACGGCCGCTCGGGAGATGGCGGAGGAGACTCGGAAGGTGGCCGAGCAGATCAAGACGGTCCTGGGAGAGACCGGAACGGCAGCGGCCAAGGCGAAGCTCTTCGATGAGAAGATCCACGAAGAGAAGAAACTATCCGGTTCCCGGATGGTCCGGATTCTCGCGGACTTCGCCGAGCAGGTGGAGACGGCAATGGTGGAGGGGCGGAAGGCAGCGGACCGGATCGAGGAGAGCAGCTGGAAGCTGACGGGAGCGACGTGCGACAAAGGTATTCACCTTTCGGACATCTCTCTACCGGACCTCTTTCCGGATGCAACTATGGCGAAGGACAGGAAGGATTGGACTCCTGAGTCCAAGAAGTCTGCACGGACTGGGACTCCGGGCACGAGACCGGATATCACCATCGACCTGGAGTCTCCACCCGGACCGAATCCTGCGGAGGGGGAACGGGTCCGGAATTTGAGCGAAGTCTTCGAGGAGCTAGTCCCGGAGGTCGGAAGCCCGACGATAGGATCTAGAGTTGTAGGGTAGATAGGATTTTAATTTCAGTTAGGAGTAGGAGCGGATCCGGATCCGGATCCGGCTCAACAGTATTAGGTTAGACCGGAAGTTAGATTTAGGTGGCGGCGGACCCCCACGGGTTTTTCGCTCCTTTTTGTGCTTTTAGGGTTTTGACCCTTTGTATATAAATCGGTTCCTGAGATGGGAATTGGGAGTTGTTCATTTTACAAATTTCTTGTACCTTTCTATTCTCTTCATTGTGTGTCTCTCTCCAGCGCGACAGGATTGTATGATGTGGAGTTAGGATAGTACGAGTGAGTTTGTAAGTGATTTCTCCCCTTGGTGTTTATTTTCCGATCCAAGGTGCATGTGAGTAGGTACCGAAGAGTTGGGAGTGAACTTAGTTCCTCAGCACGTCTAGAGTTTGAGATTCCGGGTGAGAAAGCCGTTGTTAGGCTAGGCGGGTAGGGAGGGATTCCTTAGCTGCGCTAGAACTCCCGGGTGGGAAATCCGGTCGAGTGTCCGATCTCCTGTGAGGTCTCACCACCTGTATGGGTAACGGAAGAACTTTAGTTGATGTTGGAACGGACGGGTGCACTTGTAACCACCTGTCTTCGCACGGATCGGAAGTAGCATCAAGGTCGTTGTAGTACGAGAGGGTCGAGTGTGGGGTCTTTGTGTGACCTACGACCCGGATTGCTATCTGGGTTGTTGTGAAGGACCAAACCGGATCCGGATTAGCTTAGGAGTTTAGGAAGTAGGACAGTGGGTCTTCAGCCACTATAAGTCACGGAAGGAGTGGTGGGCCTACCACTCTCAAAATTAAGCGACGACCCCTCTGATGGTGAAACAGAGGCAAAACCAAACCGGATAGGATTACGAGTAGAGGATGACCATCCCGACCGGATTGGTCAGGACGGATTTCTAGGATCGGAAGTTGTGAGATCCTGGGATTTGGGTGTTTGTACGGACCGGATAGTTAGTAGGACCGGAAGAAGGAGTAATCCGGTCTGTAGTTACCCGGTGTGGTAGTATTTCTGGTTCTAGATCTAGGACCGGAAAGTAAGATTGGCATACTGACTGAGCTTAACTGCTTAATAGAGCTAGATACTTCACAGGATCTCGTGGGTTCGATCTTTAGAGTCACTTAGTTATACTCTAGAGCGATTTTTGTGAGTATAATGGGGAATTGACCTGCCCTGTGCTGCGACAATTTGTATGGACCGGATAATTAGTAGGACCGGAAGAAGGAGTAATCCGGTCTGTAGTTATTCGGTGTGTTGGTATTTCTGGTTCTAGATCTAGGACCGGAAAGTAAGATTGGCATACAGACTGAGCTTAACTACTTAATAGAGCTAGATACTTCACAGGATCTCGTGGGTTCGATCTTTAGAGTCACTTAGTTATACTCTAGAGTGATTTTTGTGAGTATAATGGGGAATTGACCTGCCCTGTGCTGCGACAGAGGGAGACCTTGTAGTGAAAAAGCCCTCGTAATAAAAGTTTCTAGGAGTGAAATTGCCCTTGTAGTCAAATTGCTCTAATGGTGAAAATTCCATTGTAGAAAAAATGCCAATGTAGTGAATATGCTCATGGAGTGAAAATGCCCTTGTTGATAAATTGCTTATGCAATAAAATTGTCCTTGTACTGAAAATGCCCTTGTGGTAATAATGCCCTTATAATGAAAATTTCTAGGAGTGAAATCACACTTGAATTAAAACTTCTCCCATGCTGAAAACACCCTTGTATTAAAAATGCCCTAGTTTTCAAAATTCTCATGTATTGAAATTGCCCTCATAGTAAGATTATCCTCGTGTGAAAATTCCCTTGTAGTGATAATGCCCTTGTATTGAAATTGCCCTTGTAGTTAAAATTTTTGGGAGTGAAGTGGCCCTTGTACTAAACATACTCTCGGGGTGAAAATCCCTGTGCGTTGAAAATGCCCTTGTATTGAAACGTACTTGTAGTTAAATTGCCTTTGTAATAAAAAATTTGGAGAGTGATCATTACAAGGGCATTTCCAATACAAGGGCATTATCACCACAAGAGCAATTTTACTACCCAAACAATTCATGAACTAGGGTATTTTCTCTACATGGGCAATTTCACTACAAGGGCATTTTCAATACAAAGGCATTTTCACCTCAAGAAATTATTTACTACAAGGGTGATTTCATTTCTAGATATTTTGATTATAAAGACATTATCACTACAAGGGCACTTTCAATATGAGAACATTTTTAATACAAGGGAATTTTCACCACGTGAGCAACTTTATCACAAGGGCAATTTCACTCGTACAATTGTTTATTACATAGAGCAATTGCAAGACGAGAGCAATTTTACTCCAAGGGTAATTGCTTTCCCAAAAACTTTTCTTACAAGAGCATTTTCATCAACAAGGCCATTTTCACTACAAGGGCATTTTTACCATGAGAGCAATTCGACTACAAGGCCAATTTCACTCATAGAAATTCTTATTACAAGGGCAATTGTACTCCAAGGGCTCTTTCAATATGTGGGCATTTTCAATATGTGGGCATTTTCAATACGATTGCATTTTTCTTAAACAAGGATATTTTCACCACAAGTGCAATTTGACTACGAGGGCAATTTCACTCCATCAAAATTTTATTACAAGCCCAATTTCACTAGAAGGGCTTTTTCCATATGCGAGCATTTACAATACAAGGGCATTTTCACCACAAGAGCCATTTGACTACAAGAGCAATTTTACTCAAATTTTTTATTATACGGGCAATTTCACTTCAAGGGCTATTCAATATGTAGGCCTTTTCAAAATAAGGGCATTTTTGATACAAAAGCTCTTTTACTACAAGGGCATTTTCACTACAATGGTCTTTTCATTACAAGAGCAACTTTATTACACATGCAATTTATCAACAAAGGCCAGGGTTTACGAATTTCAACGTCCGCCCCAAAATAGCGTCCGGACGTCCAGATGCTAGCGGACGCAGCGTCCCGACTGCCGTCGAAAAGCGGACGGGCGGGGCGGACGGCTCGACCGCTCGAGGCGGATGCCCAGATCGTGCGGACCAGATCAGTTCGCGCGTCGATTGGACGGCCGTAATCGGGCGGACAGGCGGATGCTGCGTCCGCCGGGACGCGAATGTCAGCGGACGCTACGGATACAGCGTCCGCGTCCGGACGTCCTGTCAACCCTGACAAGGGTAAGTTTTTCTACAATGGCATTTTCAATTGGAGAGCATTCTTACCACAAGAGCAATTTGACAACAAGGGCAATTTCATTCCTAGAAAGGTTTATTACAAGGGCAACTTCACTAAAAGGAAAATTTGAATACGAGGGCATTTTTACTACAAGAGCACTTTTACTAAAAGGGCATGTTTAGCACAAAAGCAATATCACTACGAGGGAAATTTCACTCCTTGAATGCCCAATGATACGGGCAATTTCACTATAACGGCTTTTTCAATGTATGGGTATTCCCAATACGAGGGCTTCTTTTATACAAATACATTTTTATTGTAAGGGCATTTTCTCTACAAGAGTAATTTGACTACACATCCAATTCATCTACAAGGCCATTTTTTGTATGAAGGCATTTTCACTACAAGGCCATTTTCACTCCTAGAAATTTTTATAACAAGAGAACTTTTCTTACAAGGAAATTTTGAATACAAAGGCTTTGTTAATGCAAGGACATTCTCAATACACGGGCATTTTCTCTACAAACATTATATTCACTATTTTGGGAGTTTTCCAAGGAAATGAGAGTCTTTATTCCAGAACTTTGCAACTTTTGACGCGCACAAGTGACAAACAAAGAGGCCTCTAGGCCTTCAATCACCTAGGAATTCAATGCCATGACATTCAAAACAAGTGCGCACATAAAGATTTCAGAAATACCATGCATTTATGAGGCACGTATTACTATTAATAGAATTACTTCAATACTTACAAATGTAACTCTAGGATGAATCCATCCAAAATGTTTTTTTACATCTAGAATCAAGACCTAACAACTACGAGATGAATTCTTCATCTTCTCCAAGGCCTTCAGAATTTCCAGTCCGCGACTATACCCTCCTTTATTGATTGTCCTACATTGTCGAATGAATTCCCACCTCTGTACTCTTAACGACCTCTCCTCCCATGCGTTCCAAGTACGAGTCGACGAATGACTACTCGATGGCTTAAGGACTTTCCTCTTTAGTCTTCCTGCCTGAGTTTGAGCACGGCAACGTGGGAGTGCGAGTGCAACAACAGGGAGAGCATCATTTCTTGGATGTTGTCCAACAGGCATAGATTTCTTTACTTCTGGTGTGGATACCAAATAATTAGCATCTTCATACAGCTTCCTTTGCGTCCCTTTCTCCGAAACAGTTGGCGACATTGACTTCTCCTGAACCTCCCTAGAACGCAATGGAGACGGCGAGCACGACACGGGTAGGCGCACCTTCTTGTTGGGAGGACTATTTACCACTCCGTCCTCAATGTTCTTGATGGAGAAGTCCATGGACGAATTTAGCGTAGGCGCCGAGCAAAGGAAATTTCCCGTACTCAGAATAACGTACTGTCCATAGTCAAGGATGGAGTCCTCCGACGCTTGACAAGGCATGTCCGCATTGAGCCTAGTTTCACTCGGGATATTCTGCATCTAACAGAAATAGAAACCAAATTAGCATGAGAAACACTCCACAATTGCATCACCCAAAATCACTACAGACACCTAAGAGCATGCCGCTTCTAGTAACACATGAATAAAGGGACTCCGGACTACTGAAACGAAGATTATAACATGCTACACATTAGCGCGACCCCTGCTGAAGTGCAACTGCCGCATATATATGACCTGATAACTGTTGCACATGTAGTATAATCGCCGAAATAAAAATGAGCTGCATACCTCGGGAAGCAACACTAATTAAGAACACTAGGTGACCCCAGACCAGTGCCATTAGTTTGTCGTACTCTCGACGACCCCTCTCCTCGCACAACATTTTTTTTCCAATCTTCCATTTTACATTTTGGCGGAAGGACTTGAGCCCCACGTCTCGGCTGTCGTGCAATTGTCGGAACCAGGGAAGTAGGACCCCTAGAAGAAACGTGTCCCTGTCACCATTCCCTCGATTATTCCAAGGATCCACTAATATGACATTCTCTGGGCTATTCATGACACGCTTGTGAGGATTGTCGTCGACTATGATTGTATTATCCAGCGAGAAGGATCCCTGGAAGCCAGCAGTGAGGAATTCAACATTTTTGAGGAACAAGTCCTTATTGGATCCAGGTTCCTTATAAGTGGTCATCCTTCCGAACTTATCCTTACACTTGACCGTCTTACATGAGTCCTGCCCAAGAACTAGGAAGGGGAGGCTTCCTTCTCGGAAAAGGTATACACAGATTTCCTCCGTGGTAGACTTTTTCATGGAGCTCCACACGGAGATGATTGCTATTTTCTCTAACTCCTTCAAGAAGTGAGTGCAATCTCGACGGACATAGACGGCTTTGGGCCCAACTACTACAGCCACTATGGCAGAGTGAGGCTCTGAGTCCCGGTTAAATTGCAACCTTGACCCCTTTGACTTCCAATCCTCGCAGAGGCATAGAACGCCATTGAGGTCTAGGACGACGTTAATCCACTTGTCTGCCACCCCCGACCTCAATGAACGGCGCACTCCCTTGGATTCCTCCTCACGAGCTAGTGTAGGATCGGATTCCTGATAAGAAACGTAGGAGTTTGAGGCTAGTTACGATCGTGAAACTGGCCGAGATGGGGAACTACGTAAAATCAACCAAGAAAGTATGCCACAGGACCGACAAAACCATGACTGACTGTGTCTAATGAAGTCATGAGAAGATGAGAGAACCGTCATACCTTCGGTACTTGAGAATGTGAAGGCTTCTCATGTCCTTCACGACGCGTTAGCGAATGATTCAAAGGTTCAGCGTCCTCAATCGAGAGGGATGATTCCGCTGGCAACTGACAGTGATCAACAAGATACTCAGACTTTGGAAGCAATTCTCTAAGATTTGGAAGGCCTACGATTTCAAGTGGAGGCAAGAATACATGTAAGTGATATATTACACTGTCGCAAACAACAGATTTACAATTTGGAAAATGCGTCCACTTTGGTTGACACTATTCAGATTAGAAGTACATCAAAAATGAGCACTGTATCTGAAATGAAAACTATAGGTACTCTTCTACGATACAGATTAGCGCGATCCGCGCTAAAACTACAACATAAAACACTAAGTTTTCATTGGGTAGAACTTGCTAGTGGATCTTCGGTGGGCAGGGCATCACTTCCAAGCGCCACCTCGGAAGTACCCATGGGTAGGTTCTGCCCAAGGCCTATCAATGACGTCTCCCCATGCGCTTCTGCTTTGGATTCGAGGTGCTTCTCCTCTGCTCCGGCTGCCTCAGGATTCGTTGAAGAAGACGGGTAGGCTACATCACCCTCGCACGGGGGAGGGGGTGTCGGCATGGGCGCTTCCGCAGGAAGAGGCGCAGCATCCTTGAGCGGATTGGAAGGACTGGAGGCATTGCTAATATTGGAACCAAATGGCTATCCCTGCAACTGCAAAATTGGCTCTCCAGAGGCAGGCGACAGCGTCGCAACGGGCTCGATACCGATCTTCTTGATCAATATTTGGAGCATGTCCCTGTTCTGTTGGGAGAGCTCCCTGTTTGCCTTCGACTCCTCTCGCATCCACGCCTGAGTACTCTTGTGGATTTCTATGTTCGCCAGCCTTTCCTTTGCATTGTCCACCCTCATCTGCGCCAGAGCCAGCTCAGTCTGTTGCTGCACTAACTCGGTCTGTCTCTGCATGTTGGCTAGGGAGATGGCATTCTGCTGCTGGATCTCCACCAGTTGCTTAGCAATACTGGTGATCGTATTCCGCTTCCTCTTCTTGTCCGGCCGTCCCGATGCAATTGGAGTCCGCGGCGTTTGAGAGAGAGGAGGCATCATAGAGCTTGCAGACGACCCCGGAATATCTGTGGACGGACGACTAGTTGGTGTAGTCATCTCGTCCAGTCCCTCAATCCTGTCGTCTTCAAACTCTTCTTCTTCTTCCTCCTCCTCCTCGGAATCATACAGAACTTCATCAGAGACATGAATCTGCCTATTCCTTTGCTGACTCAATGGGGAATTCTGAGCGGACCTCAGCTTCCTCCTAGAGGAGGAAGGGACTTCGGCAGAGTGGGTGGAGTAGCTGCTGTCCAAGAAGTCCGCAATGTCCAACGTCATTGCCTTGGTACAGATATCTTCCCATCACTGCGACAACTCCGATGTACCCGTTACATAAACGTCCACCCCACTCATCTGTCAAAGACAAACAAAGGAGTTATGACCGTCATATCTTGCAACATGCATTTCAGCGCGACCCGCGCTGAATTGACATAGCACATATACACAACAAATAAAAATACATATCACAGAATAAATGAAATCAGGAATTGCTATTCAGAGCGACTCGCGCTAAACTGAGGCCGCGGTGCTCACCACCGAAGCGCAAGTCAACTTCCCCCCTGTGAAGGTAGAGAAGACTGCCGTGCCCGCCCTTGCGAATGCCTTCACCAGCCAGAGATAGAATTCCATACGCAGTTCCGTGTTATAAATTCTATACTCTAGCTCACTGTAAGCACTGGCCTTCATATAGTGAGTTGTTTCGGGACAGTTGAACTCCAACGGAATAGTGACTTGATTGGTGTTCTCAGGGTGCTGCAAGAATATAAGGAACACCTTCTTTGGTGTCTTCGTAGCCGCAAGATCCCCAAGCCTGTCATTTCTCCCTGCGCAGTACAAGGAGTAGTCAACCAAGTATTTCTTCAAATCCTTGTTAGACTCCACGAAGATCGTCACTTGGGCCTCTTCTTTTTCGTCCCCACTGTCGCAGCTTAGAATTTTGATTTTCTTAGTATACACCCAAATAGGAACGGAAACTAGTAATTAGCTAACCGGATCCGATTAGGTGGAAAAGGAAAACTCAGAATTAGCACGGAACGTGAAGTAGTGGGCTTCTTGGATCTAATCCGGTCAGGAGTAACTAACGACGGAAACAGAATGTAACACGAATTAGGTCTAGGACCGGATTATGATGATGAACCGGATTATGATGGCAAACCGGATTCATGATGACAAACCGGAAAGGGTCCAGGGACTATAAAAGGAGGAGCTTTCACTGTTGCACCCCCTTTTAGAAACTCGACCTTGAGAGCGCGCGGTTGAGTTTTTGTCGTTTGTGCGTCTGTGCGTTTGTGTTCTGTTCGTTTTGATTCCGGTTGAGATCGGAGAGAGGAAGTGAGGAACGGGACGTGCGGCTAGGAGAGAGTGAGGTAGATGTGAGTGGGAATGCCTCAGCTACGTAGGTCGAGACAAGCGAGTCCCTCTGGAGGCGAGGTGAAGCTCCGGAAAGTCATTCCGGTTATTCCCTCCACAGAGCCGGAAAAATCTCAACTCATGGAGGATCTCAAATCCATGGGTTGCGTAGGGTTTGCCGAGAAACCTTGGGGTTTTAGGGAGGAGAGAATGGTCAAGGAGCTCCTCGGAAAGTTGTCCAACCAGTTTGACAACACCGTGAGGGGAGCTCCCGTCAGCTGGAACGAGGGGATGTGGAGAGCGGTTTACGGTTTCCGGGCAGGAGGTTTGGGAATGGCGAGCCGGAAGGATGAGTTTGTCCGAGGGAAGTTCAAGGGAGCCGTCAACCCGAAGGACGGATACGCGGTCGAGGATTGCTTGGACGACCGACACCGTCGGCTCCTGCAATTCCTGGTTCCGGTTCTTCACCCGGAAAAGCCGACCAGGGTGACGATCACCCTCGGCAACACCATTTTCGGTGCCCTCAGTGGTACCCGGAAAGTGGACTGGGCACGGATCATTTCCGATCTCGTGGCCCAGCTTGTTAGTAGGGTTGGGAAGAAAAGGGCCACTCCAGTGTGCCCTTACCTCTTCCACCTCTATCGGGAGAACCAAGTCCTCACCAACATAGAGGAGAAGGCGTGGAAGACGCAGGAAGTGCTCCTAAAGTATGGGGAGTCGGAGACGGATGACGAAGCGGAATCCGATTCCGAGTCAGACCGGGAGTCCAGCGAGGAAGAGGAGGAGCCGATGCCGCCGATCAAGCGACAGAAGCTGACGCCTCCACACAAGCGCGGGACGCCTCCCGGTCAAGACAAACCGGCCCCGGAGGAGAAACCGGAAGCCGAGAAGACCAATTCCGGGGGAGATCCGGATATGCAAGATCCGTTCAACGGTCTGATCAACGTCCTCTGCAACATCAGGGCGGATTGGGAGGTGAAGCACAGGACGCTTGCGGCAATCGGCAAGTTGGTGGGTGCTGCACCGGACAGCAACTTGGCGGAACAAGTGGCGCAATGCATCACGAATCCGGAAGAGACCCGGAAGCAGGAAGCCGAGATCCGCCGGTTGCAGGAGGAGGTAGATAAACTGAAGGCAACACTTTTCGCCTATCAGGAAGACGTGACGGCCGCTCAGGAGATGGCGGAGGAGACTCGGAAGGTGGCCGAGCAGATCAAGACGGTCCTGGGAGAGATCGGAACGGCAGCGGCCAAGGCGAAGCTCTTCGACGAGAAGATCCACGAAGAGAAGAAACTATCCGGTTCCCGGATGGTCCGGATTCTCGCGGACTTCGCCGAGCAGGTGGAGACGGCAATGGTGGAGGGGCGGAAGGCAGCGGACCGGATCGAGGAGAGCAGCTGGAAGCTGACGGGAGCGACGTGCGACAAAGGTATTCACCTTTCGGACATCTCTCTACCGGACCTCTTTCCGGATGCAACTATGGCGAAGGACAGGAAGGATTGGACTCCTGAGTCCAAGAAGTCTGCACGGACTGGGACTCCGGGCACGAGACCGGATATCACCATCGACCTGGAGTCTCCACCCGGACCGAATCCTGCGGAGGGGGAACGGGTCCGGAATTTGAGCGAAGTCTTCGAGGAGCTAGTCCCGGAGGTCGGAAGCCCGACGATAGGATCTAGAGTTGTAGGGTAGATAGGATTTTAATTTCAGTTAGGAGTAGGAGCGGATCCGGATCCGGATCCGGCTCAACAGTATTAGATTAGACCGGAAGTTAGATTTAGGTGGCGGCGGACCCCCACGGGTTTTTCGCTCCTTTTTGTGCTTTTAGGGTTTTGACCCTTTGTATATAAATCGGTTCCTGAGATGGGAATTGGGAGTTGTTCATTTTGCAAACTTCTTGTACCTTTCCATTCTCTTCGTTGTGTATCTCTCTCCAGCGCGACAGGATTGTATGATGTGGAGTTAGGATAGTACGAGTGAGTTTGTAAGTGATTTCTCCCCTTGGTGTTTATTTTCCGATCCAAGGTGCATGTGAGTAGGTACCGAAGAGTTGGGAGTGAACTTAGTTCCTCAGCACGTCTAGAGTTTGAGATTCCGGGTGAGAAAGCCGTTGTTAGGCTAGGCGGGTAGGGAGGGATTCCTTAGCTGCGCTAGAACTCCCGGGTGGGAAATCCGGTCGAGTGTCCGATCTCCTGTGAGGTCTCACCACCTGTATGGGTAACGGAAGAACTTTAGTTGATGTTGGAACGGACGGGTGCACTTGTAACCACCTGTCTTCGCACGGATCGGAAGTAGCATCAAGGTCGTTGTAGTACGAGAGGGTCGAGTGTGGGGTCTTTGTGTGACCTACGACCCGGATTGCTATCTGGGTTGTTGTGAAGGACCAAACCGGATCCGGATTAGCTTAGGAGTTTTGGGAGTAGGACAGTGGGTCTTCAGCCACTATAAGTCACGGAAGGAGTGGTGGGCCTACCACTCTCAAAATTAAGCGGCGACCCCTCTGATGGTGAAACAGAGGCAAAACCAAACCGGATAGGATTACGAGTAGAGGATGACCATCCCGACCGGATTGGTCAGGACGGATTTCTAGGATCGGAAGTTGTGAGATCCTGGGATTTGGGTGTTTGTACGGACCGGATAGTTAGTAGGACCGGAAGAAGGAGTAATCCGGTCTGTAGTTACCCGGTGTGGTAATATTTCTGGTTCTAGATCTAGGACCGGAAAGTAAGATTGGCATACTGACTGAGCTTAACTGCTTAATAGAGCTAGATACTTCACAGGATCTCGTGGGTTCGATCTTTAGAGTCACTTAGTTATACTCTAGAGCGATTTTTGTGAGTATAATGGGGAATTGACCTGCCCTGTGCTGCGACAGCGAGCCGGAATCCGTGCATTCAATTGTGTCTGAATGTTGGTCTTCGCCTCATTCAACAATTTGTACCGAAGGTCGTGGTATGAGGGAGGAATGTATGGCCTACCGAATGCAGCCGTTTTCTTCACTGCTTCTTTAAAAGCTAGATTTCGAGCCACAGAAAATGGTATGTTCGCCGAATAAAAAAATTTGCTCACACTCAATGTAATTTGCGTCTATGACCTTCTTCAAACCCATTCCCTAAGCTCCCTTGCCTCTGAGGCCTAGAACTTGATGCCCTCGGGGTTTCACGTTCACCAGAAGCTTCCGTACTCAAAGTCATTTCAGTTGTGGCACATATCATTGATACCACTTCTTTGGACGTTGGACAAGAGTCTTCGTGGTCAGAATGCGACACAGCCTTTCTGGCCGAAAACTCTTGGAGATCTGAAGGGCCAGGGTTGCCATCCACATTGTCCATTACAACGCGTTTTGGAAAAACTCCTTTGCAGTGCCGAAATAAATCTCAAACTGCCATTGATAATCGTGGACAAAGGTTCACCCCTTTATCACGTACACCTCCAGGCCCAAAATAGCCTAAGTGGCTGAATATACGGCTGAGCTTCCTTGACATGCTCGCTTTGCAAAGCCTACATTTTACTTTACCACCCTCTTGCACACTAAACCAAGGAGAAAAATCCCCCGTCGGTTTGGCCCTCATATTGACAAGTGTATGTTTTACCTCAATTTCAAAAGAAACCAATAGAATGTTTTAAATTTGAAACCCACAACGTGACAATGTATACAATATCAATGAAATTAGTCACACAAAGCTTTCAAAATCAAAGCCCCCCCGTCCACCAAACTATACATTACCAAGCAAGAGACTCAACAAATTGAAGCTCATAGCCCTTAGAAATCTTAGCGTTCGATTTTTCGAAAGTGAATACCAAAGCTTCTCTTTTAACATTTATAGGCCCCTCGAGAATATTAAAGGTTCATTTTTAGGGTTTCCATTCAGAAACAAGCAACGGCCCGGACGGGGCTGAAGCGGACGGGTGGACGGGCGGATGGGGCGGGCGGACAAGCCAGACGGGTCGGACGGGCGGTCAGACGCGGCGGACGGGACTGTCCGCACTGTCCGCCTTCCGACGCCGTCCGCACTTTGGACACACCAACCGCCCCACTTAAACACTGACCGCCGACGGCGTCCGCCCAGCTGTCCATTGGAGCAACCTATGAGGCCAATATTACTCAAAAAGAGCGGTAACATTTCCAAAAAAAACAGCCTAATAATCACTGCTAAATGAAGATCAATGTAATTGATTTATCATTTTCTTTCAAAAAAATGTAAACCCTAAACCCTATACCCTAATTACCCTAAACCTTTTCTTTTTTCCCCTAAATTGTTTTACGAATGAGGGGAATGTGGTTAAGTTGAATATGTTTGGATTATTTACTCATATTATCCTTCTAAATAAGTTTTGAGAAGATCTAAAGATGGTGGGGATTTTTTAAAGTTCATTAGGAAATCAAATGTTTTGCAGAAATAGTCAATTTCTTTTTCATCGTAAGCAAATGAAAATTTTTTAAAAGGCCCCAATACATAATTAGAATAACAGTTTAATGGATTTCAACCTCATGATATTTAATGAAAGGTTGTGATTTCTAATTAAAAGTGCATCACGATCTTCAAATGAACATCGAGTCTTTCATATTTTTTAATGAAATTGTGATTAGATTTGAAAACAAAAAAAAAGAATCAATGTTTTAACTTTCAAATCATGTATGGCTATATTTTTCCTTAAAAACATAGAAAAATTCGTTACTTGAGTTAATTGAATAGAATACATTATACACTTATACATGTGCTATATTTATTTTGAAGGGTAATTCCAATATTCTTATTTAAGATGTTTTTAAATATTAATTTAAAAAAAGAAGGTTCATTGTTTAAAGATCTAAAAAATTGACAAACATAATTTCTATTATAAATAGGAATTGAATTCGGAATTGGAATTTTGAAATGATTCAAATGAACAAGATATTGATTATAAAATATTTCTTCGTTTGAGTTTTCAAAATGAATTCACGAAACAATTGCAAACTTTTGAACTTAGGTATATGATATTGTTTTCAGTTTGTACTTTGTAGAGTATAATACTTCAATTTTAATCCTAAATAAATGAAAAACTCCACATCAATGAAATGTTTCTATGTATTGCACAAAGATTTCCACCAATTACTATGATGATTAAATACATTGTTACATTTCATAAAATATTCTACATAGAAAGAAAAAATCATTTCAGTTTTCAATCATGATAAACAATGTCTTCTACTCTTTCTGTTATATGTTTATTTTGTATAACGTGTACATTGTACAATCTTTGAGAGCAGGGGAGTTCATTTTTGACTCTCATTGAAATAGAAAATATATTTGGATTTGGATTTTGAAATCATTATGTATTCTACGGTCTTGTAAGAATGCATCTTGCTCCTTCCTTTGAATCCTTTTGATATTTTTTTTTTTTTCCTTCGCTTTCTCGTAGGACTCTTGTTCTCTTGTTCTCTTCATTTGACCAGCCTATTTGGCTTGGCTCTTAGTTTTTGTTTTTTTTAATGCAATGGTTTATGCATATGTTATAAAAAATATATATTATTTATTTAAAATTAATATATTGATGAACAAACGCATAAAGGCATTGAATGCTTTCACATTTAAAGTTATAAATCTATCATAAATCACTCTTGCAAATTTGAATGATTGAATCGAAAATTTGAAAATGTAATTACAAGAGCTTTCAATTCAATCAATTGCATAAATCATAAATGTTGAAATGCAACTCATATGAGTTTAGCATCTATGAAGATTAATTCATGCCATCCACATGCAATTTTCCAATTTAATAAAATGCAATTGAATACTTCAATTTTTTTCCCTTCAATTCTTCAAGTAACATTCACTTTATATCTTTCTCTATTTGTTTATTTAATTTTTGGGAACAAATGGAGAAACCATCTTTGTCTATATTTGCACATGCACTCTTATTTGATTGATGAAGAATAGGTCTATGAAATATATAATCATTGATTTGTTTATGTTGATTTATCTAATATATTTTATATATGTATATATATTTATATATATATGTATATCATTAAAGGAGTATCGAAGACAAGATTGACAGATTGTGATCGAATGTTGTTGATTTTAAAATGATTTAGTACTATATCATTTATAAGAATATTATAATAGTATTATGTTATAATATTCCTAAAACAATTGCAACAAATATTAAAATACATGCTAAGTTAGGTTTGTTAGCCTACCAATTGTTCATTAATAGACATAATTGAGTAGCCCCTTAAATGAAACATTCAATATCTAATATCTTACAATCCAAATGGTGGATTTGTCTAAAATTTTTTTCCACATCTTTTGCAACCAATTTACTACAAGATCCTACGGTTACATATGCCCAAAAGTATTTTTCTTCCAAGACTTGGTATTTGCACTACTAATAGCAGTTTTGAAGTGTTTTTAGTGGAAAAAACTTTAGGGGCTAAACATCTATACCGTTAGATTTTGAAAAAAGAACAATTTGCTTCATTGGGGATAACTATAAGTCCATGCTATTTTTCGATAGCCAAAACACACTTGCAAGGACTTGGACATTTAACGGTTTACTAAGTGATTAGACGTCAACTAATTCAATTTAATAGTAGAATTTTTATTCAACTACCTTCTTACAATTGCTTTATACACAATGCAACGTGAATATTTGGGTAATTATATTAAACGTCGCATTCCTTTCGTGAATTTTTGCACATTTTAACTCATATCTTTGTACAAAAATATCATTTATCAAGAATTCATAAATTTGGTCATAAAGGAAGGCTACCTTTTTTAATTTCAAATTTTACATTGAATGAATGAAAAGTTAGTTGGACTATACAGTGCCATGAAGACCTTTGTTTATCGTGCAAAATATGGATGTCGAAGCGCTTCAGAGTGAAACCGCCCTGTCCGCCCTCGTAGCTATCCACGCTCATACCCGTCCGCCCTCATACCCATCCACCCCATCCGCCCAGACCCCCGTCCGCCCTCGTAGCTATCCACGTTCATACCCGTCCGCCCTCATACCCATCCACCCCATCCGCCCAGACCCCCGTCCGCCCCGATACCTGTCCGCCGTCCGCCCCGATATCCGTTCGCTGTGTCCGTCCGATCCGGCATCCGCCGTGTCCGCCCCGTCCGCACCGATACCCGTTCGCCCCGTTACGGCCGATGCGTCCGCCCCCCCGGTCCGTCCGATCGGGCAGACGCCAGATTTGTCCACCCATGGCCGTCCGATCGGGCGGATGGGGCTCTAGAGTTTCGGGGAGGCGGACGGTCGATCCGGCCGCCACCCCCGGCCCGTCCGATCGGGCGGACGGTTTAGGGCCGTCCGCATTGTCACTTTTGCTTTGCCCCTTGTGAATGCAAGGTGGAGCGGAGAGCTTGGTGGTTCATCCTCCATTGGCTCCTTTCCGAGGTAAGGCAAGAGTAGTTTATTGGGGCCCCCTTGTTGCCAATTTTTTTAACACTTGCGCATGAATTCACATTTAAATTAGAAAATTTCATCTATATCAGTTTCATTTGTCACGATGACGAAGGGGATGAAGAAGGTTGCGAAGCTTAAACATGGAGAGGGACCATCAAACTTGGAGGTAGCTCGCCAAAGTGCTTCGGAGGAATGCAAAAAATTCATAATTGAGCGCATCGTTCAATTTTATGAATCGGAAACAACATTGTCTTTAGACAATAAGTATATCAGATATCAAGAGGAGTGCGTGTCTAAATTCAAGGTAGACATGACACAGATGTTGTTGGATGCATTGAATGTTCCGAAGTGGCATGACGAAATGCACAAAACGCACTTCACCAAATGTTTGGAGAAGAAGGTTCATGACGCTTTGTGGAATTCCAAAGTCATTTTGGTTAAATATGGCAAGGAATATCAACCCAATGACGCTCAGTTTGAAAAAGTGATTCTGAAAGCGGACTTGTTTAAGGGGCGATGTGCTCCATTCGCCAAAACGCACAATCGAGTTGGTTCAATTGCTTGGTGGAAAAGCAATGATAGAGTTGCTACAGCGGAAAGGAACAAACGGCACCTCATAACACTTCCAGATACAGCACGCGTGATTGCTGTTGATGATAGAACGATGAGAGGTAGATATGCAACGATTCGAAAGGTTCGTATTGAAGGATGTCCAGGAATACTTCCTTATTGGGAGTTTGCGACAAAGAAATCCATTCACCACCAAATTCGACCGGATCTTGCAAAGTTAGAACATCAAAACGAATCAATGGCTGTTCGAATTCCACACGCGGGTGTGATACGGTTTGCTGCGGTGCACGGAATGACGTGTGAAGGTTATGTGTATTGGTGGAACGGTGGAACGGTGGAACGGTGGAACTCTTCGACAAATGTTGAATATGGATAAGGACTATCCAAACAATATTCAAATCCTTTGATGTATACGAATCCAACCGAAGAGGAGGTTGTAAAAGCTCACCATTTAGGACGATATCGGAAGAAGCGCACGGAGTTGACATGGGCGTTTATGCATATAATGTATGCAATGGATCTTGCTGGACATTTGCACAATGATCTTTCTCCGGACAACATCTTGTTGCATTTTTTAGAGGTTGAGTCACGTGTGTACATTGGAGTTTGCGATTGGGGCATGACCACCTTAACTTCTCAGCCAATGAAGTCTTTGTACACATTCACATCAACAAATGAGATGAAACAAACTTTGCAGAAGAGATGGTGGGTGAATCCACGTATTGCATATTTGCATAAAGTAGGTGCAGATGTGGAAGTCATTCCGATGTATTCACGTAAGTCGGAAGAGTATGCCATTCGAAAAATTGCTCGGCGGATGAATGGAAACAACATGTCAAAGGCGTATTTCAACTTGCTACTTAAAACACCTAGTGCGACACAATTTTCTTTTCATGACTTTGCAAAAGTGTTTTATGCTTACTTGAAGCACATTTCTTCGAAGATTGACGATGAAAATACTAGTTTGGCCCATGTGATTACACGATTTTCTAATACATATCGTTGGCCGATGCCAGATGAACATTTCCGCCATTTATATTAGATTGGTAGTGCAGAAGTAGTAGTTGAATAGGTTATATAGGCATTAAAATTAGTTTAGAAATATAGAGTTGGAATGAAAAAAATTATATGTGCAATTAGCCAAATGTTCACAATGTATGGTATTCTATATTAAATTCAATACATTTTGCCCATATTGATTATGTTTGTATTTGTGTTGATCTCAATTTTTTAAATAGTATATATATATATATTTGAAGTCACAAACTTTTTTAGTTTGCCTTCTGAAAATGAATTGGAATTTTTTCATAGTTTCAAGACTATCATGGACTCATGGTCAAACTTTATAATCTTTCAACTTATAAGAGACATTGTTTTAATGACAAATCGCGAACCATTGCACTTCATTTAACATTTAATTGTTTAAAGATTAAGGGAGTGACCGCGGGGCAGTTTGGGTAGGGCGGTCGGGGGAAATAGGGCCGTCAAAGCGGACAGGGCGGACGAGCAGGGCGGACGGGGTGGTCTCGGCGGACGCTACGTCCGCGGGGACCGGGAATGTCAACGAACGTTGCTGACACAGCGTTCGCGTCCGGACGTCGTGTCAACCCTACAATTGGGAGACGTCAATCACTTTCTTCTCCCCAACCTTGAAGATGTATGCGTCCTCGTAGGTCGTCCAAAATTTCTTATAGACCTGGCTCACTTGCTCGTAGTTAGGTTTCTTCTCTGTTGCCCGTGAGTGAGGAACATTAGACATCTCGTCCACATAGCTCCCTTCAGCGACCTCGGACACTTCAGAGTCTCGAGTGACCGGTTTCCGTTCTGATGAAGATGGAGCATCCTTCTTGCCTTTCTTTTGTGGAGTTTTCTGTACACTTTTCCTCTGCCCCTGGCTGGTACCTAACTGTTGACCCACGTTCAGTTTTTAACCTTGACTTACGCCTTGGTTCATTATCTCCCTTGATACAGAGCGTGGTTGGTTCATTTCATTCTGCTTTTCCATCTTCCCCTTCAACATGTAGAAGTCTTTGAATAGGAGCCGGACTTTGCTACACAATTTTTTCCAAGACAACGGAGTTCCGTTCGCGTTCTTCCACTTGTCATTGTCCAATTTCTTCTCGAGCTCTTTCACTTCATCTTGGTATGGAGTTGGCTCGAGGCTGCTCAAGAATGGACTTAAGTTGAAGGGAATTAATACCGAGTCGAGGTAGATAGCAAAGTGGTATTGGTCCCTTCTTGACTCGCCGGGTACCGTTGTCATGCACTTGATTTTGATCATTGGGTGGGCGTCAGCCTCGATGTCTTTGATCTTCTCGTGGAAAGAGAGTTGTAGGAAGCACTGCGATTTCTTGAATTTGTAGGAAAAGTAGAACTGGTTGATGAAAGGGATCATGAATAAACTCCATGCTTCTACTTCTTCTGGATCTTTGAAGACCCAATACTCCCCTTCAATCAAGTGGTCTTCAGCAGTCTTGTCGTCATCTAAGAATTGCAAATCGGATCTCTTGAAGTACATCTCGAGCGCCTCCAATTGGTTTTCCATTCTGCAATGTAAGAAAATTCTGGGCTTCAATTAGACCGGCAAAACACAAACCGAAGTCTCTACAGTTCTTGAAAATAATGATGCATTTCAGCGCGACTCGCGCTGAAATGACATTTATAGCGTTCCATTATGGTCTTACTGTTACAGACTTTCTGTAAATATTATAGAAATTTTATAGTGGATGAATTTACGTACATATTTTTGAATCTCTCATTCAACCACTGTTTTTTGTGGCGGCGACTGTTAGATTCATATTTGTTTTTGGTAACACTAAGAGTAATTTCATCCTGTAGAATAACTTTTCATCATTTTCTCCAATTGCATATTAGTACGACTCGCGCTGAACTGCTTTATATGTCGTTATCGTTGTTTATTATTTGGTTTCTGAAACTTCCTTTGCTTTACTTTTAAGATCATAGAATGTCGTTTCAGAGCGGCTCGCTCTGAATTGTATCCTATTTGTATGCGGATGGACTTCTATAGTAATGTATTTCTTGGAATTATTTCTGTTCTTCTACCTGAGAAATGAATTGGTAATGTAATGCGTTTAGTGCACAATTAAGAATTCGTCATATTCTATTTCTAGAGAATTTGATAGGAAATGGAATGAGTTTTATGAATATATTATGTCGTAGGAATGGTGATGATTGACAGTTTAGCGCAAGTCGCGCTAAACTACCTTACTGTTTAGTTTTTTACTACTGTCTGAATCTCTGTTCTGTGGGATGCCCTCGTATCGATGATTGACAGTTTAGCGCGACTCGCGCTAAACTGTCGTGCATCTTATATACAGCATGTCATATCTGTACAACCGCTGTTCGTGAGTTCCAGTTAAGTTTATAAACTAACGTCTGCGACGTTAGTTAATAGTGGAGCATGTGTCGTTTCAGCGCAAGCCACGCTAAAATGACAAATGCTAGGATTCAGAATGGATTCAGGTTTGGTAAATTCCTCTTTCATTGCTTTTATTTTAGGGTTTGCCCATATTCATCTGAAGGTTTAGGGCTAGGGTTACTACTTCTATCAGAATGCTTACTTCTCTATCTAAAAAGTCAACACCAACACTATAACTATAGAGAAGTATTGCAGATCATACTGCAGAAGGGAAAAAAAAACGGATGACGGCAAGTACCTGGAATGAAAGTTCGGATTTGCACTGGAAATTTGCTCTACAGAACTACACAGGTCACACACGAACGAGCACTAAGAGCCAGCAACATTACAGTAAGAGAAATGAGCACAACATCAAGGCTCTCACGGAAACTTCCACAACTCTTGATCACCCTGATGCGAAGCCATCGTGAGCATCTTCCACGAAGTAGAATAGAATTCCCCAAAAGAAACTACCGTTCATACCTTTCGTTCAGTTCTTCACGGCCGAAATTTTCAAACTTGGAAGTCGCTCCTCATTCTCCTATCGAACCTGCATCACGAAGGAAACAGAATTCAAGCTGCAGCTTTGAATGAGGACAAGCCAAACTCTGAAACCCTACAGAAGAACACAAATGAGCTGCAAATCCATTCAACACAAAACCTAAAACACTAAACACAAGCATGATCTAAAGCACAAACACAAAGTCTGAGAAGTATACAATAACAATTTGAACAATCAACGGAAGGAGAAGGAACCAACCTGAAACACCTCGCGCACTCCAGAGCCAGCCACTGAACCTCCAAGCCGACGCTCCACCTTCGAAAAGTAGGTGATACAAACCGCAACGACAATCGAGACCTTCAATTGTTGCGCGCCTCAACTACACCAACACATAAACACACGAGGGCGGCAACACAGAAGTGCAAGAATCGTCAAGATAGAAACAAACACGAAGCGCGAGATTCGCAAAGACGACGGGCGCTCCAAACCCTATTGCAACGACGTGCACGTTGAAAATCTCGAAGCAGTTACCCGGATTGATACCTACTTTGATACCCGGATTGATACCCGGATTATAGCCGGGTTGATACCCGACTTCGTTTGAATTGTCCTTGCATGGCCCACCTGGTTATAGGGCTAACAACAAGCGCTTCCTCAAAGCTTTTCCTCCCTTTTCATTCATGTTCACCCTAAACACTAAACCACGCATTCTCCACCAATTAATCCTAAACCCTACACATTTGTCTATATAATCTATATGTAGCTTTGGAGCTCTTCATTTGTAATTTCATGTATGAATTATTATCATAGTCATTCCACTGTATCCATAATATACTATATGGCCACTGAGGGCATTGAGGGCCTTCGATTTAGGATTCAATGATGTGTGCGATGTTTTAAAGTTGTATGAAGCATAGCAAGTTCTTTGCTTTCTTTAGAAAGCAAAATTTGAAGGATTACTAAAGCTTATAGTAAATGCGAACCTATACTTCACAAATTCAATCTTTCAATGGTCATCATTCAAAAAATAGTTTGTAAACACCTCTTTAATTGATGTGTCGTGACTTCAATTATTCTCATCCTATTAGAATGGAAGATTACTTTTAAAAATTTGAGATATAACCTCTTTATATAACACACACATGAAGTAGCCATGCTAATCATCCGTCACCTCCTAATTTTGTTCAATTACACCTTACAAATGGGATTTGGAAGCCATCATTGTTACTACTTCTTCTTCAACTATAAGGTCTTTATTAAAATTAGTTTTCCAACATTTGTGAAATTTGTGAATCTAACATAAAGTGTATGAAATAGCCACATTTCAAGATTTTATTTTATTTTTTAAAGAACTTCAAAAAGGAAATTCTCTCTTAATTCATGCCTTAATAAACAAATCAACAAGTCTTAACATTTGTAAGAGAGCAAAGAACAATTGTAACTGTGCCAAAGTTGTAATTTATGCGAACATTTATAATCCATGTCTTTGACCAAAATTGAATGATACTCTATTTTTGTAGATTATTAAGGCATTTACATAATTTATATAGTTTGTAATAGTGGAATAAAGTAATCAATGCGTGAATGTGATCATGCCTAGTAGTATGAATTAAGATTTCATCATGTCAACCCAACTTATGTTAATCCATGAATTAAACTATTTTCCAGCTTCACACCTCATTTGAAACAAAATTAGGAATTAAAATTAACCTAAATCATAAGCCTCCACTATCTCCGAACCAAGTTCAATGTCATCAAATTCTTAATTGTCTTATGGCAAATATGGTGAATAATGACTTGTAAGTTGTTTATAGAAAAGTATTGAATACATGTATAGTACTTGAAGCTGTCATTTATTTGATTGGCTCATGGAGAAGTCATGCACACTTTAAATATACTTGAACCTTTCAAGTGTTTGCTTGGCATGAATGCAAATTGCTACTTTCATAACTTTAACCAAAGAAGATTCCATTTTTTCTTTTTTTTCAATTAAAGATAATTAAAACTTCATTATTATTTTGAAAGAACTTGACAACGTGCATGTTCTTTCTCTTGTACACATTTTTTTTATCTCCTTTCATACGTACATTTAATGTGAATGAGAATTTGGGGCAACTACCTCATTTGCCCTTTTTGCATAAGATGACCATGGTTAAAAACTTGTGCATTTCTATCCTATGCACGTGCAATAAATCTTAGTTTGTAAATGCCCCTGGAAAACTTCAAAAAACAAGAGAAAAAGGATTACTTCCTAAGTTTAATAAGCCTTTTTTTAATTCATACACGGATTTCCAAACAATTTCTGATAATAAGTACTATAATTTTGACAAGAAATTGCTCACTAAGTGTATTCATAAGATTTTCAAAGTATTCACAAAGAAATCAGACTCACTGTTTCTAAAAGGACTATTTCAAGTAGCTTTTGCAATTTGTTTGTTACGCATGTGATTCAAATAATTTTTTACACAAAAGTTACACTTCATAGAGAAATAAAATCCATAAGCATTTGGTCAATTATAGTTTTATACTTTAGAATATAGTATTCCAGAACATGAATTGAATACGAATTGTTTTCTTTAATACTTGTGAGCAATAGATTGTACGATAAACCAAATTAGTAATGAATACGAAATCTACATCTCTAATTCAACTGAAGTCTCATTCATTATGATTCCTTCTTTATAGTAAAATAGTGAAATTTAAGTACAGGTGTTACAAAGAAGTCTAGCTCCTATCTATAAAATCTATATATTCATCTTAAATACAGAATAAGATAATGAAATTTCATTAAAATAATTGTATATAAATTTCATTAAAATAATGAAATTACTAAATTTAAATTCAGTATTTTAATGTATTAATATATGATAGCAATTTATAACATGACCAATATCTTTGAGTTGTCATTGTATGAACAGCATATAGATGCAAAGCCCTTGCATGTTCTGGCATTTGATTTGTAAATAGTAGAACAATTCCTTGTACTTCTATTACTATGAACCCTTAATCCATAATAATTATCCTTACAAAATCCCTCTTCATTTCCCATCACTTAGGACCCTTAATTTCTTTCATGGGCTTCAATGGATCAATCTTTGAGTGGCCAAAGAAGAGCGTTGGCTAAACCTCACTATGTCACTTACAAAGTCAAAGAGATCGTTTACAAGCCTCATTGTAACCGAAATGAATCAATTGCTTTTGAAACCAATGACAAAGATCCCATTATTATTTATGGAAAATATTCAGAAATGGATTATTGCAATTCTATTTATCTAGTTCAGCAATTGGTTTCGTAGAAGTTCATGAATGGCTAGAAGTGCACTAGTATTATAATCAATTTTAGAACAATTTATTTATATTTGGGCAGTAAGGAAGGCCTTCATTTAATTTGCAATAACGAAACTGCTCTCCATCTACAATACTACATGAACATGAGTAAAATAAGTGTTCATTTCTTTACAAATATGCTTCAAATGTTTGAAACCAATTTTAATTTGCTTACGTACACCACATAGACTCAAAAAAAACAATAATGCCATAATATATAAGTTCTAGTTATCCTTCATAATTTAATCAAGTTGAAAATGAAAGTACTTCACGGAAAAGTTGGATCTTAGTTGACTTCATATCAAGGTAAATACATTCATATACTGAATGCTTAAAACATTGGATTATTCTATTGGCAGATATGGAGAGAAGCCACTTGACATGTCTTCTTAATTGGTGACCTTATTATTGGCAAAATAATTTGGCCAACAATCAAATTAATGAGTATAACAATCTCTTCGCTAGCGTAACATTGCATAATCATGGGCACACACATTGTCAATTTAACAAAAAAGTAGCATTCCTATTTTTATAATTTTTAATTTGCCCTGGAACTTGTGTAGTATTTTCTATTGCATGCATCTTTTATAGATTTTGTTTGAAGTACCCATCTTATTGTAAATAATATACAATATGTTCCATGAAATTTTTGGAAACCTTCATGGACAAAGCATAGCAAGTGAGGCAAAAAGCTTGCTGATTGTAATGTTGAATTTATTAGTCCCTAAACTGTCCGAATTGAAGAGTTTCTAAGGCAATTTTGATAAAAATTGTTTCAATTCGTTACTCGTACTATACATTGTAAATAAACTAGCAACAAATTTAGTAGATAAATTATTAAAGACTTCCTCTTGAAATTGAATTGATTAAACAGGAATTCACTTGCAGAACGTTGCAATTTACATTTGACTAGACATCCACCATGAGTATGCAGAAACTTTGAATGTAGCAACGCGTAATGATCTCAAAATCCACTATAATATGAACTTCGTATTTGCAATAAACAATTCAAGGTGCAAATGGATCACGCGAAGTTTGTAAATGCGAGTTAACATGTGAGAGTGCCTATTTTGTACTGTGAGTGTTGTGCATTTAATGGGGCACTTAGTCAATGCTCTTATTAATGATTGCTTTCCTAAACCCAATAACTTAGATAATTTCAAATTCTAATGATGAATAGCACTTTTTTTGTGCCCAATACCCTGAATGCCTTCATTGCATTCAAAAGTATAACTATAAACACATATGACCTTTTAAATTCCATGTATTATATACCATGTCTTTACATATGGTCTGAAGCCTTCCATTTTGATGAATTAGTCCTTTTGATCTCCATCAAGAAAGAACTAGTCATATATTGGCATTGATGTTCAAACTATGATATTTGAACTTTGATAAATTTTGCAACATATTTTTTAAATTCATGTCAAACATTGAACCCTAAATCTTCAGTCATCAAAGCTTAATTGTAGTGGATGAGCACTTTTATTCAAAGAATTTAAAGATATATTGAATTTTGTGGGCAACACTTTGTATAATATAAAAGTTTTTTAGTACAATTTTAATGAGAAATGCAAAGCATAGCAAGTGCCAAGAATTTGGAATTTCAGTTCAAGTTTTGGAATTTTGAAAGGAACAACAAAGTCTTTGCAATTTGAGAAATTTACATTTTGAATCTTTAATATTGTGTCCCCATAGGTTATGGAGGAAGAAATTAATTAAGTAATAATGTTTCATGCAAGAATTCCTTGAAACTAAAAGTGTTCTTCTACATATTCAAAAGAGAAGCTTGTACTTACATTTTTGCTTCATTAATTTTTTTTATTTCAATGTTTTCATCGTTGCAAAGGATTTTGCGCTTTAAATTATGATACAATAGTTTTCTTTAATTGCTTTCAAGTGCAATGTCTATGTATATTGCAATTGCAAATATAATATATGAGGATGTCAATATTTTCATATAAGAATTAGACATACATTTTTCATCTACATTCTGTTACATGCAAAATTGATGAAAGTAATATACATATTGTGTAGCAAACCTAGCGCCAACTACATGTGAGAAAATAAGAATGTGAAAATATAAAATTTCATGAATAAAACTAACCTAATAAACAGGGAAGGTAAATCATACAAATTTTTCATGTCTTCAATTTCAATTTCATTTACATCATCCTAAACAAAAAATTGTACGGATCAACAGTATGTACAAATTTCCTCTTTTCCTACATGTGGCAGTGCATTCCAATATTCTGAAACAAATGAACGTCTAAAGTAGAACAAACAAGAACTCTCCAATTTTTTTGGCACACATATAATGTTGACCTTTTGAAAGATTGAAATGAAAATCTCATAGATTGCAACAGAAAATGAATGTAGAACTTGATGAAAGAATTGTCTCTTGCATGTGGTAGTGAATTTTATTTTGTGGGGGCACGCAAACATCTAAAGTGCAACGAATCAGTGTTCTCCTATTCTATTACACTAATTCATTTTCAACCTTCCACAAAAATAGAATGAGGAATTCAAGAATTGTACTCACTTAATACAGAAATGTAGAACTTGATGCAATGTGGTGGTGCATGCAGTATCTTTTTTTTTGATATGTGAATATTTCAAGTATATGAAACAATTACTCCCTATTTTTTGGTACCATTTGAAATTGACCTCATTCAACATTGTTATAGATATTATTACTAAGATCTATGAAACCCTAAATTGTAATGCAAAATATGATCTTCAAGAAAACATAACCTTAAAATCGATCTATTTTGAAAAAAATTCGAAGTCATATTCCTTACCGCAGAGTACTAATTTACTATAGGCTGAATGGGCACGGTTCTTTTTTTTAGCGATTTGGAGCGAAATTGCACCAAAATTATTTTCTCTACACCAAGCCTATAAAAAACAATTAGTAAAATTTTGGATGAAATCGTCAGAAAATTTCGAATTTAAAAAAAATGTGGATGAAATCACCGAATTTTGGATGAAAATAGAGTTATGGACAAGTGATATATGATAATGTGTTATTCTCTATCCATTATGTGGATAAATGTTGAAATGAGGAGCTCCAGTACTACAAACTAATATCGCGACTTCTGCATTTCAGGAGAAATGAAACCAGAAGACCTGGAGAAGGGATCTCCACAGTCGTACTCAATATAAGAAAAAAACAGTAATCCCGACTTTGAAAAGAACTCCAAAATCTTTGCAACAAAGTTCCATTCTTCTATAAATAATGAAAAGTTTTTAGTATGTGTTTTTTAAGTAGTCCATGTAAGACAAAATACGGTAAGGGCATCGTACTTGGAGAATCAAATTGATAGTTATCTTGCTAATAACACCCTTCAGTCATTTTAGTCAGAGTGCTAAAAAACGAAAATAAAAAAACGCACTGTATGCATTGCAATTGCGCCTTCCGTTGTGGACAATGTCCCAATGACAAAAAGACACATCACTTGCTGGAAGTCAACGAGCATTAATAATCAGAATCTTGGAAAGGCAGCTCACCCACTACCAATTGTGGGAACTGTGGTTTAATCTAGAATTAGAAGATGCTTTACAATGTATAGTTGTCATAGGCATGAGGAATCTCGGGACATCTGAATTTAGAAGGAATGTGTTCAAAATCTTGGATACGGTTGGCGCCCTTTCGTTCCCGCCAGGATGTACAATGTGCGTCGCTAACCCAGCTGCAGACATCTCCTTCTACCTTTTCCCTCCACTGAAAGGACTTTAGTGAGCGTTGCATAGTTCGTGTGCGTCTTTCCCTTGCGTTGTTTGGTTTAGTGGAGAAGTTTAGAATTTCGGAATTGTCTCTGTATTACTATCACATTGTTCTCGTCGGCCGCCTTCAACGAGGAAGCACTACATCGCACACCTTCGCCTGTAATACACTCCACCTTCTTCGTCAGTATAGAAGTTTTCGTAACTTATTTAGCATAGACGAGGTTTATGTCATCTGTCACTCCTCTCCCTACAATTACAGTGCGCATGTCTTCACTTGTCATATACGCTTTCCATGTTGTGTCAATTGCATTGCAAAGAATTTTCAATTTCGAAGCTTGATCTGAGATTGCAAATGGTCAGAGAATGTTATTGTCCGATGGGAATTTTCCTTGAATTTCGGAATTACTAAAAATAGAAGGTTTACACGTTTGAAATTTATGGTGTCGAAGTACCAAATCGGAAGTGATATATGAGTAATTCTCTTACTTGCAGTTTAGCTCGGGCCGCGCTGAAATGCAATCAAGCAGGGTCTTTTTCAATTTCATTTCTACATGTTCCTATAAGTCTTGCCACTATGAAACTAGATTGCATAATGCACTTCAGCGCGACTCGCGCTGAAGTGCAAGTCCTGATTTTTAAATGAAGTAAATCGAAATTAGAGATGAAGTCAGGCTCGCCACTAATTTAGAAAACAACATATCAGTTTAGCACGAGTCGCGCTGAAGTGTATTCAACGAATTCTGTTTTGAAATGGATCAAGAATCCAGTCTTGATAAAACGCAATATATTTCATGATTTGGACTAGAAATGCACTTCAGCGCGACTCACGCTGAAATGCATTACCGTGTCCCAATTTTGTTGTCATGTTTGGGAAATCCAATATATGTCTTGATATTGAGTTTTATGGTAGTGGAATGAAATGCACATTAGCGCGACTCGCGCTGATGTGCATTTATGTATGTCTAGATTTACGTGCATTCTGAAGTGTCCGAAGATGACTAGGAATTCAGATTCATATTTGGAAAATAATGTTACTTAAGAGCTAATATAGCGAAAATGATGTTATTGATTTTCATTATGGAATATAATACGGCCTCCATTCTCATGCACGTTGTCGTCGGAAAATGATCATTGCATTGCACTTCAACGCGACTCGCGCTGAAATGCATTCTACTATACTCGTTTAATACAAAATTTCTGGATGCCTGCAGGTGTGATGTGTAATGTTGTCATGTGTTTTTACTTAATCAGTACTATGTCATTGTTCCACTTCCGTGCATTCTCTCTAAATGCATACGGTTGTTCATTAATCCATTCAAAATTCTGGAGAGTTCATTCAAAATTTAAGTTCACTATGATGCACGGGAAATTGTTATTTCCCTGTTGTCCTCTACAGTTGTGGTGGACAAATGTTTTATAGATAAATGATTTTCATTTCCTCCAAATTCAAAATGAAAATTGATAGGAATTTATGTGATTTTCTTTTTGGTTTGTGTTCTACTAAATTCCAGTATATGGCAGTAGATATTACTTTTTAACCGAACTCTGTAAAAGTAATATGAAAATCAATGTTATTGGAATGTGTATGTATTATTTGTGTTGTTCTCTGTGGAATTGTATTTTAGCGCGAACCGCGCTGAAATGCATTTCTTTACTTCACTGAATGCACTCCTCCTGAAATTGTAAAATTCTTTCAAGTCACTTTTCCTTGTTCCGTTCTTCGTCTTACTCTGGTGATATATCTTCGACTGGCATGCCAGTCGGGGAGATGGATGAATCAGATGAGGAGTTCCATGTTCATGAGGAAATGATGGAGGACTTACCAGACTACAAAGGGCTTCCGCGTTCGTTATGGAACATGAAATGTGTCACCCTATTCAATGAAGATGGAGTACTTGTTGGTGAAGGTACTTGTCATAATGTAAATTCGGACCTTGTGAGCGGAGCAGATGGTCCCCTTAGTGACACTCATGTAGTAGTGTTTATTTCCAAGTCACATTCCGATGTCAATATCTCAAGAGAGAAAATTTATTCACTCATAGCTTGGCCTATTAAACTCGTTCACTATCGAGGATCAAGTTTTTATGACCACGAAGTCTGAGATAGGTACAACTCTCTCCGAGCGAGAGCCTTGAACTCAAACTCTTCTACATCGATACGACAGTATTCAAGCACGTCAAGAAACCTGCCTCGTGAAACCTCTCTGAAGTCGAAGGCTCTGCTTACAGAACAATCCATCAATGCAGTGTCTAGCAAAGTTTGTTGTAGTCGAAATTGTGTTCAACCGTTTCCTAGAGAGAAGATTCGGGCTTTCCGTGAGCGCATGTATCATAATTCCACATTCAAGCATAGATCCTTCATGAAGCTGGATGTCCACAGACAATATCATTACGATTCTCGTAGGAAAAAGATGGTCACAGTTGAAGAGGTCCCTGTCTGCATGCGAGCTTGGATGCATATTTCTGGGGTTCCACAATCCACATTCTTTCGCTACCAAACACACGTGAAAGATCATCGAGAAGCAATGGAACATGGTAATACAGGAATGTCAAAACCGAGGAAACATACTCAACAAGCTGCTGTTTCATTGAAGTGCATCCTTGAGAAAGAAGCCGATCATATGCCACATCGTACTCGAACTATGAAGTCTGGGGAGAGGGTTGTTTCCATGTGTCTTCCCTCTACCTTTTAGTGGAAGGGAAAGTTGCAAGAAATCAATGATGTTAATGCAGCTTTTGGATTGAAGGATATTTCAACTTCGAATTTAAGTAAGATCAGGTCTTCAAAGTTTCCGGAGTATGAAGTCAAGAAGCCCGGGGACAATTTCGCGCGATGTGCTACTTGTGACAAATACAAAGAGCTCAGGGAGGGTGCTCTTGTTGGTTCCAGCAGTGCTTTGATGTGGCAACGGAGGTTGGACAATCACCTCTCTACTGCTCGTGCTCACCGGGACTTGTACTATATTAATCGTTTTTGGTCACTAACTTCTCCGCACGAGTGCCTCACAATTATGCATGACAAGATGGATCATTCTAAAACTGCTTGTCCGGTTTTCTCACACAAGAGTAAAGACACTGATGGCTTGATGAAGTTGCCTGTATCGGTCATTGGAATGATTGCGCATGGCCATGGTGATGTGCGGTATGCGCATTATAGATTGGATCTCTTTCCCCATGATTCAAATTATACAATTGGCTCTGTGGCAAAGTTGTTGCGAGATCTTGAATTGCCACCAAAGGCGTCGTCTCGAGAGTTGTTTATGAATTCGAAGTCCACGAATTTGTTTAAGGCGGTGCTCAAGGGAAGTGAGATTTGCAAAGGTTCGCTTCCTAAAGTCCCAACAACCTCAGTTTCGGCGACACTATTGCCACCTATTCTTATTATGTAGATGGATAATGCCACTAGAGACAACAAAAACAGATATGTATTTTGTTTTTGGTCCCTACTTGTTGCAAACAAGATCTTTCGTGAAGTATATGTGAATTTCATGATTGTTGGTCATACGCACGATGACATTGATGCACTATTTGGAAGATGGAGTATGTAGCTAAAGAAAGAGAACTTCCCTACAGTGCCAACGTTGATGAAATCATTTATGGATGTGAATTCCACTCCGACTATTCCTCACCTTATAGAAGAGGTGCTTGATTTCAAGAATTTCATTGCTGGTGCATTTGTAGATGGTGCTGACATGCTCGTTGGACACACAAGACCACAACAAGTAAAATTCTATTTAGATTCAACATGGTGTCCTGTTATGAAATACAAGTTGTTGTGCACTAATGGGGATTGGTTAGGGGAAGGTGGTAGAGGCATTAAGTTGTGGAAAGAAGATGCTCAAGGACAAAGTTTGTGGCCATGTGGTGTACCATTACCAATTTCATTGAAGTCAATGAAAGGCGTTGAAGACATTGTGAAAGGTATATCTGGATTTATAAAATATTGGGAGAACCTATGCAATGCAGACAACAGTGGTGAATGTCGAAGGCGCTATGAACATGTGGTACACTACTGGCGTGATGTGAAGGTAGCGCTACAAGATCCAGTACCTGCATTTACTTCTTTGAAGGATGGTTTTTGGCCGACGACTCGAATTCAAGCAGTTCAAATAGATGAACTAAATGAAGAAGGTGAAGTTCACGAAGAGTTTGGAGAAGATGAAGCATATGTCAGGCCTTTGAGTGGTCACCCACAACCATCTTTCAGGGTGGGACGTGATCTTTTTGAAGGGTACTTCGTAGCGGTTCGACCAGCAGATGGTTATAGTCATCCAATTTGGATTGCAAGGGCTTTGTCTAATCCCAATTGCAATCCTGAAAAACCAAATTGTGTGCTAATTTAGTATTTCCGTCCAACTTCAAGAGATGAGAGCGTTCAAAACTTCTACACTGGATGGGATAGCGAAAGAGGTTTGCATTGGAAAATTGATGAAAGCGAACCGCCATTATGGCAACACATGGACGCTCTTATAACAGCATGGAAGTCTCTGATTAGGAAGGATACGCGACAATGTATGATCAAGATCCCTGTTGCTCAAATCGAAGTCATCAACCAAAGTTTGGCTGGTTTAACTCAATCTTAATTGCAATGGTAGTTTTATAAGTTTTTTCTTGCATTGTTAAATCTATCTCATACAATGCTAGTTGATTTTAATAAATGAGCAATATGCCTTCAGATGACGGTGAGAGAAGTAGAATACTATGTTCTTTCATACTTGTAAATGTAGACGTTTATATTTACAAATGTTCAAGTAATGGTTTCTGTATGTAAGATTACATTATTTTATAGTTCTCTTATAAGAAATACAGGTTTTTATATTGTATTAGCAATTGAAACCATAATACATATACCGTCCTTTTGTATCTCATGTTATATTTCTTGTTTATTTTGTTTTACTGTGAAAGAAGTTTTTGATTTGAAACAATTTTATATTTATTAAAGGACATGTATTATTTGCAAGACTCTCATTTTAATGGAAATTGATAATTAACTAATAAAATATGAGATTATTGAGCTTCATTTGAGCCCATTTTGATTCACTTATTTAGCCAAAGTTTATTTTGGGAGTGCCCTACCCTCCCATTTTATTGAATATGACGTTTGTCCAAGCAAACTTATGGTGGGACTCGTCGATGGCTACTTGAAGATCATCCTTACAAATCAGAAGGTATGAAGGACCACTTTGATGGATTAATGGAAAACCGCTCGAAACCCCGGGTTGTGATTGTGGAGGAACAAATGCAGCATGCACTATAGTGTGAGGTATGGAAAGCTGTCAGAAACAGAATGGTGCTGTAGGGAACCCCTCTAAAATTTTTGGCCTAAAGTGGTTGAGCATTCTATTTAGATTGCCATACATGAGGGTAAGTGTCTCTAAATTTTGGCTTTTTTGAGCAGAAAACCTTAGATGGGATTCGCGGATGACTTTCCAGTCACCCGCTAGTTCTCCCAAGTCATTTACGAGTTACCATTATAGAGATATGTCAACATTTGACTACGAAATGACTAGTATGTAACCAGGTTGGTGATTGTGGACTTGTACCTAATCTGTTGGTCATGTCTATATTGCCAGTATCTTCTCATTTGCTACATGCTAGACTTCATGCATTGTGAAATGAATCTTGCCAAGAACTTTCTGAAAACCATATCAGGGAAGAAGGACACAATCAAAGTGCGAAGGGATCTACAACGCCGAAATGTCAAGAGGCACTTGTGGCTCGATCCACACCCACGTAAGCCAAGGAAGATGGTGAAGCTACGAGCATCTTATGTTTTGTCCGAATAGGAGTTTGAATTTTGAAAAGTTTGTCAAGTGCATACAAGATTTGAAAACACCCGTGGCGTACTCCTCAAACCTTAGCAAGTGTCTCCGCACGAAGAATTTTGGTGGCCTAAAGTCGCATGATTACCATATTCTGATGCAACAAATCATGCCACTAACTCTTCGTGATCTAATGGAACCAGGACCTCGTATGGCTATTATGAGAATGTGCAAGGTATTTTGCCGCTTAGGCACAAAGGTATACAATCCAACAGATTTTTTGTCTTTAGAAGCAAATGTGGCAGAGAGCATGGCTCTTGTCGCAGCTTAGAATTTTGATTTTCTTAGTATACACCCAAATAGGAACGGAAACTAGTCATTAGCTAATCGGATCCGATTAGGTGGGGAAGGAAAACTCAGAATTAGCACGGAACGTGAAGTAGTGGGCTTCTTGGATCTAATCCGGTCAGGAGTAACTAACGACGGAAACGGAATGTAACCCGGATTAGGTCTAGGACCGGATGATGATGATGAACCGGATTATGATGGCAAACCGGATTCATGATGACAAACCGGAAAGGGTCCAGGGACTATAAAAGGAGGAGCTTTCACTGTTGCACCCCCTTTTAGAAACTCGACCTTGAGCGTGCGCGGTTGAGTTTTTGTCGTTTGTGCGTCTGTGCGTTTGCGTTCTGTTCATTTTGATTCCGGTTGAGATCGGAGAGAGGAAGTGAGGAACGGGACGTGCGGCTAGGAGAGAGTGAGGTAGATGTGAGTGGGAATGCCTCAGCTACGTAGGTCGAGACAAGCGAGTCCCTCTGGAGGCGAGGTGAAGCTCCGGAAAGTCATTCCGGTTATTCCCTCCACAGAGCCGGAAAAGGCTGAACTCATGGATGATCTCAGATCCATGGGTTGCGTAGGGTTTGCCGAGAAACCTTGGGGTTTTAGGGAGGAGAGAATGGTCAAGGAGCTCCTCGGAAAGTTGTCCAACCAGTTTGACAACACCGTGAGGGGAGCTCCCGTCAGCTGGAACGAGGGGATGTGGAGAGCGGTTTACGGTTTCCGGACAGGAGGTTTGGGAATGGCGAGCCGGAAGGATGAGTTTGTCCGAGGGAAGTTCAAGGGAGCCGTCAATCCGAAGGACGGATACGCGGTCGAGGATTGCTTGGATGACCGACACCGTCGGCTCCTGCAATTCCTGGTTCCGGTTCTTCACCCGGAAAAGCCGACCAGGGTGACGATCACCCTCGGCAACACCATTTTCGGTGCCCTCAGTGGTACCCGGAAAGTGGACTGGGCACGGATCATTTCCGATCTCGTGGCCCAGCTTGTTAGTAGGGTTGGGAAGAAAAGGGCCACTCTAGTGTGCCCTTATCTCTTCCACCTCTATCGGGAGAACCAAGTCCTCACCAACATAGAGGAGAAGGCGTGGAAGACGCAGGAAGTGCTCCTGAAGTACGGGGAGTCGGAGACGGATGACGAAGCGGAATCCGATTCCGAGTCAGACCGGGAGTCCAGCGAGGAAGAGGAGGAGCCGATGCCGCCGATCAAGCGACAGAAGCTGACGCCTCCACACAAGCGCGGGACGCCTCCCGGTCAAGACAAACCGGCCCCGGAGGAGAAACCGGAAGCCGAGAAGGCCAATTCCGGGGGAGATCCGGATATGCAAGATCCGTTCAACGGTCTGATCAACGTCCTCTGCAACATCAGGGCGGATTGGGAGGTCAAGCACAGGACGCTTGCGGCAATCGGCAAGTTGGTGGGTGCTGCACCGGACAGCAACTTGGCGGAACAAGTGGCGCAATGCATCACGAATCCGGAAGAGACCCGGAAGTAGGAAGCCGAGATCCGCCGGTTGCAGGAGGAGGTAGATAAACTGAAGGCAACACTTTCTGCCTATCAGGAAGACGTGACGGCCGCTCGGGAGATGGCGGAGGAGACTCGGAAGGTGGCCGAGCAGATCAAGGCGGTCCTGGGAGAGACCGGAACGGCAGCGGCCAAGGCGAAGCTCTTCGACGAGAAGATCCACGAAGAGAAGAAACTATCCGGTTCCCGGATGGTCCGGATTCTCGCGGACTTCGCCGAGCAGGTGGAGACGGCAATGGTGGAGGGGCGGAAGGCAGCGGACCGGATCGAGGAGAGCAGCCGGAAGCTGACGGGAGCGACGTGCGATAAAGGTATTCACCTTTCGGACATCTCACTACCGGACCTCTTTCCGGATGCAACTATGGCGAAGGATAGGAAGGATTGGACTCCTGAGTCCAAGAAGTCTGCACGGACTGGGACTCCGGGCACGAGACCAGATATCACCATCGACCTGGAGTCCCCACCCGGATCGAATCCTGCGGAGGGGGAACGGGTCCGGAATTTGAGCAAAGTCTTCGAGGAGCTAGTCCCGGAGGTCGGAAGCTCGACGATAGGATCTAGAGTTGTAGGGTAGATAGGATTTTAATTTCAGTTAGGAGTAGGAGCGGATCCGGATCCGGATCCGGCTCAATAGTATTAGGTTAGACCGGAAGTTAGATTTAGGTGGCGGCGGACCCCCACGGGTTTTCCGCTCCTTTTTGTGCTTTTAGGGTTTTGACCCTTTGTATATAAATCGGTTCCTGCGATGGGAATTGGGAGTTGTTCATTTTGCAAACTTCTTGTACCTTTCCATTCTCTTCGTTGTGTATCTCTCTCCAGCGCGACAGGATTGTATGATGTGGAGTTAGGATAGTACGAGTTGGTTGGCAAGTGAATTCTCCCCTTGGTGTTTATTTTCCGATCCAAGGTGCATGTGAGTAGGTACCGAAGAGTTGGGAGTGAACTTAGTTCCTCAGCACGTCTAGAGTTTGAGATTCCGGGTGAGAAAGCCGTTGTTAGGCTAGGCGGGTAGGGAGGGATTCCTTAGCTGCGCTAAAACTCCCGGGTGGGAAATCCGGTCGAGTGTCCGATCTCCTGTGAGGTCTTACCGCCTTAGTTGGTAAACGAAAGAACTTTAGTTGATGTTGGAACGGACGGGTACACTTGTAACTACCTATTTTTGCACGGATCGGAAGTAGCATCAAGGTCGTTGTAGTACGAGAGGGTCGAGTGTGGGGTCTTTGTGTGACCTACAACTCGGATTGCTATCTGGGTTGTTGTGAAGGACCAAACCGGATCCGGATTAGCTTAGGTATTTAGGAAGTAGGATAGTGGGTCTTCAGCCACTATAAGTCACGGAAGGAGTGGTGAGCCTACCACTCTCAAATGTAAGCGGCGACCCCTCTGATGGTGAAACAGAGGCAAAACCAAACCGGATAGGATTACGAGTACAGGATGACCATCCCGACCGGATTGGTCAGGACGGATTTTCAGAATCGGAAGTTGTGAGATCCTGGGATTTGGGTATTTGTACGGACCGGATAGTTAGTAGGACCAGAAGAAGGAGTAATCCGGTCTGTAGTTATCCGGTGTGGTAGTATTTCTGGTTCTAGATCTAGGACCGGAAAGTAAGATTGGGATACTGACTAAGCTTAACTGCTTAATAGAGCTAGATACTTCACAGGATCTCGTGGGTTCGATCTTTAGAGTCACTTAGTTATACTCTAGAGCGATTTTTGTGAGTATAATGGGGAATTGACCTGCCCTGTGCTGCGACAGCTCTTTTGGAGATCAAATTTCCACCTTCATTTTTTGACATAATGACTCATCTCCCATACTATTTGGCAAAAGAATTGGACTTCTGTGGTCCAGTTAGTGCAAGGTGGATGTATCCAGTGGAGCGCTACATAAAAGTATTGAAGAACCACGTCCGAAACATGGCACAACCAGAGGCATACATGGCAGAGGGGTACTTGAAAGATGAATGCATTGGATTCATTACGGAGTACCTGCACAGCTTTGAGGGCTCTTATAGGCGTGTATGGGATGAAGACCAAGAATACGGAGATGTTGAACAAGTTTTGCAAGGGGCAGAAAGGCCATATGTGATGAGTTCCAAGTTGAGAGATGTGGCCCACCACTATGTGCTCTCGAATGCTGCGGCCTGTGCCAGAATTCATTCATGTAAGTTAAAGAGTTCACTCTTCCATGTGATATTGTGATCCCTAGTATGGCTGAACTGTGAAGTCCTTTGTGTAAGCTAGGAACATTTTGACTTGAAATCTTGTGTAGTTCTGCATTAGTTGTAGTGGAGTCATTTTCAAGTCCTGCAGACGTTGAATGACTCGCAGTCGACATAGAAGTGACTACTTCAAGTCACGAAAAAATCATAGAACTTCCACTGCCTGATGAGAATTACTCCTAAAGTCTAGATAGCGCGTCCTACTGGGTCTATTTTGGAGTGCAGATCGTCTGCTTCCAGGTTTAATTATATTTTTGTGGATTGGCCAAGATGTGGAGGACTGAATCGCAAGAGAATCCGGAAATGCCATCCTTAGTTGATTGGATGCAACGCAAAGTGGGAGAGTCGAACTTGGATTTGCATAACCCAGAACATATGGATCGCTTTCTCCTCAGAAAGAAGCCATCCCAGAGAGCTACTAGATATGCACGAGTCATAGCATTTGGCAACCACTTTAGAGTGGAGAATGATAGTGCAAGATACTTGTTGAGTTACAACAGTGGGGTAGCATCCGTTTTCCACGAGATTGCTGGAAATGTTGAGGAATCCTTTGTGAACTACGTGCAGGGTTGACACAACATCCGGACGCGGACGCTATGTCTGCAACGTTCGCCGGGACCGCCCCGTCGGCCTGTCACCCCGCCCGTCCGCCCTGTCCGTCCGCCCCGTCCGCCCCGTCCGCTTTGACGGCCCTATTTCCCCCGACCGCCCTACTCAAACTGCCCCGCAGTCACTCCCTTAATCTTTAAACAATTAAATGTTAAATGAAGTGCAATGATTCGCGATTTGTCATTAAAACAATGTCTCTTATAAGTTGAAAGATTATAAAGTTTGACCATGAGTCCATGATAGTCTTGAAACTATGAAAAAATTCCAATTCATTTTCAGAAGGCAAACTAAAAAAGTTTGTGACTTCAAATATATATATATACTATTTAAAAAATTGAGATCAACACAAATACAAACATAATCAATATTGGCAAAATATATTGAATTTAATATAGAATACCATACATTGTGAACATTTGGCTAATTGCACATATAATTTTTTTCATTCCAACTCTATATTTCTAAACTAATTTTAATGCCTATATAACCTATTCAACTACTACTTCTGCACTACCAATCTAATATAAATGGTGGAAATGTTCATCTGGCATCGGCCAACGATATGTATTAGAAAATCGCGTAATCACATGGGCCAAACTAGTATTTTCATCGTCAATCTTCGAAGAAATGTGCTTCAAGTAAGCATAAAACACTTTTGCAAAGTCATGAAAAGAAAATTGTGTCGCACTAGGTGTTTTAAGTAGCAAGTTGAAATACGCCTTTGACATGTTGTTTCCATTCATCCGCCGAGCAATTTTTCGAATGGCATACTCTTCCGACTTACGTGAATACATCGGAATGACTTCCACATCTGCACCTGCTTTATGCAAATATGCAATACGTGGATCCACCCACCATCTCTTCTGTAAAGTTTGTTTCATCTCATTTGTTGATGTGAATGTGTACAAAGACTTCATTGGCTGAGAAGTTAAGGTGGTCATGCCCCAATCGCAAACTCCAATGTACACACGTGACTCATCCTCTAAAAAATGCAACAAGATGTTGTCCGGAGAAAGATCATTGTGCAAATGTCCAGCAAGATGCATTGCATACATTATATGCATAAACGCCCATGTCAACTCCGTGCGCTTCTTCCGATATCGTCCTAAATGGTGAGCTTTTACAACCTCCTCTTCGGTTGGATTCGTATACATCAAAGGATTTGAATATTGTTTGGATAGTCCTTATCCATATTCAACATTTGTCGAAGAGTTCCACTATTCCACCGTTCCACCGTTCCACCATTCCACCAATACGCATAACCTTCACATGTCGTTCTGTACACCGCAGCAAACCGTATCACACCCGCGTGTGGAATTCGAACAGCCATTGATTCGTTTTGATGTTCTAATTTTGTAAGATCGGGTCGAGTTTGGTGGTGAATGGATTTTCTTTGCCGCAAACTCCCAATAAGGAAGTATTCCTGGACATCTTTCAATACGAACCTTTCGAATCGTTGCATATCTACCTCTCATCGTTCTATCATCAACAGCAATCACGCGTGCTGTATCTGGAAGTGTTATGAGGTGCCGTTTGTTCCTTTCCGCTGTAGCAACTCTATCATTGCTTTTCCACCAAGCAATTGAACCAACTCGATTGTACTTTTTGGTGAATGGAGCACATCGCCCCTTAAACAAGTCCGCTTTCAAAATCACTTTTTCAAACTGAGCGTCATTGGGTCGATATTCCTTGCCATATTTAACCAAAATGACTTTGGAATTCCACAAAGCGTCATGAACCTTCTTCTCCAAACATTTGGTGAAGTGCGTTTTGTGCATTTCGTCATGCCACTTCGGAACATTCAATGCATTCAACAACATCTGTGTCATGTCTACCTTGAATTTAGACACGCACTCCTCTTGATATCTGATGTACTTATTGTCTAAAGACAATGTTGTTTCCGATTCATAAAATTGAACAATGTACTCCATTATGAATTTTTTGCATTCCTCCGAAGCACTTTGGCGAGCTACCTCCAAGTTTGATGGTCCCTCTCCATGTTTTAGCTTCGCAACCTTCTTCTTCCCGTTTGGCATCGTGACAAATGAAATTGATATAGATGAAATTTTCTAATTTGAAATTGAATTCACGCGCAAGTATCCAAAGAATTGGCAACAACGGGGCCCCTAATAAACCACTTTTGCCTTGCCTCGGAAAGGAGCCAATAGAGGATGAACCACCAAGCTCTCCGCTCCACCTTGCATTCACAAGGGGCAAAGCAAAAGTAACAATGCAGATGGCCTGTCCGCCCCATCGGACGGCCCTAAACCGTCCGCCCGATCGGACGTGCCGGGGGTGGCGGCCGGATCGACCGTCCGCCTCCCCGAAACCCTAGAGCCTCGTCCGCCCGATCGGATGGCCACGGGTGGACAAATCTGGCGTCCGCCAGATCAAACGGTCCGGGGGGGTGGACAGGGTGGACGTCGAATCGGACGGACAGGGCGAACGGGTATCGGGATGGACAGGGCGGATGGGGCGGACAGCGGACAAGTATCGGGCCGGACGGGGTCTGGGCAGACGGGGCGGACAGGGCGGACAGGTATCGGGGCGGACGGGGTTTGGGCGGACGGGGGTCTGGGCGGATGGGGCGGACGGGTATGAGGGCGGACGGGGCGGTTTCACCCTGAAGCGCTTCGACGTCCATATTTTGCATGATAAACAAAGGTCTTCATGGCACTGTATAGTCCAACTAACTTTTCATTCATTCAATGTAAAATTTGAAATTAAAAAAGGTAGCCTTCCTTTATGACCAAATTTATGAATTCTTGGTAAATGATATTTTGTACAAAGATATGAGCTAAAATGTGCAAAAATTCACGAAAGGATTGTGACGTTTAATATATGTGCCCAAATATTCACATTGCATTGTGTATAAAGCAATTGTAAGAAGGTAGTTGAATAAAAATTCTACTATTAAATTGAATTAGTTGACGTCTAATCACTTAGTAAACCGTTAAATGTCCAAGTCTTTGCAAGTGTGTTTTGGCTATCGAAAAAGAGCATGGACTTATAGTTATCCCCAATGAAGCAAATTGTTCTTTTTTCAAAATCTAACGGTATAGATGTTTAGCCCCTAAAGTTCTTTTCACTAAAAACACTTCAAAACTGCCATTAGTAGTGCAAATACCGAGTCTTGGAAGAAAAATACTTTTGGGCATATGTAACCGTAGGATCTTGTAGTAAATTGGTTGGAAAAGATGTCGAAAAAATTTTAGACAAATCCACCATTTGGATTGTAAGATATTAGATATTGAGTGTTTCATTTAAGGGGGCTACTCAATTATGTCTATTAATGAACAATTGGTAGGCTAACAAACCTAACTTAGCATGTATTTTAATATTTGTTGCAATTGTTTTAGGAACATTGTAACATAACACTATTATAATATTCTTATAAATGATATAGTACTAAATCATTTCAAAATCAACAACATTCGAAGACAATCTGCCAATTTTGTCTTCCATACTCCTTTAATTATATATATATATATATACATACATAAAATATATTAGATAAATCAACATGAACAAATCAATGATTATATATTTCATAGACCTATTCTTCATCAATCAAATAACAGTGCATGTGCAAATATAGACAAAGATGGTTTCTCCATTTGTTCCCAAAAATTAAATAAACAAATAGAGAAAGATATAAAGTGAATGTTACTTGAAGAATTGAAGGGAAAAAAATTGAAGTACTCAATTGCATTTTATTAAATTGGAAAATTGCATGTGGATGGCATGAATTAATTTTCATAAATGCTAAACTCATACGAGTTGCATTTCAACATTTATGATTTATGCAATTGATTGAATTGAAAGCTCTTATAATTACATTTTCAAATTTTCGATTTAATCATTCAAATTTACAAGAGTGATTTATGATAGATTTATAACTTTAAATGTGAAAGCATTCAATGCCTTTATGCGTTTGTTCATCAATATATTAATTTTAAATAAATAATATATATTTTTTATAACATATGCATAAACCATTGCATTAAAAAAAAAAAACTAAGAGCCCAGCCAAATAGGCTGGTCAAATGAAGAGAACAAGAGAACAAGAGCCCTACGAGAAAGCAAAGGAAAAAAAAAAAAAATATCAAAAGGATTCAAAGGAAGGAGCAAGATGCATTCTTGCAAGACCGTAGAATACATAATGATTTCAAAATCCAAATCCAAATATATTTTCTATTTCAATGAGAGTCAAGAATGAACTACCCTACTCTCAAAGATTGTACAATGTACACGTTATACAAAATAAACATATAACAGAAAGAGTAGAAGACATTGTTTATCATGATTGAAAACTGAAATGATTTTTTCTTTCTATGTAGAATATTTTATGAAATGTAACAATGTATTTAATTATCATAGTAATTGGTGGAAATCTTTGTGCAATACATAGAAACATTTCATTGATGTGGAGTTTTTCATTTATTTAGGATTGAAATGGAAGTATTATACTCTACAAAGTACAAACTGAAAACAATACCATATACCTAAGTTCAAAAGTTTGCAATTGTTTCGTGAATTCATTTTGAAAACTCAAACGAAGAAATATTTTATAATCAATATCTTGTTCATTTGAATCATTTCAAAATTCCAATTCCGAATTCAATTCCTATTTATAATAGAAATTATGTTTGTCAATTTTTTAGATCTTTAAACAATGAACCCTCTTTTTTAAAATTAATATTTAAAAACATCTTAAATAAGAATATTGGAATTACCCTTCAAAATAAATATAGCACATGTATAAGTGTATAATGTATTCTACTCAACCAACTCAAGTAACGAATTTTTCTATGTTTTTAAGGAAAAATATAGCCATACATGATTTGAAAGTTAAAACATTGATTCTTTTTCTTTGTTTTCAAATCTAATCAAAATTTCATTAAAAAATATGGAAGACTCGATGTTCATTTGAAGATCGTGATGCACTTTTAATGAGAAATCACAACCTTTCATTAAATATCATGAGGTTGAAATCCATTAAATTGTTATTCTAATTATGTATTGGGGCCTTTTTTTAAATTTTCATTTGCTTACGATGAAAAAGGAATTGATTATTTTTGCAAAACATTTGATTTCCTAATGAACTTTAAAAAAATTCCCACCATCTTCAGATCTTCTCAAAACCTATTTAGAAGGATAATATGAGTAAATAATCCAAATATATTCAACTTCACCACATTCCCCTCATTCGTAAAACAATTTAGGGGAGAAAAGAAAAGATTTAGGGTAATTAGGGTATAGGGTTTAGGATTTATATTTTTTTTTTAAAGAAAATGATAAATCAATTACATTGATCCTCATTTAGCAGTGATTATTAGGCTGTTTTTTTTGGAAATGTTACCGCTCTTTTTGAGTAATATTGGCCTCATAGGTTGCTCCAATGGACAACTAGGCGGACACCGTCGGCGGTCAGTGTTTAAGTGGGGCGGTCGGCGTCGGAAGGCGGACAGTGCGGACAGTCCCGTCCGACTGCCCCGTTCGCCGCATCCGACTGCTCGTCCGACCCGTCTGGCCTGTCCGCCTGACCGCCCCGTCCGTCCCGTCCACCCGCCCCGTCCGCCCTGTCCGTTCGTTCGCTTCAGCCCCGTTTGGACCGTTGCTTGTTTTTGAATGGAAACCCTAAAAATGAACCTTTAATTTTCTGGAAGGGACTATAAATGTTAAAAGAGAAGCTTTGGTATTCACTCTCAAAAAATCGAACGCTAAGATTTCTAAGGGCTATGAGCTTCAATTTATTGAGTCTCTTGCTTGGTAATGCATAGTTTGGTGGACGGGGGGGCTTTGATTTTGAAAGCTTTGTGTGACTAATTTCATTGATATTGTATACATTGTCACGTTGTGGGTTTCAAATTTAAAACATTCTATTGGTTTCTTTTGAAATTGAGGTAAAACATACACTTGTCAATATGAGGGCCAAACCGACGGGGGATTTTTCTCCTTGGTTTAGTGTGCAAGAGGGTGGTAAAGTAAAATGTAGGCTTTGCAAAGCGAGCATGTCAAGGAAGCTCAGTCGTATGTTCAGCCACTTAGGCTATTTTGGGCCTGGAGGTGTACGTGATAAAGGGGTGAACCTTTGTCCACGATTATCAATGGCAGTTTGAGATTTATTTCGGCATTGCGAAGGAGTTTTTCCAAAACGCGTTGTAATGGACAATGTGGATGGCAACCCTGGCCCTTCAGATGTCCAAGAGTTTTCGGCCAGAAAGGCTGTGTCGCATTCTGACCATGAAGACTCTTGTCCAGCGTCCAAAGAAGTGGTATCAATGATATGTGCCACAACTAAAATGACTTTGAGTACGGAAGCTTCTGGTGAACGTGAAACCCCGAGGGCATCAAGTTCTAGGCCTCAGAGGCAAGGGAGCTTAGGGAATGGGTTTGAAGAAGGTCATAGAAGCAAATTACATTGAGTGTGAGCAAATTTTTTTTATTCAGCGAACATACCATTTTCCGTGGCTCGAAATCCAACTTTTAAAGAAGCAGTGAAGAAAACGACTGCGTTCGGTAGGCCATACATTCCTCCCTCATACCACGACCTTCGGTACAAATTGTTGAATGAGGCGAAGACCAACATTCAGACACAGTTGAATGCACGGATCGAAGATAGCATTCGAAAATTTGGAGCAACATTGTCCATTGATGGATGGAGCTCAGTGACTAATCGACCTCTCATCAATGCCATGCTTGTATCATTCGCAAGTGAAGAATTTCTTGGATCTGTGGATACAAGTTATCGCGGCTTAAAATTTTGATTTTCTTAGTATGCACCGAAATAGGAACGAAACTAGCCATTAGGGAACCGGATCCGATTAGGTGGAGAAGGAAAACTCAAAATTAGCTCAGAACATGAAGTAGTGGACCTCTTGGATCTAATCCGGTCAGGAGTAACTATCGACGGAAACAGAATACAACACGGATTAGGTCTAGGACCGGATTATGATGGTGAACCGGATTCATGATGACCAAACTGGAAAGGGTCCAGAGACTATATAAGGAGGAGCCTTCACTGTTGCACCCCCTTTTAGAAACTCGACCTTGAGCGCGCGTGGTCGAGTTTTCGCGTTTGTGTGCTGTAGGCTTTGATTCCGGTTGAGATCGGAGAGAGAACGTGAGGAACGGGACGTGCGGCTAGGAGAGAGTGAGATAGATTGAAGGGGGAATGCCGCCGCTACATAGGTCTAGACCAGCGAGTCCCTCTGGAGGCGAGGTAAAGCTCCGGAAAGTCATTCCGGTTATTCCCTCCACAGAGTCGGAAAAGTCTCAACTCATGGAGGATCTCACCTCTATGGGTTGCCTAGGGTTTGCCGAGAAACCGTGGGGTTTTAGGGAGGAGAGAATGGTCAAGGAACTCGGAAAACTGTCCAACCAGTTTGACAACACCGTGAGAGGAACTCCCATCCGCTGGAACGAGGGAATGTGGAGAGGTGTTTATGGTTTCCGGGTAGGAGGGTTAGGAATGGCAAACCGGAAGGATGAATTTGTCCGAGGCAAGTTCTAGGGGGCCGTCAACCCGAAGGACGGATACGCGGTCGAGGATTGCGTAGATGACCGACACCGTCGGCTCCTGCAATTCCTGGTTCCGGTTCTTCACCCGGAAAAGCCGACCAGGGTGACGATCACCCTTGACAACACGATTTTCGGTGCCCTAAGTGGTACCCGGAAAGTGGACTGGGCACGGATCATTTCCGATCTCGTGACCCAGCTCGTTAGTAGAGTTGGGAAGAAGAGGGCCAGTCTAGTGTGCCCTTACCTCTTCCACCTCTATCGGGAAAACCAAGTCCTCACCGACGCGGAGGAGAAGGTGTGGAGGACTCAAGAAGTCCTCTTGAAGTATGGGGAGTCGGAAACGGATGACGAGGCCGAGTCCGATTCCGGTTCAGACCGGGAGTCGAGCGAGGAAGAGGAGGAGCCGATGCCGCCCATCAAGCGACAAAAGTTGACGCCTCCAAGCAAGCGCGGGACGCCTCCCGGTCACGACAAACCGGCCCTAGAAGAGAGACCGGAAGCCGAGAAGACCGTTTCCGGGGAAGACCCGGAAATGCAAGATCCGTTCAACGGTCTTATCAACCTCCTCTGCAACATCAGGGCGGATTGGGAGGTCAAGCACAGGACGCTTTCGGCGATCGGAAAGTTGGTAGATGCGCCACCGGACAGCAAGTTGGCGGAACAGGTGGCGGAGTGCATCACCAATTCGGAACAGACCCGGAAACAGGAAGCGGAGATCCGCCGGTTGCAGGAGGAGGTGGACACCCTGAAGGCAACTCTCTTTGCCTATCGGGAAGATGTGACGGCCACCCGGGAGATGGCGGAGGAGACTCGGAAGATAGCCGAGCAGATCAAGGCCATCCTGGGAGATACCGGAACGGCCGCCACCAAAGCGAAGCTCTTCGACGAGAAGATGCACGAGGAGAAGAAACTATCCGGTTCCCGGATGGTCCGAATTCTCACCGACTTTGCTGAGCAAGTGAAGATGGCGATGATGGAGGGGCAGAAGGCTGCGGAACGGATTGAGGAAAGCAGCCGGAAGCTGACTGAAGCAACGTGCTCCAAGGGGATACACCTCTCGGACCTCTCGCTACCGGATTCCTTTCCGGATGCGACCGTTCCGAAGGGTGGGAAGGATTGGACTCCCGAGTCCAAGAAGTCAGCACGGACTGAGAATCCGGGCACGAGACCGGATATTACAATCGACCTGGAGTCTTCACCCGGATCTAACCCTGCGGAGGGGGAACGGAACCGGAACTTGAGTGAAGTCTTCGAGGAGCTGGTTCCGAAGAGCGGAAGCCCGACAATAGGATCTAGGGTTGTAGAGTAGATAGGATTTTGATTTCAGTTAGGAGTAGGAGCGGATCCGGATCCGGATCCGGCTCAACAGTATTAGGTTAGCCGGAAGTTAGATTAGGGTGGCGGCGGACCCCCACGGGTTTTCCGCTCCTTTTTGTGCTTTTAGGGTTTTTACCCTTTGTATATAAATCGGTTCCCGCGATGGGAATTGGGAGTTGTTCATTTTGCAAACTTCTTGTACTTTTCTATTCTCTTCATTGTGTGTCTCTCTCCAGCGCGACAGGATTGTATGATGTGGAGTTAGGATAGTACGAGCCGGTTTGCGAGTGATTTCTCCCCTTGGTGTTCTTTTTCCGATCCTAGGTGCATGTGAGTAGGTATCTAAGAGTTGGGAGTGAACTTAGTTCCTCAGCACGTTTAGAATTTGAGATTCCGGGTGAGAAAGCCGTTGTTAGGCTAGGCGGGTAGGGAGGGATTCCTTAGCTGCGCTAAAACTCCCGGGTGGGAAATCCGGTCGAGTGTCCGATCTCCTGTGAGGTCTTACCGCCTTAGTTGGTAAACGAAAGAACTTTAGTTGATGTTGGAACGGACGGGTACACTTGTAACCACCTATTTTTGCACGGATCGGAAGTAGCATCAAGGTCGTTGTTGTATGAGAGGGTCGAGTGTGGGGTCTCTGTGTGACCTACAACTCGGATTGCTATCTGGGTTGTTGTGAAGGACCAAACCGGATCCGGATTAGCTTAGGTATTTAGGAAGTAGGATAGTGGGTCTTCAGCCACTATAAGTCACGGAAGGAGTGGTGAGCCTACCACTCTCAAATGTAAGCGGCGACCCCTCTGATGGTGAAACAGAGGCAAAACCAAACCGGATAGGATTACGGATATATGATGACCATCCGGACCGGATTGGTCAGGACGGATTTCCAAGATCGGAAGTTGTAAGATCCTGGGATTTGGATATTTGTACAGACCGGATAGTTAGTAAGATCGGAAGAAGGAGTAATCCGGTCTATAATTATCCGGTGTGGTGGTATTTCTGGTTCTAGATCTAGGACCGGAAAGTAAGATTGGGATACCGACTGAGCTTAACTACTTAATAGAGCTAGATACTTCACAGAATCTCGTGGGTTCGATCTTTAGAGTCACTTAGTTATACTCTAGAGCGATTTTTGTGAGTATAATGGGGAATTTACCTGCCCTGTGCTGCGACACAAGTGGTTGTGAAAGAAATGCGAAGTACTTGGCAGCTGTGTTAGAAAAGTTCATTGAACAAGTGGGGTCCAAGAACGTCATGTTAATAACTACGGATAATGCTCCCGTGAATCCGTCCGCATGAGATGTAATGTCTGCAAAATATCCTCATATTTTTTACCAAGGGTGCGTGATACATGCATTGAATTTGTTGTTGAAGGATTGGGCTGCACAGAAATGGATTGCTTCCAAATTGGATAAAGGAGTTCTTGTAGCTAAATTTATCAAGAAGAGACATATGCCGCTAACTCTATTGCGAAAGTATTCGCCAAATCTTGATCTCTTGATGCCTAGGGATACAAGGTTCGCCTCTAAATTTATCGTGATGGAGTGTTTGACAAAATTGAGAGGAGCATTGGAACAAACGGTGGTAGATCCGCAATGGGTTGAGTATGTACATACTCTCAAGAAGAAACGTGGAACCAAAATCCAACCAAAAGACTTGGCCTTAGCGGTGAAGAAAATTGTTCTTGATGACCATTTTTGGAATCGGTCCATCAATTATGTGGAGATGGTTGAACCAATCATATGTGCACTCCGCGATTTGGAGTCAAAATCACCGTGCATGGGGAAGGTGTTGCATATCATGAGGAAGTTAGAGAAGCACGTGAACGAATTACAAAGTCCACCATTTTGTTTGCTAGAAGAACTTGCAATTCCATTGGTACAGTCTTTTTATGCCCGAAGAAGAATGGTGGACAACGATCTCTAATCAGCCGCAGCTCTTTTTGGAATCCATACCTTCTTCATGACAAAGAGCTAGCGGATGACGCAGATACAATGTCAAGATGTAAGAAAGTTTTGGAGAGAATATGTAAACCGGATGAATATGCAGCAGTGGTGAAGGAATTTGTAGCTTTTCGACACAAAGAACCTCCATTCCACAATATGTTGAATCCGGAAGATCAAATGTTGTCCGCACATACTTGGTGGGATTTTGAAGGTGCATGTGGCAAGTTTATAGCTCCATTAGCGAAGAAGATATTGGCTCAACCGGTGTCATCATCTTCATGTGAATGGAATTGGAGCAACTATTCTTTTGTTCACAACAAATCTCGAAATAAATTGAAGCCGGAGAGAGAAGCGGATTTGGTGTACGTGTATACCAATTCCAAAGTATTAAACGCATCGAAGGAAAAAGATGAAAAAAAATGGTATAATGATAATGTGGATCCAATGGAATCAGAGGATTTAAATAGGCCGACGTTAAAAGACGATGATGACGATGATGACGATGATTTGGAAAGGGCCCTTTCAGCTGTAGATGGCAAAGACGACTTCAATCGTGTGATAGCATAGGGAGATGAAGACGTTATGGAAGGCTTTTCCGATTTGGTGAATGATACGCATGATTATCATCTAAACCGCAAGGATGTCGTTCCGGACAATGCAAACGATGCATATACCTTTTGTGAAGACGAGGACAATGTAGGGATACAGGAGAATCTACCTTCTTTAACTGCATATTGCAATAGAATGGGATTCTCGAATAGCAAAAACATTCTATCGGAAAAGGCAAACGCTATTGCCAAAGAGGTGAAAATCAATGAGAATGCTATTGGTGATGAGGGGAGAAATGAAGAAGTTCTAATTTCTCAATCTCCATCTGTGGCATTAAATGTAGTGCAAGGAAACGACAGAAGAGAAGATGCGGTCATGAAGGTGGATGTTCCAAAAGATGTGGGCAACAATAGTGGTGATGAGGGGGAACCAAATATTGCGGTACAAAAAAATAATGATTCAGTTGGGATGGCAATCACAAATTCGGCAATTGTGAAGAGTGATAAAGGAAAAGAGCCAATGAAGTCAATTTTTGAAGTACTGAGATCTAGTGCTCTTCCACCAATACCGTTGAAGTCTGTTAGCACACGATTGAATGATTTTCAAAGCTTTGGATATGGAAAACGCCTAATGAACATTTCCAAAGAAATTTCTACAGGTGGTAATCTACGAAAAGTAGCGTCATCACCTACAAGCCTAAGTAATACAGATAGTGATCGGATGCCATTGGCATCTTTGCGTGATCGCATTTTAGGAAAAAGAATGGCGCAAGAACCCATCAAATCAACAAATGGCACTCTATTACTTCAAAAGAAAGCCAAAGTAGAGATAACCGTTCATGGACATGTCGACCTTACATCGAGATTGATGGTTCAAGAATCGAGTAAGGTGAAAGCGAAAAGAGAAATGCAACCTTTTGCTATCTCTCCAGTGAAGAATAGGACCCCTCTTGATGAAAATGTTGTTACTTTGTCAAATAGAAAGAAAAGAAAGGTTCCTTTTCAAAAAGCCTTTAATGGTTCTATCAAAGTAAAAAAAGAGAAATTAAATTCGAAAGAAGGGAGTAAACCTACTTCGAGAGAAGACTTGAAGGAGACAACGATACTTGATTCCAACAATGAAGATGACTCCGACAATGAAGATGACTCCGATAATGAAGATTTTGAACGGAGAGCTGTAGGAGAGAGTAGTGAGGCTGAGGTTAGAAGAGATGTGGATTGGCGTCCATAGGAATTGTGGAGATGTGAATTTAGATGTTTGATTGTTTAGTTGCTCATGATATATGGAGCTCATGTTGACAAATGACAATGGTTTCTTCAATCATTTTATTATAAAATTGTTTGTTTATTGATGATATACATCTCGCTGGATTTTAAAGTGATTTTGTTTCTAAATCAAAATGAAATTCAACAAAAAAAATTAAAAATATATTTCATATTTTAGCTTTTACATAAATAGTGATATACAACTCTATTGAATCACAATTGCAATATAAGAAAAATCAAAATCAAAATGACTTCACTCTCAATCTCTCATTGGTGAAAACAATCAAAACAAAAAACCCAAAACGGGTTTTCTAAGCCGCCCCATCCGCCCGGCCCTGCGCGTCCACCTTCCGACGGCGGGAGGGACGCTGCGTCCACTAACGTTCGTGCGTCCGGACGTCCAGATGTCCAGAAAACGGACGCTATTTTGGGGCAGACGTAGAGATTCGTCAACCCTGACTACGTGGGAGTACTTCAAGACGTATTTGAGTTGGATTATGGTACATTGAGTACAAAGATAATTATGTTGCATTGTGAATGGGTGAAAACCATAGACAATTGAGGTAACCCTACATATATGAAGGACGAGGCTAGATTCCTTGTAGTGAACTTTTGGCACAAATTGCTTCACTTGGCAAATCCATTCATTTTTCCAAGCCAAGCTACTCAAGTTTTCTTTTCAAACGTTACAAGAAGACCAGGTTGGAAAGTTGTGCTACAAAAAGAGGCACGAGTTCAACGAGAGGTCGTTGATACATCCGATGCATTTATGAACACAACAATGGAGAGTGACGGGCTAAAAGCTCCCCATAACTTGCCAATTCCAACCGAAACGGTAAATTAGTTGGGGCCATAGAATTGTCAGAGGAAGACAACTTGTTAGCACGGGTAGGATATTAGTGTCATTCTGATACATGAAGCGCTCATACATGCTGCCAACCTTGCAAAGCATGTACAGGTGATTAGAGCATTAGCTGTCCTTTTTAGCACACAGAATTTCAATGAAGCCTTGAACATTTATAGAGAGAAATTAGAAGAAGATCTAATTCTATGGACATTGGTACTTAGGCAACGTATGAGTACCCTGAGCACTAATTGCACTACCTAAAAGTCAATGTCCGCAATAACTATAAGATGACTGAAAAATGACTGTAGTAGTCATTTGGCAGACAAGTGGAAGTCATCATGGACAATCGTTTGTGGTAGTGAATTTGGAACGCCTTTTAGAAAAAGCATACCCTATTCTAAGTCCTTGAAGAATTTAGAAGAAGCCTTGAACATTTACAGAGAGAAATTAGAAGAAGATCCAGTTCTGCATCGCCATCTGTCATCGTTATACGACACTTTACTCGAGCAGACTCTCTAATGTTTGATTTGTTGCTTTTTCCGAGTGGAGATTTCTCACATCTCTGACCTTATTGGCCTTCGAAGTGAAAATGTTGAGAAGAAGTTCTTGCAAATGATCCTTGATAAGATATTGGTGAGTCCTTTGGACCAAGGAGCTCGTTGTTTGATCATTTTTGATGATGTGAAACGTGATGGAATATATCTTTCCACTCTTGAAACTATATCAAACATTAGGAAGGTGGTAGAAAGCCTATACTTGAAGTCCACCAAAATAATGGTGTAATTTCAATGGTGGTCTCTATAAGCGACCTTCATTCATTTTAAATGTTTATTATGTACTAGACGTACACCTTATAAACTACGCTTATATGTCAGTCATTTTGGAGTAGCCATGTAGAAACGTCAAAGTCACATACTAGTAGCCCCGGAATGACTGGTGTCCACATGAGCCCCTTCATAGGCCCGGTGGTGGCAGTGGAAATTGATTCATTCAGCACTTTGTCTTTAGGATAGTCATTTCCGAGTCTCATTGAAGTTACTAGAAGTCGCGTCTTTGAAGTCCTAGACTAGGTACACACTTCAAATTTTTTACTTCCTACCCGAAGTCCGCCATAACGGGCAGCATTAACCACCCAAAATCATTAAGTCATTTCTTACTCACTAAAAAGACATGCAAAGTATTATTTGGTGACTTGAAGTGACTTTTTAATGGCTAAGGCGTCCGCTGCTGACTTACCTCAATTCCCAACATTATCTCGTTTCCAGGGAGAACTAAAAATCGTAGATGAAAGTCTACCTTCATTGCACCCTCGTTCGCAGTTTAGAAAGATGACTGCCAAAATGACTCTTCCAATTTTGCTGCCCCAATGCTGGTGCAATTATGGAATTCGCAGACATTTTTTAGTTGTTCCAGACATATAGTCACTTTACAATCATTTCCTCCAATCATTTATTCACTGGTTTTTTTGTAGTGCAAACTTACGTTCTAGACTTCCGGTCTAAGAAACTAGCAGACCGTTAGAAGAACGGTCATCTACCCGTTCTCCACTAGGAATTGTCGGCCGCGCACTGAGTACTTAAACCCATCGCCATTCCTTTTTTTCTCCTTCTCTCATTGTCGAACTTGATGTATGTATAGTTGAGAGAAAGAGTGGTGACTTAGCAACCAAGATAGGAAAAAATGGAAGAAGTAGTACCGGATTAGGTTTATTAGTTGTTGGTGATTCATGGCAACAGCTACTGATCCGGCTACACAAAAATCTGGAGTTATAGCCCAGATGGTTTGTCTAGTTATCCCTTCCGATCCAGGTCACTGAACGCCATTAGAAGAGGACTTCATGTGTATCGGGTGTGATGGGTTGTTAGATAGGCCGTGGAGCATGAAGAACAAGGAGATGATTCAGGAATTCATTTATGGAGTTCCAAATCAATATGAGTTCACAATGAGAGGTCGACCCGTAGCTTGGATAGAAGACATGTAGGCAAATGTCTATTTATTTAAGAAGAATGGGCTTGGACTAGCCAAAAGAGTAGAGAAGTATGTGACCAGAAAGTTTCGAAGTCAAGCCCACTCAAAGGAAGGTTTTGCCATTAGCGATTGTAAAAACGAGAGGCATAGACAAGTATTGGATTTCCTTATTCCAATTTTGTATTTGAAAAAGCCTACCCACGTTACAGTCATGGTGGCAAACACCATTTTTAGGGCCTTCAAGGATTGGATCGTTCATTGGAGAAGAATGATTCAAGGAGTCGTGGGCAAGCTAGCAGAATACATGGGCCGAGCAAAGCAAAGTCCTATCACGCCATATCTGTTTCACCTCTATCACTACAAGGAGGTCTTGAATGCTGAGGAAACGATAAAATACAACACTTGAGTCGAGATCGTGAAGTACAGCCTCACGAAAGAGCTAGAGAAGGAGGAAAAAGAACCCGAAGAAGAGCAACCAAAAGAGGAAGAAGAAGTAGTGGACTGAAAACGAAGGAAGTTCAGCAGCATGGAGGAAGGCGCCAACACTAGAAAGGAATAATGCTGATTTCAAATCCGGAACATCCCCAAAAACTCGAATTCGTTGAAGCCGGAATCTAGTGGATGCAACAGGCCAAATAGATGTATGGTGACCTAGAGGATCGCATGCTTTTTATTGCAAACAAACTCAAAGTAGAGCTAGACCAAATTTTGGAGGAGATCCGAAAACGCCCGAATTTGAAGAAGTTCCGACAAAAGGAGGAACAGATCCGAAAGTTGGAGGAGGAAAGGGACAATTTCAAGTCCCAACTTGAGTGGATGGAGGGGGAGCTGAACACGGTGAGACGGAAGGAGACAGAGGCTCTCCGACTTGTTCACAACCTCAAGGAACTTGTCATGGTTCCGGAATATACAGTGATCCGAGCTAAATTCTACACTACCAAGTTGGAGAAGGAAAGGTACATGACCGAATCCAAGATGGTAAAGATCCTAGTCGACTTCGAAGTCTAGATGGGGATTGTATTGAAGGACATGCAGAAGTTGCTGGAGTACTTGGATTCAGAAGCCGCCATCGACTTAGAAGGGCTTTCGGAAGTCTTCAAGAGCATATTCTGGGATACTTCGATTTGATAGACTCCGATCCGGTAGGCTTTAAGTGGCCCAATCTAGCCACAATCAGAGGGACTAAAGTCTATCCTCACTCCAATTGTAGGACCCTCAAGTAGCTAAGTACGAACTCCATTAGGACTAGTAGGATCTAAGCTAAAGAAAGGGGCAAGTGGAAATTTTGTTCCAATAGAACAAGCGGTTTCCGTCCTGATTTTCCCACCACTTGGGAAAGTCATGACCAAAAAGTTTAGGGTACCCAAATTGACAATTTGCGGCAACCTCGACGCACAAATTGGAGTAATAACAAATCCGGCTCAATTTCATCCACAAGACTTCTCTCATATGCAATAGTCGATTCCAAAACGGAATCGTGTTGAGATTGAATTGAATGAATCACTACAAGCCAAGGACTCGGAGATTTAAAAGATTGAGGAGTCGGAAAAAGAAGTGCTAAAGTGTGAATCTGAGGAAGAGACGAAATCGGAAGACTCACCTCCCAAAGTTTCACGGAAGCCCCAAACTCGGTCATCAACAAAGAATACGCTAGTAAAGGCTTCAATGAAGACTCCGAGCAGTCAAAGTGGAAGCAACTCCAAGAAGGTACAGTAAGGTAGGTAGAACATAGGTAGTTAGGTAGGATTTTTTTTATCCGGAACGGGAATTCCAAGCGTGGATCCAAGTTCCGGATCGTTTTAGGGGTTCCAATTTTGTCGGGGCAGTTGGGCTGTGGATGTTCCAAATATCCCGAGTTGTTCACTAGTTGGTTGCCTTGATTTCCAAGATGCCTTTTTGGCTTTTTAGGCATCAACTTTGGTTTTTATTTTTATTTTTAAAGGTGGGCAAGTTTGTTGCCCTCTCATTCCATCCTAGCAATTATTTTTGTTGAAATCCATTTCCTTCTTTAATTTGAGTCATTTGGTGAACATTTTAACTCCAACCGCGTATCTGGATTGTATTGGTTTGTTGTTTGAGTGTTGAGATGTAAGAAAGACAAGTGAGAAGGAATCCAGATTTCAGATAAATTGATCAGACTAAAGGTGTACTATTGTAATGATGTTAGATACAAGACAAGGAAGTTGCGTATGGTGCCTTTGAACTATCCGAACGGTAATTCGTTCTTTAGTGAAGAGTGATGTGAGTGCATATCCAAAATTGAAAACAATTCTTTACGGAAATTAGCAACCGTTAGAAGAAACTTCCACTTACCGGAAAGTCTGCCAACCTTGGGATTCGTCATACACCTAGAAAGATTATCCCTATTGGATTAGTTCCAAACGTTCGAGATCTGTCATTGTAGTAAGGAGGAGTGAACACAGTCCTGAATGATCTACATTCCAAATCTGCCTTCCGGAATGTTGTGAGGATCCAGATCTACTTTCTACGCTACAACACCTTAAGTACTTGGGTATTTGTTGTTTGTTTGTTTTTGTTTGTGTAGTGAATAGACTAGAGTGGTAAAGTCCCTACCCCTCAAAAGATCAATAGCGAACCCTCTGATGGTAAAACAAAGGAATTCAAAACTAGTTTGTTACAAGGCAAAACCGAAAAACCAAGTGATATCGGATCCGGATTAGAATCTGGATTGGAATCTAGATAGTAGTGATTCCGAAAAAGAGAGGGAAAGAAAGTAGTCAGAAGAGGAGGAAGCAATCATCTGGATATTGGAGTTTGGAAAGGCATCTAGAATTCCCTAAAACGATAATTCATGTTATCTTACCACGTTTTCGTATATAAAGATACTTATGCTTAGATTGCGCGTGCAATACCAGAACTCTTGGAACTTTGGAAATTCATATTAATTACTCTATATAATGGATAATTAATTTGATAATTGCAATGTATATTAATGACCTAGAGATGCATTCCCATTGAATCACCCACTTTGAAAATAGGTAATTTCTATTTCTAATGCTCTCCTTAACAAAGAGCACAACATTGTGACTTTCCTTGAGTACAACTTGAATTGTCCTATTTTAAGTTCAATTGTCAAGCTTGTTAAATTATTGATAGTTAGTATACCAATTACAATAATGTTAAAAAAATCTACAAATATTATAATAAAAAAATACATAGGCAACCAATTCCTATTGTAATTCAAAAGGTTGTGATGCTAAAAAAGTATGGATGTGATGTTCTTAGTTGTCCATCCTAGGATGCTTTCCTCCAGAACCATAGCATGTAAATATTGTGTCTTGTTTGCCAATAGTTGGAGGTACTCAGATATATTGTTTAGTATTTAGTTACCGATTTTATGAATTACTTATTGATGGGTCAATGATATAGTACTCTTAAATGGTTCTAGTTTGGGGTTATATAGTGACTTATAGAAATATGTTTTTTCAAAAGAGATTAAGTGAAGCACATGAAAGTAATGTGTATTGTCAACTCAAGGATAAAGGTATCCTCGAATCAACGATACACATTACTTTCATTTACTCTATGAAACTGCGTAGTCTAAGAATTAGAACAAACTAGGGGAGTATAATTTCTACATACAAAGATTTAGATGTATTCTTAAACGTTGTTTGTTTGGATTATTTAACACTTTCAGAGAAAGATGTTTTTAAAATAGATGAAGTAAAGCAAAATTGTACTTTTATTGTTAATTCAACGATAAATTTATCTTCAACTTGACAATTCAAAAAGCAATATACATTACTCTATCGAACTGCGATGTCTATGAAATGAAACAAACTTGGGGAGTATATTTTCTGCATACAAAGATCTAAAAGTAAGCAAATAATTATCATCGGGTCAATAATAAGATGAATGCTATTTAATATGACCAGAACCCTAAATTCAAAGAAGAAAATTTTGACTTGGGCTAGTCTTCTATGCAAAAATTTTAATATTATAGAAGAAAATGAAGCAGCTCCTTAATCGACAATTGCAAAACCTGAAAATTCAAAAAATGAAATTAGTAACCTAACAACAATTTAAAAACCAATCACAACTAAATTCTTATTATGCTACACCCAGGGTCCAAAACAATTTATACTCAAAAACCCAGAAAACAAAATTGTAATTCTTTTGAAACCCTAAACCCTACTAAATTTTACATTCCAAGTTTTTCAAGACTATGTACACTAGACCATAGGAAGAAAAGCACAAAGAACTACAACTACAAAATAGCAAAAACAAATAGCTTCCCAAAACAAAAACTCAACATTTGTAGCTTTTGAGATGGATAAAACAAAATATCAACTTTTGCACCTAGACCTAGATTATGCTATTCATCTAATACAACTGAAAACACTGAACTATAGAAATACTAATGAAAAACATCAGCATTGGAAAACATAGATTAAAAGACTTCAAACTTAACAAAAACTCAACATTGAATGGATTGAAGTTCAAACATTGAATGGACTGAAGTTCAAACAAGAAGTTCGAAAATTGAAAACTCACCTACGCCTTGAAGGAGCAGAATTGCAATGTAGTAAACGGCACAACATGTCGTGTGGCTCCCTCCCTTGAACCAGGAAGTTCAAAACTTCAAAATGAGTAGCAGACAATAACACCCAAAGCGAGTCACCAATTCCTTTCAGAAACAAGGCCAAAGAAGTCTAGAACAAGAAAAATCAAATCCTTCAATGCATGGTGGAGCTCCCTACAATCTCAATTAAACAAAAATCCTAAACCCTAAACAACCACCTCCCTCACCATTCCCTTGCCAAAATTCTTAATTGCTTGAGTAATTAGCCATCTCTCTCATTGTCCCCCTGACAAAAAATGAATAAGAATTTTTTTTTAAATTCCATTTTTATCATTTAGTTTTCATTTTTTCCATTGTTTTTTCATTTTGCTTTTTTTTTTCATTTCATTTTTTTTTCCCATTATGTTCCTATATTTTTTTCCTTCAAATTTCCTTTTGCTTTTCATTCTTTTTTCTTTTTTTTTCTTTTTTTTCATTCTTTTTCATTCTTTTAAAAAAAAATTCCCATTCTATTCCATTTTGTTTTCAATTTTTTAAAGGATGTCTTCTATATTTTATAGGTTGTTTACTCCAAGAATGGTCACTCTTTTAGGTTAGTATATATTTGTAAAAGTTCCATAAAACTATAACATGATGGATTGGATTCAAATCCTATAAAGCCCTATATTATGTTAGTGGAGTCTCTGACTATACTCAACTGGTTGTTAAAAGTTGTACTAGATTAGTCGTAATGAAGGCTAGGTAATATCCACCTTTGATTTTATGAGTATTATTTTCTTAATTTATTATATTGTGTCCTATAAAAAATTTGAAATTAAGTAGAGAGTTTAATTATAGTGGATGAACCAAATGCTAAACTATACGTTGAAGTTTGAAGTTTTTTTATTTTCAAAATGGCAATTGTAAGAGCTTAAAAAAATTAAACAAAATCCACGGTCATAGGAGTAGCGGTTATAGGTCCTAAAACTTAATAGAAATAGATTTTCTTTTAATTTTTAGAAAAAAAATTTGTTCAAATTTTTTTTGCTTAAATAAGTTTTAAGAAAATATTTTTGAGGCTCTAGGTAAACAAGCTCATCACTCCAGGCTTGCATGCTAGCATCGTTGCTCAGCGCTGAGAGGAAGATCACATACTTGCCATCTTAAAGTACTACTTAATTATTGGACTTTGTAAAATTTTAAGAAAAAAAAATTAGCTAATAAGTAGGATTTGTTTGAAATTGATTGAGGTTGTTGAATATCTCTTGGTGCCAAGTAGAGATCCATAGTTGCGAGAGAGAGAAACAAAATTCCTTTGTGAAGAAGGGGTTCCTCTAAGCCTGAGAGGTATCCAAAACAAGAAGAAAGTGATTATAAAAATCAAAATCTCAATGCAACAACCTCAATTGATTTCAAACAAATCATAATTAATCACCTTTTTTTTCTTAAAATCTTGGAAAGTTCAATAAGTACTACATCAAGGTTGTTAAGGAACCATGGTAATAGATCCACAACAATAGGTATATAATAATAGGTTCTAAAATTTATCAAAAATAATAAATTTTGACCAAAATTTTTAGATGGAATTTCTTAAATTTATATGCTCATAGGCTCACAAACTCATGCTTACACACTCATAGAAACCCTAATTTGTTTAGTAGCAATTGTTTTTACCTTTGGTACTTTTAGGTTAGATCCATTTGTTAAATGGATTTGGATTTCTATAAGAAAAATTCACCACTAAAATAAAGAACAACATTTTAATAGTTTTGTCTTTGTCTTTGTGAAGAGTCACTGCTTGAATTGTATCTCCATAGTTGTTGCCCCAATTGGTTGTTGTGATTTATTCTTAGACTTAATTGTTGAGAGTTTGAAGACTATTATGTCTATAAGATATAAACCTGTAGCATCAACTTCCAACTCCCATTGAGCAATAGTCTTCTCAAAGATAGTGGAATTTCTCTACTTTTATAGTGGAAATTGCTCTATAGAGCTAAAGTCATTGGTAGAAAATGCACCCTAGATCAATAGGATTTAGTCACTTTAGACAAGTTGATTAGACAAAATCAACAAAATTTTGCTAAACCCTAAATCTAAATTCTTTTAAGTTCCAACCCCATTAGACTATCATCACTACATTAAAAAGTCCCTACTACTAATTCAGTGTTGATTCAATAATTTCAATTGTTTTTAGTATAATCACAACTAATTGATAGATGTATACTAAAATGTCATTGTAATAGTTCCAAAATAAAATGAAGTTAGTAGTGTAATTACATAATTTTTATTTAAATATATATTTAAAGCATTTTAATACTAAAAAAAATATTCATTTTGGATTTTCTTAGTGCTAAAATTGTAGGAATGTAACTACAATATTTCTTTTGGTGCTATTTTGGCATTGATATGGTGACACTTTCACTTTCAATGTATCATTGTGTTGTTAGTTATTATGTCATTTTACACTTTTGGCTACATTAGAATAAAAACAAATGCAATTGGAAAGCCCACCAGATTCCAATTGAGAGGGTGACCACAATGGGTGAGGTAAAATAGCCCATCATGGTCAAATGCCCTATGACAGACACCTAGTGACTCCATGATGGTTTTTCAAACCACAATCAATGTCTTATTGACACCAATGGAGTGATTAATGACCTCATTAGGGATAGTGAACTTTCTCATTCTAAATCATTGTAGGAAGTGATTTTTATGGCCTTCCACATTAGAAATCATTGTGACTACTTTAGATGACTAAGATGAGCATATTGGATTTAGTTTTTGTTGATTATGAGATGGTCTAGTGACTCTTTTGGATAGAGTACTTCAAAAATTCATGACAAATTTGTATTTCATCTAAACAATACAATTGTAATTGCTTACACTATTTCTCACAATATTTTTCACACCTGTCTTTCTATGGGAAAAAAATTAAAAAATGTCAGCAATGGCATGAGGGCAAACTCCTAATTTTGACCATGATGGGCTGTTTTACCTTATATGTTCCCGAAGGCATGGTGAGAGAACAGACCCTGTTACACCGTCTTATTTAGAGGATGGGATATTAAAGAGGGCCGAATGCCACAACACCCGCACAATAATCGGTTTGGGTTGATGTTCGGGGCCCAGGTAAGCCGAGCAGCGTCAAGGGTATCAGGCATTCGCGAAGAGGGAGACCAGAGCAAGAATCGAGCAGGAATGGACATGGTGAGAGAGTCTGGGGACTCCTTGATCCCAAGCTCGCGAGCTTTTGCAGAGCGAGGGTGCTGCATGCTGCAGTCTGTTGCGGGTGCACGTATGGCTGTTGTGGTGAATTGAGGGCTTAAGGAGGGCGATTTCTCGAACTGTTGTGTTAGGAGGACTGAATGTGGGAAGTAGTACTGCAAGGCCCGGTTGCGCAGGATTTGTAGTGGGATTCTGACTTGTTTCTCTGCTCTGGCAGTTGGTTTGGAGCCATTTTAATTTGAGCTCGTGGGAGTGATGGAAATTGTAGGACGGAGGTGAGATGCCAGCTGTTGTAGGAGAAACGTTGTATCGACCTTTCTTGCTGTTACTACAGGAGAGTAGAGTGGCGCTTGTCCCTTTGGAGCTTGTGGAGCGCGAGTAATTAATTTGCTAATTGATGATATCTTGCTGCGCAATTAGTGCAGTGCAATTCAAATAGCAGGTCCTCTAATTCATCCCGGTTTTCATTGGCTTAGGAGCAGATATGGGAGTTTCACAGCCGGAGCAAGAAGAAATGGGCCGTTTCGCGAACTAGGGTTTAGGATTTTTGCTGGAGTAAATATATTCAACTTGGAATTGGGAACTCGTGATATATTGCGGTCCGTGGCAATCAGTATAGCTATAAGTTATTCAATGCTGATGACTGCGGATTCCCGGTCTTCGAACCTTGAAAGAAGCTTGGGCCTGCAAGAGAAGAACACTGATTCACGTCTTTCCGGATTAGTACTTATTCCCGGCAAAGCTAGAAAGAACTGCTGAAAGTGTGTACTATAGATGTGGTGTGAGCTGCAACAGAGTTCAGTGGCAGCAGCCTGGATTTAGGGCCGGTAAGATGTACCCGAACCGATTGAGAACTCACGTTTGTGTTGCAGAGTCGAAAGCGACTTTGCTATCACCTTTGTTTGCTTCACATTTGAACGATGTGCTGGAAATGACCAAATCGGTGCCCCATATGCTGATTCCTGTCATATTCACCCAATACGAGGTATCGTCGTATGTCAGAATAGGGGTGTGCACGTGTGCACCATGGGGCAGGAGATTGGGCAGCGCGAACAGCAGGGAGGAAGTCAAAGTTGTGTCAGACTGGTAGGGAACGAGACAAGTCGAAAACACATTCCGGGAACTGGATTGAGCGATCTGGCTGGGTTGGGGATTGGGTTCTGACCCCTGTTGCGGTTCATGGATGTGTTATGACCAATTCTGATAGGTTTTCATGCATATTTCTGTATATGTCATTCAAACGATCTAAATTAAAGTAGTCTTGTCATTCATATCATAGGAGGACTGTAATTTAGTTTGAACCTAAGTTTTTGATGACCCTCTTTGAAGCGATGGTAATTTTCAATAGTCAAGTCAGTTGACTGGCGTTGTATGCTAATCAATGGGTGTATGTTGGGTGTATGTTGGATTCTTGCCTCAGCAATTGATTGATCCCGTAGACGGAGCTGCTCCTCGTGAAGCTGCAGTGGAGGTTTGCCGTCCTTGGACAGCTTGTCTTGCTTCATTTGGCCGCCGGAAGCGTCAGGTATGCGGTTTTGTTTGTGGACTTTATTTAATGTGTTCGGGTTTTCAGGATTGGAGGTAGTAGCAGATTTTTCGCACATGTAGTTTCTTCTCAATTTGATGTGTTTCTGTGCTCAGGTTCAATTCTGAGGTCCATTCCGGCGTTGTTCTTTGTGGTGTTCTTCTTAGTAACAGTTCGTGTGAATTGATTTCTGTAATGCAGGCAGATAGTGATGGGACTGCCACCTCAATTGGTGTCTTGGGATTTAGATTGTAGACAACAATTGCAGTGCAGGAGAGAACAGAAAAGCTTTTTGTCGGTGCGTGGACTAGATGGTGCACAGGTGAGTGAATTAAGCGGTTGGATGACTTGTGACATGGGTTGGACTACTGTGGTCATGCTGACAACAAATGTGTCGAAATGCGAGGTCTCCTTTACAGCAATGTTTGACAAAGAAGTTGTCACATTTTTCCAAACGTAACCGGATATGAACATGGTTGACCGAACCCAAAACCCCGGTATTGCTGGGAAGAGCGCTTTGAATGGTACGAAGTTGCTCATTAACAGAGTGTTGACGTTTGTGTACGCAGGATATCTGTGCAATCTCAGTCTTCAGGTCTCCATGGCGTATCTACCCTTCTTTATCCCTGCCCTTGCCCTCTCACATACGAGGCAGTGGATCAATCCGGTGTTCACCATTTCCATCAGTTTGGAAGAGATCACCTTCGAATTCCAATGCTTCAGGTATGTATCATATGCCCATCGTCACAGAAAGAGTTTGCCTCTCCTGGTGAGAATGTGACTGACATGGGTAAAGCTTGTTGCGGTGGATTCAGGTGAACTACAGTCGGTTGAAGAACTTTGGAAAGAGTACTTCGCGGATCCTACGCAGTGGTGGGACAACAGAGCTCACAAGGTATGACTAGATAAAAGAAAGCGATACAATTCTCGGCTCAACAAGTGACGGGACGTTTCTTGCTTGTACAAAGCCATGGGCACTTGTGGGCACTTCGTAAAGCAACAAGTATGAAATTGCGTTGTTTGCTGTCATTGAGTGGAGTGAACACTGCTCAGATCATTGCAGTGTCCTCAACAAATACTCCTGGAATATTGATTGTTAGATGCAAAATGAATACGAAACAGTTTTGTAGGATCTGATCATGGGTTGTGGTGCCTACAGAGGAATCCTAGATCACCTGACTTTAGACATAAGGTGGCAAGGAAAGCACTTTGGATATATGGCTGGTCAACTCCACCATGGGTAAAGGCAATGCTCAGCTTGACAACTGAAGGGAGAATGCAACATCCTGTTGATTATCGCTCCAAAGATTCTCAAGACACAACACAAGGAGACAGGTAACTTTAGGAATTGAGTTGGCTGCCTTGTCTAGTGACTAGAGTAGGTGCATCTAAAAATATGTGATTTTGGGTGAGTTCGAGGATTTTTGTGTGTGCAATATGCTCTGTTCTTCCTTTTGGTTATTGGCTGCACTTAAAGTGGAATGATTTGCAATGAATTGCTATGTATGTGAGAGATATTAGGAATTCAAATGGATGGATGCAAATTCGTGGATGTTGAAATATGTGTGTACTGGGCATTAGTGGTCTTGCACCCTTTCACAGTGTTCTTCTTTCGAAGAGATTTCTATTGAATAATTTATTGATTAATCAGGCTATCTAAGGGCTACAATGGAAGAGGATGCATTGTGCCTAGTACTGCAAGAGAGTTGAGGCATATTTTACCGGGTGGTGGCGGTAGTATGTCCTTGAAAACTGCAAGAAGCACGACTGAAGCAATTGGTAATTTGAAGAATGGAATACAACAAGGCATGGCCATCGACTCGTTTATGTATGTTGAAGTTTTGAGACGGTGCTTGAAGGAGGAAAACCTTAATATTAATGTCGCGAAGCAGGTTCACGACTACATCAACCGGAGTGGAATGGAGCAGAATAGATATGTGGCAAACAACCTAGTGAGCGTGTATATCAGGTGTGGAGAATTGGAGGATGCACGTGGAGTGTTTGATAAACTTGTGAACAAGAACGTGTTCAGTTGGACCATTATGATTGGAGGTTATGCAAATCTCAATCATGCTGACAAAGCAATGGAACTTTTCAAGCAAATGTGCCAAATAGGGGTCCAGCCAGATGCATTTACTTTCTTGAGCATCCTGAAGGCATGTGCCGATCCATCAGCTTTGCAGTGGGGCAAAGAAGTTCATACGTATGTAAGACATGCTGGGCTTGAATCCGATGTGCGTATGGGCAATGCGCTTGTTCGCATGTATGCAAATTGTGGCAGTATCGATGATGCCCGAGTAGTTTTTTGGCGAATGGAGGAACACGACGTGTTCTCATGGAACATAATGATCGGTGGACTTGCAGAGCATGGATTTGGGCAGGAGGCATATGGACTGCTTCTCCAAATGAAACAGGAAGGCCTCGAACCCAATGCAATCACGTTTGCGAGCATTCTGAATCCATCTTCAAGCGCAGGGGCTTTGGAGTGGGTGAAGGAGGTTCACAGGCATGTCCTCAAAGCAGGACTTGAGTCGAATTTGCGTGTGGGCACTGCGCTTGTCCACACGTATGCAAATACTGGCAGTTTGGTTGATGCTCGGCTAGTTTTTGACCGGATGGACGATCGTGATGTTATCACGTGGACCGTGATGATTGGAGGACTTGCACAGCATGGGTGTTGGAGTGAGGCATACGAACTGTTTATGCAAATGCAAAGGGAAGGCATGAAACCCAATGCATTCACGTTTACGAGCATTCTGAATCCATGTTCAAGCGCAGGGGCTTTGGAGTGGGTGAAGGAGGTTCACAGGCATGTCCTCAAAGCAGGACTTGAGTCGAATTTGCGTGTGGGCAATGCGCTTGTCCATATGTATGGAAAGTGTGGCAGTTTGGATGATGCACGACTAGTTTTTGACCGGATGGAGGATCGCGATGTGATCACGTGGAACGTGATGATTGGTGGACTTGCCGAACACGGATGCGGGCAAGAAGCATATGAACTATTTATGCAAATGCGAAGGGAAGGCCTCGAACCCAATGCATTCACGTTTACGAGCATTCTGAATCCATGTTCAAGCGCGGGGGCTTTGGAGTGGGTGAAGGAGGTTCACAGGCATGTCCTCAAAGCAGGACTTGAGTCGGATTTGCGTGTGGGCAATGCGCTTGTCCACATGTATGGAAAGTGTGGCAGTTTGGATGATGCACGACTAGTTTTTGACCGGATGGAGGATCGCGATGTGATCACGTGGACCGTGATGATTGGTGGACTTGCACAACATGGGTGTGGGAGTGAAGCATATGAACTGTTTATGCAAATGCAAAGGGAAGGCCTCGAACCCAATGCATTCACGTTTACGAGCATTCTGAATCCATGTTCAAGCGCAGGGGCTTTGGAGTGCGTGAAGGAGGTTCACAGGCATGTCCTCAAAGCAGGACTTGAGTCGGATTTGCGTGTGGGCACTGCGCTTGTCCATATGTATGGAAATACTGGCAGTGTTGATGATGCCCGGCTAGTTTTTGATAGGATGGGCGATCGCGATGTGATCACGTGGAATGTGATGATTGGTGGACTTGCAGACCATGGATGTGGGCACGAAGCCCTGAAAGTGTTCAAAAATATGATTGGAGACGGTGTGAAGCCTAATGTGATCTCCTTCGCTGCAGTGTTGTCGGCCTGTAGTCATGCTGGCCTTGTGGATGAGGGCCGTAGACTTTTTCTGGCTATGACACAAGATTATGGTATCGAACCTACTGTAGTGCTTTGTACCTGCATGGTGGATGTTCTTGGCCGAGCAGGACATTTGGAGGAAGCGAAGCTCTTGATTGGCAACATGCCAGTGGAACCAGATGGGGCAACTTGGGGAGCCTTGCTTGGTGCTTGTAGAACGTACGGTAATGTGGATTTGGGCAAACTTGCCGCTAATGAGCGTCTCAAGTTGGAACCGATGGATGCTTCTGCATACGTGCTTCTCTCGAATATCTATGCTGCAGCTGGCAAGTGGGAGGAGGTGTTGTGGGTGCGCACTATGATGCAGGAGAGAGGTATACGCAAGGAGCCAGGGCGTAGCTGGATTGAAGTTGATAACAAGGTCCATGACTTCTTCGTAGGGGATACTTCTCACTCAGAAGCGAAGGAGATCTATGCTGAACTGAGGAGTTTGAGTGAGAAAATTAAGGCCGAAGGGTACATTCCTAATACCCGGCTAGTGTTGCGGAACTTTGAGGAGGATGAGAAAGAACTTGCTCTTTGCTCCCATAGTGAGAAGTTGGCTATTACTTACGGACTCATGCGGACACCCCCTGGAGAGCCAATTCGGGTGTTCAAGAACCTTCGAGTGTGTTCAGACTGCCATACAGCAATCAAGTTTATCTCTAAGGCAACTCAACGAGAGATTGTTGTGAGGGATGCTAATCGCTTTCACCACTTCCAAAATGGTGTGTGTTCTTGTGGTGATTATTGGTGACAAGGTTGGCAATCTTGACCAATTGTAGCCTATGTTGTTTGGAGCTCTTCATTGGAATTTGTCATCATTTGTGAATATGTTATGGTGTTGATCATTGATTGAAAACTATTGTATTTGTTGAAAATGACTCTAGGAACATGTTAATAGAACTTGTCACCTTTTGCATTTTCTTCACCTATTGTTTTTGTGAAGAATACAAAATCAAAGGTTGGCAAATTTTGTCATAGAAATGATTGTAACACTACCATTCATTTTCTTCACCTTACATTCTTTTGTTGGCAACATCAAAATCGAAGGATTTTTTATTGAGAAGACTATTCACATGGAAAAATCAATTGATTATTTTGAAGTCCTTTGAAGAAAAAGACCATGTAAGCTTTTATTTTTTTCTAATAGGGAGTTTATTCTAGTTGCTTCAACTATTGTACTTATTAGGTAACTTGATTTTTGATCTTTGTCTTGTCAATTTTGAAAGTTAATCCCTACAATCATAATTGTGAGTATATTTCACAAGTTGTCAAAAATTGTCATGTTTAAGTGCATTGAGAAAAAAACACTTGAAAAGTTTTGTTTTTTTTAAATTTACTTGTATGAAAGTGTATATATAGCTACTATGGGAATGTGGAAAAATTTAGCCAATTGATTGTATAGATTGTAAGCTTATAGAAGAAAAGGATTTTTTTGGGCCTTGTTCAATGGGGGTAGAAATGCTTAAATTTCTCCATGAAACAAGATTTTTGTACTACACATTGTTTTTTTTAATTGCCTATTATATCATAGTACTTATATATATGCCAAATTTTAGAAATTGATAAGTTTTTTTTCACCAACTATTCAAAATTGTCCTTTTTACTTAGAAAACAAAAAGCAATATAATTTTTTATTAAGCATTGATAAAAAAAAAAAATATTAAAAAAAATTTTAAAAAAAATTTTAAAAAAAAAAAAAAAAAAATATATATATATATATATATATATATATATATATATTTCAATGATGTTCATGTAAGTCCACATCTTGTTTCAAAATTTCACAAACATCTATTCTAAAATGATTTCTAAGATACCAACCTAAACTTCTTGTTGTCTTTTTGATTGATTTAAGAGTTAATGTTGAAGCTAGATGTTTGACGTGTATGTGATGTATATTGGTATCACTATAAATTTAGAATAAATAATATTTTTGTTTTGGAATGTATTTTTATTATAATTCAAGATTGTTTATATGGTACTATTTCTTCCATTTCTTGTTTTTCTATATGTTTATTGGTTTGAATGGTCTTTGTTACCATAGGTGTTCCATTTATACTCTAGTTTTGAAGCCATTTGTTGAGTGATTTTGTATGAGTTTTAGGCTTTTCAATTGTGATGTGATTCATTTTTAGAAATTATAATTAGTTTTCTATGTCAATAATTTATTCTAATAGTGTGTGACTAATTTACAAATGATGCACTATTCATAATATATTTAAATTTGTTTAGATTGAAATCTTTAGTGTATTCTATTAATTTTCGCAAAATGAAATTAGTGCTTAGCAAATATTTAACCTATACAATCTATCATTGTTGGGTTGTGTCTAGCAAATTTATAACTTCATTGTTGGATAGTGTTTAGTAAATTTATAAACTTTAGTATTTTAGTTCCAAAGAATAAAAATAATAAATTGGCAAATCTATAATTTATTCTATTCTTGCAAAGATACTAATATTGTGCCTTTCCTAATTGGATAAATTTATGTAGCTTAAACTAGAGCTAACAAATGAATACACTTCACCCTTTCAAATGATTGTTTTTAAAAAAAAATGGGCTTTTAACCCCTAAACATTTGGATCCTTTTCCAAAATTGACGATTTGGGAAAAATTGTTATAAAGTGCTATTTAGAAGAATATTTTGGAATTGATTTACAAATAGGAGTTGTAAATTTTGAGTTTCAGATTTCATCCGTATAGTTAGATTCACTATTGCTATCATCAATATCTATTTATAAATTTTGAAAGGGAAATTTCTAAATTCCTTCTAAATTCAATTATAAGTAAAATATTATCGTTTTTTGAGTAAAACTTGTTGGAATGAATTTGAAACAAAGTTACATTCATGTGGTGATTTTTTGAAATTTTTGGGTTCTTTTAATCTATGACCTCATTTTTGCAAATCCAATTTTGAACTAAAATCAATGCAATTTTTGGCTTGACATACTTCCACATTTGTAATTTTAGAAAAATATGAATTCTAGTAACACCAAATCCAAGCATTAGATAGGACAACAACTTGATAAAGAATCTCCACAAATTAGATGACTTTCATCCAAGCAGTAATGAAATTTCAATTTGTTCGTCATCCAGATTTTGGATGTTGGAGCACTCTAGGGTTAATGAAGTTGCATGTATTTACAACTTTACAAGTAGAACTTGTTAAATCAAATTTATATACAACATGTTAAATTTTCGAAATACATTGGAAATGTTCAATTACAAAATGTATCAATAGAGAGGGTTGAAATCACTAATTACTACTAAAGTTAGAATTTGCCTAGTAAGAAATATTTATAGATTCCTAGAACTTCAAATGACTAGAGTGTGTCATTAGATAATGTGTAGGAACACTACTTACCACTAAAGTGAGGATTTAGTAGTTGACTAAGAAATAACTCTAAGATCTTAGAAATTTAAATGGTTGTATGATTATTTGTGTAGTAAGGAATTGTTTTGCTTGTAATGTACATTCATTAGTAGAAAAATACAATGACCAAATCAACAAAACTCAACACAAAAGTGTTGATATTTTTTGTTGATTTGAACGTGTTAATTTGGGTACTTTTGAATACAAGTGTTGATTTTTTAACAAAAAACTGTTAATGTTTTTGTTAATTCGGTCACATTTTTTTAATAAATTAAATTTTTATTTTCTACAATTGAATAACCAATCTTGAGATGCTACATGGCAATATCATGTAGACAATTTAAAACATTCATGTGACATTGCGAAGTACCACCATCCACATGGATGGCCCCACATGCCACATGGCGGGTGCTACATGGCAAATGCTACCATCAAGTTTTGAACCTTAAACCTCATGAATGAGGTTCAAAGTTTAAACCATTGTATCACTTGTAATTTCACACAATTACATGTGGTGCAAAAATTTATTTATGTACTTTTTTGAATTTTTTCTTGCAATCACTTCAAGTTAGCACACTTCAAGAGAAATTTTCACCTTGTAAACAGACTTTAAAAAAAACACTTTAAACTAACAAAAGTTGTATAATTGATCTATCTTTCACCTTCAACAATCCGTTTAAGATTTAAATCTTTAAATCAAAAGTTATGAACAAAAATTAGAGAAGGTGCTTAAAAATGTAAAAAAGAATGTTCATTTCTACTCCTCTCTAAATTTTGTCTATAACTTTTGATTAGAAGATCAAAATTTCAAACGGATTAATGGAGGTGAAAGATAGATTAATTTGAAAACTTTTATTAGTTCAAAGATTTTTGAAAAAAATTCATTTACAAGACCAAAATCACTCCAAAAGTTTACTAACTTTAATAAATATAAAATTGTGTAGTTATTTTATTCTTAAATTTACATTGTATATTGAAGATTCCCAAAATTTTTGAAAGATTCATTAAAAAAAAATTCAAAATATTCTAAAAGATTTCAAAAAACTTAACAAATTTTTGTTGATGTGGTAATTGCACTATCTAAATCAACAAAAAAATTGAGGTTATTTTGTTAATTTAGGCACAATCAACAAAAATTTGTAAAAATAGACATCACAATATCTAAATTAACAAGAAATTGTTGATGTTTTGTTAATTTGGGCATTATTTTTCTACTAGTGATTGTAGTATTGATACTTGTTTCAAAATGTTTCCAATTTCAAATATCTCTATAAGGTTTTAAAATTGCATACAACCAAGTTAACTTTGTTGTTAGTTAGTATCAGACTCTAATGCTAACCCTCCACTAAGAGTGGGTACTCTTAACTAAGTGACTTAGAGTATCTTCAATTCAACTTGTAATATGTACCTAGTAATGTACATTTTCATCAATTCTTCAATATCAAAGGATCCAATTACAGTCTGTATGTGTACCCAAAAAATAATTAATGCACTAGTCATAAGTCATCTTATTTAGAATGTTTGACAACTAAAGATCCCATCTCAAGTGTAATCATGCACAAGAATCCACCTAAATTTAATCTTAGAAGATGCTTTGAAGGATAAAATATATTGAAGAAATTTGAAGAGTTTAAAGAAGCTACTTTTCATCCAAGTTGTTGAGTGTCAAATGGTGTACTAGACTACATTGAGGACTCCCTTATTGAAAATATTGCTCATACAAAAAGCTCTTAAATTGAAGATGCCTATCACTAAGCTTTGTCTCAATTCTACTCTAACGTACTAGTAGGCTACATTTTGTATTCTAGAGTGTACATAAGTGGTACATGAGGGCGGAATTGAGACCAAGTCGGTAAAACATATGTGCACCTTATATATTCTTCATCATTTGCAATCATATATGATGCTCATTACAAATTTAGCATTGGCAACAAAATATTGAAGAACCAAAGCTTTGAGCTAGGCCTTGAGTCCTTGACACATCAAGTGATTATGTAGACTATAAAGATTGTGAGGAAACTCAGGAAAGTACAAGAATGCAATTCATTGTGCTATTATTGATTGCTTGTAAGGGATGCAATCCATTCCTAAATTTTTAAGCATTTCCACATATTTATAGTGAAGGTTTTTGGATTGAATAAATTTTCCATTGTATAGAAATAGACTATAGAAGGTTAAAATAATTTTCTAAATTTTTTTTGGCAAAGTAGAATTGCTATGAATTATTGAGTGGATGATTTTATTCCTCCTATTTTATTCATATAGACTTTTATATTTCCAACCAAGGGCTAGTTGCAAATCCACCAAGGGGTTGGTTGCAATATTGAGAGTCTTATAGCTAATCCTAAAATGCCACAATTACCTCAGGAACTGCACCACAATTAATCACTATTCATCTCCCTTTGCATAGAAAGAGAACAATCTACATTGCCAAGATGGCGTGGTAATCAAGATTGATAAAGTTCAACATCTTGGGCAAAATCATATCTAAAAATAGGACGTCCAGACGTTTGGACATCCAAACTCCACGTCTGAAGCGCCATCGGAAGGCGGATGGGAAGACGGGGTGAATGACAAATTTTTTTTTCCCGAACAAACCTAGGCCATTAGATCTTGCGGACCATTAGACCTCACGGACGGGGTCATGGTGGATGAACAAAGCAGATGGCAAAAAAATAAAAAATTGTGTCTAGATGTCTTGTCAACCCTGGCAGGAATGGGTTGCCTCCCATAACTCATTGCAAAGTCATGAAAGGAAAATGGAATGACAATCTATTATGTTGATTTCTTTTTGGGAGAGTAAATGCACTTAAGTGAAAGTCTATTTTTGGTTTGTCAATTTTGATATTTGAATTTGGTACATAAGTTAATTCAATTAGTGCAAGATACACTAATTATTTTATATTACATTTTTCTACTAGGAACCAATTTTTTTAGTCTAAGTTTAGTAGCAATAATTGCAAGAAGAAAGAAATAGCTTCTTTACCTTAAATAATTAAAATTTCAAGAATACATTTTTTTTCATGTAGAAAAGCGCAATATAAAACCATTAGTGAATGACTAAGTGTAGTTGAGATAATGTTGCAACCTTTGCAAAATTTAAATATTCCAACTATGTTCCAACTGTGTTCCAACTCTCTATATTAAACATTTTAAGGAAATTTCACTAATAAAGTTTGAGTTTATAAAAATTAAATACTCCAATAAAAAAATGAAAAATGAATTTGAGATAAATGTCATAGTCTACATTCCCATTGAATTTGAACTTGACTATCCTTCAAGATAAAATAAAACCAAACATAATATCTAAAACATGAATCAAAATTTACAACATATGTTAAGAGAGTCATGGAGATTCCATCTACTTCTTGGGTGCATTTACTACTAGAAAAACAATGCTCAGATTAACAAAACAATTTCTTGTTAATTTGGATACTATAACATCCATTTTCACAAGTTTTTGTTAACTATGCCCAAATTAACAAAAAAGTCTCATTTTATTAGTTGATTTGGATAGTGCAATTATCACATGAACAATTTTTTTTAATTTTTAAAATATCTTTTAAAAATCTTTAAAAATCTTTTAGAATCTTTTAGAATCTTCAACATACAATGTAGATTTAAGAATAAAATAACTACCCAATTTTAAAAAAGTCCGTTTACGAGGTGAAAATTGCCCCTAAAAGTTTGCTAACTTGAAGTGATAGTAAGAAAAAAAATCAAAAAAGAAATTAAATAAGTTTTTGCACTACTTGTAATTTTGTAAAATTTTAAGTGGTGTAATGATTTGAACTTTGAACCTCATCCATGAGGTCTAAGGTTTAGACCTTGATGGTAGCATTTGCCACATAGGTTGTCTACGTGGCACCTATTACGTGACATATGGAGCTGATGACACGTGGCAGCTTGGGATTGGCTACATGTATATGAAAAAAATTTAAAAAAATTTAAATAAAAAAAATGTGACCAAATTAACAAAAAAATTAACAATTTTTGTTAAAAAATCAACACTTTTGTGTTGAGTTTTGTTAATTTGGTTATTGTATTTTTCTACTAGCAATTGACCTATAAGGCCCTCAACAATACATATTTTTCTAATATTCAAGGAAATTGTTGTAGCCTATAGGAAATTTCCATGACAAGGATTGAAAAGGGAGCACTAGTGGACGCATGAGTGAAGATATGCTAGCAAATTCCTCTTACTATACAGTGAGGATGTCCATTGTCTTATTGTTGCCGATGTAGAGAATCATTTTCACTAGCGTCATCTATTTCTAAAGTCTGACCTCAAATTATAGTACTTTACACAAAGCATTTAATTATTCTTTGATTTATTGTATAACAAGTATCTTACAATAAGACTCCAAAATAGCTTTACTCTGATCCCCCCCAAGCTTTGCACAATGGCTCCTTGTCCCTTGGGTAGTGTATAAGCTTAATTTCATGCAAAGTTTATACTTGTAATTTGTAATTTCTTCATTGTTTTTATTAGTTCATAACTTTGATTGATATTGTGGGCACTAGAAGGAGCTTATGTTTTTTCTTATGTTTCAATGTGACAATCACATTTTGAAGAACATAAAGGTGATGATGTTGTTTTGGTTGGGAGAAGCTAAATTGAGGAGTACGTATCAAAATATGTACTAATGTTATAGTTAGAACAAGGTGATGTTGTTTACTATGGGAATGTTGAAAGGAACATGATAGAGAATATGGTTGCATATTTTAAAATGTCCACAGAAACACAATGTTGCCACATTGGTAGTGAGGGATTTTTCAAGTGCGGGTAACTTTGGAAAATAGCAAGTGGGGTCCTTTCTACCTTGAAATGGAAAACAAAAGTAAAGGCAGGTCTTTTCTATAAGTTTTATGAATACATGTATGGAGGGATGTTGAAGTTGTACTTCTATAGCATTTCCATAATTAGTGCACATATATAACAAATAGCTTAAAGAAGAATGAAAGAGTCTTGTAATATAGAGTACTTGAATGTACTTTTACTTTTGGGCGTGAGTTAGTGGCCACACAAAACACGTGGAAGGAAACTAACTTTCTGTTCAAATTAAGCAAATTTGGTTGAGGAGAATGTTTCTAGTAGACAATATTTTTAAATTTTATATCATTGAATTTGGTATAACTATTGTAATTGGTAGTTTAAGTGTTAAAGGGCCATTGTCCCTCAAAGAGACAAATGGAATCTTGGTTAAATACCCATGGGTTCTTTTTTTTCCATGATTTGTAGACCTATTTTTTTAACATAAATAATTTCATTATGTATGGGGGAAATTTTTTCTCTTTTGGATTGGTTCTCAAGAACAAAAGTTATATCCAAATAGGTTGTGAATATGGGATAGGTGGTAGCTACTTCATATTCTAAAATATGCATTTATTGTTTTCTTAAAAATTTTAGCTCAAGTATTAAATTTTTGTGTATATGCAAAGCTTGGATTCATTTTATTTGGATTTTCTATGAACAAATTTTGGTCCATCTAGCTCTTTGGGCAATTAGAGCATGATTTTCAAAAAATAGATTGTAGGATGCATATGTGAATGCAATTTCTACAATTTTCTCAATAATATAGTTTGGTTTGTTTTATCTCATGAACTAAAACAATCTCTCTATTAGGTTGACTGCATCTTAATTCCAAAGGACAAAAGCCTTTTCTTTCTTGAAAAACATTCTAAACTTCCATTTCTATAGCAAAAAGTAAAAGATTCTAAAAATTGTTTTTTGTCCATGTGTAACTGTAGGAGTACAAAAACTCAATCTTGATAGAATTAGGCTAAAATAGGGTTAAGTAGTCTTATAATTTTTTATTTTTTTGGTACCCTATAGGGATTCCGGCTCCATTAGGACTATTCTTAGAATAGCCAATTTCCAGATTGCTAGAATCATTACGGATGTTATATAACTAGATTTAAGACAGATCTAGAATTCGGATAAGTTCCAAATTTAAAAAACCTACGGTCTAGGGTTCCAGTCTAGAGAATTAGAGTACTGTAATAGGAATGGTTTCCTATTCGTTTCATACCAGGCACTATCAGTCGTGTGTCGGGTATTTAAACCCACTGCCATCCCATTCTTCTCCCTCTCCATTTGCTAAACTCTTTTGTGCGCATAGTTGAGTGAAAGAGTGGTGAGTTACTGATCGTGTTAAGGAGAGAAATGAAAGGTTGGTGCTGTTTGCACTGAATTTAGATTTTTGAATGGTGGTGATTCATGGCGGAGGGTGGCAATCCACCTCCACGTAAATCAGTAGTTACAGCCCGGATGGTTTGTTTGGTCATTCCTTCCAATCTAGCCATCCGGCAACAATTAGAGGCAGACTTAATGTGTATCAGGTACGTCAAACTTCTCCAAAAGCTATAGAGCATGAAAAATAAGGAGATGATCTAGGAGCTAATCTATAAGGCTTCGAACCAGTGCAAGTTGACAGTGAAGGGTCAACCTGTAGTTTAGACGAAAGACGTTTGGATAGATGTCTATTTGTTCAAGAAGACCGGATCTGGACTAGCCTCTAGATCGGATAAGTATGTGAGTGGAAAGTTCTAGAGTCAGGCTCACACAAAGGAGGGTTACACTATTAGTGACTGCAATGATGAGAGGCATAGACGGATGCTGGAATTTTTTATTCCAATCTTGTATACGAAAAAGCTGACCCGAGTTATGGTCATAGTGGCTAACACCATCTTCAAAGCATTGGAAGATCAGGTTGTGCATTAGGAGAAAGTGATTCAAGGCGTGGTAGCCAAACTAGTTGATCACATGTTAAAGGCAAAGCACAACCCTATCAGCCCATATCTATTCCACTTCTACCATTACAAGGAAGTCTTGAGTGGCTAAGAGACGGTCCAATACAACACCAGAGTTGAGATGGTGAAGTATGGCCTAACGAATGAAGTGAAAGAAGAAGAGGAGGGTTCCAGAGAAGGAGAAGAACCGGAAGGAGAAGAACTGGAAAGAGAAGACAAGGTTGCAGGGCGTAAGTGACGGAAGTCCACGGATCCGACTGCACGAGGGTTTAGATGCCAACTCCAAATAGAGGGGAGCCTAGCCAGCTTCCGAGTCTATAAGAAGATGTAGATTTTTTTTATTCCAGACTTTAGTAGATGCAATAGGCCAAATAAATGTATGGCGATATGGCAAATCTCCTATTCAACATTTTAGGCGAGCTAAAGGTGGATCTGGACAAGATCTTGGACGAGATCAGGAGATGACCGGATCCGGAAGAATTGTGTGGAAAGGAGGAGCAGATCTAAAACTTGAAGAGGGAACAAGATGAACTCCAATTTTAGTTAGATTGGACGAAGAGAGAGCTAAACATGACACAACAAAGGGAGACAAATGCTCTTTGACTTCTCTATGACCTGAAGGCATGTTTAGTGGTTCCGGAGCATGTCATGATTAGATCCAACATTTACATTGAATGGTTGAAGAAGGGAGGCCACATGACCGAATCCAAGATGGTGACGATCCTGGTCGACTTTGAAGCCTGGATGGGAGTGATCTTGAAGGAGATGTGCAAGTTACTAGGGTACTTGGATTTGAATAGGGCTATAGACTTAGAAGGCTTTTTAGAAGTCCCTGTAACATGTTCTAGAATACTCCGGTTAAACAAACTCTGATTCGACAAACTTCTAGTGTTTCGATTCAACCACAATTGGAAGGGTTGAAGTCTATTTTGACTCCCACTATGAGGTCTCTAGTCAGTCAAGTGTAAACCCTAGTAGAACAAGTGGTACCTGAGTGGGAGAGGGAGCTAAGTAGGACATTCGATTCGGTAGAACAAGAAGCGCCTGTTCCAATTCTTCCGCCACCTAAGCGAGTTACAACCGGAAAGTTTAAAACGTTCAGATTGAATGTCTGTGGCAATCTCAATGACGAGATTGGTGCTTGATGAATCCGGCCCAATCTCATCTAGGAGATTTCTTACATATGTAGCAACCTTCACCTAAGTAGGACTGCGTGGAGATCAAGCGAAGTGATTTGCTACAACTGAAGGATATGGAGATTGAGGAGATCATGGACTCGAATGAGGAGGAGCTGATGTCGCAGCACAGGGCAGGTCAATTCCCCATTATACTCACAAAAATTGCTCTAGAGTATAACTAAGTGACTCTAAAGATCGAACCCACGAGATCTTGTGAAGTATCTAGCTCTATTAAGCAGTTAAGCTAAGTCAGTATTCCAATCTCACTTTCCAGTCCTAGATCTAGAACCAGAAATACCACCACACCGGATAACTACAGACCGGATTACTCCTTCTTCCGGTCCTACTTACTATCCGGTCCATACAATTACCCAAATCCCAAGATCTCACAACTTCCGATCCTGGAAATCCGTCCTGACCAATCCGGTCGGGATGGTCATCCTGTATCCGTAATCCTATCCGGTTTAGTTTTGCCTCTGTTTCACCATCAGAGGGGTCGCCGCTTAATTTTGAGAGTGGTAGGCCCACCACTCCTTCCGTGACTTATACTGGCTGAAGACCCACTATCCTACTTCCTAAACTCCTAAGCTAATCCGGATCCGGTTTGGTCCTTCACAACAACCCAGATAGCAATCCGGGTCGTAGGTCACACAAAGACCCCACACTCGACCCTCTCGTACTACAACGACCTTGATGCTACTTCCGATCCGTGCGAAGACAGATGGTTACAAGTGCACCCGTCCGTTCCAACATCAACTAAAGTTCTTCCGTTACCCATACGGGTGGTGAGACCTCACAGGAGATCGGACACTCAACCGGATTTCCCACCCGGGAGTTCTAGCGCAGCTAAGGAATCCCTCCCTACCCGCCTAGCCTAACAACGGCTTTCTCACCCGGAATCTCAAACTCTAGACGTGCTGAGGAACTAAGTTCACTTCCAACTCTTCGATACCTACTCACATGCACCTAGGATCGGAAAATAAACACCAAGGGGAGAAATCACTCACAAACCGGCTCGTACTATCCTAACTCCACATCATACAATCCTGTCGCGCTGGAGAGAGACACACAATGAAGAGAATAGAAAAGTACAAGAAGTTTGCAAAATGAACAACTCCCAATTCCCATCGCGGGAACCGATTTATATACAAAGGGTAAAAACCCTAAAAGCACAAAAAGGAGCGGAAAACCCGTGGGGGTCCGCCGCCACCCTAATCTAACTTCCGGTCTAACCTAATACTGTTGAGCCGGATCCGCTCCTACTCCTAACTGAAATCCAAAATCCTATCTACCCTACAACTCTAGATCCTATTGTCGGGCTTCCGATCTCCGGGACTAGTTCCTCGAAGACTTCACTCAAATTTCGGACCCGTTCCCCCTCCGCAGGATTCGATCCGGGTGGAGACTCCAGGTCGATGGTGATATCCGGTCTCGTGCCCGGAGTCCCAGTCCGTGCAGACTTCTTGGACTCAGGAGTCCAATCCTTCCTATCCTTCGCAATAGTCGCGTCCGGAAAGAGATCCGGTAGCGAGATATCCGAAAGATGAATCCCTTTGTCGCACGTCGCTCCAGTCAGCTTCCGGCTGCTCTCCTTGATCCGGTCCGCAGCCTTCCGCCCCTCCACCATTGCCGTCTCCACCTGCTCAGCGAAGTCGGCGAGAATCCGGACCATCCGGGAACCGGATAGTTTCTTCTCTTCGTGGATCTTCTCGTCGAAGAGCTTCGCTTTGGCGGCGGCCGTTCCGGTCTCTCCCAGGACCGCCTTGATCTGCTCGGCTATCTTCCGAGTCTCCTCCGCCATCTCCCGGGCGGCCGTCACGTCTTCCTGATAGGCAAAAAGAGTTGCCTTCAATTTATCCACCTCCTCCTGCAACCGGCGGATCTCTGCTTCCTGCTTCCGGCTCTCTTCCGGATTCGTGATGCACTCCGCCACCTGTTCCGCCAAGTTGCTGTCCGGTGGCGCACCTACCAATTTGCCGATCGCCGCAAGCGTCCTGTGCTTGACCTCCCAATCCGCCCTGATGTTGCAGAGGACGTTGATCAGACCGTTGAACGGATCTTGCATTTCCGGGTCTCCCCCGGAAATGGTCTTCTTGGCTTTCGGTTTCTCTACCGGGGCCGGTTTGTCTTGACCGGGAGGCGTCCCGCGCTTGTGTGGAGGCGTCAACTTCTGTCGCTTGATGGGCGGCATCGGCTCCTCCTCTTCCTCGCTCGACTCCCGTTCTGATCCGGAATTGGATTCGGCCTCGTCATCCGTTTCCGACTCCCCATACTTCAGGAGGACTTCCTGAGTCTTCCACACCTTCTCCTCCGTGTCGGTGAGGACTTGGTGTTCTCGATAGAGGTGGAAGAGATAAGGGCACACTGGAGTGGCCCTTTTCTTCCCAACCCTACTAACTAGCTGGGCCACGAGATCGGAAATGATCCGTGCCCAGTCCACTTTCCGGGTACCACTGAGGGCACCGAAAATGGTGTTGCCGAGGGTGATCGTCACCCTGGTCGACTTTTCCGGGTGAAGAACCGGAACCAGGAATTGCAGGAGCCGACGGTGTCGGTCATCCACGCAATCCTCAACCGCGTATCCGTCCTTCGGGTTGACGGCTCCCTGGAACTTCTCTCGGACAAACTCATCTTTCCGGTTCGCCATCCCTAAACCTCCTGCCCGGAAACCATAAACCGCTCTCCACATTCCCTCGTTCCAGCTGACGGGAGTTCCTCTCACGGTGTTGTCAAACTGGTTGGACAACTTTCCGAGGAGCTCATTGACCATTCTCTCCTCCCTAAAACCCCAGGGTTTCTCGGCAAACCCGAGGCAACCCATGGATTTGAGATCCTCCATGAGTTGAGACTTTTCCGGCTCTGTGGAGGGAATAACCGGAATGACTTTCCGGAGCTTCACCTCGCCTCCAGAGGGACTCGCTTGTCTCGACCTACGTAGCGGCGGCATTCCCACTCCAATCTATCTCACTCTCTCCTAGCCGCATGTCCCGTTCCTAACGTTCTCTCTCCGATCTCAACCGGAATCAAAACAGACAGAACACAAACGCACAAACGCCAAAAACTCAACCGCGCACGCTCAAGGTCGAGTTTCTAAAAGGGGGTGCAACAGTGAAAGCTCCTCCTTTTATAGTCCCTGGACCCTTTCCAGTTTGTCATCATGAATCCGGTTTACCATCATAATCCGGTTCATCATCATAATCCGGTCCTAGACCTAATCCGTGTTGCATTCCGTTTCCGTCGTTAGTTACTCCTGACCGGATTAGATCCAAGAGGCCCACTACTTCACATTCCGTGCTAATATTGAGTTTTCCTTCTCCACCTTATCGGATCCGATTCCCTAATGACTAGTTTCCGTTCCTATTTTGGTGTATATTAAGAAAATCAAAATTTTAAGCTGCGACAGCTGAAAATTGGATTTGAGACATAGATGGAAGAAGAAGAATCACCTCCGAAAGTTCAACGTAAGATTCAGATCCAACAAACAACCCGGACTACTTTAGTGAGGGCTATTGTGAAGACGCTAGAGAATACAAGTAGGAACAACTTGAAGAAGGTATGCAAGGTTAGGTAGCTAGTAGGTTGCCTTTAGTTTGTTAAGATTTTTATTTTTAGATTCTGAAATGGGATCTTTGTATGTAGATTTAGGTTCTAGTTTCTAGGAGCAACTGGCCTTTCTCTTTCTAGATTTCTTGGAAGACGGGTAGTTGTGTAGTTAGGGTTGACAAATCAGTACGTCCGCCTCAAAATAGCGTCCGTAACTCGGACGTCCGTCCTCACGGACGCTAGCGGACATAGTGTCCCTCCCGCGGTCCCGCCATCGGAAGGCAGACGGGCGGGGCGGACGGGGCGGTCGCGAATGTCAGCGGACACTGCAGACACAGCGTTCGCGTCTAGATGTCCCGAACGTCCGACCGTCCTGTCAACCCTATGTGTAATTGCTCTGATTTTTGGGGCGCTTTTTTTGGCTTTTTGGTATTGACTTTGGTTTTGGTTTTGGTTTTAAGGGTGGGCAAGGTTATTGCCCTCTCTTTCCATCCTAGTGCTTATTCAATTGTATTGCATCCCCTTCTGTAATTTGAGCCACTTGGTGGGCATTCTAACTCCAATATTGTGTATCAATTGTGTTGGTTTGTTTATTAGAATATTGAGATGTAAAAAGGATGGGTGAGGAGGAATCCAAATCGTGGATAACTCGGTCAGGGTGAGGGAGTATGTTTGTGATAGTGTTGGGTTTGTGAGGGAAGACTTATGCGTGGTGCCTTCGAATGGTAATCCGAGTTAGCCAAGGAATAGTGTGAAAGCAGTTCCAAAATTAGACTTGATTTTGTATAGGGATTAGCGATTGCCAACAAAAATTCCTATTCACTGATAGGTCTGCCAAACTCAGGGTCCGTCTAACATCTAAGAAGACTATCCCTTGTCAATTTTGAATGCTTTTGATTTGTCATTGTAGTGGAGGAAAGTGGGCGTAGTCTTGAGTGACCTACTTGCCGAATAGGCCATTTGGAAAGTTGTGAGGATACAAATCTTTCTTCTCTACTATAACACCTTGAGTTGTTTGGGTGTTTGGGTGTTTTAGTAAAAATGAAAAGTGTGAGAAACTAGAGTAGTGAAGTCCCTATTCCTTGAAGGATCAATAGCGAACCCTCTAATGGTAAAATAAAATAATAGAAAACCAGTACATTGAAGAGACTTAATTAGAAATCGGGTGATACTAGATCTGGATTGAAATTTGAATAATAGTGGAATCCGGAAAAGAAAGGAAGAGAGTAGTCGGAAGAGAAGAAAGAGATAATCCCGATACTAAAGTTTTCAAGAACATCACTGGAATCCTGTAGGACGATTTTTTGTATCATCTTACCACATTTTTGTGTGTAAGGATACTAATGCCTAGATTGCGTATACAACAATAACTATAGAATCTTTCCTCTAATTAGTATGAAAATGTGTGGAAATTTTTTTAGTATTTGTGACCACCTAGATTGTATGATATAAGTGTTTCAAGTGGAAAAAACAAGTTATTTAGCACATTGTGGGACAAGGTTTTTTTGGCTTTCAAAATTTTTAAGTTTAATTTTTTCTACTATAGAGTTCTACACTTTAAATCTTTACCATATAAAATAGTGTTGAAAGTTTAGGAAAAATCCAAAATTTTAAAAAAAACTTAATTTTTATTCTTTAGAAAATTATTAAGTAGACGTAAATAAGATACAAAAGAAAAATCTCAATTATTAATAGCTCAAAAATGGAATTAAAATGCACTACTTTCAATGGTAAGAGTGTTCTAGCAAGCAAGATAAACCATGTGGACCTTTTTTTGAAAAATTGTAAAAATTGCATTTAGAAATGAATCCTACAAATTATTTTTTGAAAAAAATGCTCTAATTGCTCAAAAAATAAGATTGTTTGTAACTTTCACATAAAAAATCCAAATGGAATGAACCAAAGTTGTATATATACACAAAAATATTATGTATGAAGAAGTTGTTTTTAATTTTTTTGCTACTTCTTGTCCTTTATTATGAGCTTACCCCTCAAAGCTAATCCATTTTTATATCTTCAAAAAAATTTCAAAAAAGAAAGAAAATTTTTGAGCTTGTAGGTAGTTGCCTCAAATCCCATTTGTCTCCTTAAGGGATAGTGGTGCTTCAAGGGTTAATTTCATTTTAGATATACTATTAATTTGGATTAAATTTTTACCTTGTACCTACTTCTATTGAGTAATGTTCAAATGCATAAAAATTTAATGTTTTTGAATTATTTTTTTCTTTTAAGACTCTCAACTAAATTCTATACCATAAAGATTAATAACTCAGAATTTAGTACTACACAAAACTAAAATTACAAATGTTTGAAGTCAAACAAGCTAATCCCACAATAAGTAGAGAAAATTGTTTTTCCTGCAATGAACACAGATATTTTGCAAAATGAGCACTCATGAATTCTGAAATTTTATCTATGCGTTCACATATTAATTAGGTGTAAGGTCCAACAGTTATATGTAGGACAAAAACAAATTTTTTTTTTGTTACATTTTCAAGTAAAAAAAATCCTAAAGTACTCCTTATTTTAATTAGTTATTTTTAAGAGTGATGCTTTCTTAAAGTGTTGCTTCAACACTGAACATTTGATTTTGATGATGAATGATTATGATTTTTCAGTTCAACATTTTATGCAAACATGTCCACTGCAAATCTTCATTTTCTATTGTTGAGGGCTCTTTTAAATTAGCATGACATGAAATGCATTTTGTAGGGAAAATCACAATAGATACTTGATTTCACAAGATGTATAATACATTTAAAGAAATTAAAAAAATTCTTAGAGCTTACAATTTTAGTTGGGACGAACATTTTGGATTTGATCTAGAACAAAAAGAATGATAGAAAGACTACAAATAACTTGTGTACATTAGCAAGGGCTTAACCCCTCAAGGACTACGGGGACACAATGTGTCTTCTTCAAATTTTCAATGGCAAATTTCCAATAGGGTGAAACAAATCTCAATATTTTGTAAATTAGGAACTTGTAGAATAACAAGTTGACATATTTATTGCATTTATTGATTTTCAAAATTTCAATATGGGAAGTATTTAAAAATTTATTTAGGAAATATACTCTAATAGAAAAAAAGAACAAATATAACTTGTTTACAATGAAAGAAATAGTAGGTGTTACACGTGCAGTCTAGGCGTAAGTATCTTTACACATGAAAACATGGTAAGATGACATGAATTATCGTCCTAGAAAATTCTAGATGTTCTCCTAAACTTCAATATTTGGATGATTGTTTTCTCTTCTTTCAACTACTTTCTTCTACTCTTTTTCCGGAACCAACTACTACCTAGATCCAGTATTACCCGATTTCTGGTTATGACTCTCAATACACTAGTTTTCAATTCCTCTATTTTACCATCAGAGGGTCTGCTAATCTGCTATTGATCTTTCAAGGGGTAGGGACTTCACCACTTTAGTCTATTCACTACACATGCAAAAATAAACAAACAAACACCTAAGTAATCAAGGTATTGTAGTACAAAAAGTAGATCCGGATCCTTACAACATTCCGAATGGCCGATTCAGAATGTAGGTCACTTAAGACTGCGTTCACTCCTTTTTACTACAACGACAGATCTCAAGTACCCGGAACTTACAAGGGGGTAATCTTTTTAGGTATAAGATGGATCCCAAGGTTGGCAAATCTTCTGGTGAGTGGGAATTTCCTCTTATAGTAGCTAATCTCTACACATAATCGTTTCCAATTCTGGATCTACTCTCACACCACTCTTCAGTAAAAAATAGATTACTATTGTGGTAGTTCAAAGGCACCACATGCAGTTCCTTTCTTTCATATCTAACATCATTTATCATTACAATAGCACTCCCTTAATCCGATCTAGTTATTCAAAATCCAAATTCTTCCTCACCCGTCCATCTCATATCTCAACACTCTAAGCAACAAACCAACACAATCCGGATACACGATTGGAGCCAAAATGTTCACCAAGTGACTCAAATTCAAGAAAGAAATGGAATATAACAAAATAATTGCTAGGATGGAATGACAAGGCAACAAACTTGGGTGCCCTTAAAAATCAAAATCAAAACCAAAGTCAATACCTAAAAAACCAAAATGGCATCCTAGTAATTAGTGGAACCAACCAGTGAACAATCTAGGATATCAAGAACATCCATAGTCCAACTGCCCCAATAAAACCGAAACCTCTAAAATGATTCGGAACTCGGACCTACGCTTGGAATTCCTATTTTTGATAAAAAAAATTCTACCTAACTACCTACACTCTATCTACCCCGCTGTGCCTTCTTAAGGCCGCTCCCGCTTTGACTACCCGGAATCTTTACCGAAGCCTTCATCGGTATATTCTTTGTTGATGATCGAGTTTGGGGCTTTAGTGAAACCTTGGGAGGTGAGTCTTCTGCTTCCGTCTTTTCTTTGGATCCGGACTTCAACACCTCTTCTTCTGACTCTTCAACCTCCTGAATATCCGAATCTTTGGCTTGTGGTGATTCATTCAATTCAATCTCAGCACAATCCCGTTTCGGCGTCGACTATTGCATATGAGAAAAATCTTGCGGATGACATCAAGCCGGATTCGTTAATACTCTAATCTATATGTTGAGGTTGTCGCAAATTGTCAATTTGGGTATCCTAAAATTTCTGGTTGTGACTTTCCTAGGTGGTGGGAGAATTAGGACAGAAAGCGCTTATTCTACCAGAACAGACTTCTTACTCATCCTTTTCTCCGACTCGAGTCCCATTGGTCTTGATGGAGTCCGTGCTTGGCTACCTGAGGGTCTTGCAACAAGGATGAGGATAGACTTCAATCCCTCTTATTGGGCCACTGAAAGCCTACCAAATCAGAGTCTATCGAATTGAAGTATTTTGGAATATGCTCCTAGAGACTTCTGGAAACCCTTCTAAATTAATGGCCCATTCCAAATCTAAATATCCCAAAAACTTCCACATGTCCTTCAAAACAATCCCCATCTGGGCTTCGAAGTTGACCTGGATCTTTACCATCCTAGATCCAGTCATGTGCCTTTCCTTCTCCAACCAAGCGGTGTAGAGTTCAGTTCGGATCACCGTATGTTTTGGAACCATGATGAGTTCCTTGAGGTTGTAGACAAGTTGGAGAGCCTCTGTTTCCTTCCTTCTCGCTACGTTTAGCTCTGCCTTTGTCCACTCGAGTTGGGACTTGAAGCTATCCCTTTCTTCTTTCAACTTTCAGATTTGTTTCTCCTTTTGTTGGAATTCTTTTGGATTCAGACATTTCCGGATCTCTTCCAAAATTTGGTCCGACTCTACCTTGAATTCATTTGCGATAAGAAGCACGTAATCTTCAAGGTCGCCGTACATCTGTTTGGTCTGCTGCATCCACTAGATTCCAGCTTCAAAGAACTCTTAGTCTTGAGGATGTTCCAAACTTAGAATCAGTTCCTTCTGTTCCAGTGTTGGCGCCTTCTCCTGTGCCGCCAGATCTCTAAACTTCCTTTATTTCTGGTCCACTACTTCTTCTCCCTCTTCCAATTACTCTTCTTCTTTGGATTCTTTTTCTTTCTTCTCGAATTCTTCCTTGAGGTCGTACTTCAAGATTTTGTCTCCAGTGTTGTACTCAATCATCTCCTTGACACTCAAGACTTCTTTGTCATGATAGAAGTAGAACAGATATGGCGTGATATGGCTGTGTTTTGCTCGGCCCATGTGCTCTGCCAGCTTGCCTACGACTCCTTGAATTACTCTCTCCCAATGAATGATCTTGTACTCGAAAGCCCCAAAAATGGTGTTCGCTATCGTGACCGTAACACGAGTAGGCTTTTTTGGATACAAGATTGGAATTAAAAAGTTTAGTACCCGTCTATGCCTTTCGTTCTTACAATTATTTTGGAAGTACGAAAACTCAAATAGGAAAAGTTAGTCTAGAATTTGGATTAGATAGACTTGCAAATTTCAATTCTTTTGGTAACTTCTAAAGATTTATGCTACACTACGACTATAATAGAAATAGTCAATTTCCGGATTGCTAAAACCTTTAGTAACGTTATGGAAACAAATCTGATACGGATCTAGGATCTAGAAAAGTACCGGATTCCCCAAACCTATGTTCTAGACTTTCATCTAAGAAACTAGGAGATCATTAGGAGAATGGTCATCTACTCGTTCTCCACCGGGAACTCTTAGCTGCACACCGGGTATTTAAATCCATTGCCATTTCTATTTTTCTCTTCTCTACTTACTGAATTTGATGAACGTATAGTTTAGAGAAAGAATAGTGATTTAGTGACTGAGATAGGAAAAAATGGAAAGAATAGTCCCGAATTAGGTTTACTAGCTGTCGGTGATTCGTGGCAGCGACTGCCGACCTGGTTGCAGGAAAGTCTAGAGTTGTAACTTGGATGGTTTGTCTAGTTATTCCTTCTAATCTAAATCACTGAGTATAGTTAGAAGAGGACCTCATGTGTTTTGGGTGTGTCAGATTATTAGATAGGCCGTGGAGTATGAAGAATGAAGAGATGATTCAAGAATTCATTTACGGAGTTCCAAATCAATACAAGTTGATAGTGAGAGGTCGACCCGTAGCTTGGACAAAAGACATCTGGGTGGATGTCTATTCGTTTAAGAAGAATGGGCTCGGACTAGCCGGAAGAATAGACAAGTACGTGACCGGAAAGTTCCGGGGTCAAACTCACTTAAAGGAAGGTTTTGCCATTAGCAACTGTAAAAACAAGAGACATAGACGGATACTGAACTTCTTTATTCCAATTTTATATCCAGAAAAGCCTACTTGAGTTATGGTCACGGTGGCCATCACCATTTTCAGGGCCTTTGAAGACCAGATCGTTTGTTTGGGGAAGTGATTCAAGGAGTCGTGGGTAAGCTGGTAGAGTGTGTAGGCCGAGCAAAGCACAGCCCTATTACGCTATATCTATTCCACTTCTATCATGATAAGGAGGTCTTGAGTGCCGGAGAGACGATTGAATACAACATTGGAGTCAAGATCCTAAAATACAGCCTCAAGGAAGAGTTGGAGAAGGACGAGAAGGAATTCAAAAAAGAGCAATCGAAAAAAGAAGATGAAGTAGTGCACCGGAAACGAAGGAAGTTCACAGATCTGGCGGTACGAGGGATGGCACCACCACCGGAACAGAAGGAATCGATACTAGATCCGAAACATCCCCAAGAGCTCAAGTTCTTTGAAGTTGGAATCCAATGGATGTAGCAAGCTAAATAGATGTATGGCAACTTAGAAGATCACGTGCTTCTTATTGAAAACAAACTCAAGGTGGAGTTGGACCAAATTTTGGATGAGATCTAGAAACGCCTCAATTTGGAGGAGTTCCGATAAAAGAAAAAGAAAATCCGAAAGCTAGAGGAGGAAAGGGACAGCCTCAAGTCCCAACTCGAGTGGACGGAGGTGAAGTTGAATGCGGCAAGATGGAAGGAGACAGAGGCTCTCCGGCTTGTCCACGACCTCAAGGAACTCATCATGGTTCCGGAACATACGATGATCCGAGTTGAATTCTACACCGCATGGTTGGCAAAAGAAAGATACATAATTGGATCTAGAATGGTAAAGATTCAGGTAGACTTCGAAGCCCAAATGGGGATTGTTTTGAAGGACATACGCAAGCTGTTGGGGTATTTGGATCCTAAATAGGCCATCAATTTAGAAGGGTTTCCAGAAGTCCCAAGGAATATATTCCGAGATACTCCAATTCGATAGACTCTGATCCGACAAGCTTCAAGTTAGGGTTGACACGACGTCTGGACACGAACACTGTGTCCGCAGCGTCCGCTGACATTCGCAGTCCCCACGGATGTAGCGTCCGCCTGTCACCCCGTCCGCCCTGTCCGTCCGCCCCGTCCGCTTTGACGGCCCTATTTCCCCTGACCGCCCTACCCAAACTGCCCCGCGGTCACTCCCTTAATCCTTAAACAATTAAATGTTAAATGAAGTGCAATGATTTGCGATTTGTCATTAAAACAATGTCTCTTATAAGTTGAAAGATTATAAAGTTTGACCATGAGTCCATGATAGTCTTGAAACTATGAAAAAATTCCAATTCATTTTTGAGAAGGCAAACTAAAAAAATTTGTGACTTCAAATATATATATATACTATTTAAAAAATTGAGATCAACACAAATACAAACATAATCAATATGGGCAAAATGTATTGAATTTAATATAGAATACCATACATTGTGCACATTTGGCTAATTGCACATATAATTTTTTTCATTCCAACTCTATATTTCTAAACTAATTTTTAATGCCTATATAACCTATTCAATTACTACTTCTGCACTACCAATCTAATATAAATGGCGGAAATGTTCATCTGGCATCGGCCAACAATATGTATTAGAAAATCGCGTAATCACATGGGCCAAACTAGTATTTTCATCGTCAATCTTCGAAGAAATGTGCTTCAAGTAAGCATAAAACACTTTTGCAAAGTCATGAAAAGAAAATTGTGTCGCACTAGGTGTTTTAAGTAGCAAGTTGAAATACGCCTTTGACATGTTGTTTCCATTCATCCACCGAGCAATTTTTCGAATGGCATACTCTTCCGACTTACGTGAATACATCGGAATGACTTCCACATCTGCACCTGCTTTATGCAAATATGCAATACGTGGATCCACCCACCATCTCTTCTGCAAAGTTTGTTTCATCTCATCTGTTGATGTGAATGTGTACAAAGACTTCATTGGCTGAGAAGTTAAGGTGGTCATGCCCCAATCGCAAACTCCAATGTACACACGTGACTCATCCTCTAAAAAATGCAACAAGATGTTGTCCGGAAAAAGATCATTGTGCAAATGTCCAGCAAGATGCATTGCATACATTATATGCATAAACGCCCATGTCAACTCCGTGTGCTTCTTCCGATATCGTCCTAAATGGTGAGCTTTTACAACCTCCTCTTCGGTTGGATTCGTATACATCAAACGGATTTGAATGTTGTTTGGATAGTCCTTATCCATATTCAACATTTGTCGAAGAGTTCCACCATTCCACCAATACGCATAACCTTCACACGTCGTTCCGTGCACCGCAGCAAACCGTATCATACCCGCGTGTGGAATTCGAACAGCCATTGATTCGTTTTGATGTTCTAACTTTGCAAGATCGGGTCGAGTTTGGTGGTGAATGGATTTTCTTTGCCGCAAACTCCCAATAAGGAAGTATTTCTGGACATCCTTCAATACGAACCTTTCGAATCGTTGCATATCTACCTCTCATCGTTCTATCATCAACAGCAATCACACGTGTTGTATCTGGAAATGCTATGAGGTGCTGTTTGGTCCTTTCTGCTTTAGCAACTCCATCATTGCTTTTCCACCAAGCAATTGAACCAACTCGATTGTGCGTTTTGGCGAATGGAGCACATCGCCCCTTAAACAAGTCCGCTTTCAAAATCATTTCTTCAAACTGGGCGTCATTGGGTCGATATTCCTTGCCATATTTAACCAAAATGACTTTGGAATTCCACAAAGCGTCATGAACCTTCTTCTCCAAACATTTGGTGAAGTACGTTTTATGCATTTTGTCATGCCACTTTGCCACATTCAATGCATCCAACAACATCTGTGTCATGTCTACCTTGAATTTAGACACGCACTCCTCTTGATATCTGATGTACTTATTGTCTAAAGACAATATTGTTTCCGATTCATAAAATTGAACGATGCGCTCAATTATGAATTTTTTGCATTCCTCCGAAGGACTTTGGTGAGCTACCTCCAAGTTTGATGGTCCCTCTCCATTTTTAAGCTTCGCAACCTTCTTCTTCCCCTTCGTCATCGTGACAAATGAAACTGATATAGATGAAATTTTCTAATTTAAATGTGAATTCACGAGCAAGTGTTAAAAAAATTGGCAACAAGGGGGCCCCAATAAACCATTCTTGCCTGGCCTAAGAAAGTAGCTAATGGAGGATGACTCACCAAGTTCTCCGCTCCACCTTGCATTCACAAGGGGCAAAGCAAAAGTGACAATGCGGACGGCCCTAAACCGTCCGCCCGATCAGACGGGCAGGGGGTGGCGGATGGATCGGCCGTCTGCCTCCCCGAATCCCTAGAGCCCCGTCCGCCCGATCGGACGGTCACGGGTGGACAAATCTAGCGTCCGCCCAATCGGATGGACCGGCGGGACGGACGCATCGGACGTACCGGGGCGGACGGGTATTAGGGCGGACGCTAGATCCGACAGACAGGGCAGACGGAGGACAGGGCGGACGGGTATCGGGGCGGACGGGGCGGACAGGGCGGACGCAGGATCGGACGGATAGGGCGGACGGGTATCGGGGCGGACAGCGGATAGGTATCGAGGCGGACGGCGGACAGGTATCGGGCAGGACGGGGTCTGGGCGGACTGGGCGGACAGGGCGGATGGCGGACAGGTATCGGGGTGGATGGGGGTCTGGGCGGATGGGGCGAATGGATATGAGGGCGGACGGCTACGAGGGCGGACGGGGCGGTTTCACTCTGAAGAGCTTCAACGTCCATATTTTGCACGATAAACAAAGGTCTTCATGGCACTGTATAGTCCAACTAACTTTTCATTCATTCAATGTAAAATTTGAAATTAAAAAAGGTAGCCTTCTTTTATGACCAAATTTATGAATTCTTGGTAAATGATATTTTGTACAAAGATATGAGCTAAAATGTGCAAAAATTCATGAAAAGAATGCGACGTTTAATATAATTACCCAAATATTCACGTTGCATTGTGTATAAAGCAATTGTAAGAAGGTAGTTGAATAAAAATTCTACTATTAAATTGAATTAGTTGACGTCTAATCACTTAGTAAACCGTTAAATGTCCAAGTCTTTGCAAGTGTGTTTTGGTTATCGAAAAATAGCATGGACTTATAGTTATCCCCAATGAAGCAAATTGTTCTTTTTTCAAAATCTAACGGTATAGATGTTTAGCCCCTAAAGTTCTTTTCACTAAAAACACTTCAAAACTACCATTAGTAGTGCAAATACCGAGTCTTGGAAGAAAAATACTTTTGGGCATATGTAACCATAGGATCTTGTAGTAAATTAATTGGAAAAGATGTCGAAAAAATTTTAGACAAATCCACCATTTGGATTGTAAGATATTAGATATTGAGTGTTTCATTTAAGGGGGCTACTCAATTATGTCTATTAATGAACAATTGGTAGGCTAACAAACCTAACTTAGCATGTATTTTAATATTTGTTGCAATTGTTTTAGGAACATTGTAACATAACACTATTATAATATTCTTATAAATGATATAGTACTAAGTCATTTCAAAATCAACAACATTCGAACACAATCTGCCAATTTTGTCTTCCATACTCCTTTAATGATATATATATATATATATACATACATAAAATATATTAGATAAATCAACATGAACAAATCAATGATTATATATTTCATAAATATATTCTTCATCAATCAAATAAGAGTGCATGTGCAAATATAGACAAAGATGGTTTCTCCATTTGTTCCCAAAAATTAAATAAACAAATAGAGAAAGATATGAAGTGAATGTTACTTGAAGAATTGAAGGGAAAAAAATTGAAGTACTCAATTGCATTTTATTAAATTGAAAAATTGCATGTGGATGGCATGAATTAATTTTCATAAATGCTAAACTCATACGAGTTGCATTTCAACATTTATGATTTATGCAATTGATTGAATTGAAAGCTCTTATAATTACATTTTCAAATTTTCGATTTAATCATTCAAATTTGCAAGAGTGATTTATGATAGATTTATAACTTTAAATGTGAAAGCATTCAATGCCTTTATGCGTTTGTTCATCAATATATTAATTTTAAATAAATAATATATATTTTTTATAACATATGCATAAACCATTGCATTAAAAAAAAAAACTAAGAGCCCAGCCAAATAGGCTGGTCAAATGAAGAGAACAAGAGAACAAGAGCCCTACGAGAAAGCAAAGGAAAAAAAAAAAAAATATCAAAAGGATTCAAAGGAAGGAGCAAGATGCATTCTTGCAAGACCGTAGAATACATAATGATTTCAAAATCCAAATCCAAATATATTTTCTATTTCAATGAGAGTCAAGAATGAACTACCCTACTCTCAAAGATTGTACAATGTACACGTTATACAAAATAAACATATAACAGAAAGAGTAGAAGACATTGTTTATCATGATTGAAAACTGAAATGATTTTTTCTTTCTATGTAGAATATTTTATGAAATGTAACAATGTATTTAATTATCATAGTAATTGGTGGAAATCTTTGTGCAATACATAGAAACATTTCATTGATGTGGAGTTTTTCATTTATTTAGGATTGAAATGGAAGTATTATACTCTACAAAGTACAAACTGAAAACAATACCATATACCTAAGTTCAAAAGTTTGCAATTGTTTCGTGAATTCATTTTGAAAACTCAAACGAAGAAATATTTTATAATCAATATCTTATTCATTTGAATCATTTCAAAATTCCAATTCCGAATTCAATTCCTATTTATAATAGAAATTATGTTTGTCAATTTTTTAGATCTTTAAACAATGAACCCTCTTTTTTAAAATTAATATTTAAAAACATCTTAAATAAGAATATTGGAATTACCCTTCAAAATAAATATAGCACATGTATAAGTGTATAATGTATTCTACTCAACCAACTCAAGTAACGAATTTTTCTATGTTTTTAAGGAAAAATATAGCCATACATGATTTGAAAGTTAAAACATTGATTCTTTTTCTTTGTTTTCAAATCTAATCAAAATTTCATTAAAAAATATGAAAGACTCGATGTTCATTTGAAGATCGTGATGCACTTTTAATTAGAAATCACAACCTTTCATTAAATATCATGAGGTTGAAATCCATTAAATTGTTATTCTAATTATGTATTGGGGCCTTTTTAAAAATTTTCATTTGCTTACGATGAAAAAGGAATTGATTATTTCTGCAAAACATTTGATTTCCTAATGAACTTTAAAAAAATCCCCACCATCTTCAGATCTTCTCAAAACCTATTTAGAAGGATAATATGAGTAAATAATCCAAACATATTCAACTTAACCACATTCCCCTCATTCGTAAAACAATTTAGGGGAGAAAAGAAAAGATTTAGGGTAATTAGGGTATAGGGTTTAGGGTTTACATTTTCTTTTTAAAAAAAACGATAAATCAATTACATTGATCCTCATTTAGCAGTGATTATTAGGCTGTTTTTTTTGGAAATGTTACCGCTCTTTTTGAGTAATATTGGCCTTATAGGTTGCTCCAATGGACAACTGGGCGGACGCCGTCGGCGGTCAGTGTTTAAGTGGGGCGGTTAGCGTGTCCAAAGCGCGGACGGCGTTGGAAGGCGGACAGTGCGGACAGTCCCGTCCGACTGCCGCGTCTGACCGCCCGTCCGCCCGCCCGCCCCGCCTGCCCCGTCCACCCGCCCCATCCGCCCCGTCCACCCGCCCCGCCCGCCCCGTCCGACGTGTCCGCCCGTCTGCCTGTCCGCTTCAGCCCCGTTTGGACCGTTGCTTGTTTTTGAATGGAAACCCTAAAAATGAACCTTTAATTTTCTGGAAGGGACTATAAATGTTAAAAGAGAAGCTTTGGTATTCACTCTCGAAAAATCGAACGCTAAGATTTCTAAGGGCTATGAGCTTCAATTTATTGAGTCTCTTGCTTGGTAATGCATAGTTTGGTGGACGGGGGGGCTTTGATTTTGAAAGCTTTGTGTGACTAATTTCATTGATATTGTATACATTGTCACGTTGTGGGTTTCAAATTTAAAACAGTCTATTGGTTTCTTTTGAAATTGAGGTAAAACATACACTTGTCAATATGAGGGCCAAACCGACGGGGGATTTTTCTCCTTGGTTTAGTGTGCAAGAGGGTGGTAAAGTAAAATGTAGGCTTTGCAAAGCGAGCATGTCAAGGAAGCTCAGCCGTATGTTCAGCCACTTAGGCTATTTTGGGCCTGGAGGTGTACGTGATAAAGGGGTGAACCTTTGTCCACGATTATCAATGGCAGTTTGAGATTTATTTCGGCATTGCGAAGGAGTTTTTCCAAAACGCGTTGTAATGGACAATGTGGATGGCAACCCTGGCCCTTCAGATGTCCAAGAGTTTTCGGCCAGAAAGGCTGTGTCGCATTCTGACCATGAAGACTCTTGTCCAGCGTCCAAAGAAGTGGTATCAATGATATGTGCCACAACTAAAATGACTTTGAGTACGGAAGCTTCTGGTGAACGTGAAACCCCGAGGGCATCAAGTTCTAGGCCTCAGAGGCAAGGGAGCTTAGGGAATGGGTTTGAAGAAGGTCATAGAAGCAAATTACATTGAGTGTGAGCAAATTTTTTTTATTCAGCGAACATACCATTTTCCGTGGCTCGAAATCCAACTTTTAAAGAAGTAGTGAAGAAAACGACTGCGTTCGGTAGGCCATACATTCCTCCCTCATACCACGACCTTCGGTACAAATTGTTGAATGAGGCGAAGACCAACATTCAGACACAGTTGAATGCACGGATCAAAGATAGCATTCGAAAATTTGGAGCAACATTGTCCATTGATGGATGGAGCTCAGTGACTAATCGACCTCTCATCAATGCCATGCTTGTATCATTCGCAAGTGAAGAATTTCTTGGATCTGTGGATACAAGTGGTTGTAAAAAAAATGCGAAGTACTTGGCAGCTGTGTTGAAAAAGTTCATTGAACAAGTGGGGTCCAAGAACGTCGTATTAATAACTATGGATAATGCTCCCGTAAATCCATCCGCATGAGATGTAATATCTGCAAAATATCCTCATATTTTTTACCAAGAGTGCGTGATACATGCATTGAATTTGTTGTTGAAGGATTGGGCTGCACAGAAATGGATTGCTTCTAAATTGGATAAAGGAGTTCTTGTAGCTAAATTTATCAAGAAGAGACATATGCCGCTAACTCTATTGCGAAAGTATTCGCCAAATCTTGATCTCTTGATGCTTGGGGATACAAGGTTCGCCTCTAAATTTATCATGATGGAGTGTTTGACAAAATTGAGAGGAGCATTGGAACAAACGGTGGTAGATCCGCAATGGGTTGAGTATGTACATACTCTCAAGAAGAAACGTGGAACCAAAATCCAACCAAAAGACTTGGCCTTAGCGGTGAAGAAAATTGTTCTTGATGACCATTTTTGGAATCGGTCCATCAATTATGTGGAGATGGTTGAACCAATCATATGTGCACTCCGCGATTTGGAGTCAAAATCACCGTGCATGGGGAAGGTGTTGCATATCATGAGGAAGTTAGAGAAGCACGTGAACGAATTACAAAGTCCACCATTTTGTTTGCTAGAAGAACTTGCAATTCCATTGGTACAGTCTTTTTATGCCCGAAGAAGAATGGTGGACAACGATCTCTAATCAGCCGCAGCTCTTTTTGGAATCCATACCTTCTTCATGACAAAGAGCTAGCGGATGACGCAGATACAATGTCAAGATGTAAGAAAGTTTTGGAGAGAATATGTAAACCGGATGAATATGCAGCAGTGGTGAAGGAATTTGTAGCTTTTCGACACAAAGAACCTCCATTCCACAATATGTTGAATCCGGAAGATCAAATGTTGTCCGCACATACTTGGTGGGATTTTGAAGGTGCATGTGGCAAGTTTATAGCTCCATTAGCGAAGAAGATATTGGCTCAACCGGTGTCATCATCTTCATGTGAATGGAATTGGAGCAACTATTCTTTTGTTCACAACAAATCTCGAAATAAATTGAAGCCGGAGAGAGAAGCGGATTTGGTGTACGTGTATACCAATTCCAAAGTATTAAACGCATCGAAGGAAAAAGATGAAAAAAAATGGTATAATGATAATGTGGATCCAATGGAATCAGAGGATTTAAATAGGCCGACGTTAAAAGACGATGATGACGATGATGACGAGGATTTGGAAAGGGCCCTTTCAGCTGTAGATGGCAAAGACGACTTCAATCGTGCGATAGCATAAGGAGATGAAGACGTTATGGAAGGCTTTTCCGATTTGGTGAATGATACGCATGATTATCTAAACCGCAAGGATGTCGTTCCGGACAATGCAAACGATGCATATACCTTTTGTGAAGACGAGGACAATGTAGGGATACAGGAGAATCTACCTTCTTTAACTGCATATTGCAATAGAATGGGATTCTCGAATAGCAAAAACATTCTATCGGAAAAGACAAACGCTATTGCCAAAGAGGTGAAAATCAATGAGAATGCTATTGGTGATGAGGGGAGAAATGAAGAAGTTCTAATTTCTCAATCTCCATCTGTGGCATTAAATGTAGTGCAAGGAAACGACAGAAGAGAAGATGCGGTCATGAAGGTGGATGTTCCAAAAGATGTGGGCAACAATAGTGGTGATGAAGGGGAACCAAATATTGCGGTACAAAAAAATAATGATTCAGTTGGGATGGCAATCACAAATTCGGCAATTGTGAAGAGTGATAAAGGAAAAGAGCCAATGAAGTCAATTTTTGAAGTACTGAGATCTAGTGCTCTTCCACCAATACCGTTGAAGTCTGTTAGCACACGATTGAATGATTTTCAAAGCTTTGGATATGGAAAACGCCTAATGAACATTTCCAAAGAAATTTCTACAGGTGGTAATCTACGAAAAGTAGCGTCATCACCTACAAGCCTAAGTAATACAGATAGTGATCGGATGCCATTGGCATCTTTGCGTGATCGCATTTTAGGAAAAAGAATGGCGCAAGAACCCATCAAATCAACAAATGGCACTCTATTACTTCAAAAGAAAGCCAAAGTAGAGATAACCGTTCATGGACATGTCGACCTTACATCGAGATTGATGGTTCAAGAATCGAGTAAGGTGAAAGCGAAAAGAGAAATGCAACCTTTTGCTATCTCTCCAGTGAAGAATAGGACCCCTCTTGATGAAAATGTTGTTACTTTGTCAAATAGAAAGAAAAGAAAGGTTCCTTTTCAAAAAGCCTTTAATGGTTCTATCAAAGTAAAAAAAGAGAAATTAAATTCGAAAGAAGGGAGTAAACCTACTTCGAGAGAAGACTTGAAGGAGACAACGATACTTGATTCCAACAATGAAGATGACTCCGACAATGAAGATGACTCCGATAATGAAGATTTTGAACGGAGAGCTGTAGGAGAGAGTAGTGAGGCTGAGGTTAGAAGAGATGTGGATTGGCGTCCATAGGAATTGTGGAGATGTGAATTTAGATGTTTGATTGTTTAGTTGCTCATGATATATGGAGCTCATGTTGACAAATGACAATGGTTTCTTCAATCATTTTATTATAAAATTGTTTGTTTATTGATGATATACATCTCGCTGGATTTTAAAGTGATTTTGTTTCTAAATCAAAATGAAATTCAACAAAAAAAATTAAAAATATATTTCATATTTTAGCTTTTACATAAATAGTGATATACAACTCTATTGAATCGCAATTGCAATATAAGAAAAATCAAAATCAAAATGACTTCACTCTCAATCTCTCATTGGTGAAAACAATCAAAACAAAAAACCCAAAATGGGTTTTCTAAGTCGCCCCGTCCGGCCGCCCCGCGCGTCCGCCCTGCCCGGTCGCTTGGCCCCACGCGTCCGCCTTCCGACGGCGGGAGGGACGCTACGTCCGCTAGTGTTCGTGCGTCCGGATGTCCGGAAAACGGACGCTATTTTGGGGCGGACGTAGAGATTCGTCAACCCTGGTCCGCTTGTCGATCGGACTGCCGTAATCGTGCGGACGGGGCGGATAGGCGAACAGGCGGACAGGGGACAGGCTGACGCTGCGTTCGCCGGGACCGCGAATGTCAGCGGACGCTACGGACACAGCGTCTGCGTCCGGACGTCATGTCAACCCTGCTACCAGAAGGGTAATTTAGTTTTTAGTGAGGAGTGGTATGAGTGTAGATCCGGAATTGGAAACAATTTTGTATAGAGATTAGCGATTGTCAGAGAAAACTCCCATTCATTGAAAGGTCTGCCAACCTTGGGATTTGTCTTACATCTAGAAATATTACCCTCCTAGGGTCAATTCCAAGCGTCTAAGATCTGTCATTGTAGTAAAGAGGAGTGAACACAGTCTTGAGTGACCTGCATTCCGGATCGGCCATCTGGGATGTTGTGAGGATCTGGATTTACCTTGTATACTACAACATCATGAGTACTTAGGTGTTTGTTTGTTTTTGTTTGTGTAGTGAATAGACAAGAGTGGTGAAGTCCCTATCCCTTGAAAGATCAATAATAAACCCTTTGATGGTAAAACAAAGGAATTGAAAACCAGTTTGTTACGAAACAAAACCAAAAAACCGAGTGATTCCGAATCTAGATTGGAATCCGGATAGTAGTGATTTCGGAAAAGAAAGTGAAAGAGAATAGTCGGAAGAGGAGGAAACAATCATCTAGATATTGAAGTTTGGAAAGGCATTTAGAATTCCTTGGGACGATAATTCGTGTCATCTTACCACGTTTTTGTGTGTAAAGATACTTATGCCTAGATTGCACGTGCGACACTTTGGGCACCGCTACTGGGGATTCTAATAGATTTTTCAAGAAATTTTAGAGAGAATCCGGTGTCTACAGCCTAGAGTTTAGGATTGAATCTATCTCGGGAAATTTCTTCTTTTAGGGGATAATGTATAAGAGTGGCAACCGTGGAATTACAATTGAGTATCAATGAAGTAGAACTGGAAGTAATCCTACACTTGTACTTATGAATAGACAGCAAAGACGCATTCCAGTCAGACATCGACCTACGAGACTAGAAGAAGCTCCGAGAAGAACTATAGTACACGAAATTCCAACCTCGGGGCCAAAAGAAGATTTAGTCATTATATCGGATCAAAGTATCAAACTGGAATTTAGTGCGAAACGTCCTACTAATTTGGAATTTAGCGATCAACCAAAACAAAAGAGAATAGAACTTGAGAGAGAACCCGACTTTATAACTTCTAAAGAGAAACAATCCTATGATGAAGCAGAGATCATGGTGACTACCACCTGTCTCAAATATAGTAAGTTCCGGAGAAATGGCTATAAGGATGTAGACGATTGGCTGGGTGAATTTGAAGCCAGTGCTATGGCAAATCAGAAAGACCATGCCTCCAGGCAAAAGATCTTTTAGGGATTACTGAAAGATGAAGCACTAAAATGATACTAGGATATTCCGAATCCTATTTGGTGTAACTGGAAACAACTTACAAAACTGTTTCTCCGAATATTCTGAGAAGTAAGAGGAGAAGCTAGAGCTTTGGGAAGGCTTAGCAAAGTGTCCATGCGTTCCAACAAATCCGTGAGGAAGTATGGCCAGAGAATAAAGGGCTTGATCAAAAAGCTAACCACAGACATAGCTTCCAGTATTCAAGTAGAATAGTATGTGGCAGGATTTTTGGAGGAGATGGATTTTTAGATTCGCCAATCTAGACCCACAATGTTACGAGAAGCTATGGAATTCGCTCAGATTTACGAAAATTCGGCCCAATTATTGAGAGGATCCATCAAGAGTGAAAAGATGGAGAGAGGACAAAGCAAGAAGTACGAGAGGTAGGAGAGATGTAGACAAAAGTTTTCCAACCCTAAATCTCCAAATTCTAGAACTAGAACAGATCCATCCACCACTTAGACGGATAACTTTCAGAGTGAAGCGAAGGCTTCTAGCAATAGGAGGGCTATGCATAGCAAGAACGAGAGGGCTGGCTGGAAGATAGTCAAAGTAAAGGTGGAAGATGAGGAGTCCAAGATAATTCATGTAGAAAGTTCAAGAATCTCTGGACACGATCAAAGTTCACTTAGTGGATAGTAGGGCACTCAAGTGGATTGTACCCACAACGCAGATCAACGTTTGATGTTCAAGGTGCACAAGACCCAGCCATTATGCAAGAAAATGCAACCAAGGGCCACCGAAGTAGATCCACTTCATGGATGAAGAGGGAGTGTACTACACCCTACCGGAGATGGAGAATTGTGAAGAACAAGTGAATCCGGTATTCCAGATCCAAGCGGGATATGGACAAGGAAGAATATGGCAACAGTTGATCCAAACAAACGTACCTTAACATTCCAGAATGGCTGGATCCAGCCAAGGTAACTATCTTCCTTCTAAGTTTCCATCCAGGTGTTGTTTTATGTGTGGCAGCCCTTAGCATTATGCCAACAATTGTCCCTATAAAGGACATGGGCAAGGAGCACCTCTAGCTTTGCCTTATCAAAATTGTCAGGAATATAGGCATGGGAGTAGAGAGTGTTTGAAACCACAACAAGTTCGCACTCTTTACAAACATGTGGAAATTCTACTAAGAGATCAAACCGCACTCAATTACGACTCGACGACTAGAATTGAGAATATGGGGAAATGACAACTAAGGGTGGAAATTCTGAAAACAATAGAGGAATCTGTTCATAGAATAGTAATGTGAAGTTCCACCAAGAACCGGGACAATAGAAGTAGGAATAGAGAATGGAGAGGAAGAATGAAAACCAAGTCTGAAAATTTTATTCTAGAATTAGATCTCAATAATTCTGACCACTCAAAAAGAACGGAAACTATTCCACCCATAGTAGAGTTAGAAAAAGGGGTAGGACACCCTTCAATCCCCATTCACATTAGTCAGGAAGTCTGGAAGGCCCTAGATGGATCTGGCACACTTTCTCAACCAGGTCAACGGAACATCACCTTCAATGATATTCCAGTTTTTATCAACCCAGAGCTTAAGGTTGACGAATATGACATAATACAAGACATCAAAGGTTAGAAGGCGAATATTAACATAGGACAACTTCTCCATGATAACATCAACTATCAAAAGCTGATTCGAGGTGCTTGGATTAAAAGAAAAAAGAGAAGATTGAAGCTACCCTCAATAGTTATCAACTTCTTCCAACTTGAAGATTTTGAAGTACTAGAGCTGGAAGTGGAGGTCGAGAGATGTGTCCTACAAAGAGTTCCAGTGGACAAAGTATCTAGAGTTAATCTCATTTTAGAGGATATGGCGTTTGATCTTGGATATACTTCCTTTGAAGAGAGAGATCAAGTCTTACGGATGGCGGATCAATCTCATGTCCATCCAATAGGAAGACTGTCCAAAATTCCAACCTGGATTGAAAAGGAGATGTACCTTCTAAACTATGTGGTCATCTAAGTAATGAAAGGAAGACCTTTTTTGATGTTATTAGGAAGGCCTTGGTTGTATACTACTAAAGTTCTCATTGATTGGGGAATTAAGGAGTTTGTAGTAGGAAAACTGGCTATCCGGATTCCTTGGAAACATACGAACTATCTAAGGGAGACTAGTGAATTGAATGGATATACCATAGACTGGTTTGATCAGGATGATTTGGACTTCATATCCAGCTATTTTACATCTATGATAGAAACTGATTTCGAGTTTCCGGAACCTGCTTTAGAAGTTGGTATTGAGAAACCGCCCATCAACTTGCCAAGTATCTCACCCAAAGATAGATCGATGGACGTAGTAGACATACCTCTTTCTTTCGACTGGATTAGGCAACAAATGATGGAGGGAAAATTGCCAACAATTATGGAGTCCGGAAAGGAAGTTCCATGGGGAGAATTCCATAACAAAGCAAAAGAAATGAAACTAGAATAGATCAAGAATATTGTAAGTCCCAAGGTTGACAGGACGGTCGGACGTTCGGGACGTCCGCTGGGACCGTCCCGTCCGCCCCGTCCGCTTCGACCACCCTGTTTCCCCCGACCGCAAAAATATATTTCATATTCTAGCTTTTACATAAATAGTGATATACAACTCTATTGAATCACAATTGCAATATAAGAAAAATCAAAATGACTTCACTCTCAATCTCTCATTAGTGAAAACAATCAAAACAAAAAACCCAAAACGGGTTTTCTAAGCCGCCCCGTCCGTCTGCCCCACCCGTCCGCCTTCCGACGGCGGGAGGGACGCTGTGTCCGCTGGCGTCCGTGAAGACGGATGTTCGGGTTACGGACGCTATTTTGGGGCGAACGTATTGATTTGTCAACCCTGGTAAATCCGTCAGATTACGAGAAGATGGAGATCTCTCTCGAAAAATCTTTCTTCATGAACTACTCCATGACAGCCTCAGAGAAGAAGGAATATGGTGAATTGCTAAAGGAATACCTAGACATCTTTGCTTGGGCACCATCGGACCTAATCGGGATTCCAACCGAATTAGAAGATCACCGGATTGATTTGACCAAAGGGGCAGTCCCTATCCGTCAACGCTAGTATCAGTTCAATCCACGATACTCCATGATGGTGAAGAGAGAAGATGATGCCTTACTAGAAGCCGAATTCATCTATTCTATCCACAACTTTGAATGGGTTTCTTCCATTGTTGTTGTTCCTAAGAAGGTCAAACCAGATGGGAAGGTGAAGATCCGCGTTTGCCAAGATTTCCAAAAATTGAATACGAGTACTCAAAAAGATTATTTCCCTCTACCGTTTACAGATATCATTCTGGACCATGTTTCCGGAAATGAGTGTTATAGTTTCTTAGACGGATTCACAAGATACAACTAGGTCTTCATCTGATTGATGGATCAGCTGAAGACAACCTTTACAACGGAATGGGGGACATTTGCATTCACCCAAATGCCATTCGGATTATGCAATGCTCCGGGGACTTTCCAAAGGTTGATGATGAATATTTTCCAGGATTTCCTTAGGCATTTCTTGGAAGTCTTCATTGATGATTTTGCAATGTTTAGTTCTAGAACAAAACATCTGGAATACTTACAAATGACTTTCTAAAGATGTAGGGAAACAAATCTCAAACTCCATCCCGGAAAATGTTTCTTTGGGATGGTTTCCAGCATCTTGTTGGGACATGTCGAAGTCGGAAAGGCGTGGAGGTGGATACGAACAAGGTGAAAGCTATGTTTGCCCTTATTGCCTTGACGAATGTAAGGGAAATCCAAGGATTTCTCGAATGCATCGAATACTACCGACAATTCATCAATGGCTATGCCTAGAAAGTAACTCCATTGACGGAACTACTAAAAAAAGATACAAAGTTCAGGTGGAATCCGGAAAGACAAAAAGCTTTCGAGAGCTTAAAGTTAGTTCTAGTGAAAGCTCCCATCTTGTCTTCACCGGATTGGGCAAAGGAAATCCATGTCACCTTGGATACTTCCAAATGATGCCTAGGAGCCATTCTCTAGCAATACGACCAAGACGAACGAGAGTAACCCATATACTATTCCAATAGACATATGAGTTTGACTGAAAGGAAGTATACGACCATAGAAAGGGAAGCTTTAGCTATGGTATATGCATGTAAGAAGTTCTAGCATTACCTACTCGGATACTAGATTATATTCCATACGGATCATGACTCCCTGAAGTACCTAGTTAACAAACCAGACTTATCCGAAAGGATAGCCAGGTGGGTGTTGTCGCAGCACAGGGCAAGTCAATTCCCCATTATACTCACAAAAATCGCTCTAGAGTATAACTAAGTGACTCTAAAGATCGAACCCACGAGATCCTGTGAAGTATCTAGCTCTATTAAGCAGTTAAGCTCAGTCAGTATCCCAATCTTACTTTCCGGTCCTAGATTTAGAACCAGAAATACCACCACACCGAATAACTATAGACCGGATTACTCCTTCTTCCGATCCTACTAACTATCCGGTCTGTGCAAATATCCAAATCCCAGGATCTTACAACTTCCGGTCTTGGAAATCCATCCTGACCAATCCGGTCCGGATGGTCATCATATATCCGTAATCCTATCCGGTTTGGTTTTGCCTCTGTTTCACCATCAGAGGGGTCGTCGCTTACATTTGAGAGTGGTAGGCCCACCACTCCTTCCGTAACTTATAGTGGCTGAAGACCCACTATCCTACTTCCTAAACTCCTAAGCTAATCCGGATCCGGTTTGGTCCTTCACAACAACCCAGATAGCAATCCGAATTGTAGGTCACACAAAGACCCCACACTCGACCCTCTCGTACTACAACGACCTTGATGCTACTTCCGATCCGTGCGAAGATAGGTGGTTACAAGTGTACCCGTCCGTTCCAACATCGACTAAAGCTCTTCCGTTTGCCCACACGGATGGCGAGACCTCACAGGAGATCGGACACTCAACCGGATTTCCCACCCGGGAGTTCTAGCGCAGCTAAGGAATCCCTCCCTACCCGCCTAGCCTAACAACGGCTTTCTCACCCGGAATCTCAAACTCTAGACGTGCTGAGGAACTAAATTCACTCCCAACTCTTAGATACCTACTCACATGCACCTAGGATCGGAAAAGAAACACCAAGGGGAGAAATCACTCGCAAACCGGCTCACACTATCCTAACTCCACATCATACAATCCTGTCGCGCTGGAGAGAGACACACAATGAGGAGAAGGGGAAGGCACAAGAGATTTGCAAAATGAAGACTCCCAGTTCCCATCGCAGGAACCGATTTATATACCAAATGTAAAAAACCCTAAAAGTACAAAGCGGAGCGGAAAACCCGTGGAGGTCCGCCGCCACCCTAATCTAACTTCCGGTCTAACCTAATACTGTTGAGCCGGATCCGGATCCGGTTCCGCTCCTACTCCTAACTCAAATCAAAATCCTATCTACTCTACAACCCTAGATCCTACTGTCGGACTTCTGCTCTGCGGATCCAGCTGCTCGAAGACTTCACTCAAGTTCCGGTTCCGTTCCTCACGTTCTCTCTCCGATCTCAACCGGAATCAAAGCTTGCAACACACAAACGCAAAAAACTCTACGACGCGCGCTCAAAGTCGAGTTTGTAAAAAGGGGTGCAACTACGAAGGCTCCTCCTTATATAGTCTCTGGACCATTTCCGGTCTGGTCGTCTTGAATCCGGTTCACCCATAATCCGATCCTAGACCTAATCCGTGTTGCATTCCGTTTTCGTCGATAGTTACTCCTGACCGGATTAGATCTAAGAGGCCCACTACTTCATGTTCTGTGCTAGTTTTGAGTTTTCCTTCTTCACCTAATCGGATCCGGTTCCCTAATGGCTAGTTCCCGTTCCTATTTTGGTGCATGCTAAGAAAATCAAAATTTTAAGCTACGACAGGAGGACACTTTGCGGCTATGACCAATGTTAATGGATGGAAGCCCCCTCCATCCGGAACCACTAGCCACTAACACCTATCATTCCACTTGCTCCATTTGAGAAATGGGGAATAGATTTTATTGGTCCCATTGCTCCAATTAGTGTTGGACGAAAAAGATACATAATCCTTGTGACAGATTATACTACAAAGTGGATAGAAGCCTGAGCTACTCGGAACAACACCGCACAAATGACTGCCTCATTCCTATTTACGGAACTAATGATGAGGTTTAGACACCCATTGGAACTAGTCACTGACGAAAGATTACATTTTTTGAACAATGTGGTCCAAGACATCACTACTAGATACCTAATCAAGTATAGGAAGACCACACCATACAATCCAAAGGCGAATGGATTCACGAAACGGGCAAATGGCATTATCAAGAGATCTCTAAACAAGATGATCTTTGAACATAAGACAGATTGGGACCTCAAACTTCCATCTGCCATTCATACATACAACACCTCTTAGAAAAACACCACCGAAAGAACCCCTTTCTTCCTAATGTTTGGACAAGAGGTTGTACACGGAATCGAACTCAAGACGGAGATTCACAGGGTCATGGCTACCTAAAACATGATACGGAATGGTAATTCGGAAATTCAACTTATGGCGATCAAGGTTTTGGAAGAAGCACGGCTGATAGCTTTAGATCAAACAAAGGAAGTACAGGAAAAAAAAAAGATAGACCATGACAAGAAACTTCCGAAGAACCACGGGATCAAGGTGGACGGATTAGTATTACTATATGAAACGTCATATTCAATAAAATGGGAGGGTAGGGCACTCCCAAAATAAACTTTGGCTAAATAAGTGAATCAAAATGGGCTCAAATGAAGCTCAATAATCTCATATTTTATTAGTTAATTATCAATTTCCATTAAAATGAGAGTCTTGCAAATAATACATGTCCTTTAATAAATATAAAATTGTTTCAAATCAAAAACTTCTTTCACAGTAAAACAAAATAAACAAGAAATATAACATGAGATACAAAAGGACGGTATATGTATAATGGTTTCAATTGCTAATACAATATAAAAACCTGTATTTCTTATAAGAGAACTATAAAATAATGTAATCTTACATACAAAAACTAGCACTTCAACATTTGTAAATACAAACGTCTACATTTACAAGTATGAAAGAACATAGTATTCTACTTCTCTCACCATCATCTGAAGGCATATTGCTCATTTATTAAAATCAACTAGCATTGTATGAGATAGATTTAACAATGCAAGAAAAAACTTATAAAACTACCGTTGCAATTAAGACTGAGGAAAACTAGCCAAACTTTGGTTGATGACTTCGATTTGAGCAACAGGGATCTTGATCATACATTGTCGCGTATCCTTCCTAATCAAAGACTTCCACGTTGTTATAAGAGCGTCCGTGTGTTGCCATAATGGCGGTTTGCTTTCATCAATTTTCCAACGCAAACCTTTGTCGCTATCCCATCCAGTATAGAAGTTTTGAATGCTCTCATCTCTTGAAGTTGGACGGAAATACTGAATTAACACACAATTTGGTTTTTCAGGATTGCAATTGGGATTAGACAAAGCCCTTGCAATCCAAATTGGATGACTATCACCATCTGCTGGTCGAACCGCTACGAAGTACCCTTCAAAGAGATCACGTCCCACCCTGAAAGATGGTTGTGGGCGACCACTCAAAGGCCCGACATATGCTTCATCTTCTCCAAACTCTTCGCGAACTTCACCTTCTTCATTTAGTTCATCTATTTGAGCTACTCGAATTCGAGTCGTCGGCCAAAAACCATCCTTCAAAAAAGTAAATGCAGGTACTGGATCTTGTAGCGCTACCTTCACATCACGCCAGTAGTGTACCACATGTTCATAGCGCCTTCGACATTCACCACTGCTGTCCGCATTGCATAGGTTCTCCCAGTATTTTATAAATCCAGATATACCTTTCACAATGTCTTCAACGCCTTTCATTGACTTCAATGAAATTGGTAATGGTACACCACGTGGCCACAAACTTTGTCCTTGAGCATCTTCTTTCCACAACTTAATGCCTCTACCACCCTCCCCTAACTAATCCCCATCAGTGCACAACAACTTGTATTTCATAACAGGACACCCTGTTGAATCTAAATAGAACTTTACTTGTTGTGGTCTTGTGTGTCCAACGAGCATGTCAGCACCATCTACAAATGCACCAGCAATGAAATTCTTGAAATCAGGCACCTCTTCTATAAGGTGAGGAATAGTCGGAGTGGAATCCACATCCATAAATGATTTCATCAACGCTGGCACTGTAGGGAAGTTCTCTTTCTTTAGTTGCATACTCCATCTTCCAAATAGTGCATCAATGTCATCGTGCGTATGACCAACAATCATGAAATTCACATATACTTCACGAAAGATCTTGATTGCAACAAGTAGGGACCAAAAACAAAATACATATCTGTTTTTGTTGTCTCCAGTGGCATTATCCATCTGCATAATAAGAATAGGTGGCAATGGTGTCGTCGGAATTGAGGTTGTTGGGACTTCAGGAAGCGAACCTTTGCAAATCTCACTTCCCTTGAGCACCGCCTTAAACAAATGCGTGGACTTCGAATTCATAAACAACTCTCGAGACGACGCCTTTGGTGGCAATTCAAGATCTCGCAACAACTTTGCCATAGAGCCAATTGTATAATTTGAATCATGGGGAAAGAGATCCAATCCATAATGTGCATACCGCACATCACCATGGCCATGCGCAATCATTCCAGTGACCGATACAGGCAACTTCATCAAGCCATCAGTGTCTTTACTCTTGTGTGAGAAAACCGGACAAGTAGTTTTAGAATGATCCATCTTGTCATGCATAATTGTGAGGCACTCGTGCGGAGAAGTTAGCGACCAGAAATGATTAATATAGTACAAGTCCCGGTGAGCACGAGCAGTAGAGAGGTGATTGTCCAACCTCCATTGCCACATCAAAGCACTGCTGGAACCAGCAAGAGCATCCTTCCTGAGCTCTTTGTATTTGTCACAAGTAGCACATCGCGCGAAATTGTCCCCGGGCTTCTTGACTTCATACTCCGGAAACTTTGAAGACCTGATCTTACTTAAATTTGAAGTTGAAATATCCTTCAATCCAAAAGCTGCATTAACATCATTGATTTCTTGCAACTTTCCCTTCCACTAAAAGGTAGAGGGAAGACACATGGAAACAACCTTCTCCCCAGACTTCATAGTTCGAGTACGATGTGGCATATGATCGGCTTCTTTCTCAAGGATGCACTTCAATGAAACAGCAGCTTGTTGAGTATGTTTCCTCGGTTTTGACATTCCTGTATTACCATGTTCCATTGCTTCTCGATGACCTTTCACGTGTGTTTGGTAGCGAAAGAATGTGGATTGTGGAACCCCAGAAATATGCATCCAAGCTCGCATACAGACAGGGACCTCTTCAACTGTGACCATCCTTTTCCCACGGGAATCGTAATGATATTGTCTGTGGACATCCAGCTTCATGAAGGATCTATGCTTGAATGTAGAATTATGATACATGTGCTCACGGAAAGCCCGAATCTTCTCTCTAGGAAACAATTGAACACAATTTCGACTACAACAAACTTTGCTAGACACTGCATTGATGGATTTTTCTGTAAGCAGAGCCTTCGACTTCAGAGAGGTTTCATGAGGCGAGTTTCTTGACGTGCTTGAATACTGTTGTATCGATGTAGAAGAGTTTGAGTTCAAGGCTCTCACTCGGAGAGAGTTGTACCTATCTCGGACTTCGTGGTCATGAAAACTTGCTCCTCGATAGTGAACGAGTTTAATAGGCCAAGCTATGAGTGAATAAATTTTCTCTCTTGAGATATCGACATCGGAATGTGACTTGGAAATAAACACTGCTACATGAGTGTCACCAAGGGGACCATCTGCTCCGCTGACAAGGTCCGAATTTACATTATGGCAAGTACCTTCACCAACAAGTACTCCGTCTTCATTGAATAGGGTGACACATTTCATGTTCCATAACAAACGCGGAAGCCCTTCGCAGTCTGGTAAGTGCTCCATCATTTCCTCATGAACATGGAACTCCTCATCTGATTCATCCATCTCCCCGACTGGCATGCCAGTCAAAGATATATCACCAGAGTAAGACGAAGAACGGAACAAGGAAAAGTGACTTGAAAGAATTTTACAATTTCAGGAGGAGTGCATTCAGTGAAGTAAAGAAATGCAATTCAGCGCGGTTCGCGCTAAAATACAATTCCACAGAGAACAACACAAATAATACATACACATTCCAATAACATTGATTTTCATATTACTTTTACAGAGTTCGGTTAAAAAGTAATATCTACTTCCATATACTGGAATTTAGTAGAACACAAACCAAAAAGAAAATCACATAAATTTCTATCGATTTTCATTTTGAATTTGGAAGAAATAAAAATCATGTATCTATAAAACATTTGTCCACCACAACTGTAGAGGACAATAGGGAAATAACAATTTCCCGTGTATTATAGTGAACTTAAATTTTGAATGAACTCTCCAGAATTTTGAATGGATTAATGAACAATCGTATGCATTTAGAGAGAATGCATGGAAGTGGAACAATGACATAGTACTGATTAAGTAAAAACACATGACAACTTCACACATCACACCTGCAAGCATCCAGAAATTTTGTATTAAACGAGTATAATAGAATGCATTTCAGCGCGAGTCACGCTGAAGTGCAATTCAATGATCATTTTCCGACGACAGCGTGCATGAGAATGGAGGCCGTATTATAATACATAATGAAGATCAATAACATCATTTTCGTTGTATTAGCTATTAAGTAACATTATTTTCCAAATATGAATCTGAATTCCTAGTCATCTTCGGACACTTCAGAATGCACGTAAATCTAGACATACATAAATGCACATCAGCGCGAGTCGCGCTAATGTGCATTTCATTCCACTACCATAAAATTCAATATCAAGACATATATTGGATTTCCCAAACATGACAACAAAATTGGGACACGGTAATGCATTTCAGCGCGAGTCGCGCTGAAGTGCATTTCTAGTCCAAATCATGAAATATATTGCGTTTTATCAAGACTGGATTCTTGATCCATTTCAAAACAGAATTCGTTGAATACACTTCAGCGCGACTCGCGCTAAATTGATATGCTGTTTTCTAAATTAGTGGCGAGACTGACTTCATCTCTAATCTCGATTTTCTTCATTTAAAAATCAGGACTTGCACTTCAGTGCGAGTCGCGCTGAAGTGCATTATGCAATCTAGTTTCATAATGGGAAGACTTATAGGAACGTGTAGAAATGAAATTGAAAAAGACACTGCTTGACTGCATTTCAGTGCGGCCCGAGCTAAACTGCAAGTAAGAGAATTACTCATATATCACTTCCGATTTAGCACTTCGACATCGTAAATTTCAAACGTGTAAACCTCCTATTTTTAGTAATTCCGAAATTTAAGGAATATTCCCATCGGACAATAATAGTCTCTGACCATTTGCAATCTCAGATCAAGCTTCGAAATTGAAAATTCTTTGCAATGCAATTGACACAACATGGAAAGCGTATATGACAAGTGAAGACATGCGCACTGTAATTGTAGGGAGAGGAGTGACAGATGACATAAACCTCGTCTATGCTAAATAAGTTACGAAAACTTCTATACTGACGAAGAAGGTGGAGTGCATTACAGGCGAAGGTGTGCGATGCAGTGCTTCCTCGTTGAAGGCGACCGACGAGAACAACGTGATAGTAATACAGAGACAATTCAGAACTTCTCCACTAAACCAAACAACGCAAGGGAAAGACGCACATGAACTATGCAACGCTCACTGAAGTCCTTTCAGTGGAGGGAAAAGGTAGAAGGAGATGTCTGCAGCTGGGTTAGCGACGTACATTGTACATCCTGGCGGGAACGAAAGGGCGCCAACCGTATCCAAGATTTTGAACACATTCCTTCTAAATTCAGATGTCCCGAGATTCCTCATGCCTATGACAACTGTACATTGTAAAGCGTCTTCTAATTCTAGATTAAACCACAGTCCCCACAATTGGTAGTGGGTGAGCTGCCTTTCCAAGATTCTGATTATTAATGCTTGTTGACTTCCAGCAAGTGATGTGTCTTTTTGTCATTGGAACATTGTCCACAACGGAAGGCGCAATTGCAATGCATACAGTGCGTTTTTTTATTTTCGTTTTTTAGCACTCTGACTAAAATGACTAAAGGGTGTTATTAGCAAGATAACTGTCAATTTGATTCTCCAAGTACGATGCCCTTACCGTATTTTGTCTTACATGGACTACTTAAAAAACACATACTAAAAACTTTTCATTATTTATAGAGGAATGGAACTTTGTTGCAAAGATTTTGGAGTTCTTTTCGAAGTCGGAATTACTGTTTTTTTCTTATATTGAGTACGACTGCGGAGATGCCTTCTCTAGGTCTTCTGGTTTCATTTCTCCTGAAATGCAGAAGTCACGATATTAGTTTGTAGTACTAGAGCTTTTAAATTCGAAATTTTCTGACGATTTCATCCAAAATCTTACTAATTGTTTTTTATAGGCTTGGTGTAGAGAAAATAATTTTGGTGCAATTTCGCTCCAAATGGCCAGAAAAAAGAACTGTGCCCATTCAGCCTATAGTAAATTCGTACTTTGTGGTAAGGAATATGACTTCGAATTTTTTTCAAAATAGATCGATTTTAAGGTTATGTTTTCTTGAAGATCATATTTTGCATTACAATTTAGGGTTTCATAGATCTTAGTAATAATATCTATAACAATGTTGAATGAGGTCAATTTCAAATGGTACCAAAAAATAGGGAGTAATTGTTTCATATACTTGAAATGTTCACATATCAAAAAAAAAGATACTGCATGCACCACCACATTGCATCAAGTTCTACATTTCTGTATTAAGTGAGTACAATTCTTGAATTCCTCATTCTATTTTTGTGGAAGGTTGAAAATGAATTGGTGTAATAGAATAGGAGAACACTGATTCGTTGCACTTTAGATGTTTGCGTGCCCCCACAAAATAAAATTCACTACCACATGCAAGAGACAATTCTTTCATCAAGTTCTACATTCATTTTCTGTTGCAATCTATGAGATTTTCATTTCAATCTTTCAAAAGGTCAACATTATATAGGTGCCAAAAAAATTGGAGAGTTCTTGTTTATTCTACTTTAGACGTTCATTTGTTTCAGAATATTGAAATGCACTGCCACATGCAGGAAAAGAGGAAATTTGTACATACTGTTGATTCGTACAATTTTCTGTTTAGGATGATGTAAATGAAATTGAAATTGAAGACATGAAAAATTTGTATGATTTACCTTCCCTTTTTATTAGGGTAGTTTTATTCATGAAATTTTATATTTTCACATTCTTATTTTCTCAAATGTAGTTGGTGCTAGGTTTGCTACACAATATGTATATTACTTTCATCAATTTTGCATGTAACAGAATGTAGATGAAAAATGTATGTCTAATTCTTATATGAAAAGATTGACATCCTCATATATTACATTTGCAATTGCAATATACATAGACATTGCACTTGAAAGCAATTAAAGAAAACCAATTAAGAAGACATGTCAAGTGGCTTCTCTCCATATCTGCCAATAGAATAATCCAATGTTTTAAGCATTCAGTATATGAATGTATTTACCTTGATATGAAGTCAACTAAGATCCAACTTTTCCGTGAAGTACTTTCATTGTTTAAGATTGTTACCGTTTTGAACCTTTACTTGATATTTGAGATTCAAATTAGTAAAATGATGTAGTAATTTAAAGAAATGAAATTAATCATAATCCTATAGTGCTATGCAAGATGGATTGTAGATATAGGTGTAGACATTTTTTTGTTTAATCAAGACAACTTTTATTTCAACAACCCATATGCTGTAATTTATAAAGGTGAAAGCCCAAAAGACATGACAAAAACTAAAAAGAAGAGGTAAAAAAAAATAAAGAAGACTTAGCAAATAAAGTAAACCTTGGGAATTCATGACAAAACTAAATTTTTGCTAGTTGTAGGCCTTTTCCTACGCAAGAAAATTTGTATTTCAATAATCCATGTACTGAAGTTTAAAAATGGGAAAGCCAAAAACACTTCATATGATTAAATAAATAACTAGAAAAAATATATGTAGAAGTTGCAAATGAGGTAAACCTTGGAAATTCATCACAAAACTAAATTCTTGCTAGTTGTAGACCTTTTTCTATGCATGAAGAAGCATATAAGTACCATCAACTTTGTAGAGCTTTCTTGTTTTTGATAATTTAGATTGTTGTTGTGACACACCCTAGAACATGCAAGTATTTTTATGGGGCCTATGTAGAATTTATTGTAGATAAAAAAGATTTTTTAGAACTTTTCAATGATTAATCGGGACATGTTTGAGTTGAAATTGCATGACTTTGGTGCGTTTTGTCTTGTAAAGTATAGTGAATTTGGAAAATTAATCATGTGGAATATTAATAATCAGAAATAGTAGACATGGCTTTTCAAAATAATTTTTAGGCACTCTGAGTTTTTAATTTAAGAAACAACCATGCTTGATATTTTGGAATTCTTAACAACATCAAGCATATAATAAATGAATTGTCGTTATGATTGAAATGAGCATTTTTATTATATTTTTGGTCTAAAATGGTGGATAAGGAAGTTAAAAAAAAAATTTCACGTAGAATTGATTTATGGATTCTAAACTTGGAAGTTCATGATGTTTAAAGAACTCATCATATTCAAAATTATGAAATTAGAGACTAAACTTAGTTTATGATTGTCATGACATGTAATGAACACCTTCTAGATTTTTATTGATGATGAAAAGGAGACATGCAAGTTCAAAATAATATTTTAGCATTCATTTCATTTCTGGAATGACCACTAAGGAGTGGATGTAATTAAAAAAAATCATGAAGGTTGTATGAATAGAATGACTATACCTATTATTTAATGAATTTCATGAAATAGAATCATTATTAGTACTTTATAGATGTCATGGTGTGGAGTCATGATTACTTTCTAGTTTCTACAAAGTGAAGCCTTCAAATTTTATTGTATTTTAGTTTATTATTCTAAGTGACCTACAATGTTATAGAATTTGTATGTAAAAGGTCTTATAATTATAATTGAAAATATTTAAATATTTAGGGAGTTGGCATGCAGGAAAGAAACAAAATAAAACTATGTCTTCTTAAATTTTACATACATGGAATTCTTGTTTTTTCACTTTGTTGTACTTTTTTTTTAAACCACAATGTCTTAGAAATTCAATGTAAAGCCATTTAAAAACTAACCATACACCTTTGAAATAATTACTCAAAATTGAATGATTTTATAGCAACTTCATTCATATTTCTTTCATTCACTTGTAATTAGATAATGAAGTCAAATGATTCATAATCAAAATATTTTTTTCTTAAACTTGATTTTGTATTGTCCTACAATGCTATGGAAGATGCAAAAAAAAACCTGCAAAAAAGTTGTGATATTTTTAGGAATTGGCATCCTACAAAATAATGAATAAATTTTATTTTTTTATCCACATTGAAATATTCACTTTGATTTGGTTGTAATTATTCACTCTAAAACCACAATGAACATACAATTTATAACCAAATGGATTCTAAATAATTAGAATTGTTACAATTTATGGAAATTGTATTCATATCGTTCTTCACTCTAAACTTGTTATTTGAGATTCAAATTAAAAAAGATCTTAGGAATTTAAAAGAATGAAATGAATAAAATTATCAAACAATGCCATGCAAAATAGATGGAAAACCCCCCAATGAAGTTGTATGAAATAGCAAAGAGTTTAGATTAAAAACAATTTTAAAAATTGAAATTTGTCATTGAATTGATTTACACAAGTATTTAAATCAATTGAATGAATATTGAAGTAACCATTGAATGATTGTTGCATTTAATGGTGCCTACTTATTTAAATGTTGATACTTTTTACAAAAATAATTAAAGTAAGTCAATCTTTTCTATGAAAATAATTTAATTAAAAAGTTCTTTTTTCAATGGGATAGTGTTTGCAAAGGATAAGAACACTCCAAATTCATAAAAAATAATTCTTAAAATGACTTGTGATTAAAATAATAAATTCTTCTATCTTTTGTGTTACTTTCAAGCATGCATTCCATTCAAAAAGTAGTTAAGCTCTTTCTAAACAATTGCACAATAAGACCCCTCAACCAAATGCAATTGTTATTTGTGGACTATGAATTTTATATTAAAAGAATACTAATATTGATTGTATATCCCTAACACATAAATATACTTTCTAATTTTGAAAGCAAAATTTTTTGGCTAGAACAATTAAAAAATTAAACAAATTCCTCCATATTGTAACCTAAAGCACTAATTTAGTGTCAAACATCGACAAAATTAAAAATGTGGGCCAACAAAGTTCTCTATATTCGGTGTAAACATTATACTACAATTTGTGTATGAAGAATAATAATGATACGCACTTGAAAGAGTTGTGTGAACCTCAACATGTTATTAAGGATACATAACAAAACCTATTAAGAAGTTATATATGAAACCTAAATGGTAGAATTACTATATGAGATCCTAAACTACAATAAGGGGTTACAATATGAATCCAAAGATTTGAAGTATTTTTGGGTGAAAACAATAATTAAAAATTGTTATGGCATAGTTATTAATATCTTTGTAGTAAGAATAATTATTATTCAATGTTATGGGAAGGCGGGTATGGGAAGGCGGGTATGGGAAGTTAGGATCAGGCGGGTATGAGAAAGGCGGGTACGGGAGGGTCTGGGAAGGCGGGTACAGGAGGGAAGGCGGGTACGGGATTAGGTGAGTGGCCACTAGGGTTTGCATTCCGCTGTGCCGCTTTTTTTTTTGTCTCGCTCCTCTGTGCCGCTCCTCTGTGCCGCTCCTCTGTGCCGCTCCTCTGTGCTGCTCCTCTGTGCCGGTCCTTGTCGCCGCTCCAATTGGCATTCAATTAGGGTTTTACTCCGGAAGCAACGAGTCTGTTTGTGCGTGATCAGTTTCCTGTAGTCTTCAGTGTAGATTGCATTGGCATTCGGTGATGGATTTTTCGGTTCGAGAGCGGTACGAGGCTTTGATATTCCGTGTATAGTGAGGATTTCGTGGAGCACGCTCGAAAACTGCGTGCAGGGACGGAGCATTGCCTTGGATTAGTGGTGGTTTAGTTCTCAGGTACTTCGGTTTTGCTTCGACTTTGAGTATTGGTTGTGGTCGTGCTGGTCCTCCTTGTGCTTGTTTTTTTACCTTGTTTTGCTCCGTATTTTTTCTTTCATTTCCGTCCTTGCTTCTCACTTCGTAAGCAATCACTTTATTGTTTGTGTTCAGTTGTTTTCATTGTTTTCATGCTTCTTGTTTCGATCCGGCGTCTGCATGTAATTTACTGATTACGAGACTTTGGAATTTTCAGAATAAATTGCTGGATTGCGTGCAGCGAGTTACGATTGGCACTTCGGTAAGTTTGCTGAGGTTTTGCTTTCATTCCTCTTTGTTTATTGTATGTTGTTTCTGTTTTTAGAGTTTCTTGATCAAGTCAGCAGCGCTTGATCAACAGTAGTTCATAATTCAGGGTTTAGGGTTTAAGGGTTTAGGGTTTAGGGTTCCTGGCTCTTAGTGCTCGTTCGTGTGTGACCTGTGCAGTTCTGTAGAGCAAATCTCCAGTGCAAATCCGAACTTCCATTCCAGGTACTTGCCGTCATCCCTTTTTTTCCCCCTTTTGCAGTATGATCTGCAATGCTTCTCTGTAGTTACAGTGTTGGTGTTGACTTTTTAGATAGAGAAGTAAGCATTCTGATAGAAGTAGTAACCCTAGCCCTAAACCTTCAGATGAATATGGGCAAACCCTGAAATGAAAGCAATGAAAGAGGAATTTACCAAACCAGAATCCATTCTGAATCCTAGCATTTGTCATTTCAGCGCGGCTCGCGCTGAAACGACACATGCTCCACTATTAACTAACGTCGCAGACGTTAGTTCATAAACTTAACTAGAACTCACGAACAGCGGTTGCACAGGTATGACATGCTGTATATAAGATGCACGACAGTTCAGCGCGAGTCGCGCTAAACTGTCAATCATCGATACCAGGGCATCCCAAAGAACAGAGATTCAGATAGTAGTAAAAAACTAAACAGTAAGGCAGTTTAGCGCGACTCGCGCTAAACTGTCAATCATCACCATTCCTACGACATAATATATTCATAAAACTCATTCCATTTCCTATCCAATTCTCTAGAAATAGAATATGACGAATTATTAATTGTGCACTAAATGCTTTACATTACCAATTCATTTCTCAGGTACAAGAATAGAAATGATTCCAAGAAATACATTACTTTAGAAGTCTATCCGCATACAAATAGGATACAATTCAGAGCGAGCCGCTCTGAAACGACATTCTATGATCTTAAAAGCAAAGCAAAGTAAGTTTCACAAACCAAATAATAAACAGCGATAACGACGTATAAAGCAGTTCAGCGCGAGTCGCGCTAATATGCAATTGGAGAAAATGATGAAAAGTTATTCTACCGGATGAAATTACTCTCAGTGTCACCAAAAACAAATATGAATCTGACAGTCGCCGCCACAGAAAACAGTGGTTGAATGAGAGACTCAAAAATATGTACGTAAATTCATCCACTATAAAGTTTCTGTAATATTTACAGAAAGATTGTAACAGTAAGACCATAATGGAACGCTATAAATGTCATTTCAGCGCGAGTCGTGCTGAAATGCATCATTATTTTCAAGAACTGTAGAGACTTCGGTTTTTGTTTTGCCGGTTTGACTGAAGTCCGGATTTTTCTTACGTTGCAGAATGGAAAACCAACTGGAGGCGCTCGAGATGTACTTCAAGAGATCAGATGTGCAGTTCATAGATGACGACAAGGCTGCTGAAGACCACTTGATTGAAGGGGAGTACTGGGTCTTCAAAGATCCAGAAGAAGTAGAAGCATGGAGTTTATTCACGATCCCATTCATCAACCAGTTCTGCTTTTCCTACAAATTCAAGAAATCGCAGTGCTTCCTACAACTCTCTTTCCACGAGAAGATCAAAGACATCGAGGCTGACGCCCATCCAATGATCAAAATCAAGTGTATGACAACGATACCCGGCGAGTCAAGAAGGGACCAATACCACTTTGCTATCTGCCTCGACTCGGTGTTAATTCCCTTCAACTTAAGTCCATTCCTGAGCAGCCTCGAGCCAACTCCATACCGAGACGAAGTGAAAGAGCTAGAGAAGAAATTGGACAATAACGAGTGGAAGAACGCGAACAGAACTCCGTTGTCCTGGAAAAAGTTGTGTAGCAAAATCCGGCTCCTATTCAACGACTTCTACATGCTGAAGGGGAAGATGGAAAAGCAGAATAAATGAACCAACCACGCACTGTATCAAGGGAGATAATGAACCAAGGCATAAGTCAAGGTTCAAAACTGAACGTGGGTCAACAGTCAGGTACCAGCCGGGGGCAGAGGAAAAGTGTACAGAAAAGTCCACAGAAGAAAGGCAAGAAGGATGCTCCATCTTCATCAGAACGGAAACCGGTCACTCGGGACTCTGAAGTGTCCGAGGTCGCTGAAGGGAGCTATGCGGACGAGATGTCCAATGTTCCTCACTCACGGGCAATAGAGAAGAAACCTAACTACGAGCAAGTGAGCCAGGTCTATAAGAAATTTTGGACGACCTGCGAGGACGCATACATCTTCAACGTTGGGGAGAAGAAAGTGATTGACGTCTCCCAATTGGTAGATCCACTGGCAACTTTCAATATACGCTCCAAGTAGGACAACATTGTCGAAGATATGGTCAATTATCTGCTCAATATCCCCGACAAAAGCACGAAGCAGACACTTTGCGTTATGCCTGTTGGGCACGACACAATGCCCAAGAACTGGGAGGATATTGAGAATGGCCAATTCTATATTATAAACGGACAGCACAGTGTTGCAGCTAGCAAATTTATGCTGGACGAGAGGAACAAGGTGAACGCGGAAGAAAGAGAGCACTTCCGTAGGTGGAACTGCTTCGTTGTTTGGTCGAAGGATGCGGAGACGCTCAGATGTATCTCTGCCTACTACAATCGAACCAATCACTTTGTGGCAGTGCAGCCGTCGTGGGCGACTAATATTTTAGGAGCTCGATCGGTATGGGAGGCAATGGGAAGACCGAAGAATCCCACTCCAGCAAAATCTGCGGGAGCTGTTACCATCAGTCGGCGGACTGTTGAGAACAAGAAGAACCGCGAAATTTTCCAGGTATGCAGTTTAGCGCGAGTCGCGCTGAAGTGTTCCTCCTTGAGTTGATTATGGTATATTGCAATCTCTCAATATGTGGATCGAGTGCATAATATAATTGATTTTCATGATATTTTGTAGGCGTTTGAGAAGGCCATGTACGTAAGATTTTCACTGATCGAGGTTGTGAAGAGCCTGAAAATTTCCAAGACTAAGGGGAGGGAGGAGAAGCTGAAGCTGACGAACGAGTTGCGGCTGATTATTGCACCTGATGACGTCTATAAACTGTGGAGTGAAGTAATCTCTGCAGCTGCGCATGGGGAACTAATTAACCCCGACACGGACAAGATGTTTAACGCACGGGCGGGCTGGAGCCCCGAGAATTGTTTGCTGAATCGGGAGTTCTTCAAGCACTTGGGCAATCTCAGCTATGAGGAACTATCCAAGCTTGCGAAACACCTTCTAAATCAAACGGGTGGAAAGCGCAGGCATTCATATCCTAAGGTGACAGTGAAGGCAATCTCTACAGTGCAGGATGATTGTTACAGCACCAAGGAGTGGGTAGAGCGCCGTAAGCGGAAGAATCTCGTAATCAAGGAGCTTCACGCGATTGATCCCAGCCTTGGCCTTCTCAACTCAAGGAACGAGGTGATCAGCGAGAATTGGAAGGCATTTAAGAAGGAGCGCCTTTTCTCTAGCGCAACAATGGACATCCTCCTTGAGAGACCTGGTGAAGCCTATTTTGGCAAAGCGAAGAGCACGCATGCGAAGTATAAGACGTGCTCTGAGTTGTCCCAAGACACATATGATTTTTTTAAATCATTTCTTGACCACAAAGCCAAATTCGAAAGGCCATCTGCAAAGGCATACTATCGGGCATATGAGGTGGCCCGAAACCAGTACAAGGACTGGCTGGTGAAGTCCTGGACTGCGGAGACAAGTAATCGTTTATCTCTCGGGGTTATAGACTTCCGGTCGTTGCCAAGGGTGGAGAAGAAGGAGAGCTCTACGATGGAGAATCCTTTTTTCTTTGAAGTTCTGTCTTCACTTCAGAAGAGCAAGAAGCCCGCACTCAAAGAAGTCAAGTCGTGGCTCTTCATATGTGGAGACGAGAAAGAGGAGGCCCAAGTGACGATCTTCGTGGAGTCTAACAAGGAGTTGAAGAAATACTTGGTTCACTACTCCTTGTACTGCTCAGGAAAAAATGACAGGATTGGGGATCTTGCGGCCGCGAAGACACCAAAGAAGGTGTTCCTTATGTTCTTGCAGCACCCTGAGAACACCAATCAAGTCACCATTCCGTCGGAGTTCAACTGTCTCGAAACAGCTCGCTATATGAAGGCCCGTGCTTACAGTGAGCTAGAGTATAGAATTTATAACACGAAACTGCGTATGGAATTCTATCTCTGGCTGGTGAAGGCATTCGCAAGGGCGGGCACGGCAGTCTTCTCTGCCTTCACAAGGGGGAAGTTGACTTGCGCTTCGGTGGTGAGCACCGTAGCCTCAGTTTAGCGCGAGTCGCTCTGAATAGCAATTCCTGATTTCATTTATTCTGTGATATGTATTTTTATTTGTTGTGTGTATGTGCTATGTCAGTTCAGCGCGGGTCGCGCTGAAATGCATGTTGCAAGATATGACGGTCATAACTCCTTTGTTTGTCTTTGACAGATGAGTGGGGTGGACGTTTATGTAACGGGTACATCGAAGGATTCGCAATGGTGGGAAGATATTTGTACCAAGGCAATGACATTAGACATTGCGGACTTCTTGGACAGCAGCTACTCCACCCACTCTGCCGATGTCTCTTCCTCCTCTAGGAGGAAGCTGAGGTCCGCTCAAAATTCCCCATTGAGTCAGCAGAGGAATAGGCAGACTCATGTCTCTCATGAAGTCCTGTATGATTCCGAGGAGGAGGAGGAAGAAGAAGAAGAAGAAGAGCTTGAAGACGACGGGATTGAGGGACTGGACGAGATGACTACACCAACCAGTCGTCCGTCCACAGATATTCCGGGGTCGTCTGCAAGCTCTATGTTGCCTCCTCTCTCTCAAACGCCGCGGACTCCAATTGCATCGGGACGGCCGGACAAGAAGAGGAAGCGGGATACGATCACCAGTATTGCTAAGCAACTGGTAGAGATCCAGCAACAGAATGCTATCACCCTAGCCAACATGCAGAGATAGACCGAGTTGGTGCAGCAACAGACTGAGCTGGCTCTGGCGCAGATGAGGGCGGACAATGCAAAGGAAAGGCTGGCAAACATAGAAATCCACAAGAGTACTCAGGCGTGGATGCGAGAGGAGTCGAAGGCAAACAGGGAGCTCTCCCAACAGAACAGGGACATGCTCCAAATACTGATCAAGAAGATCGGTATAGAGCCCGTTGCGACGCTGCCGCCTGCCTCTGGAGAGCCAATTTTGCAGTTGCAGGGACAGCCATCTAGTTCCAATATCAGCAATGCCTCCAGTCCTTCCAATCCGCTCAAGGATGCTGCGCCTCTTCCTGCGGAAGCGCCCACGCCGACACCCCCTCCCCCGTGCGAGGGTGATGTAGCCTACCCGTCTTCTTCAACGAATCCTGAGGCAGTCGGAGCAGAGGAGAAGCACCTCGAATCCAGAGCAGAAGCGCAGGGGGAGACGTCATTGATAGGCCTTGCGCAGAACCTACCCATGGGTACTTCCGAGGTGGCGCTTGGAAGTGATGCCCTGCCCACCGAAGATCCACTAGCAAGTTCTACCCAATGAAAACTTAGTGTTTTATGTTGTAGTTTTAGCGCGGATCGCGCTAATCTGTATTGTAGAAGAGTACCTGTAGTTTTCATTTCAGATACAGTGCTCATTTTTTATGTACTTCTAGTCTGAATAGTGTCAACCAAAGTGGACGCATTTTCCAAATTGTAAATTTGTTGTTTGTGACAGTGTAATATATCACTTACATGTATTATTGCCTCCACTTGAAAATTGCAGGCCTTCCAAATCTTAGAGAATTGCTTCCAGAGTCTGAGTATCTTGTTGATCACTGTCAGTTGCCAACGGAATCATCCCTCCCGATTGAGGTCGCTGGACCTTTGAATCATCCCATGTCTTCGGAAATCGGCGATGACATTGCATTGCGGGATCATTCGCTAACGCGTCGTGAAGGACATGAGAAGCCTTCACATTCTCAAGTACTGAAGGTATGACGGTTCTCTCATCTTCTCATGACTTCAGTAGACACAGTCAGTCATGGTTTTGCCGGTCCTGTGGCATACTCTCCTGGTTCATTTTACGTGGTTCCCCATCTCGGCCAGTTTCACGATCGTAACTGGCCTCAAACTCCTACGTTTCTTGTCAGGATTCCGATCCTGCACTAGCTCGTGAGGAGGAATCCAAGGGAGTGCGCCGGTCATTGAGGTCGGGGGTGGCAGACAAGTGGATTAACGTCGTCCTAGACCTCAATGGCGTTCTATGCCTCTGCGAGGATTGGAAGTCACAGGGGTCAAGGTTGCAATTTAACCGGGACTCAGAGCCTCACTCTGCCGTAGTGGCTGTAGTAGTTGGGCCCAAAGCCGTCTACGTCCGTCCAGATTGCGCTCACTTCTTGAAGGAGTTAGAAAAAATAGCAATCATCTCCGTGTGGAGCTCCATGAAAAAGTCTACCACGGAGGAAATCTGTGCATACCTTTTCAGAGAAGGAAGCCTCCCCTTCCTAGTTCTTGGGCAGGACTCATGTAAGACGGTCAAGTGTAAGGATAAGTTCGGAAGGATGACCACTTATAAGGAACCTGGATCCAATAAGGACTTGTTCCTCAAAAATGTTGAATTCCTCACTGTTGGCTTCCAGGGATCCTTCTCGCTGGATAATACAGTCATAGTCGACGACAATCCTCGCAAGCATATCATGAATAGCCCAGAGAATGTCATATTAGTGGATTCATGGAGTAATCGAGGGAATGGTGACAGGGACACGTTTCTTCTAGGGGTCCTACTTCCCTGGTTCCGACAATTGCACGGCAGCCGGGACGTCGGGCTCAAGTCCTTCCGCCAAAATGTAAAACGGAAGATTGGAAAAAAAATGTTGTGTGAGGAGAGGGGTCGTCGAGAGTACGACAAACTGATGGCAGTGGTCCGGGGGTCACCTAGTGTGCTTATTTAGTGTTGCTTCCCGAGGTATGCAATTCATTTTTATTTCGGCGATTATGCTGCATGTGCAGTAGTTATTAGGTCATATGTATGCGGCAGTTGCACTTCAGCGTGGGTCGCGCTAATGTGTAGCATGTTATAATCTTCGTTTCAGTAGTCCGGAGTCCCTTTGTTCATGCGTTACTAGAAGCAGCATGCTCTTAGGTGGCTGTAGTGATTTTGGGTGATGCAACTGTGGAGTGTTTCTCATGCTAATTTGGTTTCCATTTCTGTTAGATGCAGAATATCCCGAGCGAAACTAGGCTCAATGCAGACATGCCTTGTCAAGCGTCGGAGGACTCCATCCTTGACTATGGACAGTACGTTATTCTCAGTACGGGAAATTTCCTTTGCTCGGCGCCTACGCTGAATTCGTCCATGGACTTCTCCGTCAAGAACATTGAGGACGGAGTGATAAATAGTCCTCCCAACAAGAAGGTGCGCCTGCCCGTGTCGTGCTCGCCGTCTCCGTTGCGTTCTAGGGAGGTTCGGGAGAAGTCAATGTCGCCAACTGTTTTGGAGAAAGGGACGCAAAGGAAGCTGTATGAAGATGCTAATTACTTGGTATCCACACCAGAAGTAAAGAAATCTGTGCCTGTTGGACAACATCCAAGAAATGATGCTTTCCCTATTCTTGCGCTCGCACTCCCACGTTGTCGTGCTCAAACTCAGGCAGGAAGACTAAAGAGGAAAGTCCTTAAGCCATCGAGTAGTCATTCGTCGACTCGTACTTGGGACGCGTGGGAGGAGAGGTCATTAAGAGCACAGAGCTGGGAATTCATTCGACAGTGTGGGACAATCGATAAGGGAGGGTATAGTCGCGGACTAGAAATTCTGAAGGCCTTGGAGAAGATGAAGAATTCATCTCGTAGTTGTTAGGTCTTGATTCTAGATGTAAAAAAAACATTTTGGATGGATTCATCCTAGAATTTCATTTGTAAGTATTGAAGTAATTCTATTAATAGTAATACGTGCCTCATAAATGCATGGTATTTCTGAAATCTTTATGTGCGCACTTGTTTTGAATGTCATGGCATTGGATTCCTAGGTGATTGAAGGCCTAGAGGCCTCTTTGTTTGTCACTTATGCGCGTCAAAAGTTGCAAGGTTCTAGAATAAAGACTCTCATTTCCTTGGAAAACTCCCAAAATAGTGAATATATTGTTATGACAGCCGCTACTGCATATTTCCAAATAAGTTACACACTCAATGGATGGGACCATATTGAATACGAAATATATTTCCAAACGGATCTATACAGGTTGAGGATCTTTAAGGAGTATGGCTTGACACTAGAGTGAACAAATCTAGAATCAAGAAATATGAACCAAATCCGGATTCCGAGGATGAAGGCAATGTTTGCGGGGACTCTCACATTTGAAAAAAGGGTCATGTAGAAACACAAAAATTCAAACTGGATAAGTTAGTCTAGAATTTGGATTAGATAGACTTGCAAATTTCACATTTTTTAGTAACTTCTAGAGATTTACACTACACTACGACTATAATAAAAATAGTCAATTTCCGGGTTGCTAAAACCTTTAGTAACGTTACAGAAACAAATCCGATACGAATCCAGGATCCGAAAAAGTACCGGATTCCCCAAACCTACGTTCTAGACTTCTAGTCTAAGAAACTAGAAGACCGTTAGGGGAATGGTCATCTACCCATTTTCCACCAGGAATTGTTGACCGCATACCAAGTACTTAAATCCACCGCCACTCCTCTTCTTCTCCCTTTGTGCTTGCCGAACTTGATGAACGTATAGTCGAAAGAAAAAGTGGTGACTTAACAATCGAGATAGAAAGGATGGAAGGAGTAGTACTAGATTAGGTTTGTGAGTTGTCGATGATTCATGGCGGCACTTATCGATCCGGCTGCACAAAGGTCTGGAGTTATAGCCTAGATGGTTTGTCTGGTTATCCCTTCCGATCCGGATCACCGAGCGTAGTTAGAGGAGGACCTCATGTATATCAGATATGTTGGGTTATTAGATAGACTATGGAGTATGAAGAATGAGGAGATGATTCATGAACTAATTTACGGAGTTCCGAATCAGTACAAGTTGACAGTGAAGGGTCAACTTGTAGCTTGGATGGAAGACATTTGGATAGATGTCTATTTGTTTAAAAAGAATGGACTTGGACTAGCTGAAAGAGCGGATAAGTATGTGACCGGAAAGTTTCGGAGTCAAGCCCACTTAAAGGAAGGTTTTGCTATTAGCGACTGTAAAAACGAAAGGCATAGACGGGTATTAGATTTCCTTATTCTAATTTTGTATCCAGAAAAGCCTACCCACATTACAATCATGGTGGCCAACACCATTTTCGGGGCCTTCGAGGACGAGATCATCCATTGGAGAAGAGTGATTTAGGCAATCGTGGGCAACCCGGCAAAGCACGTAGGCCGAGTAAAGCACAACCCTATCACATCATATCTATTTCACCTCTATCACCACAAGAAGGTCTTGAGTGCCGAGGAGACGATAAAATACAACACTAGAGTTGTTATCCTGAAGTATAGCCTCAAGGAAGAACTCGAGAAGAAGGAAAAGGAATCCGAAGAAGAAGCAGTGGACCGGAAACAAAAGAAGTCCAAAGATCCGACAGCATGGGAAAAGGCGCCAACATTGAAAAGGGATAATGTTGATTCCGAGTCCGAAACATCCCAAAGAGCTCGAATTCTTTGAAGCCAAAATCTAATGGATGCAACAGGCTAAACAGATGTATAGTGACCTAGAGAATCACATGCTTCTTATTACAAACGAACTCAAGATAGAGCTGGACCAAATTTTGGAAGAAATCCAAAAACACCTAAATCCGGAGGAGTTCCAACAGAAGGAGAAGCAAATCCGGAAGTTGGAGAAAGAAAGAGACAACTTCAAGTCCCAACTCAAGTGGACGGAGGGGGAGCTGAACGCGGCAAGACAAAAAGAAACGGAGGCTCTCCGACTTGTTCATGACCTCAAAGAACTCATCATGGTTCCGGAACATACGATGATCTGAGCTGAATTCTACACTACTTGATTGGAGAAGGAAGGGTATATGACTGGATCTAGGGTGGTGAAGATCCTAATCGATTTCAAAGCCCGGATGGAAATTGTATTGAAGGACATGTGGAAGTTGTTGGGGTACTTCGATTTAAAAGGCACCATCGACTTAGAAGGGTTTTTGGAAGTCCCCAGGAGCATATTCCAAGATATTCCAATTCGACAGACTCCGATCCGATAGGCTTTGAGTGGCCCAATCCAGCCACAATCAGAGGGACTGAAGTCTATCCTCACCCTAGTTGCAGAACCCTCAAGTAGCCAAGCATGAACTCTACCAGGACCAGGAGGACCTGAGCTGAAGAAAGAGACGAGTGGGAAGTCTATTCCCGTAGAACAAGCGCTTTCCGTTCCAATTTTCCCACCACCTAAGAAAGTCACAACCAGAAAGTTTAGGGTACCCGAATTGACGGTTTGCGGCAACCTCGATGCACGAATTAGAATAATGACGAATTCAGCTCGATTTCATCTACAAGACTTCTCTCATATACAATAGTTGACTCTGAAACGGGATCGTGTTGAGATTGAATTGAATGAATCACCGCAAGCCAAGGACCCGGAGATTCAAAAGATTGAGGAGTCGGAAGAAGAAGTGCTGAAGTTCGGATCTGAAAAAGAGATGGAATCAAAAGACTCACCTTCCAAGGTTTCACAAAAGCCCTAAACTCGGTCATCATCAAAGAATACGCTAGTGAAGGCTTTGGTGAAGACTTTGGGCAGTCAAAGTGGGAGCAGCTCAAAGAAGGCACGATGGGATAAATAGAGTACAAGTAGTAAGGTAGGATTTTTTTTATCCAAAACGGGATTTATAAGCATGGATCCAAGTTCCGATTCATTTTAGGAGTTTCGATTTTATTAGGGCAGTTGGGCTGTGGATGTTCCAGATATCCCGGGTTGTTCACTAGTTAGTTGCCTTGATTTCCGGGATGCCTTTTTTGGCTTTTCAGGCATCCACTTTGGTTTTGATTTTGATTTTTAAAGGTGGACAAGTTTGTTGCCCTTTCATTCCATCCTAGCAATTATTTTTGTTGTATTCTATTCCTTTTTTTAATTTGAGTCACTTGGTGAACATTTTGGCTCCAACCGTATATCCGGATGGTATTGGTTTGTTGTTTAAGTGTTGAAATGTAAGAAGGACAAGTAAGAAAGAATATGGATTTCGGATGACTTGATTGGACAGAGGGTATATTATTGTAATGATGTTAGATATGAAATGAGGAAGCTGTGCGTAGTGCTTTTGAACTACTAGACCAATAATCCGATTTTTAGTGAAGAGTGGTGTGAGTGCATAGAATTGGAAACAATTCTATGTGAAGTTGGCGACCGTCAACAGAAACTCCCACTCACTAGAAGGTCTGCCAACCTTGACATCCGTCATACACCTAGAAAGATTACTCCTCTTGGATTAGTTCCGAAAGTTTGAAATCTGTCGTTGTAGTAAAAAAGAGTGAATGTAGTCCTGAATGCAGTCTTGAATGATCTACATTCCGAATCGGCCATTCAGAATGTTGTAAGGATCTGGATCTACCTTCTGCTCTACAACACCTTGAGTACTTGGGTGTTTGTTGTGTGTTTGTTTTTGTTTGTATAGTAAATAGACTAGAGTGGTGAAATCCCTACCCCTCGAAAGATTAATAGCGAACCCTTTGATGGTAAAATAGAGGAATTGAAAAGTAGTTTGTTACAAGGCGAAACTGGAAAACCAAGTGATACCAGATCCAGATTGGAATCTAAATAGTAGTGATTCCAAAAAAGGGAGGGAAAAAGAATAGTTGGAAGAAGAGAAAACAATCATCCGGATATAGGAGTTTGGAAAAGCATCTAGAATTCCCTAGAGCGATAATTCGTGTCATCTTACTACATTTTCATGTGTAAAGATACTTACGCCTAGACTATGTGTACGACAATAGCCTCAAGTTCCAATTGGAGCGGACGAAGGGGGGGCTAAATGTGGTGAGACGGAAGGAGATGGAGGCTCTTCGATTCGTCTACGACCTCAAGGATCTTGTCATAATTCCAGAACATACGGTGATTCGAGCTGACCTCTACACTGCCTAGTTGGAAAAAGAAGGGCATATGACCAAATGAAGAATAGTAAAGATCCTGGTCAACTTCGAAGCCTGAATGGGGATTGTTTTAAATGACATGCGCAAGTTGCTAGGATACCTGAACCCGAAATGGGCCATCGACTTAAAAAGGTTTCGGAAGTCCCTATGAACATATTCTACGATACTTTATTTCGATAGACTTCGATCCGACAAGCTTCTAGAGGTCCGATTCAACCACAATCAGAGGGACTGAAATCTATCTTCACTCTAGTTGCGGGTCCATCAAGCAATCAAACATGGACTCCATTAGGATCAATGTCGCACGCGTAGTCTAAGCATAAATATCTTTACACACGAAAATGTCATAAGATGACACAAATTACCGTCCCATGTAATTCCAAATGTTTTTTCAAACTTTAGTATCCGGATGATTGTTTGTTTTTTTCCAACTACTCTCTTCCGCTGTTTTTCCGGAATCATCTACTATCCAAATTCTAATCTAGATCCAATATCACTCGCTTCCCAATTACTTCTCTCAAATACACTAGTTTTCAATTCTTGTGTTTTACCATCAGAGGGTCCGCTTTTGATCTTTTGAGGGGTAGGGACTTCACCACTCTTTCTCTATTCACTACATAGACAAAAACAACCAAGCAAACACCCACGTACTCAAGGTGTTATAGCATAGAAGGTAGATCCGGATCCTCACAACATTCCGGATGGCCGATTTGGAATGTAGGTCACTCTGAACTGCATTCACTCCTTCTTACTACAACAACAGATCTCAAGCATCCGGAACTAACAAGGGGGTAATCTTTCAAGGTGTAAGATGGATCCCAAAGTTGGCAGACCTTCAAGTGAGTGAGAGTTTTTTCTAACGGTTGCTAATCTCTGCACAGAATTGTTTCTAATTCCGAATCTACACTCACACCACTCTTTTACTAGAAACTAGATTACCATTCCAGTAGTTCAAAGGCGCTATGCACTGCTCATTTGTTTCGTATTTAACAACATTACAATAGCACTCCCTTAATCCAATCCAGTTATCCGAAATTCAAATTCCTCCTCACTCGTCCTTCTCACATTTCAACACTCCAGGTAACAAACCAACACAATTCGGATACCTAGTTGGAGCCAGAATATTCACCAAGTGACTCAAATTAAAAAGGGAATGAAATACAACAAGATAATTACTAGGATGAAATGAGAGGGCAACAAACTTGCCCACCCTTAAAAACCAAAATCAAAACCAAAGTCAACGCCTAAAAAGTTGAAAAAGCACCCCGAAAATCAAGGCAACCAATCAGTGAACAATCCAGCATATTTGGAACATTCATAGCCCAACTGTCCCTATAAATTTGCTAATCCATACTTCTAGTCATTTTTATTTTTCTAACCAAAAGAATAAAAAAATATACTAAAAATGGATTTTGTACTTCAAATTCTACTAGATATAACTAAAATTTGTTTCTCTAGGTTCCGACAACTAGTGATATCTAAGCCAAAGAAAGGGACAAGTGAGAAATCCATTTCGGCAAAAGAAAGAATTTCCGTCCAAATTCTCCCACCATCTGAGAAAATCATGACCGGAAAGTTCATGATATCCGGATTGGTTGTTCATGGCAACCTCGACGCACAGATTGGAATGATGACGAATCTGGCCCGATTTCATCCGCAAGATTTCTTATATATACAACAGTTGATATCAAAGCGGACTCGTGCTGAGATTGAATTGAGTGAGTTGTCACAAGCCAAAGATCCACAGATTCAAGAGATCGAGGAATTGGAAAAAGAGGTGTTGAAGTTCGAATCCAAAAAAAAAATGGAATCTAAAGATTCACCTCCAAAAGTTTCATATAAGTTTCAAACTCAATTGTCAACAAAAAATACACGAGTGAAGACTTCGGTGAAGACTTCGAACAATCAAAGCGAGAGCAACTCGAAAAAGGTACGACGGGATAAATGATAGCTGGTAGTTAGGATTTTTATTTCGGAATGGGATTTCCAAGCATGGGCCTAAGTTCCAAATTGTTTTAGGGGTTCTGGATTTGTAAGGACAGTTGGATTGTAAATTTTTCAAATATCTCAAAATGTTCACCAGTTGGTTACCTTGATTTTCAAGGTGCCTTTTGGCTTTTTTGGTATTGACTTTGGTTTTGGTTTTTAAAGGCGAGCAAGTTTGTTGCCCTCTCATTCCATCGTAGCGATTATTATATTGTACTTCATTCCCTTCTTAAATTTGAGCCACCTAGTAAATATTCTGGCTCCGACCTTGTATCTAGATTATATTGGTTTGTTGTTTAAAGTGTTGAGATGTGAAAAGGACGGGTGAAGAAAAATCCAAATTTCGAATAATTGCATCAAATTGAAGGAGTTCTATTGTAATGATGTTAGATTTGTAACAAAGGAGTTGCGCGTGGTGCCTTTGAACTACTAGAACAGTAATCCAATTTTTAATGAAGAGTAGTATAAGTATAGATTCGGAATTGGAAACGATTATATGTGAAGATTAGCGACTGTCAAAGGAAACTCCCACTTACCAAAAGCTCTGCTTACTTTAGGATCCGTCTTACATCTAGAAAGATTACCCCCTTATCAATTTCGGATGTCTGAGATTTATCGTTGTAGTAAGAAGGAGTGAACGCAGTCTTAAGTGACTTGCATTTTGGATTGGCCATCCGAAATGTTGTGAGGATCCAAATCTACTTTTTGTGCTACAACACCTTGAGTACTTGGGTGTTTCTTTGTTTGTTTTTGCCTGTGTAAAATAGATTAGAGTGGTGAAGTCTTTACCCCTTGAAAAGTCAATAGCAACCCCTTTGATGATAAAATAAAGGAATTGAAAACTAGTCTATTGAGAGATGTAACGGGAAAGCAAGTGATACTGGATCTAGATTGGAATCCGAATAGTAATTGGTTCCGAAAAAAGAGTAGAAGAGAGCAGTTGGAACAGGAGAAAAAGATCATTTGGATACTAAAGTTTGGAAGAACATTTAGAATTCCCAAAGACGATAATTCGTGTCATTTTACCACATTTTCATATGTAAAGATACTTACGCTTAGACTACGCATATAATAGGGATTAAAGAGCCAAATTAATAAAAGTCATAAATCTTGCACACAAGTGTATAGAAAAAAATTATCCAACAAATTTTAAATGTTTCAATTGAAAATATGGAATGAGTGATATTATTAAATTTATGCAATTATTTCAAAAATTAAATATGTTAATATAAAAAAATAAGATATTTTTTTGTGGTGCTTAAAATCTCATTCTAATAAAAACTAGTGTGCCCGGTGCCATTGCCACAGTCAAAGCAATAGAAAAAATATTTTTTTTCATTTTTTTCATTTGTAGAAACTTCAAAATTCAATAACTTTCACACCCTAAATCGGAACGTTACGAAACCAAGCCTATTCACCCCTCCTCACCAAGGGCTTTCTGATAATACCAATCACATGAATGGGAAACGCATAGTCCAGGAGATCTCAACATAACAAAACAAAACAAAACAAACAACCTAACTTAATAGGAGGATCATAAAAATTACTTATAAAAATGCAAGAAAAAAAATTATTGTGTAAGTTACAAATTTCCTGAATATCTTCCATTCACCCTCACTGGTCAGATCCTGGGTCTTCCTCCCTCCCTCAGCGTCCGAGACTCGTTGACGTGTTTGGGCAAAATTTAGTTCTTCGCATTCGTTTCTTGGTGATGCTGTCCTGTGGTTGCCGGTGGGGTGTGGGCCGTGGGGTGTTTAGGGCAAGAGCTCTCGTTGTCGCTGTTGCTTTCCCTCCCACCATCCCTCAGCCTCCTCTCTAGCCTCCTCTCTCTTGTACGTGATCACTGTCCATCTGCTGGACGCTAAAGAAGGGTCCTGCCTCTCTTGCCCTGCCCTGAGTTCAGTTAGCTTGTCTCTATGGCCGACGCCACCCTGCCTCCTGCTCCCACCGATGTCGACATGGATCCCCACCCCGACCCTTCTTCCTCCTCCGAGGACGATGACGATCACCCGCAGGATTCCCCTTCCCATGCCCCCAACCTCCCGGACCCGAACCCCGACGCCGACGCCAATCTCACCCTCTACCACGTCTCGGAAGCTAGCCAGCGCGCTCGCGAGCGCAAGGAACACCTTGTCCAACAATTGCTCATGAAACGCCGCGCTTCGGCCCTGGCTGTGCCCACCAATGACACCGCCGTCCAAGAGCGCCTTCGCCACTTCGGTCACCCGGTCTCTCTGCCTGGCGAGCGCGAGATGGAGCGCCGTGACCGCCTGCGCGCTATCATGGCCAAGCTAGACGCGGACGGCGAACTCGACAAGTTGACCCGGGCGCAGGAAGTCGTGCCCGATGACGATGTTGCGCCGCTGCAGTTGTTTTACACAGAAGGTTCCTCGGAGCTTCTCCTTTGCCGCAAGGAGGTATTGCGATTTTCGCTGCCGCGCTCCGAGGCTCGCTTGAAGAGAATCAAGCGAAAGCGAACAGAGTTGGACGAGGATGAAGACGCGGAAACGGAGCAGGTGCTGCAATGCATGGCGAATGCGTCCCTGGATTGCAGCGAGATCGGAGATGGCAGGCCGCTTTCATCCTGCGCCTTCTCACCGGACGCGTCCTTGTTGGCTACTGGGTAAGGGTCGTTTCGCATTGTCCTGGCTGAAGTTAGGGTTTAGGGTTTAGGGTTTGGGGTTTGGGGTATATGGCTGGCATACCCTGAACTTTGCTTGGAGTTCGCTGCCTTCGGGTCTGGTAGTGTGTGTATGTCACTCATGGACACAGCAGCCTGCTTTGTCTCCAGCAGCTTTGCACTCCAGCCTTAATATCAAATAATACCCGCTCGAATGCAAGGCTGGAAGAGCTGGAATGGAATTTGTCACGCTTCATTTGAGCCAACTCTCCCCAAAGCATTAGCATTCCGTTATCTTTACTGTAATTTAGTTTTAAAATTTGAGTCAAAGATCAGTATTCTGTTTCGATGGAAAAGTAATCGTACGTTCCAGCTGCCCCTCTCGTAATTGAAGGTGCAGCCAGAAAAATGAGACCTGCTCTAACTGTCACTGGTCTTGCCTGTCTAGGTCCTGGACAGGTGTGTCTAAACTCTGGAGCGTGCCCCACGTAAAGCACGTGGGTACCTTTAAAGGTCATCACACTGAACGTGTTACCGATGTTGTTTTCCACCCTGGCGCTTGTAAGACCCTCGAACCTGGGGCAGGGAATGTTGCAACAGCCTCTGCCGATCGGACTGCAATTTTGTGGAGTCTCGAAGGGAAGAAACTACAATCCTACGAAGGTCATTTGGACCGACTTGCCAGGATTGCATTCCACCCTTCAGGTGCTTACCTTGGAACTGCAAGTTTTGATAAAACGTGGAGGCTCTGGGATGTGAGCACGGGTATCGAGCTTTTGTTACAGGAGGGGCACAGTCGTAGTGTATATGGCATTGCATTTCAGCAGGATGGGGCATTAGCAGCATCATGTGGGATGGATGCATTGGCTCGCGTGTGGGATTTGCGAACTGGGAAGAGTATACTGGCTTTGGAAGGTCATGTCAAATCTGTAAGTAAAGGATGACTTGTACATATCGGATGCTTGTTATCTGCATAAATACCTTCCTGATTTGTCATGTGTGCCAAGTTTTTCAACATCTTACGATATTTTCTGTCCCTGTAGTCTGTCCGTCTTAGGACTGAGTAGTCCTCTTGAATCTATTCTTAGCGATGCTCTCTTGAGTTTTAATCATGATATCATTCCTGTCACTTACCGAAGTTCGCCTCTTGGAAAGGTGTACGGCGTTGACTTTTCGCCCAATGGGTACCATTTAGCGACGGGGAGTGATGACCACACATGCAGAGTATGGGATTTGCGGAAGAAGCAGTGTCTGTACATCATTCCTGCGCATAATAATCTAATCTCTCAAGTCAAATTCGAACCTTCAGAAGGTTACTTCCTGGTGACAGCCTCGTTTGATAACACATCTCGGGTACAACCTTTCTGTCTGCAACCTTATCGCTTGTGCTCTCATCTACTGTTATTTTCAGGAATGTGGACATTTAATGCTTACTTGGTCTAGCGTGAAAATGATTTGTAAATTTGTCTCACTCATTGTTTTTAAATATCTCCTAACCTGATATTTTGGAGTGTTTCAGCACCTGATGGATCTTTACTCTTTTTAACACAAGTTATTGTGAAACTGGGTTGCAGATATGGTCGGCCCGTGATTTTAAACCAGTGAAGACTCTGGCGGGTCATGAAAGTAAGGTAGCCGGAGTTGATGTGTCACCAGGTAAGATATTCAAGCATGCTTTGCAGTTCAGATATTCTATTACCATGTTAAGTTATGCTCGTCATTATAAAAGGTGTCTGATTGCATTTTTGTAGATTGCCCTGTGCTTGTGAACCTTTTGTTTGTTTCAGTCATCGGAGATTAGGCATGTAATGTAGGAGAATCTAGCTCGTGATTGATTTTGTTGATTATACTAGACGCCTCTGAAACTGAAGTGTTCTTTTTTTTCTGAACATCGCCATTGCACTCTAGAATTTCACAACTCAAGGTCTGGAGAGTTTGTGCCCGGGACATTTGGGGCCAATAGAGTCTATTGATAGTTCAAATCTTGCATTGAGGGGCAGAAGCACATCTAAAAAGCAGGGCAAACTGCAATACCCGTGCCATTTGTTATATGTGTTCTACCCTAAACTTTCTCCTACGGCAAGTTCCTAACTTAATGTGCCTCTGGTTGCAGATGGAAGGCACATTGGGACTGTGTCACATGATCGAACAATTAAATTATGGTCACATTACAATTCTTAGTATGCGATTTTGACAATGACGTGCCGATTTAGGTGGAAGCTGCACTTTGAGATCCTGATGTGACATGTTGGAGTACTAAAATTCTTATCGTAAGGAACATGTTATGGCCAATCAAAGTGTGAGTATACTGCATACGTGTGTACCTCTCTTTTCATCTTGTGATTTCCCACGATTATTAGTTCGGAATCTCCTTGTGAACACTGCAGAAATATGTAGTTTTATTTGCAATTGGGGCATTTTAGATTAATATCTTTGTTTGTTATTTTCTATGGTAGTTCTTTGCTTTGGTAAACATAGTAATCTGACTCACCGGTTTTTGTCCTTTAAATGGCACAGGTATTTTTTGAGCTTACGGTATTTGATAGGAGATTGTCAGGTCAAGTGGGTTTCAGATCAAACCTTAGCAATAACTTCTGGTTCAAATTCAAGGCTCGCTTTCAGAGTAATGCTCGCTCGAAGTTGATCATTTAGGTTAAACCCTTCACGCCCCCGTCATGTTTCGCCTAATTCAGCGTTCCAATCAAGCATTGTTGAGCAATTTGTGATAGGAACTCAAAACGGAACGTGCAAGGGAAATGTACTTGATACTAACACATAAATCGAAATAATTGGATTCTTATTCACTGCGTAATGTTGCAATTGATTGTTTGTGCCCATTCAATATTACATCTGAAATTTTGGTTTTCGTAGTGAGTCGTTGCTAAGACACGGCTTGAAGTTCAAGTTTGATTTGTGTACCAAGTATTGTCGAAATTCCACATCTTGAATGAAATTTGGTTAAGGGAATACTGTAACATGCAGCTGTGCTACAAGGGGCCTTGTTCTTGCAGCACGTGCTTGTTTTTCAATATGCTGTGGTTGCACTCAATTTCTTCACCCATAGCAATGCAATGCACTGCCGTAGTTGTCAGTGCAAAAAAGTCTTCTCCCCCTGCCTCAGAGTTTGGCCACATAGTCCCAACAATTGTTTTGCCGTTCAATGCTGATCACATTTTGGTATTTGAACATTGAATTTTGTCAAGAATGCACATGATACGTGGTAAGGTAGACTGGCTGAGTCATCCAATTCTGTGCACGTTTCCATAAGGGAGCCCTAAATAATCATGTGAATAGACAAATGCTTGTGACAATGTTCAAATTTAAACATAGGAATTAGGGTATGATAGTAGTTTCTTTCTTAGATGCATTCCTCTTTAGATGTAATTTGTCGTTATATGATTAGAAAATGAATATTCCTTCATGCATTGTTTATGATTATGAGTTATATTCCTTTAGTTTAACCCCTAAATGTTCAAGGCTTGTTTAGAGCTTCTTGAAATTTGCTCTAAATTGAACAAAATGCCAACATTTTGATAAATTATATCAAATTTTTTTTAATTATAATTGTACAAATTCAAACTAGACATGTTAAAAATCCCATAGAAAAAGAAAATACAACATTATCATTTATAGAGTGAAAGATTATAATGTTTGACCATGATGGTGTTAAATTTGCAAAAGTGATGTAAAGTCTTTCAATCCTCTTTTCATAAGTCAAATCTAAAAAGTTGGTGACCAAAAAAATATGAAGTTAAAGAATCTAATATCTATGACCCCAATCAATTTATCTCTTCTTAAAATCTACTCTATAATTTTTTTAAATGAATTTTGAATGTGGTTTTTTCAGAGTTGACAAATCAGTACGTCCGCCCCAAAATAGCGTCCGTAACCTGGACGTCCATCCTCACGGACGCCAGCGGACACAACATCCCTCCCGCCGTCGGAAGGTGGACGGGCGGGGCGGCTTAGAAAACCCGTTTTGGGTTTTTTGTTTTGATTGTTTTCACCAATGAGAGATTGAGAGTGAAGTCGTTTGGATTTTGATTTTTCTTATATTGCAATTGCGAACCATTGCACTTCATTTAATATTTAATTGTTTAAGGATTAAGGGAGTGACCGCGGGGCAGTTTAGGTAGGGCGGTCAGGGGAAACAAGGCAGTTGAAGTGGACGGGGCGGACGGGCGGACGTTGCGTCTGCCGGGACCGCAAATGTCAGCGTCCGCGTCCGGATGTCCTATCAACCCTGGGTTTTTTCCTCCAAAATCTAGTATATTTGAGGTTCATTTCAAGAGATCTCAACATTATAGGAAGTCAAGATTGCAAGGTTACCCTTGCACAAAATCTTAAATAGAAAAATTGTACAAGGATAACCTTGCAATCTTGACTTCCTATAATGTTGCAATCTTCACTTTATCATTTATTTTCGAAATCAGATTTTTGATACTAAGACCAAACTTCAAGAACTTTCCAAAAATATAAACTACAAAAAATAGCAACTTGATTAGGTTTTATTTAAATTCAAAGTTTTGCAAACACCAAAGTAGTGCCTTGAGCATTTAAGGTTATTGTGATCCTTCCTAACTATTAATTTGCACCTAATCATCTCAAATGTTTGTTTAAAAACAATGTCATCTATAATTGTATCCATTGAATAGCCTTTAAATATACATTCCACTCATTTTGAAATTTGAAGCATGTAGTGACATTTGCTTTCTATATTAAAAATAACAGCAAACTTGCAATTGACAAGCAAAGAATTTTTCAAAACATTTAAAAGGATAATTTTTTATGTTTGACTAAACATTATTTACAAAAATAAAAGTATTTTTTTATTAAATTATTAAAAGAAAAAATGCACATTATATTACCTTTATCAGAAGTTGAATTTCCAATTAACCTATAAAGAAATATTAAAAAACCTAAGATATTTGTGCAAATGGAAAAAGAAAACTTAAAGAAATAGCTACCAAAGATCTTTTCCAAAATGAATTTTCTATTATTGCAAATGATTTTTTTTTTGTATGAAGCATTGAACCCCTGAGCCCCTTCTATTATAATTTAAAACTAGAATCAAGATTTAAACATAAATCAAAATTACTAAAGCTAAACAAACCATATAAGAAATGAAAGAATTCATGAATATCCATTATTCAAAAACATTACAAATTTGCAAAATTCTACCAATAGTTCTAAAAAAAATGTTAACAATTAGAATTTGAGCATAATAGTAAATAAAAAAAACCATGCATATAGGCACTTCCTAACCCCCTTAAAATCTATATTCGTAAAATAAAAATTCAAAAGATAAAAGGTTTTAACAAGACATTAAGAGATTTAATATGAAAGTTGTCCCCCCCAAATAAGGGGAATGTAAATAAAGGATATTTTTGTACAAGTATTAGTAGATTCGTTTCTTGACAATTTTTAAAAAATTTGTTAGATTCAACAGTTTTTAATAAGTTCCTACAATAATTTACCAAAATGGAAAACAAGAAAATTTAACATGATTCTTTTGACAATTTTATATTAAACCTTAAGTATGCTTGCAATCAAAAAATAAATGCTATGATATGTTTATTGTGTAAGATGAGATCACTATAGATGGTGTATAGGAGACAAGTGGAGTTTGTATTATATATAATGTGTAGAATCCAATTTATTTTTTTCAAACTTCAAGTTCTTTCCTACAAAGAGTGCATGGATTTGAACTTTGATTCTACTACTTCATCTTGGCATCCTCCAAAAACTATCCCTAACTATTTCATCTTACCTATTCTTCTAAAGAGGAGTCATACAACTAATAGACTTGCCCATATTGAAGTGTCATTCATTGTCATGATGAGAATGACCAATCTTGGTATGTTCTAAGAAGTGATGACTTGCAACCTTTAGTTGCTAGCTTAGTCAACATCATTTCATTGTAGCAACAACAAAGAGTTGTCATTACATGGAGTATGTTGCTACTAGCACTTCAATAGTGTCAAGCAAAGTACAAACTTTGTTGCAATAACTACTAGTAGGATGAGTGGGCACCTTCAATCAAAGGTTTTAGCACAATGCTTGTACTAGGAGTGACAATTGAAACTAATCAATAATCTGGACATACCCTTAAGTCTCTAGTGCAAAAAATAAACATTTCCTTCCTAGAAAATATTCTCTAAATTTGAAATTTTCTTCTACTGAAGGATCTCCAAGATATTGGAATATTGGTTGATGTTGCACACAAGGTTAGAGAGGTAAGGAAGATCTAAGGTTGTGAAGCTGTGAGGGAATGCAAAGGAGAATGAAGATATCAACATGTACAAGAGAATTTTCTACATGTTTGAGAATCTGAAGGCTAATTGTACCATAAGAAAATTTGAAAAGTGGTCATCGTCGTGAATGTAGACCTCCAAGCTCCATGCGCGCATTTGTCAATGAAGAGTCATTTTAGAATCTAGAATAGATTTCACAATTTTCTCCACTTCACAAGATGTTCCTCTGCATGAGCTTCAAGAATCTCTAAACCTTGATACATCCATTCAGTGTTAGTAGATAGAAGTTCACTAATAACATAGGAGTAAATGTTATAATATGTCCAAACCATCATTATAACTTGTACTTCAAACTACCAAAGCATTATAGAAAAAATTAATTCCAGTTTGACTAACTTACCTTTTAATTGATATTCTTTTGTAAGCTCAGTTAAGACATACCCTACATCCCTATCTAAAACAAAAATCACTTAACATCACCAGTAATACACAGGTACACGTGAAAAACTTTTGCTAATATTGTTGAAACGTACAGTATCCACCAATGAGTTTATTTTCACATTTTCGAACTTTAAGTGCTAGTGAAAAAAAGTGCAACTTTGGAAAATCATATCTCCCAATTTACAACTCCAAACTTCACGAAAGTGCCACATGTTTGTTTAGAAACAAGTTAACTACATTCTAGGTGTCATTTGTATACAAATTTGAGCCATATGTCTAAGAAAAATCAGATTGCATTAATTGCACTCCAAGTTGTGTTTGTAGCTCCTATAGAATGAAGACAACATCCATCTTTCTTGAGCTAATACATTTCAGATTTTTGTGAGTTTGAGCTTCATATATGGATCTCCAGCAACCTTTCAATAAAAAACATACTTCATTCAAGCAATGTGGTAGCTTGTGGATACATTGTGTGAGTGTTTTTGGTGAGTAGTTGCAATTCTAGTGGTTTTGTTTCTTGAGCTTGCAACTTTGCACAAATAGTAGAATTGGAAGGATTCATTGCTTCTTTAGGATTTTGGTGGGCGTTACATCAACTAGAAGAAAATAATTCACTCAAACTTATAAGTGTTGATGCTCCAATTCTCAATTCAAATGGTCTTGGATAGCTAAACCTATAGAAGATCGTGAAAGATACTATCTAAAACAAACAACTACCACAAATCAAAGAAGAAATAGCCAACACCATTCAAAGTGCATGGAAAGTCAGGAAAGAGGTGTCTAGAGATGATTGAAGTTCTCCTTGCTAGCATACCTCACCATATGAAGGCTATAATCAAAGCTAATGGTGGCAACAATAGATGGTAGATGTTTGCCAAAAAATACTATATTTATATATAAATCTATATATATTTTTATAAATGCCTAATATATTAATAAAATAGATCTCATTATCTCTCCAACACACTTTGCAGTTTGTGATTTGAATCATTTTTGGGCAAATGATTGCAATTTGAAATTGGAGATATGTGCCATGTTTATGCAGAATGACTGCTGTGAATGTAAACTTGTTGGTGGGTACTGTACAATGACTTTCTTGCTTACCTCTGACCAGTGACCTCATAAAAACGAAACAAAAATTTGTTCCAGAAGTGCCAGTAAAATGAAAACTAAAAGGTTTGTAACAAAATTTGAAGGACGATAGATCCTAACCAGGACATAAACTTCTATTCATAAGTCTTTCCTTCTAATAATTTTATTAAAGCATAATCAAAAGGTGTCAATTTTGACTGCAGTAAAATAAAAATGCAGGCTTGCAATGAGATAATCATAAGCCACGCTCCATAACCATTCTGGAGAATGGAGGCGGGCTGTCTGGAAAAGCTTTTGAACAGTCCTCCATGACGATCTTCAGCTTTTCGAAATCGCCTGCTTTCTTCAGCCCACGACACAGAATTTCATACATGATGTACTCAGGCTTATGATCTCCTTGTTTTATTTGCTCAAAAATCCCATATGCACGGGCAAGGTTATCATTGCGGATGTACGCTCCCATCAGCTCAGTCAGTATCATCGCATTTGGAATTATGCCCTCTTCTCGCATCTCTGCATAGAGCTGTTCGACATCCTGAGAACAAGAACCGTCGAAGTGATTAGCGATTGCTCTTGGCTCAAGAGTTTTCAGATACCGCACCTCTACACGAAATTGTTGACTTCGGCTTCTATATATCGATAAATACAAACAAGAGTCTCTTTCCAGGCTAGAAAGATTTCTCCAGCATAGCGAGGGAAAGCCAAATTGGAATACAACTTCTCACGGCATGTGCGGTACTTAACTGAACACGTTACAAAAAGAATCACTAAGGATTTAACAGTAACTAATTTCAGTGCATTTAAGGAATATTTGTCGGTGTCCAAATTCCACGGAAGAAAGCAAACAGACAGTGTCATGCCGAAGCTACAGCTCGCAGCAAGAAAAATATACAGAGAATACCAGCTTGCCAGTCTCAAATAGCTACGCTGGCATGATTAAAAAGCCAAAAAACAGCACATATTCTAGCATGTACAAATCATTACGGAAAGCGGAAAGCCTCGCGGAGATGCTCAGGTCATGAAAGCGTTCACATTGACATTGGAAAAATACTTGTGACTAATTCCAGAATATTTTGATATGCAAGGAACACGCGTTGGTTGTGATCAGAAGTTCTCTTCCTCGAGCAAAACCTACCCAACTGATCGAAGCTGCTTGTTTAGGGTTTCGGACATAGATACGATACCTCAATTAATTTGTTTTTGCCAAGCGTATCAATCATTTCTCGGTACAAAAATATGTCGGGTTTATACCATTCCTCCTTGCGCACCATTTTGAAGACCTACACAAAATGCATCAGCAGAATACTTAGATTTGGACGAAGTAAGAATGTGATCGCACTCTGTGCTTCCATACTGTAAACTCGGCTCGGATTAATTGCACATAGATTACATCCTGGTTGTAAGGGAAACTGTGAACGGTAACTCCAAGAGAACTCGGGTGGTGCCAATTGGAATAAAGTTGTGTAACAGTGAAAGCAATTCCAAAGAGACCCAAATAAACCAATTAGAGCGACAGAGAAAAAGCTAATCATATCCGAAGAGCTATAAATCACACCATCCTGAAGCACCGAAGATGTCAAGATGAAAGATGGACCTGCTTGGCAAGAGAACACTCCTCCTGGCGACGAAGCTCGACGAGAACCATGAGGAGATCCATCTTGAGCAAACGCGCAGCGCTGTTTCGCAGAACCTAGACCAGCAACGGGAAATTCGGCGATTGAAGTTATTATCAAATCGGTAGTCCTGATAATGTCAGAGGCGGACGAAAGGGAAAGGATGGACAACTTACAGCTCGCTCCTTGAGCTGGTCGGCCTGACATCGCTTGAGCTCAAACACGACCTGCAAGGCTTCCTTGCTGACGCCTTTGCGCTGACGCCAAAGGGGACCGCGAGGCTTGCCCTTGGCTTTAAGACTCCCAGCGCACCGCACCTGAAAGAGGGAGGGAGAAACAAAACGGAGAAAGGGGGGAGAGAAGAGAGGAGGTAGGTGCAGCAGCCGCGAAAGAGGCGGAGAAGGGGAGGGGCGGAGGGGGAAGCGCAGTGTGGACGAAGGAAGGGGCAGCAGCAAGCGAAGGCCCGTGCGGATGGAGGCCATGCCTGCGTGCAACGGCCTGGAATGGAATTGGAGACGCAGCCTAACTTCGTAAGTTAGAGCACCGCCTCCCCTGCTCTCCAAATGAGCCCATGACGGCAGGAGAGCGGAGGCTGTGAATCGACTCCCACCGTGGACACGGCGCCGGCACTTTTTCAACCTCAGCAATACTGAACAATTTTCCCTTCTCACTGATCAAATTTTTTGACAAATTTCTGGATTGTGGTCATGATCCGATTTAGTAATTTCAAGAGGAAAAATAAATAATGGAAAATTTTATAAGCTCATTTCAAGGGTTTGGGCTTTTCACTGAGTTGGTTGAGTGGGAGTTGAAAGTTGAAAAAAAAAAAAATGGGGGGAAATGTCATGGTCCTCTCTAGGCCACGTTGGGTTGCATTGTTGGCTATGTTCACAGTGTTTTCAGGGCTAGAGAACTCGTAGCCTTGTTTTAGCCTCAAAAATCCTTTAATGATTGGCTATGCTCTTAAGCTAACTAAGTTAAGTGCAGACATCAACACTCCAAAATGTTTAAAGTAACAAAAGATCCAACCCTTTACTATTGATAGCCATTGTGGCGTATTTGAAATCTTTTCACAACACCATTAATTTGTAGAATGTGCCTTCTTGGTAAGAATGAACTCCGAGTGTAGATTCTATACTACACCACAGAAGCTTTCAATGTGAACATGCTATGTTGGAAAGATTCCACATTGAGCGTGGCTATAAGCCTCATCCAATGTCCGCTTGTAGTTTGAAATCTTCTTCACCTAGCTCACTCTCTAATGTGTCTTGGAAACACTTGTAATAGAATGGATGCATGGTTGATCAAACCAAAGATGGCAATTGGTGCCTTGTGTAAAGTCCCTAGGATATATAGGCCTATATAATGAACCTATTTTTAAATAAATTGTATCAAAATTGACCTACTTCAATGTTGAATAAGGTAACTAGACCTAAAATTGATTGAATATGCATTTGAGTATATTATTAAATTTTTTATAGTAATATTGAATCTTGTTGAGAGTTGAAAAGGGATTTTAGATTTTTTTTTCAAGCATTTTAAACAAGACCAAAAAAAGATCTAGCTTGAACATTGTAGATAGCCTAGTCAACTTAGCCCTTATCCAAATTTGACTAGATTTTGAGCTTGTATTTTTACTTTTCATCTCTATGCTTGTCTTTGTGTTTTCTACTCATATTGACTTGTGTTTTTTATTAGAATTCTTGTATTTTTTGTTGTTATTCTTGTGTTTTTATTGGTGTTTTTGTATTTTTGTTGGTGTTTTTTATGTTTCCATTGATATTCTTTGTATTTTTTTTTAACAACTATTCTTTGTATTTCTATTGGTATTATGATTGGTATTCTTTATATTTTAGTTGGATAGGTGTTTTTTGTGTTTTTTCTAGTGTATGTTTATTTCTTTGCTAGAATTCTTTGTATTTCCATTGATGATTTTTATATTCGACTAGTGTTCTTCATGTTTCTAGGGAAGTGTAGTGGTGTTCTTGAAATAATATTGTTTATTGGTTGTAAGTTTTTGTGATACCTTGGAGTGTGGCCCCTAACAATGTTGGGTGCAAGTGTGAGCTCAAAGCAAGTGAAGATAAGTGCTACTACGAGCAATGACTATGTTTTAAAATTGTATTTTTGCTCATAAATTGTTCTTTTTAAAGTTAATTCTTTGAGGTGGTCATAAGCTACATTAGATTTCTTAAGATTTTATGGCTCATGTACATTACTAAAATTTTGAACCTTGTAGAGGGTCGTTAAGGATTCCTTTTTTGGCCCCCCGTAGTGCAATTACAAAAAATAAATAAATAAATTTAAATTTTAAAAAATGAAAAATAATGAAAAAAATTAAAAAATTGACGTGGTGCTGACGTGGCAAAAGTAGTGCCACATCAGCAGCATTCATTAAAAAATAAAAAATAGGAGAATTCCTCTCTAATTGCATGGGGGGGGGGGGGGGTCAAAACTTGCAACCCTTTTGAAGGCTGGAATTTTTTCCAATGCTTGCTAATTTTGTGTTAGAAGAAAGAGAGAGGGGGATGTTTTTGGCAAATTAAGTTCTTTAGCTCATAAATTTTCTAAAGAACTCTGATTTGGGATTTTTCTCTCTAGATACTTTGAAATTTACATTTCAATCCTCAAAACTTCTTGTTTTTTCTTATTACTTGGATTTTTTGATGACTTTTTCAAAAAAATTGTTTTACTATTGTATATTTATAATGTTTATTGACTTGAAACAAGGCAAAAGATGAATTTGGAGTTCTACAACTTTGGCACTTCTCAAAGTGCTTGGCCTAAGGAGTGTGGCATTAGTTCATGCCAATTAATTGCAATTTTTGAGAATCGGTATTAGTTCCTCAATAGGATTTACTTTGAAGGATTTGGTGTCTGGATTTAAACAATTAATATGCTAGTACTTGATATACTTTTGTGTGGCTATTATACTCATAGGTTTAATATTTGTGGTACCTTGTGGACTTTCTTTTTTGAGTAAGGGAATGTTTTTTGAAAAGCAAGATTCATTGACATTCTTTGAATGTAATTTGATTTTTGAGTCAAGTCATTTTGAATATTGTTGACTTCACACTACGGTATTTAGTTGTTGTCTAAGGATTGTTGCAAGAATAATTGTTCTTTTCTTTGTCCCCTTGACCTTGGACAAGTGGATTTTTATTCATAATTTTTTCATTGTATGTTTTTTTTATTATGAAAATTGAAATGAAGGTATATGTAGTAATTTTACACATTCCATAAAAAATTAATTTAATATTTTTAGATTTCCCCCAATTGGATGTCTCCCTTGGCCATTTGGATTTAGTATTATTTTAGATCCAAAAATGCAAATTTGAAAGACAAAATTAAAGTATAAAGAGTTATACTAAAGTTACACAAATCTACAAAGAGATTTTCTAAAAATACCCAAATGTCCACCTTCCGCATGTGCTCAAAGTGCATCACCTTAGTACATATGTAGAGAACACAATTTTATTTTCTAAAGATGCAAATGGTTGGGAAGAAGCATCTTGAAATTAGGAATTAAAAATTTTTTTTACTATTTCTAAAACTCAAATTCTAAAGTATCTATTTTCTAACATTTTCCATCACTCTTTTAGATATAAAGATCCCAAGGTCCGAGTGTTATATTGTGGAGGATTGGCTTAAGAAATAACATGAGTTGTGTGCTTTTGGTATTTGACATTGTATACAAATTGAGCAAGAAACATCTTCATTTTTTGTTGCTATCTAAAGTAGGTGAAATCTTAGAAATGTTTGAAGATTGGGGTGATTGTAAGCTATTACTTTGGCTCACAATTTAGAATGCAAATTTTTTTTTAAAAGTGGGTAAATTTGCAAATTGGAAAGTGTAAGAAAGAAGAATTCAATTTATTTTTGAAATTTACAAGGTTCTTAGCTACCAAAAATGTAGTCAAAATGGATTCTTGTTTGATATAGTTTGAAAATTTATTGACTTTTCTTTGCCAAAACTCAAGAAAAAGAAAATGATCACCTTAAAAGAGAGACCAATGGCTTCCTTGGTAATCTGCATATGAAGCTAGAGTCGGACATCCAACCGGAGAGCACAATGGCTAAGCAATGACGTTGTATATCCTGCTCCCATAAGGGTTTTGGAGTTATCCGACGTTGTGTCTCCTACAAGGGCCTTGTAAGAGTGAGGGTGTCGCATCATGAGTATGACTTCGCCATCCAACATTCAGAAGACACAGGAATTGGATCCAATGAGAGTGTCATAGTGAGATCACCATCCTCATTTGCAAGAATTTCCTCAATGAAGAAACTCTTTCCTATCTTTTTAGACTCAAGTGATGAAGTAAAGTATAACTTTGGCTGCACGAGTAAAATTGAAAATCATTGTACAGAGCTGTTAGTAATGGTCAGACATGGTCGCAACCATACCCTCAACCCTGAGACTTCTGAAGGCATATAGGTCGGCAATCAAGGAAGAGCACGTTTTGTGATAGCAAATGGGGTATCGTCAAACCCTCCTACCTTTGAGGAGTACATACTCCTAATTATTAATACTACAGCCACTACAAATCTCTTTGCTTCTAGCTGTGTGGGTGTGAGTAGTATCACATCTGTAACTAAACTCGTTTGAAACGTTGAGAGGTAGTCTCCTATGTGGTCTAAATGTGTATCAGTAAGAACTACAAGTCTCTAGAATAAAGCCCCAAAGATATCTCAGGTTGAGTTCGTAAAGACTTCAACCAGGTTTTGTCAGGTCATAAATCTAAAGTTTGACAACTGCAACTGGCTCTTTACTAATTACGATCCAACAATGGCTCTGACAAATTACCGCTGCCCATACCAAGTGCAGCCAAACGATTTTGTCTGGCCTCGTTCTCAACTTGCCGAACCTTTTTGATCGCATGTTGCCCTTGTTTTGATAATCCCATTTGCTGCAACCATAGCTCATCATGTCAATCGCAGTGCCTGGCTTTTGACAGCTAGCTGCATGATTTACTATTGGTAGTTCCAGTTTATTTACGGTTAGCAAAAGACCTGAGATTATTTAACTTGGTCCTCTGGAGCTACGAATCATAATTACAATCAACAACATGATTTTGTCAGCTTGGATGCATTATTGTACTAGAAGTGATCACAAGAGGCTTACCGGACTCTTAAACGAAGCAACCCCACGAACTAGGGAACCTCCTCTATTCATATGTTGTGCCCCAGCTACCACTCGTATCCTGCACACCGTACCTCGGGATAAACGTTCCACACCCTAATCCTTGCAATTACTGGTGAAAAGAAAGCTCACATTCTGTTTGCACTTAGTGTTTAGAGTGGAGTTAGTGACAGGTCACAGGTGTAAGAATCTAGGTACACATTTAGATTGATTTTACTTTGCTAAAATCACTCCTACCACCAAGTGCAAACATACCTTTAGCATACTTTCACCAACAAACCCATAATCTGATAACCTCATGGAATACATAACCTTCGAGAGCTAAAAGGACATAATGTTAAGCTATACTCTTCAAATCAGGGATGTACAAAAGTGTGCTTTTTGGCTCACCACATGGCTCACCATGAACAAAGCACTATGGATAATAACCCTCTCCCTCTCAACCAAAACTAATACAACTACGTTGATTAGTCCAAAGAGTGGTTACACCAATCTAAGGCATTTGTGCATGCGGCTATACACCCAAGTCCAAATTGCCTTACATCAATGAGGTCACAACAAGGAGTGGCTTATCCTATGTAAAAACATGAGAAACTTGCACCACTTCGCATTCAAATCTTGGTTCACAATGGTTTTGACTACATGTGGTGATTTACATTCCAACTTACATTCTGTCACTCCCATGAATGAAATTATGCCTATTGAGCATCACTTGAAATACACTAGCACAATTTTAGGAGCTCTTTACACTTGACATAACCTAAACGTTCCATGACAATGTAGACATGCCCCTCAGTATGACAAAGTAACACGATATATCTTTCTTCCTCTTCAACTCCGTGGAGCATACACATTGTTCACAAGAAGCACGAAGAAGGCCAATATAAGAAAGTAAACATACCTGTTGGCCACATCAATGAACTCATCTGTTTCATCCACAATCTCCTCCTGCGATACACCATAAAACAGTGCACCAGAATCAGCGGAGTTTTCATAAAATGCTTCATACTTCGGTAAAATATAATTGTATTTCGGAATCAAATCTGCCATGCGTCATTACCACATTGGTTGCAAAGCTATAAAATTCCACATAGAAATAATATTTCGGCACTTAAAGTGATAAACTAGAATGCAACCTATAGTAATATAACTTTCTTCCGGAGCTCCTAAAGCACTTTTTCAATTGTTCATTAAAAAAAGTTTAAATTACTCTTAGACACTCACGACAATCTTTACGAAGCCACATTTTCAGTCGTTTAGAATGTTTTTTTAACTACGTGTGTCAAGTCTATGTAGTGAATACAATATTTTTTCAATTTGATTCTACAGAGATCTGACAATTCCCTAAAGTGGAGGGTACACAGGCCCAACGAAGTCTCTCGTTCTCGACCATTGGTGCTCATATTAAAACAAAAAACTATGTAAAGGATTAACAGAAAAACAACAACAATAATAGAGTAGTGAGATAAGGGTCATACTTGTAGAAGTTCCTCCATCACATCCTCGAGTGTCAAGATCCCAATCACTTCACCCACGTTGACATCGTCGCCATCGTACTCGAGTTCCTGCACCTTCTTGCTCTTTGTTTGCAATAAAGCGTCATCCAGCAAACCAGTCTCTACGTCTGCTTCAGAGATGGTGGGCGTTTCCTTACAATTCTTCTCCGGGCAGCTTCTCTGGCTCTGCACTTTCGTTACTGCTGCCATGTGGCTTCCCCCTTTCTGAAATTCGTTCAGTATGTCATACAATGGCATGTCACTGGGCACTCTGCAATCGACACCAATCAGGACAATCAGGGCAAGACCCAAGTTGGAGAGGGAGCTTTCTACAGGAGCTTGGAGCAGAATTATATCCCTTGTTACAATTAGTTTCATACATGAACAATTCAAAATGATAATGCCTAAATTTCCAAGTGCTACATGGCATGCTGCCAATGGTTGAGGATATTATTACATACTATGTGGCACCTTAGACAATAATTGTTTTGCAACTAAAATGAGTGAAACAAACCTTGGTATACTAGGAAAGGGTACCAAGACTAAGTTTATCATTGTAAACTGAAATCATTGAACGAATTTGTTGTATTATTAGGTGGGCTAGTTTGTACTATAAAGAGCCGAAGGAAGAGACCCAACATACAACATGGTTTCTTCCTCCAAGTTCACCAACCACAAATGAAGGACCTCTCCCAAAAAAAGACAACACACTATACTAAAACCACTATTATTTTGAAACACAAACGATAATGAATTCAATAAAAACTTCTTCTTCACCTATTGAGCTACTCATATACTACCTAGGTGTCTTTCTACTTACCATAAAATATGTGATTTAACCCTTTGACGCTAAAGCTACCTTAATCATATAGTGCCCTAGCTACAGGGTAATTATTCTGGACACATGTCCGGGGTGTCTGTCGAAGGGAAGGGCTACAACAGCGTGTAGGTGGATCCTGCTAGCTACCTTAGAGCGACTTGAACCAAAAGGACTTCATTGCCTTCCATACCCAACAAAACCCCAGGTCTGCCAGCCAGGTCCCCCATACTTATTCATGAAATGAGATAACCATCCGTTGATGTGACCTCAGTTAAATCCTCTCGATCTAGGTTTAAGCCCCCAAAGACAAAGGATTAATGGTTTCAAAATGATTACTGGTTTAAACAATTTGATGGTTTATACTGTGAAAAACATAATTCACATAGGGGCAAAATTTGTATGACTAGAATCAGTGAAGAACATTGTTTGTGTTGGAAACAATTACGTAACTGATCAGATGACAGTCCCCAGATGCCCTCCACAAAAGTGCTAGAAAAGAACGAGGCCCAATTTGGACCAATTAGTCCTTCAAAGTTAAAATAAACCCAAACTTGTGCACGTGACAAAAGTACCTGGGTATCCTTCTTATGGTAACAGCATTGATAGGGGTTCCATCCTCAGTGCGTACTGTCAAAAGGCTCTTCACCTGCAAGAAGATCTGGATACTAAGACGAGAGAAACTCTGAATTCTGGACAAAATAGGATTAATCTCCATAAAACAATGCAAGGTCACAAAGTGAACAAATAGAAAGAAGAAAACATACCCTACATTCTTGGACAACAGAAACATGTTTTGAAAGTTACCATAATTGATTTAAAGGGTCGACTTCCTATTTTTTTAGCTTCGGGATTAGCTCAAGCATTAGATACGGGCAACTCAAAAAGAAACTCAAACCCATCCAACAGCTTCAGCAGAACAACAGTGCATGCAGATTACCAATAAGACACCAACAAGGTTTCGTTTATCTCCATCATAAACAGGAATACGGCTGTGTCCGCGAGCCATTATTTTCGCCATTACCTCCCTATGAACACCAACAGTGTCAAGAGTTATAAGCATGCACCAAAAACATAAAGATTTCCTTACGAAGTAACCTAGAGAGCACTTCAGCGCAAGAGAGAAGCACTAAGAATAAATTTTCAGCTCAAAAATAAATTAAATACAACTGGAACTTTACCACATAAACCTACTCTTCTACATAGGTCAATGACCATAGTTCAAACATAACTCTATTACAATTGGCAGGTTTACGTTGAAAAATACCTAAAATGGCAATGCAATTGGCAGAGTTTAACACCTCTAGGGGGTTCCTACTAGTACGAACAAGCTCGGAGTAATGAATTGGCTGCACGGAATTAGCACATACGATTCAGCTTACAGCTTCAAAAGTGAAGAGACGTACCCGTCTAGCTTTGTGTTAATGTCCAATGAGAAGGTCGACTCTAAAGGGGTCATGGAATCCAGCGCAGTCTGAGATGAATAGCATCATAAAATTGGAAGTAAATAACCCATGGTTTCATCGACGTGAGAAGCAACCTTCATGTTGTGATGAGACTTCCATTTTCAGCCGTTACTTGGGGTGTAGGAAAGTGGAATTTTACCTTCGCCGTGAGGTCCAAAGCTCCTTGAATGATTGTGGTTTCATCATGTGTCAGTTCTCCTCCTTTGCCAGCCTGTAAAAAATAGCAAAGAACATCTTTAACCCCTAAGGGACCAGGTTTTAAAATGATCAATTTGATTGATCATATAGAAAATTATAGAACTCAGATGGGGTCAAATTTTATGAAACCAGAATTTAGTGAAGAAAATTGCACGCGTTGGTCAGAGGAAAAAAAAAATTGAACAAAAGAAAGTCCCCAAATAAATCACTCAAGAGTGATGGAAAATATAAAAATGAGGCACAATTTGCACTCTTGGTCCAGTAGGGGTTAAGAGAAATGTTTTAGAGGCTCTCCTTTCTCCAAAAGAAGTAGGGTTTGTTGTGAATAAAGACCCAAATAATGAAGAGGACCTTGAACTAAGAGTTAACAGTTTTCTGATGGTCTACCTCTTTTCCGTGAATGCTGACTAATGCCCTGAGCTGCGCCCGCCTGAATAGTGCAGAGTCGTTGTGCCCTAATAAATGGTCTAATATCTGCAATTGAAATGCTATTCAGACGGTAGTGTCCTAATTTCCTTTTTCTTGAACAACATAAAGACTAGTACGCAGAAAAATGAAGATCAATATACTTCTCGCAGACTCACCTTTCCGACAGGATGAGAAATGGGCCAGCACAATATCATGAGGATTTTGACTAATCCAACCAAATTCGCACCAATGGCAAGTCCGTGTCTTGAACAGACTGCTTGAGGTATCACCTGATCAGCAAACACAAAGAGGCCATCAACTTAACATACAGATCATAAAAAATACCTCACTAGACGACCTCAAGTTAGGGCCAAAGAAAAACCTCGCTGTAATGCACAGAACTTTCTAAATTAGGATACAGCAAAAACTCTTTTCCACTGTAGCACAAGAAGAATCTGGTGCACTAGAATATTAAAGAACTAAGCAAGTAATTAAATCCATTGCCAAGCATGCCATCACAATCCCGTAAGTTCACATGCAAACATGCCGATTGGATGGAGGACCAAATGAAAGGAAATAAGTAATTCTAATGTGAGCCACAACGGCCTTTGCAAACACAACATGAAAACAAGATCGTGCACAAAAAGAATCTGGATTCAAATTCGTGGCTCACTGTTCATAGATATCAGGCAGCTGCTCGAAAATGTTGTGCACGTCCCACCATTCCATCTAATCCCTTCTTTTATGAAATCTGCAGAATTAGAAATTGCAGGAAAAGGGATTTAAACGTACCTCCCCAAAAGCAAGCACAAAAGTGACTGACAATATCACTGCCACAAACTCATTAAACATGTCGTCCAGAAAAATGGGAAGAGCCTGCACCCACACAAGCAACATACGTGGAATTTTAGTAAAGGCTGAAATTCTGTACTACCATCACATGGGACAAATCGAACGCTGGAAATAAGGAGAGATACCCTTGACTGCACACTTTCCCTTCTCCATGCGTAAGCACGGAATGGTTGCAAGAAATTTTCATGCATAATGTAAGAAAGAAAGTTGGTTCCCTTCTTGTGCACTTTATCCACATAGAATTGTAAAGAACTTTATTGTATGAACAACTTTTACTCTTTACGCAAGGGAAAATAAAGGAAGCACTTGTTTTTAATGAAATTTTGAACACTCTTCAAAAAGTCCATCGTAGATCATACATAATTCTTGAACCATATTTCTTGTGGAAGGTTCATAGTCGTAAGAAGTTTCAAATCATTTAACACACTTTTGAATTTGCTAAGCCATTTAAAACTTGGAATGTGCGGTCATGGCATGTTCACTCCTCCCAACACGATTTTCAACGCTGGCTTACCTCCATAGCAGCAGCATTACACAGAAGCAACGTCACGAGAAGCTCGTGCTGCTTTTGAACCACGGGCAAGATCTTAGCTGCAAAACACAAAAAAACAGCAACAAGAGTCACACAAGTGGCAACTCCTAGTTGCAATTTGGGAGTTAAACTTAACCCAGAATGCTTCAATAGACAACTCTAAGCATGAATTATGGATTAGGGTTTAAGCTGCGCACAGGCTTGCTTCTTCTCCTCCGGGGTGCCACTCTGCTGCAGCACATCCAAGTCGACCAAGCCCAGCGACATGAGGCCGAGCGTGAGGCCCGACATGATGCCGGCAAAGAGAACCAGGAAGATGGAGATTCCACACGCGATCCACCACTCTGGCTCTCCAAACTCCGCATGCTGCAATGGGTGACGACCCACTCCGAGCATACCCAGATAAACCATAGCTAAAGGACCTCCCCAGCTTGTTCTGATCCCTGCAAGGCACACAAAAGCCGCTTGTTCCTTCCCCTCACAGTCGATCAATTCCCTGCAGTTGGGATCCACTCAGGATCGGAAGATGCTCATCCACCAATCTTTCTTTAAAGCCGAGCTGGGTGGGTCTTGGCAGTGCCCATTTCGGTGCAGCAGCTCAAATGCTTTAAAAAATTATGCTGATGTGTTTGTGCACACAAGATTTGCGCTTCCACGTTGGGAGATCGGATCCATGGGAGATGAAAGCTCTTATCAGTACATTGGTTGCGCTTGCACGCAGAGCGAGTGATGAGCGAGAGATGAGGCGGCGACTCTACATGTGAGGAACATGTGAGGAAGATGAAGAGAAAGAACCCTCTGGTCCCAATTGCGCCTCGAAGTAGAGTTTTACTTTTTTTTTTTGGGACATCCAGAAGACGCTTACGCTCCCGACATTCAGAACGTCGGCGTTCTCCCGGGGGAACGTGAGGGAACGTCCGATCTGCGACGCCCGCAGCTCGAATTTGACTTGTCTCACAATTTGGCCCTGAGGGAATTTGGCGCTCCTGTTCCTAGATGAGAACCATTTTCTGAGTAAACCAATTTTGTGAATTGCACCAATGTAACGAACATGACCATAAATCCTCTTCACTCACAAAATACTGTGATATGAACCCACGGATTTTGCCTGCCCTTTTCTTAAGTACGTGAGCTTGTGTCTTCGATGTTGCGTTTGTTAACGATTTTGGATACATATTTGTAGGTTTTTTCAAGAATGTGTTCTCAACCAATAACTGTTTATATTCCGGAATCAGAGGTTAGATTATCAAAACCTCCTGAACTGCAGATTGTATCACTTCTAGTTGGTTATCAACCTCAGTTACTTGTAGTTGAGAACATGGATCCCGGCCATGATTTGAGACCGTCAGGTTTGACTTCAAGAAAGCTTGTAAATGTATATTCCGTGTTCCAGCTGACTGTCATCTTGCTGCACTCTTGTCATCAGCCCTGAATGTAAGAAAGTCAGATTGCTGTGTTAACCATTCTTTTTTCACGATGGCAAGCTAAGCAGGGTGCTAGCTGGCCGGGGAACAGGATATATTCCGATCGCTGAGTACGGTTCTGAACATACTAAGCCTCGCAAAGATACAAAAGCTCGCAAGCCTGTGAGGCTCTTGTACAATGGTAGCAGCCACTATGACCTACTTATTTGAGCACGAGCTGCACCATTCTTACATCTGTGCAAAATCAAGCAGTTGTTTGTAGAGGGCACCATTTGTGCGCATGTTTGTACCACTGAAACTGAATGCAAATTAGGAATTACTGTGAAGTAAAAGCAAAGACGCTTGCAAGGAAATTAGACTATTTGGATAACTGGCTTTTCAAAGTCTAGACATGCAAAGGCTGGAGAAGTACGATCTCAATGAGTTGGCAATTGCAGTCATACAACAGTTCGTTCTGCAGCTAAGGAGTCTACCCCCCCCTCCAAAGGATGATGAAATAACCTGTTTTGGTTTGATGGATGTTTCTTCAAACTTTTGTTAAGGTAGTCTGCTCTTAAAGTGACCTTCTAAGAGTTGATTGCATTCGGGGGAAGCTAAATTTGTTGAAACAGTTTTCAGTAAATTTTCGTAGGAAGAAAAATGGAACTGGCATTTAACCCAAGTTGTTTCATGTTTTTTGAACCTTCATGGAATTAGGTACAAATTTTTGAAGTTGTAAAGCATTAGTCACTAAAAGCAACCACCTCCTGAAATGTACAATATTGGTACATTGAAGAAAGAAAAAATGTACCTCTATGTTAATGGTCACTTTTACAACAACTAAAGGTTGCTTTTAGAGCACCCTACCTTGGTTTCTACCTCACAGTTTGGTGGCTCCAATTCATATCCATCCCACATTTACAGTTTGCACATCAAACAAAGTCCCTGAATTGAAATCATTTGCACAATTGCTTCAACAAATCAGTGATACCATCTTCTGTAGTTTTCAACAAGACTAGTTGTTGAGGTAGTCACCCTTTCCAAATACGAGAGACAAAGAAAGTAAATCTCAAAGAAGATAGAGTGACTCACCAAATAGAGGTGTAGGAAAAATCAGCAATGCCATGCCAACCACATTATTGTTTACTGCAGTGAACAATGCGAGTTGTGCAGGTCATTTTCAAGCCTTGCTTTCAGAAGTTGTCAATGCTGCTTTCTCCACTGAATCTCATAATTCGCTCAAATTGCAGCCTTCCTTCATTTCATTCAATTTTTGCGCTGCTGCAAGAACGCTACAGGCACCATGTCAGGGCAGTGGTCAGGAGCCTCGGATGCAACGATTGGAAACTATTGGAAAATTTCCGGCTTTCCAACATTGGATTCAATTAGGATTTGCGAGGGAGTGTGATGATCCACCTATTGGTCATTCCTTACCCCAGTGTACCGTCTTCCTGCATTGAGGCAATCACGGGACAGCCACCAAACTGCGAGTTAGAAACCAAGGCAACTAATTTGATCATCATTGCAAATGTGAAAAGCATCATCCAACTGCGTCGCGTAAACAACAACACTCTTTTTTCCTTTCCGACCCCGTGAACATCTCCGTAAGCCAATCAAGAACTACAATGTCGCCGTCTGCAATGACAGCTCCTCCTTGCACATCCTGCAGAACCTAATAAAACCAAACAAATATCACAATTTCCGTCTCATCAAAACCTGCACCAACTAAGTACACAAATCGAAGTGATTAATCAATGCAATGCGACTCCAGAAAAGCCTCCATAAGGTAGGTGGATTGGCAACAATAAATGAAAATCAAATACTGCGAATGCTTACAACGACAGTTCCCGGACACCGAATGGTGATGCCGGACGAAACCATGCCCTGATGGACAATCAGGTTCTGGGGTTTTACAAGCTTCAATTTTTGGCCAGTGAGAACGGTTGCTGAGAAAACAAGAGCACTCCCAGAGCTACAAGAACGCGTGATGAGAGCTTCCCACGACATCGAGGTGGAAGGATATGGAGGCCCGCTGTTACAACTACTGTAGCTTATCCGGAGGTATTGCTCAAATTAGCTGAGTGGAACGAACCTCATAGCGCTAACTAGACTTAAGCTTTAAGGTTCGATACTAAGTGCCTACTCTGCTGCAACTTGCTAGCTAAAGGTACGTTCCCACTTGGTCTTAGCCATGTTCTTAGGATGCGGTATTAGGTGTAAGATTTACAACGTGTTCTTACCTTCATTGTTTGGTATTCACTGAACCTACATGGCAAGTGATGTAGCACGAAGATAAGAGCAATGTTATAGCTACTAAAATGATCTGCAAACTTTGGCCCACCACTACCGAAATTGTTGGTAACTAAATCTTATGCATCTTCTTGAAATGCAGATTTCACGAATTTCAGGTCGTTTTTATGTATTGGTCTACCCGATGGCCCATTACATAGGACTATAGCTAGGTGTTTAGTTTTAGCTTGAAGTTTTGGCAGAAACAAAGCACTCAAAAATCGGAATGGTGATCTTGAAACCAAAGGTATTCACCTTGTGGGTGGTGGAGGTGATGTTGAAGCTGCTAGTTGTGGAATTTGCTATCAATGAAGCCGAATGAAATTAAATAACAGATGTGAACATTGGTGAAAAATATTGTAGACGTGTCCTAGACAGTAGATAAGACCGTGCTTGGTGTGAATGGACCTTAAAGGTCTACCTTTAAGGTCCATTCCTACTTGGCCTTACACTCCCACCTTTAAAGTCCATTTCCACTTGGCCTTACATAATACCCAACAATTTTTAGTAAGCACTGTCCTATAAAGGTGGGAGTATGGATTCACACTAAAGCCTATACCGAAGTAAGGTTTCTATATTCTTAAGTATTGAAATACCTCAGGAGCATTTATACTAAGCATAGTCTTATCTATTGTCTAGGACATGTCTACAATATTTTTCATCAATGTTCATATCTATTATTTAATTTCATTCGGCTTCATTAATAGCAGATTCTGCAACTAGCAACTTCAACATCACCTCCACCACCCACAGGGTGAATACCTCTGGTTTCAAGATCACCATTCCGATTTTTGAATGCTTTGTTTCTGCCAAAACTTTAAGCTAAAACTAAACACCTAACTGCGATCCTATGTAATGGGCCATCAGGGAAGCTAATATATAAAAACAACTTGAAATTCGTGAAATCTACATTTCTAGAAGATGCATAAGATTCAATTACCAACAATTTCGGTAGTGGTGGGCCAAAGTTTGCAAATCATTTAGTAGCTATAACATTGCTCTTATCTTCGTGCTACATCACTCACCATGTAGGTTCAGTGAATACCAAACAATGCAGGTGACAGCACATTGTAAATCTTACACCTAATACCACATCCTAATAACATGGCTAAGACCAAGTGGGAACGTACCTTTAGCTAGCAAGTTGGTGCTAATTCTTGCTAACTAACTTGCAATGAATTTATGTACACTTCCACCAATTAACTCTTTGATTTCAAAGTTCACTAATTTATTTATGACAAAGATTTGGAATGCGAATTCCACCTGCACCTACCAAGTGGCATTAAGGTATGTTCATACTTGGTATTAGGGGAGATGTTTGCAATGCAAATTTGGTTCAAAAGTAGATCTACAATTACTCCTAAGATCTTCAATAATTGCAGTCTTTAACACTATTGAGAATACACCATTTTAGTCCCCTACCTTAAAAGTGTAATTGCTTAATTCTTCATAAGTTACCTAGCTTGCAAGTACAAGTAGACAATAGGTTCATGAACCGTTAAACATGTATGCATTCAAGAAGTAGATGGGCCTTGGCTAACCTCAATTACAACTTTTAAAATAACTATTTCTAGAATTTGATTTCAACTAAGAAAACTAAGCTTGACAATTTTTGTTTCTATTCCACTTTAAAGTTTTGAAAAATTGAAAAAATTGAAAAAATTATTGCAATTGAAAGCTCCTTGTGTTAAAATCCAAATAACACAATATAGTGTGCTTCTCATTCATATTTTCTTTTTTAAAAATTTATTTTTAATTTAAATTATAAAATTATGTTTCTCATTCCACTCTTCATTTACAGTAAAATAATAGATTATTCTAATATATATTGTAATTGATATAAATTTATTTCCACCTTTAGCTTTGAAAAATCACAATAATTTTTTTTTTTCAAAATTATTGAAAAAATATAAAATAAATAAAAAATTTATTTTTCTACTAGCAAAATATATAATTTTTTTGTATATCAATTAAATAAAAGGATAAATTTGCTTTGATAATCAAATTTGACTTCAAGGTGTTTGATGTGGCTATTTTGGATGTAAAAAATAAAAATAACCAATTGAAATTTTTTTATCTTGATCTCTATTGCTACTTTTACCTCTTGAGAAAATTTCAAATAATTTGGATTGTTTTTGCTATTTTTTTTCATTTATGTTCATTTTCTGCAACAAAAATGATAACTATTATAAATTTTCACGAAACATATTGCAATTTCTCAAAAGTGATATAGAATTCAGATTTTCAAGTAGTAAAAATATCATATTTGTTGTTCAAACACTATTAAAAAGGCTAAAATTAGCTCAGATAAGAAATTTGACCATTTCACAATGAATCAAGTCCTTAACGGATTAACTTTCAACCAATTAATGGAACTTAACAAATGTCCATAATCAGCCAATTGATTCTACTTGGTTTAGGGTTTGTGCGGTTTAGGGTTTAAAATTGGAAAGAAGCTTGTTTATGTCCAAATATTTTTCAAAATGACTTGTAATTAGGACTTGGATTCCCCTTCAAAAGAGTTTGGTTTGCCAACTAGCTGCTTCATGCAAATCATTTACAATGTCAATTAAAAGGCAACACAGCAATTACAAAAGAGTGGCCTTCTATTTCCTTATTATTTTACTTGAAATAGAATATTGTTTACATAAAGTGTGGTAATACAAGTTCAAAAGTGCCAATGTCTTACTATTGGTAATGTCTTTGCTTTTGATAATCACTACATTGAATGTAAAGAAGTTTGATTTGGTTGTTACTCAAATTGGTAGCTAGAGCTACAATTTGTTAGAGGAAACAACCTACTTATTTGTTTTTGACAAAAGGACCATGTATAGGATCTTTTGTTGATTGTATACTCAAAAGGAATGAAAAAAAATATTACGCACTTAGAGCATTGGGACTATTTTAAACACCAAATTTGCTTTAATTGCAAAGATAACCTACAAATGAATTGGTTATTTAACATTCAAACAATCCATCATTCAAATTTCAATCCCTATTTGCATCAAAAGCCAACTTCCTATTGAAAGTCAAAGCATGGACCATATATAAAGATAGCAAAAACATTGGTAGACCTAATCTTATAGATTTATAGGTAGCATTATATATAAGATTGAATTTGAAGCATTTATTGTTTAAAAAAATGCATGTATTCTTGACTTATTTCCTCAATGTGAGATTTTTTCTATTGTATTTCAAAACATTAGCACTACTTTATAAAACATTTTAGGATGGATTTTAAAACCTTGATTGGAAATACAAGTGTCACAATCTTACATTTGGTAAGGTTGTTTATCCATAAAAATTGGAAGATGTACTTGAATATTGATCTTGGGAAGACTATTGAATTGAAGCATCAAAAGAACTTTTAAAAGATGAAAAACTTTTGTAAAATTCAAACTTAAATTTAGGAACAAATAAGAGTTTTACAAATGTTTCATCTTTTGACCACTAAATATATTGTTTCATAACTCCAATGCTTGATTAGAAACAAAAGATGTAGCAAGGTGTCAATTGAATTGTACCTTTTAACCTCTAAATCTTTAGATATATGTTAGTGATTTCTCCAAGCTTTACAAATAATATTATCCAATTTTTAAGAATAATCCCCATCTACATGTTGCAAAATCAAATTCTTTAATGTAGATATATAGTATTGTTTTCATGGGGGGTTCTCTAGGGCCCATATGTCTTTTTTTTTTTTTCAAGGGCCCTTCAGAAGACACTTATGGTCCTTTCATTGGGAACTTTGGCATTGCCAGAAAATGTTGAGAACCCAAACCCTAACAATCTAAGAAGATCTCTCAACTTCTCTAACAAATCAGTCAAATTTGTAAATCTCTTATTCTTTAAGCTAGTAAATCCAATAGGTTTGAATTTGTTTAGGGCTTTGAATTCCTTAGGGAATTTGGATTCTTTGTCGAGAGTATCTCTGGAGTTTTCATCGTTTGTAGTAGCTCCAATAGCTAATGGTTGACTAGTAGTGGGAAGCTTTGTTTGCAAATAGTGTTTTTAGTGCTATGTCTTGTAATCAACAATCTAAGTTCAAACTATTCAAAATGGGATACCGACCTACATTTGGACCAAAGAACGACACAAAAACCTCCTAGATATGCACACATTGTGATGTATGTATGTATATATATAATACTAAGGTTCAACATCAGATTGAACTAATACTCAAAATTAGGTGATGTAAGGTGAATTTATAGATTTAGTCCATCCATCTGTCTCAAATACTCTCAATAAAAAATGAGGGTAGAATTTGTTGCCACATGCTTGACAATCTGAAAAATTGAAATTAGGAGCCTTTAGAAGTTGAAATGGACTACAACGATCTTTCTAGAATCGAAGTACCAAAGGAGCTCAATCATTTTCTTAATTTAAAAATATTTGACCTATCATGTAATTAATGAGCTATTGGGTCTAATTCCTAATACGATTTTTCGAACCTATCGTTACCTCTGGTATGTATCGTTTACACAAAACAGGCTCAAGGGTTCCCTCTCTAATAGTCTCTTTAACAGTCGCTAGCAAAATATGAAGTTTACCAAATTCATTTTTTTGGAGAATCCATTAGAGGATCTACTGTAGTGTTTTTCTAGTAATATAGTTGTAATGAACACTAGCATGAGTGCTAAACTCTTTTTTGTTGTTGCTGAGAATCTAGCACATGCTAGTATGCTACATATGCAAGGAGTAACTATGGCTTTGGCAAAGGAGCTACAACAACACTGGGCCATAGACCTCAACAATGTCATGCATTTAGGTTTTGCAATAGAAGGTAGACAAGTCGACCTATTTGTTGGTCATAACCATCTACGTCAATATGCTCAGTAATGCATCCAATTGCTTGTTATTCATGCATCATAGCTTATGTATATGCATATTTGCGACAGTTTGCCAAATGGTTGGACAATCAATTTTTTTAGCAACTATCACACGCATAGTCTAGGTGTAAGTATCTTTACACACAAAAATGTAGTAAGATGATACGAATTATCGTCTCAAAGAATTCTAGATGCCTTTCCAAACTCCAATATCCAGATGATTGTTTTCTCTTCTTCCGACTATTCTCTTTCATTCTCTTTTCCGGAATCACTACTATCTAGATTCCTATCCGGATCCGGTATCACCTAATTTTTTGGTTTTGTCCCTTAACAAACTGGTTTCCAATTCCTCTGTTTTACCATCAAAGGGTCTGCTATTGATCTTTCCAAAAGTAGGGACTTCACCACTCTAGTCTATTCACAAACAAAAACAAACAGAAACAAACAAACAACAAACAACCAAGTACTCGAGATGTTGTAGTGCACAAGGTAGATTTGGATCTTCACAACATCCCGGATGGCTGATTTGGAATGCAGGTCAGTTAAGACTGCATTCACTTCTCCTTACTACAACGACAGATCTCAGACATCCGGAACTAATAAGGAGGTCATTTCTCTAGGTGTAAGACGGATCCCAAGGTTGGCAAACCTTCTGGTGAGTGGGAGTTTTCTCTGATGATCGCCTATTTTCGCATAGAATTGTTTCCAATTTCGAATCTGCATTCACAACACTCTTTATAAAAAACCGGATTACTGTTCTAGTAGTTCAAAGGCACCACGCACAGCTCCTTTGTTTTGTATCTAACATTATTACGATAATAATCCCTTAATCCGATCTAGCTATACGAAATCCGGATTCTTCCTCACCCGTCCTTCTCACATCTCAATACTCAAATAACAAACCAACACAATCCAAATATATAGTTGGAGCCAAAATGTTCACCAAGTGACTTAAATTAAAGAAGAGAATGGAATACAACAAAATAATTGCTAGGGTGGAATGACAGGGCAAAAAACTTGCCTGTCCTTAAAAATCAACATCAAAATCCAAGTCATTGCCTAAAAAGCCAAAAAAACATCCCAGAAATCAAGGCAATTAACCAATAAATAACCTAGGACATCCAGAACATCCAGAGCCCAACTGCCCTGACAAATCCAGAACCTCTAAAACGATCCGGAATCCGGCCCCACGCTTGGAAATCCCGTTCCGGATAATTATCCTACCTAACTACCTGCGCTCTTTTTATCCTGCCGTACTTTCTCTGAGCTGCTCTCGCTTTGACTACTTGGAGTCTTCACCAAAGCCTTCACTAACGTATTCTACGATGATGACTAAGTTTGGGGCTTTCATGAAACCTTCGAAGGCGAGTCTTTCGATTCCGTCTCTTCCTTAGATCCGGACTTCAATACCTCTTTTTTCAACTTCTCAATCTTTTGAATCTCCGGATCCTTGGCTTGTGGTGATTCACTCAATTCAATCTCAGTATGATCCTGTTTTAGCGTCAACTACTGCATGTAAGAAATCTTGTGGATGAGACCGAGCTAGATTCGTCATTACTCCAATCTATGCATCGAGGTTGTCTCGAACCGCCAATCCACGTACCATAAACTTTCTGGCTGTGACTTTCCCAGGTGGTAGAAAATTGGAACATAAACCGTTTGTTCTGCTAGAACAGACTTGCCACTCGCCCCTTTCTCCGACTCAAGTACTGCTAGTTCTAATAGAGTCCGTGCTTGGCAACTTGAAGGTCCTACAACTAGAATGAGGATAGACTTCAGTCCTTCTGATTAGGATTGAATCAGGCCACTCGAAGCCTACCGGATCGGAGTCTCTCGAATCAAAGTATCCCGGAATATGCTCCTTGGGACTTCTGGAAACCCTTCTAAGTGGATGGCCCGTTCCAGATTCAAGTACCCCAACAACTTCCGCATGTCCTTCAAAACAATCTTCATTCGGGCTTCGAAGTCGAGTAGGATCTTTACCATCCTTAATTTGGTCATGTGTCCTTCTTTCTCCAACCAGGCAGTATAGAGGTCAATTCGAATTACCGTATGTTCCAGAACCATGAGGAGTTCTTTGAGGTTGTGGACGAGTCGGAGAGCCTCCGCCTCCTTCTGTCTCGCTGTATTTAGCTCCTTCTCCGTCCACTCGGATTGGGACTTGAAGCTATCCTTTTTATCCTCCAACTTCTGCATCTGTTCTTCCTTCTATCAAAACTCTTCCAAATCCAAATGTTTCTAGATCTCCTCCAAAATTTGGTCCGACTCTACCTTGAATTCATTTGCAATAAGAAGGTCTTAATCCTCCAGGTCGCCATACATCTGTTTAGCCTACTACATCCATTGGATTTCGGCTTCAAAGAACTCCAGCTCTTGGGGATGTTCCGGATCTGGTATTGGTTCCTTCCGTTCCAATGTTGGCACCTTCTCCCATGCCAACAGATCTGTGGACTTCCTTTGTTTCCAATCCACTTCTTCTTCTTCTTCTTCCAATTGTTTTTCTTCTTCAGATTCCTTCTCCTCCTTCTCCAACTTTTTCGTAAGGCCGTACTTCAAGATCTCAACTTCGGCATGGTTGTCATAATGGGCGAGTTAGGGTCATCGGACGGGATGGACAGATGGGCAAACTGGAACGGACGGACGGTCCGGACGACTTTAATTTTGTAACTTGTGCAATTTTGCGGAATGACACGTCACCTCGTTCGCGCCCTAACAATCTCGTCCACACCCAGCATGTTCCTTAATCCACATGGCATCTATATGGCCTATTTTTCTGTTATCAGAAAGTCAACTATGTGTTGACTATATCGGACGGGCGGGACCTCTAACGAACGGGCGAATCGGACGGACGGGCAAACCAGACGTCCGTCCACTATGACAAACATGAACTTCGGTGTTATACTCAATCGTTTCCCCAACACTCAAGACTTCCTTATGGTGATAGAGGTCAAACAAATACGGCGTGATAGGATTGTACTTTGCTCGACTTATGTGCTCTGCCAACTTGTTCACGACTCCCTGAATCACACTTCTCCAATAGATGATCCGGTCCTCGAAGGCCCTGAAAATGGTGTTGGCCACCATGACTGTAACATGGGTAGGCTTTTCCAGATACAAAATTAGAATAAGGAAATCCAATACCCGTCTATGTCTCTCGTTTTTACAGTCGCTAATGGCAAAACCTTCCTTTGAGTGGACTTGACTTTGGAACTTTCCGGTTATGTACTTGTCCGCTCTTCCGGCTAGTCCGAGCCCATTCTTCTTAAACAAATAGACATTCGCTTAGATGTCTTCCATCCAAGTTATGGGTCAACCACTCACTGTCAACTCGTATTGATTTGGAACTTCATAAATGAGTTCCTGAATCATCTCCTCGTTTTTCATGCTTTACAACCTATCTAACAACCCAATACACCCGATACACATGAGGTCCTCCTCTAATGGCGCTCGATGACCTAGATCGGAAGGAATAACCTAACAAACCATCCAGGCTACAACTCTAGACTTTTGTACAGCTAAGTCGGTAGCTACCGCCATGAATCACTAATAACTAATAAAATTAATCCAGTACTAATCCTTCCGTCTCTTTTTTACCTTGGTTACTATCTCACCACTCTTTCTCTCAACTATACGTTCATGAAGTTCAGCAAGCAAAGAAGGAGAGAAAGAGAAGTGGTGGTGGATTTAAGTACTCGGCATGCGGTCGACAGTTCCCGATGGAGAACGGATAGATGACCGTTCCCATAATGATCTCCTAGTTTCTTAGACCAGAAGTCTTGAACATAGGTTTGGAGAATCCAGTACTTTTCTGGATCTCAGATTTGTATTGGATTTGTTTTCGTAACGTTACTAACGGTTTTAGCAACTCGGAAACTGACTATTTCTATTATAGTCGTAGTGTAGCAAAAATCTCTAAAGGTTACCAAAAAATGAAATTTGTAAGTCTATACAATCCTAATTCTAAACTAATTTATCTGATTTGAGTTTTCGTGCTCCCACAGCAACAATCTAAAAAGATTTTTGTTTTCGAAGACAATTGTGTGCTCTTCAAAATAATTGAAGCTCAAATCTCCTCCTTCAAAAACTCTAATGCAAATTGGATATCCTTTTGAAAGTAATCTGATTCTTGAAGTATAATTTTCACCTTGAATTAGATTTTCCAATTAAGTTTTTTATATATGAGGATGATTGTAAAGAGAGAATAGAACTCCTCCTTGGATACATTGTGATCATAAGTTGATCATAACTATAGTAAGTGAATTGTATAGTGCAAAGTTATTTCTTCAATTATTAGCAAGCTCAATTTACAGTCTCAATGTACAAGCATCATTTCGAAGTTCCACAAACTATCAAAGAAAGTGATCCTTGGTTCAATTGTTTCTTCTCTAGATTGACGTGATATGAGGTGGTGTTTTGTAAACAATGCGCATGAAGCAATCGCATGAGGAATTTTCATTTGATTATAGATGTTGTAATGATCTGCCATTAAACTCTTGAAAAATGCCGTCAGAGATGGTGAGTTCTTTACTTTTACATTTATTTTTCATCTCTCACAATTTATTGTACTTTATTTATGAAATTTTGGCAATAATAGAGAGGATTTTGAGGTGTGGAGTCCAACATGGGTCCCAACATTCCAACAAGAAAACTCAGTTACAACGTAAGAAACATGGGAGTCAAAGTAGTCCAAGCATCAAGATGATGCATAATTACCTTTAAAAAAGTGAGATCCGTTTAGCATAGGCAACTAAAGGAAGTGACAAAATTATGAATCTGTGATGCAATTAACATTGCTTGCAATGTGTATTAAAGCATCAGAATAAATATAGTTTACAACTTTACTATTACAATCTCCACTAACTTCTCTAGCGTTACAGTTGTAAGCTAATAGTTGTACTAATATTAGTTACAAGCTAATCTAGTCTACTTAACACTAATGGTTTAGTTACAGATGGTGGATGTTGACTAAGGTGCGCACTTGACTATGAATTCATGATGCTATTTCAACACTCTCCCTTGCTTAGGAATTCCGCAGTCTTTGTTTGTCGACACCATGTCTCGATTCTTAGATCTTCTAGTTGATGCTTTGCGGATAATACAAGAGCTTGTCAATCGGATGTCTTTGGTGAGAACCTTAATCATATCTTTATATTTTCCAATATAGCTATTTACATTGAATAACTATTAACTACTTATGTCTACAGGTATAGGTCGGCCTGTTGCTACTTTGGCTCTTCGTAGCATGGGTTTAACGCCTCTGCAACAATATTTAGGATGCCTTCGTTCATGTTTGGTTTTTATTTCAGAAGAAAGAACCAGTGTGAGTGTCGTTGAACGATGCTCGATTGGTCTCTGTTGCAACACGACCAGGGTTCTGAGAAGTGCTAGTGCTGTCCGTGATGCTCTAGAGAATTTAGAGATTTACTAGAGACACTTATCCGACAATCCAAGCAAAAAGTGGGACAATCGAGTAACTCACAAACATCCCAAAGTGTTAGACTTCAAGAATAAGTGCATTGGAAGGGGCTTATGGATAAACAACTCACTTACTCCTAACTAAGCTCAGGCCAAGTTTCAATGGTGAATGGCTTGGGAGTAGATTATACCTGCACTACGTCGATTCTCCATAAAGCTTTTGAGTGGTACGGGTTTGGTGAAGAAGTCCATAAGTTGAGCTTTGGTTGGTACATAGTCAACTTGTACATCTCCAGCTTTTGTTGTTTCTCTTATAAAATGATGCTGGATTTCAATATGCTTTGTCCTCACATGCAAGACCAGATTTTTCACAAGTTTTATGCATGATTCATTGTCATTGAGTAATAGTGTAAGATCACTTGTGTCTATCCCAAGTTTTAATATCAACCTTTGGAAGTACACTATGTCTTTGGCCACATTAGTAAGTGCCTTATATTCTATTTTAGTGCTTGACAAAGAGATTGTTGGCTATAATTTACTTGTCCAGTGAATGCTTGAATTGCCGATTTTGTGTAGGATCCCAGATACTAATCGTCTTGTGTCAATGTCTCTCCTCCAGTTTGTATCCATATAGATGTAGTATGATGTATCATTGTCTGAGGCCATAAAGATTCCATGATTGATCGTACCACTTAAATATCTCAAGATTTTCTTGGCCGCTTGCAAATGTGCCTTCTCAAGTTCTTGCATATATTTGGATACACAACTCACCGCATAGTATATGTCAAGACGAGTATTAGTCAAGTAGATGAGACTTCCCACCAAAGAACAATACAGTATTGGATCGACCTTCCATGTGCTAGTATTTTTCTTAAGCTATATATTTAGGTCAATCAGCAACTTCGTTGGATTATAGTTTGAGAGTCCAAACTTTTCAAGTAGCTTAATTGTATATCCTCATTGGCATATAAATATTCCATTGTTCTGTTGATTGATTTCTACTCCAAGATATTCGTTGGCTTCTTCTAGATCAATCATTTCGAATTCTTCTTGCAGCTTGGTCTTGAATCTAGAAATTTCTATCTGATCATCTCTAGTGATCAAAAGATCATCTACATACAAGAATAAAAGTGTCAATTTGTTGTTTCTTTTGAGGTAAAATAGATTTGGATCACTATTGCTCCTAATTAGTCCTTGGCTGTTGAGCGATGAGCTTATATAGTCGTACCAAGTTTTAGGTGACTATGTCAGTTCATACAAGGCTTTGTGAATCCTACAAACTTTGGATTTGTCTCGAGCTGAAGGAAACCCATCAAGGATCTCCATCAAAACTTCTTCCTCAATGTTGCCATCTAGAAAGGTGGTTATCACATCCATCTAGGAAAGCAGCCAATTATATTTTGCTGCCAGTGCTAGAATCAAGCGAATAGTAGACCATTTGACAACAAGGACAAAGATATCATGATAATCTATCCCTTCTCTCTATTGGAATCCCCTTGCTACAATACGGACTTTGAACTTGTTAATATTGCTGTTTGATTTTCATTTGATTTTGAAAATCCACTTTGCTATAATCAGTGTTCCATCTGCAAGGTAATTGATGATACTCCATGTTTGATTTTTTAATATGGATTCTACCTTACTTTAGATAGCATCTCTCCATTCTTTCTTTTGAGTTGACAATTTGAAATCTAAAGGTTCATCTATCAACTTTGATATGAGATTCTAATAATCACGCATTCTTATTGATGGGTTTTTGTTTCAACTAGGATAGTGTCTAATCGCAGGTCCTGTCTGTCAATCTACAGGAAGAGGCTTCCTCAATTGCACTAGACTTGGCTGGTTTGGATTAGACAAATCTATTTGCTCTCTAAAATTGTCTTCGTTGGGTTCCAGGAACTCTAAGCTTTCTAATGGTTCAAGGTACTCACTTTCACTTACGGTAGGCTTGATCTCACTTTCAATGGGGGCAAATTCAATGGGTCAAGCAAGGCCAGTTTATGTCACCCCAGATAGGATAGTAGCACCAGGCTCTTCTTCGACATCAACACCAAGTTCAATTTCGGCTAGAATATTCACAGGTTGACTGATCTCTAAGCTTCTAGATGAGTTTTAGAGTGATTCGGGAAATGCTAGGAATTGATATCCTACTCTATCTTCGTCAAAGACGTCTCTACTTACTATTATTTTTTTTCTAGTTCTGTCAAATAATCTATATGCTTTAGAGTTGCTATCATAACCTAGGAAAAGACATAGTGCTTCTATCCACAGAAATATCAACAAGTTTCAGTCTTTAGAAATAATTTGTACTTGCTCCATCATGGTGCAATTTCTTCTTTTGAAGATGCCATTCAGTTCTGGAGTATGAGCTTGTGTTAATTCATGATGGATTCCTTATTCTATGCAAAAGTTCATAAACTACTTTGAAGTATATTCCCCTCCTCTATTTGATGACAAGATTTGTATTTTCCCTCCTGTTTCTACTTTGATTTTGTTCTTGAATGCATAGAACTTGGCCATCGTTTCACTCTTGTCTTTTAAAAAATAAATCCAATTTTTTCTTGATAAGTCATCAGTAAACACCAGTACATACCAGGATCCTTTAAGTGATTGTTCTTGCATAGATCCCATGAGGTCAGAGTGTATTTTCACTCTGAATCTGCTGGCTCTAGTTTCTAACTAATGCAGAAAACTTTTTCTACGATGGTTTCCTGCAAGACAATAGTGGCATGCTCCCTTTTGCGGTTCAATATTTGGCAGGCCAAAGACGCTAGAAGTCTTTAATAAATGATTCATACTAGTATAACTCAAATGACTCATTCTTCGGTGCCAAATTTTCAATTGGTTTGGAGTCTCTACAGAAAGAACCATTGACTGACTTGGAGGACAATATAATCCACTTGAAGCATCTCTTTTTCCAGATGCAATCACGTGATCTTGAGCATCTACTATCTAACAATACTAGCTTGAGAATATTACATGATGGCTAGCATCTGCAATAGTTCCTACTGACACTAAATTCTTTTTTATGCTAGGTGCGTACCTAATAGGCTTCAATTTTATTTCACCAGATTTTGTTTTTATAGTAGCTGAACTAGATCCTCTCACTAGGTGAGATTCCCTTCCTCTAGTTTTGATTTCACTGATTTCTACCCCGAAGGAGCTGGAAAAGCAATCCAATTTTTGGTAATTAGCAGCGACGTGACCATTAGCTCCACTATCTAAGTACCATGGACCATTACCTCCAAAATAGTAAGGATCGTATTCTTGATATTCTAACTGAGAATTAAAAAACTCCACAGAGTTGGCATATCTAGTGACTTTCGATGAATCATTCTCTAGATAAGTATATGAATTACAAGGTTGTTTGTAGTTTTTAGCAATGTGGCCTAGCTTTTGGCAATTAAAGCACACATGTAGAGGTCTTGGCATACCATATGGTATTGATGGAGGTGGTGGCATCCTATAAAATCCTTTGCTTGGGTGTCCACGTCCTCTTTTGCTTTGTGGCCAACGTCTTCCTTGGCCTTGATGTGAGTTAGTCGTTGTTTGTTTCTAGAAGCTTGCTGCAAGGGCCTCCTCATCTCCCAATTGTTGATTTTGGTATTGACATCAATGTAATTCAGATAGGAGACTAGCGCTTAATTTTTTGAACGTCATGTTAGGATCCAGATTTGCAAATGTCTAGATCATACCTTCGAAGGAGCATAGCAAACCATTTAGCATGATTTGATTGAAGTTTCGATTTGAAAGTCATTCCTCCATACTATTCAATTGGTTTCTCAACTCTCAAGCTTTCTTGATGTAGTCTTCGATGTAGCTCCCTTTGTTCATTCTAATTGTTTGGAGTTGTTCCATCACGTGAGAATCTGCGACTAATTGCCTAAATTGAATTGGTCCTTCAGGCTCTTCTACATGATAGCAGAATCAGTGTGCTCAACGATTACGTCTATGATGTTGTCGGAGACTAATAGCAACAATAACTTGTAAGCCAAAATCTTCTTTCTCTTCAGTTGTACTTCGGTGTAAGCATCTTTGTCGATTGTTACTAAAAAAAAAATATGTGTGTATTCAACTTCAGTTATCGCCCACTGGCCTTCCGCTTGCAACACAGCCCTCATTTTTAGTGCCCAGACGTAGTAGTTGGACAAGCCTTTTAGCTTGTCTCCTTTTCTAAATGCTATTGTCAAATTTTCTGTCATCTTCTTCACAACTCTCTACTATTCAACTAACTCAAGTTCAAAAGAATGTTGTGCTACCTAGCTCAACCAAGCTCTTATTTTTTTTTTATCAATTTACTCTCAATTACTCTAACTCAACTGTAGTCTTACTGTATACTCTTCTCTTGATTCAATCTAATCACTCTAACTTAACCAAGCTTTTACTATATACCTTCTTTTGATCGTTTCTCTCTTTCGATGCTCACTGATCGATGCTCTTTGATCAATGTTGTCCTATTTTTTTCAATGCTTGACTCGTCCTGATCACTCTGCATGTAGCTCTAGATCTCAAATGCGCTCTGATACCATGACAAAATTACGAATCTATGATGCAATTAACGTTGCCTGCAATGTGTATTAAAGCATCAGAATATATACAATTTACAGCTTTACTATTACGATCTCCACTAACTTCTCTAGCGTTATAGTTGTGAGCTAACAATTGTACTAATATCAATTACAAGCTAATTTAGTCTACTTAATACTAACAGTTCAGTTACAGATGGTGGATGTTGACTAAGGTGCACACTTGATTGTGAATTCATGACGCTATTTCAACAGGAAGTGATGAAAGCAATAGACACTACACATCAACACTACATTGATAAAGGAATAGAGCTAGAAAGTCATTTAGAAGACCATTGAACAAATCCAAAAAACCAAAGCCAAGATTAAATCCGTTACCAAAATCATAGATGAAGATATTAAAAAGAGTTTAATTTCTTCCCAAGTTGCATTGTAATAGGCAACAAGTCTACTCAATTAGGTTACTTGTAGAATATTCTTGAAGAGAATTTCCCTACACACTCGAAGCTAGACTAGCTTCTTTCTCCAGCTACAAATTTTGGTGTCAACAAAGACACTTGATCCATGTTATTATTGTGTGTTGATTTCTTAAGGAAAACTTCATAAAGAATTGAATACAATGTATATTTACTACAATTTTATATAAAGGCTTAATATACATGTAAATGTTGTAATTAATAGCATGTGTAAGGTAGAAGAGATGCAAAACATTTTGTGAGTCAAAACAATTTGGACATTAAGCATTCAATTTCATTGAATTGATAATATTCCTTTGAAATAACACAAAAAAATCAAAAGTTGAAATGATTTAGGGACCCACAAGGGGTGAAGGCTAGGGGTGGGAATACATCTTGGCTTAGTAGTGTACAATGTTGTGAATGAAATGCATAAATCATGATAAAGTTTAGAAAATGTCAAGCTTCAAGGTCCTCTCCATGTCAAAATGGTGCATGGATCAAATACCACTAATTTAATGGATTCAATGTTATTCATTATAAATAGTTTAAAGATAGTCTACATTATTACACTTATGTAGTTATTTTCAATGTTTTAAAGAAAAAAACCATTAATTAGAAAATTGATCTTTTTAACCCCTAAAGTTCCTTGACTATGTTTTCACCAAAAACGCTCCTAAACTACCATTTTCAGGACAAGTAACAAAAAAAATTGTAAACATTTTTGGACATATCCAACCATAGGATCTTATATTATGATGATTTGAGAGGACATGGAAAAAATTTCAGAAATTTCCACAGTGTAGATTGCAAGATATTAACGTTTTAATTAACAAAAAGTCTTATTTTTGGTCCTGCAAAAAATCATGCAGCTAAATTCACAAGGTCACATTTGTAGAAAAAAATGTTCAAAATAGTTGCAACTCTTTAGATTCATTCTTCAAAGAAAGTTGGCTACATGCTTGAAAAATTTCAAATCATTTAGAGTTGTACAACATATAGGAAAAAAATAGTAAGTAGCAAAAAGTAGAGAATGAATCAAAATACTAAATTGTTAATAATTTAGTTATGGAATTGAAAAATTCCAATACTAATGGTTGTAATGTTGTAATAAACAATTTTCACCTAATATTTTTATTTTTTTTCAAAAATATTGTAAATTGGGTTCAATAGAGAACTTCAAAGTTTATTTTGGAGTAGAAAATCCATAACCACCCGCAAACTAAAACACCTCATAACTTTTGATTCATTAATCAAAATGGAATGATTCAAAGTTTTTTATGTATATATAAATCTAAAAAATTGATTTCAAATTTTATTTTTGAAAAAAATGGTTTTTTCAAATCTACCTAGACTACCTAAGTCAAAAAACAAATTGTATATTAAGCCATAACTTTTGACTCATAATTCCAAATGTCCTAAAATTTAGTGCACATGAAAGATATTCCTTTTCCACACCTTCTACTAAAATTTGGGCCCAAAATATGGAAATCTTCGCTTGCATGCACTTGCCCCAAAAAATTATGTTGCTAAAAAACGCACCTTGGTCCTTTAGGGGTTACTAGAATGAACTTTCTTCAACATGATTTTGTAGGTGATTCTCTTAGACCCACATGTCTTGTTTATTTTGAATAGGGTAGAAGGTGATCTTCACTAAAGTAATGAAGCCATTTACATCTACAAATATAGATGAATTTTACAAAATATAGATGAAAAAATATTTATTCATCTAAAGGTGTGTATATATATATACATTCATTTAAGAGCAATACCATCCAAAGATTTTGTAGCAATCTAACAATTCATCCATTGTGCAAGCTAGTGTTTTGAAATACAAATAAAATCTATTGTAGCACCTTTATTGATTAGGAAAATGTTGTATTAAAAGCCATAAGATGAGTTATCCATAAAGTGTCCCTTTAAGGACTAATTTGCAATTATAAGGAGTTTAGTCTCTTGAAATATTTTTCACTAAATTTTTTCTAAAATAAAAATGATAATGACATTTAATTTAAGTTCTTTCATAATTTTTAGACCTTTAAAGAATTAGTTACAAATTTTTGAAGTGGATATGGAGTGGTCTCTAAAAGCGACCTCCAAAAAAAATTATGCCATTTGTACATTAATAGTGCACTAATGAGTGCAATATGTATCTATGTGTGAAAAGCAACCCTTTTTTTTGGCACCATGGGGCTAGATTGCACCATTTCAAAAAAAATTCTACTTTTTGCTAGATAAAAGTAATATTTTTTAGCCAAAATTTTCCCATTTCTATTTTAAATGTGGATGAAGTCGTCAAATTTGGATGAAAAAGTGCATGAATATAATTGAAAAGTGTTTTTTGGTCCAAAAGATGGATGAATGTAGAAATACAATGCTTCACCAAATTTTAAGTGATAGCCATCTTGGCACTTTCCCATAAAGTAAAAAAAAAGGACTAATTAAAAGACACTATTAGAGCTTTGTTGCTTTTAAAGCAACCGAACTTCCTAAGATATGTGAGATTCACAAGAAGATAAACATGTCTTTGATACTTTGATACTTGGCAACATTAAACAAAATTGTAAAAAGTTGGTGAATATTGATTGGCTATGAAGCTACTACTATAGAAGCATTCTAGGTTAGTATGTCAATATTGAACTCAAAATGTCATTGAAGATTTAAGCATAGATTAGTGCTCTTAGAGATCCATTTGTAGATTTCCATATTGAATTCAAAGCTTCACACTTGCCATAAGCTTCGCATAGCTACGTAGGAAATTGAAATCTATTAAATAACTACATTGCAAATTTTGTTAAAATGGCAATATTCTATTAATTTGGCACTTTTGGAAGTTCAGACCACACATTCTAAACTATTTTTTTTGGTACTAGGATCTACATGAGTACTAGATTTTTGAAATCTACAACTCTCCTAGATATCTGAAATCTATATTAGTCCTAGATCTTTAGACTACTTAGTCTAATATCTATACCAGTCATAGATTTTCAAAATCTAGAAGTGACCTAGATATTAGCAATGTATACTAGTCCTAAATGTCAAGGTGTGAAAATGGCATATGGAATACCACCATTTTAACAAAATTCGCCATCTACACCTAATTTTGACCCTATTAGTAAAACTAACCTTTACAAATTCTTGCCTAAAATGTACATATTCTATTCACAAGAATCTACAATCGATTTTGGATACACATATTTTCAGTACTTTGAAAATTCATAGGTTATTCACAAATAATATATTCTAAAAAAAATTTAATCTCATTTTGACTTCCAATAAGATTCATCAAAATTTTAGATGATTTAATATTAGAAATCATGCTCAAATGCCTATTCAAAGAATTTAGAATATAGTTACCTTACTTGATCCTAAATTACATCTACAATTAGTATGCATGAAAATGGACCTATAATAAGAGCATCTCTAGAGTGCACCTCACCTCTTTGCAAAATAATTTTCTTAACCCTAGAACATGTGACTAAGTAAACCAAGAAAAAATGAACAAGTTCTAGATAATGGAAAATATTTTTGCCTTTAACCTAATCCCATATTTTCATTGAATTTTTTGAAAAGAGCCTTGAATGTTTGTCCTTATAGATAATCTAAAATGTAGTCATAAACTTGATCTTTTTTTAATTTGAGACTAGCTATTGAAAGGAAGTTTATCAAATCTAATTTATATTGCAAATTAAAATTTTGAGATTTTACTAAAATTATGCATTTTATTGCAATTGGAACTTTGAGCCAACAATAACAAATGAAACTAAGTACTTTGTTGAAGAAGCCAAATTTGGCAAGCCATTACACACAATGTAGTGACTATTTGTTAAAGCTTAAAAGTATATTCAAAAGCAAATAGAGTTGTGTACTTGTGTATGGAGCTATACTTCAAATTGAAGACTAAATAATCTCTTACAATTTATAATCAAAAACCATATGCAAGTACTCAATTTTGTTCAATCTACTTCTTTGAATTTCAATAATCTATCTAATAGCCTTTCGCTGCCAATACAATAGTAATTCTTTGTGGCATGCTCTTATGCAATGCCATGTAATCCTCACTAAAATTAGAAAAAACAATGCATACACACTCCCACAATTTTTCAATTCCTCTCGAAGGTATAGAAATTTGTTCAAATGTCAATTTAAAAGAGCCCAAAAATGCTTCATGGGATTCAAATCTGGTGATTGAGCTAGCAAGCCATTGGAGAAGTTGAAATGGTTATGATTTAAACCAATTTTGCACCATCCAACTTATCTATTTTGGATCAATATCTTGATAAAATACCACATTGCTTGAATCCAAATTGTAATGCCAGATTATAGACTACAAGAAGTTTTCCAAAATAAATTTGTATACATGCCTATCCATCACACTTTCAATTCTTTGCCAAGCTCTAGGTCCACAAGTTGTCATACAAATCCAAATCATGACATGTCCACCACCATGTTGAACTATTTGTTGGACATGTTGTAGTTGGACACATTTTCCATTTGTAATCCAACACCAACGAAATTTGATTGAAAAATAATTCAACTTAGAGAATCTATATTTATGTCAAAAAAAACTTCTTATAAGTTGAAACACATTGGAGTATATGTCAAATTAGCTTGTCCAAGACCTGCCATTGGTATTAAACATGCTTATCTTTACTCATCATTGAGATAATGTGCTTCCAATCATGAATGTTCCAATTTTCATACCTTTGAGCAAACCTCAACCTTGCCAAAATATGCTTTTGTGCCAAAAGGAGCTTCCTCTGTTGTACTCTTGCAGCCAAACCTTTCCATTTCAAAGCATGCCTCACAACTACAACAAACATATTTTTACTTGACTATTTTCAAAATTCTGCTACTATCTTTGATGCAACTCCAAGATGGCCTTCCATTAGCAAGGTCACACAATGTTGTCTCTCCCTCACATGAAGAAGTCTTAGGCACCCTTCTTGTTGCTTCTCAAGCTCCCCAACAATCTCCTTTCTTAGATGAACGATCCAAAATTGACTCTTGCCTACTGCATCTGCAATTTTCCATGTTGAAACGCCATTTTAGAGTTGCTCTAGTACTTGGAGCTTTTGCAACTCAGATGACTGAGGTATAAAAGCTCAACTACAAGAATCCTCACCACTATACAGTCTATAAACGTAAAGCTCTACAATGCACTAAAGGACTAGAAGAAAATGAGGGATTTTGCAACTACAATGTGCAACTCATTTTGTAGTTGCATTGCCCTTGCAACTAGGTGAAAATGTAGAGCTTATAGTTGCAGTAGACAAGTTGCATTAGTTGTAATCTTGTTGCAAGGTTTTTTGTCATTTGATAGCATGTAACAAACTTCATCAACGTTTGCAACTTGTAGATTTGTAGATTTTAAAATATTAATCTCAATGATTTGTAGATTTCAAATTTTCATATCTTCATTCATTCTAGATTTTAGGATTTTAGAACTACCTTTTTAAAAAAATTTGGATTTCAAATCCACCTTTTTTTAGAGTTTAGAATTATAGATCTACCTTTTCTTAGATTTCAAAATTTCAAATCTGTCTTTTTCTAGATTTCAAAATTCCAAATCTACCTTCTTCCTAGATTTCAAAAATTCAATTTTATAGATTTCTTGAATTTTAATTATTATTTCTACAAATTGTAAAAATCTACAAATTCTATTAAAAAAATACTTTGTGTAAAACTACAATTTATGAGTCTTATATGCCCAATCTAATAGTACTCTTTATAATTGATATGGGACAATTGATATAAGACAAATGGGAATGAACTTTGAAAGCAACTAGGCTACAACTAGTGTGCAACTAAGAAACAACTAGTGTACGACTAGAAAGCAATTAGGAAACAACTATGGTCATTTTATAGTTGCATGATAGTTGTATAAGGCACTAATTGTTTCCTAGTCATTTTTTGCAACTATTAGTGATCCTATGTTCTAGGAAAAAAATATGGAAAATTATGCATATCTTCTACTACCTATTTCTACACATGTGAAAATTTATCCTATGAAGAAATTTACCTTGCAAATACCAAAAACTGCTTAACCCCTAAAGTTTTTTTACTATGTTTTGACCAAAAATGCTCTAAAACTGCCATTTCTAGTGCATGTATCCAAATTTTGAAAAAAGAACATTTTTAAACATAAGTAACTATAGGATCTTGTAGTAAAATATTTTGAAAAGATGTGGCAAAAATTTCAGAAATTTTCACTATGTCAATTGCAAGATATTAACGTTTGAACTCACAAAAATCCTTTTTTTTCCTTGCAAAAATTTGAATAGCTACACTTCACAAGGTCGTATTTGCATGAAAAAATGTCCAAAATGGTGGTTACTCTTTGAATTCATTCTTCAAAGCAAGTTGGCTACATGCTTGAAAATTTTTAGATCATTTGGAATTGTGCAACATGTAGGAAAAATATAGTAAGTAGAATGAAATAGAAAATGATTCAAAGTACTAAGTTGTTAATAATTTCTTTATGGAATTGAAAAATGCCAATCCCAATGGTTGCAATGTTGTAATAAACAATATACACCTTATTTTTTTATTTTTTTTCAAAAATACTTAAAATTGAATAAAATAAAGGGCTTCAAAGTTTATTTTAGAGTAGAGATTCCATAACTATCTACAAACTACTCCAAATTAAAATTCCTTATAACTTTTGATTCATCCATCCAAATGCAATGATTCAAAGCTTTCCATGTACATATAAATCTAAAAAATCAATTTCAAATTTTAATTTTTGAAGAATTCTTTTTTGCTGTCTGGGTTGCCCGCCAAGCACTGAAAACCACATTTCATACAATAACTTTTTATTCATGTAACCAAAAGTTATAAAAATTGTTGGGTCTTAAAGCTACTCCTCAGGCACATGTCATGTTAAAATTTCAAAGAAAAAAATAAAAACTCCATCTATAGTGAGCTGCCCAAAATCGCTATGTTGCCAAAAATGGGGTGTAGGGCTTTAGGGGTTAACCTATGAACACCAAATTGGTCTCCATAATACAATGTTCATTTTTAGATTAAAAAAATGAAAAAGTACTTGTCATAAGAGTTATATATTGTAGAAGACCTTCCCTTTTTCTACAAAATTTGGAAGATGAATAGTTACACTTATATCCTACACAACAAAATTCTTTGTCATTCATCGCTACGACATCATTTATGGGTTAAGTGGCTAGGAATGAGTTGCCTGCTTTAGAGGCAACATTGAACGTGCAAAGTCATAAGTTAGGCTATATCCATATTTATTAGTAAGGGAGGTGTTGATTTGGACGCAAGGCATTCCTTATGGACGAAATAAGTTACCTCCAGCTTGGACGAACAAAGTTTCGTTCTGGACGAGAAATGCCGGGGCTTGTTCCCGACAGGGAACGGAGCTGAAGCACAGCGAAAGTCCGCTCGTGGCTATGGCGAAGGTTTTGGGGGCGGAGGTGACGACGACTTCGGCGCAATCATGGCGCCGGCGCCGGTCGCCGCTATGCATTATTGTGGGACTAGCGAGGTGGCCATGGGGACAGATTGATTGAAGAGCTTTTTTTCGGATGTCGCGGCGTTCAATATGGTGCATCGGGGTGCAGTCGCGGGAGTCGCTAGCTGTGGGAGTGATGGCGACCGCCATGTCGCGGTGAATTACGCTCTCTGACAGCTGAATTTAAGTGGAGCCAGTGTCAATTTCACGTGTGCGTAAGGTTCTGTCACGGGAGTGGAGTGGAATGGGGTTGAGGGACAGAGGATCGGAGGATATGTGGTTTAGAGGTGGAGGTGGAGTTTTGCTGCATGTTTGAATGATGAGAAGTATGATGAGTGGTTTTGAATTTGGGTTTGCATTGATGGCTTTTAATCTTTTGTTTCATTTGTGCCGCGAATTGGACAGTTAGAGACAAGGATTGGTCTGATTTGAGGTTTTCTTGACCAGAATTGAGATTTTCGATTGCTTGGAATGTGCCTGTGCGAAATCTCCTCATAGGATTGAGTCATTCACTGGTGCACGTTTGAGTTCAACTGTTCAATTGAGATTCTTTCTTGCAAGAATCAGAATAAAAGTCTGAGTAAATTGAGGGTTTCTGCAGGATTGGACGGAATAATTCGGGGATGTTTGTATCCAGTCGTAAAGCATCGAATCAATTGGCGAGCTTTCAATTATCTTGATCAATTATCGTGAGAAATACAGCTGGAGACCCTATGACTATTTTCTGTTATGCTTCTGAAGGGGTTAAAGAGGCCCGGCATTGCAAATCCTAGAAGTTCCTTGCAGCACGCGGCTGAGGAAGGAACGCTAACAGAACCCGAGGTATGCAATGGATTGCTGCTTGTGCACCTCCTTCGGGAACTCGTTTCGGCCTCCGCGCAACACAGTGTGCAATAGTTGCTATGATGGTGCGAGGTCTATCATCGACCTGTGCCGGAAATTGGAGCAAGAGGGGCTCGATGATGTAGAAAATGGGGAGAAAGCGAGGCAAGCCGCTGGGCATGGACTGCAGTATGCGTTTAAGCAGATTAAGCAACTGGAACAGATGGAAGAGAATGTGAGCGAGAAGCTTGAGTTTCTCGAGTCACTTGTAGAAGCTTTCCAAACGGGGATGCACACTGATGTCGAATTGATCACCAACGACGGTCTTTCCATTCATGCTCACCGCGTTGTCATGGTTAGTTCTTTCTTCTCCCGCGTCTTTTCTAAGTCTCTTTGTTTACTGTAATCGATATTCGATGCGTTTGCATTTTCTGAAATTATTCCCCTAATGTTTCCAGGAGATTTCGGTGCATTCTTCTCCTCATGTTATAACTAGCACTGTAAATAGTGAGGAAGGGATGTGATAATTTTACACTAAAACCTCTTCTTGTCTCATTCTGACATGTGTAGTTTGTTGGATGCGACTGTAGGCAACCAAGTCATCGGTATTCAGAGCAATGTTTGAGTCGGATGAAATGAAGGAGCCTCACGCAGGAGCTGTTCACATACAGGAGCTAAGCCATGATCAACTTCGCTACCTTCTGGAGTTCCTATACTGTGCTGAAATTCCTGCTGAGGCCATGGCGGAGCACTGTCATGCTCTCTTGATAGCAGCCGATAAATATGACATACCAGTATTGAGCAAGGTTTGTGAAGCTTACATCTGTCCTACTGTATCTCCATCTAATGTTCTTGAGGTTCTGGAGTTGGCGACCCTCACTCATGCTTCTTCACTAAAAGAGACGGCCATTGGTATAATCTTGAAGAGCTATGAGGACGTGGTCTTCTCAAAAGAATATGAGGACTTCGCCATGAAGAATGCTCTTCTATCAGTGGAAATAACCAAGGCCTTCATTCAGGACCTTAAGAAGGACATCAAGAAGTAAGTCAATCTTTCTAGGGTTGTAATTCTTATTACATTCTGAGGTTTGTCCCATCTAAACGGTGTAACATAGCGAATGGAGAGGTACACGGAGGGGTTAACTGGCAAAACAGAACCCCGTGTTAGGTGAACACGCAACGGGCTCTTCTGACCGACGCAACTTGCAATGAGTTCCATCTGTTTATAAGTTTGTCTGTTTAGGTATCACTGTATAGAAAATTTGCGAACCCTGTTTCTTCTCCAGTGAATTGTTTTCAATAAGAGGTGTTTGCATCTAAGAAACGTCAATTTTGACCAGAAGTGCATTCAGGTTTCTGGCAGTTTTTACATAGACCAGTCTGGTGCACGGAATAATTGAAGCATACTTACGGAATTGGACACGAACTCCAGCTTGTTATCCCGTTACCTTGCAAATAAAGTGAAACCATTATTGAGAATGGAAGCGATTTCTGGCCCACCAGTTGGGGCTCCTTTTGGACATCTTCAGAAGTTCATGTGTATGATTGTGAATCATGTATTTTGCAAATGAATGGGGAAACTGAATGATTGACTGAATTGTATGCAAAATTTATTTTGACTGTAGGGGCATCCTCAATCCACGTGGAAAACTGGGTTGGCAAATAAAATAACTTGTGAATGATTAATGTGGAATTAAAACTTGAGAATACTATCATTGGAAACACATTCAATATTTCCATAAATATGCACAAGCAATTTTAGATTTAAACAATGGATGACTAATATGCACTCCTTTAGTAGCAAGCTATAAGACAAAAAATTATATTGTTCTAATCATACTAGAAAAAGGAAAATTGTGCAAATGGCACACCAAGCACATATGACACTTCCAATGGGGTCTATTTTTAAGTCATTGAATGTCCAATATCCAAATTTGGATTTTCTTGTGTCTATTTTATGAAAAAATATGATGGACTCCCAATGAATGATTGCACTTTCAATTTCTAATTCCATATTAATAATTCAAAAGTTATTTTATTTGTTGGGTAGGTTTACCATGTGGATTCAAAATGCTCTGAAAGCATCTCAATCCAAACCTTCAACTTTTTAAAAAGAATTTTTTAATTTTCATGCAATCATAATTTGAAAATATATATTTTTGTTAGAAAGCATATTAAAAAATCACATAAAATAAACCCAAAATTTCTACATTTGAACATTGGACAATTAAACTATCTCTAAGTACTCCATTGCAAGATAAACGAGAAGGTAAAAAAACCTATTGGTTATAGCAAACTTTTTTGAAATTTGTCATTTATGCAAAAAATTTACATGATTAAAATCAATATACTTGTTAAAACTTATTATAATTATCAAAATTAAAGATTTGATATTTTAGTTTTTTAATTGAATTGATTTGATAAAATTGAAAACTATGTTGTATTGCATTACTTACTCTACATTTATATTTTATATACTTAAAAAAAAACTAAATATTTTTTTCTTATAATAAAATATCCATTTTATACATCTTATTTTTGAATAAATCAATCTAAAAAGTATCCAAATTCTAATCCATATGAAAATAAATTTTTTGAAAAAGTTGCTTTTGTCTAAGAATAGTCAAAATCCAAATTGGATTATTTGGTTGTTTAAGGATGAAGTTTAAATTTCATTTTGATATATAAAAATAATAGCATAATTCTATTCTAATTCCTTCTATAATATATATAGATAGATAGATAGATATATAGAAAGAGAGAGAGATAGATATATATAGATAAATCCATTCCACGTCCATTGCACATATATTACATAATTTATCTTTATTTTTTGTTGATATAGTTGTGTCCGTTTCTTGTCATTTCATAAAAAATAAATTTTTTAATATTAAAATTCTTTGAATTATCAATTAATTTTTTCAAATAAGTGAAGCTAATTTTTTTTTATCATAATATTAAAAATTAAATTAAAAAAATTTGCTTTAAAGACTAATTTATTGATAACAATAGCCAATCTTTATATAATTTTCTTTACATTTGTCAAGATTTCTATCAATGTAGTTCATCTCTTATTGCAAGGTCAATGCAAAACTACTTCATCAACTTGAAATGCTTTAGTTATAGAAGAATTGTAAGGATTTCTATCAATTGGGTTCCAATTCTCTCACTATAACTAATTGCAAAGCTCCTTCATTAGTACATAGCTTTTTGATTCACTGCTAAACATTAATTTAGGATTTACATGCTAGGTCCTTTTGGGATTTCAATCAGAATGTACTAGTATTATTTTCATTTGTCACAAACATATTCCTCTGTTGCATTCACTCATTACAAGTACATTTTTTTTATTTAGTTGGCAATAAACTTCAAAACAAAAATGTTATTTCTAATTTGGACATTATACTCATGACTATGCAATATTCATACTCCATTGTAATTGTCATATCCTTCACTCTAAGGCGTGTCTATGCCACCTTCATAAGCAATAGGGACTCTGAGGGTGACTCCCCAAGATTTTCAAGAGATGAAGAAGAATCTTGAGCAAATAAGGCACTGGAATACTCTAGTTAGGACAAATTGGATGACTTGCTAATTGCTACACATGTTTAGAAAGTTAGTAAGGTCATGCATCGATGGATCCTAAGAAAGTGAGAATTCAAGTTACAAGTCAAAAATTATGACTTCTCAAAGTTGGCAATGTTCCAAGATCCAATTGCAAGGTGTAGAACATAGGAATAAAGATTTGGAGGTGTATCCTCACTAGTAGAAAACATTGGAATTTCAACAGACTTATGTTCATTTGGTCACATTATTTTGATCATTGTACAATAAAAATTTATTAAATATAACAAATTTCTGTTGTATAGTGACCGGAACAACACAACCGAATCAACATAAGTTTGTTGAAATTCCAATGTTTTCTACTAGTGCCTTAAATCTAAATAGGTCTTGTTGCATATCATTAGATGAAGTTTCTATAATGCCAAAGTTTTTAAAGAATTTAGCTATGAACTAAAAGTTATAGGCATTAAGAGAAGACCAAGTCTTGGAGAATTACACTCCTAGGGGACTTTGACCTTTGGAGGGCTAAAATTTCCTCAATACATCAATCATTTGGAAAAGCAAATAACTAATGTATGGTGATTTATGGAAATATGGGATTAATAAAACAAATATATATATTGGATTTAGAATTTGGAAGTAAAGAGTTCTCTTGATAGAAAGATCAAGAGGCCTTTTGGACCTGGGGAGATCACTTAGTGTATTTATACCAAACTACATGTGTTGAGGTGATTTTTTGGCCCCCTATATACTTTTTAATAAACTATAATTTTAACCTATTATTTTTAGCTTAGTTTAACAATGACTATAGGTTTCCATTGCTAAAGATTCCCAACTCAAATAACATATGAAATGATTTCTAGAAGAGGTTGAAAAATGAACTAAAATGGCATGTTTTTCAACTCAAATATTTATAGGATACATTTCGATGACCATTGCATTTTTATTGAAGATAAATGAAATTTCAATAGAAAATTATTTTTAGCAATTTTTTGTTCATTTTTTTGACACTTATTTCTCATATAAAATAAGGATAAAATAGTTATTTTCAACTCTACTATGTATTTTTTTCCTTCAAAAATTTGTAACTAATTATAATTAACACAAAATATCAATAATTCAAAATATAAACTTTCAAAGTGGAAAAATTTACTCATATTTTTTTCTTTTCTTTTTAATCAAACTTTAGGATATAATATAGGGTGTCTAAAATCTTAATGCACGTAGTTTCTAATGGACATTCTAAGTACTCTCTCCTAGCTTCCGGACTCAATTTTGGAATTAAAGCATAGAATCACATGGGCTTCTAATTGGAGTGTCTTGGATTTTCTAGAGAATCCTAAGAAATAAAAGGTATATCAAATTCTATAGAGAATACTATGAGAAAAGGTGGTCTCCCTCTTCAAATGGTGTTATAATGAACCATAGTGGTTATGTATAGTGAGGTTGGTATTGGAGCCTTATTGCTATTTTTGTGTTACCATGGAGTACTTGTGCATTCTTTGATACTACTTGGGTAGTATCTCACTTTACATTAGGCATAGTGTGAGTTATAAGGTGAGTTCCAAAATGAGATTGGATGGGTCTAGTGAGCATTGGAAACCATTGAAGGGTAGTTACTTGGTTAGCTCCTATAGGGAGTAATGCCACTACCAAATGATTGAACATCATTGGAAATTTTGCCCCATGTCATCAAATGACATGCTTGATGTCTTGTAGGAGTTGAATACTAAGAGTCATTGGGAATGGAAACCCATAGTTAGAGTCAAAAGCTAACATTATGGGCATGTGTTCAACCCATGATATCATTAGAATTGAATTGCTTCAAACAACACAATGCTAAGTGTCACTAAGGGACACAACACTTAGTATTAGAGCAAAATTGTGTAACACAATGGAGCTTGAAAGGCATGGCTAAAAAAGCTACCAAATATAGTGAAGTTGAGCCTTCAAGGCAAGTTTGATGAATGCATATGATAAATGTGTAGTTAGGTTTTAAAGCCTGAATAGTGCTCAAAGCCTAAAACTAAGGCTAAAATGGTGCATCTTTCAAATGAAATTTTTTGCCTGGTTGTCAAATAAGAGGAGCTTATAGTGGTCAATATTGAATTGGGATATCACTTTGAGTCCTACAAGAGTACTACAAAGTTGTAAAAGATGTAATGTTTGTATTTGACCTTATTAAAATTATTTGGAGCATGCAAGGAGAAATTAGAAAATTGAAATAGAAGAGCACAAGTTCTTCATCTCATAAGTTGTGTAAAAGCAACATGGCTTCATTTTCAAGAGGATGGATAGAGTATAGAAGATCAAAGACTCTCTTGTAGGGTTGGATTTATACTTTCAAGTTCAACATATACTTGAAAAGAACAAGATTGCCACTGCGGTGACCTTCTTGAAAGAATATGCTTTGACTTGGTAGACCCAATATAAAGAAAAAAATTGGAAGGTGGCCAAAAGTCTCAATTGGGCTAGTTTTAAGGAGTTGCAAAGTAATCTATTCACTTTGGAATTCCAAAACATTTGGGATAGGGCGGCATTAGTGTAGTTGAAACAAACCAATACTTTAAAGGGTCATTTGAGAGTTCAATGCAAAACTTATTGATATACTTCTATAGCTAGATGAATTAGCCAAAGTGAATTATTTTCTTCAATAGACTCTAGACTTGGGGCGAAGCAAGCATTGTACTTTTCAATTGCCAAGGTTGATGGAGACTTGTGCCAAGCTATTGTACTTTACCAAGAAGATTGAGGACAATGAAGATTCCAATAAAAAGACAAAATAAGGAATATTGGCACATGAATCAACCTAGTCCAATTCAAAGCACCAACTAAAGAGATGCATTTGGTAAAAACAATAATATGGACAAAATGGACAACAATCAAGCAAAGGGAAAGGGTGGTAATGCCAAAAAGAAACTAGAAGGTAACAATAAGTGAAGGGAAATTAAAGTGCAAGTCAAATGACTTGTTCTAGTTGTAGTGAGAAAAACCACATGACAAAGGATTATGTTGCACCAAGTTGGGTATGATTACATAAAACATGTGCACCCACTTGACAAAGCACTTGATTCATGGGGGCTATATTGTTGAGGCAAATAGAACCAAATTAAATTTAAGTTTGTTATTTTATCATGGGGCTATTGGTCAATTAATATTTTTCTTGTTGGATATATGAGCAACCCATTTATTTGTAAGTCCAAAAGCAATGGAGGAATTGGGCTAACAAATGAAATATGCAAGTGAGCTCATCAATGTCCTATTTGCTAAAGGTAGACCTCATTAAAGTAGCTACTTTGTCATAGAGGGGGGGAGGGGGGGGGGGGGGGGGGGAAGAATTGAAATGCAAGTCACATCATGTTTGCATTTTTTTGGTACATAGTCATAGATGTAGAGGTGAAGCGCCGAAAATTGTCTTTTGTAGAAGACTTCACCATTTGTGAGATGGATGAGTTGAATCTAATGATCTACCATAGAAGACGTAGGAGATGTTAGGTTCTTAGCTGTAATGTAAGCAGACTCATGTGGAGGAGTTAACTATGAGGTGCCAAAGAAAAGTAGCCTCCAAAGTGTATTGGTAAAGTGATCCAACTGTTTGTGGATGTACATACTAAGAAGAAGTTGCTTGATGAGTTACTATCAAAAAGAAAAGTAGATAAGAAGATCAAGGTGGTACCAAGGTCAAAGTCATTGTCTAAAGCATTATATAGGTTGCACCAATGAAAGGGAGTTGCTAGAGTTGAAGAAACACCAATTGAATGAACTCGCTTTAGGCAAAGCATTATATCCACCAAAACAAATCACCTTTCAGAACACCAATCTTGATTGTGGATATGAAAGATGGAAAATTCTAGATATGTATGAATTATTAAGTGCTCATTAGAGTGACCTATACAAAATCTATAATTTGCCTTGAGTTGATTATCTCTTTAATTAGTTGGTAGGTGTTACGTACTTTAGCTATATTGACTTGAAGTTGGTTCACTATCAAATCCAAATCATAGAGTTTGACAATGAAAAGACACCTTGTAGGACTAATAAGGGTCCTATGAAAATTTGGTTATGCCTTTTAGACTATATAATGTGCCTTTCACTTTTCTACTCATGAACATGGTGTTTTATGAAAAAATGCATAGGTTTGTCATCGTATACTTTGATGACATTTTATTGTATTCCATGACAATTGAAGACCATGCTTGATACTTTGGGGTGTGCTTTAAGAGCTAAGGGGTAACAAATTATATGTAAATAGGGAGAAGAGTGAATTTGATTTAATGGAAATTGAGTTCTCACTACAAGAGAAAGGGGCATTTTAAGTGAGTTTTTAAATATAGTCCAAGACATAAGATTTTAAGTAATGACCTTTGAGGAGATTTCCAACAAAAACTTATTGGAAATACATGTGTTTTTAGTAAAATTTTGTTGAAAATCTCTTTAAAGGTCATTACTTAAAATCTTATGTTCACGACTATATTTAAAAAATCATTTAAAACATCACTTTCTCTTGTAGTGTCTTAAAAGACATTGTGACTGGATTAAGAATCAAGCTAGACAACAAAAGGTAGAAATGATTGAGAAGTGAAAATGGAAAACAACTCAAAATAAAATAAGTTTTTTTTTTAGGTTGGCCAATTATTATAGTTAATTCATAATTATATGGTTTATTAATTTTCAACTTTTTAAAAATAATTAAGTCTAGATTTGACTTATTGAAAAAGAACCTAACCATAGTAAAGACAAATGAATGTGAACAATCATTTGAAGAACTCAAGCACATTTCTTCTTCTCATCCAATATTGAATGGTGTTTGGCAATAGGGCATATTCAATTTTAGGACTCTATACTCTCTTTGCCTTGACCTTTTAGAATGGGGGCTTAGAGCTTGGCCCTATCTTTCCTTTGCCCTCCTTTTAGGGTTTGAAACTTTGGATTTGGATTTTTTGGTCATGAATGCACATGCATATGTGATTTTCAAATAATAATGTATATAGTTGGTACATATAGTATTGTGAATGACATTTCTAACATGGGAATGTTACTTTTGGGTAGTGGGAACCCATGGATCTAATGTTGGAAATGATCGTATCTATAATGATATCTTTTGGTTGGTAAATTTCTTGATTGAGGTTTACATTGAGTAACACCCTTCTTATCAAATATTCTATAAATAAAAAATATGCCTTTTTTTTTTATCTAACTCTACCTTCGTCTTTGACCTTTTTTTTTTATTGAACCTTCTATGTGCCAAGCATTACTCTATCATCTAAAAATCACAATTTTTTTATTTCCTCCCCAAAATTCCATACAAATCAATTTCTATAGAGAAAGTGCTTGTTCACACTAATATCAAAATTATCAAAATTTTATAAATCATATAAAAGTGATGGTGGTGATTTGTCTTGGAGGCCATTACCAAGTGTGTGTGTTGGGTGTAAAAAAGGAATGTCATTCCTTTAAAACATTCTACGCTATTCTTCATAGCTACTTTTCCTTTTTTGAAGAAATTTTTAATTCATTGAATTGTTTTTTTATATTTATGAATTTAATTTTTTGTACGTGGTAATTTCAAATTTTTAATAATTATAACCTACAATGAAACTAATAAAAGATTTTTTGCATTGATAGATAACACATAGTCTCTCGTGTAACAAACTTATTGCTACTTTGAAATTCAAAAATGAAAAATTAAGGCGAAACTGAGCTCAAAAACGACGTTTGACCACTTGGAACTGGTCCTGGGTTATGTGGAGGGCACCGGCTTTCTCCTACCATCATCCAGGTGGGAGAGAGTGCCGAGGCTGTCCCAACCCGGCCCCGCCTTCCGTGCAGCTTCTTTCTGAGTTCTCTCTCCCCTCCTCGCGCCCCTCGTTCACTCCTGCGTGCCTGGCCTGCCCTCTCTGTGCAGGCTTGACTTCGCTCTTGTCTAGATCCTCTCCCCTCGTCTCCCCACCACGCCCTGCTCTTCTCTCCTCCTCTAAGTTATTTCTGTCTCTTCTTCGCTTCCGCAGTCCACCCCTCCAACCGCTGCCCCCGCTGCTTCTCCTTTGAGCTTCTCGCGGACTTCTTCCAAGTTAAAACGTTCTTGCTCTTCCACCGACTCCTCTGCCTCCCGATCTGTCCTGTTTGCCTCCGTCCCTCCTCCCTTCCCTTCCCTTGGTCGCCTGCAATTATCTCTCGCCCCCTCGCTCCGTGTATCTCCGTATTGTCCCGTCTCGTGCTGTGGTGTGCTGGGCTCTCCCCCTCATGTGCGCTGCCCCATCTCCACGCTCGTCCCTGCCTGCTGTCGCCCACCATGGGCTCTGCTTCCAGCCGCACAGCTCCGCATCGCCCCCACCCCCCTCCGGTTTGTCCCTGCCCCTTTGTCCCTACTCCCGCTCTCCTTCGCTTGCTTTCCTCCCTGCAGCCACTCTTCCACTTCGGTCGCCTTTCCGCTGCCCAGTCTTGGGTTGCAGTGCCGGCCGCCTTGTTTGCTCAGCCTATCCTATCCTGCTGGATGCTGCCTCTGGCGTCTTCCAAATGATATGCTACATCTGTCTATGTCATGTTTATCGGAGCTTGTTTCGTGCAATCTCTGTGAATTTGTCGTGTTTGCCAGCTTAAGCTGACTCTCTGTAGCTGGTCTATGTCTGAGATCTGGTGCGGTCCAAAGTGCATCGGACTGTAGCTTGCGTTGTCGTTGTCGTGTCGTCTTGGAACTTATTTGCTAACAAAGTGCGGGTGCGGAAACCATTCATTGCAGACTACGAGTGCTGAGGAGTTTGTGCAATTACGCAGTGGTATGCAGCCGCAGCCCCGATGGTTCAGTACAGAGAATTTCAGGGATGGCTCCACTGGGAGGGACACCGACAGCCAGAGACCAACCACAAGTAGGAGCGTTCTTATTACTTCCGACTCAGGGCCTCTATTCCGAGGTGGAAACGGCGGCAGCAGCAATTCCTTACTATACTTTCCTTTTCCTGCACAATCAGAGAGCCCTGCCCCTCCGCCTGCAGATTTGGAGATACGCGGGATCGGTCAGGCAGGGCCTCCGTTGAGCGTAAGTCCATACCCTAACGCTAGTTCATCTCTGACCACGGGGAGAACAGGGCCGTCCAGGGAAATTCATGAAGAAGATGACCGAAATAACAACCTCCATTTTGGCGAAGGTAGCAGGCAATCCTTAGATGATGAAAGGTTGCACGTAGCGTGTGAGACGACACTGCGGCGGCAGAGGGTGAGCGAAATGCAGGAACGACTGCGGAGATGTGCGGGATTTCCACCAGCGCTGGATTTGCAGGAGCTCGAAAGACGGGGTTTGATGGCATCAGAAACCGTGGAGGCGCAGCGGCGCATGGAAGTGATGTCGGGTACGGTGCATCATGGGCTGTTCAGCTCTGGCAGCGGCCGGGACCTGCATGAGATGTCCGCGTGGGCAGCCCCTTCGTTCATGCAGGCGCTGGATCACTCCGACTTATGGGAGGGAAGTTACGTGGGCCCGTCCAACACTGTGGCCAGTTCCGGGCGTGCCAGTCCCCCTTTGGGCGACTCTAGTTCCGGGCTGAGACGAGGTAGCACGTCCGGTCGAGAAAGCAGACGCACCAGCGGGCGGAGGTTGTGGGACGCGCTGTCGAGGGCTACTTCGCATCGGCGTTCTTCCGCGTCAATGACGACGGTGACAGCGACTGCCGCCGTGAGTGAGGACAATGAGGCGGATGCCATGGCTCTCGACGGGGTGGATAGCGCGGTGGACGTGGGGGCTCTGCACGGTAACAGGGCCTTGGATCTGGAGGAACGACGCAGAAGGGTGAGATCGCAGGTACGTCGTTTCCCGTGTCTTGGATTCCCTTGTGAATGGCAGGTAGTTTCTGGATTGTCGTCCAGTGTTGGAATGGGGAATCTAAGCTTGCTGCATGTGCGTTTTTGAATCCAGTCTATTGGTGCAGGTCTGGGCACTTCGGCGATTGAGCAATGGCTTAGAGGGCGCCCCGTGGCATTCCAGGACCTGCTCCGGCAACCATCATGGTCATCGCTGCTCGTGTGAAGCGCACGGAATGGCAGCTGATGATACTAACACTCGGGCCAGTATCTCTCGCATTATTATGCTGGCTGAAGCCCTGTTCGAGGTAATGTGCCAATGCCAATGTGTTCATGTAAGCTTGGCAGATGTCTGCACCGTGGCGAATGTACCAGCTGCTACTGTGCTGTGATTCCCTGCCACCAATTCAAGAAACCGTGCTTGTTCTTTCTTGAATGGCTCTTGCAAAGGGCTAGGTTGAGCCTGTGTTGCTAGGAAGGAGCCTTGAGCATGTGGTTGGGGTGGTCGTGTATGCAGGTTCTGGATGAGATCCACAGGCAATCCGTGGCGCTTTCCCGGTCTGCAACCGTGTCACGGGCATCTCTTCCTGCCCCTTCTCCTATCGTGGACGGCTTTCCTACTCGCATTCATTTGAGCAAGGCTGCCATTGCCTGCACCGAAACTTTGCAGTATGTCGGCAATTTGTCCCCAGTTTTTTGTTTCTGTTTTTCTTCATTGATTCTCGTCTCTTTGAGTGCAAGCTGATGATCAAGGAGTTTTTGACCTTCTGTTACACGTTTATCTTGGGCCCACTGACCTGTGAGCATGGTTGTCTTTGTTTTTAATTTGCATCTTTTGCCTCTTGTGGGACTTCAGTTTGCGGTTGAAAATCTCTCCCTTCCTCACATGTTGCGTGGGTTTCGTGGTGCACTTTAGGTGTCATATCTGCCTGGTGGACTATGAGGATGGCGATCAGATAAGGGTTCTTCCTTGTCAGCATGAGTATCACAAAGCCTGTGTCGACAAGTGGCTAAAAGAGGTTCACAGGTACCACTTGTTCCCTGACGATTGAGGAGGTGTGGGCAGGCTGTTTCTGATTGTGATCGTCCGGTTGGCTTTTTCGTTCCTGGGAGGGACGTTTATTTCTGCATTTTTTTTTCATGGTTTTTTCGGGGGACGCTCATTATGTTGCTGCTGTCTTATAACTCGTCTGTGGGGTTGTTGGAATGCAGAGTGTGTCCTCTATGTCGTGGTGATGTGTGTGATATGAAACCTCTGGAGACGTCGGAGCAAATAGCAGCAGAGTCGGAGAGCACCTGACTGAGTGAATCTATCAATTTGTAAATTATACATGTGTAGTTCTATGTAGGTGCATCTTGGAGAGCAGCATAATTTGTTGCCTTTGTGTCAGAATTTGCCAATGTTGAACCATTACCCCCAAAATAATCTCGCCAGTTGAAATTGTCCGCTGCGTTATATCGTTGACTCTACCTTCCCACGGCTTGATCACTGCAATCCTTTCTGATTTACCAGTGAAGAGGTGATCATGTAATGTTCATGAAGGTGGGACTGCTGTATGTTGCATTGCACCCGTGGACAATGCCTTTTTAAAATCACTGTAGTCATGATATTAGAGTAACTCAGTACTAGCCACACACGCAAATGAATTGATTCAATCATTTTGGGAAACTCGGAGCTTGCCCTCTATTACTTTCATTATTCCTGCAGAAATGCAGAAGGCGCCAACTCTTCCAGTAATTGGATCAAATTTTGGGTCACTATTGGTACTTTGGTGATGGGTCTCACCCCTTCAGGATTAACCTCAATAATGGGCCTATCACTTTCCCATGCAATTACCCATTGATTAGATGCACACAGTCGAACCTTTAATACCCTAGCCTTTCAAGTCGGGCAGAAAACAATTGGAAAAAGTGAAGTCAAATGCTTTTGGAAATTAAAGACTGTAAGTGTGCCCCGTCACCCTGTGTTGTTGCCAGTCCAAATAAAAGTAAAAGTAGCTTTCTTTTTCAATTTAAAGAAAATCTCAAAAATTCATAACTTTCACATTGACATTACTCTGGTCAAAATAAAAGTAAATGGAATTTTTTAATTCATAAAAACCTTGAAATTCAATAACTTACATGTTGCATGTTGGAACATCATGAAACAAAGCCTATGGATCCTTCTTTACCAAGCACTTTATGGGAGATGCATGGTTGCATAGATCTCAATGTAGTAAACAAAACACAAACAAAACAATTAGCCTAATTTAATGTACATACTAGCATGCTTTGTGTTGTTGCTAGACCAAAAAAAAAGAAAAAATAATTTTCTAATTTTTTCAAACCCAAAATAACTCAAAATCCATAACTTTCATATCCTAGGTTCAAATGCTACAAAACAAAGCCCGTACACTCCTCCTTGCCAAGGGCTTTCCAATAGTTCCAAGAATACTACCAGGGGATACACAGTCCAAGAGATCTCATTGTAACAAATCAACCAACTACCTAACTTGATGTATACTAGTGTGCTTTGTGTTGTTACAAACAAAATAAAAGTAAAAGTAATTTTTTCGTTTTTTAAATCCATTAGATATAAAACTTCAAAATTCAATCAGTTTTATACTTCGAAATTCAATAATTCAATTTTTTAATTTAAAAAAATCCATAGCCTCTACACCGTAGGTCCAACTACCATGAAATTGGCATGAATAGAAAGCCTTACCCACAAAGTAGTGCAAAGACTTTGTATCATGGCGTTTGAACATGCAATGCAAAGTTAAAGATTTTCAAAATAAAGGATAATTTCATTTTATTTATCGATTCATAAAAACTTTCAAATTCAATAATTTTTGCATCATAAGTCAAAATGCCACAAAACAAAGATTGTGCACCTCTCTGAACTAAGAGCTTTTGAGCAGTTTTCAAGAACACCGTTATACGCTTCATGTGTAGTTAGATTTCAACATATTAAACAAACAAATAAAACAAAATAAACAACTTAATTTAAGGATGTTGATAGGAGCTGAAATTAAGGGAAACAAAATTTAAATACCGCTCAGAATGGAATATTTGAGTCAAACATCAATCTATCATTTTACCATTTGTCATCAAGTAAATTTTGATGGTGAAATGGAGGAACTTCAATGACATTTTGAAAGACCTAAATTGGATAGGTCATTTTATAGTAAAATTTATTATCCTTCATCAATCTTCAAAATTGGTATGGGATAATTTGAAGATAAAAACTTCACCACTTTACTTAGTTTAGGTAATTGTGCTCAAACCAAAACTTCAAACTTCATTTAAGCAGAGCTAAAATCTATTTTTCTAAAAAATTTAAACTAAGGAAATGTGGAAAATCAAGTTGACTTTTGTCTACAATAATTTGTTTGTGATTAGAGTCTCCAATAAATAGTTTATAGACAAAGTTCAAAGAGGATTGGAAGGGACATTTTCTTTTGACATTTTCAAATCCTTTCTTTAAATTTTGAAACAAAAATAGCAAACATGTTCCTAGAGCTCAAAGTTAGCTTGATTTTCTACAATTTTTATTTAAAAGTTTATTAAAAAAATTATTCTATTATACCTAAATGAAATTTGGTATTATGCTTTAAATACAATTCCTATTTTTGACTTTATCATATGTTACAAATAAGGAGTAGAGGATTCTAACACATCCAACATTATAACATATAACAAATAATTTATATTCTAATTTATCAATGGTGGGGAGTACTCTAACATATAGCAAGGTATATTTACAAAAGATATCTTGCCATTTAATATCTAACACTTCTCTTTGAGGATCTAGAAGAAGAATAAAATTTTGTAATATATATGAAATTCTAATGTTTATCAAGGTAGTAAGTATTGAAGTTCAACTATATATACATTTAACTTTATAAAAATGTTGAAAGTTATTTATTGAACACTTTTCTGGACTTTTTTTTCCTTAATTCCTAAAGGACCAAGGGTGTTTTTCAAGAAAAATTGTCAAAATTTTCCATTTTTTAGTACATTAACTAAAGTTGAAAAGAGAAGCTATGGCGAATTTCATTAAAATGGTGGTATTCCATATGCCATTTTCACAACTTGACATTTAGGACAAGTACACATTGCTAACATCTAGGTTACTTTTAGATTTTTGAAATCTACGACTGACATAGATATTAGATCAAGTAGTCTAAAAAATCTAGGATTGGTACAGATTTCAGATATCTAGAAGGATTGTAGATTTCAAAAATCTAGTATTGGTATAGATTTTAGCATAGAATAACCGGTTTAGAGTGTACAGTCTGAACTACTAAAAGTGCCAAATTATCGGAATACTACTATTTTAATGAAATTTGCCATAGCTTTTGTTTGAATTTCAACCATACAAAAGTGTAGTAAACTATTATAGAAATGTGTGGAAACTTTTTAGGCCATTTGACTATATGAATTGAAATATAAATATATAATAATGTTTGAAGTGAGAAAAAAAACTTCTTTTCATTCCTATGAGATAGGGTCAATAGATTTTGAGCTTTCTTGAATTAAGATTTTTGCTCTTAATGAATTTGCATCTTTACCATTGAGTTCTAGATCTTGTGAGGTATATACATGGAGAATTTCAAAACCAAATATAGAATTTAGATTATTCCAAATCACCCTACAATGCAAAAAACTTAAGTTTAGAAGCAAATATATGGAGTGCAAATTTTAGAGTAGTGCAAATTTTAGAAGCAAATGTGGAGTCCAACTTACTTTAAATCAACATGCAATGCAAGGAGGTAAAGTGCATTGGCAATACAATAGTCAATTTTTGATGATTTTTTATGCAACGAGGAAAAAAATTTATTTGAAATCCAAATGATGTAAATTTAGAGACAACTATTTCGAATATGTGAGAAAAGATTTCAATAACTTTGAGATCAAAGATTTCAAAATAATAGCATCTCAAATTACAAGACTATATTTTTTCATAAACATTAGAAGAAATTAAGGCCTCAAGAACACTACCTTTAGGAGAAATTAATTGCAGATATTGGTCTAGAATTTGCAAAATGGGGAGTGAAGAACATTGAATGGAGAAGAGATGATTGAGATCAATCATGTAGCTTGTTGTTGATCTTGCAATTATAGTAAACCTCTTCCAACCACTATAATCATAATCATTGCATGTCCACTCAACTTGTTGACTCAAAGAAGCTTAATGACTCACATGTGCAAGTAGAAGGTCTCACTTTTTATTTCTTATTTTTTTTCAAGACAAAGTATCATTCATCGTAGCATGTTTTGTTTTTTGATGTTGTCATGTTGCATGCTATATTATGCTATATTATTGTTTTATTTTTGTCTCACTTTCTTGCACCATTAAAAGAGTTTTTGTTTTTTGTTTTTTGTTTTTTTGGGGGGGGGGTAGGAGGGCCATTTCAAGGTTTGTTACCCCACAATTCCCCCCATAGTTAAAAAACACCAAGCTGTAATAAATATTTTTGCAAAATAACAAAAAACAAATTGAAAACTCTGAAAATGAAAAAGAAGGCTAACTTTTTTTTTTGATAAAATAATATTTAAAAAATGATGTGGTAGTCATTTTGCTACATTAGGTAGTAGCTACCAAGAATTCTGACAAGCTAAGAATCCCAAGGAGCTCACAATCCTCTAGAGTAGGTGAATTTCCTCTAGTGATTGTAGTATAGCATTGAATGGATAAAAAAATTTGCAACTATTGTAAAAGAATATGGGCATCTAATTTTTCAAAGTCATTAGTTGGATGTACAAGTCCTAAAGTTTGAATTTTTAGAAAAGAGAAGCAAGAGGGACAAATATTGATCTATAGGTTAAAGACTCTATTTCTCCTCACACCCCAATAGATGAAAAACGTCCACCATTTCAAATTGTAAGCCAAGTCAATCTTGAATTCATGGATGATGGAAAGAAAAGATTTTTTTCTTATGCTCAAATTTTTGCTCTACTAATTATATAACAATTCAATTCTAATTAAATGAGATAGTAGCAACACCTATGTAGTAGTATGGACACACAATTTGGCACTGCTAAAGTTTTATTGTTGTTGCTATCTTAGCATCAATGAAGTTATTTCTATGTGCAAATTTGCTAAATTGTCAAAATTGAATGGCAAACTATTAATAGATGAGATTGGAGCTAGCATAGGACTAGAGGACATCATTGAAATGTGTGATGGTAATGGAATCATACACAATGGTTATAAGGCTATTTTCAAAAAAATCAAGGGAGACATTCAATTTGTCGACTTTGCATTGCCTACTTGCCAAATCTTTACAAGGTTTTTGTAAGGTCTCTATAAAATCCTCACAATCCTTGTCAATAATTGAATCTAAAGCTTTTAGAATACATGGATTCATATTACTCTATTGTAGATTTGTTTGAGATTCTAATTATTATAAATACAAATTTAGAAAAAAGAACTAATGCAAGTGGCATTGAATGTAAATAATTCCTTATTTGTTGACATTAAACAAGTCTACAAGATGATGTAGAGATGTATGGCATCACATATAAAGGTAATGTCTCAAATCTTTTACTTGGTTCATTAAGTTCAATTAGAAGATTAGATCTTCTTACTTGACGTCATACAATTACATCTTATTGTTGTAGAATGTTCAATTTGTACGATGTTGTGTAAACATTCTATTTTATTTTGACACCAATAAAAGCTAATTTGGTACATGGATCCTCAATCAAAACTGCAAAGTCTCCCCTTTATCTTTGTTTTGAAACTCAAGGAAGTTGAGATAGTCCATGGACAAAGATGGAACGTGTCAATATTACTTTGATGAATAGAGCTTCAAAAACATTTCTTGATCTCAATGGTATTGCATATTTTTTTGTACAATTTGAGAGATAAATCTAATCCATTACTTCATTCTAAATACTAAAAGAGAACTAATTTCGAAATCTAAGAGTGGATCTTCTTAAAGTTTAAATTTAATACAAGCTAAAGGCAATGGTCAATTGTTAATTGGATCAAGAATTGGATCATTTTTTGTAGAATAGCACTTCACAACAAACATAAAAACAATAAAATTTACCTATAGCTTGCAAAAATGGGAGCAAATAGTCTTTATAGTTGCATATTTAGCAACCAAAAACAAATCAAAATGGTTGTTGGACCGGAATCTCAAGTAGTAGGTGCCATGAATAGGAAAAAATGCCAATGGCGAAATCAATTGTTTTCTAAGAATATGCAAAAAAAATTTGTTTTGGAATAAAAACTCATGGATGATGGAACAATGGTGCTAGTATGTGAGCATGTAAACTTTGAGAATGTAAATAAGTAGATACCGTATATTGCAACCATTGAAGGTGTTTATAATATAAACACTTGTAACATAGGTGTATAGTCTTTATTGACTACAAAGAATGATGCAGCCTTACTTAAAAGTCATTTTGTTAATTAGATCAATGTGGTCATTTTGAAAAATGAGGAAATTTCTTGAGAATAATAATTTTGTTCCTAATAAACCCTCCTTTTCTAGTATTCATGCTTTGAAATTGTTTATTTTTAATTCTATACCAGTAAGCAATCATCAAAAGCTATATGTACACATCAGAAATGTTGAAAAATATGCTGAGGAATGGTAAGGCAAGAAGAAAATGATTGGAGAATTGGACAGCTTTTGATAAATTATTTACAATTGTCTCTTTTAACCCCTAAATATTTTGGACTATGTTTTCACCAAAATTGCTCAAAAACTGCCATTCTTAGTGCAAGTACAAACCAAGACCAACCCCAAATCAGATTGAGAAGGGACCACGAGCCAAGCCACAATCAGATTGAGAAGGAACCAGAGTCCTGGTCACAAATCAGATTGATTAAGGAACCAAGGCTCACCTCTGGAGTCAAATGAGCTCAGATTTGGCCCTCAATTTCTTCAGTTCATGCTCTGTGATGATCAGCTTGGAGCTTAGGCTCTCAATTCAAGTTCTCGCGTCCACACTCAGGGGCACTTCACACATGGGCCGACCAAATCGAGAGGCCGTGGGAGTTCATGGCCAAACTTTGGGCAAGAGTCCAAAGAAATGGGCAATTCGACGGACTCTCGACCAAAGTTTGGGTCGCACAAAGTGGCCACCCAAACTTTGATCGAGAGTCCGTCGTGAGGCCATTGCCACGTAGGAGCTTGGGCTTCCATGTAGGCACTTTGAAGGGCAACAGACTTTGGATTGTGTTGCCTTGTGTGAAGGGTCGAGAGGCCAAAGTCAGGCTTTCTGAAATTTGATTGGTGGAGGCCAACGAACTCTCAACCTTGGGCCCATATGTGAAGCGGCCCTTAGAAGCCAAAGTTCAAATCTTCCGTACTCAAGTGTCTCACACACTTGACAATTGATGGTAGAAGAATGCACTTTGAAGTCAGAAATTGAGTATTAGGGAGGAGAAGAGAGGCTTAAGAAAAACTTAGCCATGCATTCGGCATAGTTGACCCTATTTAAAGGTGGACTTTGCTTGTAGGAAGAAAGGGAAAATACAAAAGGAAGGAATATTTGGCTTTATATTATTCTAGAATTTGGTTATCAGTTAGAAGAAGTTAAGGAAGTTTGTCTTAAGCTTTTGTTTGATTCCTAAACCAAATAAGCAAGGCATTCAGACTTTAGATTTTATAGAATTTTATTCCATAAAATATCTCAAAAGAAAAAGAAAACATTAGAAAGAAATAAAAGGAAAGGAAAAAGAAGAAGCTCAAAGGAAAAGAAGACTTGGGCATTCCTAATACATTGTATGAACCACAAAAATACGACTTTTTAATACCAAGGATTTGATATGGAAATGGAAGGAGCATACGATGACGCTCAAGTGATAATCAATATCAATGGCATCATTGAAATTGCAAAATTTTAGGCCAATAATTGAATTCTTTTTCTCAAGTTTCTTGAATTACTACAAAAACATTAGAATAGAAGTTTATATTTGAAGTAACATTAGAATTATAATCAATTTGTAAGAATTTCAAAAATCAAGAAGTAAACTTAGAAGTAGCTAGAAAATCACTTAGCCCCTTTAAAAATTTACTTCACCATCAACCATAATAAGAATTTATCCAAAATTATTTTGGATGAAAAAAGTAGTAGTAAAAATAAATGAAAATGAGAAGTTACTAGAGGAAATCTTTGAATGAATTTTAACATCTAAAGTAAAAGTGAAACTATAATTAGAAGGTAAAAGTGATTTTTGATTTTGAAGGTAAAAAACAATTGAAGGGTAAATTTTGATGAATTTTGTAAATGGTCAAAATTTATCATCAAGTTATTTTTATTGAAAGGTTAAAAGTAAGAAATTTCACATTGATAAAAAGGTAAAATCAAGACCTTTAAGATAATTTATTTAGCTTTTAACTTAGAGTGAAAACCCAAAACTCCAAAAAGAAGCAAAAACTATCAAAGAATTTATCATTCAAGTTAAAAGATAACCAAAGAACAAGATAGAAGTAGAATATTGAAGAAAATATTTTTAGAATTCCATAACTGTTTTAACCTCTCAAATTAGACTAGTATTGAGGAAGTTATGGTAGGATGAATTTCAGAGTCAAAATAGAATAGAATTGGATGAAAGTCAATCAAAATTGACCAAATCAATTCAAATTTAGTATTTAGGTAGAAGATAGAAGATAGAAAATAATCCAAAAACCAAAAGTGAATTTCAATAGTGAAATTGTTAGAAATCAACCGATGAAATTTTAGAAGGTAGTTTATAGTCAAACTTCATCCACAAATATCTTTTAGACATTTGAGCCAAATATCAACTTCTTTATCATTTTGGAAAGGAAAAATCAACCCTACAACTTCAGCTACTTAACTTTTCCCCTTCACTACTTTCTATTATTTTGTTGATACAATGGAAGGTTTTACAAAAATTATAGTATTTTCTAGTAGCTAGAAGATATTCTTCCGGGCGGTCAATTGCCAAAATTCACAATGGGAAACTCACAGAAATTACTTGAGGTGTACTAAAATGTCACTACAAATTAAAGTAGATTTTTTTCTAATAACACTACCCAACAAGTTTCAAGACATTTTAATAGTCAGAAGATCCAAAACTAGCAAGATTCTTCTAAGATAGGTAATTTTGAAGATTACAGCGGAGTTGACTGGCGTACCAAGAGCATACAAAGCCGGAATGGGGCCCAAATTAGATCTTTTTTACTCCCTCATATCTATTTAAGACCCTAGGCTAGTTACTTTTATAGAAAAATCAACTTCCAAAAGTTAGGATTTTTATTTTTTGAGACTTTAAGTTAACATTAGCTTTTGATGGAAAAGAAAAAGGGGTGGAAGGGCCCTCCAAATTATAAATGGCCTTCTTAAGTCAATGGTACAATTTGTTTGTGATTTGGAGTCTTTTTTCAAAATTCAAAGTTTAGGTTCAATATAGAAAGTTAAAACTTGCAGATTAGGTTGAAAGTCATAGTTAATAAGATTATCGAGTAGGAAATGAGAGGGGGTGAGTGCCCTTGAAGATGTATATAAGGACACTCATTTTCCTCTCAAAACACCTCTTGTAACCAACTTTTGGCTTATTCCACACTATTAACTATATTTATTTGAATTTTGGCCATTTGGGGCCAAATTGTCAATTTCTTGTATTTCGGGAGTATTTCAAGCTCTGTTGTTGGTGTTTTTTGAAGCTTTCCTTGAAGTAAATTAGGGTTCCTACAATATTCATTTGTGGATGTAATTATTTGTGTATTTGTTACTAATTTGTTTTGGTTTGGTTTAAGTTTTATTTGCTTGTATTAATCCTAGAAATACTCCTCATCATATCTTAGCGATGCCGCTTTGGAGGGCTTCTACTTTATGTTTGTGAAATTTTAAATTTCTAAGTGGAAAATTCTTTCATTGTTAAATCTCCTAGATTTTGCATGTTGTTGTACTAACTTGTTTGTATATTGTTTGTAAACTAATAAGTATTGGTACTAACTCCTTGCTCTAACATGTGTTGCTGGATTTTGACAATTAATTCTTTTGAAATTGTTTGTGTATTCTTGGCTTTGTGGAATACAACGAAGCTTTGGCTTTGAGGGGAGTCCCTAAAATTCATGTGTTGGTTGATATTTGACATTTCCAAGTTTAGTTTCTAAAACACAATTTTGGAAAATCCAAGTTTAGTGTCCAAAAGTTTCATAGCAAAAGTCTAGAGTTAGAGTTTAAAATCTTGTGCATTAGTTTTCGTATTTCGTACCCAAATAGACAATTTTTGGTGTTTACAAAAATTCAAGAATAAGACCAGGGAAGGCCAAGGGTCCCAAATTGCTGCCCAAAAAGAGGTCCAAAGTAGAATGGAAAACAGTCCTAAACTAGAGTAAAAGAGTGGTCCACTTTGGACCAAAAGAGGGATTCATAACTAGACTACTACAAGTTGACCGGTTACACTCATTTCTTTTGTTTTTTGTTTGAACTTTTGAGAACCAAAACTAAAACATTAAATACATGTAGTAATTGTCAAAACAAAATTGCGAAGAGAAAGGATATAGAAGCAGAGTAGAAGGAAGGAATGGAAGTAGAATAGACAAGTGCAATTGATTGAAGAAGAGGTATCAAGGCCTAATTCTCACTTAAACTACACCAAGAGTCATAATTTGGATGGAAGGAGAGAATTAGAAGGACATTCACAATTCCGTAGATAAAATTCAAACCACCACTCGCAAATCTTAGAGAAGTGAGTGTGACCATTAGAAGTTGGATAAACCAATAATTGACATTAGATAAGAAGATGGGAGTTTGCAGTTGTCAATTATTGTTTGAAAATTGAAACCAATATTCTATAGAGGTCAAAGTCAACATTGAGCATAAAATAATGGAAAGAGAGTAGTGTGAGAAGAAAAGGATCCATTTCATTTAAAACAAGTTTAGGCAATTTGAGACAATTCTACTAAATGACTACAATATGTATAACTTTTGGATTTCTAACCTATTTATATACATGATTCGGGTTATATTTTAGGAAAAATAGCTAATTAGGACCAAATATTATAATGACATGCGATATATCAATTTTGGCTTTACACTCTTTTTAGGACTTTTGTATAAATAAATTCACTCAAAATACTAACAAAAAAATAGAAAAGCGTGAATCTTAGGTGACCAATTGGACACTCATATATATATATATGTATGTATGTATATATAATCCTTAAGTTCTAAAAGAAATTTGGAATTCAAAAATTCAATGACTATGTAGTTGTAATATTATTAAGTCATTAATCATGTTATAACATTTTTGGAAAGAGGGTAGAATAGATGTCATCAATGGGTTCACCACACTTTGTTTCTAACTTTGCTTGAATTACAACTAGCCAACACTACACATGCTATGCACCTATAGTGTTAGTTACTATTTCCAAGTTGTCACTACTAAGTTTCAATCACCGGAACTCTAATACACACTCTTCATGTGACATTGGGTATGTCACATTGTGACATGAGGTGGAACTTCCATTTTCATGTGCTAGGACTTGTTGTGGCACTACTCACCACGCCCCTAACGGCCCTTGAGTGTCACCTTGCTCTAAACTAGTTCATAATGTATTTGCTACTTTTCTGGCATTGCTAATTGGGACTCCCAATTCATGACACATTGAGCATGAGCTAATAAGGGGTAGAATTCCATCTCAATTGGTGTCACAAGACACTTCACACAAGTGCCCCATGATGCCTTGGAGCTTGTGGTGAAGTTTCACCACCAACCTTGAGTCACTAGGGTTCACCGGGATTCATCAAGGCTCTACAAGAGGGAGTGAGGAGTGAGACCAACTCCTCTTATAGTATTCTTTGTGGGAGTAGGAAGACCCCCTCTCTTATGTCAAAGAAGATATCCAAATCACCTTGGATTTTGAAAGACCACCCATTTCCAACCGAAATCACCAAGTTACATCACCATTTGGACTCTCTAACTTTCAAACTATGTAACTTTACATTCATAGCTCTAAATCCCTCATACTAGTTCATTTTGAATATTTGTACAAGGATTAGATGCCAATGGATTCCTTATTTGTCCCATTTAGACAAATTCTCACAAAATTATGGCCCTCTAAAGATTTGGGTTCACTAGGTGAGGCCATTTTGCTTTCACTACAACCCCTCTCTTTGGCCATAACTTTTAATTCATAGCTTAAAACCTCATAGTGCTTGTCATTATAGCTTTCTTGGGTTCATAGCTTTCCAATGGTATGTCAAATGCCTTATTTTAAGAAGTATTGCCTAGAAGTAACCCCTTCGGCACCCTTAAATGTCTTGGTGTCACTGGGACACTTCCAACTTTGAGCGGCCACAACTTTTGACTCATTAGTCCAAATCATGCATTTTTAGGATAATTAGGTGTTTTTTCTCAAAAGTTTTTCGAGTATGTATAACACTTTACCATAATTTTCAAATCTAGAGCTCTATTGTGCCTTGTTTGCTCGAAAGTGTTTCACTTCTCCCCTCTTAGACTATTGCAAGGCTTGGGAAGTCACCACCAAGGTCCCCCTTGTTTATTAAGGCACTTTGGGCACCCAAAGGAGATAGGGGTGTGACAGTAATTATAAAAAATTCCAATTCATTTTTTATTATGATTCTTCAATTGGTTAACCTTTACTTTCTAAGTCTTTATACTACATTTATCCTATTCAACTTTATCAAATTCTTACATTTTAAATATATTATATTTCTAAGAGTTAGTGTAAAAAAAAATGAAACCAAATTCAAGTTTCTTATTTTTTTTAACCACTATATTGCAAATGGTGTCTCTAAAATTGCCGATTTGAAAGAAATCATCACAAAATACTACTTAGAAGAATATTTTGGAATTGATATACAAATGAAAGTTGTAGATTATGAAAAGCTGAGATTACATTTATAGGCTTAAATTCAATAATCTTATCACTAATCATTTATATCTGGATTTCAAAGCTAAAATTGAAATTCTTTTTTATCTGATTATTAAAAATAAAATATTAAAAATTTCTAAAAAATAATGTATGAATGGATTGGAAATGAGATATGATAAATTCAATGATTCAATTCACTAGAAGAAATTGACATATTCCACCTAATGAATTTTTTTGTGTTAGATTTAATACAAGTGTGTTTAAAATTATACAAAATGAATATAACTTGTATGCTTAAATAAAATTGAAATTATGTTATTTTAAACATGCTTGTATTTAAATTAAACACCACCTTATAAGTTGGCATGTAACAATTTTTGAAGTGTTTAAATGTTTGTATTAATAAACTTCTAAAAGACCAAAGAACCTATTTTGAGCTTTTGAAAATTCAGGCTCTATTGACTTGATAATTTGAAATTTCTGAATGAATTTTGAAAAATGAATGCTACACATCATAATATAGATGTGAAGCTTTATTTCATGTGGTTTTGATAAATATTGCTAAAGTTAGAAGTTTTTTTTCAATTTCAATGTCAAATTCTAAGATAGCAAAAAATATATTTAAAAAAATATCAATTATTTTTTTGAAATTTTATAAATTGATACCTACTCAAAAACATTTGAACCTTTCAATTTTCAATAATGAGGTAAATGTTATAAGAAATTTTATTTTGTCAATGATGAAGGTAGAAAAAACATATTGAGTTGTTTTTTGCTTTCAGTTTTGAAAATTTTCAAATAAAAGTAAAGGATATCATTTTTTATTAGAACATTTTCACTCTTAAGATTAAAAATTCCCAAATTCTTTGAAAAGTTATTAGCATATTAGTTTTATCTTTCATTCATTAACACCTTTTACTTTACAATTTTTTTAAATATAAAGAAGAAATTCTTTTGGTTAAATTTATTTTAATACATATTCTTAAGTTATTTTCCAATATTTCAGGCAATATTTTGACTAAAATTCACAAGTTTTAGGACATGCATGATATTTTCTCAAAATGTTGAAAGACAAAACTTCACCTTTTGGAAAGCCTATGTTTTGAAGTTTAAGCACATTGAGCTTGCAATCGGTGGGGAACTAGGGATAATCACTCAAAAATTTGAGACAATGCACTTAAACAAATTAACCAAAAGATCCTATTGCTAAATTTGTTAAAAAAATAAATACCAATGAAGGTTTTGACCTTGATTTGAGGGCAAGTATTTTGAAGCAATTTTGGGCCTCTAAACATGAAAAAATTTATATACAAATATATTTCATACTATTAGGAATTTTAGAAATAAATCTCAAAATTGGATATTAATCTTAGAATCCCTTCTATCAATCAATGCACTATGTCATATCACTAAAAGATGTTGTGTTTAAATTTACTTCTTTATTCAAGGGTGTGGTGACTTGAAAATCATTGTCCAACATTGGATGAACAATTGCCTCACCCTTTCTTCCTCAAATCAACAAACTTAGTGCCATTATTTAGTGCTGATTTAGTTACATTCTTCACTATCCTCAAAGAGAGCTTGTCTACATTGCAACACGTCTTGTTGCGAAGTGTTTTTGTTGTTGCAATGCCTCCCTCTAATTGTATGAAAGCGGTTACACTTCACAATAATCAACATTGGCCATCTGGTCATTAGATCCCCATGCGCTTTGAGATTAATTCTTAGGTGCTTCTAAACCCATATCTAGACTTAGAGTGGAGACATGATTCTTCTTGTTACCACCAAAACAACCAAGATTACTTGTGGAAAGTGCAAGTCAAAGTTTTTTGAATTTGGAGATCAAGGGAACTTAGGGGCGCTTTACACATGGGCCGACCAAGTCGAGAGGCCATGGGAGTTCATGGCCAAACTTTGGGCAAGAGTCCAAAGAAATGGGCAATAAATGGGCACCAAAACAACCAGGATTACTTGTAGAAAGCTCAAGTCAAAGCCTTTGAATTTGGAGATCAAAGGAACGTAGGGGCGCTTCATACATAGGCCAACCACGTCGAGAGGCCGTGGGAGTTCATGGCCAAACTTTGGGCAAGAGTCCAAAGAAATGGGCAATTCAATGGACTCTCGACTAAAGTTTGGGTCACCACAAAATGACAACCCAAACTTTGGTTGAGAGTTCGTTGTAAGGCCATTGCCACATAGGAGCTTGGACTTCCATATAGGCACTTTGAAGGGCGACAGACTTTGAATTGTGCCGCCTTATATGAAGGGTTGAGAGGCCAAAGTTGGGGTTTTCTGAAATTTGATTGGTGGAGGCCGATGGACTCTCCACCTTGGGCCCATGTGTGAAGTGGCCTTTAGTATTACGCTAGCCAAGACGGCTCATTCTGGACCCAAATATTTGTACAACAAAGTTTGCCTACAGTTGAAAGTGCTTACTAGCTATGAGTGCAATTTCACCTTTACAGTTTGATAATGATTTAACTTCGCTACAATTCAATTTCAAAATATATGTTCTAATTGCTTAATTTGTCTCCAATTCTTTTGTGTAATCAATTGGATTTTCATCTTGGATTTGCAATTAGAGAAGCACTTACCAATTTGCTTAATTGTAGGAAAGCATTCCTTTTTGGTGGAAGGATGAATTATTGTAGAATATATACCTATAGAATTTGCATCAGTTGATGTTCTAGTAGCCAAAATGCATACTGATTTCAAATACATCCATGGTTAATTCACACCCTACGTACTTTGAACTCTCTAGCTCATGTACTAATTCTAATTTGCCTTTGTAGTAGACTATGGCAAATTTTGTTAAAATGACAGTATTATGTTAATTTGGCACTTTTGGAAGTTTAGACCATGCATTTAGAATCATTTTTTCTGTACTAGGATCTACATGAGTACTATATTTTTGAAATCTACAACTCTCCTAGATATCTGAAATCTATACCAATCCTAAATTTTTGAGACTGCTTGGTCTAATATCTATACTAGTCATAGGTTTCTAAAATCTAAATATGACCTAGATGTTAGCAATGTATACTTGTCCTAGATGTCAAAGTGTGAAAGTGGCATTTGGAATACTGCCATTTTAACAAAATTCACCATTAGATTTGTTTCCAATCTTTTTTGATGACTAGGTTGATTGAACGCCAATAGTCGAGTTGGTTGTTAGTGTGCATGCTGATGTGGGTGTATTGATTCACTACAACAAAATTGCAAGGGAGCTACGAGATGCAAGTATCTTCTTCTACAAGTAGACTTATGTCCCTCTAGTAGAACAATGATTGTATGGAGAATTAGAAGAGATCCCCTTCCCTAGCTTTGCATCTCTGACCGGGCCATTGCCACATATGACCACCTTTAAGTCCTTCCGATCAAAACTGCACCAAGACTTTCTTGCTCCAATGAAACCAAGTACTAGCTCCCATTGTTCTCATATTCAATGGTTTATACCTCTCATACTCTTTGTAGACTTGTTTGCTACTACACTCAATCGTATCAGGTCACCTACTTTTTTTAACTTTTAAGGATATGGATGATGAGGTCTTTGATGATTTGATGGACCCGGGCTAGCATCAAAAGTGTCCCACTATGGGAGACATCATCTGTTATACCATGCATTGCCCTAGTATTGGATTTTAGTTTCATATTGCCAGACAAACACTCTATTGTGATTTTTTCTTCATTCTAGAATAGTAGACAACTCCTATTTGGATACCTATAGAGTAAGAGGCTAGAGTGCAACTTGTGAGTTTAAATTGTGAGGTTTGGCTCTAATCTCCCTGACTATCTTTAATTTCAAGTTGGAGTTGATTGGGCAGTTTCAAACCTTTGACAAGAAGTCCAAATTACAATGGGAGCAAATGCACTTGCTAAATTCAAGTTCATTTTGGAGGAACTAGATCATGCAAGCAGAAAAATTAGTAGAAGATGCGAGAAATAGCTCACAATTGTAGATATACTTCCTTCTAAGATGTTGAAGCTTAAAAACTCACAATGAAAGCATAGGCTTTAGTAGTTACTCTATAAGTAGTACCTAAAGCTAGTTTTAATCTCTACTTTTGAATGCATGTAGATAGCTAGTATTCCCCTGAACTTGATAGTATTTTGCTACAAATTGTAAGCTACCTTTTCTTGGCAATTTATTGGGTGGATATTAGAGGGCTCACAAGATAATACAATTTAAAGTATAAACTTTGTAAACATTATTTTTTACCCTAAAAGTGGAAAAATGTGATTTTGTATATGACTTGATGTTTTTTTACTCATATTCATCTTTGAATTACCAAGGTATAAAATAAATATTCTAGGTTATATAATTTGGCTCCTAGTAGAGGTTCTTTATACAAGATAGAAACAAATTTGTACCCAAATTTTTGTACTCATACTAGCATGCCTAGCCCTCAAACAATAGCTTCTCTTGTCAAGTATTAGAGGCTCATAGAGGGCTCAAAATTTTCCTTATCTCTTCAGTGTTTGTTACTTTTATAGTTGCCATAGCCTACATGTATGACATGCACTTCATCTGAAATATTGTTCAAAGCTTCAATTTTCTACCATATCTTGAAATTGTCTTTGACTACCTAGAATTCAAATGTCCAATCTAGCACATTTGTAGCCTCCAACCTCTCCTTCAAAGAAGCATACATTAGAGAAATTTTCATTCCTTTGGAGGGCCACTCCAAAGTAGCTAAAAAGATCACACAATTACATTTAATTTTGCTTAATGATTTGTTTTTTCCCTACAATTGTCTACATAAAGTTGTGATATCCAATGATTGTCAATGGTTTGAAACCCAAGTATAAGTAATTAATAATTAAGGTTCAAGTATTATAATGCACTTTAACCTTGAATATTGCGTACCTTGTTTTCGATCAAGTTACAAAAGAAATGCAAATGCCTAGCATTTTTTTAATGGCATCATGGTAGATTTATTCATTGATTATGGGTGATAAGGAAGGATATTGAGCTTGTTTTTATAGAAATCAATTGTTTAGGATGAATCTTCAAAGGCTATGGGATATTTAGAAGATAGATCATTCATTGTCAAATGCAGGAATTGTATTTAGAGTCAAATTTAGACCCCATTTAGGCATAGTAGAATGATCTTTTTCAAAAAACTTTGAATTAAATAATGTTGTAGAATAAAGCTAGTTTTCATTTTTAAGAATCCACTTGAGGTGTAGAGCCTCTAGTAAAAAGTTATAAACAAAATTCTCAAAGGAGTTGAAAGGGAAATTTTCTTTGACATTTTCAAACACCCTCTCCAAATTTTGTCTATAACTTTTTATTGAAGGCTCTAAACTTCAAATGGGTTTGTGAAAATGAAAATTAGTGTAATTCTTCAACTTTATTTAGTTCAAAGTTTTTTGAAAAAATCTTTCTACAATGTCTAAATGGGATCTAAAATTCAATTTTGAATACAATTTCTACTTTTGACTTCACTATGGGCAGTTGTGCTCCTATTAATCCTAATTTACATATCCCACATACATTGGCTTTTGAAGCAAGTTGGAGAACGATGCAATTTTCTAATTTTTTTTGGCAACTAGCTTGAAAATCCACTTCATTTTGCTTAATTTCAGTGAATTTGATTAATTAGCAAATTTTTGGCAAATTGATCAAATTTAGTGAAACTTAATTGGTTGATTATTAAATAGGTTTCTACTTCATCCTCATATCTCTAAGTCCTGACATCTTTTGCAAAGTTTACACACTCTGACCATGCATTGTGGCTATATGCCCCTACTAATTCTCATGCAATTATTAGATTAATTTGGTCACTTTGGAACGGCCCTCCGGAAGGTTGAGAATTCACTATAAGCTAGAAACTTGTATTTTTAGATATGTTTACCACTAACATGTAATGTTTCAAAAAACATGCAATGTCAAAGTGCAGAAAGTTTGGGAAGGTAGCTTTTTGTGGATGTTGCACAAAATACTCGAACATTACTATAAAAACAAGTTGATATTATCATTGACATTGACGTTTTGTTTGACATATTGATGTTTTTTTAATCGTCCAAAAAAACATAGATTACCATGTTAGCAAATAAAGCCATTTTGACTATAGGTAAATCAATCAAATTTTTTGCGGTCTATGATAAAATGTTGACCAAATGTGAAAATTTTAAAAAAAGGACATCCACATGATATACTTTGCAAAAAAAGGGAAATGGATGGATGTGCACCATGGATGAAAAATGAAGCTCTTTATACAATTAGGATTGTAGGAAGATTGACAATCTATATGGAACATATAAAGAATAAAATATGTTCAATGTAAAATGTCTGAAACAACATCCCAATGTCTAAAACAATGTCCACATGTGTAGTAGTCAAGTTCCCACATTCAAATTATTCCATATCTTTTGTCTCACCATGAACAAACAATAGATTTCAATAGAAATACATCCTCTCCACCCTTCATTTTTACTAACTTTAAATGAAGTAATTCTTTAATGATAGATGGTAAGTTTTCTTTAATTCTTGTTGAATTCAACAATTTTTTTATTTTATTTTATTTAATATTTTATTTTAACTAATTAATTTTTATTGACCTTGCCCTATAGGTATGATATGTATCATTTGATGTCTCAAAAAATGTCTTGATGTCTTAATTGACATTTTGAAAACAAAATTAAAATTTTTAAATAGTAAAATGTGTGTTGACTAAGTATGCCACATCATTTTTCTTGCCAATATGTTTAGTGCTAAGTCAATATCATACCGGATGAAAAATTTTCCTATGTGGCATTGCTCGACCGCATGGCACTGATGTGGAGGTGATCTGTCCTCTACATGTCGCATTTTAAGCAACTCTATAGACCGTGTCATGTGTGATGTTAGGAAAAAACAAGCTCATTTTTGCCATGTCTCATGAAATTTTAGCATGTTTTTTTCTTGTCAATTATGACAAATTTTAGATGACGTCAACATTGATTCATTTTGTGTCTCAAGCAATGTCATGATATGTTTTTTTTGACATCACAAAAGAGCCAATTTTCCTATAGTGATTTCTCTAATGTGATTTGCCATCCCCAACTTTGACCTTCCCAAAGTACTTTAGATCTATTTCCTTGTCGTCAAGTATCCATAGCTTGATGTGCCTCTCCCTCAATGATGCCATTAATGTAAAATTAAATGCACCTTCAAAAAACCTACACTATAATACTTCTAACACATACAGACATGAATCACTATCGGATATGTAGCTGAAGTTGAATCAATTTTCCCAAAAGTGTAAAATCTTTAAACTCCAAGTTGCTTTCTAGCCAACACCTCAAAACTAGATACTACAAGTCCTAAAATTACAAGTTGCACAATAGCTAGAGGCGCAAAAATGCTCAAGAGTTGCAATGAGAGAATCCATAGTTATTGCAACAAGAAAGTATCCCAAACCCTAAATTTGGGTGAAATAAGAGATGTACAATCCTAACCCTGTAAACAACTACACCATCATTCATCTTCTATTTCATCCAGACTATGAGACTGTAACTAAAGAATTTTCATCCAAACCAATAGTCCAACAGACTCCTATAATTGAGCCTATAAATTGTAAATATCTAATATCTAATTCTCTAATTGTATCTTACATCGAATTTTTACAAATGTGAGGTATTATTAATGCATGTATCTTACTTTGGAGTGAATGCATGTATAGTATTTTGTATATTATATATTGATTCTAATAATTTTCTAATTTTTGGACACCATGAATTAATATCTCCCTATATTATGTCGCATGTTGTTTGCTAAAAAATTCTAAGTGACCTCCAGAGCCATGAAATTGCTTGTGGTATTCTCAATTTGCAAATTTTATAATTATACAAGCAAGGATTCAATTACATAGGTCAATTTCTCTAAGGCCTCAAGTATAGTATTAATAGCAATATAGTATTGGTGTTGCTAGCCATCGCACAACATCAAGTGACATGAGAACTTTGTAGAATTACCAATTTTCTTTATAGAGATATCATTTATGTACTCATTACTATCATGCCTTACAAAATGCATGATGTAATTGCAACTAATAAAAATATTTCTTGATGGTAAAAATGGGCAATTTAAAAAAAAATTGCATTTTTTCAAATTTTTCAATGTACAAATACATTATATTTTAAAAATAGGCAAAATTATCTTGCTAATAATTTTGATTTGATTGTTGATTTGATGAATTTTTTAGTGTGTAGTGCTAATGTGAAGTTTTTAGTTTCAACAAAGTTGGAGTTATGAAATGCAAATTGTCTTTTCCATACAATCAATCCATGTTTGAATGTGTATAGAATAGGAATTGGTTGCGTATATTTGCCTATAAAAATAGATTCAAGAATTTGAATCATATGCTTCAAGATCTAATAGAAAAATAGACTTATGGTCAAAACATCATACATGCAAAACACATTTAGATATTCATTCATGAGGATTTAGTATATCTCATATAATGCCTCAAGTTAAAATTTGTTTTAATAAGATCCTAAAACTTGAAAATTTAAATGAACAATTCAGTCACTTGTTGAATTTTTTTTTATATATTGTATATATAGCATTAGAATAGAGCCTATTGCATTGTAACAACACCAAAAAGGTTTCATTATAGCCAAGATGTTTGGATATCATTAGAGTTTAGCATGAATAAAGTGATGAATGAAAAATTGTATAGTTGAGTTTGTAATGGATGAAATTGTAATACAATTTACATTTAAATGTAAAAAAATCATCACCCTATTGGTAGCCCATATTTGTGAGAAGATATCATGTGCTAGAGGTATTTGTTTGGTTACAAGAATGTTGGACATAATAGTGATGAGGGAAATTAAGACAATCAAATGGTTTGTAGATGAAGGTAGAGAGTTTATAGAAGAAAGAATAGAAGTCTTGTACTTGAAGTAAATCTCTTTGTGCACAAGTAATTTTATATATGCTGGATAGTCTACACATTATAGCAATAGGCATTGTACTTTGGAGTATATGAAGATGGATTTAGATTAGAGGTTGTTACACCTTCTACTTCTTTTCAATCTTCAGAGAATGAGGACATGACACTCTCTCCTTGAATTGCGAAGGGTTCATTGCTTGAATATTGAGAAGTTTTTTTTTCTCTTCTTGAGATGAAGAATGTGTGTAAAGAATGTGTGTTTTTCCATTCTTCATAAGGGATAGTCATACTTTCTTGACCAAGCAAAATTCTATGAAGAATGTGAAGTTGGTGAGAGAAAACAAGAGCCAGTAGGGAGCACTTCCAAGTGAAAAGAGGGTGAGACCCCCCTTTTTGTATCGTGTGGAGGATGAAAACAATCAATGAACTCACCTACAATAACTTTTATGCAATAATTTTTTGGTTAGGACGATGGAATGAATTGTTGTGTGCATCAATGATTTATTGAGGACTAAAAATAGACAAACTAGCTAGCAAGCTTGCAAGTGTTGCTCATCACTTATAGTGTAGGGCAGACAATGTACATAGACATTGATAGTGAGGGTGAAATCAATAATAACATCTTCTTGAAATTGGTAGTAGAAGAGTGAAATTCAGAAGCGCAAGAAAATATACTTCTATAATTAAAAGAAATCTTCTTTATGTCCATTATTTACCTTTGGAGGTTAATAATTTACATTGCAAAAGATGAATATTTTGTCACAAATAGTCAATGAAGAACCACCACATCCCTATTCTTTGAAGAATTGGCATGCAATGAAGAAGGTGTGACTACCCCTAAAGATGCTATTATGTGAGCTTAGAATCATGAGCTCATGAACTCATGATCCTAGAAACCTAGACACCTATATTATAGACACCTTCCATGTTCATAGAATTTATATGTTATAGAAACCTATATTGTAGGTGCCTATGATATATACTTGCAATGGTGTAGGATATCTATGTTATAGGTACCTTTGTTGTAAGCTCAATGCTCATAGGCTTGCATTTGTAGGTTCACATAGTAGCATTGTTCAAACCACCCCTATTTTCTCTATATCTCTCCATCTTCAAAAGGGGTGTTATACCTTTTTCATGGACAAGGGCTCCTATTGGCTCTTGAACTCTATATCTTTTCATTCTTCATGAAAGTTTCATTCTCAAAGAAGATGTGACAATTCCTATTCTTGTTGCCTGCCTATTTTTGAACAAATACATGAGAAAATTACAAATTTATCATAGTGCTGAAAATAGATATACTTAATCAACCTTCCACTATTATGTTTGTAGGGCTTCTATTTTAATAAAGGATTCAAATGGAGTGGTTTGCTAACAAGCCATAGTTAGGTGCAATTAGACCATCTCCACCCGTCCATGAAAATGGATGACTAGTCAGGTGAGGCTGGCAAAACTGCCCCACCCGTCCTACGAAATGGATGACTGGCTAACAAGTTGGCTGGTAAAAGTGCACCCGGCTTGCAAAATGAGGTATATTTGCTAGCCCACAAGCGGCCTGCTAACAGGCTGCGAGACAGAGTGAGACAAATTGCTGCGAAACTTTCTGTGGCACTTCTGTGAAAGGAGACAAAGCATTCCTGCACTTGCTGCGGGTCTTCCTCGACGTGCTGAGGTAGGAGGCTCAGAAATGGTGCATCGAAGGGCTGGTTCGCCTTTTTCATGTATTTCTTTGGACGGGAATATTTTTAGCTCATTTTTCAGACAAAGGAAAATTGATGAGGAAGTTAACCCAAGTGGTTTCGTATTTTTTCAATGATTTTTGAATTACTTATGAATTTTCAAACGAGTTGGGTTGTAGGTCCCTATTTGTGACCCTAGGTCTTTCATAAATGGTTCACTTGCAATTCAAAATAAAAATGGGGAAAAGGAAGAGAATAATTGGCTCTTGCAATTAATAATGTTTTTTTCCTTGGTTCATTCAATGAATGTACTAGTCAATTCCAGAACCAACTCATGTCCATTTCACAACCATTTATAGGGTCCATTTTTAAAGCCCGCACCGTTTTACAGCCTCCTACCTTAGCACATGATTCCAAGATCATTCCTCGTGCTTGCAGGTGATTGCGGATCTTGATCTCCGCGCTCGGCCTGTTCGCAAGTCATGAGTGGGTTGTACTCCCCCGCCCGGCTTGCAAAAAGGATGGCCGGGCAATTTTGCCAGCCAAATCCGGCTTGCAAAATGCCAGCCGGGTGGGGATGCTCTTACCTTATGTTCCACTGCTTGAACCTAGGAAATGACATTGCTTGAAAATTGGGACGAAATGGGGAAAGCAACGTGATTTTGCCCTGTGGATTGGGTCTAACTTTGCGGAAGGCAGTGAGCTAGTCCCTCATCGTGCGTGCCCCTCATCGGCTGCAAGGTTGAAGAGGAGCCACGTCGGCGATGGGTTCTTGGCAGGGAGGGGCCGCGGGCTTGTGGATGCCGCCAGCACCAGCAAGCTCCTTGGATCGCCATCAGTTCCAGGGAAAGTAAAAGTTATCGTTCAGGCACGGTGAACTTCATTTTTTTCCGTCAGTCCGTCCGTCACAGAGAGCGGATAACGTTGTGAAAGCGAAACTGAAATCGATCGGTGAGCAGAGTATACCGTATTATCTAACTTCAGTTACTGATGAGTGAAGTTAGTTTTCGTTGAAGCATGTGCGTCCTCCCCTTTGTGGCTCTCTTTCGGCCTCTTCGGTCTCATTCGTCGTGCGGAGGCTCTTCCTAATTCCGGCCGTCCACTCGCCCGTCCTGTCTTCGGTTGTGTTCGATTGGCTCCCTCCCAGTTGCTGTCTCCTCGCGCGTGATCCAATTCTTCAACTTGAGTTCTCAGCGCAGGCTCTGGCCATGGCGGCCTCCAGTGCTGCTGCCTCCGTTGCGCTGCTTTCCCCCGCGGGCTCCCGGCTCGCCCTTTCCTCCGCGTCTTCTCTGGCCTCCCCGGGCCCTGGCACCTGCAGCTTTTCCTTTCCGCCCGCGCATCCTCCCCTCCCCACCTCCTTGCGTGTCCTGCCCCTGCTCGCCTCTCGCCTCCTGTCCTGCCCCCCTTGTAGCTCACGTGAGTCCCTCTCAGTCCCGACCTGCTCTGCTCTTCTCTCCTCTGTGGTTTTGTGTTCACCCCCGCCTCGCCCCGGGTTCCTGAATTCTGATGCGTGGCTTGATTCTTCTGGTTGTTCTTTCGGATAGCCTCGGGAGGGCGCTCGCGGTCGTGTAGGGCCGCATTGAATGGGGGCAACAAGACGGTGGCCCCCCTGGACGCCGCCGATGAAGAGGAGCGCTTTCGGGTCCTGCTGGAACAGCAAGAAGTGGCGTCCCGCAAAGAGAGGAAATTGAATGTGCGAAGTGATGTGCGCAATATCGCCATCGTGGCGCATGTGGACCATGGGAAAACGACATTGGTGGATGCCATGCTTCGACAAGCTAAGGTAGGTATGTATGTATGCTGCTGTCAGGATTCAAGAGTTGTGGTTCACGCTTGATTGGGACCATGCAGCAGCAGCTGTGTGAGCGCCCCTAATGTGAAGTTCAGAATTAGAAGGGGGCCGAATTCAATTCTGCTTTTCAAGGATGGAATTCGTTTCTGAATTACGATGTGGTGCATTCAATAAGGTTTTTCGTGACAACCAATCGGTTCAAGAGCGCATCATGGACTCGAACGACTTGGAGCGGGAGAGAGGGATTACTATTTTAAGCAAGAACACTGCTATTCGGTACAAAGGCACCAAGATCAACATCATAGACACTCCCGGGCATTCAGACTTCGGTGGCGAGGTGGAGAGGGTTCTCAATATGGTCGACGGTGTGCTCTTGCTGGTGGGTCTACTTCTGTTTCAGCTTTGTTAGCTTTCCAGTTGATACAGCACTAAAACAGTGAGAAAAATTGAACATTCGGATTATTAGCTTGGAATGACGAAATTCTTTGTTAAAACAGGTTGATTCTGTGGAGGGTCCAATGCCCCAGACTAGATTTGTGCTGAAGAAGGCTCTTGAGCTTGGCCAAACTGTGGTTGTGGTTGTCAACAAGGTAGACCGTCCTTCAGCGCGGCCTGACTATGTTGTCAACACCACATTCGAGCTTTTCGTGGAATTGAATGCATCCGATGAACAGGTTTGTGAATTCCATCCATTGTTCGCAGTATTTTGGGTTGCATTGCATGGTATGGGACTGTGAGACTTTAATTGTACAGCTTGATATGACTCTGAACTTGATATTAGATTTGTTGTAGTACCTAAACAATTATTTGTGGGCCCTACTGCAGTGTGACTTCCAGGTAGTGTACGCCAGTGGCATTCATGGGAAGGCAGGGTTAGAGCCAGATCAGTTGGCTGACGATCTGGAACCATTGTTCGAGTCAGTGATTAGGTGTATTCCAGAGCCTCGAGTTGACCTCGAAGGTCCTCTCCAGATGCTTGTATGTTGTCCATCCCCCAGTGCATTCTGCGTTGTTGTAATTTTTTTGCACAAACTTGTGATGAATATGCGTCTCAGTAAGGGTTGTGACTGCGAGTTTAAACATCGACGTAGCTTCATCCAAATTTCAACTCCATTCCTTTGGTGGTGGTGACCTGGGATTACTTAGCAGTGGTCTCTACTGATCCGGTGCATATCTGAGCAAAATGATTCTACCTGTTTTCTTTGAGCTATATGCTAATGTATACGCTTCTGTTTCTCCTTCTGATGTCAAAAGATTACAAATTTGGATTATGACGAGCACAAGGGCCGCATTGCTATTGGACGCGTCCACGCAGGCCGCATGAGGAAAGGCATGGAAGTAAAGGTAAATTTCGGTGTGCTTGATGCGTTTGGACTATTTGGCATTGAAAATTTTCTGATCTTGTCCGAGCTTATTCTAAAGTATGTCGTTGCCAATGACCCTGTGATGTGTTACTTCATGATCGATACCGATAATCATAGCTTGGTATTCTGTTTAAATTAATCCTGTGGGTTTACATTCGTTATCTCGGCATTATGGCATGACTTGGTAGGTGTATTGCTAAGTCAACGATATCTAGAATCTTACATCACTGGAGAGATTGTTCATTTAGCCTATTTCTATAAATTATGACTGTTGGATAATGGTGAAATACATAGGTCTGCACCCCGGACGACCGTTGCAGGAATGCGAAAGTCAACGAGCTCTTTGAGTATGATAATTTTGTTCGTGTTCCAGCTGATGTGGTCGAGGCTGGCGATATCTGTTGCTTATCAGGAATCGATGATGTTCTGGTATGGTTCTGGGCTTAACAATACTATCTAACAGCTGGTCAGATTAAGGGGGCAGTTTGCATATCCGTGCGTGATTACCTGTATAGATGTACTGTTACATCATTGCTTGACGCTCTTTTATTTGGTTTGGTCGTGTATTTTAAATTTGAATTCGAGTCATTTACTCTGTATCTGGTCTCAAGTCTTTTAATGTTTATTCATTTGTGTTCCGTAGATTGGGGAAACTTTGGCTGACAAGGTAGATGGAGTAGCACTGCCAACAATCACGGTTGAGGAACCGACCGTGCGAATGTCATTTTCAGTCAACACGTCACCTTTTGCTGGTCGAGAGGTACAGAATTTTTTGAAAATCTGCTGCTGAGTGCGCTGACAGGCATGCCAGTATAACTATCAGTAATGACTGATGGTTTATGTTTGCAGGGTAAATATGTGACAAGTAGGAATTTGAGAGACCGACTGTATCGAGAGTTGGAGAGGAACCTGGCCATGAAGGTAGAGGACGGAGAAACTGCCGATACTTTCATTGTGAGCGGTCGTGGCACCCTGCACCTCACAATCCTAATTGAGAACATGTAAGCTGGATAAATGCCTTCCAATTAAGACTTTGCATTTCGATCAATATTAACGGCGTCATGTCTTTTATGTGCGTGAGACCTTGGTATTCAGCACTCATTCTGGGTCGGTCGTTTGGCAGGAGGAGAGAAGGTTACGAGTTCATGATTGGACCTCCGAAAGTTATAAACAGGGAGGTTAAGGGAAAGAAGCTTGAGCCCTTTGAGGTGAAGTCACTGGGTCTCATCCTGCATGCTTAGCCACTGCATGGGAACAAAAATTTAATGTAAATCATCTTGCAAAATTTATTTTATTTTATTTAATGGCACATATGTCTATATCTGTATCCTCTATATCCATGATCCTACTCTAAATACTTTTGAAATCTGGCAGGATGCTATTGTGGAGGTTCCTGAAGTGTATGTGGGAGCAGTAGTGGACTTGTTGGGCAAGCGCCGGGGTCAAATGTTGGATATGTCAACTTCTGGGTAGGTCGGATGTATAGTTTGTCACATGCACTTCAGTGGAACTAATCCATTTGCTAATGTTTGAAATACTCCTTCGCTTTACTTGTGAAGTATCAGCTATAATTCTTGTTGTCTCGTTTTCTCAGCTGACTGTGAGTTTTACGTGGATATTGTTCATGGTCATTTGAGTCTTCTTGTTCTGCTTAAATGTTTATATTAGTTTTTCAGCAATTTAAGGTCTTGCGTACTTCACAAGATGTTAATAATTTGTCTGCTTGCAATGCTGTAGGTTGGAGAATACGACAGTTGTGAAGTACAGGATGCCTACAAGAGGTTTGCTTGGTCTGCGGAATGCTATGCTCACTGCCTCTAGAGGCACTGCTTTACTGAACACCATCTTTTATGGGTATGACGAGTGGGCTGGAGATATAAGCACCCGTGAACAAGGATCTTTGGTAAAATACCCGCACAAATGTCGTCCGCCTCGTTGTAAAGCTTTCTCTGAATTTGAAATTTGGGCTGCAATATTGATGCGTTTCTCTGACTAAAAATTCGTCGTATTAGGGAGTGTCAAGACACCTCATGTCTGTCGCTAAGCGTAGTGCTTTTTGACACTTCATATTTTGGGAGGAAGTAAAGAATTTACAGCTTTGTTCTAGATATGTGTTGCGACATGTAATGCGACTCCATGTCTTTGCCATGCTATATGGGAGAAATCCATACTCTGGATTGGGAAAGATGAAAAATTTGATTACCTTTGCTGTGAAGAATTATACTCTGCATATATCTGTGGTTTTCCCTTGTTTCAAAGTTCTGAGGGTGAAAACCTTTAGGGGATTCACATTAGAGTATGGACTAACACCCAGGACTGGGACAGGTGGCCTTTGAGACTGGCCCGACTACTTCATATGCTCTTTTCAGCTGTCAAGATAGAGGCAGTCTCTTTTTGCCTCCAGGGGTCCCTGTTTACAAGGGTCAAATCATTGGTATTCATCAAAGACCTGGAGATTTATCTCTCAATGCTTGCAAAAGGAAGGCTGCGACAAATGTGCGCTCAAACAAAGAGGCTACAGGTTCTTGTCTTACTCCCATTAATTTGTGGCGTTCTGGAAAGAAGAATATTATCTTTTGTATGGCATTCATTATACACTGATAATTTATGTTCGTGTCATTCAATTGTCGGCAACTCTATTTTCATGTCTAAAGTAAATTCCCTGAATGGATGTCTTACAAGATAAAATAAATAAAACAAGCAGCTATGCCGCGAGAGCTCTGTCGTGTAGCACTGGCTCGCTTTTCGAGATCGTACGCAAGTTTCTTCACATAAAGCTTTTATCGTTGGAGCAAGTTCTACAATGACTGACTATTACTGAAACGGGTCCTAGGTCATTGGAAGCGTGATCCAAGAGAAGTAGCCCTGCGGTGGTATCGCACGGAGGTCTTCTTTTAGGGAACAGCATTGGAATGTTTCTGGGATTATTTAGGAGCACCCCTCCCCTATCCAGTCCTCTGTCGAGCCCAATGCCAAGGGTCAGTCCTGTGCAGCAGGTCCCAGTTACTGCGGGAGTTGCTCTTGTTGTGTAGTGTTGTGTTTTGCTTGTTCTGACCCGGTACATGGAAATGTATTGCTCTCTGAAATTGTGTTTTTTCTATCTGCAGTTGTTTTGGCGGCCCCTATTGAGCTGAGCCTGGATGACTGTGTAGAGTACATACAGGAAGATGAACTTGTGGAGGTGACCCCTCTCAGTATTCGAATGTGTAAGAATCCGAAGGTGCTGAAGAAGCGTTAGTTTCATGCATCATCCGCTTTGCTCCTGAAGGTATCGGACAGTCGTTAGGGCACACCGAATTGAACTCTTGGACTCGTCCAAGTGTGAAACAAAGCAATCAGGTCTAGAGAATTCTACCATTACCAAAATTTGAATCGATTCATGCCCTGTATCATGTCAGGGGATATTTTTCTATACGGGACTTCGGAAATTTAAGCAACAGTTGTACTTAAACAACTTCAAGTCGATCCAATTAGATTTTTGAGGAATCAATGAGAAGTGTTTTCTTTTGGATGAATGGACTATGTGCAGTCTTACTGTATTCATCCAATTTTATTTTTCTTAAGAAATCATTGCTACGAGAGACTACAACCAAGCCCCAGCCTGAAAGTGTTTTATCCTATGAGCCCGGCAACGGACAGATAAGGATGAACGCAGTACTGTTGGAAACTGGATCATTCCATGAATCAGTGAGGACAGTTCTAATGCAAGAAGACCTTGCCATCGATACTGATAACATGCCAGATTTTACATGAGGTTTTAAGACTTCAAGTATCCTGTAATGAATTTCATTGTTACCATTGTTGTAATAATTCCTTGATGAGTCCTCAAGACAACAACTCCTGTTAATGATAATCTATTTTATCTGTATATTTCATAGAATGCCCCGTGCTGTTGCCATAGTCAAAACAAAAGAAAAAATAATTTTCTAATTTTTTTAATTCATAAAAACTTCAAAATTCAATGACTTTCATGCCTTTGGTTGAAATGCTAGGAAACCAAGCCCGCCGTGCACCCCTCCTTGTTGAGGGCTTTTTGACAATACCAAACATGCAAACAGGAGACGCATGGTGCAAGAGATCTCAATGTAACAAACAAAACAAACAAACAACCTAACTTAATAGAAGAAAGTTACAGCATAGCGGTATATTGTTCCGAATCATCAGTAACTTCATTCTATTCCCAATTTCCTTTCCCCTCCTGTTGAGCTACCACCATCCTGCTGCTGCTCTTTTTGGCAATCTCCTCTGGCCTTTTGTCCCTCAGACGTGCCAAGAAACTCAGGCAGATAACTGAAAATGAAAATAGAAATTAAGGAGTATGAAAAAGAACTCTCAAGGAAGAAAACCAATACTGATGACTTGGCTTAACATTAGGGGTCGTGACACTTCCAAGAATGGAAATTCTATGAAGAATGAGAACAAATGGAGTGAAAAGAGGAGCCAATCAAAAATCCTCCATGGAGGTGTGACTTCCCTTGTGTATTGTGAGGAGAGTGAGAATGGACAATGGAGAGCTATAATTCAAGATTGATGTAGTAATTTTTTACACCTTTTTCCATGCTCTAGCTAATGTGAATTTGGACTGATGATTGTAAGAACAATTGCTCAACTGTGATTGCAAATGTGTGGTTAGATTGAAAACAATAGTGCAGGAGTTCAATGCTTCAATGGGCACTCACATGAATTCAATACACATCTAAAGGTGAAAGTGGTGTAATGGTTGGAATAAAAGCAACACTTAAAAAATGAAACATTTGTTTGTGAAATTTTCTACATTCATCCTCTACCTTTGGAAGAGAAGAATCCCCATTTTCAGTCTTCAAAGAATGGATCTTTCCCAAGCCAATGAGAGAGTGCCATGTACCCATGACCCCATTTTGTGAAGATTAAGAATAAAAAAATGAAGGTATGAAAATACCTATTGTATAATAAGGCAATTGTCTCCTCCCATATTGGAAGGTATTATGCCTCTCTATATCCCTAGGAGAGATTTTTAGTTAATGCAAGTCAATTGAAGAGATGATTTTATTCACTATAGGGAGCCTTTTTCAAGGGACTTGTGCCTCATTAGTAAACAATATAATGGAAAGAAAAGGAAGGAAAAACTAAAAGAAGAAACATGAAAAGAAAGGGAGAAAAAAATATTAGAAATTTCATCTCATTAAAATGGAGGGACACTATTCAATTGCAAGAATTTCTTGTTTGTAACTCCTCTGTTTTGTCTTCCAACCAACCAACCACAAGGGTTCTACAAAGTCCCACATCTCCAGTTGCACATGAACTTGTTCATAATGGTGCTCCATTTCAGGTCTCACCGTGCTCCACAACCACTTGGATGACCCATCATTATCTTAGAGGTTGTTTGTGTCTTACATGAAAGACCTTGGTAGTTATTTTCTATTTAGGTCGGCCTCTCAGTTCTCTGGTCCCGTGTCTTCTGGGCTTTTTGCATCATGAAGGCGTGGGTGTGAAGACTGAGAGATTGGCCCTTTCACTGAATTTCCTTAAATATTCTGGTTTTACTGAACAGGTTGCAGGGTTGACGAACAATTCTCATGGGGGAGGTGCCGTGGTGATTCGAAAATGTATCAATCTGAACCCAAAGCTTGGCTATCAAGTGCTTCAGTTGATGTTGCCAAGGTAAGGCTCAAAAACTTTGCAACACCCAACTAATCACATTTGACCTGTTAAGCCGAATTATTAGATATTGGTTGCTATTGCCTAAACCAATCATCACTGTACACGCCTTTCTGATGCAGACTCGTGGATTGGTGGTGCAGATGAGATTGGACTCTATGCTTTTCGTAGGCTAAAATGGGAAGCATCAAGAGAGAAAGCCAAGTCCAGAGAGAAGCTCTGAAGGGGTATGTTGTTGGATCGAAATGTATTAGTTCCAGGTCTGATGAATACCCTGAGCTCTGTTGTGCTCTCGATTTGGTTATTTTCTGAACATTCAGGTTTGATCATGTCGCAAGATAACTGTGTGGTAGACTTACCTCGTCGCCAAGGAGATCTCCAGTGCTGGTTAACAAAGATTGTGCAGGAGAAGGATCCACAAAAACTCGTGCTTGCAGCATAGAAGCCTTGCCTTGCCAGTTTGCGCTCCTCCCATGCTGTTTGTCGGGCTAGCTTCTACCTTAAAGTTGATGAGTCTGTCAGATATATTATTCCCAATTCAAGAGGTTTGTATATCTTTATGTTCTAACCGAAGTGTGTCGTGTTTTTGACATTTCAGTCTCTTGGCCTTCTGTGGCATGAATTAATGTTTTCTTGTGATCTTTTTTTCTAGTCCGTCATCAATCCCATCTGCAGACTCAAGTGCTTATCTCGATTGCATGCTGTGTATGCTAAATTGCTAAGGCTGTTAGACCCGGCGATTGACCGCCTTGACTGCTGAAATCATTCATCTCAACGTTCGGTCTTCAGCTCGTTTATTGGTGTTCCGCTTGAGAGTCATGTTTCATTGGAGTATCGTCTTCTTTCTTTTCTATATATGCTCTCGGGGTGGCGATCGATTTTACGGTTTCCGTACGTTCAGCCCTATCAGTAGACTCAGAGGTCCGCACCAGGTGCGCAGAGAAGGAGATGTCTGATATGTTAAAGCTCTAAACAATTTATGGGTTTGACGCTAAGTCTAAAATTTGCAATTTTGAATGACTGAAAGTCTTACGGTGGTTGTACCTTTCTTACCTTGTGGGTACAAAAGTGAGAATTCATCCCATCTACTGTGGTGGATGAGATTGTATCTTTGAATAATCTAGGCAAGCTGAGGGTCTACTGAGATACTTTATGCGAAGCAACAGAGGCGTTTCACAACATCCACATATCCTCAGGTTTTACTTCTGAACAGAACTCATAATCAAATGGCTAACTGCTGCAATTCTGTCTTTTACTGATGAACATTTGCAGCATGCAACGTCTAGTTTAGTCCTTACTTAACCTAGGCTAACCTCCCGTAAGTCGATTTGGGAATTGGGACTGTTTCCTAGAAAATTTAGGTGAGGTTGGTGAATTTGTAGCTGCTGATCGATTTGTGCAATACATTTCGGTGCCATCAATCTCGGGATTTTATGGTATAAAGACACTGTTTAGTTTATTTCCAGCAGGTTCTGTGTTGAAGTTTCAATGGACTGGGTCTAGAGGAATGGTTATTTGTTGCAAGTCTAAGATTTCTTGTGTCTTGGTTGGATACAGGCTCAGGAAGATCGAACAGTTGTACAGTTATTGGTCTTGGTGGAGTGGGGTGGGTTTAGGCTAAACTAGAGCATCCTCAACAATTCTTCCCTATCCCTATGTGGAATTGCAGATGAGGGGGGAACAAATATGGGGATTAGGAAAGTTCTTCCCTACCAATTCTTCCTTATAACATTAGAAGATTTTTGAGGGCATAATATGCCCGTGAGTTATCAAGCTATGGGATTTGTGGGAACTATACTTCTGTAGTGACTGTGCTACAAATGAATGTGGCTGAGACCCTACTACATCATTTTCTAACTTTTTTTTTTTTTTTGTATTTTAAGAATTTAATTTAATTTATTCAACTTTTTTTTTTTAACAACCGGCTATTTCTTTTGTTGTTGGGGAACAAGCTCAAAACGGATTGTTATTGCTTTCAAAACTCCCCTAATAAATGCTTAGCATTTCACCAAATTGAATGTATTATCACCATTGTTACTAGTTGGCTTGAACATATCACCATTTTATTTGGGGTTAGGAAGAATGAAACAAGGAGTTACAAATTGGGAAGATAATTTAGTTGTATACGTGATGATCGTTGAGCATAAGATAATTAGTGAATTAACTTATTGTGTACATGATAATTAACTAAGGTAGAAGCACTAGTTGTCAACCATGCCCACTACCCAACATATAGGGAGCACTATTTTCAATCAATGTTTGAAATGTGTTTATTTGGTCCTTTTCAATGTTGGGACTAGAAATGCTATGACACATGTCCCAAAGTCATGAGCAAGAAAGCATGAAATACTAAGTAGGAAAGTAATTCAACTATGATCAGATAACAAGGAGCTACGCTGGGAGAAAGTGACGATGTCGCCCTGGGCTCAGAGAGCGACTGAAAAGTGACGAGACTTTCAGTGTGGCTATTCATCCACGAAGTGTCAAATGCGGACTGAGCGGTTTGGTACGGGCACCCTTCCTATCCACAGCGGAGCCCCAGCCTCCATTCAGAGAGAGAGCGGGGAGTGGGTTTGCCCGGGCCTGGGTAGAAGGCGAAGGAGGGAAGAACGAGTGATGGAGTGGATTCACCAGGCATACCTGTCGTCACTTCGCGCGCGCGAGAGAGAGAGGGAATGAATGCGGGCCAGACTGCCAGTCGTGGCGCCATCGTCCCTTCCCTCCACCCAAGTAGCTTTGAAGTGATTCATGCTCGTAACGTCGTTGTGTGCTAATTCGATTTATGCTCGTGGCTAATTGCGGTGAAGCTTCTACTTGAGATTTGCAATCGGAATTACTGAAGAGATTAGAGTCCCCACCATGTCGTCGTCTCTCGTGGCGATCCCTCACCCTCCATTGCTGCATCAGCTGCCCAACGCCGTTGTTCTCTGCAGGGCGATTCCTGGCCACAGCACGAGTGTCACAGGGTGGGGGGCCTTTGCAGTGACGTTGCACTTCCTGTCGTGCCACTCGAAACCCAGTCGCACCCGAAAGTGGCTTGTTTGTTCCAGGGCTAGTTTCTCCTCGGAAATTGGAGGTATGTGCCATTATCGCTATGTGTCTATATAAGTTACGTATGTACGCATGTGTATTCCGCACATGTCGCCGAAATCTCTGGTGCTTTGTGAGTGTCTGTTATATTTTGATTGCGGTGTGGGTTTTGAGCCTGCTTAGGCCGCTTGCAGCTGCGATCGATCGATGATATACTTTTGTTTCTGTCTTTCGTTTGTGCTGCAGATAACAATCGACGGGGAGAGAGCAGCGACGTGGCAAGAATAGGCAGTGACTTCTGTCAAGATGCTTCTGATAGGACCGGGTAACTTTTCGATCTTCTCTCCCTGCTTCTCGTTGCTGACACCCGGATTAAGTTAATGCACAGTACAAGCCATAAGAATTCACCATGACTGAGAAGGAGAGGGAAGTATTAATTTTGCTCCATACCAGTACCATAGTTTGGTGACCTTCCTCCGTGAATTGTTGTTGCGGATTCTTACTCTCTTCTTCTAGATTGATTTTACCGACACAATCGGTGGGGGAGATATTCGGCTGATACTGCATTGCAGAGTGGTCCAGGAAATGAACGTGAGGGGCTTAGAGGTCGAGGGAGCCCTTTTCTCGAGGAGAGCAGTGCTGCATGTGCCAGTAGTCCTGGGAGCTGGCATTGTGGACGCGCAACAGCGGAGCGGAAGTGTATTGGCATTGGCAGAGGAAGCGCCTGCACTGCCGCCGCCGCCCGTTTTGTCCATCACCAAGAGAGTGTTTCTGGACGTGGCCATAGAGGGGCGGCCAATAGGGCAAATCGTCATCGGTTTGTATGGAGACGCCGTGCCGGTGGGAGCGCAAAGATTCGCCGAGCTGGCAGTGGGACAGCGAGGGATCGGATACAGGCGCAAAGAATTTTACAAAATCGCCAAGAACTACATTCAAAACGTGGGCGTGAGGACGTTCAGCCTTACGGGGGGCGCGGAAGATGCGGCCAAATTCACCGGAGGTGACACGGCCGACGCCTTGGTGGACGAAATGGGGCAGTTGGAAGCGCAGAGGCGACGCCCGAAGCATGGCCGGGGATCGGTGTCGCTGGTCGCGCTTGATCCCACACGACCTCCGCCAAAAACCAAATTGGTGGCCAAGGACGGAACCTTGGTGATGATCAAAGAGCAGGTGCGGCCGCCTCCCAATGGCACGGAGTTCATGATTGCCACCGCCGATGCGCCGGAGCTGGACGCCATCAACACTGTGGTGGGGCATGTGCTGCAGGGTATGGACGTGCTGGACCGCATCCACAGTGTCAATGTGGTCAGTGAGAATACGAGCAGCCCTTATTTTCAGTAAGCTGACCCCCCACCGGCCACCGCATACTCACTCACTTGTCCTCAGTTTCTCCTTTACAAAACATTAGAACATAAAATAATCAGGGATTGATTGCATCCATGAATGCATATCGCTCGCTGTCTTGCCAGCGTTGGATGTGTCGCGTGCGCCTGCGATTGCACAATCTGGATCAGCTGGCTGGCTTGCTTGCATGCCGTCACTGCAATCCAGTGGTGCCATTGGGTCGAAGACAAACCTAGGTTTGCTGCTGTGGGCACTCACCCTCGGTCTCGTTGTGGATGTTGATGCATGATGAATCCAGAGTGGCCAAGCTCATCGGCGATTCACGGGCTGTTGTGGCGGAGAAGGGCTTCAATCGACCATACGAGAAAGTGCTCATTGCCAAATGTGGGGAGGTCCAGTGACCCATGGTCTCATGCCTTGTACCATTCGTTTTATAGAGTAAATTCTTTCTTCCCTGTGTCCGTCGCCCTCCCTCCTGCAATCGTCCAGGCGTGTTCGGCGTAGTTTCTTTCTAACCAGCACTGTCTTGTCCTTCATTCTTTCAACTCCTTCTTGCATTGCTTGGGAGTTGGTACTAGTCGTGAGAGCATTCCGCAGGGTGTCAACATTTTGAAATCCAAAAGACTTCTGCTTTCGGCCAGAGGTACACAGAGCTTCAGATACATTAGATTCACCGAGTGCAGCGAGATTGATACGGCTGCAGTGGATTGTGTGGACAGTCGCGCAGGGGTTGGTTGCGGGACGGCAAATCAGGCCCAGGCTTTGCGCATATCGAAGAATGGATGATTTTTATTGCATTTTTTTGCGTGCAACTTTTTGGATGTGATATCCACATTATTGACTTTAAGTTCAAGACATTTTAGATTTTTTTTTAATGTAGTTTATCTAAAAATGGTACATATATTAGTGAACCTTAAACCCATAGCTAACAAAATGGAGCTTCTATAGTTTAGTTTTTTGTTTGTTTGGAAATTTGGAAAAATTCCTTGAAATAAGCATTCTATTGAAGTTTGAAGTTGAAGATTTATAACTATGTTTCTAAATTTGAAGTGACTTAAAATTTTTTTTGTTATCACATTGTTCTACATTAACCCCTAAATGCCTAAGGCACCAAAATCTAGTGTTGACAATATTTTGAAGTTAAAACCTAATCATGGTACTATTTTTAGTAATTTATATTTTTGAAAATTTCTTTATTAAGTCTAGTCTTAGAATCAAAAATCTGATTTTGAAAATGATTATTTGATTATGATTTTTCTTTTTAAGATTTTGCACAAGGGAGTCCATTGCAAATCTTTGATTTTTTTGGTGTTGAAGGCTCTTAGAAATGTGCCTCAACTATACTAGATCTTATAGAAAAATTCACATTAGAAATTCATTTTAAAAATTGTAAATTTATTGTAATTATGGATGCTACTATGCCTTTTAAGTTCATATTTTTTGGTGACTAATTTTTTAGATTTAGATCTAACAAGTGAAAAAAAGTGTGGATTAAAAGACTTCAATTTTCTTTTTCTATGTGATGTCTAACATGTCTAGTTTGAATTTGTACGGTTACAATTCAATAAAATTGATAAAAGTTATCAAATTCAATTTTTTTATCAAATTCAATTCAGTACAAATTGAATTCACTTTTAGTTCAATTCAAAGCAAATTCCAAGAAACTCAAAACATGCCTTGGGCGTTTAGAGATTAACAATATAATATTTTTTTTATTGTGAAATTTTCATATTAATGTTTAACCTTTAAAGGATACAATCCTTTATAACCAAAGTAGTCATCAAGGATTTTTTTTCATTTTTTATGAAGAGCCAAAGTGGCAATATAGAATGTTATAGTGGTGCTCCAAATTTTAACATTCATTAGAGGAGTTTTTCGCCCTCAAGAAGGCTGTAAGTTCCTAAATTGTGGGAAGTGCCCTACAAAAGGTTGTAGTAGCTTGTTGATTTGGCATAGTGACTGCCACATTCGGAAAAAAAAATTTCAACTTTTTTCTTCATTTCATGATTTAATTTAATTTAATTTTTTTTTTTAATTTTTTTTTGTGAACAATTGTTCCCTAGAATTGCAAGAGGGGGGGGGGGGGGGGGGAGTTCGCAATGCACTAGCTTGAAACGGACCTCCCCACCTCCTAGATTTCTTCTAATGCATTCACATATTGGATAGAAAATATCACATTAGTACATAGCACATATCCATAATTTCATTTTCATCCACAATTTGTCAATTTCATCTAAAGTATTTTTTTTAATTTGAAGTTTTTTGGCAAAAAACTTCATGATTTGTTGCCATCTTTTAGTCAATTTTTTTTCCAATGTAATTTGGCATTATAATGCAAAAAAAAGGCCTAATAGTCACCAAAATTATTGACTTCTTATCATTGATTCATTGAACTAATAGATGCATTCTTTATTTCTACATTGTGCAATGAAGTTATCTATTCACCTCCAAAAAATAAAACCACATAATATCACTAATGAATAGCAAAGAAATGGAGGATATAGAGTGAAGAACTTTCAAGTTTTACTACACAATTGATTCCTTCCTTTAGGAGATAATAACTAGTAGTGTGACATATAGCATTACAATTTTTTATTTTTACTTTTATCCATTTCCATCTTAAGGTTCCATCACATGTATTAGCAATGCACATTTATTTTCTTAGATGTATTCCATATTTAATTATTTATATAAAGGCAGAATTGGATGCAAGGGTGGGAATGGATATATCTACCTTATGTCATTTGTAATTGCCACAAAAGTGATGACTAAACCCTTCTATTAAAATCTCTTTTCATATTTACTTTTCTATTCTTTAAGTTTGTCAAATTTTCTATAACATTGACATTGAACATCATATGTAGGCTCAACAATCAATGACACCTCAATTGTCAAATACAAAACAAAACAAACAAACTACCAATTAATTTCTAAACTTCCATGACTATATTTTCACCGAAAACAATCAAAAACTGCCAATTTTAGTACAAGTACAAAATTTTTGAAATAAATTTTTTTTGAGACATGTAACCATAGGATCTTGTAGTATGATAACTTCAAAACATGTGGTAAGAGTTTCAAACATTTACACAGTATAGATTGCAAAACATCAACATTCAAATTCAGTAAAATCATTTTTTGGGCCTTGCAAAAAGCAAGGTAGTTACACTTCACAAGCTCACTTTTCTATGAAATAAGGTCCAAAATGGTAATGCTACTTTAGATTCTTTTTTGTAAACAAGTTGGTCACATGTTTGAAAAATTTCAGATCGTTTGGAATTGTACAACATATAGGAAAAAAATAGTAAGTAGATAGTAGTAGATGGTGATTCAAATATAGAATTGTTAAGAATTTAATCATGGAATATAAATGCCAATTTCAATGGTTGCAATATCATAATAAACAATCTACATTTTATGATTTTATTTTTTCCATAAATATCAAAAATTGAATAAGATAAACAACTTCAAAGTTTATTTTAGAGTATAGAATCTATAATTGCCCGCAAACAAAAAAAAAACTCATAACTTTTGCCTCATTGATCAAAATGGAATGATTCAAAGCTTTTTATGTATCTATAACTCTAGAAAAATCAATTTCAAATTTATGTTTCTGAAAGAAGTGATTTTTTTTATCTCCCTAAACAGTTCATTTACGAAAAAAATAACATATTAGGCTATAACTTTTGACTCATGTTTCCAAATGTCATGAAATTTAGTGTATATGAAAGTTATTCCTTATCTACACCTTCTGTTTAAATTTCAGCTTAAAATATACAAATCCTCATTCACAACAACATGCCCAAATTTTCTATTATGCCAAAAAACGCATGTTGGTCCTTTAAGAATTAAAGCAGAAGTCAAGTATAAGGTACAATTGTCGAGGCCTTCTCTAGCTCCTTGAAATGTCTCCCAACCAATCTTTTAATTTTTTATGCAATAATTTTGAAGTTCAATATCTCATGTTCCATCTATTAAAATCTACCAAAACTTACTTTGAGAATGCCCCTGTACCAAGGGTTTTCCAACAACATAAAGGGCACCTTTGATGGCTATGAAAGTTTTTCACTATGATGGAAACTTCCTAGAATTGTCCGGTAGGACCTCTAACCTAGATTACCTTCTAAGCAATGGGCTCTTCTAATGTTTTTTGGTAAATTTTTATTTGAACTTTTAATAAAACAACTCTAAGGGAAAAAAGTTAGCACTTCTAAATTGCCAAAATATGTGTTTTAAAATCCCCATTTCCTCCTAATACATGTTCCAAGAAATTAGGCCTCCTTCCAAGCTACAACACTAACAAAATCTTCCAATTTTGACTCCAAATGGGCCAAATGTGGTTTTAAAAACTAATCACAACACAACTTATTTACAACAAACACCAAAGTTTAACCATTCATTGATCCATGCACCTCACCAAAGTTTCTAAATGTAAGACTACAACATTCACCTATTTTTTTAGGCAAATTAATAGTTTTCTTTTTTCCATTTCATCATTCAAACATCTAGACCCTAATTCTAACCCAATTTGGACAATGATTCTGTACTTGTCCTAAACCTCCAAAAATCACTCCCTACCCATGCATCATTTTTAGGCATCCAAATTATTGAGTTTGACTCTAAGTGTGATTCTTGTAGGAATTTGGTATCACTTACTACAAAAATCACACTTTAGGCTTCTTTCAACATGATAAATATTTCCAAGAAAATTAGGCTATTCAATCACTATGGCATAGCACAGCATTGTGATTAGACATTATATTTAAGATTCAATGTATGCCCAATAAACAAAAGATAAAAAGAAACCAATCGCCATTAAATGGTAGCAGACCTCCTTGCACTAGTTTGGCTTCTCCATCTTTGTCTTTGCTTTGAATTATGACAATTAAGGTAGTATTGCCTATTACCATCTTGATTTGTGATCTAACTATCTTGGGGCCAACTTCAAAAGAAGTACATATTTTTTAGAGTTTTGTGCTTGTTTTACAAATTCAACCCAAGTAGAATTATAATTTTTTGATCAAAATTGTAATTTCTGTGAATTTTTAAAGTAGGCTGCCTTGAAGTTACAAAATTGTTCATAGACTGGGGTCAAAAATGTCTCATGAACAACCCATTACCATCTTAACATTGTATCTATTGGCACTTAAGTTCTCCAATGAAGGATTGACATGTTACCCCTTTGGGCATTAATACATTGAAATTGTCAAGAAAGTGAATGGATATGGGTTTTGCAGTCAACAAAATTGGGGCCAAAGCATAGGCAATGGAATTGGGAAATTAACGGAATTGAATAGTTGTACCTTATAGCTTTTTGAAAAGCGAACTTAAATTTGCACCACTTTTCAAAAATTTAGCTCATTTTCTTGTGTTGTTCTTTTGCAATTGCTCACCAAAGTTGGCAATCTTCAATTGATGCGGCTTTTGACTTCCATACACAAAATGGGTCTCTCTAACTTCATCCTTTCTTCAAATTGGGTGAGCCATAGCTTTTTTGAAAATCTAACTTTCCAAAATACATCCTCTCTAAATTTTAGCCCATTATGCCTTGCCAATCTTCTGCAATTGCCTACTAAAGTTGATAGTGCCTTCCAATCTAAAAAAAATTAATTCTCCTCCATCATGAATTTTAATTCAATTTCCAATTAGACCTAAAAAGTGTCCACTTTTTACCCATTTTTTTATTCAATACTAAAAACCTACTCAACAAATTGTCCTGCATTGTTCCTTTCCCTATTCCCTAACAACTTATGCTTGAAAAAACTAGAAAACATAAATTGCTCCCAAAGCACATTTGTACACAAAATTGGAAGAGAATTGGTAAAGAAAGAGCTCTAGATTCTAATTTTTGTATATGTGAACATTTTTAACAAATTAATTTTGTCCAACTACATTCATTCTACATTAATTTATTGTTAATACGTTGTATAAGAAGAAAACACACCAAATTAGTGTAAATTCTACTAAATTACTATCACTTAGCCCATTTTTTTTGGCACTATCGGTCCAAATTGCACCATTTCAAAATAAATTCATACTTTTTGCTAGATGAAAGTAATACTTTTTCACCAAAAAATTTCCATTTGTATTAAAAATATAGATGAAGTCATCAAATTTGGATGAAAAGGTTTAGGAATATGATACAAAAGTGTTTTTTGGTCCAAAAGATGAATGAATGTGGAAATACAATGCTTCATCAAATTTTAAGTGATTGCCATCCCCACACTTTATCAAAAAGTAAAAGAAGGGTTGCCGCCACTACGTTTATTTAGTGTAGACTGCGCTAATTTAATGCAAAATATCGTAAATTATTGCAAAACACTCTAAATCACTATAAAATTCCTATTGTAGTATTTCTAGCACTATTTTAGTGTTTTGTACACTACACTAGTGCTTTTGTAATAGTTTTAGTGTAACTAACTTCTTTTGAGTTTTTCATTATTTATTATGTTTTGTGACTTTCAATTTAGTTTTACTTTCATTTCCTACTTCAAATCTTTAAAAAAAAAAAAATTGTATTTCTTATATTTTATATTTTTTGGAGTTTTCAATTTGATTCTAGTTTGAGTAGTTTCATTTTCTACTTGTAGTGTTTGGTTTTCATTTTGTCATCATTTTACCGTTAGCCTAATTGGATTATTCTACCAAATTTTTATTATTTTTTTAGTTTTAAATCCCTATTTTTTTCCTAGAATATCCCCTTAATTTTGTCCTAATTGTATATTCTACCATTTTGCTCTAACTTTTCAAAGTTTCTACTAGGATCTAATGGATAATTCCCTAATTGGTAGTTTTGATTTATTGCAAAGTGGTAACACTTTTGGACTTGTAAATTCATGCAAATTATTTATATTTTTTACAATCTAAAGAGTGAAACAACATGGTGGATGACCATGGCTTAGTGGTTGTACAAATTTCTATTGCTATCATATCCAAATAAACAAAACAAACTACCCATGAAAGGTAGTTTTTTAGAACATCCTTAAAGCATGCACTTATCTAATTCAATCTATGCCTATTGGATATAAAACTTAGATCATAATAGATCTAGGTGTCATATGTATCCATATTAGTTTTTAACTTTAAGAATGAGAGATTTAACAAGATATAAGCAAGTTTTTTGCTCAAACAAGAGTTTTGCTACATGAGGAAGTCAATGTTTGCAAACTAAAGTATATATCTACCATTATATCCATTATATATCTAAAATAGGAATAAAGACATTCAAAGTTTGGAGAAAATTTATCACCATTTTTTCTTTCTAGATGTAGAGGACTTAGAGTTTGCAAAATAAAGCATGAAACTTTAGTTTAGAAGTTTATTGAAGTTTGTCAAAATTACTCAAAGAGGTAGTAGACTTCACTATAACCATGACATTCAACATCAAATTATGAGATTAGTTATTGTATGCAAGGTGACTATAGCTAGTCTATTGACAATTTGTTATCATTTTCTCAAGAAAGTAATATCCAAACAAAACTTATAAATCTTAGTGTAACATGTATTCTTTTGAAAACTTGATTGCAAGAATATTGTGAAGAAAAAGCCATTTTTTTTCTTGTCTACAAAGTTTACTATGGCTCCCAAATACACATGATTAGCTTGGGCAAAATTGCACAAATAGGAATAGAAATAAAAAATTGTAGTCTATGTAAAGTAGAGTTTAACAACCAACGTCACATTACTTTTGCAACTCCATCACTTGACCATACTCAACAACTCAAGTTAACCTTTAGATGATATTGAGGTCAAAAAACATCTATAGATGACTTGGTTGTTCATTGTAATTCAATGGTTAATCTTGCTACCAATTTCCTATAATATGTAAAAAACCCAACCAATCTCAAATTTCTAATTCCAAGGAAATTTTAGCTTGTTTTTAATCCTTCAAAGACATTTCATCATTTTGTGTCTAAGCTTGGTCAAATAGCTTTAGATTTCTACATTAAAACATTTAATTCAAAAAATATATATATATTATAAATAAAATTATATATATTTAAAAAATTATCTAATTTTTCTATAATTAAAAAATCAAATTAAGTTTATATACTTTTTTAAGGAAATTTCTTTGTAAAAATCATTGTAATTTCAAAAATACTTAAAATAATATGAAATTAAAATACAAAATTAAAATAACAATAGATAACATTATGGTTAAGTCAATGTACTATTTGAGCTCACATCCAAAGAAATTTGATAGAAAAAGTTCAAAAGTGGTGTATTCAAAGTTTTCAAGGTACTATCTTAAAAGTGTTACAAAATTACAATTTTAACAATTTTGCAAAAAATTCAAATGGAGTGAAAAGAAAATTGTCGGAATTACATCTTTTTAGGCAAGCTTAAGAAAATTTTGAATGAAGAACTATGTGAAAATTCAGACTTAGACTTTTGAAATGTCAATGGGGTTTGCAATATCTTTTAAGGATTATTTTTTTTTAAATCAGCTTGTTTCCACTTCATGTCGAGTCCCACTAGCATAAGAAAGTTACATAGGTTTCTATTGTTGGTTCTAGGTTGTAACTACATATTTGAACTAATTTCTTTATTTTTTTCAATGGACATCTAAAACCATTTCTTAGGTACATTGGCACTTGATGGATTTTTAATCATTAAGTTGAATGGCTTCAATATTTACTAGATCTTCAAATTTTGGGAGCAAAAAATTGCTAAAATACCACTTTTTATGTTGCCATTGTAGAGTCTCGTGTGATATCAAAAGAGTAGTCATTGCCACTAATTAAAGCAAAGTGTTGGAAATAAAATATTAACAATGTACCATTATACTATGTCGTCTATTGAGAGTTAATAAAGGAATTTGGGAATGACGTATATTACATTAGGACTTGTTTCACATCTAGATTAGTAGTGGAACTGTTGGAGTTTTACTCATTGATGTGATGTAATTACCAAATTTTGGGGGAATTTCAAGCTTTCAATTATCTTTTCTTCTTTGTGTGAATTTGTCTTCAAATGACATAAGCTAGCGTGAATTAGTGTCAATTCTTCTTGTTGATCAATTTGTGAAATCCATTGGCATCTTGTGGAAACTATTAGTGTCAACACCTAAATTTTTTAGTTTGAATTCTTTGAAATTAGTCACAACTATTAGTAATTGTTATTTGTTGGATGTTGAATTAGCACAAGGTGTAAAGAATGGAAAATTGTCAACCTCAATCACAAGTTGCTACAATCATATTCCACAACTCCACAAGATACAAGAGATTGTCAATTTGTCATGGGTGAAGCAAAATTTAGATAGACATGGAATTTGGGCTAGAGAGGCTCTAGCATGGAGGGGACAATATAAAGGGATCCCCAAAAGTTCTAATAGTGAATTTTAAGTTCAAGATTGGTGGCCATAAACTTGTCATGAACAAAGCTGAACTATAGTCCATGTTAGTGAGACATGCATATCACATGCATCAAGTGCTCCTAAATTTTCAAATTTCCCTCAATCAAGTTTGATGCATCTATAAGACTCCATTGTTGTTATTGTAAATCAGTCCCAATACTACAAGAAAAAAGGTGTCTGCCATAATCAATTGAACTATGATTTACTGTTTTAAATGACTATGCTATGACTGAAGCTTTGTTATTTCACATTTTACACAACATTTCAAAAGGGTAGTCATTTTGTAGTCATTCTATAGACAAAAGGATGAAGTGTGTTGGAACTCTAACTAAACATTGTGTTCATCCATTCTTTTTTTGTAAGTGCATCGTTCAATAGCATGACGTGGATAGCTAAAGACCTTCAATTGACATACTCAGTTGTACATCAGTTAGTCAATGACTATGTGTTAATTGCGTTTGCCTCCATGAATGACTACTACATCTACTATGAACGCATTCAGGCCTGAAATGATGTACATTCCCATTATATTAGTCGAAGGCATCCTATAGTCTTCAAAATGAATATGAGAACAATTTACACCCAATGAAACAAAAACATAGTTATAAAAATACAGAAGACCTCTTTCTTGGCTTTGTAAGGCAGATGGAAGGGTGTGAGCATAATTCTAAAAGAAAGAAAATGCTCACACTAGAAGGAACCTACATTTAATTGGATGTTTTTGCGTTTAAGTTGATGGATTTTTTTGCGCATCCAATGTAACATCTTCATGTTTTTATGTCAACAATTACGTTCAATGTAACATGAAGATGTTACATTGGATGCGCAAAAAAATTCGTTAACTTAGACACAAGAACATCCAATTAAACGTGGGTTCCTTCTAGTGTCAACTATCTAAAACACTGCTTGTGCTAATAAATTGTCCTCAAGTCAAAATTCAATGGCCCAATTAGAGATGGTATTTATGAAGGTGTTGGCACAACTTTTAGAGTTGTAAGACTAGGAGTTTCTATAGTGGTGCTTATGAACACATTAGAACTATCAAGGACCTCTTTTTTAGCTCATGTTTATTTTTGCAAAGTTATTTTATATCTTGGTTTCTAGAACACATTAGAGATTAAGACTTGTGTTGCCTAACTTGAGAAAATGAAAGGCTCCAACATGCGTGGTAGCTTGTGCCATAAGTTGACCATCAAAAAGTAAGCATCATCTTGGAAATATGTTGCATTGCCTCTATTGTCTATAGTCTTCATCCACTGGCATCTAAAAAGAATGATTGGTGTATGCAGTGGCTTGTAGTCAAGCTTCAATATGTCTTTCAAAATTCCAATGTAGTTCACTGACACATCATTTGCATCAATAGTCGATACCTCAAAAACTAAAGCTACTCTAGAATTATATGTTTGGAAACAAATCAAATGATAGGTATCTTTGTCATCTACTCTGAAATGGATTCCAAATGACTTCTTCCTGGTGTAGATTGCTACCTTTTGTGATGGTTTTCTGATTAGCAACAGCCAATCCCTAACGTCAGGGTTTGTCACATCTAATGGTGAGTTTTGCACTACATCTAGGAGCCACTCTTCAAACACTAGAATACTTGCATCTTGCTGAACTTCGGCCTTCCAATTCCTATAGTTACTTTAGGAATGTGAAACGTTGATACATAGAACTCAAAACAAAGACCACTACACATAATACTTGAACGACAATATAAGGAATTCAAAGCCCATGTTGTTAGTGGTTCACTTTGGTCTATTACTTGGTTACAACTTGACATAGTCATTTTGTAGTTATGTCCCTGATCCAATTATTGTGCGTAACTCACAATTTACTACACTCCAACTCACAGTTGACTTCATGAATGCCACTAACATTGAGTATCCTAGTGCTTTTCATCTTTGTTTTGCACTTTGTCTTTCTTTGGAAGAGATAAACAACCATAATAAAAACAAGTTTTTTGGATCCAATGTACATATGTACACAAAATAGAGAAGGTGTAGGTACCACTTACAAATAATTCTACTACAAACAAGAGACATTGGCCAAAATACACTAATGTGACAAGTCTTGAAGCACAAGAGTCATCATGTAGGGTCTTCCTCCGCCTTGTAGCACCTCCTTTGCATTGCCATATTCTTTGTCAACATTCTAGACACACCTCTCAATGAACTAAAAGCTTTGTAGGTATTCAATTACAAATCTAATGTATTCATCATTTAGGTATCCCTTGGCCATACAAAGTTTAGAGGGAGCCATATTTCTCACATGATTCTTTAGTGTTTTTATGTACCATTCTATCAAATACATCCCCCTTGCACTCATTGGCCTACATAAGTTCAACTCTTGAACCAAATGATATAGATGATGCGTCATGATGTCAAAGAATGAGAGTAGGAACTCCATCTCCAACAAGGCTATATTCTCCACCACATTAGCTTCAAGTGAAGAAAAATCAACATGATAGTAGGCTTTAGTGCAAATTCTTCGAAAAACCTTGCTCATCCTCATAACAGCCATCATGGGACTTAGTTCTGTCAAATCTCTCAAAGTCAGTGGTAATATCTAGTGCATTAAGACATGATAATCGTGAGACTTCAGTCCACCAAAGTTTTTTTTACGTTTGTGCTTGTCCAAGTCACAGAAATAGCTTGTTGGTGTCTTAAGGACTCTATGCATGTCACAAATACTTCAAACTCTACATCTTTCAATACATACGGTGCTGTTAGTTTCACCATTTTATTTGGATTTTTCAGGTGCAAAGATAGCCACACATGTAGTTGTATATTCTGCCTTTGTAAGTCCCGCGTCACTTTCATAGTGTCTTTTTTCCCAAAGATGGTTTTCAAAAAGTTCTTTGCCAAGTTCATTTTGCAATGTATGACATCTAATGTGTGATGAATAAGCAAATACTACATGTACAAAGTTCACACTTCAAGGATTAAAACAAAAAGTGTTTTCACTATTGGACCAATCAATAAATGCAATTTTACCAAATAACTATAACATGATTGAGCAGTGATTGCTTTCCAATTGAGCCCAAGTTTCACATGAGCCACTACCCATTTCCTTGCATCCACCTTACAATTGAGTAACACTTGTCCCACAATCTTCTATTTGTACTTTCAATCTGCAACCAATATACTAGAATTTCACGTCCTAAAGTAAGAAGCTATCAAACATTGTTAGCTTGCTTAAAAGATAGAACATAAATCTGAAGCGTTCTATGTGAACCCAACAATTGTCACCTAGGCCTCAGGACTTTTTTTTGCTTTCATTCATTCCTTATAACCATCTTAAGTCCTGAAAATCTAAAAAGTGTGTTAACATTGTATTAGTAGAAGTCCCTACAATTATGGTGTGTTATTTTCCAAAAGTTTAGAAGTGCTCTAAGCACTTTCATTTACCATTTATAGTATCTAAATAGGTGTCTAATATGTTGATTAAGAATTTGAGATAGAGTTGAGCCCTAGTAGAGAAAGTCATAAAAGATATTTATTTTAGATTGTTACCGGATTTACACAAATCCACCGATTCATGAGGACCCTTAACAAAGATTGAAGAAAGGTATTTATAGCATAAAAATGCGCCAAGAGCTCATTGGCAAAGTTGGTTCATGAAGATTCCCTTGTACAAGATTTAATTCCTCCCAAAAGGAATTAAATACAAGAAGTAAAGAATTTAGACCTCTCTGCACTTGATGTAAGTAAACATGTAAATTTTCAATTAGCATTTGGAAAACTCCTAGAAGTTGCCCAAAAGGTTTCATAATTTTCCGGATTGCATAAGATGACTCTATAGAAAGTCAACCTCATTTACCCGTAATTGGAAATTCATAGAAATTATCCTAGTAGTGATAAAATCCCACTAAAAATTAGAGTTGTGTTATTTAGCTTAAATAAGAGATCAGCCAAATTTCAAGACATTCCAACATCGACAAGTGCAAGAATTGGTGGTGGCACCAGATTTTAATAGTTTTCAAAAACATTCGATGGATTGATCGACATACCAAGTGCATACAATGTCCAAATAAAGTAAATGTGAACTCTTTTCTTACTATCTTTGACCTTCTTAAAAACCTAGGCTAGTCAAAACCTTGAGAAAAGGCAAACTCCAATATTTGAAATTTCTATCATTTCACTAGTTGGCGATTTGTTGGCTTTTTCTTGCCAAATAGTTTAGAAAGTAGGGGGTAGGGGATTTCAATGGCTAATTTGGGCCTTTTTGAAGACCATGGCACAATTGGTTGTGTCTCCAAAAGTTAGAATGATCATATCAATAGTGTAGAATTTTGATTGAAGTTAATTTGAATTTACATAGGAATAGATGTAGGTAATTTGAGAAGAATTGGGGGCCTTGTAAAAGTATAAAAGTCCCTCACTTCTTCTCTTTCTTTGCACCCCTTTTTCTTGTTTTTTGTTTGGTCAAAACACAGCCATGTTGTTGGAATTTTGGCAATTTGCCAAAAACCTTGTTTGAATTGCAATCTAGAGCCATTTTGCTCTTTGATTTCTCTACCATCTTTTGTATTTGAACCCATTTCAAAGGACATTGGGGTCCCTTTGAAGAGCTTGCTAACCATTGTGTTTAGAGCCATTTGAAGTAATTTGATTGTTTTGGGGTGTTCTTTGTACTAATATCAAGGATATTTGAGCCGAATTCAAGCAATGTCATTAGCTTGAATACCTTGGAGCTTGCCTTATCGTGTTTCAAGTATCTTTATTTACTAATTTTGTTCTCATTTGAGCTCTTGTGCGGGATTTCCAACCATGGATGTATGAATATCCCCCTAAAGCCTTGAATTTGGAATATGTGGTCCAAAAAAGTATTGTTTGAAGTCAATTGTGGAGATCTTGGTTGGATCCAAGATTCTCAAACATCCTCATATAATGGAATTCTTGCAAAAATATTCTAAAATTTGAGATTCAACCCTCTTATATGGCAAAACTTTTGCCCTTAATGTTATTCTTTAAAAGTTTGTGTCACCTTCCAAAAGCAAGTGAAAACTCAGGGATAGTAAGCTTTGCTCTTCCTTGGAATTTTCGTATTTGTAATAAGTTTAAAAATGGCATCGGAAGGAGACAATTGTTTTCCATTTTACACTATCATATGTGAAAATAATTTAGAAGAGAAAGAGAGCTAGAATCAATCCTATGATTGATTTTATTTTGTCCAAGGCAAACTCCGAAAGTAGTATGTCAAAATCCACTATACATGCCCTTTTTTGCTCATTTTTAAGAAGTGAGAAGGTGAGAAGACCAAAATTAGCACACTTAAGGTTGATGTAAAAATTGAAGTTTGAAGGAAAGGAGGGTCACAAACTAACAAAGGAAGAACCAAAGCATTGAGGAATTAACAAAGTCTCAAATCAACCAATTGAAGTCTCAATCAACCAACTAAAAGTCAACCCCCCACCCCCCACCCCCACCCCAACTAATTCGGTTTGTTAATTGATTAATCACCATGTCCCCTTGCTTTGTACTCTGGCCTTGCAAGCTTACCATTTGGTTCTCCAAAAAACTTGATCTTTGACTTCTCTACAACCTAGTTTCTACATTGTGCAACAACACAAGTGAACTCAAAGTTTGGGAAGAAGATTAGTATAGGATTAAGGCCAAGTTGCTTTCACAAACAAAGGTACATCATACATTAGAAATAGTTTGACTTTGATGCCCATAGTTATTATTTGATTAAAAGACAAAAAGAAAAGATGAAAACATGGAATATTAGACTTAGGGATATTCTACAAATTAGTTATTAGATAAAAGAAATCAAACAAGCTTTGTCTTGAGATCTTGTTTGATTCCAAGAAAATTAGCCAAGAATTAGTGTTAGATTTGATAGGATTTTACTCCCAAAAAATATCTACAAAAAAAAGAGAACGTTAGAAAGAAAAGGAAGGAAGAATCAATTAAAGGACAGAAGTTAGGACATATTCCAAGTGTCCTAGGAGTGCACCATACAAAATCATAACACTAAAAATTTGACATGAAGGTTGATGGAGTGTACAACGAAAGGCAAATTATCATCAACATGGATGAAATCACCAACACCATGGATTGTGAAGTTAGTCAACAAAACTTTTATCCCAATTCTCTTGAATTTTCATCATAAACATTAGAGTATAAATTAACTCTTAGATCAAAATTTAAAAGTAGAAGGAAAACAAAAAATCTAAAAATACCAAGATAGGCCTAAGAGTAGTTAGAAAATTATCATAGTCATAAAAGAATCATCTACCTCCCAAAGTAGTTAGAATTTATCCAAAAATTACCATAGATGAAAAGCAACGATAAAATTGGATGAAAAGTTAAAAATTCTTAAAAAAGAATTTTGAAAGGAATCTAGCATCTAGAATAAAAATATAAAGATAAAGATAAAAAATAAAATAATTTACAATTTCAAAGGTAAAAATTGAAGGGTAAGTTTTGATTAACCAATTAACAGTCAAAATTTACCATTGAATCATTTTTTATTGTGAGGATAAAAGCAAGAAGGTTTTTTACCTTGATGGAAAGGTAAAATCAGACCCTCAAAGATAAATAACTCAGTCCTAGAAGTTGGGTAAAAACAAAATTTCAAGTACTAGTAAAACTATTAGAGGTTTTTATCCCTTAAGTCAAAAGATACTTAAAGAATGGTTTGAAGGTAGAATCTCAAAGAAAATATTTTTGGAATCCCTAAAGCACTTTAACTTCACAAATGGGCCAAAAAATAGAAATACTAGAGTAGAATGAAGTTTCAAGCTAAATTAGAGTAGAATTGGATGAAAGTCAACTAGAATAGACTAACTCAATCCAAATTAAAAATTTAGATACGAATTAAAAAATAGAAAATAATTCAAAAATATAAATAGAATTTTGATAATTAGATTGCTAGAAATCAAGGGATGAAGTTTTAGGAGGTAGTTTTAGTATCAAACTTCATCCACAAATATTTCCTAGCGAATTAGGTCAAACTAGGATTTCTTTATCATTTTGGAAAAGAAAAATTCAGCTCTACAACTTAGGCTACTTAATCTTTCCACTTGACCGACCCCCATTGGCTCTTAGTTTAGGTCATCGTAGCCAAAATTAGCCCTTTTTACTAACTCTTTGAATTTGGTTAGCAATTACATAAGGAAAGTGTAGGTAGAACAAACAACAAAAGATCCATTGCCTAGAAGGCTCAATTGAATTATATGTTGTTAGACACCCATTAGGATTTACTACAACAAAGCAACTAGAACCTATTTGCATACACTTTATTCCAAAGGTAGGAATAAAGTACCCACACAATGGCATGTCATTAGTCCTTTGCCCAATCTATGAATTGTATTGCCAATTGCTAAACCCAAAATTGAACTCTTGACACCTTTATTCTCTTAAATGATGACCACTACGGGGGGGGGGGGCACTTTTGTAAGCCCCTCATCTAATATCATCTTTTTTTTCAACTACTATAATCCGTTCATGTCTCTATTTTCATCCAAATTTTTATCTACATTCATCCACCATATTTTAGACCCATCAATCTCATTTTTCATTCACCCTTACTCTAATTTTTTAGTTCCTTTTATGCAATTTTTTTTCACCATTCACCCAAATTTTCAAGCACTTTTATCAATTTCTAGATGAAATTTTATCCATTTTTTCCCTTCTTTCATTCAAAGTTTCATTTTTTTGTCCAACATCCACGCTCTCCACTCACCATTCCAGTTCACATGCTAGCAACATTGCTCTTCCTAGTCTACTTCTATCCCTAGACCCTCCTCTAATTGATCCTAGCCTTTGTCTTTTTTTTGTGTCTTTTTTATTAGACTTGTAGAATCCAAAAAAGTAGGGAGGAAGTCCAAATGGTTTGAGTCTGATGGCTTGCACCTGAAGCATGATGCTTTGGTAGCTTAGTCCAATAGCCTGAGCCCCATAGAGGCTTGGCCAGATGGCTTGATCCTAAAAAGGCTTGGTCAATGGCTTGATGTCTGAGGGTGGTTCGATAGCCTAATGCCTGAGGGTTGGTCCGATGGCCTAATTCCCAAGTTATGATAACAAAAACTAAGATAAATTAAAAAAAGAAGGTTCCTTATATCCTTAGTATCTTTCATCTAGATTCAATTATTATGATGCATGTTTTGTTCTCAAAAGTTAAACTTTGGTTGTTTTCAAGCGCCTTTAGAAAACTAAACTTTAGAAATGTGTACCAAGGGGGTTCAAATCTCCATTGTAGAATTGGACTTAACACCAAATCTAAGGCTAATAAGCACTAAGCAGTTCAAAGTTCCATTGTTAGTTGAATTTTAATAAACAATCTAAAATTTTTGACCCCAAGGGAATTCAAACCTTTGCCATTTAGGTGGGGCTAATAAAAATACATACAAAGTTTGGACAAAGTTAGTGAATCATGGCAACTAAAATGCACTTAAGACACATTGATTAGCTTGGGTTAGTATAATCATTCATTACTACTAAACTCAAACTTCGACAATAAAAAAATTCCAAAGTGACATGGTGGGAAATTGCTTTAGGATTAGTTCAACGACAAAATAGAGAGTCTAAGACTTCCAAAAGAATATGACACAAGTGACTCCAACAAAATTAGTAGAAATGAGCACTCAAGCCTCTAAAAGAACTTATAACAAGTCCACATGAAGACAAACAATACAAAAAGACCCTTAAAAGTGCCCATTTTATGACTTTGGACTCACTATTTTCTTTTTTTCCTGTTGATAGTATTTTGAATGTAGTTCATTATACAAAAAGCCCTAAAAAAAGTGTAAAACCAAAATGGGTATGTCACATGCTATTACAATATTTGGTCCTAATTAGCCTGTTTTTCCTAAACTAAACCCAAATTCTACATGTAAATAGGATAGAAACCCAGAAGTTGTATTCATTGTGGTTATTGAGTAGAATTGCCCAAATTGTCCAAACTTGACTTGCATATTATATCCAAATATGCCTAATTTGGTAAAAAAAAACATGTGAAAACCCTAGAAGTCAATTCCAAAGAGAAGTTTCAATTTCCCTATTGTATCAACAAAATAGTAGAACCCCCAATTGTTAGTCTATAAGTGAAGAAAATTCAAGATAGACCAGAGGACCATATCAACAATATCAATGTAATATTTTTTTGGTAGAAATCACACTAGAATTTCATTGGCAAAGTTGGTTTGCTAAGCTATTCCTTTGTATGAAAGATTCTACGTTCACCAGAAGTTAAAGGAGAAAGCGGAAATGTAGGATTTGATGTTTTTTTTCTTTGAATGTGCAAAGTAAGGATACACATTTACACATCTTTTGTGGAATTTCATGAGAGGATCCACAAAAAATTTCAAAATTTTTTGGTAGTCAAAAGACATTCTTTCAGACGGTCAACCACTAAATTTCATGATGGAAAATTCATGGAAATTACTCCGGGTATAGTAAAGTCTTACTAAAAATTAGATTAAATTTTTTTATGATCATAATACACTCTAACAAGTTTCAAAACATTTTGATAGCTAGGAAATCCAAAACTAGCAAGATTCTCCTTAGATTGACAAATTTGAAGATTTTAGTGGAATTAACTAGCATACTAGGAATGCACAAAGTCAAAATGGGGCCCAAATGAGTTTTTTTTTTATTACTTCATACCTACTTAAGAACCTCAACAATATAAAATAGTGAAATTAGGTTGCCTCTCACTAATTTTTCCACATTCTACACTATATAAATACTTATAGTTACTGCAGTAACTTTCAAAAATAATTATTTCAGTACAGATTTTTTAATAATAAATTTAGAAAACTTTAGTTTGAAGTAATTATCACTGATTTGGGCACAACTACAATTAGTTGAAGATGTAAAACTATACAATCTCATTTTGTGAACTGATGCTTTCATTGTTTTACTACACAACAATAAATTGTCATTTTTCACAAGATACAAATACTACACATTTTTTAAAGCATTTTAAATGATACAAATCAAATAACGTCACGATGAGCAACAAAAATATCAACCAATGTATAAAAAGCCTTACTAAATAAGAATATTATAAAACAACATTCAAAGCATCATATACATAATATGATAGACCACCTCTCTCAACAATTTTAGCCTCAATCACATCAATGTAGTCAAATATGAAATTCCACTTTCAAACTACAAAATTCATATGTACATGTTCAAACTTAAACAATGAAGCTTTTGAACTTAACCACCACCAACATACTTAGACTTATCTATTGCAAAAGAAAAAATCTATTTCTATTTCATTAGACACCAAAATACTTATAAATGAAATAGATGGAAATTGAATACTTAGGAAGTTCCAAACCTGGAGGCATTTGCATCAAACCAATATAGTATATTCCTTAAAGATAGGTCCATCACAAAAAAAGAGGAATAGTCAATTCTTCAAAGATAAGACCATCAAAGAAGGATGGGAACAAGTGCTCCTCCAAAATGATGAGGATACTTTGCAATAATCCTTTGAAGCTCTGGAATCAATTGTTTGACATGCCTTCCACCAAGAACATTGCATGCTAGGCTTGTACAAATCATGGTCTTTTGAGCAAAATTTATTCCTCTCTCATCTCTTTACCCATTTACATCCTTCACAACAACCATTGCCATCTCCATAAAAAAAGGCTTTCTAAGATTCTTCAACATTCCTAATGCCCTACCATCTTCTTGGACTTGATCTTGCCAACCTTCAACCAATCTTCATAATGTAACTTGTGGGCTTCCCAACGCAATGACCATGCATCCTTGATTTTTGAAATGATAAATGAATTTGTTGGTTGGCACAAATCTATTGCATTAGTAGAATTTTTTTTATTTCTATATTTAAATTGTTTGTAGTCAAAAGTGCTTGGGTAGAATCATTGTGTCATGTACAATTATCAATATAGATCACTTTCCTTTGCCCCAAGGAATCTGGTTGATTAACTCTTCAGTCATTCAAGTATTCGATCGAAACAGCTTCTGTCATGAATCCCTTTGCAACAGTTCAATAGCTCACACCTACTACATTGTCTAGACAACCTCGAATTGGATACTTACAATCTTTGTTCTGAAGTATCAAGAAGGGATCATATATTACAACATTTTGACCCCTTGATATTTACACCACCATTGTAATTCCAACACCACTTGACACCACATCTGCATATTTTGCACCAAGATCTCCTCTGAACCCCAAGGTTCTACCATTATCCATATTGATGATGAAGTAAGTCTCATCAACATTCTCTATGCGGTCTTCATTCAATTCACCACTTTTGAAACCCCTATACAACTTACCTATATGATATGCCACTATTTGTTCTATATAGGCTTGTTTAGTAGGACTAACTAACAACTTTCTTATTTGAGTTCTTCAAACAATATTAAAATGCACCATAAATGCTTGGATCCAAGAAAGATCCAACAAATCCAACAAATATTTTATAGATCCTGATTCTCTAGGATGCAGTGAGAACCAATGGCGATGAGATGTCAAAATGTGATATGCTAAAGAAAGCAATAGCCTTGCAAAGAATTTTACACTTGCAACTTTGAGTCTCAAAAATTCACCTTTTGAGTTCTTCATGCAACCACATGACCCAAGGTACTTGCTTCCTTCGATGACCAGGTAGGGCTTTGACATTCATCCTTCGTTGAATTGTAGTACTAAAGTGCACCACTGAAAGGTGATTTCCTTCTTCTTCTAATTTCTGAAAAAAATCAACTTGCCCTTCCCACCATTTACTTGCCTTTGTAATGTTTGCATGATAGTTTTTATATTGAAAATGTTGAGGAAACTCCCTCACATATTTCCCCATAAGACCAACTTTATCTTCTCTTGATGATGTGCTTATCATCCATTGAATTACATGCTTACAAGTTACCTTTGTTGAAACACGTTGAATTGACTCTCCATTCGACAAAACTAGAATGAAAGAAAAAAATCATGATTTGAAGAAAAAAATATTATTAAAGAAAAAGAAATTCTAAGCCTGTTACAAAACAAAAACAAAAATTTAATTTAGGGATTTTCATTCTTGTACCACTTGGTGCCTACCTAGGAGATGAAACATCTAAATAAGAATAAGAAGAGAAACAACATCAAGTACACAATATGCACCTTATGATTTTTCAATTTGCCTTAGCTTTTATAAAAACTGATTCATTCATAAGAATTTTCACAAACATTGGCATCCAGTATAGGCATCAAGTTCTTCAAATAATCTTGAAAAAAACAAATTCAAATACCATTCCTAAATTTAAGATTAAAATTATGTTATAATTAGGGATTTCAATTTAAAGGTGATTGCAAGAAACACTTTATGATTTTGGCTAAAAATGGTTGTTTTTTAGCGTTGTACTACCAATATCCCAGTCCTACAAGTATTGTGTAGTTTCTTGACTAGGAAAACCTAAACCGACTAATTGATTGACATTTTGATCAACTAATTAGATGATTGGCTAGGCGAATGGGAGTAAATATCATTCCTAACAATTGTCCCAACAAATTTAATATTTACTGCAAATTACTGAATACTAAGGAGTAGTATTCACTGCTTTGGAGGACTCCATTGGGTACTTGAACCAGAAAATAGGTGAAAATAGGCAATTTCATTTGATCATTTTTAGTAATTACAAAAAAAAATTAATTTAAAAAAAAAAAGATCCATTTTTTCAATCTTCTCTCAATCTCTCTAGTCCTATGTGAACAAAAAATTCATCATAAAATTTGTTCCCTTCTTCATAGTGTTTGCGCAAATAGTGTCCACTTTCAACCCATGTGCAACCCTTACACTGGGTTCTTTGCCAAAAATCTCATCAAACATATTTAGAATGTTAACCCACCTACAACAATTCAAAACCTTAGCTTCAGGATCACATTTTTGGTCCCCAAATAGGACTAAGAACCTCCAAAACAACGAAGGTAGACACCCAATTGGGGCTACCTTTAAAAATAGTGAATTATTTTTTTTAAAATTGAAAAAATTATTAAATGTTTAGATTTTCAACATGCAACTCTCCTCCAAAATTTAGCTAAAACGGAATTAAATTGCAAAAGTTATGAGGGAAAAATACCTCTATGGAGATTGAGGGGACACCCAAAAATGACAAGTGTTTCCTACAATCACCCTTAAATATAAAATTTGAGCTTCTATGAACAGATTCCTGCATCCTTCACATTGATCATAACATTCTAAATTCTTATAAAAAGAAGGGAACAACTCAATAAACAAAAATATCTAAAAGCTACAAGGGAACCTTCATTAAAATGTAATTGTTACAAAAAGAACCTAATTCAAACTACAAATTCAAACAAAGAGATACTTGATATAAAACACCTAATTTCACTATTAAGACATCAAATCTTACATTAGTCACTCAATTCAAATTGACCAAAAAAAAATATATGAACTTTGTAGCATGAGCATCATGTATGCCACTCCTTCAAGCCAACCAAAAGTCACATGGATCATATGTTGCCAATACATGCACCAATTCTTTACTCCAATTGAATATAAAATCTGAAAACAAAACACAAGCAATTCCAACTTGCTTCATGAAGACATTCATGTTGCATGCATCTATAAAGAAAAGAATCAACATTTGTTACACAAAACAACAAAATAAAAATAAAAAGTTGACTACAGACAACTAGCAAGCATCGTGAATAATTTTGGTTTAAAACTACACACCATGTAAGTACTAAAATCCACCATAATCAAAACCTTTAATTCAATGACTAGTATTGATAAATGCATGCACTTTGGTGGACTACAGAACAATTTGCTCTTTGTTTCCATGCTTCCAAATTTGACATGAAAATGAGTAAGTTATTGCATCATTAAGAGATTGTCCATGTTTCTCTAATGGGAGATAAGCACATGTGATAAGTTTCCCTCATGATTTTGCAATAACAAGTGGGATAACAAAGAAGCAGCCAATATGAAAATTTTGTAGTAAGTTTGAAGTTTCTAGAATGGAGACTTTTGTAAAAATTAAAATTGTAGTTCTTTAATGAAGGGATTATGCACATGCAACAATTTTCTCATATCATTATTTAAGAACTCTCTATATCTAATTTATGGAAAATTAGACTAGTAGTAAAGTTAAAAAGCATAATGATACCATGAATGTAGTCCTCAAAAATAGAAATAAAAAATGTAAGCTCCTTGAATTTGCCTCCCTCTCCTTCTATCCTTATTCAATTGTACAATCAATTTACGATAGGGTTGTAAGTAATCTTGAAGTATCTACAATATCAAAAAGAACTTGGTCCACCTCTTGTACTACTTGATACCTTTTCAAGAGGTGAAACATCTAACAAAATAAGAAGAAAAACAACTTGAATGATACACCTTTTTAATTTCCAATTTGATATCGCTTTGAAAAGCCCTTGAATCTCACACGAATCTTCACTAGTACTCTTTCATCTTCATGGTCTCAAGCAATTTAGTTCGTGTGGGCCTAGCACAATAGAAAAACCAACCAAAGACGTGCACGCCTAGCAACAACAGCAAGGTGACTTAGTGCTACAAAAAATTAGATTAGCGGTGTTTCCTAAACTATATGAAACCTTAATATCACATGTAAATTTAGAGGGTCGCATGCGCTTCTACATGGACAAGTAATAAGTCACAGGGTAACTTTCCAAGGTAAGGCAACCTAATTTCAATATTTTGTGTAATTACTTTCTATAGAAAAGTCAAACTCCCAAAAGTAATTTTTTAACATTTTTGAATTTGAAGTCAATGTTAGCTTTTGATGAGTTTTTAGCATAAGAAAAAAGGGCAGGGTTTCCTCTAAAGCCAATGGCATAATTCATTTGTAATTTGAAGTCTTTCTCCAAAAGTTAAAGTTAGGATTAACATAGAAAGTCAAAACTTGAAAAATTAGGTTGAAAATCTTTGATGACAAAATTACTAAGTAGAAAAAAAAGGAGAATGAGTGCAGCGATGCTATTTTGTGAGCATGTGAGGACGAGCCTATGAGTGTTGAGTAGGGATTATATGAGCATTGAGCATAGAAATTTGAAAAAGCTCTAAAAAGCTTGATAATATTTCTAAAATATGTTCCATTTTTAAAATTTTGGTCAAAATTTACTATTTTTAGTAAATTTTTGTACCTATTACTATGAATCTATTACCATGAATCTATTACTATGCTTATGTAGAATTCAAATGAAAATTATAATTTTCAGTGTTGTGTCTAAAATATTAGAAATATACATTATGAAAATGATGAACTCAATTGATGTAAAAGATGAATGGAGATGGAAATAAGTTTGCATAGATTATTGGTTGATCACTATCATATAGCAATGTGGGTCTTTTGGGGGCTAATAGGAGGCTATCAATAATTTTCTTTTGATGCTAGTTTATTGAGCTTGCTTAGATTTTAGAAAAAAAATTATTGATAAGAATTATTTTATATATAATGATTTTTATCACAATGAATTTTATTTTGGTTGATCATTGTCTTTTAACATCATGGATCTTCTTAGGATCAATAGAAAGGTACCAATATTTCTTTTTTGATTTGCAAGTCTATCAACTTGTTTAAATTTTAAAAACAAAAATTTATTCATAGGAACTCATTACATGTGGAAAGAGCTTAGCCACATTGAATTTCATTTTTGTTGATCACTATCTCATAATAGTGTGGGTCCTCTTGAAGTCAATAGGGGATACCTATAATTCTGTCTTTATGTATTGGTAATTGGACTTGTGAAGATTTGGGAAGAAAATATTTGGTTGATATGGACTATTTTTGTAAGAATTGAGCTTAATTACACCAAAGTGTTGATTAGTTGGTCATTGTCTTTTTGTAGACCCTTTTGGGAGTCCAATTCTTCCATCTTTGATCAAATGGTTGTTTGGTTAATCATTTCTTGTTGCTTAGAACCTCTTGGCTCCAATAGGAGGATTGAGTACTTGCCATCTTAATGTGTTCCTTATTGAACTTTGTTAGATTTTAAGAAGAAAAACAATTGGTTACTAATTAAGATTTATTTGAAATCAACTAAGGTTGTTGCATTTAGATTTTTATAACCTTTCTTACTGTCAGATACCTCTTGATGCCAAGACAAGTCCCTCTAGCTATGGGAATTTTTATCTTTTAATTTTTTTTTCTCACAGCTAGAGGGACTCTTTTTAGTGCCAAGAGGTGCCCAATAACTAGAGGGGAGTGATTATTAAAATCAAAATCCAAATGGAGTATTTTCAATCAATTTCAAACAAATTCTAATTATTCACTATTTATTTATTTTTTAAATCTAGCAAAGTCCAATAAATAGCACATCAAAGTTGTCTAAGGGACCACAATAATATATTCACAATAATAGGTCCATGGAAATAGGTACTAAAATTTAGCAAAAATAATAAATTTTGACCACCATTTTGAAATGGAATCTCTAAAAAATTATATACTCACAAGCTCATGCTCACACTCATAGAATAGCAACCATGAGGATGAGTGCCCTTATTTATATATATATATATATATATATAAGGGCACTAATTCTTTTCTCAATTCACTCCTTTCTAGCCAATTTTTGGCTTTATTACACTATTAGGTCCATTTATTTGGATTTTGACCATTTGAGGCCAAGTTGCTAATTTCTCATGTTTTTGGAGCATTTCAAACTTCATTGTTGTTGTTCTGAAAGTCTCTTTGAAGGACATTAGAGTCCCTTCAATGTTATCTTTTGTATATACTTGTTTGAGTTATTATCACTAACTTTTTAAATTTTTGGTTGAATTATTTGTTGTACTAATCCTTGAACAACCCCTCATTATACCCTGGTGATGCCGCTTTGGGAGGCTCTTAGTTTGTGTTTATGAGTTTTAAGCTACTAAGTGAAAAAAATTTAATTAAGAAATTCCCTAAGGTTTGTGTGCGATTGTACTAAATTGTTTGTGTTATGTTATTGAATTAACAAATGTTGTCACTAACTACCTTGCTTTAATATGTCTATGATTGGTTTTTGACAAGTTAACCTTGTTGAAATTGTTTCATGTATTTGTAATCTAGGTTTATATAGCAAAGCTTTGGCTTATAGTATTTTAGTGTTAATAGAAATTAGTGTGTTTCCACAAAATATGGCAAAGTTGTAGACCCCTGGAACCGTAGAAGGTCCCAAAAAATAGAAGTCCTTTGCCATCCCACCAAGTTTAGTTTCTAATAGGAAAGTTTTGGAAGTCCAAGTTTAGCATTACAAATACTTAACTATCAAAAGTCCTAGCCCAATTCCTCAATCGTGGTGTTATAGTATTTCTTATAGTTTTTTTTAGAGTTGACACTTTATGTTTAAAAATTCCACAAAAAAAGGTTTGATACTAGTTGGAAAAAATTTCAAGTTAGAGAAGGGCCCCAAAGCCAAAAATTGACAATATTATTCAACTCAAGGATGACTATAAGAAACCTACGTTTTTGTAACAAGTAAAAAATATAGTATATACATCAATTTGGATGTTAGCTATGTTAACAAAGATGTCTTAAAAAATGTGTCAAGTTGGACATGCCAAAAAACATGGAAAATTTTCAAAAAATATGGTTTGATTTCAAGGAAATTTTGGAGGATGTCACAAAAGACAGTCTTTGAAGGTCATAAAAAGTTGCCATGTGGTTGCTACTTGACCTCCACGTTAGCGCCAACAAGGTAGGTAATGCCAAATCATCAATTTTTTTCATTTAGACCTTTGCTAACCTCATCAGTGCATTGGGTCTTGAATCTTGTTGATTTGGATGTTTGTTGTAACGTGCATATTTTTTTGAACATCAATAGTGACATGAAAATAATTTATTTGAACATCATGTAGCATCCACCATGTGATATGGCATGTCTACAAAGACATGAAAACATCACAAATGACATCTTCTTGGACATGCTTGATGAATGTGTCTCAATTTTTTGAGACATCAACTTAAATGTCTAAATATTTTGTGATGTCAACTTAGACATACACATACCATACAAAATATGCCATATATAATATATGATACATTGTAAAATATATATTATATACCATACAAATTATACCATATATTGTACAATATCTTCAATATACTATACAAAATACATTGTATGTTATACATAATATATATGTCATACAATTTATAATATTTAGCTTGAAAAACAAATTATTGTGAATATATTGGTGTGAGAAAACAAGGCTATTAATACAAGTGGGTGGTAGGAGGGAAGACAAACCATATGGGATATATAAAAGTTTGAAGTTGTATGAAAAATATAATTTTAGACATGAGCATCTTTATAAACACGACTTTTTTTTAGTTGATGTCTAAAAAAACATTTGAATGTCTTAGTTGACGTCTTTGTTAATATCTCAAAAAACATCTTGATGTTTTATCTAATGTCTTAGTTGACATCTAAAAAAACATCTTAATGTCTTGATTGATATTTTAAACAATGTCAAAAAAAAATTTAATTCACAAATGGTATCAAAGTGTGTTGACATCATCATCTTTGGAGACTACATCAGGTGCCATTTTTATTTTGTTTTTTGCAAAAAAACTACCATGTGGCTGCCCTTACCTTATTTTTTTTCAACTTTCGTTAGTGTTCTACCTTAATTCCAAGTAACTTCTACAAACTTATCCACAATCAAACTTGTTTTTCCTAAGATAGCATTGTTTCTCACTAATATGCATACGTTCACTACAATATTCACTCCAATTTTGCCACCCATTGCATCTAAATCTCTAACGTCCTCTTATTTGCAAAAACATGTTGGGTTTACAGTTTGATGTAACAATAAACGTGCATTTCTTATAGTGAATCTATGTGGCAATCTCAGTCAACCTGATGATGGTGTATCGGCTAATCACCGAACGACACATGGTAGCCAATCAACCCGAGGTGAGGGATCCTAGTAAGTCATAGTGTGACATGTAGTAGGGGCTAGTCTAAATCAAGCTAGTTCAGAACTAAGCAAGCACTAAAATTGAGCTAGTTCAAAACTAAAGCTTGTTACAAAATTGAGCTAGTTCTAAAACTAGAAACTAGGCCAAAACTAGAGACTAGTCTCAAAATTAAGTTGGGCCAAAACTAGAAACTAGTTAAAATTGGGGCTAAGGATTGGTTACCTTGCCCACAAAAAATTTCAATTTGTCTAATTTAGGTAGGTAGATTTACATATTTGAGCATTAGAACTTGGATTAGAGAAGAGAAGAGAAATTAATTAAGTCCTACTCATTCACAAATTTCAATTGCAAAACTCATAATTGGGAAGGAAAAGGGATTTAGAATAGGAACTTTCAATACAACAATAGATAGAACTTTTCATATTTAGTTTGCAAATAGGAGAATGAAGAGTTGGTTTAGGAATTGAAGGGAAAATTATAAAGTGATAGGATTAGGTGGAGATTTTAGGGAGACAATTAAGACAATTAAGACAATTAGAGTGTACCGTAGATAGGATAATAATTGACTTGAAAAGAGATAAGAGATTTCAAGAGTCAATTATTACCTTGAAATTGGAAGCATTAGGATTCTATTCCATCAAAATCAACATTGAGCATAAAATAATAGACAAGAAAAAGAAAAGAAGTAGAGAGAAAAAGAAGAAGTTTAAACTAATTTTCTAAACTTGTATAAAAAACATATTTTCAGGTAGTGAGCAAAATTCCAAGAAGAATCTAAACATAGCAAATGATGGGGAATTGGAAGGCATTTTTTACCACTTTCTAGAGAAGGTGCATTCTGAGGTGAGTTATAGGGTTTAGGATTTAGGGTTACAAAATCCATATAAAAGACATTATAGAATTTGTTTGAAGGTTTTCAAAAATTTATGATACTTAGAAATTAGAGCCAAATTGACAAAGATATTAGTAGATGAAGTTCAAAAATTGTATTGGATGAAAATTAGTCAATTTCATCTAAGGGGAATAAGATTAGAAACTTAGATAGGATTAAAAATCTAAAAGTTAAAAGTTAAAAAAAAAAGTTAAATTTGAATTGTAGATTGGTTGAGAATAGTAGATGAAGTTTGGAAGTACCAATTAGAGATCAAACTTCATCCACTCATAACTTTCATTAGTAAAGTCCAAATCCAAAGTTATTTGCAATACGGATAGATAATCTTAGACTCTACAAGGAACTAAACTTGAAAGTCTAAAAATAATAAATTGATAGAAGAAGTTCCAAACCTTAGGAATAGAAAGGAAGAAGAATGGAAATTTTTTAAAACAACCAAGTAGAAAATAGATTTGGAATTAGATAGAAGGAACTTAGAAGAATCTAAAACTATTTCAACTCAGCCCGCGATGATCCTAAACTACCGGATGATGGTCATGAGGTAACCAATTGAATGACATGGTTGTGGATTTGATACCTAGTGGCAACAGGTAGAGTACGTGGCGTGAAATCAATTTCTCTTCCTGACAGACCCTTGGACAATGTCTTTCTTCAATACACTTGTTTCAAAATAAAATTGTTTCAACTTCAAGAAATTACCCAAAACTCCAATAGTTATAGAATGATGAAGTTTAAGATAAGGAATGGATGAATTCTTTGAAAATTGTCTATTCAAATCTTAACTCAAAATATAAGTAGAAGTTAGTAGTCTAAAGTCATGGTTCAATTGAAATAGGAAAGTTGTTAAAAATGGTGGATGAAATTTAGATAGTCTCTTAATAGCTCAAACTTCATTTGGTTATAATTTCTTGTATAAATCTCCAAATCTTTCAACAATTATAATTTAGAAAGGTCAAATTTAGATTGTAGTTATTTTTATTAGAAAACCACAGTTGCTTAAAGACTTTGGTTTAGAGTTGGATTGATCTTTGCAATTAGGATAGTTTGGTTGAGTTCTTTGTGAATTTGTATAACTTTAAGAAGTTAGGAAACATTCATTACTTGAAAAGCACAATGGATTGTTATTAGACATCCTCTAGGACAAAAGCTCAAAATATAAGAACTTGGGTAGGTAGATAAGCGCTCACAATCACCTATAAACCATTGCCTAGAACACAAGTTTTTATAGTGGTGAAAGAAAAGCACAAGAGAGCTAATATGTTGAGCAAACCTCTTCTAGTTTGTAGAGTACACACGTCGGCAATATGCAAGCGTGAGAAGGTCAAATTATCTATCAAGTTGAACTTGTAGATAGATAAAAAACAATTTTTGTTTCTTGTGCTAAAACTAATCACACAACTTAACACATCAATAAAATTATATTGGCAAAGATATTCTAAGAGTAAGCACTATATGAAACCCCATGTTTTAGGTGACAAACTTTAGATGATATCTATTCTAACAACCTAGGTTTTATAATACATCAATAACGTTTGCCATAACATCTTGATGTTATGGCGGGTGTTATTGTTGAATTAACTACCTAGGTTATTACATTAAATGTTCTCTAAAATCCATTGCCTAAAACATGATTTTTCTTAGTGGTGAAAAAAAATGCACAATAGAGTTGATATGTTGAGTAAACTTCCTTTAGTTTGTAGAGTATACTATAAACAATACACATGCATAAAGAAGTCAAATTATTTATCAATATCTTTATGAACTTGAGTTAATTTTTACATAGACTACAAAATAGAAAGTAAATTTAGATTTAAAGGTCAATCAAAATTGATGAATGAAGTTCAACATGGTAGTTTAACCTTGTAGTGACCATGATTGATTTTGGGGGTGAGCAAAGTTTTTGAATACAAATTTGGAAATGGGAAATTTCATCACTACTTCAAAGAAGTAATTCCAAATCAAACCATAGGAATTGATGTTTTAGACTTTATCCATGAAAAAAACAAAAAGTGAACATGATCTGATGGTGCAATTTGTTGTGAGTGATCTTCAAAGTGTGATGCAATGGAGTATCCTTCAGCTGAAGCAATATAATACATTATTGCCGATAACTTTTGAAACATGCCTTCACAATTTATGGGATTGCTAGGGCAACGTTTCTATCATTCTTAGGTGTCAATTTCAAATAGAATCACATGAGTGGTTGAATATATAAGTGACTTAAAAAGCATGGCTCAAGTCAGTCTTCTTGTCTTTGGACAAGGATAGCTACCTTGTTACTACACATAATTCTCAGAAATTGGATTTGTTTGGAGCACATGTTGAAGCTCTATTTGTGTTAACTTCTGAGTTTTTTCAAATACCATGTATTGAAGGTAGTAAAAGACAGAGAATCCAAATTTTGACCAAAAAGTGGTCAACCGGTCACTAAAGGGTTAAAAGCAAATTTTGTTTATAGATAGCATTTAGTATCAAACTCTAATTAGAGAGTGCTTTTCTATTTTAGAAAGGACTTTGTTTAGAAGTTTTATTTGGTTAGATTTTCTTTAGAGATCTAGATTTTGGTCTACACTAATTAAAACCAAGTCAAACTCTTTTTTTAAAGCATACTTTGTTTTAAGCTGCCTCTTAGATTTAGTAGGATTTAAACAAAAAAAAATAAGATTCTTCTATAGCTTAGAAGGTACAATTGGATGATGTGTAGACACCCATTAGGATTTCTACATTAATAATACATTAAAAACCATAACTACACATAAACCATAACCCCTCAAAACTTTCATCTTATTAATTAGAATGGAATGATTGAAAGCTTTATATATATACAAAAAAAATCTAAAAAACCAATTTCAAATATTTATTTTTTAAAGTGATTTTTAAGGAAGTTTTTGGAATTGCTCAAATTGCACATTGAGCAATAAGAATGATAAATCATGCAATAACATTTTAGCCATGTAATCAAAAGTTATGAAAATTGTTGGATCCATTGAAGCTACTTCTTAGACACATTTTTTGTGAAAATTTCAGCAAAAAATAAATAAAAATTTCATTCATAGTGAATTTTCAAAGATTCATATGTTGCCAAAGAAAATGTAGTTTTTACCTTCAAGGGTTAAAAAATTTGTTACTAAAAATCTCTCTAATACGGCAATACCTTTTGCAATTATTATGCCTCATGTAATTATCATATTAATAGCTCTTGCACCATTGTTTCATTGCATCACACTTCTTCTTCTACCTTTTTGACAAAAAATTTCCTTGCAAAATGTTATTTTAGGGTTTATTTTGTGACTTTTGCATTGGGTTGAAGAAAAAGGCAAAAGGTTTGTGACTATATCCATTTCCTTGTAATTCTCATACAAGTGCCAATTTAGAGGTAGCCTTAATTGAGAATCTTCTACGGGTAGCTTCACACATAAGGACCAATAATACAAGGGAATGTAGAGTTGAAATGGAAGAGATAAAAAAATAAAAATAAAAACTATTCCTCTTCTTGTCATTTTTCCACATGGGTCCAAAGCACTTTATGCATACAAGATCATCCCTCCACTTCCACAAGAGAACCTCTTGAAGTGATTTGGTGCTTGTGGCAAAACCCATTTCAACTACATGTTATTTCTTGTTACCCGATCCCACTTGTGTGCACTCCATTCCCCAAGAGGTGCGTGAAATCTCTTGAGAGCTCCCCCAATCCTCCTGTGCATGCTTCGGGCCCTCTTGTGAAAGTGTCCCTTCCTATTCAATAGCACTATTGAACTCCACTCCATGATGGTTCCACAGTGCTCTACTGAACTCTCCAAGAGCTGCTTATTCATGAGTAGGGAGGGGTCAGTCACGGCAGGGAGGGGTTCCTCCAGTGGTACCCCTGCCTTCCCTTTGTCTTGAAGAATGTTGTGCATGCCTGAAAGTGCATGGCCCAGTTTCCAAATCTAATTGGCACCCTCCTCAATAGTGCTCAATAATTCTTCTGGTTTTGTATACTGACCTGCTCCACAGCCTTCCACAGCCTTTGGGTGGCCCCTGGCTAGTGTCTGGAGAAGGGGAAGCCTACTCGTTCCGGGCGAGGATGTGTGCAGGTTTGATTGGTGGAATGACGCTCCCCTTTGAGAGTCTCCTGGACAAGAAACTTGTGTCTCTAGTGCCTGCAGTGCCCATACAGGGATCCTCCCATAGGCTCCATGTTTGGCCCTGGGGCTTTGGAGCTCCCCAATCCCTCCTAAAGCTGCCAGGCCCTTCCCCATGCAATTTTCACATGAGTCCAAAGCAAATCAACCTCGAGACTCGGGCCAGGCTCCAGATTGCACCCCAGAAGCCAAAGAAGACACGGTCAAGTGCGTCGGTCCATCCGTCCTGATATCATAATAGAACTGATAATAACACCACAACTTAACTTATTCCATATCTGCTCCAGTGCAGAAGCTAAGCCCAGGCACTGGTGCTCACATGGGGAACGTGGATTTCCCAAGTGTGGGATTCCCCAGTGTCCTGGACCTTCTTCTGTGCAGACATTCCCTCCCTCCTTGTCATTCCAGAGGGACTGTCGGCACTTTTGACCAGTGCAACATGGCACGATATGGCGAGAAAGGCTGTGGGAGTCTGCGCCTAACCCAAGGCTGGGAAGGGAGTTGGGGAAAGGAGCGCTATTCGAGGTGCCTTTCAAGGAGGAGGCGCACTTGGGGGGCATCAACTTTGCATTTGGTGACCTCATCGACCTAATTCCGGGTCATTCTGGGTAGATCGTCTACCTAATTCAGTCCTGCTTGGTCTAGGATTCAAAGTAGGATTTCATAATTTTCAAAGTTTATCATGCATGCATGGTCGATAATTTATCCTTGGACTATGTATTTTTCCTCACTTTAAATTTTTTACCCTCTTCACGAAAGCTTGTAGCACTAGTCTAGTGGACTTTGTTTGTAAAGTACATCTTTAAGGAACAATCAAATATATAAATAGCATGAACTATTCCTTCCATAACATTTTTAATAGAAAAGACACACTCCCTCCCCCCAATCCAAGAAAGTGAGTCACTTCTTGTTGAATACCATGTAGAGGGGTATAAATTAAATTAGAAACTAATCTATGCTTTCCGCAACTAGGGGCCATCTTGCATGTCAAGGAGGGCAAAGAGACCGACCCCAAATCAAGTTATGAATCAGTTATATTCTTTCCAAGGCTAGCAATAACACTATCATAGAACACATGTTTTTAGGTATTGGGGTAATAGGGTACAAAAGCACTTTTGCATCTTAGAATGTAGGCTTAACTTTGTTAGTACCAAAGCCTATTGTTCACATTTTGGACTACAAACAAAAAGATAATTAATAAATAAAAAAATTGAAACTAGATGAAAATTGGTTCACCATTAAATTTTAGGGCTATGTATCACCAAAATTCACTCAAAAATTGTCATTTTTAATTCAAAGAACTATAATAGAAAAATACATTTCTTTTGTTAATTGTGGGATATTGCATTAGAGTTACATGATAATGTATGAAAAATAGTTCAATATTTTTACAAAGAAGATTTAAGATATTGATGTTCAAAGTGAAGAATATTTTTAGTCTTGCCATACTAGGCTTTTATAGAAGAAGTAATTCCAACCATTTATGAAATAGTTGGCATAAATTCAAAGTCTATTCATCTAAGTTCCTATATTAGGTTTTCAAACTTTGAATTTGAGTCTCAGCTTAAAAATTTTGCACTAAATTTTTTTTAGGTTTTTAATCTTTATGATGGAGAATTGAGTTAAGAATTTAGGAAAAAAATTCAAAAATTCAAATAGAAATATGTTTTCTTTTCTTCTTAAATTATTGAGTGGATGTAGGTTTAAAAGAAAGAAATTTTAAATTATTCATAATTCAAAAATAGAATTGAAATATGCCAATCCTAATGGTGACTGTTTTAGCAAGTAATCTAAGTATCCTCTATTTATGAACCTTTTTTTTTTATGAAAATGAATTAAAATTGAGTTCACAAAAAAATATATCATATACGTTACTTTTTCAAAAATAGGCCTCTAAGGCCTCTAAAAGCAAGAACTTTATAATTTCATATGACTAATTTAAATGGAATGAATAAAATCTATTTCTAATATATGAGAACATTTTATTAAAAAATTAAGTTAAATCAAACTTTAAATTCTTATATTTCTTATTTATTGCCTAAAATAAAAAATTTATCTTTGGGAGGGTATAATTTTTTGTCCTAGATATTGATACAAATCAAAATTACATTTTTACAAAGCTAATTGATTTCTTTGCTAATAAAACGGTTTCCAAAAATCACAATAAAATTTGACATCATAGGAAGTTGCCCAAAATCTGTAAAGATTCAAGACTTTGAATCTTTTGGAATTAATTAGATGAAATATTTAAAATTGAATGAAAATTTAAGAGATATGAAAACAAAATATTAGTTGAAAAACACAATATGTAGCTATAAAAAAATTTTGAATTTCATACTCAATAGTCATTTCTACTATGATATGTCAAATAGTGATCAATTTACATTGTAATTTCAATAGATGCTAGCTAGATATGAAATTCTAATGCTAATTGATTAGATTGGAACTGTATCAAATAGACTTAGTGTTGTTTTAAGTGAAAAAATGTTTTCTATTTTAGCACCAGAAGTCCAAATGACAATTCATCTTAAAAGTAGTTTACATAGTTTGTATGATTCATTGGCAATTGTACTAGTTTTACATTCAATCAAATACATCTCTCTCTCTATATGTATATATGTATATATGTAGTCAATTGCAATGATTGATAATGTGTATCAAATTGATTTTAAAAGTGGAAATTTTTATGCTTTTATGTGTTGTTGATTTGAAAATTAATAGTGTAGCCATATTCTGCATGAGTCATCAAAATATACAATCATCAAAGGACATTATAATTGTAGGGTTACAAAGTTGTTTTTGATTGGTGTTTGAGGCCATGGGCAAATTGTTTGTATAGTCAATTTCTTCCTATTGTGTCAAGTAAACCAATTGAAGAAGTACTCCTATTAGTGGTCTTTAAGAGGTTAAAGGACAAACCTAGTTGAGGGAAATGGTTTTGGGATCAAACTTCAATTCCACGAAGTTCTTATTTTAAATGCCTAGGAGTTGGACTAAGAAAATGTAATTCCAACAATCTACTTTCTTATTTTTTTAAATTTTTTTTCAAAAATTGTTAAAATTACAATTTTATAACAATTTGAAGCCAGTGGCATCACGAAGCTTAGAATACATCACTTTTGAACTTTTCTATCAAACCAATTGAATAATCACAAATCTTAATTTAAAGAAATTATGGTATTTTAACATTTCAACATTTCAACATTTAATGTATATATAAGGTGGCTATTTTTCATTTTGAGTCAAAAACATGGTAGGCTAGCTATAGAATTTAAGGTGAAATGCATTTTTTTTTCTATATACCTCTAAATGATACATGAACTGATGCTCTCAACCTTGTATTGCTAATATATTCTAACCTTTTACTTGATGCTACCTAAAAGCTTCAAATTCATAGTGATACACACTAGGGTTCATATATTCCTTCCTTCTTGACTACTTCAAGGAAAACAAAGACTATCTCGACTTCCCAAATGATCTAGAAATGGTAGTTGGTCTTCTTTAGTAGACATGGATTGGACTAAAAAAACTTTTTGGTACAAAATATACTTCTTTTTTCTATTAGTACATTGATTTTCTTTAATACTTAAAGGTTTGCAATGAATTATATCATATAAAGTATCATACTTAACTTTTAGAATATAAATTATGTATTAAAATATGGCAAGACATACAAAATTGGATTGATGATTCAACAATTAGCATTTTCTTTTGATGTCATGTACATTGATGTTCTATCTTAGAACTTGTATGATTCTTGACAATTTGGCAACACATTGATCCTATCAAGTTGTTTTGTCTTTACCTAGTCTTTTTGCTTATATTTCTTTTCATTACAGGTTTTGCTCATGGTTTGATGTTGGTGTTGATGTTTGAGGACTTCTAAATTATTCAAACTTTTGTAGAGGATATTTTCCTCTTAGGGGGCCACTTGAATGATTGTTTGAGAATTCCATAGTTCCTACCCCTTTGTCAAAGGTTTGATAAAGATCTTGGGCCATCTTTTTATTTCAACTTAAAGTGGGAATTCCACTTTGGTGATAAGGGATATGGACAAATTTTTGGAGCAAAGAAGTGTAAGGATTTATCTCCAATAATCATATAAATGATGATTTCATGGTCTTATTGTTTGTCTACATTTGGTTTTCCAAAGTTGACAATTTAGTCATTATTTACATTATAACTTTTCCAAAAAATCAGCTATTTTTTTGGAACTATTTTTGTTGCAAAAAACTAGTTTTTTAATTTCTAGCTAGGTGGACAATAATAGCTTCAAAATTTGTCAAAGATGGGTAACATTTCTTGTACAAGTGATTGCAGGATACATTTGTATTATTTTACATCACACTCGGTGTGTTGATTTGTTTTTTGGCCATAACTTTTGCGTTCAAGCTCTAAATGAGTCAAAATTCATAGCTAAGGTACTCATAATTATTATACACCTTATCTACATTTTTCCATTTTCCAAAAATATTTTAGTATCCAAAAATAACCCTCAATTTTTGTCACACTTACTAATTTAGGGTTTTTAGTACTATGTGGTACCCTCCTCCAAAAAATTTGGAGCAAAAATCTAAAAGGGATGGTCTTCTAGTAGACTTGCAATTCTTATTCAAAGAATTTTTAAAATAGTTAATTGCATGTTGTATGGAATTTCACAAAGTGTTCTTCTTTCTATTTGCATTTTGAAATATGTAAAATATTATTTTGATGGTTCTTTTGGTAAATGACCATTTCCATAGAGATGTTACAAATGGTCAATTTTTATTTTTTATTATTTTATTTCTTTCCTATTTTTTACATATTCAAACATCAAAATGTCTATTTTTTGAGATTTTACACTTTTTTAGTTGTTCTATTTAGATAATTTATCCATATTTTATCTCTTTAAGGTACTATTTTTAAAGGTAAAAAGATTGGCCATATTTTTTAATTTTTTAAGAATTTTTTTTCAAATTTTAAAGTACTCTAAAAAAACTAAGTAGTATGTACAAGTATTGTGAAAACAAAACCAAATCAACAAATGTCTCTTACAATCACATGTACCAAATCTTAAGATTCTTTTCCAAATTCTTGTGTGGTAGAACCACCCATTGCCAACCAAAGAACCTTCTCAACCTGTAGGGTGCACTATTTATAGCCAAGGTTGAAATAAATTTTCTACTAAAGCTTTGAATGTTTTTTTTTCTCCTTTTCACAGTTAAGACTAATCAAGTCATGACACATGTTTCAAAGTAGTGAGTGGAAAGTAGTTCTTGAATGATCAAAATTCAAAGACTCTACATATTGGCTATAGCTTTGGACCAATTGCTAGCTTCCAAATTTCATAGTAATTTCAATTCAAAACATCAAAATTACCAAAAAAATTACAATCCACATGGTAGAAAATTTACATTACCTTATACTACTCCAAAACATATGTGGAATCACTAAAGTGGTTGACAATGGGTGGCTCTACCATCCTTCTATTAAATTAGTCTGTTTGTATGTTTATTTGTTTGTTAGTTACATTAAGATCTCATGTACTGTGTGTCTCCTATTTGCCTATTTGATATTGTCATAAAGCCCTTGGCAAGGAGGGGTGCACGGGTTTGGTTTCGTGGCATTCCGACATAGGATGTGAAAGTTATTGAATTTTGAAGTTTCTACAAATTAAAAAAACTAGAAAATTATTTTTTCTTTCATTTTGACCATGGCAATGGCACAGGGCACACTAGTACACAAGTAAGCAACTACGCAAGGCAGAGGGGTGAGGGATCCTAGTCAGTGCAAGTCAACTTTGAAGGATGCAGAGAGTTTGGAGGGCAAATGACAACAAGTGCAACGTATGTGTGAATCTGTCAGTGAGAGAAAGGTAGGCTAGCTAGAGAATGCAAATAATTATACAATGAAGAAAGGAGTTTGAAGTCTTATGAGGGAAAAAGAGAAGCCTCTTGGCTTGTACGTTAAATTATTACGAGTGATGATACACTCCTTGCACATGCTACTATCGACTTGCAAGTTCCTCACATGACATTACAGAACAGCCTATTGGGTTCCCAAATACTGGTGAAGATCCAAAGATGCAGGCTCAAAGCTAGAAATCAGTCTTTGTCTGAGCGAAGAAAGCTAAGGCAATTCATCTTTTGAGGGAACCTAAAAGCTTGGGTTGTCTTCAAGTGTACAGTACCACTTAGTGCATTGGCTTTTGAGGCAGACAAAAATGCTAGCAAAGTGAGCATCCATGTTTGGGGTCTGTATAAACATAAACATCTATTAGATGTAAAGAACTAAATCCACACTATGAAAATTTGTAGTGTACTTTCAAAATGTATGAGTAGATTGACTGATTATAAAGTTTGACCACATAGATTGTGGCATTGACTTGTTTGGGTAAAATAACAACACCTTAATGAGTTCAAAACAGGGTTTGAAAATAGTTCCTATTATAGAACTACAAAATTAAGTATTGGATCTTATTGGTAGTTGAAAGGAGATTTTAAATTCTTTTAGAATGTATTTTTTAAATATCATATGAATAAAATACAAAGTTTTAAAGTGCTGAAAATAAGGTAACAACACCTAATTGTGATGTACAGTGGGGTACCAATCAAAATGTCGTTTTCAAATTCGCAGTGAGAAAAATTTCAGTACTACCAACTTTGAAAGCCTCTCGAGAGCTCAAAAATTGGTATTTTACCACAAAGGTTTTATCAAAGAATTATCTTTAAGTTAATTATATATATGACAAATTTCAAGGCCAAAAGATTCACCGAAAAAAAGTTATTCAAAATCTACCAACATTGGTAACTGTGAAATTTTTTTCACTGCTGCCAACTTTGACAACCTCCCAAAGATTGAATTTTTTTTTTTTGCCATGTTATTCTTGGAACAAAAACCTCTTTATTTCAATAAAATATGATAAAAATTTCAAGACCAAAAGATTAATACAAAAAAATATATTAACAATCTACCAACATGTGTCGTTTTGAGAAACAATTGTGAAAACCATTTCACTACTTCAACTTTGACACCCTCCCAAGGACTGAAAAATTGCTTATTTACCATGAAATTTTTGGCACAACATGCTCTTTATGATAACAACATTAATGCCAAATTTCAAGGTCAAAAAATTTATACAAAAAAAAATATTTACAATCTACCAATGTGTGTAGTTGTGAGATACCTTTTATTAAAGACATTGAAATTGTTGAAGTATGTCAGACAATCATGCTTCTAGATTGAAATTCTCTAGATGATGCAATTTCTAATCATAAATGCTTCTCAAAAAATCAAAGATAGCCAAATTTAGTTGTATGCACTTGTCACATCTCAAAGTATGTAAAGAATGGAGACAAACATACATTTTGGAGAAGCTTGATTGGCCTGCAAATTCTCCAAATCTCAATCCAATTGAGAACCTTTGGAAGATTTTGAAAGATGCTGTGCAACATGGCCCAATATGTCCAAAAAATTTAGATGACTTGAAGGCAGTTATTGAAAGAGAGTGGAGGTTAATCAATGGTACAAAGCTCCTTCAACTATGTCATTCTATGCCATCTAGGTTACAAGCAGTGATTGAGGCAATTGGAGGACATACACGTTGGTAGATTGTAAATATTTTTTTTTGTATAAATTTTTTGACCTTGAAATTTGGCATTAATGTTGTTATCATAAAGAGCATGTTGTGCCAAAAATTTCATGGTAAATAAGCAATTTTTCAGTCCTTGGGAGGGTGTCAAAGTTGAAGTAGTGAAATGGTTTTCACAATTGTTTCTCAAAACGACACATGTTGGTAGATTGTTAATATATTTTTTTGTATTAATCTTTTGGTCTTGAAATTTTTATCATATTTTATTGAAATAAAGAGGTTTTTGTTCCAAGAATAACATGGCAAAAAAAAAATAATTCAATCTTTGGGAGGTTGTCAAAATTAGCAGCAATGAAAAAAATTTCACAGCTACCACTGTTGGTAGATTTTGAATAACTTTTTTTCGGTGAATCTTTTGGCCTTGAAATTTGTCATACATATAATTAACTAAAGATAATTCTTTGATAGAGCCTTTGTGGTAAAATACCAATTTTTGAGATCTCAGGAGGCTTTCAAAGTTGGTTGTATTGAAATTTTTCTCACTACGAATTCGAAAACGACATTTTGATTGGTACCCCACTGTACGGTGTATTTTATAAGGCCTATTTTGTATAGTACATGTATGTCTAAGTTGATGTTATAAAGTGTCTGGAAATTTAGATAATGTCTTGAAAAATATTTGGATGTCTTATTTGATGTTTCAAAAAACTAAAATATATTCATCAAGCATGTCCAAAAACATGTTCATAATATTTTCATATCTCTCTAGACATACTGTAACATATAACGGATACTACATGATGTTCAAATAAATTATTCTCTTGTTACTATTAACTTTTAAAAAAAACATATGCATATTACAATAGATGTCTGAATTGACAAGACCCAATATCTAATGTGTTGATGACGTCTCTACCCCATTAGTGTTGACATGGATGGCAAGTGAACGCCACATAGAAACTTTTTATGGCCTTCAAAGACCATGTTTTTGTAACATTTTCCAAAATTTCTTTGAAATCAAACCATTTTTTTATCTTTAAATTTCAGGTTTTTTGGCATGTCCAACTTGATGCATTTTCTTAGACATCCTTGTTAACATGGTAAACGTCCAAATTGACGTACTTACCATGTTTTTTGGCTCATAACAAAAACATGGTTTTTTTATAGAGCAATGAAATTCTAATGTTGGACTTTGGAAGTGTATGTTGATCAATAGTTGGCCCTATAGATTTAGGATATATATATATATATAAAATAGACCTTTTTTATATTTTCAAATCCAAATTGTTATTAGGTTTTGTTTTAGAAATTAATTGAACCCCAAAGTTTTCTATTGGTTTTCTCAAGTCACTTTTCAATTCCCTCAATTGAAAAGACACTCAACTCTCTATAAATTTGGATTTGTTGTTGCAAAGTGGACCCTTCAACTCTCATATATTTCTTAAATTGCAAATTTTCTTGGCCTTGATTTTGAAAAATAATTGAGCCTCCAAGATTCCAAGAGTTGGTTTCTTAAAAAACTTTTCAACTCTCTCAAATGAAAAGACAATGGATTTTTCTATGGGCTTCAATTCCATCATTTTTTTAGTTGTGACTTCAAATTGACTCTACATTATAGTAATAAAGTAGCTAAAAAACCTTTTAGCTCTCATATTTTCTTTTCTTAATTCCAAATATTTTGGCCTTGGGTTCATAATTAAGTGAACTCCAAAGGTTTCCGATAATTTCTTCAAAATCTTTGAATCTTACTCAATTGAAATGACAATATGAGCTTCAATTTTAGTCTTGTGACTTCAAAATTCTATTATTTTCATTTTGTTTCATTTCACCATTTTTGTCCTAGATTCATTCCACCACTTCCATACAAGCTTCATTACACCATTTTCATATAGGCCTCAATCCATCATTTTGGTTATGGCTTCAATTTTAATTGTCATGCCTCACAAAGCACCCTATAGTTGCAAAGTGGACCTTGTATATGTCAAAAAAAATTGAACACCTTCAATTGAAAGACTTTGCCATTATGTTGACTTCATTCTACTATTTTTGTCTTAGATTTATTTTATTTTAGTTGTAGTGCCTCAAATGCCCTTCTAATTGCAAAGCAAACCCTTTATATGCCAATATAGAAATCCCAAAGGTCTTTTTCAAAAATCACCTTGAACCAATTGTAACCTAAAGGTTGTAACCTAAATGAAAAAGATTCATACAAATATCAAATTTTTTTAATTCTTAATTTTTTTGCATAGGTGTATACAATAGTGTAGAGATTGTTGTGCTAATCAATTTAACTTATCATGAAAAAAATTTAAAAACCGACACTCTATGCTTATAAATCCTAACTTCAAATTGAAATAAAAATTTGAGTTTTTTAAAAATTTAAAAATTTAAAAATAAGAATAGGAACTGAATTTGATAGGCTTCATTTCACAAGGTGGTCTTAAATTCCAAAAATATCGTTTTCATGGATAAAATTTAGATTAGAAGACACAAATTGTCCAATCATCCTAAAATTATTATGTTCTATGAATTTTCTATTTTTTCATACAGGAAAGTCAAAAATATCATAGGAAAATATCCAATATCTTACAATGAAAATGGATTCAAGGTTTTAAGCAACTCTCTCTTCTCAAAAAATCAATGTAAAATTATTATTCTCCATCCTGGAAATTTCTTTGAAATCATCCAAAGGATACAAAATAGTCTCTAATGTTTTCAATGTTAAAAGATCAAAGAGACCAATTTAGAATTTGGATAGGCTCTCTTGACCTCAAATTTGAAAATTTTCTAAATGGATTTTTCTTAGTATCTACTTCCTTTGTCCCTCTAATAACCTCCAAATCAAGCACAATTTGTGTCCCAGTATAAAGCTCCATTTCTTGATTTCAATTGTTGAATAAGCATTAGTTGTGTTGAATGACCTCGTAGAGGCAAGTCAAGAGCAATCAAGAAGCATTCCTCTCCTAGAAAGATTGGCCTTGTCCATATGAGGCACTTTGTACATGTTGCTCCTTCAAACAATTGTGTTTGACGATGGATTTGATGATGACTTTGGTGCTAGGAAGATAATTTACAAAGGGGGCCAAATTTCCTTATTGCAAGTATTTAGGTTGGGACCAAATATTTCTAGAATCCTATTATTGCCACCAACTTTTAAATCATCTAAATACCTAAACAAAGCTATCTAAGTTGGAGATTTTGCATAGATTTAATAGATGAGTTGTTGATTTTGAATGCATTTATCACTGCTTGTATCATTGGCAGAAAGACTATAAATATATATTGTTAATCCATCATGGGGAAGATTTTGGGATTTTTTTGAGAGACAAAGGGAATATACTATACTAAAGAGTGGAAGGTGGGTGGGTTGAGGGACCAATCCTCGGATGGTTCCATTAATAATCCCCCATCAATGCTCTCCAAAATAAATAATTAACCCCTAAAAGACTAAAGAATCTATTTTTTTTTTTGATAAATTGAAGAGTCTCTCATTACAGAAAAAATTCAGCCCATGGGAGGTCTGGGAGTTTTGAGCCCCCATGCAATTAAAAAGGAATCAAAATTTATTATTATTATTTTTGATTTTTTTAATGAAAGCATATAGTGTGGCATTACTTGTGCTACATTAGTGCTACATCACTGCCACATCAAGTTTAAATAATTTTCTTAAAATTAAAAAAATACATATATTTAAAAATATATTTTTAAAATTTTATTTTTTGTACTTGCATTGCAAGGGGCCAAAAAATGAAACTGTAATGGCCCTCCTAGGGTGCTTAGATTGTTCCTAATCATTGAAATTTTTTCATGAAATCTTTATGATTGAAGCTAATCTTTCTAATCAAGATGTAAAGCCTTCAGATCAATTCCAATGAATATTGCAAAAGTTACAAGTTCTTTCAAAATTTTCATGACAAAGTAAGCAATTAAGAATCTATTTTGAATATTTTCTTTTTCTTTTTCTTTTAGATTTTATATTGAAAAATTTTGAACCATTTAAATTAATTATACTAAAGTTACGAAGAGTTTTATTTTGCAGTAGTAAAGGTAGAAAAAACTACTTAGTTTTGAAATTTACACACATTGAACATGCAATAGGTGACATTTTTACTCTAAAATTTTAGGATGATGTTCTTGAACAAGTTAAATTTATAAAAATCCTTCAATTGATTTTGTTAGGATTAAATATAGACAATGATTTTAGCCTTGTTTTGGGTACAATATAAAGCAATTTAGGGCATCAAAAACTCAAAAATTCTTTAAGAATCAAGCAAAAAATAAAAATGAAAAATAAAAAAGTGGCACAGATATTTTATTAAATCTAAAATCCATCACCAAGAAACCAAAATGCTTGTAAAAAGGAGTTTCAACAAACATTAATTTCTACTTTGACTAATAGGAGAACTTAATGAAGGCATTCTATAAAAAAATTATTTATTTAAACATCTCAAGGAAAAATACTCACTCTTCTAATAATAATAATAATAATAATAATAATAATAATACAAATATGAATATTAATATTAATAATAATAAATGTTCACTATACTATTTGAATAAAAAGAATTATATGTTCCTAGTCTTGATGATTATTTTAACCAAAAGTATACAAAGACTAGAGTTTATAACACACATGGTTGATTCAATCAATTCAAAAAATTGGTTTTTTACTTTCAATACCATAAAAAAATTGTTAGTTTTGTGAAAGTGTAATTTCTAGTAAGTCTGAACTTTATGGTGATTTTGAACATGATTATTGTTTTTCTTTGGATTGGTTGAATTAATAATGTCTAATTTGAGCTTTTGTCTTTGTACAAAAATCTAAACCTAAAAATTCATTGTATTGGTTTTGAACTAAATGATGATTTTGACACTAAAAATGAATCTTGAATTAGTTGAGTATTCAAGCCAACTCTGGGCTTTGTACAAAAAAATTGAACCTAAAAATACTTTATAAAACTCCAATATATGAATTGAACGTATTGTTATTTTAAACAAATATTTCAACTTCAAGGCATTAAGATATAACAATGGTTCATATTGCAACCTATACTCTCTCTATAACGGTTAATGTAATTCCATGCTCTCAATTTCAAAAAAAATATCCAAGTACTGTGAGAATCAACACCATTTGTATTTTTGTCAAATTATAAATATTTTCGATTCTATAAATGTCAATTTCCTTCAATTTTTGTATACATTATTTGAAATGATGTATACCAATATCCTATTTATGACCCCAAAAGTTTTTTTTGGAGTTTTATTATTGTTTTTGTTTGACAAAATATAAAAGAATTTCAAATTATGGCTTACAAAATCAAGTTTTAACTTTGTAATGATTTTTCTTCTACATTACAACTAAAATTTCCTTCAAATTTCTATAATAATGGTTCAAAATGACCTTAAGCTAATAAACTACCTCATATGATAGGTGAGTGATAGGGACTTCTGCTGAATTTTACAAGGTTCTTGGTTCAACTCCCTGTGTTGACATTGCTCGTGTAGGGGCTTTTTACTGGAGAAGATTTTTGGAGGCTTTAAGAGCCTTGAGTTATCAAGCCCTATAAATTGCAGGAACGTGATTGTTGCAGTGATTGTGTAGTAGTCTAACATGGCTGAGACCTTGCTACATCATTTTTCAATTTTTTTTCAACTTTGTTTTGCATTTTAAGAATTTATTTATTTTAAATTTTTGTCTGGTAGCTAACCATTTCCTTTGCTACAGGGGAATAGATCCAAAATGGGCTCCTAGAGCTCTCAAAAATCTTTTAATGTGTGCCCTTGCATGAGGAGGGGTTTGTTCCTCCACTTGTTTTTGCCGGGTTGCCTTGAATGTTGTATCATGGTAGTCCAACTATGGCCCTTGAGGGTCATATGTTTCAAAAAACAAACAAACAAACAAATTTTTATATTAATGCGTTCTATGTTGCATACTACAACTTTTGTTAATCAACTTAAGGGCTTTGCTATTGATGTTTATTCAAATGAAAATGTATCAAATCCATTGATCCTCTCCGCTTAGTTCGCCACTGTAAGGGGGGGTTTATACTACGCCTAGGGTCAAATGGAAGGTTGTTTGGATTTGCCTTCAATCTAGCCCTCAATTTGGTCCCAGTTTTACCATCCAATACATGTTAGTATAAAACCCTTGGGGCCAAATTCTAGGGCCAAATTTCCAATTCATGTGCTCTTGGATTTTCTCCATGCTCAATTAAAAAATATATAAAAAGAAGCATGTTTACCTTTTTATTTTTTATTCTTAATTAATTAATTAATCCTTTCCTTTTCCCTTTATGTTCCTATTTGTTCCATTCGTTAATTGGTAGAATTTATCGACGAACGAATAGTAGTTGCATATTCCTCTTAAGATTCAGCCTTTGTAGTCCTAGCAAAAAGCCAAAAATGGTTCGAGAAAATCAAAAGATTCCCGGAATATCTTTTTTTCACTATCTACGAGAGATTAACCCATTCGTAGGGCTTTTCTAGTCTACCTTACTCTCATAAAAAGCCAAAATATTCCCATCATCAAAATAAACTATATCTCAAAAATCATCTCATAGATGTTAAAATCTATAGCATAACTTCAACAATGGCTTCTATTTATACATTTGTGTTTGACAAATAATGTACCAAAAAATTGTACCAAAAAACCCTTGTTCTTAACCAAATAAACATTTCATGTAAAGGGAACTAATTGATAAATGGAACCAAATTAATATCACATGTTTAGACAAGCAGAATAAGAAATGTGTCAATTTTTTTATTAAGCATCTCATGTTATTGTGAGAACAATTATACAAAACAATAGTTTGTGATACAAATTTTTTTCTAATAGTCTAATATTAAAAATATTTATTGCAATAAATTTTTTGAAGATATTCTAATATAGAGAGATTCTTATTTTAACTTAAATATGTAAAATATTAGAAACACTCATTTTTTATTTTCTTTGATGTAATTTTCATATTTGACAAATAAAAAATAAATTCATTACATTCAAACTTATGGTTAGAGGCAATTTTGAAAGTGTAAAGTGATTATTATGAATGAAAAAAACCTCATTAAGTTATTAATAAACAAAAATGTTCATATCAATTTATATAGCCATTTTTTTACTTTGTACAGAACATTCATTCATTCAAGAAATGTAATTATAATATATGGCCCAATGCTCCCAACATTAGCCGACTTCATCTAGAGCTTCCAAATAAAATAAGAGAGCAATTGGGAGGAAGTTTCTTAAGTAATTATCCAAAAAAAAGACTTTGGTAGACGGTGGAGATTTGCACAATCTAATGATGGAGCCCAATCCGACCCCAATTTGGCCCTAGATGGGAGTTCCGGCCACCAAAAACCTTGGCCCAATTGCTTTCCTAGGCCTAGAAGGTTTGGTGCCAAAACCATGCCACCTAAGGCGACATATAGGATGAGTGGTAGTTCCATCTGGCCCCAAGTATAAACGCATTGGGTCAAATTTGGAGAAATGGAGTCATCCTATGGATTCAAACTTGGAGAGTTCCGGCCAACCTTCCATCCGGCCCCAAGTATAACACACACACACACTTACATCTGTAATCTGATCCTCAACCCTGCTCTTGATCTAATGTGAGCCAGGCAGGCAAGGAGGCAGTAGCCAGCAAGACAGTGATCTCCTATCAGTCAGGGCTGGCATGAATTAATATTAATGTCTTTAATCTCGAAGGCCATTCAACTCCTTCAGATACCCAATAACTTTGACGATAATTTTTCTTACAAAACAGCATGAAAGGAATTTACACTTGTTGCGCACCTTGGGAAGTCGCATACCGAATTTGTCAGGGAAATGCACACAGTAGCCAGAGTACGTGAACTCTGCCGCTAAGAGAAAACAAAATCTAGTTTCTTGAGATAGAAACTCACCAAAGAACTTACGCAAGCTACAGTACCGAATACTGTACGGCATACGAAGTCAATTGAAAAAGTCACCGCCTTGTGTGGCCAATTGCGTTGGGGCATTGAATTTACCGCAGCTCCCGGCGGGGAAGCTTCCATTCTTAGACAAAGTTATCACACCAATCTGACCCCAGTGACCAAACCCTTGCTGCCTTGAGTGCCTTCATCGCAATCTCGACCAATGACCAATCCGGTTGGCGAGTGGAGGGCGTCTGTTCGTAGCTTCCACTTGGAGACCGCAGACGGGTAGGTTCGGAGTTCGGACGAGCTGCCACTGCCTGCGTTGCGTTGGCAATGATCGCATTGGCCAGGAGGCGAAAAGGTCGACGGCCCATAAATCGTCCACCCTGCCTTGCTTTGCTGAAAAGTGACTGAAATTCTTCCAGCGCAGCAGGAGTAGGGCACTTGAATGCGGCCTGAGTTTGCCAGGCTAAGAAAAGGCTTCTTGGAATAAACTGGAGAGCATGGATGTCGCCGAGGTGGACCCGGCCGAAGAATGGCATGCATGGGGTGGCGGCGCTCCCAGGCACGCCGGCGATGTCGGGTGATGCCCACAACTGTGGCACATAGTCCCACCCACTTTGACAGAAGGTTATTAGCCTCATCAGTCATAAGCTTTAGTAGCTGCGCTGATGTTCATGATGACGATGTTGCTGCACTTCCGCTTTCTTGGCTGCAAAGTGCTCCCGGCTCTGCTGGGAATGCGGACCGCTCGGTAGCTGCCTCGCTCCACTGGCTCATCAGTAGAATAGTTGTACTGTTACTTCTACGTGATGCTGGCCGTGGCTAGGCCCGTGTAGCCTGATCACCATTCGGGACTAGCTGCCGCCTGCCTGCCTGCCTGTGTGATCAGTCATGCTAGTGTACTTCCGTGGAGCGCGAAATTGTATTAATCTGCCCTCGATCTCCCTTGCTCCTCACTTGTGGTCCTTCAATCAGCTCTGTTGGACTTGAATGGTAGCCTACTTCCTTCCTCTACTGGTTCCGCTCCTTCTAAAAGTCTCAGTCATTTGAGAAACTCCGATTCAGAAATCAAAAGAAGTTATCGTCGTCGTAGCGTGGGAGTGTTACTATAGCCAGGTAGCGTATTCTAGAGTTTTCGGTGACGTTTAGCAGCTGGAAGAAGAGTACCAGCGTGGATTGGTATTTCTTGATTCAGTATCCCGCTTTGCTCCCAAGCAAGGAGTCTGGATTTGTAGAGGGGAAGTATATCAGCAGTGGTGTTGGCTTCGTGAGAGAGAAGGGTGGGTCGATTGAGCCGAAGAGAGCTGAGCTGAGCTTTTAAATCCGCCGTTATGATGCATCAAGATAACGGTGGGTCGGGGATGAGGATGTTCAACCACCCCAACCCTCCGCCCAACAACAATCGCCCCCCACCCAACCCGCCCGTGGTGCGCAATCCCTCCGGAGGCCGCACTCCCCACCCCTACCCTCCGCCTCCCCACAACTACAACGGCTACCCCAACTGATCCTCCGCCCGCCCGCACGCATGCGTGCCGCACCACTGGTACAACCCTTCTCCATCATTCCACTTCCTGCCAGCTTAGCTTCACGTGAATGATTATGAAATTTTCTTTAACCGTCGGTTGTTCCTTGGAAGTCTTATCTTCCTGCTTGCATTCCTGATCGCGCTCTGCCTGGCTACGAACTACTTCCTTCATCGATTGTTAATGCCATTGCTAGCTAGCTGTTGATTGCCGTTCTCGCGACGATTGTGTGGTGAGTTGATTTCTCGTTTTCGCGGATCCCAGGTTTTGGTCGAATGATGCGATACATGGGAGTGGAAGGAAGGCGAGATGTTCGTACGGGGTTCGGGGATGTGTGACTGGGTAGGAGATACAACTCCCGGCATAGGTGGCCAATTGAAGTTCCAAACTAGTCTAAGAAAACTCGAGTGTACCTTAACAGTGCTAATTGAGTGCAGGGCGGCCCAGTACTATTACTTAGTACTTACTAGGAAGCAAGAGAATTAGCATCCATTTTTTCCCCGAGGCTGACTACCTTTTATTAACTCGTTAATAACTCTTAGAGCTTCGGATCTTAAATTCCGCTTTGCAAGTTCAGGCTTTACTACTACCATCACTGCTGGGCAAGGTCGGACATGATTTATTCGTTTGTGTTCATTGCATTGCAGCCTCTTGCTTGCAATTCCGTAATAAGAATAGTCTAAATGGTAGATTAAGCAAACTGATTTTCACCTTTTAAGATATAAATCGTTTATTTGCCTACCTACTACTCTCTGCTATGAAATCTTTCACGACCTCGGTCTCGTGCACTTCATTATCCTCGCGGGTCGCTAACGCTGTTGAATGTTTCAGTCTAGGGATTTGTTAGTGAGACTTGCATCGTAAGCTAAGTGAGAGTTGGATCTTTTCTAGTAGAATTGTCCAATTGAACACAATAAACATCTACTTGTTCAACTTGATCTCTCTATATGCTCATCACACGAGAAAGATCGACTTGCTATACTCAATCATGTGTACATGATGTGAATGATGTGATAATTGTTTCCTATCTCCAAGAACGTGCCTTGTCATGGTTGCTTGAGACATAAGGCATGGATATAGTTTAGCGAAAATTGGACTCCTATCTTCAAAATCTTGAATGATTCTTTGATTATATGGCAAATTTCATTAAAATGGAGGTATTCCATATGCTATTTTCACACCTTGACATCTAGGACAAGTTTACATTGCTAACATCTAATTCACTTTTAGATTTTAGAAATCTATAACTAGCATAGATATTAGACTGAGTATTCTAAAAAATCTAAGATTGATAGAGATTTCAAATATCTAGGAAAGTTGTAGATTTCAAAAATCTAGTACTAATGTGGATCCTAGTATAGAAAAAAAAGTTTAGATTGCATAGTTTGAACTGCCAAAAGTGCCAAATTAACGAAATATTGCCATTTTAATGAAAATTTTCATTTATATATTGAGAGTGGCAAAGGAAACTGATTGTGGAATGTCGTGGACGAGTTTGATCTCTTTGAATTGTCCATACATCGTGGCTACATGTGAACCCAACCTGACTTATAGCTGTCCAACAAAAAAGTCATTGGGATTTTTAAAAATCGGCCACCTCATGTGGAAGTCTCAATTCTAAATAGCCCACAAACAACCATGAGGACGTTTTTTGGCCAATGAATGACAAAGAATCTCTCCATGCAAGGCAATAGTGCAAGTATTCATCCTTCAAATTTTATGTGAAAAGGAAAGGTCATCTATAGTAGATTGACTTTGAATGAGTGCTTTTGTATTTTTTGAGCCAACAATTTATACAATACCAAACCAATTGGTTTCCATTGTGACCAACTTGTTGTTTAAGAGTTAAATCACAAGTAGTGCACTATTTTGTCATACAACACCATCATAAGGCTTTAATTTTTCTTAATCATATATTTAGACTTTAAACTATTATTAGAATAGACAAAAAAAAAAGTTGGTAACTTGAAGAAATTGATGTGCTTGCCATCTCTACTTGACATGTTCCATATTCCCATATAATAAGAAATTAGTTCAATTAGTGTGAGATCTACTAGTTGTTTTACATTTCAATTTTTTAGAAGGATTTTATTTCAATATTTTGATGACTGAAAATAAAAGAAGATATTTTCCTTTTCAAATAGCTACCAAACCAAAGAAAAGAAAATGATTCAAAGTAGAAAAATGTAATATATAATAATAAGCATGTAATTGAATAAACTAGTGTTGTAGAAGTTGTTACATTAGTAATATTTTAGCTATCTCTATTTTACATATATTACAAATAGTGTGATTTTCATAAATTAGTGTTACACATTAATAGATAAATCAATATAGCATTGAAACTTGGATCTAGAAGGTACAAATTAGAGATTTTTTAGAGATTGAGAATCTTTAGAAGAAATCTATCAAGGTTCTTATCTTGTCTTTGAAAAGGTAGTCTTTAGAGATCATGACCTTTAGAGGCAGTTATAAATAAGATGGGGTCACAAATTTTTTCAATTTATAGTTTTATTTTATTTAATAAATTTAAAAAAACTCATAATATCATTTAATTCTTATAAACATAAGTCTTTGGACTTGTGATTAAGTAGACATCTTGAATTGGAATTGGCTACAATTCTAAGGGATTCAAAATTTGTGAAGTATTTAGTTTCAAAAGAAAAAAAATTTATCAAACATGACTCTTTGCTTTAGATCTAAAATTTTAAGTATAAAAATATACTCTTCAAGTTTAAGAACAGTTGGAATATCTTATTTTTTTGCCAAAAATTTCACGACTACTATTACTAAAGTTCATATCATCATTGTTTACGATTTATATTGTACAAACATGATTTTTTTTTTGTTTACATATGAAATGAATATACATATTTTATGAAAATGCTTTTTTAAAGGATTATTGATAAGGTGATTTTAAATAGGATGATATCTAGTGGGTGATGTACTTTGGATAGGGCAACTTCTTCTAAGGCAATTGCAAGTGGACCAAAAGGAAATTATAGGTGGTCGAGAAGGTGAATGCAAGTAAATAAAGGGCAATTTTAGGTTGGCAATTAAAAGGTGACTATGGTTTGGGCAAAAAGCAACTACGGAATGCTTAAATGGACAAATGGCAAGTGTGGGTGGACAAAGGGTACAAACCAAGGGACAACTACGGAAGAAGAAAGTCAAATCTCTTTAAATCTCTTCAAAAAAACAAAAATTGAAGGAGATAGTTTTACATAAGTTTCTACCCTTCATTTTTTATCTTAAAATCAATGTAATAAATACTATATAATTAGAATGAATCTTTGCAAATTTCAAATAATAATAATAAAGTATTGATTCAATCCCTAAAGGACCAAGGCCCTTTTCTTGCCAAAAAACACTCAAAACTACCATTTTTATTGCACAAGGTAAAAAAAAATTTAATTCTTATTTTTCTTTTACATCTAACCATAGGATATTATACCTAAATAGTATGAAAATATGTAGAAAAAATTTCAAAATTTCCAACCTTACAAATTGCAAGATATCGGCGTTTAAACTTTAAAGTGAAAAAAAACAAGTTTTTTAGCACATTGTGAGACTAAATTTTTGGACTTTGAACATTTTTAACTTTAATTTCTTGCACTATTGAGCTTTAAATCTTTAAGTTATATAATTGAATTGACAGTTGAGAAAAAAAAAGAATTCAAAGAAATTTAATTTTTATTCTTTAAAAAATTGTGAAGTAAAATTAGGTATGAGATAGAAGGAAAATCTAAATTATTAATATATCTAAAATGAAATTAAACTGCACTAACTCCAATGGTGAGATTTTTCTAGCATGAAAGATTACCATTTTGAAATTTTGTTTTTGGAAAATTCTAAAAATTGCATTAAAAAATGAATCCTATAAATTATTTTTTCAAGAAGATGTTCTAATTGCTTGATAAATAAGATTGTATACAGCTTTTTCATAAAAAATCCAAATCAAATGAATCCAAGCTTACCATATGCAAAAGAAATATAATCTATAAAGACAAATTTAAAAATACAAAAAATTTGAATTTTTGAATTCTTTTTTGTTGCTGCTTGACCCTTGTTTTGAGTTCATTTGGACATAACTTTTGTTCCCAAACACCAATTGAAAAAAAATTATATTTACACAAAGCTAATCAGTTTGTTTGTTTTAAAAAAAAAAAATTTAAATTTTTTTAAAATTCAGCTTGTAGGTACCTATGGACTTGCCCCAAATCCCATTTGTCCCCCAAAGGGACAATGGTCCTTTAGGGATTAAATTATTGTTTTTGTTTTGAAAAAGAATTTGTGTTTTACAAAACAAATATGGGGCTTTTTTTAGAAATAGAGCTAGTACTTTTTATTTTATATATCAACATGACATCATTCTATTAAATTAGACTGTTTGTTTGTTTGTTACATTGAGATCTTCTAGACAATGTGTCTCCCATTTGCGTGTTTTGTATCGTCAGAAAGCCTTCAACGAGGAGGGGTGCATGGGCTTGGTTTTGTGGTGTTCCAACCTAAGGCATGAAAGTTATTGAATTTTGAAGTTTTTATGATTAAAAAATTTGAAAATTATTTTTTCTTTTGTTTTGATCAAGGCAACAGCACATGGCACACTAGTCTCATTTAAATCTCCACCTATTATTTTTTATTTATAAAATCAAAGTGACAAATAATTAATTATTAAGAAGAATTTTAGAAAATTATTAAAAATAATTAGGAAAGTTCTTTTAAGTCTCTATACTTTATTTTTTATTTATTAAATCAACTTGAAAATAAGTTGGAAAATTTTGCAACCCCCCATCCTACCATTCTCCTCTTCCCTTTAAAGGAGAGAAAATGTCTTTCAAAGGGGGTTCGTCTTTTCTTCTATCCGCCTTGCCCTTATGTGCCTTTTGAAGGAGGAAAATTGTCTTTCAAAGGATATTGGTCTTTTTTTCTACCCACCCCAACTTCATGTGCTTTTTGAGGGAGAAAAATGTCTTTCAAAGGAGATTGGTCTTTTCCACTATGTGGTTGCCCCACCTACATGCATCCCTCAAAGGAAAAAATAATATCTTTGATTCAAAAAAGATTGGCCTTTTTTTCTATCCAAAGTTGTCCTCTAGAGGTTGCCCTACCCGCCCTTGTCTCCTTGAGGACAACAGATTGATTTTAGAGAGTGAAGGTTTAGTCTTCTATAATAGTCAATCATTAATTATTTGTCACAATGATTTTAAAAATAATAAATAAATAGTAGTGATGTGAAGAACTTCTATTATTTATTGCAATCCTCAAAAGATTCACCCCATTGATATGCTACTTGTGATGATTATTTTCAAAAAATACTAATGGGTAGAGATTTAAGTGATAACTTCTAGTAATTATAAATCATTTGTGACTTTAATTTTTAAATAAAAATATTGCATGCATAAAACTATTCAAAACTTCTCTATTTTTTCTGAGATTGTCAAATAGTCCTTTTAATTACAAATTATTGATCTTGGTGATTCTCTAAAAACATGGAGATTTAAGTAAGAACTTATTCATTTAGTTTTTATAATTTTCAAAAAGTTGACCTACTCATGTATTATTTGTCAAATTCATTTAAAAACAAAAATCTAAGGTGATTATTTAAATAAATAAAACTCTCCTTTAAGAAATTCAAATAAAAAATTATTTATAATCACAAAGATCCTTTGAAAATAGCCAAAAAAATTAAAACGGAAGAATAGAGATTTTAAAAAAATCTCCTTTTTAATTTTTGAAATTCTCTAAGATAGTATTTATCATGAATTATTATTTTTATTTATTTATAAATAAATAATAATAGGTAAGATTTAAGTTAAAAAAATTTCTATTTATTTTTGGAAATTTTCAAAGATTCTTCTCATTAAGAATTAAAATAAATCATGAAGATTTAAATAAAAAACCTTTTCATTTAATTTTTGCAATTTTCAAAAATTATTTCTAATTATGAATTATTTTTCACTTTAAACTTATAAATGATTAATAAAGGATGGATATTTAAATAATAATTTTTTCTTGTTTTTCTATTAAAAAAAATTCATCTTATTAAAATATTATTTGTCACATTGATTAAAAAATTAAAAATATTGGATGAATATTTAAATGACAATTTTTTTCTTATTTTTTTTAATTTGTAAAGATTCTTTCTAATTATAATTTAATTATCATTATGATTTTATAAATAAATTATTAAGAATAATGATTGAAAATTTAAGTAAGATCTTCTTTTAAAGAAAACTTTTTTTCTTTCAAGAGGCATATGCAAATGATACAATAATGGATAAAGATTTAAGTAAGAATTCACCCATTTTTTTTCACAATTCTCAAAGAATGATCCTTGAGCTTATGTGTTATTTGTCTTATTAGTTTTATAAATAGAAAATATAGGGTAGAGATTTAAATATGGACTTCCTATTTATTGTGTACAATTCTATAACTCTTCCTAATCATTAATGGTTGTCATTTTGAATGTATAAATAAAAAAACAAGAGTAGTGACTAGATAAGAACATTTTTTTTTGTGAATCTCCCTTTATCCTACTAATTATAAATTTTTGTCCATATTGATCTTAAAAGTAAAAAAAATCAGAGGTAGAGATTTAAATAAATTTATTTTCATTTTTTTTGCAATTTTTAATGAATCATCCTACTCATATATTAATTGCCATGTTGATCTAAAATTTAAAAAATAAAGGTACTAATCCCAATAATGACATTGTTCTAGCAAAAAAACTAAACCATGTGGAATTTTTTCTGAATTCATTTGGAATTTGAGTTAAAAATGAATCTTGTAACTATTTTTTGAAAGAAGATGATTTCATTTCCCCCAAAACATGAACTCTTCATCACTTTATCATCACTAATCCATATAGAATTAATTAAATCTTTCCTATGCACTAAAATATTTTCTTCAAGAACCAATTTTTTTTCTTAATTTTTAATTTTTAATTTTGTTTTGTTTTGCTTGATGAACTCTATTTTGAGCTTAGTGTCACTAGACTTATGCTCCCATTCACCAATTAAAATAAATATTACATCCACACAAAGCTAGTGTATTTTTTTAATTTTCAAATAACCTAATTAAAAATTGAAATCATATTACCTTATCCAAACTCTCAATTATCTCCCAAGGAGACAAAAGGTCTTTTGGGGTTACATAATTATTCAGCAAAGAATGTTAGATTTGACCTTCCAAGTACTATAATTTATTCTTTTGGTCCCTCCCTTTCCTTCTAATTTAAAACTATATAATATTCTTACCTTAGTCTTCTTTATACTCTCTTTTTCTAATAGAATCCTGGTCTCATCACTTCTATTTAAAATAAAAAATAAATAAAATCTTATTGCAAATTACAATTTTCATTATCCTTGACATGCTAAACAATCCAAAAGTGAACACTGGATGACTTTCTATATCACAGTCAAAATGAAGAATGTACCTATTGGTTCATAAATTAAATCATTTTTGACAAAGTATTTTGGTGATGAGTCTCTTCTTTCTAAGATCATAGATTCGGAGTAAATGTACTTTGTGGATGGAATAATGAATTGGAGTGCACTTCTCGTTGCACAAAGTCAAGAAAAATGTTCTTTCCAACCCCTTTTCGAGTTTTGTTCCTAACTTTTGATTGAAGGCTTGAAATCTCAAAAGGATTTTTAGGGATGAAAGTTAGCTCAATTTACCAACTTTTCTTAGCTCAAAGTTTTTTGAAAAAAGTTATTCTACTATGTTTACATAAGGTCTAAAGTTGTACATTGAACACAATTCCCATGTTTGACTTATTAATAACAAGGTATGGGTAGTTGAGCATTTGCTAATCCTAAATTACATATCCCTCATGGATTGTTTTACTTCCCATCACCCCACTTGTATGAAGAGATTGTTTACTCACATTTGAATCTTCACTCCTATTGGAGATTCCAATTCTGTATGAGGTGATTGTTGATAAAAATCAATGATGCTTTCTAGTTGGGTTTGGCTTTGGGCAGCTGATGTTATTTTGTACTAGGATGTTGACCCCAGCATGTTTGTAAGATCGGCCGTCACCAGCTGGAATCTTGATTTCCATAAGATTTTGAAGTTTCTATTATGGACAGAAATCCCTGTGGTGGGCCAACGATACTGAAGTGCTAAATAGACGTAGGAACATTCTCAGGTCGATGCCACCTCGGCTGCCATGTAGGTTCGGTAAATACCTGAGCACTCAGTTGGGAATGAACGAAGATTTATTGCTGATTCAAGGCCATCGTAAGGCCAGGTGGGAACGTACCTTTAGTTCTCTGGAGGTGGCCATTAAGGGCTGAATTTGCCCAACAAATTAACTCAGCTACGTAGGAAAACCAGTAAGGTAGGAGGTCCATAAATTGACCATTTAAGCCCACCCACCTCATCAATGACTGTAGTAGATTTTTCAGAGAATATCTCACTCGTCCCTACATAGGGGACGCATTTAGAACCTGCTCCGTTGAAGGACCTCCCACCTTAATGATCTGGTATCACCAAACAAGTGATTGATTTTCAATAAGTATAGCCGGAAAAGAACTCTGGTAACATACTGATTGGAAGAGGCCCTGCCTTACTAGTTACAATTGATTTTTTTATCATTGAACACACTGACTTAATCAATGCTCTGAGATTGTTAACAAACCGATTCAGTTTTTTATACTCCGAAGATCAACGATAGGCCTATACTGATCGAGAGTTGTAGTCCAACCCAGTACACTCTGTGAACCAGGTGAGTGTCTCAGTACTGGCCATCACATACTGAGGAGCTGGAGAGGACTGAGAGGGATCCAGAACCAAAAAAACACTCAAGCTATGAACTCAGTTCACAGAGCAGTAAGCACACTAGAGTGTGCTGATATATTGCAAAAGGGTTAGGAGTCAGACATCTCCTAATTTGTTTTGAAATCTGCTTGACAGAGGTCAGTGGGAAATAGGAAGGGCATACCAAAGACTAAGAGCTCGAGAGCAACCGTCGTGTGCAAGTTTGTGAATGCTTCCATCTTGTGTGCACCTTACGAACATACACCAAATCCTTTCAAGTGATACACCAAATCCTTTCAAGTGGTGAAGAAGACAACCCAATTTTCGAGAGAATATTGGGCGTCCCTACTTTTAATGAAGTCAACCCTTAAAGACCTGAAAGAGGACAAAAAGAAAGCATCAAGTGACTTGGATACATCCTAAAGCTAGTTATTTTAGCCTAATTGATAGAAAGGTTAGTGAAAGGAATATCTAGGTATATAAAATTGGAGGCCATTGTTTAGGGAATTCTAGATTTTCCTAAGATTTGCACTTGGAATTATCACCCAAAGTTGGGGATAAATTGTAATTGGAAAAAATCTATAAAAATTAGTATAGGGAATAGGGGAAGGTAGGGATAGTATTGGAGTATTGCAAGTTATTCAAAGCCCAAGAAAATTAGGCAAAAAACATAAAGGATAAAACCAACAAAAATACAACCAAATGACAAACAAAACCACCATTAAACCAATTGAGATGGACACTCAACTTAACCACAAGGAAGACAATGAGGTAAGGAATTAATTAACAACTCTTTCAATCATTTCATTGATAATAGCCTTATAGGAATTAGAAGAAGATAATTTTATCAACTAAATAATAAAATCCAATCAAGTAGAAAAATCTCCAAAAATTCCAACTCAATCAATTAGAATAAGAAACCTTTAAAATAAATCTTTAATTACAATTCGTAGATGAAAAACATAAAATCCTTGAAGATTCTTTTAAGTAGAATAATTAGATTCCCATGAAGAATATTTCTTAGCATCTACCAAGTCTTTTTCTTCACATTGATCTTTATTGGATAATTCACATTACCATCAAACTTAATAGGGTAAATTGAAAAGTCAAGGTTGATCCAAATTTTACCAAACTCATAATCTCACTAGAATATAAAGAACTAAAAATTACCCATCAAAGAGAGTCCAATTTCGATAGTTAGGTTATCTACAACTAACAGTGGAAGTTTTGAAGCAAAAAAGCATCCAAACTTCATCCATAAAAATCTTTTAGGAATTATGGTAAATCGTCCAAATCTTCACCATTCCAGAAAGAGTGCAAAAAACTCTACAAATTGGCTTAGACACAATTTTCTTTGCTTATTGGACTTTTTAGTTTCCAATGGTCCAAATTCATTAAAAAGCATTAAAAAGACTATCAAATAGAGAACAAAACTAAGTAGAAAAAACAAAGCTCCATTGCTTGGAAGGCAACTTGTTGTTATAGATCACAATCACCGATAGCATTACCAAAACCCAGTTTTGCATGTTTGGTTTCAAGGGTGGAGATCAAAACACTTACAGTCACTTAAATGGTCCTTTTAACCATAATTTACTCATAAAAATGAATAAAAAGCGAAAAAAGTAGACTCTGAGTCCCAGGTGACATCCTCGGGGCTCATAGTGTATATTTGCAAAAGGTCCATAAGACTACAATATGATGGCCTGGATTCAAATTCTATAAGGACCTATATTATATTGGTGGATCCAATCTCTATATTTAGTTGGTTGTTAAAAGTTGTACTAGAATAGTTGTAATGAAGGCTAGGTAATACCCACGTTTGTTTTTGTGAGTATTATTTTCTTAATTTATTATACCATGTCTGCAAAAAATTTGAAATTGGATAGAGAGTATAATTGCAGTAGGTAAACCAAGTGTTAAACCATGAGTTGAGGTTAGAAGATTTTTTCATACTTCAAATGACAATTTCTAGAGCTTAAAAAAATTAAACAAAATGCTTAGTCATAAGAGTAGCAGTTATAGGTCTTAAAACTTACTATAAATAGTAATTTTTTTAATTTAAAGAAAGAAATTTGGACAATTTTTTTTTGAAAATGAGTTTAAATTTTTTTTAGAAGCTCTAGGCTCACAAGCTTCAAGCTTGCCACTCCAGACTCGCATGCTAGTATCATTGCTCTAAGCAGCATCACCAAGGTATGGGGGAAGATAACTCTTGGATTAGTACAATTGAATAACAACTTAAAACCAACAAGCTAGTAAAAGAATAACCAAGAACAACTATATATAAGAACAAGATTTAAAGAGATTCCAATGTCCTTCAAAGATTGCTTAAGAAACAACAATAATAAATGCTCAACAACAATAAATGCTAAAAAACAATTTTTTGATGAATTAGCTCAAAAATAGCCCAAATCCACTAATATTGATTCAATGAAGTCAAAATGACATCAAGGGGTGTTTTGAAAGGAAAATGAATGACTTTAAATACTTCTCCAAGGGCTCCTACCTTCTTTCATTTTCTTGGTGGAAATCTTATCATTTTCATTTTAATCTTTAGATTTTAAACTTTACGTTGGTCCAAAACTTTAATTTTTGAAAAAAGACTCTATGAGACTAGTAATTGTCACCTAGGGATTTTATTTTTTCCTTTCACTCATTCCTTATAGCCTTTTAAAATCCAAGAAACCTAAAAAAAGTATTAACATTGAATTAGTAGAAGTCCCTACAAATGCAATGTGTTATTTTTCGGAAGTCCAAAAGTGCTCTAAGCACTTTCTTTTACCATTTCCAGTCCCTAAATAGGTGTCTAGTATGTCGATTAAGAGTTTGAAATAGATTTGAGTCCTAGTAGACAAAGTCATAGATGATATTTATTTTAGATCGTTAACAGATTTTCTCAAATCCACTAATTCATGAGAACCATGCACCGAAGATTGGAGGGAGGTGTTTTTAGCATAAAAACACACTAGGAGCTCTACAACGACATTGATTTGTGAAGATTCCCTAATACAAAAATGATTCCTCTCCAATGAATTAAATACAAGAAGTAAAGAATTTAGATCCTTCTACATTTGATGCAAGTGAACATATAAATTTGAAATTATCATTTGAAGACTTTCTTGAGGTTGCCCAAATTTTTTTGTAATTTTTCAAATTGCAGATAATAACTCCATAGAAAGTCAACCGCATTAACGAGCACTTGAAAATTTATAGAAATTATTTAGGTAGCGCTAAAATTCCACTAAAAATTAGAATAGAGAGTTTTAACTTAAATAAGTGCTTGGCAAAATTTCAAGACATTCCAACATTGACAAGTACTAGAATTAACAACGGCACCAAATTTTAACTGTTTTCAAAAACATTCAACGGATTGACCGGCGTACTAAGCACATACAATGTCCAAATGAAATCAACATAAACTCTTTACTTACTATCTTGGAAATTTCAAACAACCTAGTCTAGTCAAAACATTGATAAACAACAAACTCCAATATTTGGATATTCTACTTTTTCATAGGCTTGTGGTTTTTTGTTTTTTGTTTGCGAAATAGTTTGAAAAGTAGAAGTAAAGAGGCCCTAGAGAGAAAATTGGGTCTTCTAAAGCCCAAGGCCTTATTAATTTTGCATTTAGAACATTTCTCTAAAAGTTAGAACAATCAGAGCAATAGTTTAGAATTTTGATTTGATGTTAATTTGGTTTTACATAGGCGTAGTTGTAGGTAATTTGAGAGGGGTTAGAGGACTTTGAAAAGTATAAAAGGCCCTCACTTCTTCTCTCTTTGCACCTCTTTTCTTTTAGTGTTTGGCTACACTTGGTCATGTTGTTTGAATTTTTGGCATTTGCCAAAAAACTCTTGTTTTTTTGCATTTTAAGCATTTTGCTCATGGTTTTTAAGCTCTTTTTTGTGTCTTTTGTCTACCTCAAAGATGTTGAAGGTCCCTTTGAAGTATGGCTATGTTTTGCATGAACTTTTGAGTGATTTAGTCCTTTAAACTGTTGTTTATTGTCATGGCCCAAATCACATTTCATTGCTCAATGGATTCACCACACTTTGTTTCTAACCTTGCTTGAGCCACAACTAGCTAACAAGCTAACATTGTATATGCCATACACCTAAAGTGTTGTTCACCACTTCTAAGCTATCATTGCTAAGTCTTAGTCATCGGAACTCTAACACACATTCTCCACGTGATACCAAGCATGCCACATTGTGATATGGAGCGGAATTTCCATTTTAATGTGCTAGGACCCGTGGTGGCACTACTCAGCCCCCTAACCGCCCTTAAGTGTTACTCTGCCCCAAACTGGTTCATGATGTATTTGCTATTTTTTTAGCATTTCTAACTGGGGTACCTTGCCTAAACTAGTCCATAATGTATTTTCTACTTTTTTAGCATTGCTAATTGGCATAACCAAACCATCTTGGGTTTTGGAAGACTACCTATGCATATCCAACCAAAATCACCAAGTTCTATCACCGTTTGGACTTCTAAACTTCCAAACTACCTAACTTTGCAATCAGAGTTTCAAATCTCACATGCAAGCCCATTTTGGAAATCTAGACAAAGAATAGATGTCGGTGGACTCCTCACTTGTCCCATTTGGACAAGATTTCACAAAGTTGTGACCCTCCAAAGATTTGGGTTCACTAGGTGAGGCCATTTTGCTTTCACCACGGCTTTTCTTTTTGGTTATAACTTTTGACTTATAGCTTAGAACCTTGTAATGTTTGTCATTATATCTTCCTTGTGCTTATATATTTTTAATAATATGTCACATGCCTTAATCCAATAAGTATTGCCTAAAAGCAACCCTTTAAAACCCTCGAGTGTCCTAGTGTCAATGGAACACCTCTAACTTTGAATGGTCATAACTTTTGGCTCACTAGTCCAAATCATGCATTCTTTGAACTATTAGGTGTGTTTTCTCAAAAACTTTCCAAAATGTATGACACCTTATTATATCCTTCAAATTTAGGGCGTTGTTGTGCCTTATTTACTTGAGAGTGTTTCACTTCTCTTCTCTTAGACTATTGCAAGGCTTGGGGAGTCACCACCAAGGTCTTCTTGTTCAATAAGGCACTTCGGGTACCTAAAGGAGATAGCAGTGTGATAATTATCCTGTTGAGTCTACTAATTTTGCTTGGGATTTTTTTAGAGAGAGATTTCACAATATCATTGTTGCAAATCTCTCCTTGAAGTCCTACATTGGAATTTGTGGTCAATCATGAATCATCAAGTCTTTTTGGAGGTGATGTTTGATGCAATCCTCCCAAGTCTTGCAATTTATGTTCAAGTAAGCTTATGCCTTTTTAACCAAAAATTCTAAATTTTTAAGTTATCTATTTGTATTTTGTCAAAGAAAGTGGTGTCATACCACGAAACCGCAGAGCTATTGCCCCAAGACAAATTTCCATGTGTTATTGTTTCCCTTGTATTTAGTTTAGAACCCCATATGTCAAAGCTATGACTTTACTTTTAGTATTAGTATTAATATCTTGAAGCTACCCCCTTGGGTGGTGAAGCTTCACTCTTAATTATAAACATATTATACTTACACATTGTAAAAGTTGCAAGAAAGGAAAAAGCTCGAGCATCAAACTTTGAAAAGGCTGATTTTCCACGGTCCAATTCAAATTGAGATTGGTAGCCAGCCAGTTCAAATTGAGATTGGTAAGCTAGAAAATTCTATTGAGATTGATAAGCCAGACCGTTCAATTGATTTAATTAACAGATCAAATCAGCTCATCATTTGTTTCAAATAATTGATACTAATTAGATCCAACCCTCATTCAGCCAAGTATATGTGTTGCGCCACGCCCAAATTCAAAGCTTTGACTTGATCTCACACTAAAATTCCAATACTCAAACTACAAAATCATATATAAAGAAACTAAACATGAAGTTGGAAAGTGTTGGTAGTTATAGAAGTTAGTTGCAAGTATAATTTCTTATTGATTTTGGTTCACTCTTATAGAGCAGTTGACTTTATTAGCCATTGTTAGAATTTGATTAGAAGACAAAAGGAAAAAACAAAAAACAAAGAATATTGGGAGATTGGGATATTTTAAAATTATTTATTATTTAAAAGAAGTCAAACAAGCTTTGTTTTAATGTCTTATTTAATTTCAAGCCAATTAGACAAAAATTAGTAGTAGATTTGATAGGATTTTATTCTCAACAAATATTTACAAAAGAAAAAGAGAACATTGGAAAGAAGCAGAAGGAAAAGAAAATGGGAATTCATTGAAGGACAAAGCCTTAGGATGTCGCCAAATCCAGTGGAGGTTTATAACATTATCATCATATAACAAAAAACGTTGAAGATGGAATTGGAGCACGCATTTGACAACATGGCAGCAACATCCCATGAAAGCAGAATCAATATTGAGGTCTAGAATTGAAGTTTTACCACAATTCTTGCATTTTCACCAAAAACATTAGATTAAAGTTTGACTTTTGAATTTCAAATTAAGTTTAGAATAAACTCATAGTAGATTGGAAAATCAATTATTAGGTTTTTAAATAGTTGAAAAATTATTGTAATACTTTTTAATGGATTTTTACCACAATAGTTAAAAAAATTACCAAAGTTTATCCTTGGATGAAAAATAATTAAAAATGGATGAAAAATTAGAAAATAATTCAAAGGGATCTTTTAAAGAATATTTTAGAAATCTTAGAATCTAGAGTCAAGATAGGAGTCAAAAGGTAAAAATAGGGGTGATTTTGAAATTTCACAATAAAAAAAATTATGGAAGAATTTTGATGAACCAATGGATGGTCAAAATTCATCTGCAAATAAAATTTATCAAAGAGGTCAAAAATAAGAAGTTTTTACCTTTAGAAGTAGAACTTTAAAAAAATAAAACCAATTAACACTAGAAGTAAAAGTAAGCCCAAAATTATCCAAAGTAGTAATAATAATCAAGAATTTTTTAATTAGGTCAAAATAATAACCAAAGGATAAATTAAAGGTAAAATCTCAAAGGGAATATTTTTGGGATTCCAAAAACCACTTCAACCTCACAAATTGGGCTAAAAATGTAGAAGTTATAGTAGGATGAAGTTTTAGGAGATTGTTTTAGTATTAAACTTCATCCACAAATAGCTCCTAGAGAATTGGATCAAATTAGGATTTCCTTATCATTTTGGAAAGGAAAAAATCAGACCTACAATTTAGGTTATTTAATCTTTCCTCTTGTCTAATCTCCATTGGCTCCCAATTTTGGTTGTCGTAGCCAAAACTGGCCTCTTCTACTAACTCTTTGAACTTGGTTAGCAATCACTTTAAGGAAATTTTAGGTAGAACAAACAAAAGATCCATTGCTTGGAAGGCTTAATTGGATTATACATTATACACCTACTAGGAATTTTACTATGACAAGACAACTAGAACCTGATTGTGTACGTTGTATTCCAAGGGTAGGAGTAAGTGCCCATAGACTCCAAATCACAAATAGATTGCATTATTGGCTTGAAGATACCATTTTTAGTATAAAATATTCATATCTTTCTTTTCCATCTAGAAAAAGTCATCAAAATCTAGTGCCAATTAAAAATTAAAAAAGGGTCAAAATCCAATTTTTGGAGTTTTTTTTTTAAGAAAATAACTAGCCTATTCTCTTTTGATGGTGCAAAGGAGTTAGAAAAGACCTTGCTTTAACCTCATTCTAAATTTGTATGCTCCCAAAATACCAATCAATTGCGCAAAACCTCAAATCATCTTTAATTTTGTTGATTTTGAAGAATCTTTTTGGTTCACATACTTCTAGATGTTGGTATGTCATGAAACTTATCAAAGTGTGTCTGTAGTATGAAAAAAGCTATACTAATTTATAGTGAAATTTTACCACCTTGGATAATTTCTAGAAATTTTCCATTGTAGATGTTGGCGGTTGACTATATAGAAGAAGGTATTCTAAAAGTCAAAAAATTCCAATTTTTATAGATCCTTTCATGTAATTTTATAAAAGATGTGAAAATTCATATTTTTACTTTGTAGATTCATAGACAGAAAATAAAATCTAGCTATCTCCTATAACTACTTGTGAACATGGGATCTTTCACACAGAAAAAAATCTAGACAAATCGATTTTGACATTGGACTTCTAGTGTAATTTAAACCCTTGAATATTGCATGTACTTTGATATATATACCCTCCAATAGTCCATTTGAAGTTTATGTCACTTGCATAGAAATAATTGAGGTTTTTATTATTTTCTGGAATTAATTGAGGAACTAAAACCTATTGTTGAGAATTGATTTAGGTATCTTAAAGGAGTTCTCTTAGTCAATTTAGCCAAAAAGAGTCACATACATGGTAGATTTAGTCCATTTGGGCACTATTTGTTCAATATTTACAATTTCTATGAATTCTAAGTTTCTAGTCTATTTACTTGTAGGATTTTGGATAATTTTTTAAAAAACACTCTATTTGGGACCAAATACCATATTGGCATATAATATATCTAATTTGGTTCAACACTTTTTTCGGGTCTTTTTGCGTAATAAAATTGAATAAATTGTAGAAAAAACTATGAGTCCTAAGTAACAAATTGGGAGCTCACATCTTTGAACAAAAAAATGAACCTAAAAATGCATTATATGGTTGTAAAATATATATTGAATGCATTATGAGTTTCAACAAAATTTCAAATGCAAGTATATTAAGATATTACAATGGTCTATATTGCAATCTATACTCTCTCTACAATGGCTAATGCAATCCCATGCTCTCAATAAAAAAAATATTTGAACATTGTGAGAATCAACATCATTTACATGTTTGTCAAATTGTTGATATTTTCATTTCTATAAATGTCAGTTTACTTCAATTTTGTGTAACAATATAAAATGGTGTATATTAACATGCCAAATCACCAAAAAAAATTCAAATTTATAAAAAGAATTTGACAAAAAATAAAGTCACTCTAAATCATAGAGAACAAAACCAAGTTTTAGACATGTCTAACTTTTAAATTAATTTTCTTTCAAATCACAATTAATTCTTTCTTCAAACTTCCTTGGTAATGTGTAGTATATTGTATCCTACAACTTCATATATCCACTTTTGAACTTTGGCCATTGACGCTTTTAGTATGATTGTTTAAATAAAAAATGTTTCAAATTTGTATACAATTTTGTCAATTGCTATAGGTTATACTATAGGTCACATGAAATTTTTTTGATTTTTTGGAATTGCATAAATCAAGTTTTTGGAAGTCAACTACTATAATTAGATCTCATAGATTCTTAGAAATTATCTAGGTTGCAATAAAATTCCAATAAAAATTAGGGCAAAGTTCTTAGCTACGATGAAATGCCTTAACAAGTTTCAAGGCATACCAACACTAGCAAGGATTCTAACAAACAACCTCAACAATTATGGACGACTTTTTAAAAAAAAATCAAGTTTGAAGTGTTGATTGGATTTTTAAGAGCATACAACATCCAAATGAAGTCCAAGAGGAGTCTTTAATTAATCCAACAATCTCAAGCAAGTCAAAATCCTTGAAAAGTGAAAATTCCTTCATTTAAAATTGTACAAACTTTGTTTTGACAATTTGTTGACTTTACAAGTTTGAATGATTTTGAAAAATGAGAGAAGTTGTTATTTAGTACTTCTTCCATTTCAATATACATCTGGATTTTTTTAGAGATGGCTAGATTAACTTATGAGCTGCTCTTATTTTCAAGAAATTGTTTTTTACTATAGCTTTTAGTAAACTCCACTAGGTGCAAAAGAGTGATAGTCAACAATGAAGTAATATAGGTTGAAAAAAGGCGGAAAATTTCTAATTTTTCCCCTTTTTAGAATTGCTCTTATGCCATTAATTTGAATCATTTTCCAACCAATATTGGTACAATGAAGTCTGATGACGTCCTCTATATTCATCATCTTCAGTTGGTTAGAGGTTGCATTTCAATTCCCTTTCCAAGGATTGAGTTGCTATATAGTCTCGGAGCTTGGTATCTATGGATTCTTTTGCTTCTTTGTATTTGAACTAATTTTTGTTGTTGTTGATTTAGTTGTGGAGAGTCATTTCAAATTTAATTTGGAACAAGTATATTTGGAAGTCCTAGATTTATTTTGGAATTCAAGGAAAAGAATTTAAGACCTTTGAAGCCAATGGCACAATTTGTTTGACATTTGGAGATTATTTAAAAAAATTAAAATTTGGTCTAATTTAAATTTGACTTTTAAATTTTGAGAGGCAAATTGGAGGTAAACCGCTAAAAAATTTGGAGTTAAATAAGGGGATGAAGCCTTGAAGCAAAGGATAATCTGAGTCCCTCATCTTTTCTTTCCATGCACCCCATTTCTATTGTGTGTTATACTATTTTCGTCTATATTTTGTTTGGGCTAATATATCCAATTTTGTGTCCATTTGTTATTTTTTGAGCAATTTTTTTGTTCAATTGTGGTTTGTTGAAGCAATCTTTAAAGAATTTGGGGTCCTTTTGAATACTTAAAATTTTTAGACTAATGCATATTGTGTGGCTAGTCTTTGAGTTTTGTGTCATTTCCTTTAATTTCAATCAAGTACTAATTCTAAAGAATTCTAGCCGATCTCAGCAATGTCGTTAGTTGGAATTCTTTCAAGTCTTGCATGTGGTATTAGTTGAAACCTTATTCTTTGGTTCATGATAATTTTTCATATGTTGTTACTTTCAAAACCTCCCATATAACAAAATTTAATTTGACTTTGTTAATCCTAAATGCCCAAGCCTTAAGTGTGTTTTGACTATAAAAAAGAGCATGGGCTTATAGTTATCCCCAATGAAAAAAATTGTTTTTTTTCAAAATCTAACTATATGGATGTTTAAAGAGCTTGCTTATTAGTATGCATACCAATTTTGAGTGCAAAATTGCATAAAAGTTGTGAGATTATAACAAGATAAATGTACATTTTCTATTTTTAGTATGTTATTCCTCTCCACAATGTTTCATAGATATGAATATAAATTCTTTTGGGAATTAGAGGTGACATCGACAACTACAAATTGTGTTAGCACATTAAAATGCACTTTCAAAAAACTTAATTTTATACAAAAAGCTATTAAATTCATTACACAATCCACCTTGCAATTGTTGACATGCAATTTTTTTTATAAGTACAAATCACAAATAACTCCAAATCAACACTTTTAAAAAAAATTCAATGTTGAAAATCATGAAAATACTTTATTCTTTTCATTGGAACCATTTTCAAAGTGAATGGATAAGTGTAAGTGTTTTGATCTCAAATCAAGTGAAATTGCTCAAAGTTCGAAAATGAAGTAGAATTAGCAAGCTACACTCTTCCATTAATGGCCCTATATGGCTTTGGAGACCTCTCAACAATCAAATATGTAACTTTTTTTAGTGAAAAATAAAAAATTTCAATAGCAAACCCTAAAAATTGCCCGAATTTTTTTTAAATAGTCAAACAAATTTAACTACCTATACCAAAATGACCTTGAAATTTCAAATTCACCAAATTTGGTTGGTTGGGCATTTAGGGATTAAATACCAATTTTTGTGTCTCTAACTATTTCTCTTTTTTAAAGTTGTTTAATTTTTTAAAGTAGTCCTTTAATCCCATAAGATGGAAAAGTTTTGAAGTTTGCTTATAATAATTTGTTTTTGTTTTTTAAGCTATATTTCTTCTCTCCCACTTGTCTCCATCATTAAAGCCTTCATGATAGTAAAATATTGACTTAGATACTAGCAATTTTATGTATTATTTAAGAACTTTTTTATTGATAGTTTTCACCTTGAAAACCGTAGATAACAAAGTTTTGACTTTGCTAATTTCAATTTTTATTGTGTGTACCATCATATTGATTCACCTTTTAGAAAAAAAAAATATAAACAATGTGCATGAGTTTACAAGTCTAGAAGTATTAGATTCCAAATTAATATGCAACTATCAATTAAGAAGTTTTTATTAGATAGCAATAGAAACTTTAAAAGGTTTGGACAAAAATTTAAAAATGTAATTAAGAGAAAACAAAAGGAAATCCTAGGGGGAAAATAAGGGTTTTAAACTAAAAGAATTTACAGCAAGATTTAGTGAAGTAACCAAATTACTAAAATTAGGCAAATTGCAAAATGATCATAAAACAAAAATAAAATAAGAATTAAATAGGAGACCTAAATGATAAAACACCCAAAAATACCAAACCAAAATGAAAGTAAATATTATAGGTAGAAACTTGAACTAAAGTTAAATTGAAAACCACAAATTAAGAAATAAGAAAGAACACAAAAGAAGTTAAAATATTAGATTAGTAATGAAAATACTAAAATAGTGATAGAAATACTAAATTTGGAATTTTGCAATAATTTAGAGGGTTTTATAATAATTCAATTTTTTATACAAAATAAGTGCAATTAACATCAAATTAGTGCTTTTTGCACTAATTTGGTGCATTTTATACTAAATTAGCAAATTAGCAAGAAATTAAGGTAGGATGAATTTAGTTTTGAAAATTAGTCTATTAGGAAATTTGATATATGCAAAATTAGGATTAGGAGCTTTTTTCTCTCAATTTTATGTATACAATATATTTTGGAAAGCTTGCAATAAAATTGTGAAAAAAATAAATAAAAAACGTTAGAAAAAACTAAAGAAATGAATTAGGATTGAAAGTAGGAACCATTTGTCAAATGGGTTATTTTCAGTATTCTATGATTAGGGGGGAAAATAGGATTTTTGAAGATTAGAATAGTCTGATTTGGAAGGGGAGTGAAGAATTTTAGGGCTGGGTTTGGGGCATGATTAGAATTCATTGAAATAATTACAGTGCTTCTTGGAAGTTAGAACAATTGGGTTGGAATTTGTTCGGATTCAAATTCAAATTAGAAAATTAGATTGGTGAAGAGGTATTTTAGGGTTGTCCAATACATTAAATGAGGGAACAAATTTAGGATTATGATGTGGGTATGGAGATGAAAAGTGCTAGTGTAGCCAATAGTAGTACAAGAATTAGGAATTCAAAATTTTGTAGGCTATTTGTTATCGTCATTGCTGTAGTATGCATCTAAAGGTTATTAGATTTACAAAATTCTCTAGATTGTATTGCAATAAGTGCATAGGCCAATGTAGTGATGCATCTACGGAGTAGGGACAAGACCTCTTCAATGAAAGCCATAAACAATTACAAGGGAAGAATAATTGTAATTTGAGGCAATCTCTTATAAATGACTTGATTGTCACCTATAGTATTTAGAAGTTGTTGTACGCACAATCTAGGCATAAGTATCTTTACACATGAAAACATGGTAAGATGACACGGATTATCATCCTAGGGAATTCCAGATGTTCTCCCAAACTTTAGTATCCGGATTGTCTCTTTCTCTCCTCTTCTGGCTACTCTCTTCTTCTCTCTTCCAAATTTAGCTACTATCCAAATTCTATTCTGGACCCGATATCATCCGGTTTTTGGTTATGTTTCCCTAAAGTACTAGTTTTCAATTCCTTTGTTTTACCATAAGAGGATCCGTTGTTGATCTTTCGAGGGATAAGGACTTCACCATTTTGGTTCTCACACTTACTAAACTAACTAAAATACACAAAACACTCAAGTAATCAAGGTGTTGCAGCAAAGAAAGAAGATCCAGATCCTAACAACTTTTTGGATGGCCTATCTAGCAAGCAAGTCACTCAGGATTTCGCACACTCCCCTCTACTACAACAATAGATTACAAGCATCAAAAATCAACGAGGAGTAGTCTTTCTAAATGTTTAGATGGATTCTAACGTTGGCAGACCTTCTAGTGAGTGGGGGTTTCCACTAGTGATCACTAATCTCCACACTGAATCAAACACGATTCTGGACTTGCACTTACACCACTCTTTAGCTAAACCAGATTACCATTCCGGTAGTTCAAAGGCACCACACCCAACTCCTCAGTTACAAATTCAACACTATTACAATAATACTCCCTCAATCTGACCCAGTTACCCCAAAATCCGGATTCTTCCTCACCCGTCCTTCTTATATTTCAACACTCCAAACAACAAACCAAAACAATCCAAACACAAAATCGGAGTCAGAATGTCTACAAGATGGCTTAAATTATCGAAAAGAATGAAATACAATGAAATAATCATTAGGATGGAATGAGAGGGCAACAAACCTACCCGCCCTTAAAAACCAAAACCAAAACCAAAGTCAACACCTAAAAAGCCAAAAAGGCATCCTAGAAATCAAGGTAACTATAAAATGAATACCCAGGATATCTAAAAATTTCACAACCAATTGTCCTTAGAAATCCGGAACCCGGACCTACGCTTGGGAAACTTGTTCTAGAACCTAAAAATAAAAAATCCTAATTAATTGCCTGCTATCTACCTACTTTGTTGTGCCTTCTTTGAGCTGCTCTTGCTTTGACTACCTGGAGTCTTTCATTGAAGCCTTCATCAGTGTGTTCTTTGCTATCGACCGGATCCGAGGTTTCCATTGAATTTCCACAGGTGAGTCTTTATCATCTGTCTCTTCCTCGGATTTGGACTTCAACACATCTTCTTCTGATTCCTTGATCTTCGTAATCTCCGGCTTCTTCTCTTGCTCTAAGTCATTTAGCTCGATCTTTGTACGATCTTGCTTGGGTGACTCCTACCGCATGTGTATGAAGTCTTTCAAATGAGATCGAGCTAGATTCTCTAAGACACTCATGTGATCATTGAAGTTCCCTCGAATCTTCAATCCTACCTTCTTGGTCTTTCCAACTACAACCCGTCCAGGTGGTGGAAGAGTTGGGATGGAAAGTTCTTGTTGTTACAGAATGGATTTCTCTCTTGGCTCCCTCTTTAGTTCTAGTACCGCCTATCTTTCTGGAGTTTACATTGGACCCACTTCCATCCCTGTAATTGGAGTCAAAATAGCCTTCAGTCCTTCTAATTGTGGTTGATCCAGAACACTAGCAGCTGGCTGGATTAGAGTTTGACGAGCCGAAGTCTATTTAGCCAAAGTATCCTAGGATATATTTCTAGAGACTTCCGGAAACTCTGCCAAGTTTAGGATCTCTATCTAGATCCAAGTATCCCAACAACTTGCACATGTCCTTCATGATAACTTACATCCGGGCCTCATAGTCAACTAGAATCTGTACCATCTTGGATCTGGTTCGGTGGCTTCTTTTTTTCATCCAGTTGTCATATATATTGGATTTGATCGCCATGTGCTCTGGCATCTCGACTCATTCCTTCAGGTCGTGGACAAGTCAAAGGATATTTGTCTCCCTTTGCCTCGCCCTATTGATCTCTTGCTCTATCCAGTCCAACTAGGATTTGAGGTCATCCTTTTCCTCTTCCAATTTCTAGATCTGCTTTGTTTTTTGCTCTAACTCCTCTAGATTCGGCCGCTTTTGGATCTCGTCTAAAATCTAGTCTGATTCCACTTTGAGTTCTTCCACAATGGTAAGTATGATGTCCGATGCATCGACATACATTTTCTTGGCTTACTACATCCACTAGAACCCTAAATCGAAGAAGTCAAACTCTTCTAACTGATTTGGAAGTTGGTTGGACTCTCCTCAATTTGGAGTTGGTATCTTCTTTCGTGCAGCCGGATCCAGGGACTTCCGTTGCTTCCAGTCAACCAACTTTTCTTCCTCCAGTTGTCCTTCTTCTTCGGATTTCTTCTCTTCCTTCACAAATCCGTTAGTCTGTACTTCAGCATCTCGACCCCAATGTTGTACTAGATCGTTTCTTGACTATTCAAAACCTCTTTGTGATGGTAGAGGTGGAAGATGAATGGGGTGATAGGACTGTGCCTTGCCCTAGCCATGTGATCAACTAGTTTGGTGACTACGCCCTGAATCACTCTTTCCTAGTGCACAATCCAGTTTTCTAAGACCTCGAAGATAGTATTAGCCACCGTGATCATAACATGAGTAGGCTTTTCCGAGTAGAGAATCGGAATTAGAAATTCTAATACCCTTCTATGCCTCTCATCCTTGCAGTCACTAATAGCGAAACCTTTTTTGGTGTGAGCTAGACTCCGAAATTTTCCGGTCATGTACTTATCAGACCTTCCAACTAACCCGAGTCCGCTTTTCTTGAACAAATACACATCCGCCCAGATGTCTTCCGTCCCTACTATAGGTCGCCCCTCACCATCAATTCGTACTGGTTTAGAACTCCGTAAATGAGTTCCTAGATCATCTCCTTGTTCTTCATACTCTACGGCCTATTTAACAATTCAACGCATCCAATATACATGAGGTCCTCTTCTAGTTGCACTCAGTGGGCCGGATCAAAAGGAATTATCGGATAAACCATCCGGGCTACCACTACGGACTTTCATGCAAGTGGATCACCAGCCGCCGCCATGAATCACTAACACCTGACAACCTAGTCCGGTGCAAAACAACACCAACCTTTCCATCCTCTCCTTATCATGGTCGCTAACTCACCACTCTTTCCCTCAACTATACGTCCACATGGTTTAGCAACCAGAAAGGGAGAAAAGTGAAGTAGTAGTGGGTTTAAGTACCTGTCATGCAATCAACAATTACGGATGGAGAACATGCAAAAGATCGTTTCCATAACGGTACCCTAGTTCCCTAGACCGGTACCCTAGAACATAGGTTACCGGAATCTGGAATTTTTCCGGATTTTGGATATATATCGGATCCATTTCCGTAACGCTAGTAACAATTCTAGCAATCCGGAAACTAACTATTTCCAGAATAGTCTTAAGGGAGCAAGAAATCCTATGGGTTACCAAAAAAATAAAAAATTGTAAGACTATCTAATCCTATTCTAGACTAATCCTATCTGGTTTGAGTTTCCGTGCTCTCGTAGAAGCTATGTAGGAATCAAGAGTGAGGAAGAAACGATGGAATGACAAGAAACCAATGACACTTTGCAAGGCAATATAGCTAGCTAGAATTTGAGGATTAGAAAGAAGACTAGAGCACATAGAAACAAGAACAAGCAAGAAACCAACAAATTGATAGCTACTACAGCCTCAATTCCTTTTAGAAGAAATACTACAAGAAAATGGAGTAAACGCAACTGTGAAATAATGATTGGCTGTGAAATGTGACTATAAAAAGGATTTAATGTCTTCAGTCCTAAATTTTTTATTTCTTCTAAATATTCCAAATATGTCTACAATTGCTTCCAAACATTTTGGCAGTCTAATCAATTACTTTATAAGAAAGCACTGTACTTGACAAAAACTTGCAATGTAAAGGGCTTCACTATGGCTGATGCCTTCCAATAGTCTAATCACACTTTACTTGCACTTCTATTTATATGAACAACATCTACTATAATCAAAAGTGTTAGTTCAGTTCCACATTCACTAAACTCCACTTGGCATTGACTTTGGTGGTTTTGCAAATGAAGAAAAGTGATTGTTGAATGACATTGATGCCACTAAAGAATGACTAACATGCACTATATATAGTCACGAACAAGTCATTTCTTGGTGAAGGAAGAGTCAACTTATTCTATTGACCAATGAATGTAGTGAGTGTCACAGCTATATTTTCAAACATCTTCATGGCAATCCATTCCAATATTGAACGCATGAGCGGATTACAATTATCTCTATAACAAAAAATATTAACTTCTATAAATTGACAGAGGATTAGGATTCTTATATGTATTAAGAAATTGTCAAAAAATCTTTTCAAATCTTTTTCTCAAATTTGTCTACAACTTTTGATTTGCGATTCAAAATCTGAAATGAACTTTTGGAAATGAAAGTGAGATTGATTTCCCAATTTTTTCTAGTTCAAAGTTTATTGAAAAAAAAGAATTTACTATGCCTAAATGAAGTTTGAAATATTACTTATAACTCATTTCCTATGTTTTTCATATCCCACATGGTTTGTCTTGCCTACTATCCTCCACTTGTATAAAGGCTTGTTATTTCTCCTCCATCTACTCACATTAAGTGGCTTTGGGAGCCATGCAATATATTGCAAAAAATGATGTATTATATATGATAGATTGTATCTGATGTATGGTGCAAATTGTATATGGTGTAATGTATTTTATGTAATAAATTGTGTATAATATATAGCTATAACTTGAAAATGATTGTTTATGTGGATATTCACGTCAGATTTTTCATGGGTCTATCATAACTTAAGAACGACTATTGATGTGATGTCTATGTCAAATTTTTCACGGGTCTATCATAACTTCAAAATGACAAGAGAATGATTGAAGAATGACTGTTGACGTGGATGTCCATGTCGAATTTTACAAAGGTCTGTTGTTACTAAAAAATGACTACTAAATGACAACCAAAGTAGAAGTCCAAGTCGGATTTTCAATGGGTCTACCCTAATTGCAAAATGACTAGTAAATGATTGATGACATGGATGTTCATGTCACGAAAAAGAAAAAAATCTCTTGAAAGATGGCAACAAAGTCTCCATTTTCTTTAACTTCTTTTCCTAATACCCTCATATATTATTCTTTTCATCCAAACAGTCATCCAAGACTACTTTGGATGGTAATAATAAAATTGCAATCATTTATATAAATGACTCAACTTTAATGACTGCAAAGGCCCTAGTCTCGCTACAATCGCGAGTATCTGAAATGACTGCGTAGCAATCATTTATCGCAATCGCATTTTACCCCATTTTCTTATAGCAAAAACAACACTCACAAAAATCTTAGTATGATCAATGATCCCATGTGGGGAGTGGCAAATTGGAAGGCTGTCAAATGTCACAAGGAATTTCCATTTTTGTCAACTCCCATCTAATGTTGGTGGAAGTAGGCTATTGGCCACAAATAAACCACCAAATTTGCACAAGATAACAATTACCAACTATGATGTCCAACACAATAAATTTCAATAAGAAGCATGAAATCAAAGTTTAGATTCGACAAATGAATAATATATAAGAGCATCATTGAATCAATCAATCCAATTTGAAACCTTCCTCGCATGAAAATCATGACATTAGGCAAAACATTGCAGAGCAAAATACAAAGTGATTTGCTTGGAAGGAAAAACTCCAAGAGCTCCAATTTTGACATTGAAGTTGAGAAGTCTAGGTAAGAGTTTGGTTTGGTCTTTTTATTTATTTATTTCCTCCTTACATGAAGTGATTTTGTTCTCCCGCAAGTTTATCAAGGTATAGGAGTCTTGGCGTATACATATTCCATAGAAGTTGAAGTATGTGAAGTAATTAAAGTGTTGGTAAAAAATGGGCAAGAAGAAAGACAAGGTTACTTGGACTTCAAGGATGTCACACCCTATTTCCTTTGGGTGTCCAAAGTGCCTTTGTGAGCAAGAAGACCTTGGTGGTGACTCCCCAAGCCTTGCAATAGTCTAAGAGAGAAGAAGTGAGACATTCTCCAGTAAATAAGGCGCAATAGCGCCCTAAATTTGAAGGATATGGTAAGGTATTATACATTTTAGAAAGCTCTTGAGAAGACACATATAGTAGTTTAAAGAATGCATGATTTGGACTAGTGAGCCAAAAGTTATGACCACTTAAAGTTAGAGGTGTCCCATTGACGTTGGGACATTTAAGGGTTTCAAGGAGTTGCTTTTAGACAATACATATTGGATTAAGGCAAGTGACATATTATTAAAAATATATAAACACAAGGAAGATATAATGACAAACATTACAAGGTTCTAAGCTATAAGTCAAAAGTTATAACCAAAAAGAAAAGCTGTGGTGAAGGCAAAATGGCCTCACCTAGTGGACCCAAATCTTTGGAGGGTCATAACTTTGTGAGAACTTGTCCAAATGGGGCAAGTGAGGAGTCCACCGACATCTATTCTTTGTCTAGATTTCCAAAATGGACTTGCATGTGAGATTTGAAACTCTGATTGCAAAGTTAGGTAGTTTGGAAGTTTAGGAGTCCAAACGGTGATAGAACTTGGTGATTTTGGTTGGATATGCATAGGTAGTTTTCCCAAACCCAAGATGGTTTGGGTATGCCAATTAGCTATGCTAAAAAAATAGCAAATACATTATGGACTAATTTGGGGCAAAGTGACATTCAAGGGTAGTTAGAGGGGGTGAATAGTACTACTACAGGTCCTAGCACATTAAAATGGAAATTCCACCCCATATCACAATGTGGCATGCTTGGTGTCACATGGAAAATGTGTGTTAGAGTCTTTGTGATTTGAACCTAGTAGTGACAATTTGGAAGTAGTGAATAATACTATGGGTGTGTGGCATATGCTATTTTAGCTAGTTGTGGCTCAAGCAAGGTTGGAACAAAGCATGGTGAACCCATTGAGTAGTGAAGTGTGATTTGGGCTGCAACAAAGGATAAATATATTGAAATTGCTTGAAATACACTAAGTTGTGTCTAACCACAATAATCTAAGAGTAGGATTAATTGGGATCTTTGTGTGGTTCTTTAAGAACTCTTGCAAGGTATAAAACCTAAAATAGCAAATTACTCATTACTAAAAATTACCTAAATTATGGAGTGCTTCTCCCACCTAGTTAATGTATGATGAAATGGATCCCATGTATGTAAAATGAGGCAAATGATTTGTAAATTGGCATAATAATTAATGGTGCTTGCTTATTCATCCACTAATTGAAAGTGTGTAATCAATTCTAAGTGGTTGGGAAATACTTGTAAAAAGAATGTTAGGATCAACGCATGTACAAAATTAGATGTTGTATGTAATTTTTTTGAGTTTCGAGATGAATGAGGATACTAGAATTCCTTTTCAAGGTCCAAATTTGCATTTGGGGCCCCAAATAGTAAATATAAATGCAGATAGGGCATAGGAGATTAATTGGAAGAATGAATAGGAAGAATCAATTGTGTATGAGCCATGGATTTTTGGTGAATAGATGTATTGTAATTTTCTTCAGTTACAACTCCATTTGGCCTTGTTTGGTTCCCTATTAGTCAATTTTAGAGATTTAGGTGTAAAATATTGCTCTAACTTCTAGAAAATGGATTAAAATGACTTTAGCGATGATGAGATGCATATTTAGGTGATTTTTGGATATTTCCCCCTTTTCACTTAGAATCATTTGACTAAAAATTGACCACAAACTTTATAGGAGTTCATTATTTGGAAGTCAAAATAGGTTTATAGTTCCATACACTTTCCACTAGTTAACTCTAGTTTTTTTTGCCAATGTAGTAAAAAAACTCTTATAGAATTGGTCCATTTGTTGGGTGGGAGTGTTTTTACTCACTTGTAGTAGAAATTGTATATATTTCACTTTTGTAGGATTCATGAAACATGGAGATCAAAGGTGTCTTTAGTTTGTAGTTCACAAACAACAGTTCAGGAATATAAAAAAAATTTCACCATTGTTGGATGAGCTCTGTTGTTTGTTGTTGTAGTCATTTCTTTTATTGGTTGTGTGGGCTTGTTGTGTGTAGTTTACATATTAGGAGGTATGTGAACATTAAAAGGGTTATCCTACCACTCACTTTAAGAAACTATAGTTTTTCAATGTCTAAGTTGACGGATTTTAGGTGATATCCAATATAACAACCTTTGTTTTTATGTCAACAATGATGTCCAATGGATGTCACCTAAAATCATCAACTTAAACATCAATTATTAGATTCAAAATCACCTAAAGTATGTTTTTTTTTACAGTGGTTGTTGGAGGGATCCTTTTGAGAGATGTTTAAGCCATTTTAATTTATAAATTGTGGTCTGGTATCATGGTGAGGTTAAATTGATGACTAACAGGATCATGTGCACTACTTAAAAACTAGTGACCAAATTAACAAGACATCAACAATTTCTTGTTGATTTAGATACTGTAATGTCCATTTTTACAAATTTTTGTTAACTATACCCAAATTAACAAAATAGCACTACAGCAAAACCAGCATTTTGTAACTGCAAAAATATGACTCAGGATGATTGGTGACTGCTCATAGTCATATTCTTGGAGGCCAACATCTTGGAAAAAAATATGACTACAAATATGACTATTTCTCATATTTTGGCCTTGTATTCCATGAGTGTATAGTGTACATCCATTGGGAAAGGTTAAGTACTTCATAGGGAATGGTAAGGAACATATTTGGAGAACATCTAGTCATATTTATAGTCATATTTTTGTGTTAGTCATATTTTGTAGTCATATTTTTTTAGTAGTGACATTTTTTTGTTTTAGTGTAGCCCAAGGAAAATTTGGGCAGGGAACATATTTGAAGAGCACCTAGTCATATTTTTGCTTGAGTCATATTTTGTAATCATATTTTAGGAGGAGTCATATTTTGTAGTCACATGTTTTTCATAGTCATTTTTTTTCATTTTGGGCAACCCAAGGAAAATTTGGGTAGGGAACATATTTATAGATCATCTAGTCATATTTTGCTTGAGTCATATTTTTTGGGGAGTCATATTTTGGAGTTATATTTTTTTATAGTCATTTTTTCTCTTTTTTGAATAGCCCATGGAAAATTTGGACTAGGAACATGTTTAGAGAGTATATAGTCATATTTTGCTTCAGTCATATTGTTTTTTGGAGGAGGAGTCATATTTTGTAGTCATTTTTTTTTTATAGTCATTCTTTTACTTTAGGGATAGTCCAAGGGAAAAGGGGTCAATCTAAGATGACCCTCTAGTATTTTGGTTGTAGATCCCATTCCTTAGAATGTCAACATAACTCTATTTCATACCTATTAAAAATTTGTTGTTGTTGTATGTTGTGCCTATTATGTAACTTGTGTTCAAAAATTTAGGGTGGCCTATGTTTATATTTTAATTTAAAAATTTTAATTTGTCATGCAATTCACAAAAGAAGTAGAGAAAAGTGAAACAATAAACAACCTAAGATAATAGATGTTTTCATTTTGGGCTTGGTTTTTGGAAAATATATGAAAAGGGTCTCAAAATGCATATTAAATGTGTTTTGATTCCTTATGGCTAGGTTTTTCTAAAACTGAAATATATATTTGGTGACAAGAGAGTCCTACAAATTATTGGTTCAAATATAGAGATTGTTGATATCTTTAATCACAAAGATGGAATATTGTTTAACATGAGGACATGATGACACGTGTAGCTCATACACTAATAGATTGGTTGCATTAGAAAATTGACTAATTATATTGATTGATTGTGGTGGTTGATACAAATTAAGAGCTAATTAGATTGGTTGATACAAAGTGAAATCTAATGCATTCAAACTAGTGAAGTAGATTAAAAACTGTAGGTTTTAGAAAAAAACTTGAAAAAAATCTAATTTAAGGAGAAATAAAAGAGTGTGAAAAAAGCCATACTTGAGTATCCAGAGAGCAAGAGCAAGTGAGGAATGCCATTTGTATTTAAAGTCTAAGTATTTGAATCAGAAGTATATAGGTTACAAGTTGCTACTTAAAGCTTTGGGCATAGTTAGGAGACTAAGTTGACTTCCTTATAGAGTTTTGACTTTTTATTTAACAAAGATTGTTGATTATAATTTGCATAATTGACCAAATGAAATTTTAATGTCTTCAATATATACTTATTTAGCATTTATGAGTATTATGTCATTACAATTGTTTGAATTCTAGAATTATCAAAAATCAATTAGTAGTAATAGAAATCAAAAATTGAAATTCTAAAATAATCCAAGAAAAAAGAAAAAAACATAGAAAAAAATTTGGTAAAAGTCAAGAGAGAAGTAGAAATAAAAAGGTTGAAGGAAACCAATTCAATCACAAATAGAATTTATACCCCTTTTTGTAAAAGTTGTTATTCAAATTGTATATAAAGACACAAAAAATAAAACAAAAATAAATCAAGACAAACCTCATTATAACTATAATATGCATGTTAGAAAATGGGGATGAGATAGAAATGGATTTTGAGGTATGTCCTTGAATTTGGCACTTTGTTCTTTTAAGAAAACTATTAGAAATTACATTAGAAATTAGAAGTTGAGCTCAAATTTAGAAAATAATTAAAATCCAACTCTAGATTCAAAATCTATTAGGTAATTCTTAAAGGTTTTCAGAAATATCAAAAAAATTTAAATGGATAAATATTAAGGAAAATAAATTATAATGAAATTGGATAATTGAGAGTATAAATTTTAGATAAAAAAATATCAAAATTCATCTAATTCAAGCTAGAAAGGAACCTTAAATTTAGGTGACATTTACATTTACAATTCAATCTTGAAACTAAAAGTTAATGTAGACTTATAGGAGTGAGCCTCGTGAATGTCACTTGGATCTTGAGGTTTTTTGTTTTTTTTCGCTTTTTGCTCATTTTATGGCCCAAAAGACCCCCGAAAATGGATTTGGAGAATAGTTAGGGGGAATCCCTACCTATAGAGATTAATCTTCTAAACATCCTAAAAATGTCGTAAGTGATTCCTTTGGTTACTTAAAAGAGTCTGAATGAATGATGGAACGTCAAATAAGGGATTATGAGTAGTTTCCAATTAAAGGCACAATATAGGGAAAAACACTTAATGTGAATTCAGTGGAAGATTGTTATCAAACAAAGTGCATGTGACAAAATTGGCTAAAATTAATAAGCTAGGATTGATCCAACTTTCTTAAAATTTCATTTTAAATGCCAAATTTGGAAATTAGTTCTTACATTGACCTTTCAAGTAAAATCTACGATTACTTTTAAAAAAAGAGGTCATTACAAGAAAGAAGGTGTTTTATTATAAAAAAAAACATGCCAAGAGCGTAACAGAGAAGCTAAACTACCAAGATTCTTTAGTATGGAAATGATTCTTCTTTGGAAGAATTAACTCCCGCAAATTTCTAGTACTGTAAATGATTCCTCCTCAAAGGAATTAAAATTCAAAAAAGTAAATTTGGATCTCTTTGGAAAAGTGCAAGTTTGACTTGAAACTTTGCACAAAGGATAAAAAGATTTCCTAGAAGTTACCCAAAAAGTTTCGTAATTTTTTGAATTACGGAGCGTGACTTCATGGAAAGTCAACCGAAGTCACCGAAACTTAGAAAATTCATAGAAATTTGTGTGGTGAAGATAAAATCCCACTAAAAATTAGGGTAGTGTGTTTCAGTCTAAATATGAGCCTAATCAAGTTTTGCAACATTCCGACAATGGCAACTATTTGAATTGGCGGTGCTAATGGATTTTAATGGAATTCCAAAAACATTCTATAGTTGACCAACAAATCACAATCATATGGAAGTGGAATTAAGTCATCTTGGACTCTTTTCTTACATTCTTGAACCTTCTAAGCAATCCTAGCTAATCAAAAATTAGCAAAAATCACAAACTCCCAAAGTTAATATTTTCACCTTTTTCACTTAATTGGAAAACGTTGTCTATTGTGAGAATTTTGACATGGAAGTTGGGGGTTAGGAGGTCTTGAGGTTGAAAATGGTCTTCTGAAGCCAATGGCATAGTCCATTTTTTTATTAGAGTTTTCCTTCAAAAGATATAGGACATTCGGCTGCAGGATAGAATTAGGCGTAGTAGTTATGGATTTTAGTGAATTTTAAGTTTACTTAGGTAGTTTTAGTGTAAAAGGAGGTAAGTAGGATCCCCCAAAATATATAAAAGGATGCCCACCGATTCCCTTTGCACCCCTTTGTTTGTTTTGTGTCCTTGGTCACTTGAGACCAAATCTCTCCAGTGGTTTGAGATCCACCAACACAAAGTATTCTTTTGCATTTTGTTATAGGCCATACAAGGCCACATTGTCAAGGAAGTTTGGTGATCATCCAAACCCTTTGTCTTTCTTTGCAAATTGAGACTTCTGTTGTGTTTATTGAGTCTATTTCAAAGGACATGGGGGTCCCTTTGAAATACTTGCTCACATTATGTGTTAAAACTATTGTCGTCATTGTGGGAAGAGTCACATCATTCTCCACCAAGCTCCAAGAGTGGGATTTCACAATATCATTGAAGAAAATCCCCAGTAGAATTGTATGTAGAAGAATATGTGTCCACATGTTATTTTTGTCTTTTGGGGAGAATTTGGGGCGAGTTCCAAGCTTCCAAGGTTTTATCACACATAGCTTGCCAAAATTGTGGGGTGGTATAGCCTCATATGACAAAGCTTTGCTCCTTACACTAACTTTTTAAACATCCTTTTTGGTCATTTTTATAGAATTAGAAGAAGAAACCTTGCCTAAAATCTGATTTAGATTGGGTTAGGGGTCTCCAAAGGAGATCCAAAAGTGTGGCAAGCAACAACCAATTTTTATCAAAAATTCCAGTTCAGAAGGCAACCAATCCAGCAATCGTGGCCAAACTGGCCACTGGACCAAGCCAGCCCTCCAGTAATCAAACCAGCCAGCCCTCTAGTAATTGGACCGGCTAGCCATTCAGTTAATTAGGCTGGTCAGCCAGCCCTTCGGAGTACTTGACTAGAACTGGCCGGTGCCTTGGACCCGTAGCCAACTTTGGAAGTGCAACCAGCATGGAACTAACTCAATGCTCAGGTGTTGGTCCTAAACCATACATCAATCAACTGGGATGATGCCTAAGGCCCCAGCATTCAGTCTTTTTTGGAAAAAATAGATAGAGTAAGGAATTCTAAATTTTCACAACTGAAAGAGCTTGCAGGTGACGGTTCCTTGTTTCTTCATTTTCCATTTAGTGTAAGAACGTCCAAAACATGAATTCGTTGAGCCAGACTACAATCAGCTTAAAAACAAGCATATACTGATCAAAAATTCGAATTGAGAATTCAGCAGGGAAGGGTACCAGATCAATATACTGAATCACGTATCCAGGTCAGCCCTCCACATTAGATCTGAAGGCAACCTGTATTGACCAAGCTACCTCTCAGCTTCATTCCAGGCCATACCTGGCCTTCCCTGGTTTCAGCTCGTTGGAAATCAATTCTTAGTCTGTGCACTAATCCTACAAGCTTCAAATGCAAATGCAAAACAATTTGCATACAAGCATGTGAGGTTTGATCTTATAGACATTGGAGAAGGGGATACGGATTTGGTCAAAGTATCAAAGCTAAAAGTATTTCATTGGCCATAGTTTAAAAGTAGATTTTGACTTTGATAGCCATAGTTTAGAATTGTTAGAAGTCAAACAGTAAAAAACAAAAGAAAGAGTCTATTGACTTGATGGAGTTTCTAGAGATTAGCTAAATTAGAGAAAGGTTAGGAGGGCTTAGTTGGAGCAAATTTGACTTTGAATACATTAGCAAATACTTCCAAAAGGTTAGGATTTTCAAAAATTTGATATAGAAAATTAGAGTCTTTCAAAAGAAAAAGAAAAAACTAGAAAGAAACCGGAAAACCATATAAAAAATTCAACTTGGAACAAGCAAGGAAGTTTGGAGAAGAAAACTTGACCATCTCAAGTACAAATACTAAGAATCGAAAATAAAGAGGGAATGGAAGATGTGCACAACCAAGGGATGGATTTTACAATAAGTTTGGAGCATGAATCAATTGAAGATGTCAAGGTGAGCTCTTAATCTCTAATGGCTGATGGGGTTACAATTTTTCCTTTAATTCTTAATTTCAATTAACAATTAGGACTGTACGAATAAAGTAGAGTCAAACCTTAGAATCATTAAAAAGTTAATTTTAGGACTAAGAATAATATAGATATTTTTTCTAGCTTTCCAAAACTATATTATACTTCCAAATCCGACAAAAATTGCAAAAGTTATGCTTAGATGAAATTTAATAAATTTTGGATGAAAATCTGAATTACAACGGATAGAATAGGATTAGTTTATAAATTTTAACTCCTCAAGGTGATAAAAATTTATTAACAAGATCAAACTAAAAAGCATTGAGAACCATAGAATTTTATTAGAAATCAAAAGTAGAGGCAATAGAATAATTTCAAGGGAGCAAGTAAAAAATAATTCGTAAATTAGACAAGTCAATTAATGGTAAAAAATTTACCATTTACTTTTACTATGAACTTTGAATGAGAGAACTGACTTTTATTTAAATTAAAGGAAAACCCCAAGAATAAGTTGATTAATAGTTAGGTTAAAAGTAGAATCAAAAGAACTTACTTTGAGAAGAGTGGTAGAAAAAGGGATAAGGAATTACAAATTTTTACTAACAAGGCTTTATAAAAATCCAAAAATAAGGAAGAAGTAGGAGTTTAAGAGTAAACTTAAGGGCTTTGAAGATAGAGATTAGACCGAATATCCATAGTCAAAATCAATTATAGAATAGGAGTAGGAACTTTAGTTTTCCATCTTGATCAAAATCTACCAACTTAGAATCATAATAGGATTTAGTAAAAAAGCTCCATTGCTTGGAAGGCAGCTTATTTACTACAAACCAATCACCCATAGAATTGAACCAATAATAATAGAACTTGATTGTGTATATTAGAACTTGAGGGTGGAATTCTGAATACTCACAATAGGCTAGAAGAAAATGTTGGATAAAGTCTTGAAAAATGAATAACAATTAGAACTTCATCCATCCATAAATTTTGCAAAAAAAATGCCAGTATAAAAATTTGTTATTTCTAAATAGGCATACAATATTCTACAACTTAAGCTATGAAAATTTTTGAATTTTTTTCCAACTTGGATTTGGAAGTTTAGAGCTTTGGCTTAAATTGGCCAAAACCATCCAAAACCACCTCAAATTTCTAATTTTTATAGTTTTTGTCAGTCTTAATTAAGATGTGAACCACTTCTAATTTATCGTTAGAAAAAATTTATTCACTATTCAAAATACCAATTGAATAATAATTAAATATTCAACTTAGGACTTGAAGCCCGACAATAAAGAACTTGGTTGTGCATGTTTTATTTCAAGAATATAGTTAAAACACTCACACATGTCATGTATTGAAGTTTGTTCATTTTTCAAAAAGGTTTTCAACAATATCATACAAGCCATAATTTTAGAGGGTCTTTGTAGGCCCTAAAAAAGTCACAAAATTATTCATATATGAAGATTGAAGTTCATTGTAGGCATGTGCACACTTGTATTGCAATTAAAAGATGATTGTTTAGATGTTTTGATAAGAATGTGCTTAGACTATAAAAGCAATATCCCTTATTTTGCTTCAAAAATGTTTTTAAATAGCACCTCTATTAAATACTTTCACCCTCACATTTTTTTGCTATAATTGTATGTGCTTAAGGCCATGCAATTTTCCTTCAAGCATTTTGTATAATTGTAGTGCAACATGTATTGACTTTGAATCAAATTTGATTATTAAAATAGCTTAGTTGTTTAATATGGTCATATTTAATCAATTGCATGACTATATCAAGTCACATGACTAGAGCAAGTTATAAGCATGACTAAGGCAAGTTACATGATTAGGGTTTTGAACCCCTACATGCCATTGATTTAGGGTTTTAAAACCCTAGCCACCGTTTTTTCTACATCCACTTCAAAGTGCAACATTTGGTTATATGTTTTTTTTTCTTTGCTTCTTGTTGTCTTCTACGTTTTGTTGCCTCTTAGTTCTTGTTTCCTACTATCTTTTAACTCTTGCTTCTTGTTGCTTATTAGTTCAATCTTTTCTTATTGTCTCTTAGATCATGCTTCTTGTTGTCTCTTAGTTCATGTTCCTTGTTGCTTCTTAGTTCATACTCTTTGTTTCTTCTTGTTGTATCTTATTTCTTGTTTTTTCTTCTTGTTTGTTGCATTTTGTTGCATCTTAACTTGTGCTTCTTGTTGTTTTTTGTTACTTCTTACATTTTGCTTCTTCTTGCTTTTTCTTGCATCTTACATCTTTGCACTTGCTACCTTTTGCTTCTTGTTCCTTCTATCACTATTATTGTTTTTTCTTCTTATTTACTTATAATTTTTAGAAATATAGTAGTTATATTGTTATTCTTTCTTCTTGTTTCTTTGCAATTTCTAAAGATATAGTGATTGTGGCTTTTTTATAATCTTAAACGTATACTACATATTTTGTGTTGCATTAGATCTTTGAAGGTTGATTTATATTGTTCATTCACTAAAAATTAACCTCCTTAATTGTATATGTAGGTACTGGAAGTTGAAATGAAGTTATTGAAGGCGACTTGCAACACTAAAGAAGCAACATCTTTACATCTTGGTAAGTATACACATCCCATAAGTGTGTGGGAATACACATTTATAGAATGTCATTGTGATATATTTTGTGTTAGTGACTAATAAATGTTATTGACAAGAGTCACATTTCTTCTTGCATTTCTTCCTCCAATGTGATTGTCTCTTGAGCATCTCAAAAATCAATCATACATACTTGTTTTTAATTTGATGAATTCTTTTATTAAGTTGCTAAACTGTATTAGTGCATGACTACAATGCATCATGTTCATTTTGAATGTATAGAAAATGTGACTATAATTCATGATGGAAGCTACTATAAACCTTAGTCACCTCAATTACAAACTATAGACAAATTTAAGAAATGTCACTCTCACTAATCTAGAATATCATTTGTTTGAGTTATATTTCACAACATGTCTTGGTCAAAATATGATTGGTTATAGTCACATAATGCTCATGATCATACCAAAAATGTTACTCTATATTTTTTTAAACATGTCTACATTCAAACATTAAATCCCCAGTAACACTCCATGGAAATTGCCACATTAGTTGAAAATATGACTCACAACAGTCATATTTCACATTAAAAAAGAATATGACTCACAAGGGTCATATTTCATATCAATAAAAAATATGATTCACCGGAGTCATAATTCACATCTATAAGAAATATGAATTACAAAGATCATATTCCACATAAATAAAAAATATTACTCATATTAAGAATCATTTTCTACATCAATAGAGAATATGACTCATATGGGTCATTTATCACATCAACAAAAGATATGATTCACTATAGTCATTTATCACATCAATAGAAAATATGACTCACAAAAGTCATATTCTACATTGATTGAAAATAGGACTGCACAAAGTCATATACCATGCCAACTAAAATATGACTCACCATAGTCATATGCCATGTCAACCAAAATATAACTCACTATAGTCATATTCCACATTAGCGCAAAATATGACTACATACACTATAACAAAATATGGTAAAAAAAACCGCACTCAAAATTGAGTGAGGTTCTTTTTGTCACATTTTTGTACATGCGCACATAGTGGACAACAAACTTCTTTTGCAATTTTTGCAATTTGGAAATGTATAATATACCACTAGAAAAGTATTTTTAATACCTTTCCAGTGGTATATTATATGTCTCCAAATTCCAAAAATTGCAATAGGAAATTGCAAAAAACATTGAGTGTGCGCATAGTCAGCTTGCACAAAAAAATGGCAAAAAGAACTGCACTCAAAATTTAGTGTGGTTTTTTTTTACCATGTTTTGTAATAGTGATAGAATCATATGCCACATCAACCAAAATATAACTCACTATAGTCATATTCCATGTCAGCACAAAATATGACTACGTAGAGTCATATGCTACATAGGATTTTTTTTCTTTGCCCGAGTAGCTCAAGAGAAAGTCAAACCTCTAAAGGTAGTCAATGTATATGCCATGTTGGTAAAATATGACGTATTATACTCCCAATCTAGATGACTACAAATATGACTCATTAAAAATATGACTAGTCGGTAATGACTAGATCCAGTCATATTGTGTGTCATCTACAATGATTTTAGCAAGAGTCATATTTTGAGATTTTATGACTCACTACAATAATATTTTGCAGTCATAAAACATCCATTTCGTTGTAGTCTCCTTTTTTTGTTGATTTGGATAGTACAATTACTACATCAACAAAAATTTATTAATTTTTTTAGAATCTTTTGAAATCTTAAGTATTTTTTTTTGAAATCTTCAGGAATCTTCTGAATTCTCAATAGTACAATGTGGATTTTTGTTAAATTCACTATTTACAATTTAGTAGTCTTTAAAAGTCAAAAGGCTTCGAAGGCAATTTTGACCTAGTAGACAAACTTTTCTTTTAAAAATTGAACTAAAGGAAGTTGGAAACTAAGCCAACTTTTACTTCCAACAATCTTTTTAAGATTTTAAGCCTTCAAACAAAATTTATGGATTTAAATCAAAGAAGATGTTCAAAAATGTTAAAAAAAAAAGTCTATTTCTTCCCCTTTGATTTTGGTCTATAACTTTTGATTGGAGGATTGAAATCTAAAATGGATTCTTGGAAGTGAAATTTGGCTTCATTTCCAACTTTTCTAAGTTTAATTTTTAAAAGAAAAGTTTGTCTACTAGGTCAAAATTGCCTTTGAAGTTTGTTGACTTTTAAGTAACAATGGGAAAAAAAAAATTAAAGAACAAAATAAATAAAATTATATACCTCAAATCCAAATGAAAATATAAGTATATTTTTAATCCTTTTGTTTTTTAGAAGTTTTTGGATTCTTAATTGTAAAATGTAGATTTCTTTTTAAATTAAGTCATCACAAATCGGTGTTTTTAAGAGTCAACACACTTTAGGGGCATTTTTAACCTAGTAAAATAACTTTTTTGGAAAAACATTAAACTAGTCAAAGTTGTAAAATCAAGTCATCTTTAACCTCCAATAATCTGTTTTGCATTTGAAGCCTCCAATAAAAATTTATGAACAAAAATCAAAGAGGGGTGGAAATGAACATTTATTTTTAAATTTTTGAACACCCTCTCTAGTTTTGTCTATAATTTTTTCTTGGAGGCTTCAAATGTAAAACAGATTGTTGGAAGTTAAAGATGACTTGATTTTACAACTTTTCTAGTTCAAAGTTTTTCTAAAAAATTTCTTTTATTAAGTCAAAATCGCCCCTATAGTATGCCGACTTTAAAAAAAATTGGAAAAAAACCCGAAAAAACTACATAGATAAATTTCTACTCCCCTTATTATCATGTAACTTGTGTGTTTAGTGCCTTGGTAAGAGCTATGGACCTCAACCGTGAGGTCCAAGGTTTGATTCTTGGTGGCCTCACTACCAATTTGTCCATTGTGACATGGCGGTTTGGCTGTTTGACATGTGGTAGTAGGACTGTCTAACACGTGGCCTTACCTTAGAGGTAAAACATTCAATTTTTTATGAATTTTTTTAAAAATATTTCAAAAAAATGTCTGAATTAACAAAAAAATCTAATACTTTTTTGTTAAGAAATCAACACTTTTCTATTTACAACTACCCAAACCAACATGTCCAAATCAATATGTCCAAATCAAAATGTCCATATCAACAAAAAAAAAACCCAGTTTTGTGTTGATTTTTGTTAATTTAGTCACTATTTTTTTCTACTAGTGGTGTGTTGCTTGGAATTGGATGTGGTAGTAGTGATGTCCTAATGTCCCTAAAGCTAATGTTTGCAACTTGAATTCACACATTGCATATAAATTGTGTTCATCAAACCATTTTTGTGGTCATACTATGTGAATACCCCTAAAATTTGTAAGTGCATATTTTGTTGGCTAGACACCTAAAGGGAATTGGAAGTGATCCAGCATGCTAGTAGAAATTGGTGTTCAAATCAACCAAAAACCAACAATTTTATGTTGATATGGGTACTACAATGATCGTTTTCACATATTGATGTCAACTATATAAATGTTAGTGAAGTATGCAACATATTTTTGTTAATTTTGAGACTACATTTTTTAGAGGTATTAATTCTACAATTGCCATAGGGTATTAAACAAAGTATCAAACAAGGTATATACATGGTATCAAACATTAGAGTTTGTCTTCTTCAACTGCAGTGTCTAACTTTGTATTGTTTGGCACTTTGGATTTTGAAATTTCACCATCCTTGATTATTGCGGAATTGTGGCAACAACAACAAGAGCTTACATAGAGATATAACTAGGTTGCTAAAAGGAGATGGTGGTGATCATAGTGTACAAAAAATGTGAGATCTATAGTAATTGGCTCTTGTGTAGAGTTTTTAGGGTTTCAATTTAGAGTTCAGTTTCAAAGATTTTGAGTTGCAAGAGACAACATTGGTGCAAATGGGACAAAAATTAGTGGTGTGGAATCTCTTGCAAAAAAGATGCATTTAGGATTTTAGGGACAACAATAGCTTAGCTACGCTCTTAGCATTGGAGATTCAAGCAAACCTCGTGATTCTTTTGAGTGATGTAGAAGGACTCTACATGGGTCCTCCAATTGAACCCAAGTTGCAACTGATTTATACATACTTGAAGAAAAAACACAATTACATCGTTATGTTTGGTATAAAATCCAAGGTGGGTAGAGGAAGCATGATTGCACTATTGATTTTTATCAAAATCAATAGAAAATTGACCAAGATCAACGCGACCAAAACAACAAAAAAATTGAATTTTCTAATAGTGTTGGCAAGGTGTCTGCTACTTGGCAAGTTATTTCAAACCGGAATTCTTGTTGTTATCTCAAGGTTTGTATTTCTCCATCCACTTTGACTTGTTGCAATGTAAGTAATTCTTATTGTTCACTTTCACAAATTGTTTGAAGACCTTCACTTTAGTTGAGCTTCCATTTAACAATATGCATTCCTTTACAAATGTCAATGAAAGCACATCTATGTGAAGGAATAATATCCCAACATTTCGATATCAACAATGCCAACACCTTTGGACATTCACAAGGAAGATGGGCCTTGCATCAAAGAAGTTTGTACTGGACACCTTACATAATGACTTCTTGAAAGCCTTAGATGTACGAGTAAAGTGTATTCTTGACATTGGGCCATTGCAGCTAGAGTCTTATGTCAACGATGACAACGAATGGCCGAAAGAGACCAATCCTAATCCATGCATTAGTAGGCTTGAGCCTTGAATTTTGTTCTATACATTTTGTTTGGGAGCAATGCAATGCATTTGGCATTCCAATTGTGGGAGCTTGAGCTGGGATTAGAGGAAAATGGGGTGTCATTTTTGTGGATTGTGTGACCATCAAATGCACCCAAGTCTTTTGTGGCGTCCAAAACAAAGTTTGTGATGGAGTTTCTTCCATTAGGGTTTTAGGGGCGCATACGAGAGTGCGAGTTGTACTACTCTCAATAGGCACTGCAAATGCGAATTCTCAAGCAATGTCAATGGGTGGATTTTTGAACCACTGTGGACAAAATTCTATACTAGAGAATTTCATTGCTAGTGTGCTTGTCCTCGCATGGCTAAAACTTGCTAAGCAATATTTGAATTGCAGGTTTGTTTCAATTCCTTTGTACCACCGACAATTATTCATCAATTTTTTGTCCTAGATGTCTCTCTCTCTTTTGTTTGACAATTGTTCTATAAATTCTTGGTGGTTGTGCTAAAAAAGGCAATTGAGTTGAAGGAAAGAGCGCATACAAAAAAGAACTAGAAAGCGAGGAGGTGAGACTGGAGCTGTTTGTAACAATAGAGGAGATTAAAAAGAAGGCGAGGAGCTTGTTGCACGAGGTGGAAGGCAAAGTTGTGTGAGAGAATGTCAAAAAATTGAGGGCCAAAGCTCGCAAGGTGGGAGCTTCATGAAGGTCTTCATGTAAAGGTTTTTGAAGCTTACGTTTGTCTCCTTCATGACAATCAATTATCATTAGCACCATGTCCATAAGTGCGGCTATGGCTCTTAAGTTTGTACAAACTTACACTGAATTCTTTACTGATTTTCCATCTCTAAGAACAACTCCTATAAGAAACTTGTTGACGTTTTTCCAATTGAGTCGAAGTGATTCTTCTAAAGATTTGCAAATTCATCAGGCTTGCTATTTGTATACGTGAATCTCTACTCTGTTTGGAATTGGGCATATGATACACCTACATAGTCAATCCTCTTAGTCTTAGTTTGGACCACAATCATCACCATTATTGAATGTTGATAGCTTCAATACAATGACATGAATCTTTACTTATAATGGTGTAATTAGGAATGAAAGTATTGATTTCATTTTTCTTTGATGACTCTACGATGCGAGCTTTATAGCACACCATTATAGTGAGCACTTATTCCTTTGACTTATTGCAAGTATTCAAAAAATGTTTCAAATTGGGATAAAAGATGTTTGGAGTAATGTCTATTTATTTTCAAGAATAGAGGCTTGCTTGTTGAAATGGAAGTATAGCTCTTTGGCTCAAAAATCAATTTTCACTTCCAAAGATAATTTAACTAGAGGACCAATTAATTGATTAGGAGATAGAATAAATCAAGCACAATATGTTAAATAGAATACAATGAGTATGGGCTCTAAGAGCAATCCTAAACACGCAAGTGTATGAATTTTGAATTTTGAAGACTCTATCCCACCAAAGAAATCGAAAAAATCCATAAACCTAATTCCAGAGCACAATAATGAATTGTCACACCTTAAATACGGAATGGAGCTCGAAAATTCTTTTTCAAGCTATGAAATTCTATAGTTGCCGTACATAGTTCTTATCTCAAGCTTTAAAATTTGGTCCATAGCTTCCATTTGGAATTGGAACTTTGGACTTTTTCACAAGGAGAGTATTTCTGGTTCCTAGTTTTCAATGTCACTGACATCAAAAATTTGTGCCGATGATTTCCCCTAAACCACCTAAATGTTGAGCACAATTTTAGAAATTATATTTGAACCTTGTTGTTCTTTCTACTTGTGCACTTTGCTCCTCGTTTCCTGACTAAAAGAGTTTGAATGACATTAAGACTTTGATTTGAAAGTAGTGCTGGCAGAGATCGATGAGACTTGTCTCAAGAGCTAGTGAGTGGTGGATCCTTAAACAAGTGTGAGTGACATCAATTACACCACTACTTCCATGTGGATGTATCTAGGTACATGTCATGGCTTTGCTCAATTTTTGCTTGAGAGCAAACAATCAACTAGGTGATGTCTTGTTTTGGGCTCTCTTTGTGTTTCACTTGCCTTAGAAGTTGAGCTAGGTTTGAATATAACTATTATTGTGCAATGGATTAGTGAATATATCATACCATAAATATGAGTTTCAAATGGTGAACACTGCCTATTTTAATCAATACCATTGTTTTTCTTTTGATGGGACTTGGAAAGACTCTAATTGCTGCAATTGTGTACAATTATTATTAATGTTTTAATTCCTTCAATTTGGTATTTATCTTTTTTTCTTTGAATTTTAACCTTGATTCTTAGCGTTGATTGATTCTTATTTTTCAAGAGTGAATTAGAGTGTTTGATTCTATAGTTGTAAGTATTTGATATTTGGAATTTAGAATTGAAATACTAGTAGATCAATCAGCATCCAAACTGTCAAAAAAATATTGATTTTTTTTGTTAACTTTTTTATTAATTAAGATATGTTGACTTGACCATTGTATAGCAAGAAAATGTTGATTTTGAACATTGAAATCAACACTTATATGTGGTTCATCAACAAAAGAGGTCTTGATTTTGCAACAAAAAAGTGTTGATTTAAAACCAAAAAATGTTAATTTGGATGCCAATTTGGCAATTAAAAAAACAATTTTTTAGCCAATGAAGGCTTGCCACGCAAGCATGCCATCTAGGTAGCTCCACCATGCAGGTGGGTTACCGAGGCTTTAAATCCAAGACCTTAGTGATAAGGTCCAAAGTCCTAACTATTGAGTCATTCACTCATTGAAGTGACCATAATTGAAGTAATTTTGTATCTGTCTACTTTTTTCCTTTTGTTTTTCATTGGTCTTGTAAACTTTGGGGGACATTTGCACATACTAAATTATTCTTTTTCAAAAAACTTTCTACATAAGAAAATTGGAAATGAATCTAATTTTCATCTCCAAAAATCTTTTTACAATTTGGAGTTTCTAATTAAAAGTTATGGACAAAATTTAGAAAGGATGTTAAAAATGTCAAAGAAAAATGGCCATTCCAACCCTCATTGAATTTTGTCCATAACTTTTTATCAAGACTCCAAATTCTAAATGGATTTTTGAACATAAAGTTAACTTCATTTTCCAACTTTTGTTGGTTGAAATTTTTTTGAAAAAATTTAGTCTACTATATCTAAGTGGACACCAAAGTCTGCTAACTTTTAAAAGCACCAATTTGTAAATGATTAAGCTATTAAATTTATTTTTTTATCTATATATTATTTTCTTAAGGCATGAATATGAATATTTTATAAAAGTTTTTAGTATATATTTCCTACATATTTCTTCAACATGTAATGGAAAGTTGCAACTTGTAGAATTAACATACACATTTTTGGATAAATTGTTTGAAAGATAAAATTTAACCATTTGGGAATTGAAAAATTAACCTCTAAATGACCAAACAACATTTTTTGGCAATATAAGATTTTTGGTAGTTCATTTTGGACAAAATTTTATTTTTTTTGCTTTAAAGTTTTCACAAGACATTTGCCAAAGAGTAGCTTTAAGGCTCAATAATTTTTGTAACTTTAGATTATGTGATTGAAAAGTTATTACATCATATGTAATTTTCATTAATCTTTGGGGAATTTGGGAATCTTAAAAAAATTCTCAAAATACCACTATTTGTAAAATAAACATTTCAATTTGATTTCCTAAATTTATTTTAACATGGAAAGCTTTGAAGTATTCTATTTTGATTAATGAGATGGAAATTATGAAGGTTTTTAATTTATCGATAGTTGTGGAATTTATACTCTAAAATAAACTTTGATATCCTTTTTGAAATTCAATTTTAAATATTGTTGAAAAAGAAATAATAACATTGAATCTACATCGTTTATTATAACATTACAAATGAATCATGATTGGAATTGACATTTTCAAATTTTGTAACTAAGTTTTTAAGAAGTTTGAACTTTAAATTATAACAATCCCTTGAAGATGTTAATCTTCCAATCAAAAATTATGAACAAAATAGAGATAGATGTTGGAAATTATTTTTTGTAAATAAAGCAAACTTTGGAGGTTGTTTTGGCATAGTAGAACTTTTTTCAAAACATTTTAAAATAAAAAAAGTTGGTAATTCAAACAAGCTTTCATCTCCAAATTTTTGTTTGAGGTTTAGAAATTTTGTTCAAAAGTTTTGGACAAAGTACAAAGAGAGGTTGGGAAATCATTACTTTTGACATTTTTGACATTTTTGAACATCTTCTCTCAATTTTGTCTATAATTTTTGATTGAAGGATTAAAACTTTAAACTGCTTATTGGAGATGAAAGCTTTTTTGAATTTCTAACTTCTTTAAGTTCAAAGGGTTTTCAAAAAATTCTCCTACTATGTCAAAATGACCTCCAAAGTCTATTAAATTTACAAAAAAAACAATTTCCAACACTTTTCTGAGTTTTGTCCATAACTTTTTATTACAGAATTGAAATCTCAAACAAATTATTGAAAATAAAATTTGGTTCAATTCCATAGTTTTTTTCAGCTAAAAGTTTTAAAGAAAGGTTCATTTATTATATGCAAATGACCTCCAAAGTCTACTGATTTTAATGGATACCAAATTATAAATACTTAATTTAAAAAAAAACTACATTGTACAATGAAGATTTCAGAAGATTCTAAGAAATCCTAAAAGATTCCAAAAGGTTCTAAAAATATTCAACAAAAATTTGTTGATTTTGTCACTACATTACCCACATCATTAAAAAATGTCAGCATTAACAAAAAATGTGAAAATGGTCATTGCAGTATCCAAATCAACAAAAATATGCTGATTTTCTATTGATTTGGACGTCATTTTTTAGTGGTGAAAAATGAAAAATGTGATATGAGAATGTATTTCTTCTCATTCCATATTTCTATAGACATGTATTTACAATCACCTAGTTGGGAGTTAGACTGCATATTATAGAGAATTTTGATTTCTAGCCTCTTATTTTGAGCTAATTAAATCAATATGTCAAAATAATTCTCGATGTCAATGTAATGTGCAAGAAGAATTGTCATTAGTAATATGGTAGATCAAAGCTTGCCATAATATTATGGGTATTCCTCATGTACGTTCTGACTTTCCTTTCCCTACCTTATTCTTGAGGTGTTGATTATAGTAACATCCAATACATCTACTAATATCTATTGTTCAAAAATTTAGAATATGGTGTCTTTATTCTAATGGTTCATTATTTTACCTTATTTTGGGTCATAAATTCTCTCATATTAAACATATATGAATTATTTCATTTTCAAAGAATTAACCTTGCTTCATGTTTGAATTTACCATCAAATAATTCTTTAATCAATATAGTCATGAAGTTGCAATTACAAAAAATAAAAGCATAACATTTTATTCAAAGTGCTTGCTATAGAACAAATGAGTGCAATCATCTGGAGTGGACTATCAATCTCATTGATTCCAATGTGTACAAACAGGCCAAGGTTGGCCTCCTATGAGATTAGGCTGTTTGTTTTGTTTGTCATGTTGAAATCTCCTTCATCGTGCGTCTCCTATTCAAGTATTTCATATTGTCGGAAAGCCCTTGGTAAGGAGGGGTGCACAGGCTTGGTTTTGTCGCATTCCGACCTAGGGTGTAAAAGTTATTGAATTTCAAAGTTTTTATGAATTAAAAAAATGAGAAAATTCTTTTGTCTTTTGTTTTAACCGTGGCAACAGTATGAAACACACTAGTACACCATGATCAATTAATTTCTCATGATACTTTGTAATTGCTCATCTATAATCTATCCTCAGAATGTACTGTACATCTTGGCCAATGCTCAATAATACACATTAGAAGATTCTAGAGGGATCGAGAGGACTAATTGAAGTTGGTGCTCCCTACAGTTCCCCTTTTGCAATTCTAGCAAACTATTGTTTCCAAAAAAAATTTTAAGAAAAAAAAAACATTCTTGAAATGAAGAAAAAGTTGAAAAAAAATTATTATTTTTAGACGTGGCAGTCAACTGTGCCACATCAATGAGCTATTGTAGGGCAATTCTTGTAGTTTGGGAACTACCGGAAATTCACAACCCTCCAAGGGGCTGAAAACTCCTCTAATGTAACATTCGTGAAGCTTCTCACCAAGAATTCAAATGCAATGAACACAATTGGGGTAAAATTTCTCCTGCAACAAATCTTCATCCAATTTTCTCAACAACCATTTGTGTATTTAGGATTTTTGGTCCATTTCATCAATCTGTTCATGTCTTATAATCAGCACCTTGCAAGAGATGGCCATTGACATGATAGTATAGACAAGCCCACCACAAAGCTAGATCTTTCCCTTGTTGTCATAGTCATCCCATTTTACAAGTGTAGAAAAGAAATCTCACCATTGAATTTGGTAGAGCACGCAATCATGGACTGGGGAAAAAATAAAATTTGCTCACCAATAAAAAAAATTTAGATCATTTGGAATCATACAACATATAGGAAAAAAATAGTAAGTAGAAAAGAATAGAAAATGATTTGAAATACTAATTTGTTAACAAATTATTTATGGAATTGAAAAATGCCAATCCCAATGGTTGTAATGTTGTGATAAGCAATCTACACTCAAGGTTTTTATTTTTTCTGAAAATATTGAAAATTGAGGTAAATAAAGGACTTCAAAGTTTGTCTTAGAGTAGAGATTCAATAACGACCCGCAAACTCCCACAAACTAAAACTCCTCATAACTTTTGACTCATTGATCAATATGGAATGATTCAAAGCTTTCCCAATATATATAAATATAGAGAACCAATTTCAAATTTTAATTTTAAAAAAAAATGATTTTCAAAGAAAGTTTTTGTGCTACCCAAGTTGCCCGTCGAGCAATGAAAAGTATATATCATACAATAACTTTTTAACCATGTAGTCAAGTGTTATAAAAATTGTTGGGGCTTAAAGCTACTCTTCAAACACATGTTGAGTTAAAATTTTAGCAAAATCAAATAAAAATTCCATTCGTGGTGAGTTGCCCAAAATTTCTATGTTGCCAAGAAACACAGTTTGGACGTTTAGGGGTTAAATGAATTAGTATGAAATTTGAGAGATATGCATAATATTAGATTAGAGTGAACAATGGAGACTCTAAAAATCCTGAACCGCTTATTCGTAAAGGTTATAGTTGTAAATCTATAAACCTTTAGTTGGTGATTGGAAAATGTACATGGTTCAACTTCTATTATTCTGTTATTGATTAAAAAATGTACACCTTAAAATCTTCTTTTATTCTAGTGTTTTTAGCAACTAGTGATTACAAAATGTATGTGTTTCATTGATTCAAAAACAATGGATCCGGAGTGAACATACTATGACAAAATAGATGACAAAATATTATTGCTTGTGACAATTATTAGAACTATACTTTGAACTGATGGAATTTTGTATGACAATTGCCACGTGCATTTATCTCATATGTTGAAATGGAAGTCAAGTGAATTTAGCATTAGCAAAGGTGAAAAGTAATGCGTACATGATGATCTACAAATCCAAAACTGCCAAGTCAACTAATAGACATGGTTGAGTCACAAAAGAAGTCACATTTAGCAATTCCAACAAAACCAACAATCAAGATCACTACCAAGCCAATGATTTGTTGGAATTTGGACTTGGGGAAGAAATCGAGCTTGGGGTGATGAGGAGTGCAAAAAAGAATTTGGTGAGGTTGACTACTTGCATGACAAGCCCAACTCCCCTCCCTATTGTCCCGAGTTGATGTATAGGATACAAGTGACAATGTTGAATTGATTACTTCTACAATGTAAGGATAGCATTGAGGTATGTCTTTTGAAATACATTTTGGAAGGAACTCAATGCGTTTGTCAATGATCTTGTAAAGTTCCCAACCTCAACAATTTTCCTCATCCTTCTAATTGGATGAATTGCAATGAGTTTATGAGATGGCTTAGTCCTCACATGCTCTCTTGCCATCCAACCTTTTCAATCCATAAAGAGCTTCACATCTCCAGACCTATACAAGTGCAGAACATGACTTTTGACAGCCAAGCATTAGGTCGCAGAAAGAGTTCCTCTACCTTCGGATTCCGATGGAGATACCGGGTTCACAGCCCCGTGCCGGTTCGGATTGAGGATGCCCTTCGGGAGGGGCGAGGGCATGGCCGGCGACCGCCCCTCGGCGAACGGGATGAGCGGGGTGACCCGGCGTTTGGGCGGGCGAGGGGCGAGAAGGGAAGCCCTACACCTCAGCCGCGCAGGAGTTCCTCTTTCTCTTGGCTGCCTTTGCGACAGCCGCCGTCTCGCTCTCCGCCTTCTTCATCGTTTTCAATCTGTCGTCACCACGCCCAGGTATCGCTGCTCCTCCCGTTCGTGCAGTGGTTTCCTTGTCCTCTTTTTCCTCTTTCCGTCGGTCTCCCTCATGCCTCTTGTGATGATTTTGTCTTCCGTCTCGGTCCTAGGGTTTTGGTCATGTTCGCCGCTTGGTTTTCTTTCAATTCCTTCGATTCGGTGCTGCGGCCGCGACTGGGCCACCCTGAAGGACTGAGAGTAAGAGGCGAGGGTTTCTGCAGAACTGGTCGCGGGGCTTGGGGCCCAAAAAACCCGTTTTGTTCAGTGATGGTTTGGGGAAGGGTTTGTCTGGATTTGATTTGGGCCTTGCGCGGGGATGGTGTTTTGATCGGTTCTCGTGGTCGCGAGCATGCATGGTCGGGAAGGTCCCTACTCTAGGGTTTCGTTTGCGTGATGGTTCGATTTTTACGTGACAGATTTCTTTTGAAAGAACACGGAGCATCGGTGGTAGGAATGACTTGAGGGTAGTTGGTCTTAGGGAAGTGCTTCCATTGTGGTCCTTTTGTCGTGCTTCACCCGCACTTAATTTTCTGAGGACGACTTTTAGGGTATAGGATGTTGGGGCGTGGAGGATTTGGGATTGTCGCCGTTTGGACCCCAAAGATGAATTTTCATTGGGACACGCCTCATTTGTCTGTTGCGCTCTCGGACTCTCGACTGCTGGGCACTCTTGTTTCCGAGTCTGCTTACTTGGAACTTTCGGGTGGTTCTTACCTCCGAGATGCGACGTGCTCAACGTAGGCGTGGACCCTTTGAGTTGGGGTTGCTACAGCTGACTTTTTTTATGAACCTTGCAGTTTTTTCTGTCGGTTTTTTAGTGTTGTTTTTGGGTACCATAGCTGATGGTGGACATCTTGCCTGACAACTGCAGCAGTAAAATAGTATGGCAGGTTCTGCACCCGAAGGATCTCAGTTCGATGCTCGCCAGTATGACGCCAAGATGGAGAACATGTGCGTTGCCTGAATTTCAACACCTCTTAATTGTTATAAACTCGTCATTTAGATGCTATTGGCTTGTTGTGGTTTTATGACTCACATTGGGCTGACAAGTATCTATCAACGTGTGCTAAATCCCAGCTTGAGCGGTGAGGGCGATGACTTTATTTCTACCTGGGAGGAGGTCCACGAGACCTTCGACGTCATGGGTCTTCATGAGAACCTTCTTAGAGGCATTTATGCGTATGGTAAATTATCTAATTCTCACATCTTGCTTAAGCTGCTCTGAGATGTCAATCTTGAACGGAGAGTATTGGCGAGAGTGCTTCTGGCATCCTAGGCTTTCATCATTTGCAGTTCCTTCAGCTTCCAAGTTTCGTAATTTCGTTTGTGGTCTACTCTTCGCTGATTAGCTTATTTTTTGATAGGTTTTGAGAAGCCCTCCGCTATCCAGCAGCGTGGTATCGTTCCCTTCACGAAGGGCCTAGATGTCATTCAGCAAGCCCAATCCGGGACAGGGAAGACAGCAACGTTCTGCTCAGGTATCTTGCAGCAGTTGGACTACCAGCTTCTGGAATGTCAGGCTTTAGTGTTGGCCCCTACTCGTGAGCTTGCGCAGCAGATCGAGAAGGTTATGCGTGCCCTGGGTGACTACCTACAGGTGAAGGTACACGCCTGCGTGGGAGGGACCAGCGTGAGGGAAGATCAGAGGATTTTGCAGGCAGGAGTTCACGTGGTGGTGGGTACTCCCGGACGTGTGTACGATATGTTGCGAAGGAACGCACTTCGCGCTGACTCCATCAAGTGCTTTGTGCTGGATGAGGCCGACGAGATGCTTTCCCGTGGGTTCAAGGATCAGGTGTGTCAGCTTGACATTGGTTCTGCGCAGGGTCCGTCATATTCCAAGCATCTTTCTGAGATGGATTCTGTCTTTGAAATCTTCTACTCTGTAACCAGCTGCGTGGGTCGATGATGCCTTAATTTTTGCGTTATCTTTCCGAATGGTTGAATTTATTCCTCCTTGTGGAGCCAAGATGACTGAGACCTACATGTTTTTTTTTGCGGATAGTTTCTGTAAGTTGCGGCATGGAAGTGTCACGGCGAGGTATCAGTCGGCTGAGACGTAGAAGGTTTTGCGACTGGTGGTGATGTATTCTTTTTTGAAGGGTTGGATAGAATTATTGAGACGTCCCACTCGAGAGGTCCCGGTTGCTTTGAGCGGTGGCGACGCGTGTTGACTTGGTGTCTCCTCTTGTGGCGCAGATTTATGATATCTTTCAGTTGCTGCCCCAGAAGCTCCAAGTGGGTGTGTTTTCTGCAACCATGCCCCCTGAAGCCCTCGAGATCACGAGGAAGTTCATGAATAAGCCGGTGAAGATCCTGGTGAAGAGAGATGAGCTGACATTGGAGGGTATCAAGCAGTTTTACGTGAATGTTGACAGGGAGGAGTGGAAGTTGGACACTCTGTGCGATCTGTACGAGACTTTGGCCATCACCCAGAGTGTGATTTTCATCAACACGAGGCGTAAGGTCGACTGGTTGACAGACAAGATGCGTGGTAAGCATTTTGATTATCCGAGAGTTTATATATGGACGCTGTCGACTGGGTGTTGGGTCTCTGGTGAATGGACTCCGTTTTGATGGACGATTTCCTTTCTCATGGTTCTCATTCGATGTTTTTCTGGGTCGTGCAGCTCGCGACCACACTGTGTCTGCCACTCACGGAGACATGGACCAGAACACTCGTGACATTATCATGCGTGAGTTCCGCTCCGGTTCGTCCCGGGTTTTGATCACGACCGACCTTTTGGCCCGCGGCATCGACGTGCAGCAGGTGTCCTTGGTCATCAACTACGACCTGCCAACGCAGCCCGAGAACTACCTCCACCGTATCGGTCGCAGTGGTCGGTTTGGACGCAAGGGTGTAGCCATCAATTTCGTGACGAAGGAGGATGAGCGCATGCTTCAGGATATCCAGAGGTTCTACAACACTGTTGTGGAGGAGCTCCCATCAAACGTTGCGGATCTCCTGTAAGCTGTGGAATGCTTGAGTAGAACAAGGGGCTAAGCGCGGTTTTTTCTCAAGGGCCATTTGAGGAAGCGACTTGTGTATAGCCCTTGAACGGCTCCCTTTGTTCGGATCTACCTGGGTCTCACCTGTCGGTTTAACCCATATGCTGTAGTGCTTCGATAGTACTGTCTGCATTCTAGTCTGAAGAGAAGAAAGAGGGCACATGCACAGCCTCGAGAGGCTTTGAGTAGCAGATTTAGGGGCAGAGATCCAAGGGATATTATCGAGGTTAAATTCCTTATATTTAGAATGGAGTATTTTTGGTGGCTATTGAGTTTAGCGAATGTTTTGTCTTTTGTGGGAGCCCCACGATCCTGTCAATTGCATGGTCATTTTGTCCTTCTTTTTCAAAGTGTTCCTTGGCGATGGTAGCACTCCCGGGAGGCATCCTGTGTTTCCTCTGCGCTAGAGCATTCCCTTGGGTCTTCCGATGCCAAGCTGACGCCGTCGAGCCCTTTCCAGTCGTATCGGATGGAATTGACCTAGAATCGAGCTCAGAGAGCACACGTTTTCGCGTCGCTTGCAGCTTCGCTTGGGGCTTCCCGTTTCTCACACTGAGGTGGGTAAGTCATCCCAAATGCGCCAGTGACCGAAAATCATCTCTTGACATCTCCAAAATCAACGTAAAGTTACTTGGAAGAATTGATTTTAGAGCATCTACCAGAAGAACCCTTTGACCCTTCCTGACTTTTGTATGTGGCATCAAAATGTTGCGGTCTTTGGTGTGTTGGAACCTCACTCCTTTCACTTGTCAACAAGAAAATATTAGAATATCAAGAAGTCCAATAATAGGAATTGGGCAAAGTAGCACAAAGTCGTGATATGGGGGGCACTTAGTGTATGTGCCATGTCCTTTTTTTAAGGTTCTACTTCAAGGCTAAATTCCAACTCACTGCTGGGTTTTCTTGGGTTGTATGAGGTGAATATAAAATATTATATGTGGGACTTGGAGCTTTTGTAGTGACTAAAGTTTCATTTGTGTTTAATTCAAGGTTTTCTTGTGTAATAACATATGACAAATTGATATCAAAAAGTGGATTACATAGTCTAAATATCCACTTTGGAGGCACTTTAACCCCTAAAGTTCCATGACTATGTTTTCACCAAAGATGCTCAAAAACTAACATTTTTTGTACAAGTGTCTTATTTTTGAAAAAAAACTATTTTTGACACATGTAAGCATAGGATCTTGTAGTATGCTAACTTGAAAACATGTGGTAAAAATTTCAGAAACTCCCACTACAAAGATTGCAAGATATAAGCATTCAAATTCTTTGAAATTATTTTTTTTATCCCTGCAAAACAGGGCATTTGCTCAAAAAATTTCTAATGAGAAAGGCAAATACTTCTATGTATTTGTAAATAATCCAATGTTTTTAAAAATAAACTGAATGAAATTGATGTAAATCTCAATAAAATCCAATGTTTGATTTACCAATTGAAGTGGTCAACTTTCCTACATACTCACTAAAGTAATCTAAAGTAATTCTTGAAAAATTAAAGAAAATGTGATTGATATAAATTCCATTGCAACTACAATGTTGAATTCAAGAATTGAAATGGTTGATCCTTGAACCTACATACAAAAGTAACACAAAGTTAAATTTCTAAAACAGATTGAATTCACAACATTTAATTCTAAAATAAGTCATTTCCTAACGAAAATCCTAATTATGTTGTATTTTAGGCTTTGACAATGGAAAATTATTGCCAAATTCATTTATACTCTATACTACATCAAATTTTAGAAATGTCTATTGTACTAAACAAAGATCTAAAAAGGATGTAAATTTTAGCTACAAGCAATAGAAATCATCATGGCTTGATTTCAAGGAAAGAATCCTATGACAAATGGAATGTATGAGGTCCGAAGAAATCCAAGCTCTCTTATAGGTTGTATTCATTTCATAGCATCTACATCCATCCTTATATGTGTTGTACAGTTTGAACTTGTCTTTGAGTTCATACCTTATGGCATCCACACCCCATCCTTGCATTTGGACCCCATCTTCTTTGTAAAGCTTTCTATTGTAGATCTTATAGGGGATTGCTTTTCCTTTGGGATTTTAATAAGGCTTTTTTATTTCCCTATAGGATTCTAATAGAAATACAAAAGCACCCCTTTCTATAGTGAAACAATGAATGATTTGTTTGCCATGTGTAAAAGTTGTATGAGTGTGTTTATTGAATTCATTAAATGGTGACTTAATTAGCAATCCATTTCCAACAATTTCATCTCCAACTTCAAAACTTTGAGCCCTAATCCCACACTTGATGCAAAAAAACTACATTAGAATGCAACAAAACCAAATTGGATCTAAAAGTAGTGTTTTGAATTGGATTACAAACCATAATAGGTGTGATTAATTATCCTCCTTCTCACAAACCATCCCTATAAGACTTAATCCCTAAATGCCCAACCAACTATATACAGTTGCTCTAGAATTTTAGGCTCATTTTAGGGTAGGCAAATAAATTGGTTTAACCAACTTAAATTTTTATTTGAGTAGTTTTTAGGATTAACTATTGAAATCTTTCATTTCTTATAGAAAAAGATAAACATTTGATTTTTGAGAGGTCTTTTGGCATATGTCCATTAGTGGAAGAGTGTAGCTTGCTAATTTTACTTCATTTTCTAACTTTGAACAAAGTTTGCCTTTTTCACTTGATTGAAAATATAAAAACTTGTACTTATCCAATTTCTATAAAAAATTTCCCAAGAGAAAGAGTAAAGTGTTTTTATGATTTTTACCATTGAAAATTTTAAGTTTTTTGAAAGTGCATTTTATTGTGCTTATACAACTTGTAGATGTTCATGTTACTTCAAATCCCCCTAAAATATTATGTACTAAATTCAAAAACATTGTGTTATTAGTATTTTTTATTAGTACATTTGAGTATGTACTCCAATGCAACCAATTACCTTAGCATATTTTAATGTGGAAACAATTAATGTGAAATCCTAAAGGATTTACATATCCATTGCAAATTATATTTAAAAGAAGAAATTTTGAATGGAAAAGCATATAATATTGTGTAATTTGCTTTAGACACCTAGATCCATGGAGCTTGTAATTGTCATGATTATATCATTTTCTTTCAAAATTTGTATAGAAGGTGTAGAACTAAAATTTGTCAAGTTTCATTTTCTCAATTTGAAATATGCACTAAAATAGATATTTTGAAAATTATAGTCGAGTTTGACTAAGGTACATCAATCTAATTTTGGGATGAGAAGAGTGTGAGAGGTGTTGTAGATTGACTTTTGGGGATAGTGAAAGTGATACCAATGCTAGGATATCTCTTAGAAGGCAAATATATGAAAGTGCATAAAGTGGCGATGACCAAAATATCAACCATCCCAAGCCATGTGGATTTTCTTAGAGAAGTCGTTGAAGCTAGACAACAAATGGGATAAACAACATCAAATCATAGTTGAAGCTTTCTCATGTTTAGTATTAAAGCATCTAAGTATAATTAGATTTATGTCCATAAATCAAAGGACAATGGAGGATTATTTGCTTTCATGGAACAATGGATTTTTGACAAAACTACTATGCCAAAGTCTTAGAATTAGAGTCTGTTGGCAAATGGAAAAGGAAAAAGGTATCAAATTGACAATGGATAAACTTGAAATGGTTGCCATGTATTGCAAAAAGTGTGCAAATTTGACATTGTCATTCTAGTCTATAATAGAAAAAAGTCTTCAAGAGAACCATATTTACAGTGACATCTTCCCATCCAATGTCTTGTTGCATTTTGATCTTTGAGAGAAAAATAGTTTATACATAGGGATTTGTGTTTGGAGCATTCCAATTGAGTTGTAGAAAATGAGCCATCCACGTACAATTTTCCAATGGTTGCTTTTGCAAAGCTAAGAAATACATACAAAAGAATATTGTTTTGGAATCATTCTACATAAATGGAACCTAAGACTCTCAAAATTTGATCAAGGTTGTATGACAAATGCAATTATACTTAGCTTAGACAAGGTTGTTGATGCATATGTGATGGGATGGATAGTAATTTGAATTTGGAAGCATTAGAGAAGAATTAGGGATGCCCAACTCAAAATTGGCTAATATCCAAAATGATCCTCTAGAAATGGCTAGTAAATGTCAACACGGTTGTTGCCAAATTGGAGTCTTAAGCAATGACATTAGATTTTGGATGCATTGCCACTAATAGCAACAATTCATTAAGAATTGATATACAATGATGGCATCATTTTCTTGTCCCTTAGGTCTTATAAATAAACATTGTTGTCAAGGGTTGTACCACACAATAGAACTTCCCACATGGTGATAGTAATTCCAATAGCCAAAATATACTATTCAATGCAACATCTTCATTACTTGAAGTAGCAAGGTACCAACATGGACCCTATTTATACATGACATGGACTTGTAGCCATTGCCACATAGATTGGGCACGAGTGCATTGTTGTTAATGTAGTCAATACCACTAGCATTTCATTGGGCTACAAGTTTGATGGAAATGTATGACAATTATCATATAAATGAAATCATCCTTTTTCTAGATATCAAGCAATTAATTTTCAAGCCAAAAATACCAAGCATGTTGAGACCTAAATTCTTATCTAATACCAAAAATGGAATTTAGTTCTTTTTAGAAAAGACCATGTGCATTGGAACAACCTTGAGGTTAAAGTGAAAAACCTCCAATAAGGAGAAATAAAAGAAAGGACACCTGTCTATGACATTCTTGATATTTTGACAAAGTCTCTATACTTTTGGAATATGCCAAATTGTTGTTTTTGTAATGAATAATATTTCTTTACCAATTTTTTTTATTTGGGCATGTGGTAGTCATCTCAAAGATGAGGAATCTTGACCCTTCAACCTCAAAGAGGATCATATGTACTTGGCATTAGCCAATCATCTATATATCATGCCATATATCTATATAAAAGATATATTAAATTACTATTCTCTGCAATTATAATTGATTATTTTATTCTAGTATTATTCCAAAAATGATGAATTTATGTCTAAATTATTTAATGATAGATTGTGATGACATCCAACATTGGGAGTACATGATGAAAGATAATTGAACTCCCATATTATTGAAATAGAACCCCTTTACCATCTATGCATCTACATCTAGTATGGTTATAAGTCCAAGCCCAAACATGCACCACACCCCACCCTTTTTGTCTACACCACTTCCTTATGTTCATGCCATGTGCCCATATAGGAGCCACATGTTGAATATTGTGGATATACTATAAAACCACGTTGGTTTTTTCATCCTCACAAAAAGTCAATTATGTTAACTACATCAAATGGACAAAACCTCTATTAAGCGGACAAATAGGTAGACGATCCTGACAACTTAACAACCTTAGCGTGAACCTTGGGTGAAGTTGTCAAAGCTTTGGAGATGTATTAAGAGATGGAATCTAAGTTGATGAGTTCCAAGTTGGTCAGTCCTAGTATATTGTAAGATTTGAGTTGATCTTGGTTTGTATTGAGATTATAGGTTTGGCTACTCAAGTTGGTTCTAATTCACTAGTAGAAAAATATTTCAATGACTACTTGAAGAATGATTACATGTCCTAAATAACAACTATATGACTATAGACTATTACATTAGCACCAATGCACATGATTGTGTACCTGTACAGAGTCAATTATAAGTCATTTAATAACCTTCTAATGAAAAGTGGATAAGGCATTTGATAAATGCTCCTTATGTCCATGGCTTCTCATCCATTAAGTGATGCTTTATTAGTTATAGATTAGTTGAAGTACATTTTTGAAATGACTTCAATGCAACTAATATACAATTAAAAATTTCTAAACTCATTCCATGATAGAAAATACAAAATTCTATGAAATAAAATATGCATCTTTTTTGTTTGAATAGAATCACTCTTCCAAGAACAACTACTAAATGACTACAGTACCAATCATTCTTTGGGCATTATTGGCATACCTTTTGCATGCTTTATACAATTTTTTTGCAAAGCATAAGTTTATTTTATGACAAACCAAAGAAAGGTCAATATTAAACTCTACTACAAAAAATTTGAAACTCACATACATTTACATGTGCGTACATTTGTTGTAGCTACCAATTAATACACTACAAATGCCAAAAAAATTCATTTGTAAATAGTTTGATTGAAGTAAACCAAGTGTTTTAGAATAAAGTTGGTACTTCTATTAGATTGGTGAAGCTACTCACTTCTATATTGGAGCAATGAAACATTTGACATGTCTACTACCTTCCACATAACTTGCTGGTTTTCACAACATGACCTTTAAAGTAATTCTCCTCACAATTTAAAAAAACAAAAACATGGCCTAATTTGAGAATATGAATGGCTCTTATGTCCTTGGTTACATAATGTCGCACGTGCAGTTTAGGCATAAGTATCTTTACACATGAAAACGTCGTAAGATGACATGAATTATCGTCTCAGGGAATTTTAAATGCCTTTCCAAACTCCAATATCTAGATGATCGTTTCCTCCTCTTTCGACTACTCTCTTTCACTCTCTTTTCCGGAATCACTACTATTCGGATTCCAATTCAGATCTGGGATCACCTGAGTTTTTTGGTTTCATCCCGTAACAAACTGGTTTTCGATTCCTCTGTTTCACCATCAAAGGATCTGCTATTGATCTTTTGAGGGGTAGGACTTCACCACTCTTGTCTATTCACTATACAGACAAAAACCAATAACAAACACCCAAGTACTCAAGGTCTTATAGCGTAGAAGGTAGATCCGGATCCTCACAACATCTCAGATGGCTGATCCGGAATGTTGGTCACTCAGGATTGTGTTCACTCTTCCTTACTACAACAACAAATCTCAAACGCCCGGAACTGACTAGGGGGTAATCTTTCTAGGTGTAAGACGGATCCTAAGGTTGGCAAACCTTCCGATAAGTGGGAGTTTCCTCTAACGGTTGTTAATCTCCGTACATAATAGTTTCCAATTCTGAGTTTGCACTCACATCACTCTTCACTAGAAACTGGATTACCGTTTCGGTAGTTCAAAGGCACTACGCGCAGCTCCCTTGTCTTGTATCTAACATCATTACAATAGTACTCCCTTAGTCTGATCAAGTTATCCAAAATACGGATTCCTCTTCACTCGTCCTTCTCACATCTCAACACTTAAATAACAAACCAACACAATCCGGATACACGGTTGGAGCCAGAATATTCACCAAATGACTCAAATTACAGAAGGGAATGGAATACAACAAAATAACTGCTAGGATGGAATGAGAGGGCAACAAACTTGCCCGCCCTTAAAAACCAAAATCAAAACCAAAGTCAACGCCTAAAAAGCCAAAAAGGCATCCTAGAAATTAGGGCAACCAACCAGTAAACAACCCGGGATAACCGGAACATCCACAACCCAACTGTCCCGACAAATCCAGGACCCCTAAAACGATTCGGAACCCGAATCTACACTTGGAAATTCCATTCTGGATTTAAAAATCCTATTTAACTACTTATGCTCTATCTACCCTGTCATGCCTTCTTGGAGCTGCTCTTGCTTTGACTGTTTGGAGTCTTCATCGAAGCCTTCACTAGTGTATTCTTTGTTGATGACTGAGTTTAGGCTTTCGTGAAACCTTGGAAGGTGAGTCTTCTGATTCTATCTCTTCCTCAGATCCGAATTTCAACACCTCTTCTTTCGACTCCTCAATCTTCTGAATTTCCGGGTCCTTGATTTGAGGTGATTCACTCAATAAAATCTCAGCACGATCCCGTTTCGGAGTCAATTGCTATATATGAGAGAAGTCTTGTGGATGAGATCGAGCCGAATTCGTCATTACTCCAATCCGTGCGTCAAGGTTGCCATGAACCGTCAGTTCAGATACCATAAACTTTCCGGTCGTGACTTTTTAAGGTGGTGGAAAAATTGGGACAAAAAGTGTTTGTTTTGTCAGAACAGACTTCCTACTTGTCCTTTTTTTCGGCTTAGGTCTCGCTAGTCCTGATGGAGTCCGTACTTAGCTACCTGAGGGTTTTGCAACTAGAGTGAGGATAGACTTTAGTCCCTCCAATTGCGGCTAGATTGGACCACTTGAAGCTTGCCGGATCGGAGTCTGTCGAATTGGAATATTCTAAAATATGCTCCTGGGGACTTCCTGAAACCTTTCTAAGTCGATGGCCCGTTTCGGATCCAAGTACCTCAGCAACTTCCCCATGTCCTTCAAAACAATCCCCATTCGGGCTTCAAAGTTGACCAGAATCTTTACCATCCTAGATTTGGTCATATGCCTTTCTTTCACCAACCAAGCGGTATAGAGGTCAACTCGGATTACAGTATGTTCCGGAACCATGACGAGTTCCTTGAGGTCGTAGACGAGTCGAAGAGCCTCCATCTCCTTCTGTCTCGTCACGTTCAACTTCCCCTCTGTCCACTTGAGTTGGGACTTGAAGTTGTCCTTTTACTCCTCCAACTTCTGTATATGTTCCTCCTTTTGTCGAAACTTCTCCAAATTTAGGCATTTCCAGATTTCCTCCAAAATTTGGTCTGATTCTACCTTGAGTTTGTTTGCGATAAGAAGCATGTGATCCTCGAGGTCGCCATACATCTGTTTGGCATACTGCATCCATTGGATTCCAACTTAAAAAAACTCGAGCTCTTGGGGAGGTTTTGGATCGGGTATCAACTCCTCCCGTTCTGGTGCTAGTGCTGGTGCCTTCCCCCTTGCCGTCGGATCTGTAGACTTCCTTTGTATCTGGTCCACTGCTTCTTCTTCTTCTTCTGATTACTCTTCTTCCTCGGATTCCTTCTTCTCCTTCTCCAACTCTTCCGTGAGGCCGTACTTCAAGATCTCAACTCCAATGTTGTATTCAATCATCTCCCCGGCACTCAAGACTTCCTTGTAGTAATAAAGGTGGAATAGATATGGTGTGATAGGGTTGTGCTTTGGTCAACCTACATACTTTACCAGCTTGCCTACGACTCTTTGAATCACTCTTTCCCAATGGACGATCCGGTCCTCGAAAGCCCTGAAAATGGTGTTGGCCACCTTGATTGTAACGCGGGTGGGCTTTTCCGGATACAAAATTGGAATAAAGAAATTTAGTACCCATCTATGTCTTTCATTTTTACAGTCGCTAATGGCAAATCCCTCCTTTGAGTAGGCTTGACTCTGGAACTTTCCAATCACATACTTGTCTGTTCTTCCAGCTAGTCCGAGCCCATTCTTCTTAAACGAATAGACATCCGCCCAGATGTCTTCCATCCAAGCTACGGGTCGACCTCTCACTATCAACTCGTACTAATTCGGAACTCTGTAAATGAGTTCCTAAATCATCTCCTCGTTTTTCATGCTCCACGGCCTATCTAACAACCTAACACACCCGATACTCATGAGGTCCTCCTCTAACTGCGCTCGGTGATCTAGATTGAAAGGGATAATTGAACAAACCATCCGGGCTACAACTCTAGACTTTCGTGCAGCCGGGTCGACAGCCGCCGCCATGAATCACAAACAACTTGCAAACCTAATCCGGTACTACTCCTTTCGTCTCTTCATATCTCGATCACTAACTCACCACTCTTTCTCTCAACTATACGTTTAGCAATTTCAGCAAGCAGAGAGGGAAGAAAAAAAAATGGTGGTGGATTTAAGTACCCAGCACGTGGCCGACAGTTCCTAGTGGAGAATGGGTAGATGACTGTTCCCTTAACGGTCTCCTAGTTTCTTAGACTGGAAGTCTAGAATGTAGGTTTGGAGAATCTGGTACTTTTTCGGATTCTGGATCTGTATCGGATTTGTTTCCTTAACGTTACTAAGGGTTTTAGCAATCCGGAAACTAACTATTTCTATTATAGTCGTAGTGTAGCATAAATCTCTAGAAGTTACCAAAAAAAATTAAAATTTGCAAGTCTATCTAATCCTAATTCTAGATTAACTTATCCGATTTGAATTTTCATGCTCCCACACATAAACTACAACATTTTTAGTCTCAACATTACATTTATTGATGTGGACATCAAAAATTGACCTCAATTTAAAATTTTCATAGTATATTTTCATTAAAACAACTTCAAGTGAAGAATGAATTTGTAACAATATGTAATATTTCTTAACAAAATTGTGCACATGCATACAAATTAGTCATAGAGGAGTTGTAGATTAGTCATAGTGTAGTTATAGAGCAATCATAGAATCTATTGTGATGTGGCAACCATAGGTTTCATTTGTAGTTGCTAAATATGGATGGTAAAGATTTTATTTTTCTAGTTCAAAAGTAGAGTTAGGTCAACCTCTACCTCTCAAATCCAACAATTCACACTCTTATTCTTGAGAAAAAGTGCCTAGTGCACTAGAAAATAACCATTCTTTTACTTAAGTCTATTGAAGGATCCCAAACAATCTATCTAACTAGCTAGACTATAAAAAGAGTACTTCATTACAACCTTTTAAGAGCCCCATATACAAGTGGCAAATACAACCTTCTCCAATTTAATCAAAGTCCTTAGTAATGAATTTCTAAAATACCAAAAGTAGTCATAGAAGGACTTTTATTCTAACTATTTCCAAAATGTATAGCAAGTTGAACTTCGTTCACAAAAATATTGAGACAACAAGCACGCTCATTTTGGGAATAGGCTTAATTTACATTCTAATAAATTTATCTTGCAAAATCAATGCCAAATGTCACATTGGTCATTGGATACAAGTCCTAGATTCAAACTAGCGATTGATGCTTGAAAGAAATCTTCATAGTTACCAAGGCATCAAGCCTAAAATTTTTATTCATGAACTTAGTAGGAATGATATCTCCCTCACCAACCATCCTTCTATCTCCACTTACATCTTATCATGTTATTCAATTATGCTAGCATGTGAGCTTACAAATGTGAACCTATAAGCTTCGAGATCGGATGTAAATAGGTACTCTATAATCATCATAGGTGCCTATAACATATTAAGCACCTACAACAACGTAGGTATCTATAATCTAAGCATCCTATGACCATAGAAGGTACCTAGGCTCATAAGCTTAAGATTCTAGGCTCACATGCTAGCAACCCTCTCATATTACTATGACCAATTCCAAATGGACAACTTTACAGAATCTTCCCTTGTGGTTATCAACACTAAAAGTTAGGTGTCTACAAGTGCTTCATCAAATTTTGATTTTATAATTAAAAATGAATATTGTATATATACTATATTTTTTCACTTTGGAAGATACTAATCTAGACTCTAGTGTCCCTATAGAGGCCCAAAATTTTTTCTAATGCCTACTCTCAATTCTAAACTTACTACCTGAATCCTAAATCTAGTGCTCACACTCTCTAGAGCAATTGAAGGCCCCATATTTATATTGAATTTTTTGTACAAAATCCTTGCTAGAGATTTAGCTAATTGGTTGAAATCTTCAATTATTGTCATTTAGATCCACCCTTCTCAAACCTTGTATGTAAATGGACGCAACATTGTTTACAACACTTTCCTAGTATATGAGGCATTATCTTGGACAAGAAAGTTCCTAAGATATGGTTCTTTTACTTCACACCAATAGAAACTTGTGTTCTTTGGAACAATCAATTTTTCTAACAAAACTTTACTTATTTCCCAATAGGATTTTAATCAAAATCCAAAAGCACCCTTTTCTATAGTAAAATATTGAATGAACCATTTGTCATGTGTAAAAGTCATGTGAGTAAGTAGTCATTGAATTCATTAAATGGTGAATTAACTTAGCAATCTATTTCCAACTATTTCATTTCCAACTCCAAAACTTTGAGCCCCAATCACACACTTGATGCAATAAAACTACAATAGAATGCAAAAAAAATGAATTGGATCTAAAAGTAGTGTAGTCTATAATGGTTGTGCTTAATTATCCTCCCCACTTGAGGCAAACTATTACCACAAAAATTAGTCATCTCAAATACACTTCCCTTTAGTAAGTGAATCAATGAATTTGACCTATGATTTGTCCTCGAGATCGTTCTAAGCCCATCATTGGGTGCTAGAGGAGCCAAACCATGATGGTACAATTGGAAATGGTGCTATAAGCCAAGACTTCATCTAAACCACAAGAAGCAAAGTAATATTTCTTTCACAACATCTATGGGATGAGATGCACATCCACCTTTTGGTTCTCCTAGGTTGCATGTTGTGAAGAAACCATTAATGACTCAAACTCTTCTAAAGGCACAATCCTCTTCCATGCATGGGAACACTCCATACAATTCACTAGGGTGCTTGGCATTTGATGTTCAAACATAAAAAGTTTGCAAAAAACACAAGAAACGCTAGTTACAGACTTCAAAGAAGTTTGGATGCTTGATAAAAAAAATTTGTGTTCTAAACTCAACAATGGTCTCTATTGGCATTATACTTCCTTAATGGTTCTTCATCTCCAAACAATCTCCTCCATTTCATCTCTTATATTCCCACTTAGGTTTAAGTCTCCTTCACCATTAAGACCCATCATTTGACCTAGCTTTTACCCTAAACATCCTTCAATATGCCTTCTTTCATTTCAAAGTTTTGATTGTCATGAGGTTTTTATTGTAGCTTTCTTTGCCTCCCACCCTCTAGTCCTTCAAGGCCATGGCTTTATATCCTCTTGTCACTAGTTATGCTAATGCTCCGGATGGATTTCTAAAGGTTATTTAGTGTAGATGAATAATTAATTAATATAAAAATTTGTAAGATAATCTAACATTGCCACTCCTATACACTTCAAATGCTACAACAAAACCACTAAGAAAAATATTGAATAGTATGTCCTTGTGACAAATACCTTAGACTATTACCAAGTAACCATTTGGGAGTAGTTAACTCCTAAAGGACCAAGTTGCATTTTTAGGGTAGATAGAAATTTTAGATAGGTGCGTGTGACTAGATATTTCCATATGTTTTGGCCCAATTTTTAATAGAAGGTGGAAACAAAGAATATCTTTATACGTACTAAATTTCATGATATTTGTAAACATGAGTCAAAAGTTATAGCCTAATGTGTTACTTTTTTTCCACAAATGGCCAATTTGGACCAAAAAGAAAAATCACTTTCTTCAAAAACAAAATTTGAATTTGGTTATCTAGATTTATATATACTAGGTAATAATTTAATCATTCCATTTTTATCAATGAGTCAAAAGTTATGAGGATTTTCTGTTTGTAGATAGTTATAGATTCTCTACTCTAAAATAAAATTTAAAGTCATAAATCTTACTCAATTTTCAATATTTTGGGAAAAAAAATCTTAGGATGTAAATCAAGGTTGACAAATCAGTACGTCTGCCCCAAAATAGCGTCCGTAACCCGAACGTCCGTCCTCACGAACGCCAGCGGACGCAGCGTCCCTCCCGCCGTCGGAAGGCGGATGGGCCGGGCGGGGCGGACAGCCCGAGGCGGACGCCCAGATCATGCGGACCAGATTAGTCCGCGTGTCGATCGGACAGCCGTAACCGGGCGGATAGCCGTATTGGGGCAGACAGGCGGGCGGGGCGAACGACGTCCGCGAATGTCAGCGGACATTGCGGACACAGCGGCCGCGTCCGAACGTCCTATCAACCCTGATGTAAATTGTTTATTAAAATATAGTTACCATTCGGATTGTTTTTTTTTAATTCCATAATTAAATTCTTAACAATTTTGTATTTAGAATCATTCTCTACTACTATCTATTTACTATTTTTCTCCTATATTTGTATAATTCTCAATGATCTAAAAAATTTCAACGATGTGGACAACTTGTCTAGGAAGAAGAATCCAGAGAAGCACCACCATTTTGAGCTTGTGAAGAGCAAATGCCCTGTTTTGCAGGGATAAAAAAAATAATTTCAAAGAATTTGAATGCTTATATCTTGCAATCTTTGTAGTGGGAGTTTCTGAAATTTTTACCACATGTTTTCAAGTTAGCATACTACAAGATCCTATGCTTACATGTGTCAAAAATAGTTTTTTTTCAAAAATAAGACACTTGTACAAAAAATGTTAGTTTTTGAGCATCTTTGGTGAAAACATAGTCATGGAACTTTAGGGGTTAAAGTGCCTCCAAAGTGGATATTTAGACTATGTAATCCACTTTTTGATATCAATTTGTCATATGTTATTACACAAGAAAACCTTGAATTAAACACAAATGAAACTTTAGTCACTACAAAAGCTCCAAGTCCCACATATAATATTTTATATTCACCTCATACAACCCAAGAAAACCCAGCAGTGAGTTGGAATTTAGCCTTGAAGTAGAACCTTAAAAAAAGGACATGGCACATACACTAAGTGCCCCCCATATCACGACTTTGTGCTACTTTGCCCAATTCCTATTATTGGACTTCTTGATATTCTAATATTTTCTTGTTGACAAGTGAAAGGAGTGAGGTTCCAACACACCAAAGACCGCAACATTTTGATGCCACATACAAAAGTCAGGAAGGGTCAAAGGGTTCTTCTGGTAGATGCTCTAAAATCAATTCTTCCAAGTAACTTTACGTTGATTTTGGAGATGTCAAGAGATGATTTTCGGTCACTGGCGCATTTGGGATGACTTACCCACCTCAGTGTGAGAAACGGGAAGCCCCAAGCGAAGCTGCAAGCGACGCGAAAACGTGTGCTCTCTGAGCTCGATTCTAGGTCAATTCCATCCGATACGACTGGAAAGGGCTCGACGGCGTCAGCTTGGCATCGGAAGACCCAAGGGAATGCTCTAGCGCAGAGGAAACACAGGATGCCTCCCGGGAGTGCTACCATCGCCAAGGAACACTTTGAAAAAGAAGGACAAAATGACCATGCAATTGACAGGATCGTGGGGCTCCCACAAAAGACAAAACATTCGCTAAACTCAATAGCCACCAAAAATACTCCATTCTAAATATAAGGAATTTAACCTCGATAATATCCCTTGGATCTCTGCCCCTAAATCTGCTACTCAAAGCCTCTCGAGGCTGTGCATGTGCCCTCTTTCTTCTCTTCAGACTAGAATGCAGACAGTACTATCGAAGCACTACAGCATATGGGTTAAACCGACAGGTGAGACCCAGGTAGATCCGAACAAAGGGAGCCGTTCAAGGGCTATACACAAGTCGCTTCCTCAAATGGCCCTTGAGAAAAAACCGCGCTTAGCCCCTTGTTCTACTCAAGCATTCCACAGCTTACAGGAGATCCGCAACGTTTGATGGGAGCTCCTCCACAACAGTGTTGTAGAACCTCTGGATATCCTGAAGCATGCGCTCATCCTCCTTCGTCACGAAATTGATGGCTACACCCTTGCGTCCAAACCGACCACTGCGACCGATACGGTGGAGGTAGTTCTCGGGCTGCGTTGGCAGGTCGTAGTTGATGACCAAGGACACCTGCTGCACGTCGATGCCGCGGGCCAAAAGGTCGGTCGTGATCAAAACCCGGGACGAACCGGAGCGGAACTCACGCATGATAATGTCACGAGTGTTCTGGTCCATGTCTCCGTGAGTGGCAGACACAGTGTGGTCGCGAGCTGCACGACCCAGAAAAACATCGAATGAGAACCATGAGAAAGGAAATCGTCCATCAAAACGGAGTCCATTCACCAGAGACCCAACACCCAGTCGACAGCGTCCATATATAAACTCTCGGATAATCAAAATGCTTACCACGCATCTTGTCTGTCAACCAGTCGACCTTACGCCTCGTGTTGATGAAAATCACACTCTGGGTGATGGCCAAAGTCTCGTACAGATCGCACAGAGTGTCCAACTTCCACTCCTCCCTGTCAACATTCACGTAAAACTGCTTGATACCCTCCAATGTCAGCTCATCTCTCTTCACCAGGATCTTCACCGGCTTATTCATGAACTTCCTCGTGATCTCGAGGGCTTCAGGGGGCATGGTTGCAGAAAACACACCCACTTGGAGCTTCTGGGGCAGCAACTGAAAGATATCATAAATCTGCGCCACAAGAGGAGACACCAAGTCAACACGCGTCGCCACCGCTCAAAGCAACCGGGACCTCTCGAGTGGGACGTCTCAATAATTCTATCCAACCCTTCAAAAAAGAATACATCACCACCAGTCGCAAAACCTTCTACGTCTCAGCCGACTGATACCTCGCCGTGACACTTCCATGCCGCAACTTACAGAAACTATCCGCAAAAAAAAACATGTAGGTCTCAGTCATCTTGGCTCCACAAGGAGGAATAAATTCAACCATTCGGAAAGATAACGCAAAAATTAAGGCATCATCGACCCACGCAGCTGGTTACAGAGTAGAAGATTTCAAAGACAGAATCCATCTCAGAAAGATGCTTGGAATATGACGGACCCTGCGCAGAACCAATGTCAAGCTGACACACCTGATCCTTGAACCCACGGGAAAGCATCTCGTCGGCCTCATCCAGCACAAAGCACTTGATGGAGTCAGCGCGAAGTGCGTTCCTTCGCAACATATCGTACACACGTCCGGGAGTACCCACCACCACGTGAACTCCTGCCTGCAAAATCCTCTGATCTTCCCTCACGCTGGTCCCTCCCACGCAGGCGTGTACCTTCACCTGTAGGTAGTCACCCAGGGCACGCATAACCTTCTCGATCTGCTGCGCAAGCTCACGAGTAGGGGCCAACACTAAAGCCTGACATTCCAGAAGCTGGTAGTCCAACTGCTGCAAGATACCTGAGCAGAACGTTGCTGTCTTCCCTGTCCCGGATTGGGCTTGCTGAATGACATCTAGGCCCTTCGTGAAGGGAACGATACCACGCTGCTGGATAGCGGAGGGCTTCTCAAAACCTATCAAAAAATAAGCTAATCAGCGAAGAGTAGACCACAAACGAAATTACGAAACTTGGAAGCTGAAGGAACTGCAAATGATGAAAGCCTAGGATGCCAGAAGCACTCTCGCCAATACTCTCCGTTCAAGATTGACATCTCAGAGCAGCTTAAGCAAGATGTGAGAATTAGATAATTTACCATACGCATAAATGCCTCTAAGAAGGTTCTCATGAAGACCCATGACGTCGAAGGTCTCGTGGACCTCCTCCCAGGTAGAAATAAAGTCATCGCCCTCACCGCTCAAGCTGGGATTTAGCACACGTTGATAGATACTTGTCAGCCCAATGTGAGTCATAAAACCACAACAAGCCAATAGCATCTAAATGACGAGTTTATAACAATTAAGAGGTGTTGAAATTCAGGCAACGCACATGTTCTCCATCTTGGCGTCATACTGGCGAGCATCGAACTGAGATCCTTCGGGTGCAGAACCTGCCATACTATTTTACTGCTGCAGTTGTCAGGCAAGATGTCCACCATCAGCTATGGTACCCAAAAACAACACTAAAAAACCGACAGAAAAAACTGCAAGGTTCATAAAAAAAGTCAGCTGTAGCAACCCCAACTCAAAGGGTCCACGCCTACGTTGAGCACGTCGCATCTCGGAGGTAAGAACCACCCGAAAGTTCCAAGTAAGCAGACTCGGAAACAAGAGTGCCCAGCAGTCGAGAGTCCGAGAGCGCAACAGACAAATGAGGCGTGTCCCAATGAAAATTCATCTTTGGGGTCCAAACGGCGACAATCCCAAATCCTCCACGCCCCAACATCCTATACCCTAAAAGTCGTCCTCAGAAAATTAAGTGCGGGTGAAGCACGACAAAAGGACCACAATGGAAGCACTTCCCTAAGACCAACTACCCTCAAGTCATTCCTACCACCGATGCTCCGTGTTCTTTCAAAAGAAATCTGTCACGTAAAAATCGAACCATCACGCAAACGAAACCCTAGAGTAGGGACCTTCCCGACCATGCATGCTCGCGACCACGAGAACCGATCAAAACACCATCCCCGCGCAAGGCCCAAATCAAATCCAGACAAACCCTTCCCCAAACCATCACTGAACAAAACGGGTTTTTTGGGCCCCAAGCCCCGCGACCAGTTCTGCAGAAACCCTCGCCTCTTACTCTCAGTCCTTCAGGGTGGCCCAGTCGCGGCCGCAGCACCGAATCGAAGGAATTGAAAGAAAACCAAGCGGCGAACATGACCAAAACCCTAGGACCGAGACGGAAGACAAAATCATCACAAGAGGCATGAGGGAGACCGACGGAAAGAGGAAAAAGAGGACAAGGAAACCACTGCACGAACGGGAGGAGCAGCGATACCTGGGCGTGGTGACGACAGATTGAAAACGATGAAGAAGGCGGAGAGCGAGACGGCGGCTGTCGCAAAGGCAGCCAAGAGAAAGAGGAACTCCTGCGCGGCTGAGGTGTAGGGCTTCCCTTCTCGCCCCTCGCCCGCCCAAACGCCGGGTCACCCCGCTCATCCCGTTCGCCGAGGGGCGGTCGCCGGCCATGCCCTCGCCCCTCCCGAAGGGCATCCTCAATCCGAACCGGCACGGGGCTGTGAACCCGGTATCTCCATCGGAATCCGAAGGTAGAGGAACTCTTTCTGCGACCTAATGCTTGGCTGTCAAAAGTCATGTTCTGCACTTGTATAGGTCTGGAGATGTGAAGCTCTTTATGGATTGAAAAGGTTGGATGGCAAGAGAGCATGTGAGGACTAAGCCATCTCATAAACTCATTGCAATTCATCCAATTAGAAGGATGAGGAAAATTGTTGAGGTTGGGAACTTTACAAGATCATTGACAAACGCATTGAGTTCCTTCCAAAATGTATTTCAAAAGACATACCTCAATGCTATCCTTACATTGTAGAAGTAATCAATTCAACATTGTCACTTGTATCCTATACATCAACTCGGGACAATAGGGAGGGGAGTTGGGCTTGTCATGCAAGTAGTCAACCTCACCAAATTCTTTTTTGCACTCCTCATCACCCCAAGCTCGATTTCTTCCCCAAGTCCAAATTCCAACAAATCATTGGCTTGGTAGTGATCTTGATTGTTGGTTTTGTTGGAATTGCTAAATGTGACTTCTTTTGTGACTCAACCATGTCTATTAGTTGACTTGGCAGTTTTGGATTTGTAGATCATCATGTACGCATTACTTTTCACCTTTGCTAATGCTAAATTCACTTGACTTCCATTTCAACATATGAGATAAATGCACGTGGCAATTGTCATACAAAATTCCATCAGTTCAAAGTATAGTTCTAATAATTGTCACAAGCAATAATATTTTGTCATCTATTTTGTCATAGTATGTTCACTCCGGATCCATTGTTTTTGAATCAATGAAACACATACATTTTGTAATCACTAGTTGCTAAAAACACTAGAATAAAAGAAGATTTTAAGGTGTACATTTTTTAATCAATAACAGAATAATAGAAGTTGAACCATGTACATTTTCCAATCACCAACTAAAGGTTTATAGATTTACAACTATAACCTTTACGAATAAGCGGTTCAGGATTTTTAGAGTCTCCATTGTTCACTCTAATCTAATATTATGCATATCTCTCAAATTTCATACTAATTCATTTAACCCCTAAACGTCCAAACTGTGTTTCTTGGCAACATAGAAATTTTGGGCAACTCACCACGAATGGAATTTTTATTTGATTTTGCTAAAATTTTAACTCAACATGTGTTTGAAGAGTAGCTTTAAGCCCCAACAATTTTTATAACACTTGACTACATGGTTAAAAAGTTATTGTATGATATATACTTTTCATTGCTCGACGGGCAACTTGGGTAGCACAAAAACTTTCTTTGAAAATCATTTTTTTTTAAAATTAAAATTTGAAATTGGTTCTCTATATTTATATATATTGGGAAAGCTTTGAATCATTCCATATTGATCAATGAGTCAAAAGTTATGAGGAGTTTTAGTTTGTGGGAGTTTGCGGGTCGTTATTGAATCTCTACTCTAAGACAAACTTTGAAGTCCTTTATTTACCTCAATTTTCAATATTTTCAGAAAAAATAAAAACCTTGAGTGTAGATTGCTTATCACAACATTACAACCATTGGGATTGGCATTTTTCAATTCCATAAATAATTTGTTAACAAATTAGTATTTCAAATCATTTTCTATTCTTTTCTACTTACTATTTTTTTCCTATATGTTGTATGATTCCAAATGATCTAAATTTTTTTATTGGTGAAGCCAACGTGACTTTAGAAATGAAATCAAAGAGTAATCACCAATTTTTACATTTTCTCATACAAATGTAACCACCTGAAGTGCAACTACCCAAATTTTTGTAGGCTCCTAAAAGGAAATTTATCACTGCATATGCTAATATCTTGCAATCTATTTACTGAAAATTTCTGAAATTTTTTCCACATGTTTTCAAATAAGTTTAATAGAAGGTCCTATATTTCATGTGTTCAAAAATTCTTTTTTTTTCTAAAATTTGGTACATAAACTAGAAATAGTAGTTTAGAAGCGGTTCTAGTGAAAACATAGTCAAAATCATTTAGAGGTTAATTCCAACTCTAAGGCATGGTTGCAGAAGATTGCAATTTCTTTTGCATTCTTCTACATGGGTATTAAATTAGTGATTTTAACTTCAAATAAGGAATTCATCTATCATTGGATTCAAGCAAAAGTCTAATTTGTAGATTGATACTTACTCAAAGACATTTCAAACATTTCAATTTAAATAATGAGGTGAAAATTATGAGGAGTTTTATATTATGGGCAATAAAGATAGAAAAATCATCCAAGGTTGTTTTATGAACTCAAATTTCAATTTTTACAAAGAATTATAAACAAAAAGAAAGGGTACCTATTCCTTGTATGAATATTTTCACCAATGGGAATTAATAATTGTCTATTTTTGTAAAATCTATTAGTGGTTAGGTTTTTTATTCATGAATTGAGTATCATCTTTTACTTCAGAATAGTTTATAAATGAATATGAAAGTCTTTTTGTTAAAAATTTTACATGCATTTTAGAACATTTTCAAGCATAGTGACTAAATCTCATAAGGCATAGGACATAATTGTTTTTTCCTAAAAATGTTGAAAGACAAACAATCACCTTTTTTGAAGAGCTAGAAAAAAATACTTTTTAAAGTTTAGGCACATTGAACTTGCAATTGGTGAAGATTTTCATTTAAGAATTAAAAATTTTGTACTTGGTCAATTTTGACTAAAGGATAATTTGCTTGGACTTGTTAAAAAAAATATAGAAGAAGATTTTAGCCTTGCTTTGAATATTAATATTTTGAAATAGTTTTAGATTTGCATTAACCCCTTAATACACCGACGTCTATATTTTGGACAACACTTAGAGGAAATAGTGCATATGTCATATGTAGCCATAGTTTTTCATCCAAATATTTTTGTGGGCCTTGTTGGCAATGTTTTGAAGCAAAGACAAAGAAGAAAATGTCTAAGAAGGTTGTCTATATTTTTTAGAAAAAGGAAATGTTCACAAGTCTTTGAAATATAGGAAAACTCTATCTACCCTAACCTCTAAAAAGTAATTGTTATTGTAATTTTCGAGCTCAAATTTTTCAATCGGGTAGTGTTGGATTGTACAACTTCTTGACATCATTGTTTTTTACTACCTTTCATTACTCATCCTACATGTCACTTGAAGACAAATTTGTCTAGTTCGTATTACATTTTCTAGAATCATGACCTTGGTGTTGCACATAGTGCAATTCCTACTTATCAATTGCACATAGGGACATGCCCTAATCGAATGTATGTAATCTGACTATGCCATCAATACCTTCAATGCAAAGATATTGAAGGTGATACATCATCAGGTTCAACATTGTTGAAAATAACATATACTTTGCCTAGAAATTATCCAAGGTCATTATACCTACTACAAAGCTAACACCTATGATAATTGGAGCCACATTATACTTTCAATGCGACGTACTCGTACAACTCCATGTACTGCACATGAGTCGTCTCTAACTTTGAAGTCTCTTGAACTGAACATGAAGTGTCTAAAATTTTTACCTTGCCTTCCACTTTAGAAAGGGGTGCAAATTTTTTGAGGCCACAGTAGGACAATTGCCATCTACTGCATTCATTTCATTGTCATCATCAACCTTGTTGAACACTCCTTTTGTGAACATAAAAGCAAAAAAAGAATACTACATTATTCTACCCACTTACTCACATAGTTTTTACATATGTAAAGAGGTCTAAAGCACACAGTACCCAGTGAGAGCACATTTGTGTATGTCCAATACCAGCTTACGGAGCTCAATCTTGCATATTGAACTTTCGTTGCATCTATTTTTTTTATTTGTTGTTTTTGTTTATAGTATGTCTGCATCAATTTTTTTAAGTCTACAGAAGTCAAGTCCAGCTATAGCTCAGTGTGTTCATCCATATCCAATAGTTTTCATAATGTCGCCTGCCTCTATAACTTTGCTACCTACACACGTCATAGATTTCGGTGCATCATCGTTTCCATTGAGCATAACTTTTGAAACATTCATCGACATCTGCATGCACAGGACAAGCTTCCGTCAAATACCAATTCGACATTGAGGTTGTGGAAGCACGAAAATTCAAACCGGATAAGTTAGTCTAGAATTAGGATTAGATAGACTTGCAAATTTCAATTTTTTAGTAACCCCTAGAGATTTCCGCTATACTACAACTATAACAGAAATAGTCAATTTTTGGATTGCTAAAACCGTTAGTAACGTTACAGAAACGGATCCGAAACAAATTTGGGATTTGGAAAAGTACCAGATTCCCCAAACTTACGTTCTAGACTTTTGGTCTAGGAAACTAGGAGACCGTTAAAAGAACAGTCTTTTACCTGTTCTCTACTGGGAACTGTCTACCGAGTGTCGGGTACTTAAGCCCACCGCCACTTCTCTTTCTCTCCCTTTCTACTTGCTAAACTTTGTGAATGTATAGCTTAGAGAAAGAGTGTGAATTAGCGACCGAGATAAGAAGAAGATGGAAGGATTAGTACTGGATTAGTTTATCAATTGTTGGTGATTCATGGCGGCAGTTGCTGACCTGGCTGCACAAAAATCTGGAGTTGTAGCCCGGATGGTTTGTCCGGTTATCCCTTCCAATCTGAGTCATTGAGTACAGTTAGAGGAGGACCTCATATATATCAAATGTGTAGAATTGTTAGATAGGCCGTGGAGCATGAAGAACGAGGAGATGATTTATGAACTCATTTACGGAGTTCCAAATCAGTACGAGTTGACAGTGAGAGGTCAACCTGTAGCTTGGATGGAAGACATCTGGGCAGATGTCTTTTCGTTTAAAAAGACTAAACTCCGACTAGCCGGAAGAGCAAACAAGTACGTAGCTGGAAAGTTCCGGAGTTAGACTCACTCAAAAAAGGGTTTTGTCATTAGTAACTATAAAAATGAGAGGCATAGACGGGTATTGAATTTTTTGATTCCCATCTTATATTCAGAAAAGCCTATTTGGATTACAGTCACGGTGGCCAACACCATTTTTGGAGCTTTTGAGGACTGGATTGTCCATTGGAGGAGAGTGATTCAAGAAGTAGTAGGCAAGCTGGCAGAGCACATGGGTCGGGCGAAGTACAGCCCTATTACACTGTATCTGTTCCACCTCTATCACCACAAGGAAGTCTTGAGTGCCGAGGAGACGAATGAATACAATACCGAAGTCCAAATCTTGAAGTACGGCCTCATAGATGCATTGGAGAAAGAGGTGAAGGAATCCGAAGAAGAAGAGCAATCAGAAGAAGAAGAAGAGCAATCAGAAGAAGAAGAAGAAGAAGCGGTGGATCGAAAACAAGGGAAGTCCACAAATCCGACGACACGAGGGAAAGTGTCGTAGCTTAGAATTTTGATTTTCTTAGTATACACCCAAATAGGAACGGAAACTAGTCATTAGCTAACCGGATCCGATTAGGTGGGGAAGGAAAACTCAGAATTAGCACGGAACGTGAAGTAGTGGGCTTCTTGGATCTAATCCGGTCAGGAGTAACTAACGACGAAAACGGAATGTAACACGGATTAGGTCTAGGACCGGATGATGATGATGAACCGGATTATGATGGTAAACCGGATTCATGATGACAAACCGGAAAGGGTCCAGGGACTATAAAAGGAGGAGCTTTCACTGTTGCACCCCCTTTTAGAAACTCGACCTTGAGCGCACGATTGAGTTTTTGTCGTTTGTGCGTCTGTGCATTTATGTTCTGTTCGTTTTAATTCCGGTTGAGATCGGAGAGAGGAAGTGAGGAACGGGACGTGCGGCTAGGAGAGAGTGAGGTAGATGTGAGTGGGAATGCCTCAGCTACGTAGGTCGAGACAAGCGAGTCCCTCTGGAGGCGAGGTGAAGCTCCGGAAAGTCATTCCGGTTATTCCCTCCACAGAGCCGGAAAAGGCTGAACTCATGGATGATCTCAGATCCATGGGTTGCGTAGGGTTTGCCGAGAAACCTTGGGGTTTTAGGGAGGAGAGAATGGTCAAGGAGCTCCTCGGAAAGTTGTCCAACCAGTTTGACAACACCGTGAGGGGAGCTCCCGTCAGCTGAAACGAGGGGATGTGGAGAGCGGTTTACGGTTTCCGGGCAGGAGGTTTGGGAATGGCGAGCCGGAAGGATGAGTTTGTCCGAGGGAAGTTCAAGGGAGCCGTCAACCCGAAGGACGGATACGCGGTCGAGGATTGCTTGGATGACCGACACCGTCGGCTCCTGCAATTCCTGGTTCCGGTTCTTCACCCGGAAAAGCCGACCAGGGTGACGATCACCCTCGGCAACACCATTTTCGGTGCCCTCAGTGGTACCCGGAAAGTGGACTGGGCACGGATCATTTCCGATCTCGTGGCCCAGCTTGTTAGTAGGGTTGGGAAGAAAAGGGCCACTCCAGTGTGCCCTTATCTCTTCCACCTCTATCGGGAGAACCAAGTCCTCACCGACATAGAGGAGAGGGCGTGGAAGACGCAGGAAGTGCTCCTGAAGTATGGGGAGTCGGAGACGGATGACGAGGCGGAATCCGATTCCGGGTCAGACCGGGAGTCCAGCGAGGAAGAGGAGGAGCCGATGCCGCCGATCAAGCGACAGAAGCTAACGCCTCCACATAAGCGCGGGACGCCTCCCGGTCAAGACAAACCGGCCCCGGAGGAGAAACCGGAAGCCGAGAAGACCAATTCCGGGGGAGATCCGGATATGCAAGATCCGTTCAACGGTCTGATCAACGTCCTCTGCAACATCAGGGTGGATTGGGAGGTCAAGCACAGGACGCTTGCGGCAATCGGCAAGTTGGTGGGTGTTGCACCGGACAGCAACTTGGCGGAACAAGTGGCGCAATGCATCACGAATCCGGAAGAGACCCGGAAGCAGGAAGCCGAGATCCGCCGGTTGCAGGAGGAGGTAGATAAACTGAAGGCAACACTTTTTGCCTATCAGGAAGACGTGACGGCCGCTCGGGAGATGGCGGAGGAGACTCGGAAGGTGGCCGAGCAGATCAAGGCGGTCCTGGGAGAGACCGGAACGGCAGCGGCCAAGGCGAAGCTCTTCGACGAGAAGATCCACGAAGAGAAGAAACTATCCGGTTCCCGGATAGTCCGGATTCTCGCGGACTTCGCCGAGCAGGTGGAGACGGCAATGGTGGAGGGGCGGAAGGCAGCGGACCGGATCGAGGAGAGCAGCCGGAAGCTGACGGGAGCGACGTGCGACAAAGGTATTCATCTTTCGGACATCTCACTACCGGACCTCTTTCCGGATGCAACTATGGCGAAGGACAGGAAGGATTGGACTCCTGAGTCCAAGAAGTCTGCACGGACTGGGACTCCGGGCACGAGACCGGATATCACCATCGACCTGGAGTCTCCACCCGGACCGAATCCTGCGGAGGGGGAACGGGTCCAGAATTTGAGTGAAGTTTTCGAGGAGCTAGTCCCAGAGACCGGAAGCCCGACGATAGGATCTAGAGTTGTAGGGTAGATAGGATTTTAATTTCAGTTAGGAGTAGGAGCGGATCCGGATCCGGATTCGGCTCAATAGTATTAGGTTAGACCGGAAGTTAGATTAAGGTGGCGGCGGACCCCCACGGGTTTTCCGCTCCTTTTTGTGCTTTTAGGGTTTTTACCCTTTGTATATAAATCGGTTCCTGCGATGGGAATTGGGAGTTTTTCATTTTGCAAACTTCTTGTACCTTTCTATTCTCTTCGTTGTGTATCTCTCTCCAGCGCGACAGGATTGTATGATGTGGAGTTAGGATAGTACGAGGTTGTTGGCAAGTGATTTCTCCCCTTGGTGTTTATTTTCCGATCCAAGGTGCATGTGAGTAGGTACCGAAGAGTTGGGAGTGAACTTAGTTCCTCAGCACGTCTAGAGTTTGAGATTCCGGGTGAGAAAGCCGTTGTTAGGCTAGGCGGGTAGGGAGGGATTCCTTAGCTGCGCTAGAACTCCCGGGTGGGAAATCCGGTGGAGTGTCCGATCTCCTGTGAGGTCTCACCACCCGTATGGGTAACGGAAGAACTTTAGTTGATGTTGGAACGGACGGGTGCACTTGTAACCACCTGTCTTCGCACGGATCGGAAGTAGCATCAAGGTCGTTGTAGTACGAGAGGGTCGAGTGTGGGGTCTTTGTGTGACCTACGACCCGGATTGCTATCTGGGTTGTTGTGAAGGACCAAACCGGATCCGGATTAGCTTAGGAGTCTAGAAGGTAGGACGGTGGGTCTTCAGCCACTATAAGTCACGGAAGGAGTGGTGGGCCTACCACTCTCAAAATTAAGCGGCGACCCCTCTGATGGTGAAACAGAGGCAAAACCAAACCGGATAGGATTACGGGTACAGGATGACCATTCCGACCGGATTGGTCAGGACGGATTTCCAGGATCGGAAGTTGTGAGATCCTGGGATTTGGGTATTTGTACGGACCGGATAGTTAGTAGGACCGGAGGAAGGAGTAATCCGGTCTGTAGTTATCCGGTGTGGTAGTATTTCTGGTTCTAGATCTAGGACCGGAAAGTAAGATTGGCATACTGACTGAGCTTAACTGCTTAATAGAGCTAGATACTTCACAGGATCTCGTGGGTTCGATCTTTAGAGTCACTTAGTTATACTCTAGAGCGATTTTTGTGAGTATAATGGGGAATTGACCTGCCCTGTGCTGCGACAGAAAGCACCAATACCGGAACGTAAGGAACTAATTCCAGATCCAAAATATCCGCAAAAGCTGGAATTTTTCAAAGCCGAAATTCAATGGATGTAGTAGGCCAAACAAATGTATGGCGACCTGAAGGATCACATGCTCTTTGTCGCAAGCAAATTCAAGGTAGAGTCGGACCAAATTTTGGAGGAGATCTGGAAACCTCCGGATCTAGAAAAGTTCCGACAAAAGAAGGAACAAATCCAAAAGTTGGAGGAAGAAAAGGATAGTTTCAAATCCCAACTAGAGTGGATAGAGGGGGAACTGAACGTGGCGAGACGGAAGGAGATGGAGGCTCTTCGACTCATCCACGACCTCAAGGAACTCGTCATGGTTTTGGAGCATATGGTGATCCGAGCTGACCTCTACATCGCTTGGTTGGAGAAGGAAGGACACATGATCGGATCAAGGATGGTAAAGATCTTGGTCGACTTCGAAGCTCGGATGGAGATTGTTTTGAAGGACATGCGGAAGTTGCTAGGATACTTAGATTCAGAATAGGCCATTTACTTAGAAGGGTTTCCAAAAGTCCCCATGAGCATATTCCAGGATACTCCGATTCGGTAGGCTTCAAGTGGTCCGATTCAACCACAATTGGAGGGACTGAAGTCTATCCTCACTCTAGTTGCGGGACCCTCAAGTAGCCAAGCATGGACTCCATTAGAACCAATAATACCTGAGCTGGAAAAAGGGGCAAGTGAGAAGTTTGTTCCGGCCGAGCAAGGGATTTCAATTTCAATTTTTCCACCACTTAGGAAAGTCACGATCGGAAAGTTTATGGTACCCGAATTGACGGTTTGTGGCAACCTTGACGCAGAGATTGGAATAATGATGAATCCAACTTAGTCTCATCTGCAAGATTTCTCCCATATACAACAGTCGATGCCGAAACGGGATTATGTTGAGATTGAATTAAGTGAGTTGTCACAAGCCAAGGATCCAAAGATTCAGGAGTCGGAGGAAGAAGTGTTAAAGTCCGGATCCGAAGAAGAAACAAAATTAGAAAACTTGCCTTCCAAGGTTTTATGAAAGCCTCAAACTTGATCATCAACAAAGAATACACCGGTGAAGGCTTCGGTGAAGACTCTGAGCAGTCAAAGCGGGAGCAGCTCTAAGAAGGCACGGCGAGGTAGACAGAGCACAGGTAGTTAGGTAGGATTTTTCTTCTAAAAGAGGATTTCCAAACTTGGATCTGGGTTTTGAATTGTTTTAGGGGTTCCGGATTTGTGAAGGCAGTTGGACTGTGAATGTTTCGAATATCCCAGGTTGTTCACTAGTTGGTTGCCCTAGTTTTTAGGATGCCTTTTAGACTTTTTAGACGTTGACTTTGGTTTTGGTTTTTCAGGGCAGGCAAGTTTGTTGCCCTCTCATTCCATCCTAGTAATTATTTTGTTGTATTCCATTCTTTTCTTTAATTTGAATTAGTTGATAAATATTCTGACCCTAAACCGTGTATCTGGATTGTATTGGTTTGTTGTTTGAGTGTTGAGATGTGAGAAGGAGAGATGAGGAGGAATCTAGATTTCGGATAACTTGATCGGACTGAGGGAGTACTATTGTAATGATGTTAGATATGAGACGAGGGAGTTGCGCGTGGTACCTTTGAACTACTGGAACAGTAATCCAATTTTTAGTGAGGAGTGGTGTGAATGCAGATCTAGAATTGAAAACAATTATGTGTGGAGATTAGTGACCATTAGAGGAAATTCCCACTCACTGAAAGGTTTGCCATCTTTGGGATTCGTCTTACACCTAGAAAGATTACCCCCTTGTCAATTCCAAGTGTTTGAGATATGTCATTGTAGTAAGAAGGAGTGAATGCAATCCTAAGTGACCTGCATTCCGGATCGGCTATCCAGAATGTTGTGAGGATCCGGATCTACCTTCTATGCTATAACATCTTGAATATTTGGGTGTTTGTTATTTGTTTGTTTTTGTCTGAGTAGTGAATAGATTAGAGTGGTGAAGTCCCTACCCCTCGAAAGATCAATAGTGGACCCTTTGATGGTAAAATAGAGAAATTAAAAACGAGTTTATTAAGGGACAAAATCAGAAAACCAGGTGATATTGGATCCAGATTAGAATCCAAATAGTAGTGATTCTGGAAAAAGAAAGTGAAAAAGAATAGTTGGAAGAAGAGAAAACGATCATCTAGATACTAAAGTTTGGAAAAGCATCTGGAATTCCCTAGGACAATAATTCATGTTATCTTACCATGTTTTCATGTATAAAGATATTTATGCCTAGATTGCATGTGCGATAAAGGTAAGATTTATCATTTACACATTCACATCAGCCACTGCATGTTTACATTATAGTGAAACTCTTTAATCGATGGTTCTTTTGATTTATAGTTTTGAATGTGTAAGAGTAATAAACGAAAGAAAAATTTAGTGCATTGCATCTAAAAATTTTGAATTACCTTCTCAATGTATAAGCTTCATGCCATGCACATGCATTTCTAATGTATGGTATTAATAAGTAATCATCTATTCCGTAGTTTGAATGTTGCGGTGACTTACAAAACAAAACAATCAGTCAATTATTACTGTGTGAAACACTAGTACTTCTAATTATGATACTCTTTTTTTATGGCCGTTGTTGTACCTTCCACTAAGAATCAGTCCCCTTGTCTTTCTTTAATTCGTAATATGGTGCGGCAATGGAACTTTTCAATTAGTGCTTCACATGCACGATCCAAGCAAATTGTATGTCTTCTTGATAGAAGACATTTACTTCAAAAATCTATTAAAAGAGGTGTCAAAAAGAGAGACACTCCATGTGGTTTACACTTCCTCATTCAACATCACATTGCATGAATTCTAGGCTAGATTGAAAGACTGCCTGAAGGCCATCGATTGGACTTCGGTCCCGACGTCAATCACGCCCTCCGAATGTTCTTTTGGCTAGATGTCGACGTAGCTCTTTATCTATGCAAAGTATATTGCTCTAGGGACTCATCGTAGGTGAATTGTTCATCACATCTTTAAATATCGTTAAATTTTTTTTGAAAGTCTTTGTATTTTTGAAAATAGCATGTGTTTCAGTAGCTATTCAATTGCAATTGGCAAAATACTATTATTCTGACAACACATGAGTCTCTGTTAATCAGAGCCTAGCATGAACTCACTCTCACATGAATTGATGCAAGTTGAACGAAAATGCAAGTACTTGTACTAGAAAGGCCAGCTTGTCAATGAACATACCAAGCGAGAGAAGGTGTTGACCAAGACAAAAGCTTCAGCAGAGTTTCAATGCGAAACTCCACTACCACTGGGTCAAGGTCATCACTCAAAGACACATGCAACTCTTGCAAACACGTCACTTGCCACAACGTTGAAGGCAAACTTTGAAATGCCTTGGCAAGGTGAGCTATGGATTGTCACTCAATCTTTATGCAAAGGGCAATTCCTTCTAATGAAGACGCCTGTACTTGTTTGCTTCCCAGTTGTACTATTAGCAGAGGATCTCCTTCAACATGGCACTGAAGACGCACTTTCGTGGGCTCTTGAACTTGCAATACACTCATATATGTGCGATGACAATCTAGACCTAACTTATGTGATTCTCTTCAAAAATGGAAAAGAGCTTTATTTGTCTTCAAGGCATGTAGAGTACATCTCCATTGTGAAGGCCTACAACTCCAAGGACGTCACCACTAAGAACGTCAAAGTCTCAGATCATCAATTATTGGCGACCCATGCTTAATCACATGAGCTTGAAGAAGATAGTATGACGTCATTCAGAAGTTTTTTTTGACTTTTCTACGCTCCTCCACTAGCGTAGATTCAACAATCGACTATGACTATGAGGACTTTTGTTGAACTCTACTCACATTTGATAGCAGCTTAGACATCAATGGTATACGCCATGTTGAGCTCCATGTCCTGGCTCCTTCAACAAATTTGAATTTGACTACCGTCTACCCACACGCTAGCTCTGCAAATGTTTTGAATGAGGCAATCAGAAAACATTGTATAGTGGACGCTACAGCAATGCTGACATGCAGAACAACTTACAATACCTACTCAAAGCTCTTCAAAGTTGTAGCACAGGACTGCTCACCACCTAGATTTGCAAATGACGTAAGTGGAAATGAATGCACAACACTTCATGCCACTATTAGACTGTCCGAGATCAGTCGTCCCTCTTTTCTTCAACCAAGCACGATGCATTGATGCTCTCCGCTTGGGTTGGAGTTCAAAGAAAGTGCCTTACCATAGCCTGTTGCTTCCGTGATTATCGAGCCTATCCTACCAAGAAGACGATCACCATAGCTATCAAAGTCACCAATGTTAGTAGTTGCTACACGAGTCCATTTGTCAAATCTGTCATTCGAAGCCTCTGCTAGCAGTCTACCTCCTTGTCTTGCAGCTACTTTACCACGTACGCTCTGTCGAAGAGTTGGAGGGGCAACTACAATTTTTGTTGTTGCTTAGCGGGCTCGCTTTTCTATGGGCTTTCTTCAGCAACAAGTGGACCACAACACAATCCACATTTATTGGAGCAGTAGTGACATTCATTGGTCCTACAAGAGGTCCTAGCTTTCGATTCTATAGAATGCCAAACGCTTTTGCACTACTTGAACACTTCTAGAGTGAGCACACGTTGCAAAGAATATGCGGTGATACCAATAGATATGCATCCGAGCCAAATGTTGAGTTCGGCTTGCCACAAGGAGGGCCAAATTGGTGGACACTTCATATTGTGGAACTGAAAGCGTTCTTTATTGTGAACTTGTTCATGGACATAAAACACTTGTTAAACCACAAAAGCTACTAGAATAGAGGTAATGAATTCTTCTATTGTCCTAGCATCTCAAGTATCATGACAAGCAAGAGATACAAGGACATAACGTGGTGTCTCTATGTAGCAAATGACATAGTGCCTTCAATCCATGGAGAAGATGAAGAGTTTGACAAGATGAGGAAAATGAGGTGGTTGTTGACAGAACTCCAAGAGAGATTCAAATTCAATTGGAATCTCAATTAAGAAGTTACAATAGACGAAAGTATGATTGCTAACAAAGGAAAGTACTGCCCAATAAGACAATACCTCCCAAGAAAGCCAACTAAGTGGGGTGTTAAAGTGTGGCCTTTTGCAGATGTATGTTGGAAGTACATTTACAACTTCCAGATTTACACAAGATCTCTTTTCAGAGAGACGTTAGCAGGAGGAAGGAGAAGAGACGCCAAAAATGCCCATGACATGGTGCTACAATTAATGCAAGATCTGCATGATAGAAGCCATATCGTTTGCACTGACAACTACTTCACTTCAATTAAGTTGTTGATGGAGCTATGGTCGAAAGGTACGTTTGGTGTTGGAACAGTTAGAAGTAATAGACTGGGTCTTCTAAAGGCGTTGCTGGACTTGAAGGCTCTATCTAAAGAGCCATAGAAAACTGTTCACTGGCACATGCACAGTAGTTGTGATATAGCAACCGTTGTTTTTGTTGGTAGAAAAGCGATGTTGTTTCTATCGACTTGCTACAAACCCATTCTAAGTGCTAGTAAACGATGGCCAATGGTGCTTTAGAGAATTGATGGTATTGTCAGTGATTTGCACACCTCTCCCATTCACAAAGCATACACTCAATTTATAAGAGGAGTGGACATTGCCAATCAACTACAAGGTAATTATAGCAGTTAGACAAGAAATTATAAATGGTGGCACAAGGTTTTTTTCTACCTCTTGGATACCTCAACCGTCAATTATTATATTTTATATAAGCTAGTAGTTGAACAATTTGGGAAGACTGTTGTTCCGCACTTATAATTTCAGTTGTAGTTGGTTGATGAATTGAGCAGACCTTGGAATTTGTAGAGGGGAGGGGTGTCGCAGCTCCAATTTTCTGCACCAAGAATTTATAGATTGGTTCAAAGTTCACAACATAGGAAATGCAGGTCCTGCAATGGAAGAACTCGAACAAATATAGTTTGTGCACAATGCAAGGGTGTTCATCTATACGTGGGCAATTGCTTCCAATGTAGTTACTATGTCCTTCACCGATAAGGAATGAGCGTATCATCATGATTTGAAGTCGCTTGAAGTTGCAGTTTTAGTTACCATTAGTTCACTTCGGAGGACTGTTCAGTGTCTATAGTGGCACATGAAGTTATACAGCATGTTCAAAATCAGTCATTCTATAGACAACACGTGAAGTTGTCTGGTATATACTCAGTTCTGCTTTCCTCAGTGATAGTACTTCCACAAACAATTATGCAGTTGCTACATTTTGAAATTGTTGATTTTGAAGACAAAGTAATGTTGTCTCTCATTTGCGATTTGAGTGCAAGACATCCAGTTAGTGCATGAGTATGCAGTGTGGACTTATTTTGCTTGTGGCTAGGCAAATGAATGTGGACTATTTCAGAGCCCGCCGTCACTACTTGCTGCAACAAATTATTCCACTCTTCATGATACCGGAACAATAATTATGTACGTATATCGTTGTTGTCAAAGTTCACTCATCCATTAATAATTCAATTCCCTAACCAACCATGAAAGTCATGTCTATAGTGGGAGATGTGGTACCAGTCTACTAATGCGAAAGAGAATTAGTATATACAATACATTCCTAAATGAAGCTGAAGTTCAAAACAGTGAAATACTTTGTAGTTTAGATTTTGTCTATTTCCCAAAACCTAGGACTAAGTATAGGGGTCCTAAAATCAAAGGGAATGGTCAAATAGTCTAATGTTTTGCAGCTAGAAGTTACTTGTAAGCTAAATTGTTATGGGATTTACTCAACAATTTTACTATAGAAACCAATTGTAAAACACTCTTATATCCCAAGTGTGAATTTGGAGGCCTGTCCGTTAAATAATGCTATAGACGCATGAGTGCTGTGGCGGTCCTGCCTAATATTCTACGGGTATTTTCAAGACAATTTGGCAGGTTTATAAGAGCAATTTTTCATGCATGATCTAGACTTTTAAATGCAACAATTCACACACATATATATATATATATATATATATAATATCAATTCATTAATTACTGTGAAGCTTTTTACCAAAACAATTTGTCCAGTCACTACTTAGCTAGCCAAATTACTAAGTTAGATGAGTATTACAAAGTCCCAGTCCTTTACAACAAATTGTCTCTATCTAATGCAATGGGAATGAGTGTGTGATGCAATACAATTTACAATATCAACATCAACAAGATAATTTATCCAACACACTATTCATGTAACCACAACATTTTGATAATCACTGCTACTCCTACAATTTGACCTAATTATCAATCAAGACCATTTGTCATATAATATACTCCATCCATTACTCAGTCAATTCATCTCACCAAATATCTATTGATCTTACTAATTTCAGGTACAATACCCTTTTTAGTAATTAAATTGATAAGGACAATTTGTCTATACACTGTCTATAGTGAAATTTGAACACTACGGCAATTCGTCTATAACACCGACCTACTGTGACTGAACTGCGTCAACAACATCAATTGGCCCAAGACAAATTGTTAGTTAGAAACCCGGTCGATATCTAGTCTAACAACCAAGAATTCAGACAATTCGCTTCTATTCTACTAACTGTATTATCATCTCAGAAGTTCAACCGTGAAATAAATAAATTTAATTCTATTCTGGACAATTTGTCTATCCACACATATCACAGGATTCAACCACACGTATACGCATTCAGGACAATTTGACTTATACATCAACCACATAAGAATAAGTCAAATTGTCATACCTGGATCCGTTCTTTCAACATCCAGTTCTTTAATCTCCCAATTTGTACACAAATCAATTTAAAATATATATAGCATACTCCACTGGTCAAATTCATTGTTGGAATTCTTTAGACAACTTGTCTCTAATTTCTTCTAATCCTTAGAAACTGGTTCTAATTCTTTATTATAATTTACAGTTATTACTTTGACAATTTGTCTACTTACAACCTTATGCTAAATCTCTGATACTCCTCTCAAACTACATAATTCATAGAATTGAAGCAATCTGAACAACACAAAGATTATAAATGAACTTAACAAGACAATTGGTCGAAAGTACGAATTAAAATGATACAAGAACTTATTTGTAAGTTAGCCGATCTGCATCACCAGTTCTGGCAAATTGTCTCAGTCTGCACACCGCCTCCACAGCATCCGCATTGGCGAACTAGTTGGCAAATCGTCTGCTTCATTCGATTTACGAGAGTCACATAGACAAATTGACTTCCAATCCCGATAAATTGCTAATCATTTCCTCACAATAACACTCCGACAATTCGACTCATACGTTCATGATACGAAAACTAATTCAGTCAATTTGTCTAAACAGGAATCCACCACTACACAATTCACACAAATTCACATAATAAATCTGCACACATCTTTTACAAAGAAGTCACACACATACCAAATGCTCACACCCCAATTCAATCCAGTCACAGGATCGGAATAGTATTTGACAAATTGCTAAGTATTGCTATCCACTCACGAGATCAAAACCTACAAATTAATAATTTTACAATTTACACAACCAAAACACAACCACCAAGAATACAATTAGTCACAAATAAACAAAGAGATCCAATCACTAGATTTGCAAGACAATTTGTTAAATTAATTCACAGTTCAGAGGATCCAATCACTAGATCTAAATTTAAAGCTTATAAGACAAATTGTTTATAAGAAATATTTTATTATTGAAGAAGTTCAAAGTACAAGAAGACGAGACAATTTTACAAAAGCTATTTGATAACTGAGAAAGTGAAAGAGATAAAATGACAAATTGCTTGCTATATGCAAAACTGAAGACAACTATTCAAACCCGAAGTGTAGAGTCAACTTGTCTTTTACCATCTCAAAACTTTTATGTTTTTCTTTCTAAATCCTTTCTAATCTAGAAATTTGTCTATATTACTACTCTATTGTGTGAACTCTTCGTCAATTTGTCTCTATTTACACTATTTACAGCAAATTGTCAAAAATTGAAAATTTCAAGAGACTACATACTTATAGACCAGAGTTGGTGCTCAATGACACTAGCACTTCAATGCCATGAACTTCATAGTCATCTATCGCTTGAAACAAAGAGTTTTGAAATATTGTATATTTCTTTGTGGCCACTTTCTCTCATTTGAAGTGCCGGTTCAAAGTAGGAGACACATGAAAATAATGCATTCCACTTTACCATCAATAATGAAATGACAAAGGTTGAGGTCAAAATTGTGCAATTGAATTACCTCTTTTGAGATGTAGTACATTTGCTTGTCATCATTCAATTTGGAATGTGTAGCATAAACATTTATGAAGCCAATATACTAGATGTGGGCCCTCATTTTTTGAATACATTAGCTTATTTGTTGTTTTAGAAAGGGCAGAGTCAATTTTTTCAAATGGGTAGTTGGACAGCGTTTGCGTGCTTCATTTTCTTTCATAACACTCATCTTCAGTAAGATGCAATGAACTACCCAACGAGGCAATGTTTCTCCAAAGGTAGTGTGCTCAATATAGTGTAAGATAAAAATCATACAACTTTGTTTATGTTTCATTGTTTTTTCAAGTAGGCTATACTGTCCGGAGCATGCACTATCAAATGGATATTTATCACCATTTATTTGGAATTCAAACTTCTTTGCTATATCAATGAGATACATCAGAATTGACACTGCTTGAAGAAGTCAACATGTCCTACTTCATGGTCAAAGATCATAATCAAGAAATCGGCAAATCGTTAATAGAAATTTTCTTCTATCAAAGATACATACGAGAGAGACACTGAAGATCTAATGGTTGAATCCTTGCCGAGTTTAGTTTACATCGTCACAGCACGCTCGGAGCATTATGTGCTTTCCAAAGTCTTCCAACTCACTTCCTTGAATTCCAGCGCTAAAGGATTAAGCAATATTGGATACACCAATATTTAACGTAATCATGCTTTCTTCGTATATTATGCTTCAACCTCCCAAATAATAGAACCTAGCAAACCTGGGGAAGTCACTCTATATATATTTCTGGAACCACCTGAGATAACGTAGTATTTTATATTGGGGTATTATTTAATATTTTATCATTTTTTTTCATCCTATAATTAAGTAATTTTGTAATTTGCACTATTAATTGTATAGGTATTTTATGTTATAATTTGCCTTGGCAGAGAATATTTAATACGGTATATTAACATAACAGCATAAAAGTAAGTCAACATTTAAAAAATTACTTTTTATTATTTATGTTTTAGATGACACAAACTCATTGAGAGCCTCAAAATCAGACCTGTCTAATGTATACACATTTTGAGCACGATCGAAACTCATGGTGACAGAGGTTATAATACTCTCGATGTCAATCCATTTTGAGTCAGTTGAATCATACTTGAATTTCAATTGTCCATTGGTTTTAGAAAACCAGTTTAGTAGCACCATTATCTACGGATCAGCGCCTCTCCTTGTTGTAGTAGGTTTGTTAGTAAGATCAACTACAGTACGAGAAATGCCCCACCGACTGCCCACCTTTCTGTGGATTTTTTGAATTCGACCTAACCACTAGCATCCATGATCCACCCCAAAACTTACAGATGCCGGTATGCCCTTTCCTCTCCCTTTTCCTTTATTTCTTCTCAATGTTGCCTTAACAGATGAACTCAAAGTCGTACTTATTCGTTGCAGAAAATAAACTCCGATATCTGAACCTAAACCAACTAGACAAGTGCTTGAACATGCGGCAGCACTCAAGTAGGCATCAGAGTTATTGAAGTATATAGATGACTTCACCTTTGTCAGCCGATCCTTTGATAAAAAAGGATTCACATTTAACTGACTCACTAGTGTAGACTTGTAGATGACATTTTCCCCGAATCGCACTATTGGAGACACAATAATAGCATCGGATTGAATAGTACCCATTTGCTGCACACCTGAACACAAGAGTTCGTCAAAGATGCTGACAACTTCCTCAGAAGCCACTGCAACGGGGTCCAAATTGTCATCAAAGTCCTCGTGATCGACATCTACATGTTCCAGTTCACACTCTCTGTCCACTTGAACTGCTACTTCTCTTTCCGCTTCACGCAGTACTTCACCGTCCCCATCTTCACCTGCTGTAGGTCTTGCGCCGGCCTTATAAGCCATAAAGGTCTTGTCCAAAGCTTCCTCTATCCAGGGCTCAGTCCACCATGTCTTCTTCCTGGCCTTTCGGGACGGCAGGGTTGACGAATGTCAACGTCCGCCCCAAAATAGCGTCCGTTTTCTGAACGTCCGGACGCTAGCGGACGCAGTGTCCGCCAGGACGCGAATGTCAGCGGACGCTGCGGACACAGCGTCCGCGTCCAGACATCGTGTCAACCCTGCAGGATGGTGCCATATTACAGCCGTTAAAAGCTTTTGGGCGAGCTGAAAACCTTCTTTCAAAGCAATCACAACTTCACAGTCTGGATTTCAAGCAAAGGAAAAACCATATCAAATTTTGAAAGAAATAATTATAGATTGAATGTAAAAGTAAGATAAGTTACCTGTTTTGATCTTCTCAAAGTCGCCAAGATTTGGAGCTGTTTCGCCTTCCACCAGAGGGTGCAATTTGGCCCATACATTCTCTTGCTTATTGTGGGTTCTTCCGAATGCAATTCCATTTGGCCCGTACTCAATAGCAGTCAACTGGTTAAGAGAATTCGCACACATGACTAGATCTTGAAAGGTATACGCCCTCTCCATCTCGACCATGCCACCAATCTTACTAAAAAATATTTCACAAGAATCTGACCCAGTTAAGTGAAATGGAACGCTCAGGTGGGGATATTCGTCACGAAACGTCACCACTAATAGAACCACAAAATGGCAACTCATCTGTATGTCAATAAAGCATTGGTTGCTAATGAAAGCATCTTGTAGGGTTAGATTCTTGGTGTTCCCGCCAACTGAATGATTTCCATTCTTGATCCATAGTCTCCAAAGTCGCAAAAAAAAAGAAACTTTGCTGGCTAGCACAATCCTCTCTTGAAGGTCTAAGATAGGGGATAAAAAGATACTGATATAATCAGCGCAAATAGAAAGGTATGCTTCCGTACCGAGGGTTCTTTCTTGGTGCATCTGTCTCGTACGCATTTCAGAGAGACAACGCTGAACTCGAAATTGGCAGATGCGTTGAGCGCTTGCCCAATTCTGACGATCGCTCCGGTTGATGTCCTCAAGTTTCAAACCGTGTTCATCCACTGAAAATTTATTGTAAACAAGTCCCAAGTGCTCTAAACAACAAATGTCGGCTCCTAGCTGTAAGACTCTTACAGGGCTATCTAAGGGATTGATGAGTTTTTTTCCATTATGGATAAAATCTTGGTCTCCGAGACCCACCACCTGCCCCAATTCATTCTTGGTGGCTGTTAGATTCCATCCAGCCCATGGGATTGAACGTCTCTCCCTAGTTGTGCCTCGATAATCTTCTAGCATCAACTGTCTTCGCTTGCTGTCGCCATCGGAAGAGTGCCCAATTATAGGACCAATTGATTGAAGACAAGAAATCTTCCACAACCTCTCCATTTCCCTCCATTGATCATGAATCCAAGATGCAGTGAAACAATTGCATGTCGCACAACATGCTATGATTAACCTCGGTAGTTTTGAGTGAAGAGGATTCACCATTATTACACGGGCAAAACTTCCGATTCGACAATCTCGGAAGCTATCCACAATATTCCCATACCTTGCTTCATTATTACCCACCACAACATAGAATCCCGGGCAACATGTATGCTTAGTCGCCCAGCCGCAGAACCCAGACAATCTATCATTCCGACTGTCCTAGCTAATTCTACTCTTCACTTTTGTCTCATTTTCTGCTAAGATAAGAGGGATCGGGCCTTCAAGATTGTGGGCAATGATAGCCTGCTGATAAATTTCTCCTATGGCTTCAAAGATCTCGAGATGAAAACCTGCCTGAAATTGCATCCCTTTCTTCGATGCCCTCTTGACAGGAGACAGTGTCGGCCCTAAGAGGTTCAAAGCAAATAAATCTGTAAGTCTTTGTCCACCGTAAAGTTTAATTGCTTGGGCGAAACACCTTGTATTAGTAGAGTACCGGAATCCTTGATTTTTTCTGTTCAAGTTTGACACAGCGTCTCGCAGGTAATCCCACAAGGCGGGTCGTCCTCCAAATGCGCCCCCTCTATGAGCAGCTATTATATTTTGACAGAACTTTAATACATCTCCACCCATTGCCGACTCACTTGTAGCCTCCTTCAAGGTAGGCCGCCTAACCTTCAATCGTGCCACCTTCGCTTTATTTGCCTATACTTGAGTTCTGAGGATGCGAATTTCCAAGCATCGCTTGCGAGAAGTCCCGATCAACTCCGTATGCTGGAGGTATCCAAATCTTCGCCCTTGCCTAGTACTTCTTGTGCCCCTTTTGTCAAGGGAGGCTTCCTCCCGTATCACTCTCAACCGGAAGTCTACCTCTTGGGGAATTCGAACACATTTTGAGCATGTCAGATCCGTAAAAGGTTCACTAGTAAGCGATATCCTTTTACAAGACACATGTCTAAAACAACCCTGAACATATATTACGTCTCCGGTTTTGCTTTGGATCGTACCCTTAGTTTTAGGCTCAACTATCCAATTTCCACCAACATGCATATCATTTAGTAAATCTTTCACCAAGTAATTTTTTCCGCCATACTCGTAGTGTTCTCGCCAGTAGCCCCAACACAAAAGAGTGAGACAATCGAAGACTTGACCTGTGGCACTATTGACGGATGCCTTGTTTGACCACCACAAATGCAAGCTTACCTGCGTCTCACTACGACTCCCGAAAGTTGCAGGCCTTCCTTTCTTCCCGGTTCTCAATGCCTTTGCACGACCTCCAGAGCCGTCTTAATCTTCTACAGCCTTGTCATGTTTCGTGCCTATCAAATGATTCATTAAATTCGCTTCAAGATTTTTTTAGGGGGGACAAAGAGAAAAAAAGTCATAGCAATAGGCACACTTCACCTTAAACCAAAAGCATCTCATATCTAGAGAATTCTTATCTCTGATTGGCACGAAGGGTTTCTTCGAACTTGAGGTTACATTGTTGTTTATAACGTCAACAATGCCCAACCCTTCCTCAACTAGCCGCTGGTGATCCTCTCTCGTGAGTACAGCAGGCTTCTCCTTCGATTGAGATTGCGGATGAGCTTGAAAATCGATCCCCTTCCGAATGCAAAAATTCTTCACGTGGGCGGTCGATTGAAGATGCTTCTTCCCGAAGTTCCCAAACAAATTGTTCACTGCCGTTTTGGAATGGTCACCTGTAGAGTTACCGTAAAGCTTGCTACACTCTCCGCAGTATAGCTTCACAATCGCCTTGCCGTCTTTGTCCCACGACTTCAGGTACCATTCCTGATCGTCCAAGGTAATTCGCTTAAGATCCGCCTTCAACTTGTCTACACACCCCATATACCTTTGGAGCTCCTCTGTAGACAACAAAGTCGTTGTCATGTGGTCTTCTTGCACATCCACGGGTTTCTCAGAAATGCAGGGTCCACTGCTCCCTGCTCCTGACGCTGTCGGCACACGTTCAACTTCAGGAGGACCAAAATCGTCATCGTTATCTAATGGTGGGAATTCTACATTTTGGTGGTCGAACTCTCCCTCTCGATCCACTGACGGTACACGCTTTCTCTTTCGACCACCAGACACATTAGTAGACAACGGCAAGAGAAAAACCTTAGGTCCCACTCTGTTTAGTTTCTCCAGCCTCTCCTTAATGCGGCAACGCGTCTGGATATCCCAGAAACTAAATGGCCAATCGACCACATCAGCTTCGTCTAGTGTCGTCCTCAACGCTGCATATGTGTCGCCTTCTTTGTAATCAAAAAGGCCCCAGCAATTCCGGGCCTGCATCCTCGGACTCCAACGTCCAGAGCTTTATCTTCGTCCCCATCTTTCACCACTCTACAAAGACCGCAACAAAGATTAGCAATCCACAATCCTCTCTCGAAGCTACACACCCAAAACTAGTCTACAACAAATGTGAGAAGAAACCCCACAAAAGAAAAACAAAGACCCACTTGCATATTCTTCACTGACGTTCAAATCTCTGCAGTGAGCGCCTTCGGTGTACTGTCGCAACTTGCAATCTCGCCTAATCTCCGTCCAGAAACATTGCTCACTCCATAGAAGAAACCCTGTCGTGAAACCTAAACCTAATCTAGGTGAATAGTCACTAGTGGCCAGGCGGGAATAAGCCCGCGATTTGCAAAGCTCCTGCGTTCAACTTTCGCCCTTTGAAATGATGTCCCACTTCAAAAAACGAGGTGTTATTGTAAAAAAGAGAACCTAATTTCAACCAATAACTGATGGACACATGCCCAATTATTTTTATTATTTTTATTATTATTATTATTATTATTATTTTTTTTTTTTTAATTTTTTTTTCACATGCCCAATTATTTAAGATACATGTATTATTACTTCTACAATTTTTTTAATAGTCATATTATTTGGTACCCTACATTTCTTTAAATCAACTCCATTAGTATTTAGATCACCCATAGTTATATTGAAGACAATTATAAAACTTACCCACAATTAATTTAGTTGACCCTATATTTGTTCGCACGTCATTATGGAATATTTGGAAGTGAATTCCCCTAGCTAGCAAAGTGGTTATCATATTGTTTTAGACTTGAATCCAAGGGGCTTGCTTTGATAAAAAAATATATATACGCAAAGAATATATACAATCATTTAAGAAAAATGTAGCAAAAGAATGTAGCCCACAATGTAGTCATGTTGATATCTAAGAAGTGGCTTAAAGATGAAACATGGCCACATCACTTGTTAATGCTTAAAAGTGCATAGAAATGAAAATTTCAAGTGCAATTTTTAACAGATCATTTCAAATTTAGAATATACAAGTACATAGCAATTATATGAAAATTGAAATGAAAAATGAAATGAGCCATAAGCACATAGCAAATATTCCTTCTATTCTACAATGTTGCTCTTTTTTATTTTTTTTATTTGTTACAAATTAATTGTCCCTTTAGCATTGAACTTTAGACCTAATTTAGGATTGTAGATGATTTCTTTTCTATTTTAATGTTAACTAATGAAATGAAGCACAAAAGGTTTTATTATCCACATTACAAATTTAAAAGAATTATAAATTTTTTTTATAGCAATTTGAAATTGACTAGGTCAAAGACAAAGACATTGAATTTTTCATTGAATCTATTGAATTATAAGTTACTCTTGCGTAGATGGAAAGGACAAAGTGGTTGTAGAAAAAATCTTCCTTCTCTACAAAGCCTATCCTTATTAACATATAGTAAATTGTATGCAGCATCTTATTTTTTATCTTTTTTTAATTGCTAGTGCTAACCGTATCCACTTAGTAGACAATAGTACTTGTAGCAAAATCCAAACACGCATTTACAAAGACCTCCATGCATTTACACGGGAGAGATTACACCGGTGTAACTCCTTTGAGGAAAGGTGTAACGATATACCTATGAATGCACTGCATTCTTATAACTACGACCTATAGACCTTATTACTTCTTTTTGACAGATCAACCAATGTAGTTGATAATTTTTGAATTTCGATCTATTCCTCAACTTCCATACTACAAAAAGATTTGAATTGAAGCATGAGAACAATTTCCCGATTGTCCTTATTCTATGTAGCTATTATTCTATCGGAAATTTGGGTATAATCTTTGGAAATAGTTTCCATGAAACATCCCTTGAAATTTTCATTGACCCATTTCTTTTCAAAAATGAAAGTACAGTCCTCACTACCAATGCTCTCCATAGCTTCTTCAATTCTTTGTATTTTCCAAAGTTTCTTTGTTTTTTATGCATGGCAGCTTTGGGCACCTTTCCCCTTGTGGAATCTTTCCTTCCTCCCCATTTGGAAAGAACTTGTAAAAATTCAAAATCCCATTTCCTTGAAAATCAAAAATCAGTTGAATCTCAAATTTTATTAATCTCTTATATTTTAAGGATTTTTTTCAATTATATTTTAATATTTTTATTCTTAAATAAAAATGAATTTGAAATGGTGACATGGAACTTGATTGGTTCTATGCGCTCAAATCAATTCATCACTATGAAAAAATAAAAATATAAAAAAATAAAAGGACCTTCAAGGATTTAAATTAATTCCCTCACATTTCAAACCCAATAAATAGAGTTTACAAACAAGACCACATACTTGATCCTTATGGAAGTAAAATGAAGTGGGATATTTTTCCCAAGAACGGCAACCCTCCAATGCAGCTTTACGAAAAGCAACTCTGTCTACAAGATCAAACAATTCCTGAGGCAAGAATCTAGCACACACCCATCGATTAGCATACAACCCTGATCAACTAACTTGAATGTTAACAATTACTACTACTTTAGAGAGGGTCATCAGAAATTCAAGTTCAAACTGAATTAGAGTTTTCCTTTGTTATGAATGACAAGAGTAATTCAATTCCGATCGTTTGAATGACATAACTATTAAAAAGCATGAAAACCTATCAAAATTGGTCATAACACATCTGTGAACCACAACACAGATCAAAACCCAATCCTCAACCCAGCCAAATAATCAATCCAATACATTGTTCAAATGTGAAGCAAACAAATGTGATGGCAAAGTTACTTTTGACTCTGCAAAACAAATATGGGTTCTCAAATGGTTCGGTACATCTTACTGGCCCTAAATCTAGACTACTACCGTTGAACTTTGTTGTGGTTCACACCACATGTAGAATACGCACTTTGAGTAGGAAAGGTTTGTGCAACATTTCTCCGACAATAGCTAGCATGTCACCTCCGTCCTACAATTTCCATCTCCCTCCCACAAGCTTGAAGTAAAATGGCTCTAACCAACTGCCGGAGGAAAGAAACAAGTCTAAATTCTACAACAAATCCTGCACCAGTGCTTTACGTACTAGTACTTCCTACAATCAATCATCCTAACACAATCGTATGAAAAATCTCCCTCCTTAAGCCCTCAATTCACCACAATAGTCATACGTCCATTCGTAATAGACTGCATCCTACCGCACCCTTCCTCTCTACAAGCCTGCAAGCTTTGGATCAAGGAGTCCCAAGCCTTTTTCATTAGCTTGGCTTTCTAGGGGGGGGTCCATTGATTTGCTCCCCCTCTGTAGCAACATTGTGCGTCCTATCTACCACCTCGACTAGCACCTCTGAAGCTAGAGCTAGAGAAAATTCAAGAAAAAAAACAGGTTCTACAAGAAGGGGGTTGAGAACATCTCTTGTGCAGGTGATTTGGAGAAGCAAATACTCGAGTTGATCAACTTGGAAGAGGCCATAGCTCAGCAAAATCTTCTTGACATTCAATTGCATTTAGACTACATGCACAAAGACAAGGGAGTACATGCGGTTGGTGATCATCTTCAAAGTAAGCGGGACAATAATTCAAAGTAAGCGACACAATAAAAGAAATGTGTATATTCCAATACTTATGCTTAGATACTTGAAGAATCGGTCATACCAATTCATCTCCATCGCTTGTAGATCCGAGGGAGGTGTCTAGCAAACTTCCTCTCATCCAGGAAGGTATGGAGAGATCGAATTTTTTTCTTATGAGGCCGTAAGCATTAGGAGCCCACGGGGATAGTGATGAAGATGATAAAATAGAAGATGTAGTTCAAGATTACATTGATCACGTCACGTCAAAGAACTTGAAATCAAGGCAAGAAGAATAGAAAGAAAGTGCCTATGCAGGAAGTATATTGAAGCAAAGTTTGGCCATGAAAACAACCATTGTCACTCTAGAGCCGTTGGAGTCAGAGAAGGAGATGGCGCATATCCCGAGAGACAATGACATTGAAAATCAAAAAATGTACTCTTAGAAAGAGCTAGATCAAGCTAAGAAGCAATTGCAAAGAGTATTACAAAAATGGTAAGTAGAAGCAAGAAAGGTTGATATAGCATTTCTCCTACAATAGCTAGCATCTTCCCTTTGTCCTACAATTTTCATCACACTCCCACAAGCTCAAATTAAAATGGCTGCTGACCAACTGCTAGAGTAGAGAAACAAGTCAGAATTCCACTACAAATCCCGCACAAGCGGGCATTGGGTACTACTTCCCACATTCAATCATATTAATACAAAAGTACAAGAAATCTCCCTCCTTGAGCCCTCAGTTCACCACAATAGCCATACATGCACCTGTAATAGACTATAGTATGCAACACCCTTGCTTTGCAAAAGCTTGCGAGCTTGGGATCAAGGAGTCTCAAACCTTTCTTACCATGTCCATTCCTACTCGATGCTTGCTCTCGTCTCCTCATTTTGTGAAAACGGTAGTTCTTCTCCTCGCAAGTGCTTGATACACTTGAGACCACTTGTCTTATCTAGGCCCTAAACATCAATCGATTATCATGTGGGTGTTGCTGCAACTCTATACCCTAAATTCAAATTGAAGCATTGCGAAAAAAAGTTTAGAGATTGAGGGTAGCAATTGGCTTCTCCCAAAATTCCAAGCTCTCAAAGTACAATCGAATAGGATTGCTACCCTGAAAAACCCAAACTCACCTCAATCATAGCCCACAACACGCACCTGAGCCCAAATCGCAACCAAAGTCATCCAAACAACAACAAAGACACCGACTTCAAGAAATGGAAATGGAACTCACGAAATTGAGGGAGCTCCAGTGATGAACCTATTGAGATTACAAAGTCATGTATGAGAGAAAGGCTTTACTTAAATGGTAGAACGATACAAAGCCACATAAGTGGGCTCAACTTAAGCTAGAAGCCTTTCCTAGTTATCCACAAACCATGTAGGATAACTAACTACATTGGGTTGCCTTTGACTACGAGCAATACCCATAGACTCTAACACTAACTAAGTGTCTAAAGCTACTCCTAAGGCTAACTGTACATGGTCTACGCTAGTATGTACAGAATCTCTAACACTCCCACTTTGAGAGTGGTCAAAGGCGCGAAGCCCCATCTTCTCAATGAAGCTTTGGTGTTGTGGCTTCCCAAGGGCCTTGGTCAACACATCAGCAACCATAGCTTTGGTAGGCACATACTTGAGCTCAATCACCTCATCCTCCACTCGTTCACGAATGAAATGGTGGCGCACATCAATGTGCTTCGTCCGAGAGTGATGGGTGGGATTCTTGGCCAAAGCAATGGCCCCTTGGTTGTGACACCAGATGGGTGTACTCCCCTCTTGCGCAAGACCAACATCAGCAAAGAGCTGCCTTAGCCAAATGGCCTCCTTCGAAACCCCTTCCTCACAAACATGCCATCAATATCTCGATACCAAACTCTCCCCGATTGCTTCAATCCGGGGAGTGCCTTCTTCAGCTTGCACTTCAGATGCTTTTGGCCTTCTTGCATAAAGCCTTGGGGCTGATCCATGTAGATGACCTCTTCCAACTTGGGGTTGAGAAAAGCCGTCTTCACATCCATTTGGTGCATCTCCAAGTCCATGGCTGCCCCAAGAGTCACAATGCACCGAATGGTACTAAACTTGGCAATGGGGGCAAAGGTCTCATTGAAGTCCTCCCCTTCCACTTGGGAAAACCCCCTAGCAACCAACCTTGCCTTATACCTCACAATGTGACCCAAAGCATCCCTTTTGGTAGAGAAAACCCACTTACAACTCACACTTGATCTCTTGGGAGGGAGGGCTGCAAGCTCCCATGTCCTTTTGTCAATGAGGGCCTTGTACTCCTCTTGCATGGCCACCTCCCACTTGCTTGCATCTTCGCAATGCAACACCTCTCCAAGCGTGGATGGATCTCCAAGAAAAGCCACATTGGCTTGTTCTTCTTGTTGTTGGGGAAGAATGTGATTCAGCCACCAATCTCCAGGGGGCTTGCGGGTCCTCGTTGGATAACGTGGCTCCTCCGTGCTTTGATCTTCCTCACCAATGGGCTGATCTTGCTCCTCCAAGGGCTGATCATGCTCTTGCTCCCTTGGTGAAGTGCTTGGAGAAGCCGCCGCTGATCTCTTCACTTGAGGTGTGGTCACCTTCTTCTTGGGCTCCACAAAGTCCTCATCTTCAGCACCTTGCTCTTCATCTTCATCTCCATCTTCTATGTGCACTCTTAGAGTTGTGCCCATCTTTTGGGCTGGTCCTCCACTTCTCCCACTTGGGCTCATCTCCAAGAGCTTGGGATCAGCTCCTCCATCCTCCAAAAAGGTCACATCTCGGCACTTGATGATGGCCTTGGTCTCCACATTCATCAGCCTATAAGCCTTAGTTCCCTCACAATAACCAAGGAAAAGGCACTTGATGCCCTTGGGATCCAATTTTGTCCTCTTGGCACTTGGAACCAATGCATAGGCAATGCACCCAAAGGTGCACATGTGAGACACGTGGGGCCTTGTCCCACTCCAAGCTTCTTGCGGTGTCTTGCTTGTCAACGCTTGGGTGGGGCACCGGTTCCTCGTGTAAACCGCATTAGACACCGCCTCCCCCCAAAGCTCAAGCTTCAAACCTTGGCCATAAATCATGGCCCTTGCCATCTCCACAATGGTACGATTCGCACGCTCTGCTACGCCGTTTTGTTGAGGGGTGTAGGGTGCGGAAGTGTGGTGCTCAATGCCATGGGCCTTCAAGTACGCCTCAAAGGCCTTGGACACATACTCCCCTCCATTATCCAACCGCAGCACCTTCACCTTGCAATCCGATTGAGCCTCCACGAGGGCCTTCCAAGTCTCAAAACGCCCAAACACCTCACTCTTGCACTTCAACATATACACCCAAATCTTGCGAGAGAAATCATCAATGAAGGTCACAAAATACCTTGCTCCTCCTATGGACGTGGTCTTCATCGGCCCGCACACATCCGAATGCACAAGCTCCAATGGCTTGGTGGCGCGCGTTGCCCCATTCTTGGGGGAGGGCTGCCTCGCTTGTTTGCCCTCAATGCACCCCTTGCACACCATAGAACTCCAATCATGCTTGCAAGAAGAGAGGTTCAGACCCTTCACCATGTGTTGGAGGCTCTTCATGCTCTTCACATTCAAGTGCCCAAGCCTCCTATGCCAAAGCTCCACAAGGTCTTCATGGGCTGATCCTTGGGCAACACACGCCAAGGAAGTGCCATTCACCTTGGTGAAATGGAGGTGGTACAAGTTGCCCTCACGAGGGGTTGATGCAATCAAAACTCCACTTGGTGAACGCACCACACACCCCACCATGTTGAAATGCACTTTCAAACCTTCCAAAGACAATTTGCTCACCGAAAGCAAGTTGGCATGCAATTTGGGGACATGGAGCACCTCTTGGATTTGGATCCTCCTGGTCTTCCCCTTCACTTGCACCTCCACAAGGATCTCCCCCATGCCAAGGGCCTCCACCATGCCATTGTCTCCCAAATAAATCTTCTTCCCCGAAATGGCCTGATACGTGTGGAAGGCATCTCGATGGCTGGTCATATGTTGCATAGCCCTCGAGTCTACAATCCAAGTAAACATGTTGACCTTCTCCTCTCCTCCATTGGCTGCAAAGACGAAATCCTCTTTTGCCTCCTCTTTGGAAGCTTGGTGTGCACTTTCCTTGTCCTTGCCTTGGCTGATCTTGCAATGCCTAGCAATGTGGCCCGGTTTGCCACACTTGAAGCACGTCCTTGTCTCTTTGAACGCCTTGGTGTTGCCACCTTTTCCATGTCTTGAGACAAGTACTGATCTAGGGTTGACAAATTTCAACGTCCGCCCCAAAATAGCGTCCATTTTCCGGACGTCCGGACGCTGGCAGACGCAGCGTCCCAACCGCCGTCAAAAAGCGGACGGGCGGGGCGGACGGCCCGAGGCAGACGCCTAGATCGTGCGGACCAGATCAGTCCGCGCGTCCATCGGACAACCGTAATCGGGCGGACGGGGGACAAGCGGACGCTGCGTCCATCAGGACACAAATGTCAGCGTCCGCGTCCGGACGTCCTGTCAACCCTGCGTTGATCCCTCCCCTTGGGCCTCATTCTCCTTGCGCTTGGTCACCTCATGCATCAAGCGTGCGGTCACAAACTCCATGGTCAGCTCCTTGGTGGGCCTCGTCTCCAATGCGGTGATGAAGAGCTCATAAGACGATGGCAAGCTTGCCAACAAGGTCATCACCACATCTCCCTCAGTCACGGGCGCCTCCAAACAAGCCAACTCATCCTCAAGAGCCTTGACCTTGTTGACGTGATCCAACAAATCATCCTCCTCTTGCATCTTGCTAGTGAAGAACTTGCGGCGAAGAAATAGGAGGTTGGAGAGGCTCTTGGTCTCATGGATGTTGCAAAGGGTGGTCCACACTTGGGCTGGTCCCTTGCAATGGCGAATGTGTGCAATTTGGCGATCCACAAGGTTGATGGCAATGAGAGCAAAGGCCTTCTTCTCCTTCCTCTCCCATGCCTTCTTGGTCTTTGGATCCGCATCTTCACTTGGAGGCTCCTCACTCCCATCCACCACGTCCCACAAGTCCTTCTCCGCAAGGATCATCTCCATCTTGAACTTCCACATGGCAAAGTTCTTTCCATCAAACTTGTCGATGATGCGCACGCCCTCTCCTCCACTGGATGCCATGGTGACGCAGCTTCCACTGTGTTGGATTTCACTGGAAGGATTATACTACTCCGGAAGGGCGGTCGTAGAAGGGGTGGTGAGCCGCGATCCCTACCTCGTACACGTTCATGTCCTAGACGTTCCAAATAACCTCGATATGCCTCTTCCGTTTCCTGAGGGAGACATGGTGTTCTTGCGACACTGCCCGGGAAGGTCAATCGTGTGGGAGGCAGAGAACATCTATCCCCATGCAGAGTCTGAAGGGTCTTCTTCTGCTGGTGTCGGCCGGCAGCCGATACAAGTGGTCACAGAAAAAAAAAAAAAAAAAAAAAAATTTAACTTGAAACTTTGCGGGATATTGAATAAGAAATCTCAGAAGCAACAGGTTGTATCCAGCATGTAACCCAAGTTGAATGTAACTGATAATGTTTTCCACCATTGGTGATTCCCTAAGCACATCACACTACCACAAAAAGAATCCCCACAGTAGTCAAACCAATTCAAACCCTAATGAAGCTCCAAACTTCCAATCAACCCTAAATGGAGGCTACTACTCACAATCAGCACCTCAAGGGCAACAATGGCCTCCAACACCCCTAGTTGGATCACCCAAACTCCAAAGTAGCCTACTTGCCTCTCAATGGATGGCAAATTCCACTCCTTTGCCTCACTCACTCACAAGGGCACAAATCAGCCCTCAATGAATAGCAAATACCTCAAGCAACCCAAAGGTGCTTCCAAGCCTCACAAAAAACTCTCACTAGATTGCAATTGCCACAATCACAATCAACAATGCATCCAAATGCATAATCAGCCCTCAATGGGCTCTCAATGTACTCTTCTAAGTACAAACTCAAACTAGGAGCATGAAACCAGCCCTTACAAGGTGTGATTACTACCATAAGCAATCTCTCACCCAAAATGCACTCAAAAACTCACAAACCAACCAACAAAAGCCCCAAATAACTCACACCGTATGGTTTGTAGGTGAATAAGACACAAAACGCTGATTGCTCCTCCAAGCTCCAAGATCTCCTCCAAATGATATGAAATTCTCCCTCAAGCGCAACTTCAAGTGTGTGGGCCCATAACCTATTGAGATTACAAAGTCATGTATGAGAGAAAGGCTTTACTTAGATGGTAGAACGATATAAAGCCACATAAGTGGGCTCAACTTAAGCTAGAAGCCTTTCCTAGTTATCCACAAACCATGTGGGATAACTAACTACATTGGGCTGCCTTTGACTACAAGCAATACCCATGGACTCTAACACTAACTAAGTGTCTAAAGCTACTCCTAAGGCTAACTGTACATGGTCTACGCTAGTATGTACAGAATCTCTAACAGAACCTTGCAAATACATCCAAACATTGCTGCTCATCAGGGTCTAACCCTCATGCCGGACGACGATTAGCTACTTGTTTTTGCCTTGCCTACCTAGGTGCCTCCTCGTTGCAGAGCATCTTAATTTGTCTTCCAAGGAGGTGAGCAATGAAGGGTGAAGTCGAATGAAGTCCCTAGGAGACGAGGGAATGAAGAGTTTGGCCGTTAGTGCGAGTGCTAGACCCTGCCTCCAATACTGTACAATGTAGTGACGGCCATGCAAAGTATAACAAATCTTCCAAGGACTAAAGGACCTCCCCGTTTTGAGATAGATGGTGCTCAAATATTTTTCAAACGAAGTAATGGAGAGATTCTAGAGTGTTTATGACCCCACTATCATGGACAAAGAAGTCAAATCTCCTTGCAAAAGTACTAAGAAGCTCATTAAAGCATCTCAAAAATGTACCTGAAAAATGTTTTGAGAATAGTTTTACAGGGGATGGCACCTCAAGGATACATGATATGTAATACAAGAAATCAAGATTGTATTTCAGCGGTCTCGTACAAGAAAAAGATCACGCGCTCAAGAAAAAGCAACAGTAGTGCATTTCAAACATCCAAATTCAAATTTGATTCAAGGGCACTTCCCAAACACTCAAAGTATGAGAAACGAAAAAAAGCCTTGAAAAGAACAAATAGAGCTAGTAGTGCATCATCATCAAGACTTACATCTCCAAATCAATCCCAACTACAACCACCAACACTTGAAATCCTCAGAGCTAAACCCAAAATTCCAAATTCTTGTAGTGCAGTCGACCCCAAACTAATGCCCCTAAAACCCCAAACTCACCCAACTTTAGCCCACCACACGCACCTGAGCCCCAAGCGCAACTAAAGTCATCTGAACAATGACAAAGACACCAACTTCAAGAAGTAAAAATGGAAATGGAACTCACGGAATTGAGGAAGTTCAAACGATGAAGCTTTCAAACACACTCGAACGCTGAACTCATTCAAACACAAGTAGTGAAGTCATCCTAATACAAGTGTTGAAGTTAAGCTCCCGAGCTTTTAAAAAGTAAAAAATCAGCAACTGAGAAAACACAAATTCACTAAGTGAAACTAGTCCAGCGGTAACCACTAGTCAGTAGTGCCCACTCGTCCCTGAACAAGAGCAAAGCACAAATCTAAATACCCTTCCAACACTTGAAATCTTGACTACACCCTCTGACACTTGAAATCCTTGGAGCCTCTTCCGAAATTCCAGGCTCTCAACCCCCCGCCCCGCATAGTGGCGAGTTATCTTCCTTGTACTCCCATTCTTGAAATTTTTGTCATCCTACTACAGCTCTCTACACCATCATGCTTCCACCTATCTATCGTAATGCACGAACAAACAGCCACATCAACCTTGCCCTACACATTCAATATAGGCCAAATCCACAATCGGAATACAAACACTCCAAATGCACGTTTTCCAACCACTTGGGGCTTCACTTCCAGATTTCACGCATTCTACACTTGAACTATAATTCAGGATCTGAAGACCTATGACATTTGAAACCTCGGGCTTCACTTCTGGATTTCACACGCTCCACACTTGAACTACAATTTAGGATCCAAGAACCTACGAAATTTGAAACCTCCAACTTCAAAGTTATGCCACTAACTTTGTCACTCTCTCTCTATTATTCCTTTGCTTCTCTCCAATATCCAAAACCTGACAACAATATTACTATTAACTCCCCTCCTTACCATCTTTGTGTGACTCAAACGGTCTTCTCAATACCCATGTTAGAGCAGCCCTTAACATAATAAAGCTTTCTCAATACGCACGTTAGAGTGGCCCAGAACATAGTAAAAAGGGCAAAAAAGGCACGTAAAAGGGTATTAAACTGGCTTTGAGATGGTCAAAAAACTCTTTTGTGAGGAGGGGTAAACGGATGGGAGTTTTAGTTTTTAGTTTTCTAAAAGATGTGTCAAGATGGATGTAAAATGTGCCCCTTATCTTGGAATAGTTGGTTTTGTATTTCATACCTTTTCTTTTCCAAAGTTGGGGTCTTTTAACTCCTAAATGCCTAAACTATATTTTCTAGGCAACATAGCAATTTTGGCCAATTCACTACAAACGGAGTTTTTATTTTCTTTCCATTAAATTTACACACAATATGATTCCAAGGACTAGCTTTAAAGTACAACAATTTTCATAACCTTTGACTTCATGGTTTAAAAGTTATTGTATGATATTTATAATTTTTAATGATTAGGAGGTAACCCAAAAAAACTCATTTTTTTAAGAAATAAAAATTTGAACTTGGATTCTTAGATTTATATATACCTAAAAAGTTTTGACTTAGTCCATTTTTATTAATGAGATTAATGAGATGAAAGTTATGGAAGTTTTAGAGTACAAACTTTTACAAAATTTCTACTTAAAAATAAACTTTGAAGCCCATGATTTTATTCAATTTTCAATATTTTTGAAAAAAAATAAAAGCATTGGATGAAGATTGTTTATTGTAATATTACAACCATTGCAATTGGCATTTTTCTATTCTATAACTAATTTCTTAACAATTTAGTATTTTGAATCATTTACTATTTCTTTCTACTTACTATTTTTTTCAAGTATATGTATGAAATTTTTTAAGTGTATTCTCAACTTATTTCTTCAACATATTATAAAGAATGATGAGTTGTATTCTCTCCCTATTTTTGTGTAAAAAGTTTGAAAGATGAAATCTAACCATTTGAAAAGAGTTGAAAATACTTCTTTTTGAAATTCAAGCGACTTGATCCTACAATTGGTAAGGTTTTTTATTTTGGAATTTTAGGAAGGTATACTCTAATCAGTAGCACTAGTAGGCAAGCATGGGAATACAAGCCTATGAGCCTTGAACCTGTGTATAATAGATACCAAAAAATCATATAAAAGTGCTTATAGTATAAACATCTATAGTATAGATATTTATAACATAGGTATCATATAATCATGGAAGATTTCTACAATATAGACACCTATAACATAGGTGTGTAATCTTTTAGGCTTATATGCTCTTGATTCTAGGTTCACATAGTAGCAACCAGGGCTTTGAATTTGAAGTAGTTTTGGGCCTAAAAACACCTTCCATCTTTTAAAAGTGAATTCCAAATATGAATTCAAATTATCCAAATTTTATCATATATAAGAAATCACAAATTCTTGCATTTTTCTTGAGGTAATAATTTGGAACAAAAGCTCCAATTTCTCTCCCCTTCCAAAAAGCACTTGTAAAACTATTCTATAGGAATCCCAAATGATACACTACACATAGTGAATTTTAGCATTTTTTGGCTTTTTATTCACAATACTTAAATTTTATCATTCAAAATGATTCTTTAGACATTTGAGCAAAACCAAAAAGATAAGACATTCAGTATGGTACAAGAAAACTTACCAAAATTTTCTATATTTGTAGGCATTTAAACAAAATGACAAGCTTAATTGAACAACTAGAATATTGTTATGATGAACAAAAAAAAAAATGCAGATATGATGAAGCTTAAACCTAGAAGGATTAGAACTATTGAAACAACAACAATTGGAGAAATTCCAATGCTTCATTTCATATTTGTGTAAAAAAGGGTTTGCTAAGGTTGACTATGCATATCAAGGCAATAGAGGCTTTCAAAAATGGAAGATTTAAAAAAATATGTGATTATATTTAATTTCTTATCCATTGAAAAACTTTGAACTTTTTCTTGAAACCAATATTATATTGTATAGAAATTGAAGTTGGCGATGTCTCTAAGCATAGAATGACACAAAAGTTGATTCATTCTATAATGTAATTCATTGCGGGAGTCACTATAATATATACTTACGATAGAATTTTGAGATTTTTTAGTACATTATGAATTTGATTTATAATATTTTTACTATTCTTCACAAATTAATGATAATTGCAAATCTTCTTAAACCAGTATATTGGAGTTCAAGGTGAAAGATACTAAAATTTTATTATGTGGTCATAAACTCCATTCTTTAAAGATTATCATTCATATTATAAATGCGCACTTAGTACACAAATTAGATGACTCTATTTTCCAAGCTTTTATATATCCATATTTACTGAAATAAATTATAAATGATATGGATTTTATTACATATATATGTATACAATAAAATAATATTAGAATTTAAAAAATTCTATAAAGTGGATTTAACAGTGTGCCCTTTGCAATTCATTGTTCAATAAAGTTTGTTAGTATCTATAAATTTGTAAATCCAAAACTTTGTGAATATATGAATTGAGTGAAATCCAAAATTACTTCCATTTAATAATTTTTTCAAATCATTTGGTAATAGCAATACAACAATGAAGTTGTGAATACTCGAAGCTCACAAAATCAAGAAATTGTAGAAGTGCAATGAAGTTTGAAGCCAAACAAGCAATTAAAATCCACATCTAAACCAATCTACATCTTCTTCGTACTTTTGAATTTCTTCCTAGAATATTGGAATTTGAGTGACAAGCAAGTTTTTATATGAGTAGTGTGTATGAAAATATCTATATTTTTTTTCTCTCTCTCTCTCTCTCTTTCTCTCTCTCTATATATATATGCATATGGATATAGGTGTATGGGTATATATGTGCGTGTCAATGCAATACAAAATTTTTGTTTAGGAACAAAGTGAAATTTCTAAATTGCCTAGGATTTAAAGTTAAAGAGGAAGTGAAGTTGTATTTTGATGTTCTAACATTATTTCACATATGAAATGTGAAGCTAAATGATCAAAAATTCAAAACAACACATTAAAGGACTTTAATCATGATAAAAAATAAATATGACTATTCGAGCAATTAGAAATTATTGATTACAAAGTTCTTAGTGTGTTTTAATATTGAGTGGTTGGAGGGAAAACTCCTCAAAGTTCATAGTTTGTCTTCAAAACATCACCCTAAGCCAAAAATTCTGTAATATAAAGTGAGATATGCAAAAAGTTGTCTACATTTTTAATATTACTTCCTTCTTAGACATAAATTTTATATAGAAGTTCTTGTTAAAAAAATTAGCTATAAATGTTTCGGCTCAAGAGTTGGTCGAAAGTTGCTTTTGGCCTACTTTTCTTGATGGACTTGATTTTAAATGTTGGAAATCAAAATTTTATACCCTTTTGCATATGATTCTTGAAAACAAAACAAAAAAATGATATATTAATACCTTCCAGTCCCCAAGCCATCATAAGCAAAAGAAATGCCAAATCTATAGGCTGCACCCCTTTGAATCTATGACTATAGCACTATTGGAGATTGGTTTTTATTTGGTAGCTCTAGCCATCTTAAAAATCCATTGGCAGGGTGATTTGGGTGGATTGCAAAAGGCCAGTGTTCAAAGTGTACATCCCTCATGTGTATATGCACAATGGTAAATCGTTCATTTAAGGTGGACTCAAGAAGTTGGATTTTCCTTGGAGAAAAACACAAGATTTTTTTGGTTTTTGCAAAATTCACTTTCTACAAATCCTACATTTATATTTGAAATCAAAGATCCCAAATAATTAGCTCTAAAGAGATCTAGAGTATATCCTAGACACGGTTCAAAATAAAGGACTTTTTTCTACTTTTACCTTAGAAAAACCTAAAATTTACCTTACTAGGCCTATTTTGGATGTAAGATTATTTGTCTTGCCAATTGGCTCATAAATATTACAAATAGAGTCATGAATTATTAAAGAATTTGTATATTGGGATTATTTAACCCCTAAATTGAAGAACTATGTTTTGGGAGAAGATACCAATTTTAGACAGTTGACTATAAAATGAGTTTTTGTTTTTTTCCTTTGAAAATTATCCACAAGGTGTGCCAAACAAGAAGCTTTAAGGCCCAATTGTTTTCATAACTTTTGACTATGTGGTTAAAAAGTTATTGTATGATGTGTGATTTTCAATGTTTGATGGGTAGGTTGGGCAATTCAAAAATCTTTTTTAAAATCATGTTCTTGAAATGCACAAATTTGAATTTGAATCTTCAGATTTATGCACATGTGGGGAACTTCAAATAACTTTAGTTTGATAAATGGTTTGAAAGTTATGATAAGTTAAATTAGTTTACGGCTAGGTAGAGTTTTCAAAGATTCAATATTACCTGCAAAGTAAAGTTCTTCATAACATTCAACTCACTCATCAAAATAGAGTTATGCTAAGCTTCTCACCTATATATAAATCTAAAGAATCACTTTTAAATTTTGACTTCTTTAAAAAGGGAACTTTGAAGAAGTTTGTTGGTGTACTTGACTTATCACCAAGCAATGAAAATCACATATCATATAGTGACTTTTTAACCACGTTGTCAATTCACATGAAAACTATCGGGCTTTAACCCCTAAATTTCCAAGGCCATTTTTCTATCAAAAAACACTCAAAATTGCCGTTTTTACTGTGTTCATCCAAGAATATAAAAAAAAACATTTTTTTAGAATCGCACTATAGGAACTTGTACTTTACTTGTCTTAGCTCATATGTTAAAAATTTCATGAAGTTTGATCGTATAGATTGGAAGATATTAGCATTCAAAGTTGAAAAAGAAAGTTTTTTTAAACACTGGCTTGCAATTTTAGATGACTTTGACCACCAATTGTGAAATTCTTTTGCACTACAGAATTTGAATTAAAAAAAATTTATTTTGAAGAATTGAGTTGATATTCTAGGAAAAAAAATTCCCCCAAAAAACACTTGATTTTCATTCTTTAAAAAAATGCTAAGTAGAAATAGTTCCAAGATTGGAAAATAAACTAAATCATTAATAACTCCAAGATGGGATTGAAAGACAATAATCCCAATGGTGAGATTGTTTTAGCAATCAAACACAACATTCTAAAAGAAAATTGAGAAAAATTGTGAAAATTGCATTTAAGGATCCATAATTCCAAGTCAAATTTGCATTTGAAGAGGCAGATAGGTGGCTAGGATGGCTAGGACAAATTTCTGAACTACATTAGCCCCCATGTATAATAAAAGATGGACTAATCAAGATATAAATACAAGATATTAGAAAAGTTTATTTAAAGGAAGGAGTATTTTACTCTAATGTGCATTATATATCTTTGTTAATTGCTCTACTTGTATAATTTGAACTTTTTTGTGTTTTTAACTTCATTAAATTATTGGTTGACTTATGTCGGTTGTATTTACTTGTGGATTTTGAGGGAAGGTGTTTGTTGCTTATAGAGGTGATTTGGGTGTTGGTGGTGTTTTTAATTTCAAGTTTGTAGGACTTGGAGGTATTGATTTGTTCCTAAGGGTAGATTTGGAAGAGCCTTGGATATCATTTCTACTTAAGAGGTACAAATTTGCTTGTAAGTACATGCTTAAAGGTTCAAGACACTCATCTATAGAAGATGTGTTGATTTATACTTGGGATGTTGAATAATTTGAGGTATTAAATATTGTTTCTATTAGAAAGGTTTTGATTTGTAGAAGTTGAGTACCTATTTGAAAGATTTTAGATACCATTACTATTGAAGAGGCACTAATTTGCAGGGTTGACAAATCAGTACGTCCGCCCCAAAATAGTGTCCGTAACCCGGACATCCGTCCTCACGGACGCCAGCGGACACAGCGTCCCTCCCGTCGTCAGAAGGCGAACGGGCGGGGCGGACGGATGGGGTGGACAGGGCGGGGCGAACCAGGGTTGACATGACGTCCGGAAGTGAACGCTGTGTCTGCAACGTCCGCTGACATTCGCGTCCTGGCGGACGCAGCGTCCGCCTGTCCCTCATCCGCCTGTCCACCCATCCGCCTCGTCCGCTCGATTACGGCCGTCCGATCGACGCGCGGACTGATCTGGTCTGCACGATCTGGGCGTCCGCCCCGCCCGTGCGTCTGGACGTCCAGAAAACGGACACTATTTTGGGGCGGACGTTGACATTCGTCAACCCTGGGGCGAACGGGGCGGACAGGACAGGACAGGGCGGATGGGGCGGGTGGGGTGGACAGGGTGGACAGGGCGGACGGGCTGACAGGCGGATGGGGGGACAAGCGGATGGGGACTGCGAATGTTAGCGGATGTTGCAAACACAACGTCCGCGTCCGGACGTCCTAGACGTCCGACCGTCCTGTCAACCCTGCTAATTTGCATGTAAGCCAAGGTGTTTTGTATAAAATGGTTTATAAATTTTTATATTATGATGCATTGATGTACACTAGAGTTCAAAACTTTGATAACTTCACCTAGTGTTGGTTAGTGAAAAATGAACTTGAAGTGGAATATAATTTTTTCTTTAAACTATGTACTAAAGTATCAACTTTTATGAAAAAAACAACAACCCAATATGTAAATGTTGGAGTCCTTTCTCATTTGTTTTTGGAATTAGATCATGTGGGTGCTAGTTGCTTTTTGTTGTAGATATGCATAACCTGGTGAGGTGGTGCACCAATTAGATTTCTTACATAATCCTTGAAGGATGGACCTATGACCATTGATTTCAAACCTCATTGCTATTGTCCACTACTTTGTTTCCTGCCATTTTGCAACTAGATATGAATGAAAAATTTTATATTTATTTTTCAAAGATGAAATCATATGTTTGCTACAAGTAACAAAAATTTCCATTTTTTAGAGGGAAATTTGAAATTACTTTGAATTTAAAATTATTGTATATTTGATATGAAATTTTCATCATTGTTGTGAATTTCAAATACAAAATATATTCAAAAAATTTGAAATTTTCACTGCAAATGTATATTATAGTGCATAACATCATATTATAAATCAAAGTTACCATGTCATTCTAAAATTAGAAAATCAACAAACCATGATTTTGGTCTAAAGTTCATATTGCTATAAAATGTTGAGATTTACAAATTTTTCAAAGTTTCCAATTGGTATAGCTAGAAACTATATTTGATAAGCTTCATTTCATTAGTTGAATTAAAATTTTGAAAATATCATTTTTATAGCTAAATTCACATGAAGAATAAAGTGCAAAAAATGGCCAAAATATATTATAAAGGTGATCCATGGATTAAACATCCTCTTCTTTACAAAATTCAATAATATCATGATGAGGGAATTTATAATAATATTCTTTGAAAATGTACTCAATCAACTTCAAAAAAATTGAATTAAAAAATGTTTTTTTTTTCCATCCTATAGTTTTAGATGAAGTCATTCAAATAAACACTCTATGTTCATAATAACATTACAAGGTTAAAATGATACTATGAAAAACACCATATTTAAACAACCACCATCTATATTTGTTGAAAATTGTGCTTTAAGTTACATTTAAGCCTCCCCAATGTTCAACTTGAAATGTAGGTAGAATACTACAAATCCATCTAGATTCCAACTGGTTAGTTGCATTCTTTATTAGAGCTACCTATAGGGATCTATAGTGCAAGCAATGTTAAGTCTTTAAAATCTTGAAGTAGTATCTACAACACTCAATGTAAAAGATTAACTCTATCCCACCTTGAGAGATGTATTTGTTGAAATTGAATCATTTTCCAATAATTTGACACATCTAAAGTTTATGAACTTTGAAGTAGCTAGAACACATAAGGTAACTCTACCTATGACAGTCCAAATGGGAGCCAACCCATCACAGGCTAAATTGTACTAATGGTGTACATTCTAGTTCTTGAAATGTGCATCATTAGAAATTTTATGCCTGTGATGGGTTGGCTCCCATTTGGACTGTCATAGGCTGGTTTACCTTAGACCACATTAGTAGCTCGAGTACCACAAATCATTTGTGATTAAAGCACCATGAAACTTAAGCTACACCACTAATAAGTACATCTCATAACTCCCTACATACTACTCCATATAATTATATGTTATATATGTTATGTAGAAAGATCCCTATAGGTAGTGTATTATGTAACTTGGTGAGTGCATGAGATACAATTCAGTTGAGCATATCTCACAATATCTCTCTAATATCTCTAATATGGTTGGGTTGACAAGTTGCAATCTCATCTTTTCTCTCTTCCACTTAAAATTTAACAGTATTGCAATCGCAAATTGAGTGAATATTACCACGATTATGACCGAGTGATAGTCGGGTCACTATGCTTAAGAAAAAAAGACATTTTACAGAGATTGTCATCTTCTGAAAAGTACTGGACTCTGAAACGCCAATTCAGTTTCATTACAGTTTGCAAGCAGATTCTTTCGATTTAGGACAAAGATACCTTCACGGGAATGGACGGACAACCGCTGTTTTGTGAGCGTGGTTTTGAAGATTCACAGTGCCGTCCCATATTCTCAAAGTAAAAAAAGACAGCACGATGAACGGATTACAGACAAGGAGTACTATCAGCCTCAGGTATTGTATACTGCTGTCCCATCTCATCAAGTCGTACATATGCCAACCAAGTGCTCAAGGTGGTTAGAAAGTGAAATATCCGACACTCCCTGCACCTGAGATGCACATGGACGGGGTCCACATACGAGCGATCTTAGATTCTGAAACCTGCTGGATCAGGTTTCTAAAGAGAGGCAGAACTATGACACATTGCCACCTTTCAAAGATGCACAAGTAACTATGCCTGTTGAAGCTCGCATGGGCTTATCCTGAAAGATAGCAATGCACTCCTCAGTGGTTTTCAAGAGTGGTTGAATACTCTCCCAAATCTTCTTTTTCTGAACCTGTACCATGAAATCCGCAGCAAAATTAAAGCAAACAACATCCGTCATGACCGAGAGCATTCTCAGTAAGCATGCCAACACAAGTTATTTAACTGAAACTTCAGAGTCTCTTGGCTCATCCTCTTTTCTGTTATTGAACTCATGCAATGTCGCTTGCTCCATCTACTCGATGGAGAGGAAGCAACCTCAAATTACTATCCATAATCTTCTTTGAAAGAAAACACATGAAGAGGGCTATTGTACCTGATTTGGAGCGGCAGCCGCCTTCTGATTTGCCTTGTCTTCCTCAGACCCGAACCAAATCCGTTCTCCGGGAAGCGCTCCCTCGGGTGGACTCAAAAGCTCCACATTCTCATGAGGGGCGTCCGATGCACAAAGCAGCATCCCATTCGACTTCACTCCTCGCATGTTACGCGGCTTCAAATTTGAAAGCACCACCACACTCCTGCCCTGCATTGCATGCCGCTCAGTAACTTCAATATCCGAGCATAGACGAGCATCATTTCATCAACTGTTCCATCAAGAGACTTTCTCCCAATTGTACTAAGACGAGTTCGGACGTGTGTTACAAGCATCGGAGAGAATAGGGGTCGTGACTATGGCGGCAAGCATGCACCATCCTTTCGATGGCATTGCCGAACTGTCGGGCTGTCGAAAACCCTAAACCCTGCTCTGCGAATAGCAGTGGCAGGCCAAAAGTACCTCGAGTGCCTCCTGGGAGACAAACTTGACAAGACCACTGCAAATGGTCCGCGGTCCCTCAGCCTCTCCAACATCCACTTCCTCCACATACAAAGAATCCGCCTCAGGGTGCTTCCACGCTCTCAGGATTTTCCCTACTCGAATATCCAGCAAGTCTAAATCCACTCCGACATCCTTCACTGCCGGCACAGGAGTCTCTGGCGCAGGCGAATCCACCGAAACAGAGGACGGAGCGCAGCAGACGACGCTAAACCGACCGCGGCTGGTGCACAGCCCCGGTGAAGAATTCCATGCGCATGTTGCGGCACCCGTGGATCGACACAGCATCGCGGGGCTCTGCAATTGGCTGGTTGGACCTGGCAAAGCTCGGAACAATGCTGCTGCTGGAATGGTGGCCTTGCCCACTACAGCCCGGGCTCCATGAACAGCCATCGCCATAGCTGGTCACTTTCTCCGAAACAACCAGCGGCGGCAACAAAAGCGAGAGAATTAGCTACTGTAAGTTACTCCGGCCCCCTCTCCTTGCCATGAGCTTTCAACCCTAATCTACCCTCCAGCATCTTCTCCATAACACACCCTCAACCCCTCCTCCAAACCCAAATTCCTGGAAGAAGCTTCGTCCTTGTTGCAACATTCACAGCCAAACTCATTAGTCGAAAGGTGGATAAGCGACAGTGCCATCTGGGCCCACACAAACACTTGTGGCAGATGACATGGCTCTTCAGGCCTGCCAACTGGACCCGCCCTAACAGCCTTTTCAAACCTCACTCAATCCACCTACACAGGTACAGTAGTTTGCATTCGGTCCCCAAATTCAGGCGTCGCACCGATTCATGAGCAATCAGACACGATCTGTTCGCAAGATAATGTGCATCAAATGACGTGTCTCAAGCGACACCGACACGCTTGTATTTGACAGGGGTAAATAATCAACTCTGTCCGCACCCTCGAATTAATTGAGGTGGCTATGAATGCCTCCATCGTTTGAGTAATTAGATTTACTCACAATCTCACAGGGCCTTCGGCATTTGCCTAGATAGCTGGGATTTGGTTATTTGGGATGGAAACATTTAAGTGTTGTCTCGGTAGGCAAGTGTCGCCAGGCTGAAGTGACGAACTGGATTGTTGTTGCACAAGTGCCCCTGGTGTGCCCAAGAAGTGCCCACACGGATGCCCTCGAATCATCGTTTGTACGTGTTTACGGCCTCTCTAGCTCGTCGTATATCGTAGTTTCCATTATGGTTACCAGAATCAGATACATTCATTTTGGAGTTATAAATGCGCAGTCGAGCGGTGAGGGATGCAGATCAATGGGCGGAATGGACTTGGGGAACTGTCTTGGGATGTCACAGGGAACGCTGGAGTTTGCGGCTGCGCGAGCAAAATGGGAGGTTGACTCGGCGGCGTAGAAGAAAGTAGAAGCGGATGCAGGAGGAGTGTGTGTGTGATGAGATTGCTGAATTGAAGTGGTACAGGGTGGCTCATGCAAATAGCCAGTGTCGACGGAGGACATTGGTGTAGACTTGATGTACGTACGTTATGGTGGGGAGGGGAAAAGATCTAGAATGACTTTCAGCGGGCCTTAGGCAGGCAGGCAGGGAGGACTTTGTGAGAGCCAGCCAAGACAGGGTGTCCAGCAACTCTTCGAAACGGGATTCAGAGCGTCATCACTTAAGAGGGTGTAAGCTTAGCAGCAGGAACTCGGACCCAAACCCCAGCGCTGCGCCACCGCCGTTCCCCGCGCTGCCTGCCTGCCTGCATTCCGCGAGGCGGCCTCCGCCCTCGTCCCCAGCATACTCCATGATTTCTGTGCATGACATGGCATCTCTCTATTATTATTGATATATATAGATCGGTTTGTATGGACGACGCCGCGAGCAAGCCATAGTCGCTGGTCTCAGCTAAGAAGGATCGATGTGCACACAATGTGAGCCATGGGAAAGTACGTCGGGGTGTAAGCGAGTAGATGGCAGTTGATCAGTTATTACATGGCCGGTCGAGCGCGTGCGGGAGGGTCTGCGAAGAATGGCGATTGGTCCGGAGCCTGATGGCAACAACTCCCATGAGCCTTCCCAGTGCTCCATGTGCATAGCGGGCGAGAGCGGGCGGCGGCATTAATTATTTAATTAATTGCCCTGGAGAGATGAGGTTCAATGGCTCTGTTGGGCGTTGGGCGGGGGCGGGGACATGGCTGGCGACCCAAGTGAAATTGACATACCACCGAGGGTGATCGATTAGCGTTGGCAGTAGCAGATCGATTTTTAGGGTAGTCAGTCAGTAGCGTCGACCTATCGACTCGATCGACATGGATCAGGTAATGATATTACCGCCGAAGCAACGAGGGAGGTCTCTGGAACGCACGCTCGAGCCGAGACGAAAGAGGGTGCACTCGTCGAAGAGGTCGGGGAGCCGGAAATCCAAGCACCATGATCACTTCTACCAGAGGCTCGCGGGCGGCTCTTCGAAGCCCGTCAAGACAGCCTCCATGCTGGCGATGATGATATGCTCTCCCTTCTTCATCATTTTCATGCAAGTGTCCATTCTTCTTCGCCCCCTCCTACCCTCCTTCCTTGTTGATCGAGTGCATGAATGAATGAATGAATGAATGAATGCTCTTTCTCACTTCCGCTCCCGCTCCCTCTCCGTCTCCGTCTCCGTCTCCCTCTCTCGCAGCAGGTCCTAAATCCATCTCTAATTCCTGCACATGTATGACAATGCCATAGTTATATTTGATGTTGATTGATCGTAACCAGTGGTATATTCCGTTATATTTGCGGCAGCATCGGCTCGTTCCTCTGCTCCTTGAATTAATTGCCGCGTCCGCATTTCGGAACGTACAAGACTGTCCCTTGAAGAAGTCTCTTGCAAATTTTTGTGTTCTGTGGGAATAAATAAACTTATTATTCCATGACTGTCGGATCTGGATATATAGACCATTCTGGTTTCAGTGCATCGATCCAAGGCCATGTTAGCTTTACTTCGGAGGAGTTTAGTTAGTTCAGCAGCAATTTAATTGACCTACCTGCTTGAGTTGCTTCAGGAGAATTAATGTGGTTTCGCCACAAATCCAGCACTGAGTCATGTCGTCATGGCATGGAGACATTTCATGCATTGACGGCTTAGGTTTTGAGTGCCAGAGGTTAAGGACCCGAGCCTCCCAACGAAAATGGAATGATACATAGTCGTGTTTGTTACAATGCCGTGTTTTGGATAGAGCTCCAAACTTGTAACATTCAAGCGCACAGAGCTCTGAAAACTAGGACGTGTGTTAATCTGAGGTTCCGAATGAGCAAGTGGAAAAGTGCTAATTTCTTGAAATTTCGTCATTTTATCGAATATGACGAGGATGTCTTTTATTCTTTTCTAGTTTTCTTTCATCGAGAGGTTGAGGGGGGTTGGTCCTAGCCTTGACTGGTGTATTAATCCCATCTGAGGTTTGGTTGTGCTGCGTGGTATATCTTTTAGACCAAACACACTGTCGAGATATGATACATATATACGCAAGTATTTTCAGTGATTGTGGGTGTCAAAGCCAGAGCGCATGCACGAATCTGGTGTCCGATTCTTTCATGGTTGTGCTCCTCATGATGAGAGGAAGCTGCTGTTGACTCTCGACGTTCATGAATAGGAGCTCAGAGCAACCTTTATATGTGGAATGAATGTTTCTTTTAATAATTGTGGAATGTCTCACCAACTTTGCCAGTGGTGCATATATGCAGGTGGTACACGATGGTGAGAGCGGATGGGTCGGTGGAGAAAGCGTATAGGCATTTTTATCAGCATGGTGCTCGTGCCTTCAAGGAAGCGTGGCCTTTTCCAACAGGGCGCGCTTGTAAGCTGGTTGGATCATTTGTTGCATTTGAAGCTCTTTTACTGATTCTCTTGCCAGGGGAGCGCTTCTTGGGTCCCTCAACGCCCGCTGGAAATCGACCTCTTTACACGGTTCGTAAATTCTTCCTCCATTCTGTTCCTCCCTTAATTCCTTCTTTGGGGCAATGTATGCGGCATTGCTCTACACCCGTTTGTCTGAAGACGATGAGAAAGGAAAGAGAAGGTACTAGTGATACATAACTGAACCGCTCTTGTGGCCATACTAGTCATCTTCGATCTGTACGTGTGCTGTGGTGCAGAAAAATGGAGTTCCCTGCTTTTTGACCACTCTAGGCGTTTACTACTTGCTCTGGAGGTAGATATCTATCATATGGCCTGTCCCCCCCTGCGTGCTTCCAGTCCTACTACTTGACTGTGTCCATGTTTGTAAGTTACCAGTACAAACATTATTGTTTGCTTCTAATAGCTCTTTGGGTAAATTGATCATTTCCTGCTTAGTTTACCAATTAATGTATTGGTGACTGTTCTTCATGCATGGGTACTTTGCAACTGAAACATTGAAGTACGATCTGATGAAATCATGATTGATTTCAAGCCTGCACATGTATCAGCAATATTAATGCCCTGACTAACTCTGATATCTCTTGGACCAGGGAGAAAGTGTTCAATCCAGCCACGGTGTATGACATAATCGGAGAAATATATTCTGTGCTCATTTGTTTGACTTACTTCGTCACGGTCTTGCTCTACATGAAAGTAAGTCTTGGCTTTCCAGTTGAATTCTCACCTGGGGGGGTCATTTAATAAATAATCTATTGTTTTGTGACCTTCACCCAAGTAAGTTTCTCTTGTCAGCACTATCTGCTGCCCAAAGGCTTTGAACTGGGTAATTATCTATTTTCCAGTTACTAATGCACAGCTGAGGTTAGCTTTCCCCCTGATAGCCTGCATGGGATTGGACAGGGTCACATGGCACCTTCTACTTCCGACTGGGGCTCTTCTGGCAATGTTCTTGTGGACTTTTTCTGGGTAATCTTGAGATATTAACCATGTAGGCCACTATTTTCGAACATTGATTGATCAGATTTTGCTATCACGGGTTTATTCTGCTAGTGGAAGACAATTCACCAATGTCTGACTTCATCATGATTTCACAGGGAATGGAATTGTATCCAAGAATATCAAGGTTGTTGGATATCAAAGTCCTCATGAACTGCCGTCTTGGGATAATGGGCTGGGCGATTCTTGTAATCAGCTTTGCCATCAAACAAGTAAGAGTCGACCTCCAACCCATCCTTTCCTTTCCTTTCCTTTCTCTTACTGTTAAAATCCCTTATATCCTGGCAGCCATTTGTCTGCCTTCGGGATCGCGGGTGTTACAAAGCAATCAAGGCCCCAGTTGCAGGACATTAGGCTTGCGTTTCTGATGAAATACAATGATGTGTGCTGCACAGTATGAAGCCCAAGGGAAAGTTTCGGACTCCCTGATGGTCAGCAGCTTGCTCATGCTCATTTACATCACCAAGTTCTTTTGGACGGAGGCAGCCTTCTGGTGTTCCATGGAGATTGCCCATGATCGAGGTACCTGCGATCTCTAGCTTTCCCAACCCATCTGTAATGGAAGGACAGTCTACCCTTTGCCCTGCATCCCCTGAAAGATTTACCACAGCAAGACAGGCTGCAATGCATATTCGTTCGGACTGCTCGCAGACAATGACCTCGCATTGCGCTTCATTGATCGAAGCGCACAGCGTCTCTTAGAAATTAAAGTCAAATTCTTCATGTGCTGCAATCGGAAGTGATCATGATCCATCTGATTGTGGGATGAGGGCTGCAGCTGGATGGTTTGTGACCTACACTTGCCTGACATGGATTCCTGTGGTGTATTCATCGGTGAACTTGTATTTGGTGACACACCCCATTCAGCTTGGCAAAGGAGTACGTGCTCTTTCTTCACGCGACTCCAATTGACATATAAACTCCCTTTTACAGATGTGACGGTCGTATGCGGGCCCTAGCTTGAAATTACCTAGCTAGATACCTCACCTGCAAGTGTTACGATAGATCTGATTCTCAATGTCATCTGAAATATCATCAGAAGTTCATGAAGATGACATTCATTAATTCCATCAACTGGGTGCATATCTGCAGGTGGCGCTGACAATCTTTATATTCGGAATGTTTTGCATCTATGTGGTTTGGGACTGTGATCGACAACGTCAACTGTTCCGACATACCCATGGCAAATGCCGAATTTGGGGGAGGATTCCCACCAAGGTCAAACTGCATGATTGTCGCGATACATTTCTCTTTCATCACAATTATTGATTTGTTCCCTGAGGTTCGATTGGCAATGTAGCGCTTGCCAAATGTGGGATCTGTCAGTCATGTGGGTTTAGTTCCGAGTGCATCAAATTAGTTGGCACGAACTTGTTTTTGTCGAGTTTGTATTTATCTTGTCCTGAAAACATCAAAACTTAAGAGTTTGACGTTTTTGGATCTGTGGATGTCCAGATTCAAGCTCACTATCAAACAGAGTGGGGAGAGCACAAGAAAAGTCTACTCCTTACCGCGGGCTGGTACCCACTTTAATTTAATTCAACCTTTTTTGAATGAAAAGTTCCTAATCTTCATATTGATCGATCAATCGCCCTGTAAGGTGCGTTGCGTTAAGTTTACATTCCTGGCGTTTATCCTCTTTCACAGGTGGGGCCTTGCAAGGCATATACATTATGCTCCAGAGATTGGCGCTGCCTTCTTTTGGACCTTACCAGCTCTCTTTAAACATGTAAGTGCATCTCTAGCTGATTTTCTGATTGATATTTAGGTACCAGCTACCTACAATAAGGTTTACGTTGATCTTGCAGTCCGATTCCTGCACTTACTGGACTTAATCATTTCGATCTTCAACTTCTTAATTCATGGCATTTTTGTGCGTGGTGCAGGTGATGCCTTACTTCTATGTCACTTTCTTGACGGCTCTATTGATTGACCGGGCAAATCGAGACGACAAAAATTGCAGAATCAAGTACCATAAGTACTGGGAAGCCTATAGCAAGAAAGTGCGCTTCAAAATCGTTCCTAGAGTTTTCTGAGTGCCGATCGAACAAATTCAAGGGAAGGGCTGAGCCATGCATGCACGGACGTATTGTGAATGGCATGAGCTATTTGTGCACCTCAATTACTTGTGTAATGGATGATGTTTGTTGTTCAGAGGAGGGTAGGAGGGATTGGGGGCACTGTATGAATCGAACATCAAAATACTTCTTTACTTTTTTTAAAGCAAGAGCTTCGAAGTGGTTGGATAGCAATTACTGACATGATTGAGTATGTTATTGTCCATGCATAGATTTTAAGTGACATTGGAGAAAGCAACACCTTGTCCTGTTGAGATCGAATTTTGTTTTCCGGTCTTAATTCCTATTTATGGTAGTTTTGTTCTGTCCAATTACTTGCTCCATTCTTTCCTCCAAACGACTGTGCTTAGTGTTTTCTACTTGACCACTGGCTACTTGGCTAGACATGAGATTTTCCTCTTATTCAATCAAGATCACCACCAAAAACTATTGAAATAACCTCAAGTTACTATCATTATGTATAATTAGATCTGTACAAGTTTCAAGTTTCAATGTGTGGTTTGTAAAAAGTTCAATAGGGACATTAGTGAGAGTAGTAGGCAATAGTGCAAATTGGAGCAGGATTCAAATTATTTTGTTGTGCCTTCTTTGTGTTGCTCCCACTTTGATTGCTTGGAGTTTTCATCGAAGTCTCCACCGATGTATTTTTCGTTGTTGATTAGGTTTGAGGCTTCCGTTGAATTTCCGGAGGTGAGTCTTTATAATTTGTCTCTTCCACAGATCCGGATTTCAACACATCCTCTTCCAATTCCTTAATCTTTGTAATTTCTGACTTTTTCACGTGCTCTGAATCACTTAGCTTGATCTCCATATGATCTTATGGCATATGTCTTCTAGATAAGACCAAGCCGAATTCTCTAAGACACCCATTTGATCATTGAGGTTCTCTTGAACCTTTAATCCTACCTTCTTGGTCTTTTCAACCACAATCCGTCTAGATCGTGGAAGAGTTGGGATGAGAAGTTCTTGTTGTACTAGAATGGGTTCCTCTTTTGGCTCCCTCTCCGGCTCTAGTACCACCTGCCTTATTGGAGTCTACATTGGATCCACTTCTGTCCCTATAGCTAAAATCAAAATAGCCTTTAATCCTTCCGGTTGTGGCTGAACTGGAGTACTAGTAGCTAGTTGGATTGGAGTCTGACGAGTCGGAGTTTGTTTAGTCAAAGTACCCCAAGATATATCTCTAGGAACTTTTTAAAACTCTACCAAGTTTAGAGCCCTATTTGGATCCAAGTGTCCCAACAATTTACACATGTCCTTTAGGATAACTCTCCATCCGGGCCTCATAGTCCCCGAAGATTTGTACCAATTTAGATCTAGTTTGGTAGCCTCCTTTTTCCATCCAATCGTCGTATAAATTAGATCTAATTGCCATGTGCTTTGGCATATCGACTCGTTCTTTTAAGTTGTAGACGAGTTAAAGGGCATCCGTCTCCCTTTGCCTCACCATGTTGAACTCTTGCTCTATCCAATCCAACTGGGATTTGAAGTCATCCCTTTCCTCTTTCAGTTTTTGAATCTACTCCGCCTTCCGCTCAAACTCCTCCAGATCTATCCGCTTTCGGATCTTATCCAAAATTTAGTCTGGTTCCACTTTGAGTTCCTTTGCAATGGTAAATATGACATCCACTGCATCGGCATACATCTGCTTCGCTTGCTGCATCTATTAGAATCAGAAATCGAAAAAGTCAAGTTCTTCTAATTGATCCGGAAGCTGGCTTGACTCTCTTCAATCCAGAGTTGGTACCTTCTCTCATGTAGCCAGATCCGTAAACTTCCATTGCTTCCAATCCATCAACTCTTCTTCCGATTGTTTTCTTTCTTCAGATTCCTTTTCTTCCTTCTCAAATTCATTCGTTAGTTTGTACTTCAAGATCTTAACCTTGGTGTTGTAATGAATTGTTCCTTATCCATTCAAAACCTCCTTGTAATGGTAGAGGTGGAAGAGATATGGGGTGATAGAACTATGCCTTGCCCAGGTCACGTGATCAAATAGTTTGGCAACTATGCCTAGAATCACTCTTCCCTACTACACAATCTAGTCTTCTAAGGCTCTGAAGATGGTGTTAGCTACCGTGACCATAACCGGGTAGGCTTTTCCGAATACAAAATTGGAATTAGAAATTCTCGTACCTTTCTAAGCCTCTCATCTTTGAAGTCACTAATAGTGAAACCCTCCGTGGTGTGAGCCAAACTTTGGAACTTTCCGGTCATGTACTTATCTAACCTTTTGGCTAACCCGAGTCTGGTTTTTTTTAATGAATACACATTTGTCTAAATGTCCTTCGTCCACTCTACGAGTTGATCCCTCACCATTAACTTATATTGGTTCGTATATGAGTTCCTGGATCATCTCTTTGTTCTTCATACTCCATGCACTATCTAATAATCCGATGCACTAGATATACATGAGGTCCTCTTCTAGCTATACTCCATGGGCCGGATCGGAAGGAATGACTGAACAAACTGTCCGGGCTACTACTACAAACTTTCATGCAAATGGATCACCAACTACCACAATGAATCACCGACACCCGACAACCTAATCCAATACAAACAACACGGACCTTTCCATCCTCTCCTTATTACAGTTGCTAATTCACCACTCTTTCTCTCATCTCTACATCCACAAGGTTCAACAACCAGAAACGGAGAAAAGTGAAGTGGCGGTGGGTTTAAGTACCCAACGTACGGCCGATAGTTCCTAGTGGGAAATAGGAAGAAGATCGTTCCCATAATAGTCCCCTAGTTTCCTAGACCGGAACTCTAGAGCGTAGGCTCTTTGGATCTGGAACTTTTTCCGGATTCCAGATCTGTATCGGATCTGTTTCCGTAATACTAGTAACAATTCTAGCAATTTGAAAATTAACTATTTCCATAATAGTCTTTAGGGAGCAGAAATCCCTATGGGTTACCCAAAAAATTAAAAAATTATAAGTCTATTTAACCCTATTTTAGACTAATCCTATTTGGTTTAAGTTTTTGTGCTCCTACATTGGCTTCACCAGTTGAAGTCATCCCATCAATATTTCGATCACCTTCACCACTCATGATTCTCAATTGGATTTAATAACCAATTGAAATGAAATGAATATTACATGTAATAGTCATCAAAAGTATCCGCATCAATGGAGCTATAACTATGAACTAGTAACAAAAGACAATAGACCCCAACTCTCCACTATGTAGGAGCAACTAGTACTTAAAGCAATAGAAGCACATCCGACTTGGTAAAAAAGGAAAATTGAAGTGATAAAAAATGAAGAGTCATTCTCCCCTTATAGTTGTCCACTGCCAATCCTAAACAATGTCTGCTACCAAATTTGACTTGAACCATACAAAGCAACCTCAAACCATGCATCCACCGCCCAAACTGATGGGGTCTACTTTGGCAACGAATGCACACCTCATTGTCCACCCTGTCCGCCAACCCATCCGTGTAGGTTGCCATCCGCATCCGCCATCGGTGCTATTTGTCTGTTTAGGTCCTATCCACATCCACTCATTGGTAGCAGTTGTCCATCAATCCTGCCGTGCTATTCATTGTATAGACGAACGGTGTTCTCTGAGGCAAACGGCCACATGACCATTTACTACGCTGACTGCCTTGAGGCATAAGCAACCACCAAACCCATCCGCCTCCTCAACGGCATCTGCCCAACTGTCCGTTGCAGCATCCAATGGGGCCTTCAATGCTTCAAAATGGGGGTAATATTCAAAAAACAAGCAACCATTCAATCAATGAGAAATGAGGATTAATAAAATGTATCTTCTACTTTTAAAGCATTTTCATCAAAAAATCTAAACCCTAAACCCTAGACCTTCTCATTCTTACCTATATTTATTTTGCAATGTATGGAATATGTTTCATTTGAATATGTGTGGATTATGTTAACCCCTTAAATATTTTTTGGCCTTTTAGAAGATGATAGGGATTTTTTAGAAGTTCACTATGAAGCCAATGTTTCATAAAAATAATCAAGTGCTTTCACATCATCAGCAAATAAAACAAAAACAAAATATGCAAAAGTACATAATCAAAAAACATTACAATGGATTTAAAGTTGATAATATTTAATTAGGAGTGCATCACAATTCAAAAATGGATACGAAATCTTTGATATTTTGCAATGGATCTCCCATTTGTTTCCCAAAAAAGAAAAAAAAAATCTTCAATATTTTAAATCTCATATTTTTTTTTCAAAAATAGTCAAATGTTGGATATTTGGGTAAAACTTTATATATAGTGCTATTGTGCTATATTCATTTTTTGGGGTAATTCCATTATTCTTATTTGAAAAGTAGTTAAATATTAATTTTTTTTTAAAAAGATTCAAAGATCTAAAAAACAAGCAAACATAATTTCTATTTTAAAAAGGAATTAATTGAAATGAGCAAGATAATATTTCTAAAATATTTTTCAATTTTCAGATTGAATTTCCAAACTGATGCAGGACTTTTGAAGTTATATATATAATTTTTGTTATAGATATATAGAGTTCAGTACTTCAGTTTGTAACATTAATAAATGGAAAATCCTAAAATCATTCAAATGATTCTATGTATTGCGCATAGAATTTCTAGAAATACTTTGATAATCAAATGCATTGTTATATTTCCTAAAATATTCCATATAGAAAAATGTAGTAATTTCAAAAGTGGTAAACTGTATCTTTTTATTGTATATGTTTAATGTATACAAGGTTTCAAGAATCTTCGATTAATTTTTTTTATCTAAAACCCAAGATCACCACATACTCTACATTAGCCTTTCATTAAAATAGGGATTATATTTGTGATTGTTTAGGTTTTGAAATCATTCTTTATTTTAAATTCGTATATTGATGCACAAAAAGCATTTAATGCTTAGATATTTAAAAACACAAAGCTAAAAATATGCCCTAAAACACTATTGTAAATTTGAATTATTGTATTGAAAATTAAAAAATATAATTGAAAGAACTTTCAATTATATAAATGTAACTTTTATAAGTTTAACATGTATCAAGATAAAAAAATTTCATTCATGGGGTTTTAGAATTTTAAGAAAACAAATGTAATTGAGTAGTTCGATTTATTTCCCTTCATGTAACGTGCATTTGATATCTTTGTGTATATTCCAATTTTTGAGCAGTTCAGTATTTTTTAATATAGTGTTTACTGATTTTGTAGAGAAATGGAGCAAAAAACAACCATATTCATTGAACTTTTTTTTGGTTGATGAAGAGCAAACATATATAATATGTAATATTTATTGATTTCTCCATACTTTGGTACATTTTAAGGAAATATGGTTTTATTTTTAAAAAAGCATTAGAGAATTATTGAAGACAAGATTATGTTAAAATGTTTTTGATTTTGGTAATGATGATGTACTATACTATTTACATTACTAGTTAATAGTATTTTTTATAATATTCTTTAGTAGATCAAATAAAAGAACCATTGCATAAAAAATTAAAATATACAACAAGCAAGCCTAACAACAATTGTTGAACACTAAAAAGAAATGAGTAGAATTCCCCCTCCCAAAACAACTAATAATCTCATATTTGAACATATAATCTTTGTAAATTTAAAAATATAGGTGAACTTGAGAATATAGAAAATTGCAATGGTGAATGATTCTTCCATTTGTTTACAAACTAAAATAATATAACGTAAAAATAGTTTTCAAATTTCAATGTAAATTTGTGAAAAGAAAAGAATGTATCATTTTTCATTTTTCATTCAATGATTTAGTAACACTAAAATAAATTGAGCTTCATAAATTCTAGTAATTTTTTTTCCGTCATTTGTTTTCTCTTGAATATTCAAGTAATATTTTCTAATTTTTTACCTACCTACACTGTCCTCCCCGACCTCCTTGAGTCTTTGTCCACCCTGACCGACCTTCCCGAGTCCCTGTCCACCCCGACCAACTGCCTTGATCGCTTGTACATCCATCCACCCCATTTGCCTATCCACTACACAGATATTCCGATCGTGGCGTTTTTCCCGTTGTTCTTGTCCGTGAGATCAACTTGTGAACTAACGTGGTCCACAGGATTTGGACGTCCGCCAAGGGGCCGTCCGATCCATCCACCTAAATTAGTTTGTCGTTGGAAGCTACAAATGGCATGGCAGATGACTCATTTTTCACAATCATTCCCTTCTGGAGTAGATGGACTAGTGCCTTCGGGAATCTATGAGCCTCTTTTGGTTTTGCGTGGACGGTTGTGCTTCTATTTAAACATTGCAATGTTATGAAATATGAATCACCACATGATTGGAGGCTTTTCAAGAGCTTTAATGAGTTAAAGTGCTAGAATTTACTTCATTTTAAATATGAAGCATTTCCTTCATGGGTTGTAAAAATTAATTACAGTTTTGTAATCTTTTCATTGTATTCTCTTTGACTTCATCATACCAAAAGATACACCACCCAAAAAAGGAAATTGAAAGGGAAAACCCCAAGACTTTGATTGGAAAGGTTGGGAAGATCCATTGTGTGTGGGTGAAGTGGGATGGGAAGATGAACCTATGAAAGTGTGGATTGTACAATGTGCAAGAAGTATATGAAAATGACACATTTCTCCAAACTTTGGTCATGTGACTATGTAGAAAAGTACGCCAACTATTGAGAAGGACAAATGTCTACGTGCCAAAGTAAACACTTGAAACAAAGATACATACAAGTACACCAAGTTCTAGGAATCAAGAGCAAAAAATTTAATATAATGAATTATAACATCATAGCCATGGTTTGGGTAGAGATCATATTCCATAAAGACGTAGATTAGTGTACAACTTCAGGTCGCAATGTGGATAATTACACTCGCACGAATGTCGTGATAGACACGTAGTAGACAGGCCCAAGCGATTACATGCTAGAGTGATCCAACCAAAGTTATCTACAACAACCTTTGGTTGTGATGCGAGATGCATATAACCTATATTTAACTAATTATGGACAATTGCACAAATTATAGACAAATTCATAGTCCATAGCCACATTAAAAAAGGTAGAGAACATGCTTCAAATGATTAAAAAGTGTCGGCAACCCACCCACACCTTGTTCAGAAGAATCGAGGGTACAAAAAAAAAGTGGATTGTTGTATTTTGGACCGGTTTCTATGCAATAGCAGAACCGGTGCCTATGACCGTGCACCCATCCTGTGCCCATTGACATATAGGCTGGCAGCTGATAAGACAGCACAGTAAAGTGCGCAAAACCAAAAAGCAGGACAACGAACATGAAAGATAGAGAAATGAGCAAATCGCCTGTGCACTGAAGATAAAACAGTTGTAACATGGTCCCTATAGGAAATTCAAATAAATGTGATTTGTCAGCAGCCAACGGATACATATTAAAAATGTCAAAACTGACTAGTCATAAGACTTATAGTCACAACCTATAAGATATGAAGGCACACCCTAAAAGATATGAAGGCACATCCACAAATGAGTAAATATTGTGGATATGCATGTAATCATCCTGAAGTGAAAACATCCTGTTCAAGAACCATGCGATCGACATGCAGCAAAGCCCTTAGTATCGGCTGGCAGCCGACACCTATAGCGAGGACTCGGATCCGTCTAGCAATGTGATGGTGACACAACTCCAGAGCTAAACTATTGTATCGGCTGGCAGCCGATAGGTCCGAGGCGATATGTCAGTAATCCTCTCCGCCCTCGTCTGCATCTCTATCCAAAGCTGCCCCCGCGGCCTCCAGATTCGCAATAGTAGCAGTAACGGATGCTTCCGGGATGACATGAAATGTGGGAGGTCCTTTCTTTGCGTGCGAGGGCATTCTGTGCGAGTACAAGACAATGTTGACATGGACCATCTACGGAAGACAGAGTTCCTTGTGCCATCTTCGGGTCCAATACTCCCTCGCAATGAGCGCTTTTGACTCCCTCTTGGCTTTCATCGGAGTCCACCACTCAATTTTAAAATTACCATACGTGGGCCCCGGAGACATGTCCACACATTGGAGTACCCGTCCCAGCCAGCCAGGCAGATGATTGTTGTGACATGGTCGACAAAGAACAAAGTCTCCGAGCAGAACATCCCTGAATGGATTGAATCTCAAGCGCGGCCTGTCCTTCGCAGGTCCGCAGTATGGAGTGGGATCCCCTTCGTCCTCCAGAGTGGTGTCTACTGAATAATTCTCCTCCGCCCCCTTGTCTACAAAAGTCGACGTGTGATCTCTTGTCCAGTCAGAGAGCGGCCATAATCCTTCTTGAAGCAATGCAGGAGTTTGAGGCAGCACCGAATTGATCTCCGATTGAATTCTTTCCTAGTAAGCCACATAGCCTGCCATTTCCTGTGCGTACTGTCTATTTCTGGCCATTCCCGATTTTCAGAACTCAATGAACTTTGCTATTCCGTTTTTGATGAATGTCTGTTTCTCATTGCACTCTGTAGCCCTTGCGACTTCTTTTTCTGCATTTCGCCTTCTGGTATTAATGTCCACATTCCCCCAGAGTGCCTTGAAAGGCATAGGTCGAGGGTCCCCCTGTGGAATATTGGGTTGTCCATTTTCGTCCGCTGTCCACATTTTGACAGGTGCGCCAAGAGGCAGCCACGAAGAATCTGTGGCCCTGAGCTTGTACCTCATGACCGGCCATCCACGATCCACACCATCCTCCACGACATAGAACTTGAAGAGGTGTTTATCTCCGAGCCCGATGATTTTGTTCACCCCATCATGATGGAAGCCCTTGAAGTATGATTTGAAGTCCGCCACTTCTTGCACGAACTCCGGAATGAAGGCTACAGTCTTCTGTGAATCCATGAACGCCTTCATGAGATCCGCAAGTACGTATGTGTTCTTCCTTTTGATCAGTTTAGAGAAATAACTGAAGTGCGCATCAATGTCCTCATGCGTATGCCCGACAATAAGGAACCCCACTGAAACTTCCTTGAATATGCGCCTGGCAGTGAGCAATGAGCAGAAAGCCATGAGGAATCGATTTTTGTTGTCCTTTGCTGAATTGTCAAGTTGCAAGAACAGTTTCCTCGGAAGTGGGATATGAGGTCGTCCTGGTCTCGCTGTGTCGATCACCATGTCCGAGGCCTACGGGATTGACGAGTTGCATCTCGATTTCCCATGAAGCAGAGCCTCGAAGAAGGTGTTTAGCGGTGGAGTCGAGAAGAGGATCTTGAACTCCCGAACAAGTGGTAGTTCTAGGGCCCTGAGGACCCTGCAAATGGACGAAATTGTGAAATTTGAATCCCGAGGCCAGAGTGATGTGGAGTAATGTGCATACGCACCATCACCATGTCCATGTGTGAGCATTCCAGTACACGAGATTGGTATTTGCCCTAGCCCTGCGGTGGCCTTGGTGATGCGCTGCATCCTTGGAATGGCAGTCTTTGTGGTGTCCATTTTGTCATGAATAATGCAGAGGAACTCTGATAGATTTTGCACCAACTACGCGGTCCATCCATTGTATACATTTCTACAAGCGTGTTGGTAATTGAGATGTCTCTCTTTGTCGTCGACCGGGGCCTGCCACTCATCACAACCTCTTGGATACTTTGCAATGAACTCTACCAAGAAGTCACATTCTGTGCATTTTGAGAAATTGCTCCCTACGGCCTTAACCTCTACGTTTTTGAAATGAGCATTCCGAAGGCGGCTGATAGCAGACTGCGAGATCGGCTTCATATTACATATTCCATTGACTTGAAGAACATGACTTTATGGATGAGTTTCCATGGAAGACTATAGAGTTGTATCGGCTGGTAGCCGACAGAACTGCAAATGACGGCCTATAGAAAGGAAAGATCAATGGCTTCTACATTCAAAGTCTAGACATAATTGTATCGGCTGGCAACCGATAAAAGGACTTTTCTACTGTAGACGAAGAGGCAGATTATGGACTTACATAATTGACTTGTTCGCGTATGTGATCCCAATTCATTGCAGAGGGGAGGACCTTGAGATTGTCGACGCGTTTATTTCCAACCATTCTGAACTTGTTTGGCATTTTGTCGGCATTGTCGTCGATGATCGTTTTGAGGGTTTCTTGAGCTTGGATTGTTTGTGGCCGTGGCCGTCGGGCCCCCGCATTTCCATGCGAGCCGTTAACGGATCCTCCCACGGCCGCAGCCTTGTAAACATGATAGGCCGACCTCGATACCCCGTGAATGATATACCATGCGTTCTCGCAGACGTCTGTATTTGCAAGAGTAATGAATTTTTTTCCTAGAATAACCCCTGCTTGAAGCTGACTCTGCACCGCATACGCTACCTCCCTCCTACTCTCAAATGTGCAAGCGAAGAACTTTCGTCGTATAGACCTCGTGTCCTCCTAGGGAAACGTCTGGCAGCATTTGAGCTTACAGCACTTCTGTGAGCTGACCTTACGTACCTCCGTCTCCGAGGTCTTCATTTGTAGTCTGGATTGGCTTTCGTGATCCTTGGGAATCACCCTTCTGCGCATAGAGCGGTATGGATTCCTCGGTACCCCCTGCATTCCGTTATCGTCTGACTCATTCAATAGAGCAGCCTCTGAGTAGAGCGTGACAATTTCAGATAGTAGCCTTCCACCCTCCAACCTTATGTGTGTGAGCTTCCAGCGCATGGTTGTCATTTGCATTTCGTCATTGTCCGATACGAACATGACCCTGACATCCGTGTCGCCTAGGACGCCATCATTGCAGGCCTCATCTGGTAGGCAGACTTGGATCATGGCTCTTTCGAGAACCGAGAAGTCGTCATTGAGAAGTTCACAGTATTGATTTCTCCAGAGCGGTCTATCTGGGATTGGAAGCCCAACTTGCATTCCATCAGGATGGCCATTATCTCCACTTTGAGTATCAGCTCTAAACGCATCCGAATGATCCATGCTGTCAGCAACACTTGTGTCGGACACGGCAGTGCTAGAGGTACTGTAACCATGAACATCGCGGTGATCCTCTACAGACCCGCGGTTGTCATTATCGGACGAATAGAGCCTATCATCTCGCTCGTCTTCATCTGATGCGGTAGGAAGTACTCGCTGTGTTCCCGGATCACATAATTCTACCTGTACATCGTTCGAACTCCCACCACTCTCGTAGTTACCATCGACTTGAGCCTGCATGAAATGGGTCACAGGTTCTCCTATCGGCTTTCAGCCGACAACCTTGGTTATTGGGACGGAGGTCTCGATTGGTCTGACCTTATAACCACTCCAGAGTATTTTGAATCCAACACAGCGTTTGAGTGTTATGAATTCAGGAATCTCGCAATAAGCACTCTGATCCTGGAAATCATCGACGACGTGTAGTAGCTTCACAACGAGGAAGAAGCTGTGTGGAACGCGAAAGCCTTCCTAGTAACCCTTCGGAGAGCATTGTACAATTGTACCTACACCAGCATACAGCAGATCCATGCCCACAGTCTGAAGTAGTGAGACATCCATATTGACAATGAGTGACAGGAATTGTTGTATGGGTTTTTTATCTGTGACCACTTGTATCAGCTGCCGGCCGACACCAGCAGAAGAAGACCCTTCAGACTCTGCATGGGGATAGATGTTCTCTGCCTCCCACACGATTGACCTTCCCGGGTAGTGTCGTAGGAACACCATGTCTCCCTCAGGAAACGGAAGAGGCATATCGAGGTTATTTAGAACGTCTAGGACATGAACGCGTACGAGGTAGGGATCGCGGCTCACCACCCTTTCTACGACCGCCCTTCCGGAGTAGTATAATCCTTCTAGTGTAAGAGCCACAACAACTCCCTTCTGCATTTTTAGTCTTCCCGAGCCTCCATTTTTCATAAATGCCTCAATAGGACTCGCACCCGATGTCCAGTCATCAGATCCACTCATGATTTGAAATTGGAGTCAGAACCCACAATGTCGGAATCTCTGTCAGACCCGTGATGACCTTATCGGCTGGCAGCCAATACGTCTGTGTACCTGGTGCTTCACGACCTTCCTGGTACATAAATTGGTATCGGCTGGCAGCCGATACCATTGTCCGTACGGTCAAGCACAGAGGCAGGACCATATAGCTAGAACTTTGGGGATCATGCACAAAGCTAGATTTTGCGCTTCCTATGATCTAGGCACTGTCCACAGATGCTCTGACCAGTAAAAATAATGAAATGGAAACACATGTGCAACCGAATTGGAAATCCTAAACCTTTGTTAGGCAACTAATTTTCAAGAATGCTCCTAACTACTACTGCAATAAGAATCCTACTGCAATTCAAATGTAGCTTGGAGCAATTCAAATCCCACTACAAATCCTACATAAGCCTAAACACCAAATAACAACTGTCGAAGAGCGCTTCCTGAACCCAGAGACTACTCAATGTTGCACTGAACTGAGGTCTACTGAATTACCTGTCACGTTGCATCCCTCATAAACATTCCACAACAAGCCACTGCAATTCCCTGACGGTTCTTGGACGCTCTGAGTGCATGTGTGGGGCAAATGAAAATGAAAATGGAAGTCCTCCAAGATCTGATCCTAGGTGAGCAAGCCTGAAATTGAATTTGGCGCTTGAAATTTGAATCTGGAAGAGGATGAAGTTGTGGTGATTGCAAGAGAGACAAGTCCGTGCATCGGGAGATCGTGTTGGGAAACGTACGCATCTTTGCAATGAGAGTTCGTAACTTCCATGTACTTTGCTAGATGTGGAGTACATGCTAACGGATGAAAACCTGCGATGGATGAAATTTATAGAAGAACGGACTCGGTTTGTCATGATTGCGCCTATCGACTGGTAGCCGAGGGTTTAGGAGGTATACACCCTTGGCCACTTTCATTTTCTCTCATTTGCCATTTGCGTCTCCTGCTCTCTCTTTGTCACTCACTCTCACTCACTCTCAGCCTCACTCACTTTCACTCTGCCATTCTCCCTCCTTCAGTCCGGCTTGCAGCTAACATCCCCTCGCAAAGCAAAGCAGCAGCCGATACATCCTAGCGCAGCCGATATGCATTTCTGGCCAACCGACAGTGAAGGAGAGCGAGGCAATCGTGCTTTTTCAGCAGCCGACAAGTCATCTTCAGCAGCCGATAAGCGACAAAGTCCATTGGCGATGGCGTCCTCCGATTTGGGGACTGAGAGGTACTTTTCACTACATGTATCGGCTGCCAGCCGATACACTGTCATTTGCTATATCATATAGGATAGCCATTGAGATTCTGAGGCACCTATTACTTGCTATATCAGTTGGCAGCCAACATACATTGCAGCACTCACTAGGAGCCTGAGCTTAAGCTATGTCGGCTGGCAACCGATATGATCCCGGGACGGTTGACTTAGGAATTTCTAGAAATGTCTTCCGACGGTAGGGTTTAGGGACTGAGAGGTTGTATCGGCTGGCAGCTGATACAGTGGATGCACAAAGTGAAGGTGCATAGTGTGAGTGTACTGAGAATTCAATTGTATTGTTCTGTAGGAAACCGACTTAGGAATTTCTAGAAATGTCTTCTGACGGTAGGATTTAGGGACTGAGAGGTTGTATCGGCTGGCAGCCGATACAGTGGATGCACAAAGTGAAGGTGCATAGTGTGAGTATACTGAGAATTCAATTGTATTGTTCTGTAGGAAACCGACTCTCTTGGCCCGCCTTCTGGGTGAGCAAATCCCAAACTCTCGGATATTGGGAGACTGGTATCTACCGAGGGCAACATGGCGAGCGATCGAGGCCATCCAAGAATGGGGTCTGTATTAGAGGCAGTTACCCGACACGACAGTGGAGATCGTATGCTCCTTCAAGCTGAAAGGGAACATGACCCTTGGCAAAGGAAGTGTATTGTCTGTCATGGTTGTTGGCGATTCCGTGCACGTCATGATATGCTTGATGCCACTGGGAAGCACGGATGGAGTTGCCGGTGAACAAGTGCACGGAGGAGGTCTGTAGAGAGAAGTCAATGTCGATGGGCATGACGTTCGAGGGAAACACGCCGTCTAGTGCAGAGGAACTCATCCAGGGCTGGGAGTGCTTGAAGATAGAGCGCGATGAACACAATGCGTTCATCGCTCGTGAGTTGGAAAAGGGGAAGAAAAAGGTACCCTCGGCGAGGAAGCAAGTGGCGGCGAGAATGACTGAAGTCGCTGCTACTGATCTGCAGGAGACCGGGTCGCCCAGCAAACCGAAGAGAAAAGCGAAGGCCAGGGATGACTCCAACAAGCCGCTGAAGCTGACACTCAACGAGGCACTCCGGCGTGGAAATCATCTCACAACCAAGACGAAGGAGAACGAGGTGAACGCTATTTACCACGCATTAGAGACGGGGCTCCTGCACGCGTTTCCTTACAAAAAGCAGCATCTTCCGCGGGTCATTCACTCGGACAAATTCCACATTGCACCGGACGAGTTGAAGTACCGAAAGATTGCAAAGGATCAACTTGGCCAGGTAATTTGACTATCACTTCCATCCTTTACTAGTTTTTATCTTCCCATATAATGTATCGGCTGGCACAGGGTTGACGAATTTCAACGTCCGCCCCAAAATAGCGTTCATTTTCTGGACGTTCAGACGCACGGACGCTAGCGGACGCAGCGTCCCGACCGCCGTCGGAAAGTGGACGGGCGGGGTAGGGCGGGGCGGACGGACCAACCGCCCGAGGCGGACGCCCAGATCGTGCGGACCAGATCAGTCCGCGCGTCGATCGGACAACCGTAATCGGCGGACGGACAAGTGGACAGACGGACGGACGGGGGACAGGCGGACGCTGCGTCCACCGGGACGCGCATGTCAGCGGATGCTGCGGACACAGCGTCCGCGTCCGGACGTCCCGGATGTCCTGTCAACCCTGGGCTGGTAGCCGACATCTGTAGCTGGTCTTTAACATTTTGGCCTTCTCTCAATTCAGGTGAAGACCATGTACAAGGGATACAGGTCCATTAGGAAGAAGCCGGAAATCCATGGGATTCCTCTGAAGCGGGCTCTACTACCAATGGACAAAGGGCTAGACGCCGTGATGGACGAGTGTCCCGGGAAGGAATAGACTGTTGTTGTCGACGGCATCTCAATGCCGTGGTGGAAGGCGCCAAATGTCCACTGGTATATCATTGGTGGGCAACACATAGTGACGGCCTGTCAAGAATTGGCCGAGCAATATCCAGACGGCTCTGAAATCAAAACCGACCTCATGGAGTTTGAGGTCATTCCGGTATTCAGTAGAGACCCGGACACACTCGTCAGAGTCTCCAATGTCCTCAATCTCAACATTGCCGAGAAAGTGGCAAAGGAGACCTTCAGATCCTGTGCAGAGATGGGAAGAGCGGCGTGGGTGCAGGCGGGGTGCCCAGAGCCGCATCGTGGAGGTGGAAAGCCGTCAGCAGCATTTGAGGTAATTCCCACGCACCTTTGTTTTCTTCTCCCTTCTGATTAATATATTATGTATCGGCTAGCAACCGATACCATTCTCGCATGTTCTAAACATTGCGGTGGAACTCCTCCAGGCTGCGAAGCTGAAGGTGATGGCACACTTCGTGGATGAGAAGGTGTCCTCCAAGTTGTCCCTCATCTTCATCAAGGAGACCACCTGGGTGCTATGGACGGAGTTCTTCGATGCGTGGGAGAACGGGGAGCTTATTGGAGATGATGGGACTGTGCCGAATCTTCTCGTCAATCGGAAGCCGCTCACTCACATCACCAAAACGGATCTCACGCCAACGCTGGGGCTTCGGGATTCGGATTTGTGCGAGCTAGGGCGGGAGATCGTTGCACTTTGCGTGAGCATCAAGAACACCGCAAAGGCCAAGTCCTCAGGGAAGATCACTCTCTTCGACTAGTGCAAGGACAAAAAGCTGGACAGAATCGTCATGAACGAGATCATGTGGACCAGGAAGAAGCATCCCCTTCCCTGCAAGGACCAGAATTGGACCCCATATACTGACGAGGATTGGATGGAGCTTGCTGAAAAGGAGGGGTACTCAACGGCCGTAGTCTGAAACGTCTGGAAGGACATGATGAATGTCGCAGCACAGGGCAGGTCAATTCCCCATTATACTCACAAAAATCGCTCTAGAGTATAACTAAGTGACTCTAAAGATCGAACCCACGAGATCCTGTGAAGTATCTAGCTCTATTAAGCAGTTAAGCTCAGTCAGTATCCCAATCTTACTTTCCGGTCCTAGATCTAGAACCAGAAATACCACCACACCGGATAACTATAGACCGGATTACTCCTTCTTCCGGTCCTACTAACTATCCGTTCTGTGCAAATATCCAAATCCCAGGATCTTACAACTTCCGATCCTGGAAATCCGTCCTGACCAATCCGGTCGGGATGGTCATCTTGTATCCGTAATCCTATCCGATTTGGTTTGCCTCTATTTCACCATTAGAGGGGTCGCCGCTTAATTTTGAGAGTGGTAGGCCCACCACTCCTTCCGTGACTTATAGTGGCTGAAGACCCACTGTCCTACTTCCTAAACTCCTAAGCTAATCCGGATCCGGTTTGGTCCTTCACAACAACCCAGATAGCAATCCAGGTTGTAGGTCACACAAAGACTCCACACTCGACCCTCTCATACTACAACGACCTTGATGCTACTTCCGATCCGTGCGAAGACAGGTGGTTACAAGTGTACCCGTCCGTTCCAACATCAACTAAAGTTCTTCCATTTGCCAACTAAGACGGTAAGACCTCACAGGAGATCGGACACTCGACCGGATTTCCCACCCGGGAGTTCTAGCGCAGCTAAGGAATCCCTCCCTACCCGCCTAGCCTAACAACGGCTTTCTCACCCGGAATCTCAAACTCTAGACGTGCTGAGGAACTAAGTTCACTCCCAAGTCTTCGATACCTACTCACATGCACCTTGGATCGGAAAAGAAACACCAAGGGGAGAAATCACTCGCAAACCGGCTCATACTATCCTAACTCCACATCATACAATCCTGTCGCGCTAGAGAGAGACACACAATGAGGAGAAGAGAAAGGTACAAGAAGTTTGCAAAATGAAAAACTCCCAATTCCCATCTGTCGCAACTTAGAATTTTGATTTTCTTAGTATACACCAAAATAGGAACGGAAACTAGTCATTAAGGAACCGGATCCAATTAGGTGGGGAAGGAAAACTCAGAATTAGCACGGAACGTGAAGTAGTGGGCCTCTTGGATCTAATCCAGTCAGGAGTAAGTAACGACGGAAACGGAATGCAACACGGATTAGGTCTAGGACTGGATTATGATGGTGAACCGGATTATGATGATGAACCGGATAATGATGGTAAACCGGAAAGGGTCCAAGGACTATATAAGGAGGAGCTTTCACTGTTGCACCCCCTTTTAGAAACTCGACCTTGAGCGCGCGCGGTTGAGTTTTTGTCGTTTGTGCGTTTGTGCGTTTGTACGTTTGTGTTTTGTTTGTTTTGATTCCAGTTGAGATCGGAGAGAGGAAGTGAGGAACGGGACGTGCGGCTAGGAGAGAGTGAGGTAGTTTCGAGTGGGAATGCCTCCGCTACGTAGGTCTAGACCAGCGAGTCCCTCTGGAGGTGAGGTGAAGCTCCGGAAAGTTATTCCGGTTATTCCCTCCACAGAGCCGGAAAAGTCTGAACTCATGGATGATCTCAAATCCATGGGTTGCGTAGGGTTTGCCGAGAAACCCTGGGGATTTAGGGAGGAGAGAATGGTCAAGGAGCTCCTCGGAAAGTTGTCCAACCAGTTTGACAACACAGTGAGAGGAACTCCCGTCAGCTGGAACGAGGGGATGTGGAGAGCGGTTTACGGTTTACGGGTAGGAGGTTTGGGGATGGCGAGCCGGAAGGATGAGTTTGTCCGAGGGAAGTTCAAGGGAGCCGTCAACCCGAAGGACGGATATGCGGTCGAGGATTGCTTGGATGACCGACACCGTCGGCTCCTGCAATTCCTGGTTCCGGTTCTTCACCCGGAGAAGCCGACCAGGGTGACGATCACCCTTGGCAACACCATTTTCGGTGCCCTCAGTGGTACCCGGAAAGTAGATTGGGCACGGATCATTTCCGATCTCGTGGCCCAGCTTGTTAGTAGGGTTGGGAAGAAAAGGGCCACTCCAGTGTGCCCTTATCTCTTCCACCTCTATCGGGAGAACCAAGTCCTCACCGACATGGAGGAGAGGGTGTGGAAGACGCAGGAAGTGCTCCTGAAGTATGGGGAGTCGGAGACGGATGACGAGGCGGAATTCGATTCCGGGTCAGACCGGGAGTCCAGCGAGGAAGAGGAGGAGCCGATGCCGCCGATCAAGCGACAGAAGCTGACGCCTCCACACAAGCGCGGGACGCCTCCCGGTCAAGACAAACCGGCCCCGGAGGAGAAACCGGAAGCCGATAAGACCAATTCCGGTGGAGATCCGGATATGCAAGATCCGTTCAACGGTCTGATCAACGTCCTCTGCAACATCAGGGTGGATTGGGAGGTCAAGCACAGGACGCTTGCGGCAATCGGCAAGTTGGTGGGTGTTGCACCGGACAGCAAATTGGCGGAACAAGTGGCGAAGTGCATCACGAATCCGGAAGAGACCCGGAAGCAGGAAGCCGAGATCCGCCGGTTGCAGGAGGAGGTGGATAAACTGAAGGCAACACTTTTTGCCTATCAGGAAGACGTGACGGCCGCTCGGGAGATGGCGAAGGAGACTCGGAAGGTAGCTGAGCAGATCAAGGCGGTCCTGGGAGAGATCGGAACGGCTGCTGCCAAGGCGAAGCTCTTCGACGAGAAGATCCACGAAGAGAAGAAACTATCCGATTCCCGGATGGTTCGGATTCTCGCGGACTTCGCCGAGCAGGTGGAGACGGCAATGGTGGAGGGGCGGAAGGCTGCGGACCGGATCGAGGAGAACAGCCGGAAGTTGACGGGAGCGACGTGCGACAAAGGTATTCACCTTTCGGACATCTCGCTACCGGATCTCTTTCCGGACGCGACCATTCAGAAGGATAGGAAGGATTGGACTCCTGAGTCCAAGAAGTCTGCACGGACTGGGACTCCGGGCACGAGACCGGATATCACCATCGACCTGGAGTCTCCACCCGGACCGAATCCTGCGGAGGGGGAACGGGTCCGGAATTTGAGCGAAGTGTTCGAGGAGCTAGTCCCAGAGGTCGGAAGCCCGACAATAGGATCTAGAGTTGTAGGGTAGATAGGATTTTGATTTCAGTTAGGAGTAGGAGCGGATCCGGATCCGGATCCGGCTCAACAGTATTAGGTTAGACCGGAAGTTAGATTAGGGTGGCGGCGGACCCCTACGGGTTTTCCGCTCCTTTTTGTGCTTTTAGGGTTTTTACCCTTTGTATATAAATCGGTTCCCGCGATGGGAATTGGGAGTTTTTCATTTTGCAAACTTCTTGTACCTTTCTCTTCTCCTCATTGTGTGTCTCTCTCTAGCGCGACAGGATTGTATGATGTGGAGTTAGGATAGTATGAGCCGGTTTGCGAGTGATTTCTCCCCTTGGTGTTTCTTTTCCGATCCAAGGTGCATGTGAGTAGGTATCGAAGACTTGGGAGTGAACTTAGTTCCTCAGCACGTCTAGAGTTTGAGATTCCGGGTGAGAAAGCCGTTGTTAGGCTAGGCGGGTAGGGAGGGATTCCTTAGCTGCGCTAGAACTCCCGGGTGGGAAATCCGGTCGAGTGTCCGATCTCCTGTGAGGTCTTACCGTCTTAGTTGGCAAATGGAAGAACTTTAGTTGATGTTGGAACGGACGGGTACACTTGTAACCACCTGTCTTCGCACGGATCGGAAGTAGCATCAAGGTCGTTGTAGTATGAGAGGGTCGAGTGTGGAGTCTTTGTGTGACCTACAACCTGGATTGCTATCTGGGTTGTTGTGAAGGACCAAACCGGATCCGGATTAGCTTAGGAGTTTAGGAAGTAGGACAGTGGGTCTTCAGCCACTATAAGTCACGGAAGGAGTGGTGGGCCTACCACTCTCAAAATTAAGCGGCGACCCCTCTAATGGTGAAATAGAGGCAAACCAAATCGGATAGGATTACGGATACAAGATGACCATCCCGACCGGATTGGTCAGGACGGATTTCCAGGATCGGAAGTTGTAAGATCCTGGGATTTGGATATTTGCACAGAACGGATAGTTAGTAGGACCGGAAGAAGGAGTAATCCGGTCTATAGTTATCCGGTGTGGTGGTATTTCTGGTTCTAGATCTAGGACCGGAAAGTAAGATTGGGATACTGACTGAGCTTAACTGCTTAATAGAGCTAGATACTTCACAGGATCTCGTGGGTTCGATCTTTAGAGTCACTTAGTTATACTCTAGAGCGATTTTTGTGAGTATAATGGGGAATTGACCTGCCCTGTGCTACGACACCATCGCGGGAACCGATTTATATACAAAGGGTAAAAACCCTAAAAGCACAAAAAGGAGCGGAAAACCCGTGGGGGTCCGCCGCCATCCTAATCTAACTTCCGGTCTAACCTAATACTGTTGAGCCGGATCCCGATCCGGATCCGCTCCTACTCCTAACTGAAATCAAAATCCTATCTACTCTACAACTCTAGATCCTATTTTCGGACTTCCGATCTCCGGAACTAGCTCCTCGAAGACTTCACTCAGGTTCCGGTCCGTTCCCCCTCCGTAGGGTTAGATCCGGGTGAAGACTCCAGGTCGATTGTAACATCCGGTCTCGTGCCCGGAGTCTCAGCCCGTGTAGACTTCTTGGACTCGGAAGTCCAATCCTTCCTATCCTTCTGAATGGTCGCGTCCGGAAAGATATCCGGTAGCGAGATGTCCGAAAGATGTATGCCCTTGGAGCACGTCGCTCCAGTCAGCTTCCGGCTGCTTTCCTCAATCCGGTCCGCAGCCTTCCGCCCCTCCACCATCGCCATCTCCACCTGCTCAACGAAGTCGGTGAGAATCCGGACCATCCGGGAACCGGATAGTTTCTTCTCTTCGTGGATCTTCTCGTCGAAGAGCTTCACTTTAACGGCAGCCGTTCCGGTCTCTCCCAGGGTCGCCTTGATTCGCTCGGCTATCTTCCGAGTCTCCTCCGCCATCTCCCGGGTGACCGTCACGTCTTCCCGATAGGCAAAGAGAGTTGCCTTCAGGGTGTCCACCTCTTCCTGCAACCGGCGGATTTCCGCTTCCTGTTTTCGGGTCTCTTCCGGATTGGTGATGCACTCCGCCACCTTTTCCGCCAACTTGCTGTCCGGTGGCGCACCTACCAACTTTCCGATCGCCGCAAGCGTCCTGTACTTGACCTCCCAATCCGCCTTGATGTTGCAGAGGAGGTTGATCAGACCGTTGAACGGATCTTGCATTTCCGGGTCTTCCCCGGAAACGGTCTTCTCGGCTTCCGATCTCTCTTCCGAGGCCGGTCTGTCGTGACCGGGAGGCATCCCGCGCTTGTGTGGAGGCGTCAACTTCTGTCGCTTGATGGGCGGCATCGGCTCCTTCTCTTCCTCGCTCGACTCCCGTTCTGACCCGGAATCGGATTCGGCCTCATCATCCGTTTCCGACTCCCCATACTTCAGGAGGACTTCTTGAGTCCTCCACACCTTCTCCTCCGCGTCGGTGAGGACTTGGTGTTCCCGATAGAGGTGGAAGAGGTAAGGGCACACTAAACTGGCCCTCTTCTTCCCAACTCTACTAACGAGCTGGGTCACGAGATCGGAAATGATCCGTGCCCAGTCCACTTTCCGGGTACCACTTAGGGCACCGAAAATCGTGTTGCCCAGGGTGATCGTCACCCTAGTGGGCTTTTCCGGGTGAAGGACCAGAACCAAGAACTGCAGGAGCCGACGGTGTCGGTCATCCACGCAATCCTCGACCGTGTATCCGTCCTTCGGGTTGACGGCTCCCTAGAACTTGCCTCGGACAAACTCATCCTTCCGGTTTGCCATTCCTAACCCTCCTGCCCGGAAACCGTAAACACCTCTCTACATTCCCTCGTTCCAGCGGATGGGAGTTCCTCTCACCGTGTTGTCAAATTGGTTGGACAGCTTTCCGAGGAGCTCCTTGACCATTCTCTCCTCCCAAAAACCCTAGGGTTTCTCAGCAAACCCTAGGCAACCCATAGAGGTGAGATCCTCCATGAGTTGAGACTTTTCCGGCTCTGTGGAGGGAATAACCGGAATGACTTTCTGGAGCTTCACCTCGCCTCCAGAGGGACTCGCTGGTCTCGACCTACGTAGCGGCGGCATTCCCACTCCAATCTATCTCACTCTCTCCTAGCCGCATGTCCCGTTCCTCACGTTCTCTCTCCGATCTCAACCGGAATCGAAACAAGCAGAATACAAACGCAAAAACTCAACCGCGCGCTCTCAAGGTCGAGTTTCTAAAAGGGGTTGCAACAGTGAAAGCTCCTCCTTATATAGTCTCTGGACCCTTTCCGGTTTGGTCATCATGAATCCAGTTCGCCATCATAATCCGGTCCTAGACCTAATCCATGTTGCATTCCGTTTCCGTCGTTCGTTACTCCTGACCGGATTAGATCCAAGAGGCCCACTACTTCATGTTCCGTGCTAATTTTGAGTTTTCCTTCTCCACCTAATCGGATTCGGTTCCCTAATGACTAGTTTCCGTTCCTATTTTGATGTATACTAAGAAAATCAAAATTTTAAGCTGCGACATCCGTTCCTCATGTTCTCTCTCCGATCTCAACCGGAATCAAAGCTTGCAGCACACAAACGCAAAAAAACTCTACGACGCGCGCTCAAGGTCGAGTTTGTAAAAAGGGGTGCAACTGCAAAGGCTCCTCCTTATATAGTCTCTGGACCATTTCCGGTTTGGTCGTCTTGAATTTGGTTCACCCATAATCCGGTCCTAGACCTAATCCGTGTTGCATTCTGTTTCCGTCGATAGTTACTCCTGATCGGATTAGATCTAAGAGGCCCACTACTTCATGTTCTGTGCTAGTTTTGAGTTTTCCTTCTTCACCTAATCGGATCCGGTTCCCTAATGGCTAGTTTCCGTTCGTATTTTCGTGCATGCTAAGAAAATCAAAATTTTAAGCTGCGACAATGAAGTTCACAGACGCCAACAACTAGTTGAAGGGGCGAGTGAACCCTATGAATCCAACGACGGACAAGTCGAAGGATGGCAAGGCGCCGGAGGTCTTCTTCACGACGTTGGCGAACTATGCCAAAGTCAAAATGCCTCCGACGCGTGGGAAGTCCACCGACCTGAAATACGAATGCTATGTCGGAGAGAGTATTCCTAAGGTGGTCGACTTCGTCCATCAATCGAAGGGGAATATGGCGCTGGAACCCAAGGACAAAAAATTCATTGTCCTCTTTGGGTATATAGATATGGGGGAACCAGTTCCAGTGAACAAGAACGATCTGCTCGATCTAGCAGTGGCCGTTGAAATCCCTGAGGTGGACGGTCCGAATATCAAAGAGACCGAAGCGTACATCCTCCTGCCAATGCTCCTTATTGGGAACTCGCGTTTCCAAGATTCTGTCGCGACGGCCTCGTCCTCGTCCTCGATCTCCTGGTACTACCATTCGGTGTACTATCAACCATCTCCCCGTGGAGGCTTTCAGAAGGCAGAGATTGAATCCATGCCTTTGGTGACTCTGTCCTTGACCTTCCCAAAGCTCGAGGACAGGTCCAGTATTTTCCCGGTCTTCAAGCGCTTCACTGGGATCAACAAGGCGCCCGACTGTTCAATGTCGACGTTGAGGGCGAGGTCGACTGGAATGGCGGGATGTGCGGGGTTGGTCATGGACTTCTAGAGAAACTGATGATGCCGACCCTAAAATCCAAAGATGCCACCGTCAGCAACATCTGGGGGGGCGGGAACATCACGGAGATCGCTCTGGTAAGTTTTCTTATCCCTTCCTCACATTTGCATTGTTCAGAGGAAGTGAAATCCTGTCGGCTAGCAGCCGATACAACATGTTACTCACTTGTACTCCATGGGTTCGCAGAGGAATGGGCGGGCCGTCATGGAGTTCGTTCGAGTGGAGGACGGATTGCAGAAGGCCACGGAACGTGTGAGGGGAATGAACCTCGGCTCCTCGGCTTCCTTGGGACCTTCTTCGGGGACGCCTGCGCCGACAGACCGGGGGGGCGCAAGCGGATCGGCGCAAGTGTCGCCTACAGCATCACATCAGCAACCGCAACCGATCTCGACCCTCAATCTGACGGAGACTCCCGGTGGCGCGGCGGCGCGAAGACGGCCGCAGGGTCTGTCTCAGGAGCGACCAGCAATTCAAACGTTTCTAATTGACTCAGACAGTGATGGCACCCCGGAAGAGACACTCATTCGAAGGCAGCGGCAACAAAGTCCTTCATCTCCGCAGCGTTCTCTCAATCTCCCCCCGGCTCCAAATTCGGAGCCGCTCGGGATGCTCCGACGGGGAAATTCATTGGTCGCAATGGTCGTGGACTTGCACGTTCAGCCACCGTCAGAGGAGATTTGCAGGATTCCACAGGCTCTAGTGGTCAGTCCTGCGACAAAGCCTCAAGTGGGAGTCACTGCAATGGACCGCCCGGCTACTGCAGCTGATATTAGTATCGGTTGCCAGCCGACACCCATGGTGGTTTCCCCGCCTGAACCATGACGGGGAAAAAGCAAGGGGGCCACGCTCAAAAAGGAGTCGGAGTCGGCGAACTCGCGAAGGTCAACTTGGGTTCAGCAAAAGCGGAAACGACCGAATGACGAGGAAGACGGTGGCACGGCGGCGCGGGAACAGGACTTCCCAAATGAAGCAATGTCTCCCGCTCGATCTCAAAGGCGGGCTCAGACTGGAGGTTCGTAGGCGATAGACATGCTCCGCGATGTTTGTGGAGCATCTAAAATAGCTCATGTATACGTAGCACTGCCTGGCTCAGACTTGTGCGTAGACTTGTCAGTAGGAGCCTTCATCTCGGCAGACTAGAGTACTTATGGACTATGTCGGCTGCAAACCGATACGGTGCACGAATGTTTTGTTATGTACCTAAGTTCATTGCTTCTCATGCTCTATGTATTTCGTTTTGCAATGCAGATGATGACTCCAAAACTTCTGAGAAATTCCCCGCCACCCCGTCTGAAGGTTGGCAGGAGTGTGACAAACCGGCTCTAGAAGAAAGGGCAGGGAACACGTCTAGTGCTGGCCCGTCTCAGGTAGCGACTCCGAAGTTGTTTCTTTTCTTTGAGGTTCAAGGAACTCTGCTCTTCTATGAGCCCCTCATTTTTAAAGGGAAAAGTATGCATCAGAGGTCGCAAGTAAGACCTCGACCAGGTCTTCAAGAGTTCATCAGGTTCTGTAAGGGTCAGGACATTCAGATCGTTTATTGGTCGCATTTACCCAAGCAGACTCTTGAGCAGCGTCTTCATAACCTGAAATGGATGGCGCCGGATATCGGAGACGATTACCTGGCTTTTGGACAGGAGTACTGTGACGAGAGTGCTTATCGAGACCCTTAGAATCCCACACGACCAATTTTTCTGAAGTGTCTCACAAGGATTCTCGAGTCATCCTCCTTGTACGATAATGGGGCCACGATCAACAACTCATTGATCGTGGATCACGAGCCCTATCGGAACGTTTTGAATCAGCCATATAGTGCAATTCATCCACCCCCGGTTACTATGTATTCGGAGAGTTCGCTGAAGGGTGGAAAACTGCCTTATCTCTAGGCGACGCTCATCCCGTTCATTGAACGGTTTTTGTCTTCGGGACTCATGATCCCAGAGTTCTGTCAAAAGAACTCTTCAGTTGGGATTGCACGTTGTATGCCGGGCTCTCCTCTTTATAATCAGTTTGTGAATGTGACACCGCCATATCAAAAGGGATTCGAGGTGCCATATTCACTGGAGGAGCTGCAGGCCATGGGAATTCCTAACCCACGGGTCCTAATGGAGGAAGCGTAGTGTATCGGCTGCCAGCCGACACATATTTCTGTAGATTGTATATATTCTCTGTAGATAAAGGAGGACGTCTAGAGACTACATCTTTTGTGTACATTATTTTCTTTTGTATTGATTAATCAATTTTCTTGTAATGAAGGCATTTCAGTCCGATTTTTCCTAAAGCTTGCGCATGGGACACTCACTCTCAAAGCATTCAAATGTTTCCTTTGAGAGTTTCAGCATTAGGTCTTGATCATTCTAATCAAGTGATCGCAATAATGTAGGTGCAGGCATTCATTCATCTGTGCACAATCTATCTGGCACCTTTTGTTTGTTTCTCAATATGAATTATTGGCTACTGTCGTGTGTCAGGCCGTAGTATCGGCTGCCAACCGATATCAATTGGCTTGTCTTCTTTCAGTGGATGTTGATGTTGTATAATCTTGTAGCTACTAACTCATGTTCTGTTCAGGAGTCCAACGTGGGCCATCCACAGTCGTTCAAGAAATGTGTGGTTCTATGCGTCACGGGACTACTTTGTTATCTCGACCCGAATATCAAGGTGGACAAGTCGGACCCGCACAGAAATGTCATTAAAAGGCCAGGGCTAGTTGCAATGTTTATGACACTGTTTGAAAAGTTCCACGTAGGAATTTGGTCCAGGATGCCAATAGTGGATCTTAGGCCTCTGCTTGCGCACTTGCTTCCAAAACATGTCAGAGACAACCTAGCGTTCGTTTATGGCAGAGAGTACTGTGTAGATAGCCAGAATTTCCCGTGGTGCTACAAAATGCTCTCAATACTTCACACTAAGAGACCATCCAAGATGACATGCTTCACGGACCAAGTACTCATGGTCGATGTGTGCCTGCTTTCGCTCAGGAGGACGCCGGATCCGGCGTGCTATATTCCGCTACCATTTACGGGGGATCTCAATTTCCCGAATATTAGTAGAGTTATTCCGAACATTTCAACGGATATTATTCCATTCATTTATCCCATGCACGAGCATGAGTCAGTCTCGGAATACATGAAAGGCGCAATCAGACCGGGACAATTACACTATGAGGTTGCTCAGTCAATCAAGTACGGGAAGCCAAACTAGAATAGGATATTCTAGTGATTTGCCCTACATGGTGTCGGCCGCCAACTGATACCCTTGTAGACTGGAATCGGGGGGGGCTTGAATACCTTCCAATCTCGTCCCCTTTACCTTATTCACAAATTTGAACTACTTTATTGTCAACGCCAGTATTATCGAATCGATTGCCTCTTCACTTCAAGACCTGTTCTTTGGAGTTTTCTGGGGGGGATATCGGCTGCCAGTTGATACGAGCAACTCAGTTCATTGGATCGGATGGACTCAGGGTTTAGGATTTAAGGAGGAGCATTCGTTGCTCTTCATCTTACAGATGGCTGCCATAGTCGATTTTCATAGTTTACGTAGTGCAAACACTTTCATAGATCTAGGTGCTTTAGAGAATGATGTTAGGAATCGGTTGGCAGTATCAAGCGCCAGCCGATACTTTATTCCAAATTTGGACACAACATAGGAGCTTATGAAATTATTCATTTAACTACTAATTGGATGCTCTGAACTCAATAACTTGCCGTGTGTTGTGGTACTTTGGTTTGTTTAGTGGTTGCGTCCATTTCTGTTCATTGCTTATGACACACAAATCTATGCATTCGACTATATCGGCTGACGGCCGATTTATTTCTAGACTATGGATTTGTCCATAATTAGTTAAATATCAGTTCCTTGTCAATAAAAAGCTCTTGTATTGAAAATGCCCTTGTAATAAAAAGAACTCTAAGAGTGAAATCACCCTCCTAATAAAATAGCTTGTGTAAAAAAATGCCCTTAGAGTAAAAATGCCTTTGTCTTAAAAAATGTCCTTGTATTCAAAGTTCTTTTGTATAAAAATTACACTTGCAATAGAAATTTCTAGTGGGGAAATTGGCCTCCTAGTGAAAGTGCCCTTGTATTAAAAATCCCCCCTTGTAGTGAAATTGCTTTCTAAGTGAAGAATTTGAGGAGTGAAATGGCCCTAATCATTAAAATGGCCTTGTATTGAAAATGCCCTTGTTATAAACACGTTCTTGTATTGAAAATGCCCTTGCAATACAAAGAATTTAGAAGTAAAATAGTCCTTGTAGTAAATTGCTCTAGTGATAAAATGCCCTTGAAGTGAAAATGCCCTTATATTGAAAATATCCTCGTATTGCAAATGCCCTCGTATTGCAAATGCCTTTGTAGTAAGATTGCCTTTGAAAGGAAAATTTCTAGGAGTAAAATTGCCCTTGTAATACATGCCGTTGTTATTAAAATCTTTTTTGTTCAAAATGCCTTTCCATTGCAAATGCCTTGGTAATGAAAATGCCCTTGTAGTAATAGTGTCTTTGGACCAAAAACTCCTAGAAGTAAAACTGCCCTTGCAGTAAAATTATTCACGTGGAGAAAATGCCCTAGTATTGGAAAAGCCCTTGTAGTGAAATTACTCCCATAGTTAAAATTTCTAGGAGTGAAATTTCTCTTGTCGTTAAATTGCCTTCATGTTGAAATTGCCCTTGTAGTGAAAATTTCTAGAAGTGAAATCACCCTCATAGTACAACTTTTTTCATGGTAAAAATTCCCTTGTAATCAAATGCATTGTATCCAAAATGCCCTCCTATTTGAAGTGCCCTTGTTTTTTAAATGCCTTTGAAGTTGAAATGCCCATGTATTGAAAACATTTTAGTGTCCAAAATGCCCTCATATTACAAATACCTTGGTATTGAAAATGCCCTTGCAATAGTAATGTCCTTGGAACAAAAACTTCTAGAAGTGAAATTTCTCTTGCAATAAAATTGCTCACGCGGTAAAAATGCCCTCGTACTAAAAAAGTCCTTGTAGTAAACATTTCTTTGAGATGAAGTTGACTTGGAAGTGAAAAGGCCCTTGTAGAAAAAATGCCCTACTAGAGAAAATGCCTTTGTATAAAAAATGCCCATGTATGAAAAATGTTCTTAAATTGATTCTGTCCTAGTAGTAAAGTCTTCTAAAAGTGAAAATGCCCTTGTATTGAAGATGCTCTTGTAGTAATCAATCTCTTGAAATGAAGTTGACTTAGGAGTGAAAATGTCCTTGTAGAGCAAATGCTATCGTATTGAAAATGCCCTCGTAGTGAAATTGCTCCCGTATTAAAAAAGTTTAGTAGTTTAATTGTCCTTGTAGTAAACTTGCTTTTGCAGTGAAAATATCCTTGTCAATAAGATGTCTTTTTGTTAAAAATGCCTGTATCAATAAAATGCCCTTGTGTTGAAAATGCCATCATATTAAAATGCACTAGTAGTGAAATTGCCTTTGCAACAAAAATTTCTTGGAGTGAAATTGCCCTTGTAGTAAAGTTGCTCTTGTGATAAAGACGCCTTTTTAGAGAAAATGTCTTTGTGGTGAAAATGCCTTTGTATTAAGTATGCCCTTGTAGTGAAATCGCCCTTGTAATAAACCTTTATTGGAGTGAAATTACCCTTGTAGTAAAAATTTTCTCATGGTGAAAATACCCTTGTATGGAAAATGACCTTGTAAAGGAATTGCTTTTGTATAAATATTTTTAGGAGTGAAATTGTGTTTGTAGTGAAATTGCCCTTGTGATTAAAATTTCTTGGAGTGAAATTGCCCTTGTAGTAAAATTGCTCTTGTGATGAAAAAGCTCTTGTAGTAAAAGTGCCCTTATAGAAAACATTCTCTTGAAATGAAGTTGAGAGAGGAATGAAAATGCCTTTGAATTGAGCTTGCCGTTGTAGTGAAAATGGCCTTGTAATGGAAATGCTTTTGTAGTAAAAATACTCTTATATTAAAAACGCCCTTACATTAAAAAGTGCCCTTGTAGTCAAAATGTCCTTGTAGTGATAGTGCCCTTGTAATAAAAACTTCTATAAGTGAAATTGCCTTCCTAGTAAAATTGCTTACGTGGTAACAATTTGCTTGTATTGAAAATGCCTTTATATTGAAAATGCCCTTATAGAGATAATGCCCTCATAATAAAAACTTCTAAGAGAAAAATAACCCTTGTATTAAAAATTTGTCGTGGTAAATATGCCCATGTATTTTAAGTGCCCTTGTATTGAAAATGCTCTTGTGTTGAAAACGCCTTGGTATTGAAAATGCCCTTGTGTGGAAAATGCCCTTCTAGTGGAAATGCCCTTGCAATGAAATTGCCCTTGTAGGAAAAATTACTAGGAGTGAAAGTGCCCTTGTAGTCAAAATGTCCTTGTAGTCAAAATGCCTCTATGGTGAAAGTGCCCTTGTAGTGAAAATATCCTTGTAGATAAATTGCTTGTGGAAGGAAAATTTCTAGGAAAGAAATGCTTTGATTAGGAAATTGCCCTCATAGTCAAATTGCCCTTGAAATGAAGTTGACTTTAAAATAAAATTGTCTATGGATTGAAAAAACCCTTGTAATAAAGTTCACTTTGGAGAAACCATATTTTGCAGTGAAAATGCCCTTGTAGTAAAAGTGCCCTCCTATTTAAAATGTCCTTGTATTGAAAATGCCTTTGTAGTGAAAAATGCTCTTTCATTGGAATTTGCCCTTGTAGTAAAATTGCCTTTGTTTTGAAAATGCCCTTGTATCCAAATTGCCCCTTGTATCCAAATTGCCCCTCTATCGCAAATGTCCACATATTTAAAATGCTTTTGTATCGAAAAAACCCTTGTATTTAATATGCCTTATATCTAAAATTGCCCCTGTTTTGAAAAAATGCCCTTGAAGTAGAATTGCCCTTGAATTGCAAATATCCTAGTATCTAAAATGCTTTTGAAATAAAAATTTCTAGGAGTGAAATCACCTTTGTAAAACACGCCCTTGTTGTTAAAACACTTTCATATTCAAAGTTCCTTTTTTATTGAAAATGCTATTGTATTGAAAATGCCCTTGTCTCCAAAATGTCTTATTATTGGAAATGCCCTCGTAGGGGAAATACCCTTGTTATTGGAAATGCCCTTGTAGTGAAATTGCCTTTGTAATAAAAATTTCTAGGGGTGAAAATGCCTTTGTATTGAAAATACTCTTGTATCCAAAATGCCCAAGAATCCAAAAATGTTATGACCTTGTTGTAATAGGTAGACTACACGACGGTGACCTAGGAAAGGAGTTTGTAGAGAGTAAGGGAATTACAAGCTAGAAGGCAGTTTCCATAATTGTTGTCTCTCTCTTGTTAAGCCTAGTAAAGGGGGATTGTCCTTCATGCCTTGTTTTGTCAATACCATGCGCACTTTTTGATTCTACCTCACCAACTTTGTGTGTCAAAGATGCTTGGTCTTACTATGTTGTGATTTGTTACTCTTTCATAATTAGCAGTTGCTTGGAGCTCACAAGGTGGGATTCTTAAAAGGGAGCGTCAATTAGAGTCCAATGGAAAAAGCAATTTATTTTTAGAGCAATTTGACTATAAGGGCATTTTTAGTAGAAAGGCATTCTGAGTACAAGGACGTTTTAACAACAAGGGCATTTATTATGAGGGCAATTTCACTCCTAGGAATTTTTATTACAAAGTCCATTTCACTACAAGGGCATTTTCAATATGAAGGCAATTTCAATACAAGGGCATTTATAACACAAGGGCATTTTTACTACAAGAGAAATTTTGATACAAGGGCATTTTGGATACAAGAGCATTTTGAATACAATTGCATATTGGATACAATGGCAAATTTTAATACACAAGCATTTGCACAACAAGGGCATTTTTAACACAAGGGCAATTTCAACACAAAGGCATTCTTACTACAAAAGCAATTTCAATAAAAGTGGATTTTCAAGACAAGGGCATATCTAATATAAGGACAATTTTACGTCAAAGTCAACTTCATTTCAAGGGCATTTTCAATAGGAAGGCAATTCCTTCACTAGAGCACTTTTGCTCCCATAAATTTTGAATACACAAGCAATTTATTTACAAAGGTATTTTTTCTTTGAAGGCATTTTTACTACAAGGGCATTTTTACTCCTAGAAACTTTTATAACAAGGGCAATTTCACCACAAGAGCAATTTCAACATGAAGGCATTTGTAGTATGAGAGCACTTTCATTGCAAGGGCATTTTGATTAGAAGGGCATCTTCACCACAAGAGAAATTTTACAACAAGGGCAATTTCACTAAATGGAAATTTTCAATACAAGGGCATTTTCTAAATGAGGGCATTTTAAGAACAAAAGCATTTTCACCACAAGAGCACTTTTACTACAAGGGCATTTTTACCACAAGGGCAATTTGACTACAAGGGCAATTATATGCTAAGAAATTTTTATTGTAAGGGCAACCTCACAACAAAGGCAACACTTTTATGCAGGCATTTTTTAGATCCAGGGGCATTTCAATCCAAGGGTATTTTCACCGCAAAAGCTATTTGACTATAAGGGCAATTCCTCTCTTAGAATTTTTATTACAATAGTAGTCTGAGTATAAAGGCATTTTTACTACAAGGGCATTCTCCATACAAGGGCATTTTCACCACAAGAGCAATTTGACTACAAGGGCAATTTTGCTTCTGAAATGTCTTATTACAAGGCCAATTTCACTACAAGGCATTTTCAATGTGTGCACTTTCACTATGAGGGCATTTTTGATTCAAAGACATTTTCAATACAAAGGCATTTTCACTAGAACAACAATATCACCACAAACGCAAGTTTACTACAAGGACAATTTCACTTTCAAATTTTTTTTTATGACCGCAATTCCATTTCAAGGATGTATTCAATACAAGGACATATTGTCTACCTAAACAATATGTCCTTGTATTGAATACTTCCTTGAAGTGGAATTTTCACTATGTGGAAAATTTAACTCCTAGAAATTTTTATTACAAGAGCAATTTCACAATTTGGGTATTTTCAGTACATCACATTTTCAATACAACAACATTTTCTCTACAAGGACATTTTTTCTACAAGGGCACTTTCACTACAAGGGCAATTTCACAACAAGAACATTTTATTATGAAGGCAACTTTACTACAAAGGCATTTTCACTTTTTTGTATTGAAAATGCCCTCCTAGTGAAATTGCCTTTATAATAAAAATTTCTAGCATTGAAATTGCTCTTGTAGTAATCTTGCACTTGTGGTAGAAGTGCCCTTGTAGTGAAAGTGCCCTCGTAGTAAAAGTTTAGGGGAATAAAACCGCCCTTGTAGTAAAATTGCTCTTGTGGTAGAAATGCCCTTGTAGTAAAAATGTCCTTGTATTGAAAATGCCCTTAAAGTGAAGTTGCCCTTATCAATAAAAAAATTCTAGGGGTGAAATTGCCCTTGTAGTGAAATTGCTCTATTGACAAAATGCCCCTATTCTGAAAATGCCCTTGTGGTGAAACTGACCTTGTAGTGAAAGTGCCCTTGTATCAAAAATGCCCTCGTATTCTAAAAGCCCTTGTGTTGGAAATGCTATAGTAGTGAAAATGCCCTTGTATTGAAAATGCTTTTGTATCCAAGACGCCCATGTATCCAAAATGTTGTCATATTAGAAATGCCTTGGTATCAAAACTGCCCTTGTAGTCAAATTGCTCACATGGTGAAAATGCCCTTGGATTGAAAATGCCCTCATATTGAAAATGTCTTTATAGTGATTGCTCTTATAATCACTACAAGGGCATTTTTTCTACAAGGCCATTTCCACTACAAGAAAATTTTTACTAAGCAAGTGATTTCACTCCTAGAAATTTTTATAACAAGGGCAATTTCAACATGAGGCATTTGGACAACAAGGGCACTTTCATTGCAAGGGCATTTTGATTACAAGTGCATCTTCACCACAAGAGAAATTTGACTACAACAACAATTTCACTAAATGGGAAGTTTCAATACAAGGGCATTTTTTAATGAGGGCATTTTAAGGACAAGGGCATTTTCACCACAAGAACAACTTTACTATGAGGACAAATTTACTCCTAAAGGTTTCTATTACAAGGGCAATTTCACCACATGGGCATTCTAACTCTAAAGGCATTTTCACCACAAAAGCTATTTTACAACAAAAGCAATTTCACTATGTAGGCATTTTAATTCCTAGAAATTTTTATTGCAAGGGCAATTTCACTTCTTGGCTATTTTCAATATGAATGCATTTTCAATATAAGGGCATTTCTCTTTGGAGGCACTTTTATTACAAGGGCTATTTTACCACAAGAACAATTTCACTACAAGAGCAATTTTACTTTGAACACTTTTTATTGTGAGGGCAACTTCACTACAAGGGCATTTTCTCTACAAATGCATTTTCACAACAAGGGCATTTTCTCTAGAATGGCATTTTCTCTATGAGGGCACTTTCACTACAAGGGCAATTTTATCGCCAGAGCAATTTCATGACATGAGCTTTTATTATAAGGGCAACTTTACTACAAGGGCATTTTCACTTTTTTGTATTGAAAATGCCCTCTTAGAGAAATTGCCCTTGTAATAAAAATTTCTAGCATTGAAATTGTCCTTGTAGTAAACTTGTGCTCATGGTAGAAATGCCCTTGCAATGAAATTGCCTTGTAGTAAAAGTTTAGGGAAATAAAATTGCCCTTGTAGTAAAAATGCTCATATGGTAGAAACGCCCTTGTAGTAAAAATGTCTTTGTATTAGAAATGCCTTTATAGTGAAATTGCCCTTATTGTAAAAAAATTCTAGAGGTGAAATTGCCCTCGTAGTGAAATCGCTCTTTTGATAAAATGCCCTTGTTTTCTGAAAATGCCCCTACGGTGAAAATGGCCTTGTAGTAAAAGCGCCCTTGTATTGAAAAAACCCTTGTATTCTAAGAGTCTTCTATTAGAAATGCCGTAGTAGTGAAATGCCCTTGTATTGAAAACGCCTTTGTATCCAAAATGTCCATGTATCCAAAATGTTGTTGTATTAAAAGTGCCTTGGTATTGAAACCACCCTTGTAATAAAATTGATCACGTGTTGAAAATGCCCTTGGAGTGAAAATGCTCTCATGTTGAA